>CM060934.1:280292902-281589568 GCA_030765085.1 Allium cepa | reverse complement strand
AATACAGAAATTCAGCTCTAAATCGAAAATTGAAAAGCAGAATAAATAAAATATTGGACAATCCAGAAGAACAAAAGATCATCTGTCATAGGTGCAACCAACCCGGACACATCAAGCCCAATTGTCCTCAAAATCGACGCGACTTTGAAAAGAAATCAAAAAGAAGAAGTTTTGCTGCCACGTGGAATACAAGTGATGAAGATAATCAAAGTGCTAACAGTGAGGATGAAAAAGCAGGCTTGTGTCTTCATGGTGAAATAACTGACAGTGATGATGACGAGCCAAGTGAGGTATCAAAACTTTCTCATTCGGAATTACTTATATATTTCCACGAAGTGAATGGTTGTTTTGAACGACTTAGGGAGAAGTATGCCAAACTTGAATCACAAAAAGATACTTTGATAGATTTAAATAAACAACTTGACCAATTAGTTAAAACCTATCAAAGTAGGATCCCTAAGTGTGATAAGTGTCCAACATTTGAAGAAGAAATCAAAAAATCAGAAATTAATATAAAATCACTTGAAAATGAATTTCTGATTTTGAAAGAAAGTGAAAAAACGAGGAGAGAGAACTCTATTAAAAAGTGCACACAATTATTAAACGAAAATGAATCTCTCAAAACACGAGTCCAAAAATTGTCGACGTCCTTAGATAAATTTTCAAAAGGTGAAAAATCGTTGAATATGCTATTAGGAAAGCAAACTGGTAATACGATTAGACAAGGACTTGGATATAGTCAATCTGAAAATGTTGAAAGCGATATTAATCAAGAAAATTCCATGTGCACAATTTGTAGAAAATATGGACACGATCACAATAATTGTTGGTATAGACACAAACATGTGAAAAACATACCAATTTGAGTTCCAAAAGGCACAAATATAAAATCTCTCAAAGTTAAACAAATTTGGGTGCCAAAAGGAACATATATAAACAGTTTTGGGTCTCCACAAAATTATTTTCTAAATATTCTTCCACTAACAACCATGGACCTATAAAAACAAATAGGTCACATAAATCTTTTCCCGTGTAGGTGTGGTGGCAGGCTAAGGAACAACAACAGTGTTTTCTGGATTTTTGGCTGCTCCAGAAAAACAACGGGCGACAAAGCAAAGTTCTTAGCCTATTATAAAGGTGACAGAATCACAATGGATAAACAACGAAAAATATCGTAAAGGTAAAACAGGTAATGGTATATTTATTTGAACAATATATTAAATGTGATAATCTGCACCATATTCTAAATCAGCCAATATCGAGATGATGAAAAGATGATGACTTTGATTCTGACTTATTCAAAATAGTTGGCCAATTACATTTATGCCAAAAACACTAATCTTTGAATTACTTCATACATATTTATTTGGATTAAATATTGTGTTTTTGTTGGATGATAATGCATTTGGTTATAATTCGGCTAACTCTATATTCACAGTTTTTTTTATTTACATGGCTTCAATCCAAATTCAAGAGAATGCCATTTAGAATGCGTTTTGAGTTTTCATACACACTTTATAATCTGGTCTATCAAATATAGTTAGTGATATTTTGGAGTGAAAGAAAAATTCAGATGCAGATTACACTGGTAATCTAGTTGATAGAAAAATTACTAGTTGAACGTGATTTATGGTGAGACATTTAGTAACTGCATCGTTTTTCAAAGAAAATATCTGCATATTTTTCATTACAAATAATTTTTAATTAGCAGAATTTTTTTCTCATATAACCCCTTCGAGAAAATTATTGTTTGACCATATTTTTAGATTAGTCATTTTTATTTGATTTTAAATGACAAATTTTGACTAATTCGACTCCCTACTAATTATCAAAAAGACAAATAGTGATTGAAAAGGTGATAAGTGTTGATATTTAACATGCATTACTCAAGAGAGTATATTTGGAAAATTTCTTTAGGAATTCAAACAAGAGTTATAAAACATTTTGTTGGGTAAAGATTCCATGACCATTTCTATATCTATCATATTTCTATCGACCATGGTTTATCAAAACTTAAATATAGTTGGTCGATATGTGGTACTATAATCAGGGAACATTTGTTTTTCATTTCATATTTTTTTTTAAATAAATAAATATCCAAAGTATTCACTCTCATTTAAAAGTCCTCACGGTTATGCATGGGTGAATTACTTAGATTTTTGATTATATGCTTCCATGCTCATTTAAAAGTCCTTATGGTTATGCATGTATGGAACGCATATCAAAATTAATTAATTTAATAGACAAGTTGATTCTAATCCCATTTAAAAGTCCTCATGGTCATGCATGGTTAGAAGATACTTGATTTCATTTTTAAAATTAAATTGGAATACTACTAATCTCATTTAAAAGTCCTAACGGTTATACATGATTAGTAGGTATTCAAATTCCTGATATAAATGTACCACAAGTTGATACAATTGTATGATTTTATATTAGAACATCATTTCCATCATTCATTCTAAAAGTGGAATATGCGCCTAATAAGGGTAGTTATGATTTTTGTTTGATTCTTATTGGAGTTTAATATTTATATTCAATTTGAGTTTAATGTTGGATTAATATTGATCACCTTATCTCTATTTTTCTCTAACACTATTATTCTTTTGCTGATAACAAAAGGGGGAGAGAAAAGTTAAGATTTTGTCAAATAAAATCAAGCAAAAGTCAAATTATTTTCCATTTGCATCTAGGCTTATTTGAATATTTCTATTTGTATGCATATATGTAGGGGGAGCATCATGTAGAGAGGAATCATTTAAATAGGGGGAGCAATTAGAGTATAAAATTGGTCAAATACATTTAGCACGGTCAAAATCTTAAATATATGTTTGTTATCATCAAAAGGGGGAGAATGTTGAATATGCGCTTATATGTTTTTGTTTGATGATAATAAACACACACACACATATATATATATATATATATATATATTCATTTAAATGTATTTCGTAATGTACTATTTTGTTTTTCATAGATTAAATAAATATTTGTTGAATAAAATAAATTACACAGAATTTGAATTTGAATTCAAACAGAACAAGTTACACAGATTTTGAATTCAAACAGAAATTTTATTCAAACAAATATTTATTACAATCTTGAATAGTACAAATTCAAGCTCTCACTATACATATACAATTTTGATTACATCACAATTACATCATAATTCAGTTTACATTAATAACGTCACTACATATCACTCACACTCGTATCTTGTCTTCAACTGCATTCCAGTTTGAATCCAGCATCTGAGCAATCTGCAAAAATATTCACTAACACAGTAAAATTGAAAAAGAAATATTTTTGCAATATAAAATGAAATATGATTTTTGAAAATACGATTTGCCTCAGTTATTTGGGTTGTTCGTCATAATTCACATTTGAATTCATCATACACGAACAATGTGACATGCACGGTGTGTCACTGTACATGCCACATGGCCGTGCACATCGATATACACTTGATAATGCTACAGGGACAGGTGAGCACAAGGTCAAACCCGAGTTTTTGAAACTGGGTTCAACACAAGGCTGCAAATGAAGACTACAGGTCTAAATATCAATTATGCCAAAAGTATGGTTACAGCATAAAGGTGGTCAAGGCAAAATTGCAAACAAGCTCAAACCAGAATGGATCCAGTGATAAAGTCAGAGCAACAAAATCATCACAATAAGAAGACCACAAAACAACAAGTCTCGACCAACCAGAGTGAAGAACATGGATGTCAAAGGCAATACACAAGTAGACAGTGCAGACAATAGTCATGATCACACAAGAAAATGTCCAAACAACAAACATCACAGTGACATGCACAACTAAATGAAACAGGTCAAGCGTATATAGATATGCAATGACAAAGTGGATCAAAACGAATACAAAATGAAGTAGTGCAAGCATATGAAATGGCAACTCAGTGATATATGCAACATGAACAGATGAACATCAGTGCAGACAAGTAGGAATTCAAACATGAAATGGAGAACATCATTGCAAGTGCAACAGGTAGAAGAAGATGCAGTGAAGCATGTACAAGGGCAGTACATATATGCAATCCAAACATGTGCAGACTCAACTAGAACAACACACCAGCAATGAAGAGCATTGATACAAGGACCAGTTTCGACCAACAATATGCAAGTGAAAACAGAAGCAAAAACAACTATAGAT
Source organism: Allium cepa (assembly GCA_030765085.1). Taxonomy (NCBI): domain Eukaryota; kingdom Viridiplantae; phylum Streptophyta; class Magnoliopsida; order Asparagales; family Amaryllidaceae; genus Allium; species Allium cepa. The sequence continues at coordinate 281,585,397 of CM060934.1, read as the reverse complement.
CGAGTATGTTGTAAATATGAACACACACATACAACAAGTGCATGCAACAGTGAAACTCGAGACCAAATGCAACAAAGTGAAATTACAAAGACCACAACAAACTCTAAATGACACAGTGTACATGAAAATTCGACAAACACATGAGCAACTATTTTTCACATGCAAGAAGCTGACAGCAAGGATTAGAATGCATCAGTGAGCAAAAGATATGGAAACTCAACAATACAAAAACTACAACAATCAAATGAAGACAACATCTTGTACAACTGAAATGCAAGTAGATCAAATGATGTGTTAAGAGCTACAACCAAACAAGTACACAAGCAACTGAAGACAACATGGCCAAGGTCAATGAAGCCACAGCAATCAGATGCCATCAAAAACCAACAAAGACCAAGGCTACGACATAGTGCACCAGAGGAATGCAACAGTATAAACAAACAAACTCACCAAGTAAGTGACAGCAAAACCAAAATGAAATCAGGGATTCACAGAAGCAAGAAAATGCAAGAAATCAAATGGCCGAAGTAAACACTCAAGTCAAGGCCGAAGCAGAATCAAATGAACAAGTGAATGTGCAGGCCCAACTGACTACAGCAAATGTGTTAAAAACATATGAACCAGCAAAGGCCAAAATTTAACAAAGGCAAATGCACCAGAGAATCATATGTGCAGAGGAACAGTGATGATCGACTTAATGCAGAGTCGTGGAGTGGATATGATTCATGAAGTCAACACAGTATAAAAATACAAATCAAACCGAAGTCAAAAGTCAGGTGTACATCTTTGAAAAAGTCAGAAAGAAGAAAAAAAATGGAAAGTTTTAATGCCGTATGAATCAAGTAAGTATCGAACGCATCAACATCAAGGCCCTGAGTAACAAGTTGCAAAAAATATCAGGAAAGTCGTGTGCATCAGGAAAGTGAATTTCAAGAAAGTATCGAGTTAATTAGTGTATTCAAATTCATATAAATACGAGTACCAAAGTATCATCATCGGCATGAATGAAAAAGAAATCGAACTCAAGCAATCAAACCTAAAAGCAAAAGATACAAATAACATACCAGAAGAAAAGGCAAATTCAATTATCTCGAAGCAACCGAAGCCGAACCCTAATTTCACAAACAAATCAAGAGAAGCAGCCGAGCGTGACTCCAAGCAAGCGGATCAATAGAGCATCAATATCAATCGACAAGAGCAACGAGATAAATTGGCATCCAAAACCCTAATTTTGATCAAAGGACAAAAGCCCTAAATTATGATCGAAGAAGCCGCCATTTTCCAAAGGAACGAATAGAAAAGGATCGGGTCTAAATAATAAAAGGGGCCGTCATCAAGTATTAGGGTTTTAGTGTTTTGAAACAAGGGCTTTAGTTTTTTTTTAAATAAGGGTTATCTCTTATTATTTGTTTTAAATTTGTATTTAATTTTAAATCTCTTTTCAAACCGTTGTATTTGCTAGTCATGTGACTAGGGGACAAGCTACGTGGCGTAGCTTGAGAATTCGCAACTCAGTGGCTGAGTTGTGACAGGGTTTTGAGCGTAGAGTTAGGTTAGTCAGTAGCGGGTGTCGCGAGTTTACGTGTGTAAGCGTGTGACTATCTAATTTCTAGTAGAAACCTTGGGGGCAGCACGTAGGCAGGTTTTTGCCGAAGCTGGGTAAATTCTGTGTCGTTCTATTTCTGCATTTATTATTCTGCTTTTATCTGTGGTGCTACTATTCTGTGATCTGTGTTGAAATTATTTTATAAGCTTCCGCAATTAATTTTTATAATTAATACTATCACCCTATTCACCCCCCCTCTAGGGTGAAATCGATCCTACAATCCTATCCATATCATTGCATCGGAGGTAAAACGCCTTCGAAATAAAGATGTCCCTCTTGTGAAGGTTCAATGGTCCTCTAATCCTAAGGATTGTTCTTGGGAATCTAGAGAATTCATCGAGCGAACACATCTGGACTTATTTTCTCGTGCTCGTTGAGCTGAACTTCTTATTTCAAATTTCTTTTGTGTTGATATGCTTTTATGGTTGTTACTTTTTAATTTATTCTTAAATATTGCAAGGACGCAATTTCTTTAAGGAGGGGAGTCTGTAACAACCCGCATATTTTACAATTGTGTATTTAAATAATTTATTTAAATATAGCATCGTTAGTCGGATTTAAGTCCGAATGGTTACTTTTTGCAAACAGTCAAATTAGGACTCAATACCACTTCCATTGAGTTCAAAATGGCGTTTGCGACTTTTTCGAGTGTAAACATTGATATGTAGAGTTAGCTTGAAATTTGACCTTTGCACTTTGGACTTTGGGTTTGGGTTAGCCTAAACTATTAACTCTAGCTCCACTCCCACTTCTCTTCATTCACTTTCATTTCCTAATACCTTCAAGCTTTAGATAAAAATGGGGGAAGAGAAAAAGAATTAAAACCTTAGTTCCATTGCAAATCCAAGCCCTGAATCCAAATTCACAGAGAAGCTATTGGTAAGCATCCTCTTCTTCTCCAACTCATTCTACCTTCAATTTCAGAAATTACTAAGCCCTAACATAGGAAATGTTCTTCTTTTAAGCTTGGATTCAAGCTTCTTGGGTTGGAATTGAAGAGTGATTGTTCTTGCCTTGCTCTATAGCTTCTTCTTCCTGTTTTTTGTGCAAAAGGTGAGATTTTTATCTCACATCTATGTTTATATCTATCATTGTTGTTAGGTATGAATTCCTAACTTCTATTCCGTGTTCATTGGCTTTGGATTGAATTGGTTTTATGAATATTCCAATTTTTGGTGTTTTGAAGTTAAATCTTTAAAAATCATAGCTTTGATGTTTGAACGTGTTTTTAGGGTGAGTCGAAGAGCCTATAGGGCTGGGTGGTCGTGTGGCATAAATCCCTAGTCGCAAGTGCTCGATCGATAGGCCCCGTTTGGAATTTTTCCCCCTTGGGCGCTGGGCTGAATACATTAGAATTCCCAATTTAGTTGACTGAACCAGAGGGTCATTCGACTGAACCAAACCCAGGAAATTTCCTGGGCCAGTGTCAGTTGACTGACCACTCTGGGCCAGTCGACTGAGCGTGGAAACAGAAAGTTTCCAGGCATGATTCAATCGACTGATCAACTGAGCACTCTGGTTCAGTCGACTGAACCTAGAAATAGGAAGTTTCCAAGATCTGAGTCAGTCAACTGACCACCCTGGTCCAGTCGACTGAATTTTCTGTTTTTGCTCAATTTGCCTTTTGGGTTTGAGTTTCCACTTTTTAATCGATTCTTCTTTCTTTGACTAGTAGTTATCACCTTTGTTGGCTTTGATAACATCTTCTTCAGAATTTTTAGGAATACCCATTTTGATGGATTTGGTATCGATTTCTTTGGATTTAATTCACATCTTCGAATGTGGATTTTTGGTGATTGATTGTTTCTACAATCATTTCTTTGACTTGTCACTTTGAAATACAAAGGTTTCTATACTAGTACTAAATATTCAAACTCTTTCACAAAGTTGGTTTCAACTCTATTTTCAATAATAAACTCATTTATAAAACCGTTTTCCAATCTATTAGTATAAACAAACCTTTACCTCATACGTTCGAGAAATCTAATTAAACGACTTAGCAAAACAAGTGGTATGAAACGCTTGCATTTACTTTGTCGGTTGATTCTTAGACTCGTTCGATTGAAACTCCTGTGGCAACTTTCGAGTGGAGATTTACAGTTTGTTCGTAAATATTTATGTTAAGCCAGTGGTTATGGGACATGAAGCTAAACTCATTTATTCACTAGCTTAGTGTAATTGACACTTCTTGATGATCGATGATGATCATTTTGTGTTTTAGACTAGCAATGTGCGATGTCTCTTTGTCTGCGAGGGAGACTAAACCCCACTTTTGTGGAGCTTCGGCTCAAAATTGGTGGAGTAGCGACCCATGGTCTTCGAGCCGTTTTGTGGAGCTTCGACTCAAAAATTAATGGTTAGCAACCATGGAATAGCGTTCCGTTTTGTAATACACGTGTTGGTGGGCTTTCATGCTCCCGTTTTGTGATAGGCCTCCCCCTTTTTGTGATTTTTGGATTTCTATTGATGATTTCTAGAATTTGTGTTTCACCAATTTTCGTGATTTCATTGATAAGTGTTATCAATATTTGTGCATTGGTGAATTTATGTTTCACTAGCTTTTACGATTGGCATTGATATATTTGTCAATATTTGTGGTTTGGTGAGTGTTAAAGAATATGACAATCTTTTTGGTGCTTTGAGATTTCTTGAGATATTGTATGATTTTAGTTGTCGTTAGATGTATAATTGTCACCGTATGGCATTATTGTTATCATACATTTTTTTCATATCTCTTATTCTATCTCATTTTATCCGATATTTATAGCTAGACTGATCCGTTTATTATTTTCTTATTGAATAAAATTCAGGTCAGATCAAGATGCAGGTGCTCCAACTTGACTCCTTATCAGGGATCATCATCTGACTTTTGTCTAACTACATTAGATTGGTAGTTTTTGTTGTTATACATTTGAGATAGAGACTCCTTAATGTGTACATATTCTTTTGTTTAGCACTTGTATCCATTCTTTGTGTTATTGTGGATCTTTTTGACCACTACTCTTATGTACATTTTCATGTGTTATTTTCGTATCTATTTCTGCCTTTGTGATATGGATATCTGTGACTGATTTGTGTTATGTTTATTTCTATATTTATTTCCGAAGATATCATAGCCACTGTGTAGTAGCTTTGAGTTTGTATCGGCATGTCGGATTTCCTCGCATGTTATACTATCTAACCAACCGGTGCTCGCACAAAGCAATTACATGGATGGTCGCTCCTCAACAGCCTTATTCTTCGCGCTAGTTGACAACATTACTCCGCAGTGTTCTTGGCTAGCGTGAGCCTAGGGGTGGGGCATCACAAGTTCTGAGTGGGTCAAAAAACTCGCCTTTTACTTCAAATCGATTTGAAATCCAAAATGGAGCCAAAATATAACAGTCTAAGAATTCGTCCAAATCAGCTCCAAAATGTCCAAAATTTCGACGCGATCACAGCGGAGCAAACCGCGTATAAATCCACCTCGAACGTAAAAGTTACAACGATTAGAAGTTATACGATTTTACGAAATAAATAAAATAATATAAAAATAAGAAAAGAAGACATGTCACCATCATTCTTCGTGCAAACCCGAGCCTAAACACGATCTAGTACTAGAATTTAGGCGCCTCGACCATTTTGCTACCCTAACGTGTCGCCACGACGAACGCCACCACGGCCACCAACCTCACCGAACGATGCGCCGAACACCCATGTGGCCACGCGACAGCCATTGATCGCCCACACATCACGATCGGAGATGAAAACTACCAGCCGCTGCCTTGTCTCTGAAACCTTGTTCAAATTTTTGTAGCAAATCTGACCGTTGATTCGCCGAACAAATTATACCGATGAACTGTGTGCGACGATCTCCACAACCCAATACCCTCCAATCGACGATCCGTCGATGTCAATCGCAACCCAATGAACGGCCGAGAATTAATCATCCAATTCTGGCCACATAGAAACCCAAATCAAAAAACAAACTACAGATTTGACTTGCGCTCATCGAGAGCTTCAAATTGATATATATTGATGGGGTTTAGTGGGATTTGATTTTGAAGTTGAATTTTGAAGTTGAATTTTGAATTGTAATTGAAATGAGGATTTTAGGGTTTCCAACCATTGAGAAGAAGAAGCAGGCAACTGAATTGCACATACAGAAATGAGAAGTAATCGGGCTGCTAGGGTTAGAACAAAACAATATATATTAAGGAAGCACGATGAGAAATGAATAAAAATTCAAATAGATTTGAAACGATAAATACGACCCGAAAATCCCATTATGATTCCGGAATGAAAACAGGTCATCCCATATTCAAAATAGATGCTTTCGATATTTTTAAACTTAATAGAACAGGTTTCAAGTCCTATCCATCGTATGAAGAAGTTAGCTTGAAATTAGCTTATTTCAAATTGATTTCAATTAAATCAATTTCTACGTGTTTCGAGTCCGTACGATTCAACGACAAGTCCAATTGCTAAGAAATTTAAAATCCTATAATAATTCATAGTTATGGATATGATAAAATAGGTTTTAACGAAATCCGAGACAACGGCCAAAATGGCTATTTTACATTAATTAAAAAATTATTATTAAATTAATTAATCCACTTTTTAATTTTCAAATCTTATAATTAACATATTTTATCATTTTTAATTACTAAGACATTTATAATAATCTGAAACAAGTTTACATATAATTTCAGTGTTAGCTATTACACCAGTTACAGTGTTCAATTTCAACTGTTATTAAATCCAATTTATTATAATTTAATTTCAATAAATTGATCTAATTTGGTTTCAATCTTTTTATTAAATCAATTATTACTCTATAGACATAGTTAACATTTGTTTATATCTTATTACACTCATATTCTCCAATTGTCGTCTTTTACCATATTGGTTGTTGTATTGCAATTACATTGAATTTTTGTCAATTTTATTGTAATTTAAAATCTCAATAAATTTATTTATCTTGGTTTCATTTTTATTGTTATATCAATTTATTGCCTTATGAATGTAATTGACATTTCTGTACATTTTATTACATTCCCAATTTGCAGCTATTGTCTTAACTCACATTAATGTAACGTTTATTTACATTTAGTTATAATTGGTTAATTAAATTGGTAACAAATAATAATTGTCACCATTTCTACATTTAGTAACATTTATAAGTTTATTATTCACAAATAAATGTTATAGCAACCTACACAATACCAATTCCATCCAATTACAATTTATTACACATCATTTCATAAATAAATCAACATTTAATTTATCCATTACTCTTTAATCCAATTATAAATTAACATACACATTAATACAATCAATTTACGATCTATAACCGATTATAACTTTTTAATCATTTCAATTAATTAGAATTACATTTGAAGCAGTTAGCAGTTACCTTAAATTAATACTATTTCATTTAATTCCAGTATATTCTTATTATTAAACCATAAATTTTTATTTCTTCCAACATTAAACCACAAAACTTTATTACATTAACTATTTTAATTATCGAAAATTACCGGTCATTACACTCTTCCCCACTCAAAACTTTTTGTCTTCGAAAAGAAAAAAGAAGGGAAAAGAATGAATTTAGTAATCAATATATCTTATTCAAAATATTAAATTTATAAACAGTTATTTACATAATTAAATAATTTAAATAAAATATATAAATTTATAATAATTAAATCCTTTATATTCAAGTTAACGAAAGTTTGAAAAACTTTTCACAAAATTTTTCTAAATCCAAAATTTACAGAAAATTTCGGCAGAGACTCCTTTGTACGGAGAGGTCTGGGAGAAATGGAAATATCAGTAATAACAATATATATCATATTTTTCAAAATAAAATATCCCAAACCATGGAAAAAAAATATCGCTAGAAAACCGTACTCCAAGAACGTACCTATTTATCAGGCAAATAACGCTTATTTTATGAAACCAAAAGTAGTAGCAATTGCTTTCATAGCCTGTATTTCATTTATGTAATCCAAAAGAGGTTAATAATTAAATAAAAGAGAATATTAAGTTGTTTCAATAAATAACAAACAAAACATCGCAATATAATAATAGTTATTGCAAACAACAATACAAACATCATTTCAACAAAGAGAGCAGTCATCCATCAATGGCAACCAAACAAATAGTTTGTTTGGGTTCAGAACTTCTAATCATATAAAATTATAATAAACTATGAAGTAAACCATACACTTAATAGTCGTAGATAAAACTTATAGATTATTCATACATCTCTATAAAAAAGAAGTATCATTTCCCAACCAATCCATAAACCAAACATCAAGGAATTCAACATATTTTTAGGTTTACTCTATTTTTCTTTTTCACGTCATTTGTTGTTCATTTTTTCATACAATGATTTACTTTAATTCACGTTTATTACTTACAAAATTTTAATTTTCATTTATTAATGTAAGGCTTATTTCATTAATTTACATTCTTTACTTACATAAGTTATATCCATTTCAATTATTTGGATCATAAATAAATTCATTATTGAAGTATTGTATACATTTTATTTTAGTTCACTTCACATTTACAATTTAGTTTGATTTTCTCTCTTTTTTTCCTTTTCCATTCACTTTTCTTTTCTCATTCATATAATGTTTATTTTCATTAGTTTACATTCGTTATTACTTACAAAGGTTTATTTATCCTATATTCATACAGTGCCATTTTCTTTCATTTTACTACTTTACCTTCATTGCTTAAATAAGTTATTTTTATTTCAATTATTGGGTTATACATAAATAGGTAAGTTTCTTTACAATTTAATTCATCATTAATAGATTATTTTTTCTTCACATTCATTTTTCTATATATAGCATTATTGAATACTAACTCCATTTAAAATCTTTTCAACGTTTCTGAAGTTTTAATCATTCAATTTATATAGTACTCATTTTAATTATAAATGGCTTCAATATTAATTCAAATTTATAATTATTTACTTACAGTATTCCCCTTTTACCATCAAATCTGATTATAAATAGCTTAAAATATTAACTTAAGTTATAATCATTTTCTTACATTATTCGCTTTTATTTACATTTAATTAGTAGCATTTCAAACTATTATCTTTAGTTTATAACAACCTATAACATTAGAATTCTTATTATAAAAGTAAGTCCATTAAACACTTTCATTTACTGAAGTTTACTTATACAATGTTATATTACATATTCTTGTTAACATTACAACTTTTACATTTTGGTAAGTGTTATATATATATATATATATATATATATATATATATATGTCTTTTAGAATGCAACTGAATGTTATGCAAGTTTGTCTTATTTATTTAGGTAATAAACTGTCCAATAGATATAATTTCCTATTTTCATTTCCTTTTCATTTACAGTTTATAAATTTTTAGTTTCTTATATATTTCATTAACTATTTTAACATCAAATTTCTTATTTTCATGTTAGAAGTTTCCAACTATTAATATAGTCAGGATTCCATTTATTACAATAATTTCAGTTTCTAATTTATAGAAACTTTAGAACTAAACAACCAGGTTTCCTTTCAATTATTTGAAATTATATATAATCATATCTTATATATATATATATATCAAATCATATTTGAAATTAAAAATCAAAATTAATCTATCAAAACAATTTTGCAGTAAAATTACTACAATGGTCTTCTCACTTTGAAACTCGAAAATGAACATCGAAGATGCGTGCATTCATCATCGAAATTATTTTCTAATGACAGAGAGGGAAGTACAGAACTTATTTCCTTCAGAAATTTATTTTTAACTTCCTTCCAAAGCACAATGATATATTTATATCGAAAAATACTTCCACATAATGATGCGGGCTTGGTGCGGTGGTGGGATGATGCGGCTCCCAAGTGGGAGGTTTGGGGTTCAAGTCCCACCTTGTGTGGGAGGAGAAACGACTTTTCACTTGGGAGGTATCCGGTTCATTTTCGCGCCTCCTGCCCCAAGCCAACCGAAAGGTCTGGCTGCCCGAAATAGTTGGATGTGGCGGGCCTTCCGGCTATTCCCTAGGTTTACTGTTTAGGAATCGCTGGTCGGTAGTGATTGAACAGGTTTCCCTAGTTCCCAAAAGAAATGTTATATTCCAAAATATTTCGAAAGGAATTTTCAAAATCCAGGAACTTAAGTTCAAAATTTCCAAATTTATATTCATTTTATTTGTAAATCTTATTTTCAATCAATGTTTATAAATTTTCTCTACCTAACAAACAACATATTGCATCTACTATATCACTTATAAAATCTATTATTTTATATACAAAATATATAATAGGCAAAATTATTTCAATTACCAATATTTCAAAACCAATATTGTGTCGGTTTGACCTATTAAGTGTTTAGAAATCTCTATCGATGCCATATCATCCTATGCACCGACCAGAATTTATAAATACAAAACTGAACAAATTAACACAATATCAGAAAAACTTTTACAACACTAACAAATACACTCTCTCATATATATACACTCAACGACTCGTTCTAGGGTATTATTACCTATTGTATATGAGTCAACCCCACAAAGCTAAGGTTATCATTAAACCAAAGCTTTGATACCAACTATAATGACCTACCTTTTTGGACGTTATAAGTAGACACACACGTTAGACTCAAACCATTCAAAAGGGCAATTTGTTATAGGGGTAAATAAGAAAAAGCAGAGAAAGAAAGAAAACAAATACAGAATCTCGCGGCGGAATGACGAAATATCATAATCAAATAAATAGTTCATGAAGCTGTTTACAAATAACATTTATTATTTTTTATACAACAGTTTAGAGTTACATACAAATAAAATAAATAATAAATAAATGCAGCGGAACAACATGATGTAGTGGGATACATACCATAAGTAATAATCATACAGAATCTTCGTCTTCTCCTCAAGAAAGCAGTCTTCGATAAACTAAAAAGCTAAGACCGACATGAGCGAATTGAAAAGACAAACACTCGAGTTAAAATTAAAAGATCTTATGTAAGTTAAATCAACAGTAAATAAATATGGGTGTGACGATGTCAGAGATGTTTACGGGGTTTGACGTCTCCTATCCATTGTCTAACATAAGTGCAATAACTTAAGAGATGTTCGGGATTTCCATCTCATATGGATCTGTTAAACTACCTACTATGCAATACAATACGCTATTATAATAGTGTCTATAATAAAGTAAGGTATTAAAATAGTGTTAAGGCATTACACATATCCCCCTTAACACATTTTATATATTCTCATAGCCTATACAAATCCGTAGGCTCCACCAAACCAGTGGTTTACACAGAGGACACCCCATAGGTACGGTACAAAACAAACTCATAGAAGGCGCTCTAGGGCACGTGAATACGACACTCGAGGCAATGACAGGGTAGATGTATAAATTGCAGAACCGGGCTGGTGGTAACGCATAGCAGTTACTATTGCCCATCTCAGAACACAATCTCATTATAAAATCGAGAGGTGGCTACCAAATCATAATAAATTCATAATATGGCATCGAAGAAGCATGTCCAATTGGAGGAATGACCTTACTTAGCCTAGGTATAGCTCTTGTTTTGTCACATCTAAGTTGACTCATGAGAGCCAGGGTCACGTAAATACCTCATACAGAATCGTTCGCCAAACCATCCTACTTTATTCCTGCAATCTCCACCACGTATGCAGTTGTTAAAGTGGTTTCATTATTGGCAATGTGTATGACAATATCCAGTCATGGTCTCTTTAACAACCAAAAGCTTATTTCGCACCAGATGGTTTCTTTACATTTCTCAAAGTCAATTCACAATTTATATCAAAATATCATATTCGATTTCAAATCATATTACTTTTAAAATCATATTCACTTCCAAAACCATAATCACTTCAAAATCATATTCACTTCAAAAATCATAATCATTTATGAAATTATCGATAAGATAGGTTAATTAAGTCCTTGTTCCAAAATCATCGTATTTACTCAAATATGTCATTTCACAGAAAAGTATCGATTTCCAATTCCATCTTAGGTTGTATCATCATCAACAATTTAAATAAAAATACTTCAACTGTACATAGTTTGAAATTTTAGAAATTAGTTTAGGTAGCCATCAATAGTTTTAATAGTTTTAAAAAATATAATTTAAAATAGATTGAAATAGTTTAAATTGTAAAAATAGTTTAAATTGTTTTAAATTTGATTTAATTACATTTAAAATGATTTATATAGATTTAAAATAAATTAAATGGATTTAAATTATCTTAAATAGATTTTAAATTGGTTAAATAAATTTAAAATAGATTAAATAGATTTAAATTATGTTAAATAGATTTAAAATAGATTAAATAAATTTAATTAGTTTAAAATTGGTAAAATAGATTTAAATTGGATTAAATAGGTTAAAATATATTAATATAAATTAAAATAGTTTAAATTGATTAAAATAGTTTAAATAGTAAAATAATTTAAATAGATTTCAAAGTTATATCTAACATTCCAATAACTCAATTTCGATAAATTCATTTATATTTGACACCTCAACTTTGAAATTCAAATTTAAATCCTTTGAACAATTCGTTAAATCAATTCCAATTTCAAGATTTATGCTTGGACTTTCGAAAATAATTCAGTTTATATAAATCAATTTCTATTTCAAAATACCAGTTAACTGAATTCAAAATTTAAAGAATTAAAAAATCATTTAATTTAAGCAATCGGTGTCCGTATATAATTTTTTATGCCAGGGTTAAGTGATACAGATATTTATCATTTCAATCCGCAATTTAAAATTTTACGGTTATTTATCATTTCAAACCGCAACCCGAATTAAATAAAAATCCATAAAATTGCTCGAGTCCATCATTTCAACACATAATGATTTTCCCTAATTTATAGATCGTTCGGTTATATATCATTTTAACCCATAGGGAACTTGCAGTGTTATAACAATATAAAATACAACATCTAGTCATCCAATATCAAAAATCAAACAACAATCACAATCATATTCCAAATCAATTAATAAACATCAATGGATAACTGATAATCAATAAAACGTATTAAATTGACAATTTAAATTATAAATTAAACAATGACTAAATGTAAAAAAGTAAAATTTAACTGAAATGATAATTTAAACATACCAAACATCAATCAATAAATTTAAAATCACATCATGAATTTAATTTAACTAACATAAGATAATCTAGTAGTTGTGAGTGGGTTAAAACACTCACCTTTTAATTCAAATCGATTCGAAATCCAAAATAGAGCCAAAATCTAACAGTCTAAGAATTCGTCCAAATCAGCTCCCAAATGTTCAGAATTTCAATACGATCACAGTGGAGCAAACCGCGTGTAAATCCGATGTCGAATGTAAAAGTTATAACGATTAGAAGTTATATGATTTTTCAAAATAAATAAAATAAAATAAAAATAAGAAAAGAAGACACGTCACCATCGTTCTTCGTGCAAACCCTAGCCTCAACGCAATCTGGTACCAGAATTTAGCCGCCTCGACCACGTTGCTACCCTAACGCGCCGCCACGATGAACGCCACCACAGCCACCAACCTCACCAACCGATGCGTCGAACACCGCTATGGCCACATGACAACCATCGATCGCCCACGCATTACGGTCGGAGACGAAAACCACAAACCGACGCCTTGTCTTTGAAACCCTATTCGAATTTTCACGGCATATCTGACCGTCAACTCATCGAACAAATCATACTGATGAACTGCGTGTGACGATCTCCACAACCCAGTACACTCCAATCGATGATTTGTCAAAGTCAATCGCGACCCAACGAAAGGACAAGAATCAATCACCCAATTCTGGCCACATAGAAACCCAAATCGAAAACAAACTGCAGGTTTGACTTGTGCTCATCGAGAGCTTCAAATTGATATATATTATGATGGTATTTGGAGGGATTTTGATTTTGAAGTTGAATTTTGAATTGAAATTGAAATGGGAATTTAGACTTTCCAGCCATTGAGAAGAAGAAGCAGACAGCTGGATTGTACATACAGAAATGAGAAGTAATCAGCTGCTAGGGTTAGAACAAAACTATATATATATATATATATATATATATATATATATATACATATATATTAACGAAGCCCGATAAGAAATGAATAAACATCCAAATGGATTTGAAACGACAAATACGACCCGAAAGCCCATTCTACCAGAGCAAAAACAGGTCATCCCATATATCAAAATAGATGTTTTCGATATTTCTAAACTCAATGAAACAAGTTCAAGTCCTAATTTCATCGTATGAAGAAGTTAGCTTAAAATCTACTTATTTCAAATTGATTTCAATTAAATTTCTATGCGTTTCGAGTCCCTACGATCAAACGACAAGTCCGAACACTACGAAACATGAAATCCTACAATAATGCACCATTACGGATCTGATGAAAGTGGTTTGTCGAAATCTGAGATAGTGGCCAAAATGTCTATTTTACATTAATTAAATAAATTATTATTAAAATAATTAAATCACTTTTTAATTTCAAATCTTATAATTAACAGATTTTATCATTTTTAATTACTTATACATTTATAATAATTTAAAACAAGTTTATATATAATTTCAATGTTAGCTATTACACAGTTACGGCGTTTAATTTCAACTGTAATTAAATCCAATTTATTATAATTTAATTTCTATAAATTGATCTAATTTGGTTTCAATATTTTTATTAAATCAATTATTACTCTATAGATATAGTTAACATTCATTTATATCTTATTACACTCATATTCTCCAAGTGTCATCTTTTACCATATTAGTTGCAGTATTTCAATTACAATGAATTTTTGCCAATTTTATTATAATTTAAAATATCAATAATTTTATTTATCTTGGTTTCATTTTTATTATTAAATCAATTTATTGCCTTATGAATGTGATTGACATTTTTGTACATTTTATTACATTTTCAATTTTCAGTTATTGTCTTAACTAACATTAATGTAACACTTATTTATATTTATTCGTAATTGGTTAATTAAATTAGTAACAAATAATAATTTTCACCATTTCTACATTCAATAACATTTGTAAGTTTACTATTCACATACAAATATTATAGCAACATACACAATACCAATTCTATCCAATTACAATTTATTACAAATCATTTCATAAATAAATCAACATTTAATTTATCTACTACTCTTTAATCCAATTATAAATTAACACACACATTAATGCAATCAATTTATAATCTATAACCAATTATAACTTTTAATCATTTCAATTAATTAGAATTACATTTAAAGCAGTTATCAATTACCTTAATTTAATACTATTTCATTTCATTCCAGTACATTCGTATTATTGAACCCCAAATTTTTATTTCTTCCAACATTAAATCACAAAATCTTATTAAATTAACTATTTTTAATTATCGAAAATTATAGGTCGTTACATAGAAGATGGTTAGCACACTATTTACTTTTATTTTTTCACTCATGTAGAATTTTATGTATATTTAGGATACTTGCATACGTGCCTATATGTCACGATCTTACATTCATGCTATGATTGAGCTAACCTATAGCATGTTTGTATACATAATCACATTGCATTTTTGGTTGAGCAAATGGTTGTGTAAATTACTGTAAATAAATGGTTGCATAACATGGTTGTTGAGTGCACGTTACACTATCTTCCCTTGATGATTTCGAAGGTGAAATCCTTTTTGCGGAGGAAGAATGTAACACCCCGCAAAATTTAATAAGAAATTAACTAATTTTAATAAGGATTTTCAGAAGGAGATCTGAAAGAGAATTAGGCATAGTGGAATCAAATCAAGTTAGGAAGCAAACAATTCTCTTTGAGTGGAAATATCAAGTTTTTCACATTTTTGTAATTAAAAAGTATTCATTTGAATTTGATGCATGCCTTTGGAATTTTTGGTAAGCAAAAATATAACATCTAAAACCCAAGAATTTCCCAGAGTAAATATCAATTTTTGTATATGTTTATAATTATTTTTGGTATTAATATATTACAATCTAATTATTTGTTTAGAATTTGATAATCTATGGACCATTCAACCCATTTCCCTTGTTTTAAATTGAAATGTCAAAGGGTTCAAAAAGAGAATAAATTAGAAATGGTGTGTAAAATATGAATTGAATTGTTTGTAGTTTGCACTACCTATTTCTATCACTTAAATAAATAAGAAACTTCTTTCTCACTTCAAAATAATGTATATAAAGCTTTAATTGAACATAGGCGTTCTACTTTATGAAGATTCGTTCTTTAAGATAGAGATGGGATTTTAATTTATTAATATGGAATAATTTGTAGGTATTCTATGTTTGTACGAATCTATTTTATTTGGCTATGGTAGTAGAAATTCTAGTTGGAAATGTAAATTTGTATGAGATTGACATTTCAAAATACCTTGTAAATGAATTATTATCGAATTATTGTAATGTAATGAGTAGACCATAAATTCCATGCATAAAAGTATATGTGTATATAATATTAATGTATTGACTATTAAAACCAATAGCATATTGATTATAGTGTATTGAGCATGGTAATTAATATTATTATAATAGTTAGGTAGTATTAAATTGTAGAAAGAAAGTGTAAATTAGGGAGTTAATCCCCAATTAGATGCGTAATAAGGGGATACCTTATATGGCCTTAATTATTAATCGTGTAGGATGATATATGTGTATAGTTGGTATACATATAAAGCATGACTAAGTGATAAGGATGTGAGATTAGTCCAAAGCTATATGGAAGTCTATCCAGTTAAATCTGCCTACTGGCAGTGCTGCTTTGTAGACAAATATGGGACACCACCTATCATAAATAGCCACAATGGACACGGGGCTAGTCCAAATTCTGTTGGATAACCCAACCCAACCAATTTGGCTACCGGTACCTACGAATAGTCGAACTAATATGAAACATCATGAGTGGATTATGGTTCATAGGTTGCACTTTTGGATGGGGTAGGTAAAATCCTTAAGAAGGGTCCGCATCAGATTAGAGGTATTAAGTAGCTATGGTAGCGCCCGCCTCTTTCTTAGGTGTAGTATTAAGTGGCATAATTAGATTTCTTACAATGTCAGTAATGAAGAACCTTGTAGGGACCTTCCTTGGGATTAGGTCTTAAATGACAGGGATCTGCCTATTTTAAAAGCCTTAAATGATCAAAGTCTAGCTAAATCCAATTAAAAATGTATTAAGTGATTCGGGTGCTTCCTCTTATAACAAAAATGATAATTACGTGAGATTTGTATAGTCGGGTTGGAAGAGCCTTCATGCTTACAGTTGACTTTTGTATAGTTAGACTAGAAGAACATATAGGCTTACAGTTGACTTTTGTATAATTGGACTGGAAGAGCCTTCGGACTTACAGTTGACTTTAAATGTATGCTATAAAGTTGGACTGGAAGAGCCTTTGGGTTATCAGTTGGCTTTATACATATGTTATGATTTTAATACATAAGACATTTTTCTTATTTAAATAATAATGCTCAAGTGCAATTATAATAAAGATGAAGGTTTCCATTTCACTAGACATTTGTTGTTTTGTCCCACTTCTTATTACAGCATAGGTTATAGGGAGTAATGCTAATTTAGGAGGCAAAGGAGGAGGTGAAGACTTGTCACAGTTGTGTATCTATTTAAGTAGACATTTTTTAATATTTAACATGTTATATTTCTGAAATTGTTTTCTTTATGAGATGGATACTTATTTCTGATATTATATTTTATCCATTCCGCTGTAAGATTATGAATGTTTAGATAGATTACTCTATGTGCTACATTTTGTTTCAATCTTATCAACGTAACAACTTGCCTTGAGATAGGCCTAAGGTTCGATAACCTTTTATTCGGTCGAAATTAGGTCCGTTTCGGGGCGTGTTTTAAGGGTCGTTATCTGCCATGCTTTTTGGTAGCTCAATTTAAAGTATAGAATAAAATTATATGAGTGATCTCCTCCTACAGATTATCACTTATTTCTCTCGAAAATACTTACATTACATTTGTCTCGATAAATAATCTATTACTTTATCTGTTATATCATATTAGAGTAGAAAATTTTCTAATCTTCTTATTAAATTAGGAATTTTTTAGACCATACTAATTCTCTCAAGATATTTTATTTTAAATTATCTTTGTATAACCTATATTTTTGTTAAATTATTTACATTGTATTATTAATTCTCATTAAATATCAAGGACCACTAGCTCAAACACCAAGCGATATGATACTCCAGGCTAAGATTCTAGGGGTTATGGGTTCAAACTCACAGGACATCAAAATGAACGCTTTTCTTGAATAAGACACCATCCGTATGCTAAAAAATATCTCATTAGCCATATTACATTCAAAACTCATATATTAAATGTCAAAAATAGCAACTTCAATATGTACACCACATTTATACTAGGAAAATGGAAAAATTATATTTTTGATTCAGAGTATAGGTCACATAATAAAAATTATATACATCAATGATAAAATAAAATTTATTTATATTTCATATATCTCAATACATTACCTGTTAATTAATTTGTTAATCCATTAAATAATAATAAAACAATAGAGTTCCTTACATTTCCATTTAATATATCAATTTCCTTCGCTTTGCTTAATTCTTCCATGATATATTTTCTCGAGAATAGAAGTGGTATTTACTTAAGCAGAACAATCGTTTTGATGTCTCCAAGATTAGAACCAAAAAGCTTATAGAATCTCAGTCCAAAGCATCATTCCACTTTCCATTAAGCTAGAGGTCCTTATCCCATCATGATATTTTATTTGATATATCTTTATATAATTTATGTTTTTTAATATTGTTCACACTCTTTGATTAACTCTCACCAACCTTAATACATATATAATGTCAACGCTACAAAATGACAAATCAAAACAAGGACAAAGGTATACGGCTTATGGAAATTGATTATCTTTTTTTTTTTTTTTTTTTTAAATATGAGTTGTCGTCGAGAGTTTAATGAAATTGCATTTTGACCACATTTAGCTGAATTTTACTTCATCCGTATATTCTTGCGATATTGTTCTCTCCTCGCTCTCCTATTTTCTTTGCAAATAAAAACAAACATTTACCACAAGATTAACCCTTATCAATAGCAACAACTGATTATGAGCGTGTATGCGAAACGGGCATGCACCGTTTGAAACTTTAAGCCACGTCGTAATCTACCATGAAGTAGGCTAAAACAGCAACGTCATTGAGAAACAATCAGTAATGTTGAGTGCTATTAGTTGATCTTACCTCCAATGGAAAGCACAACGATTTGTTTCTCTTGAAAAGTAGAAGAATTCTAGCCTTCTCAATGAACATATTAATCTCTTCTTAATTCTGCCACGATATTATTTCTTAAGAATAAGAGTGATGCTTCGTTCAACAAAAATACTCATTTTGATGTCCTTGACAGTCGAACCAGTGAGTTTTAGGAATCCTAGTCTAAAGCGTTATCCCATTTTTCATTTGAGCTAGAGGTCCTTATCCTCTCATAATATTTTATTTTAATATATCTTTATATAATTTACATTTTTAGAATTGTTCACATTATTTTATTAATTCTTACCAACTATATTTTATTCAACTGCTTATCTTTTATAATTTCTAGAGTCAAATAGCTGTACTCATTTCTCACAATGTTCAAAGAAAACAATATGATCATCAAAAATTGACTTGCTGAAATTATGGAATTTACACAAAACACCATTGCTAACATTATTAGATGTTTTCCCAATCCTAATCATCTTTGTTTTATCTATTCAATGATGATAAAGTAGAAAATTGTCTACTCTTCTCACTAACTAGAGCAATTTCCTCATTTATCTTAATTCTACCAAGATATTTCAATTTAAAATATCCCTGTATAACTTATGCTTTGCTTAAATTATTTACATTATATTATTGTCAAGGACTACTAGCTCTAGTGACAAGTAGTGTGGTGCTTTAAACTATGTTTTTAAAGGTCATGGGTTTGAACTCCAAGATATTTAAGTGAATGCTCTACTTAAAGTATAATTTTTACTCTTAAAAAATAATGATTCTCATTAACCCTGTTACATTCAAAATTTGTCTACTAAATGTCAATGTAATAACAATTTATATTAACGAAAATGGAAAAACTTAAATAAATCATTTACTTTGTGGTATCTAATGATGGTAAAAAAAGGGGGACCATTCTTCCCTCTTCTCGTTCTCTCGCTTCTAATTTTTCACTTCACAACCTTCTTCCTGCTTCATCCTCTCACCTCTATAACTCGCTTCATTCCCCTCCACTATTCTATCATTGTCGTTGAAACTTGGATTCATTAGATCACCAGTTTATGCTGCGCCTTTTGTTAATAGATCTGGGAAAGTTCGGCTAATCCTTTACTTTCTAAGCTCAACGACGATGGCGATTTCCCTTCTTTATCTAGCTCGTGAAAATATAGATCTACAGTGAACCATAATTCTTCGCCGTACAACTTTCCAATCTCCCTCGAATTGTTAGAATTTTCACTGTTTGCAACCCTACTGTTGGCAAAGCTAGTGCACCTGTTTCTGATGTTGTCATGGATGCTATCCTGTGCATCCTTGTTTGGGCTAAAGTTTCAAAGTTCCTTCGTCTCTTCAGTCTTTGGAAGGTCTAGATTGGTTGGCATGTCATATTGGAGAGCTTGTTTGTTTTGTTGAGAACACTAAATGTCACGATTGATTGGAGTATGCTAGGGCGCTTATACAGATTACCCCTATCAAACCATTACCTTCCCACCGGTCGGTTGCACTCTATAGGGAAAGAGTTGGCCGCATTAACATTGATTATCAGTGGTCCTCCATGATTTATTCTATTTATCACTTATTTGGCCACACTGACCCTCTTTGTAGATATCGTCCTTCGGATGGTGAGGCTGCTTCTGTTCTTGCTAAATCCCCTATTCAGAAACCTCGCCCTCGTCAGTGGAAAATCAAGAGCTCAGCTGCTGCAGCTACTTCTTTGGCATCTCCTACTGTCATGTTCCCTTCCTCGGATCTTCCTGAGCTTATTGCTATATTGAGGCTTCAGTCTTATATCGCCATTGCCACTTCACATGAAATTACTACTGATATCTCTTCTCGTAATGTGGACTAATGTTCTTTAATTGGCTAATGTTCTTCACTGTAAGTCAAATAAATTACTTAAACTTATTTGACTAATGTTCTTTAATTTTTGTATTAAATCTTCGAAAATAACAATTTCATTATTTATAACACATTTATTTTAACAAATAAGGAAAAACTAAATTTTTGATTCAAATATAGAAATAAATAATTCACATCTACAAGCAATTAAAACAACTTTAATTTATATTCCATTTATCTCAATGAATTATTACTAAATAAACAATAACAAGGCAAATGAATTTTCAGCCTTCTCATTACTTTTATAAGTTTTCTCACATCTCGTTAGTTCTCTACCAATATATTTTTCTGTAAATCTTGTAAGTCATTATTTGATCAATTGTTCACAATTTTACTAAATATTTCCATGATTTTATGGTCCAGTACATGTATTTTCATAATACCCGTCGTTGCTTATTTTTCTCGCATGTACAAGATGGGTCGGCCCGCGTAGTCTAAATGGATAGCTTGAATCAAACCAACGTCTTGGTCCGTAACTACGCCCTTGGTTTGATCCCCGTATTTCCAGAGGCTAATATATTTGGCTTGCCTACGTCATTTGGCCCACGATCTACCCGAGCGGCTAGTTTTTCTATTAAAAGCTACTTGCTTAACATCTTTGTCAACTTAGGTCAAATCTCCTATTGGTTATTGGTACATGGTGGCTTGACATGTAAGACACTTCTCAACAGCTGGGTGGCCGGGCCGACAACCCACCCTACGACAATGTCCCCCGCTCACCTTCTTCATCAACTACTAGCTCCCTTTGAAGTTTCATGTTTTGTCGACATACTTTGGCCACACATGCTAAAACGCTCTTACAAAAAGGTCCACATGCACTAGTCCATTGAAGACAGCCAAATATGACGTTGTTCATCTGAATAAAGAACTTTCATTCAATAACTACTCCATGTCCTTTACTGTAACGCTAGCAAAGTGCCATTATACAAATACAATCTAATCCCATGCCGTTTGTCCATGACCAATACATGCTCAGTGTACGATCGGCCAATTGGCAGTCATCTGAGCTGTACACTCCAACTAGCACTCCAGCTTTCATGCATCAGGCCGAATGACATGATCAATGGTCCAATATGATTTCAATGCCTCAACCACACAATCTCAGTCGCTCAACATAGGTTTAGGCAACTATAAATATATCAAGGCATGTAGATTTATTAAAACACAGGTTCTCCAGTATTGTGATTTCTTTTTATTTTATCTTATAACAACAATCATTTTAAGAGGAGAAAGGTAATAAAAGTTCTTCACAGTAGATGCAGATCAACATTGATTGAACCACTTTATAACATGTGTCTTTAATAATTTTGCAAATATTATCTCCTCATTTTCCATTTCTTCAAGATATTAGCAAGTTATATTTGCTAAAATCTACTCTCAATTGCAATTCCGAGATTTGCTAAATTTTTAATAAACATTCTGGCTCTAGAAGGAGGTCCTCGCTAAAAAATCTCTCATCTTTCTTCATTTTATTTCTCTATAAATTCCTTGCAATTCACACCATGTAAAATCTTAGTGGAAACGAAGCTGACAACAAATGTGGTCACAATATCAATAGAGCCACTAAGGCAAGCACCTTCTGTCCCATCTGTAACGACCCAAAATTTCAGTCATTTGAATTTAAAATAATTAATTGATTTTGAATATCGAAAAGTTATTTTTATAAGTTAATAACTTGAATTTCAAATATAGCGATTTATTTGATAATTAAATTGTTAAATTTAATATCTGAAATTATTTAAATAATTTAATCTTGTATTTAATATGAATGAAAACAATTTCTAAAGTTGATTTAAATTGTATTTGAATAAGAAAGAAGATAGAAAACTTTTTAATTTGAACTAAAAGTGATTAAACTGATTGGAGGGATCCAACAAGATTTCTCACACTGTTGATGTTATTTTCATATATATGGTGATATATGACTTGTTGAATGCCAATTGATGACATTGATATGATTTGCTCAATTAGGGCTTTAGTAGCACAAGGCCTCATTTTTTGTATTTTAAAATACTATAAAATAGTGATTTGATTTAAAAACGGATTTCAAAGCGATTTTGAAAACTATATATGCTTAAATAATTAGTCTTGAATTATTTGAAGGAGTAATTTATTTTAAAATCAAAAGTATGATTTTTGGAAATCATAAGTTAATGGTTTCATAAAATACTATTAAATAAAGATTTCTGAGCTCTAAATAAAGATTTTTAAAATCTTGAAATAAGTCCGTATTTTCTAATAAAGGGACATGCTTAAAGTAAAATAGAAATATTTTGACACTAATATTTATTTATTAACCATTTTATACAAAGTAATATATATATGTGTGTGTGTGTGTGTGTGTGTGTGTGTGTGTATTTGTGTTTGTGTATGTGTAATGTGTGTGTACATGCATGAAAGATTAATTACAAATATGAGAGTTTGTAAATGTGACAATTTATAATAGTAATATTTTACAAATGAAATGAAGATTTGTAAAATTGAATTTTGTTAATAAAATTATGAATTTATAAACCGAGTTTATAAATTAAATGAAACTATTATCATTTAATAAGTTGGAGAATAAATAAAACGGTGGATTTATTATAAGATATATATAAATATTTTAGAAATAGTTGACTCTATTTCAGAAATTGAAGACGAGGATAAATTTGAAATGTTAAATGGTATTTTATAAATAGAAAAGAATTTATTAAAGGAATTTATCTATATGGAAGTAACATTAAAACAAATGGTGATTGATATTTTTTTAAATGAGATTTATGAATAAGTGAGATCCATAAAGAAAATAATTTACAAATGAAATTCATAAATAAATGGGTTTTATGAAAGGAAGTTTTTATAAAATGGAAAGAGATTCTTAAATGTCTTTTTATAAATATGGAAATGACTGGGTTGAAGATTTAAGAATGGTTATTTATCAAGGAAATATATTATGTTTTAAAGTTGGTTATTCATGTTAATATTGCTTAAAGTTGTTTATAAATATTTAAATGATTTAGAAAGGCTATTTATTTAAATTAATTACATGGCTTGAAATTAATAATAATGATTACTAATAATATTTTAGTAATTTATTATTATTATTCATATTGTAAAGATTTAACGTTTGTTTAATCCATAATGGTTTGAATTATTAAATTTTTTAGGAGGTTAAAAGTTAATAATAATTATTTATTTATGATGTTTTCGAGATTCATAAATAGTGTTTTGTAAATGGACTTGGATTTTTATAAGGGGAGCTTATGAAATGGTTTGAAGATTTAAAGGAATATTATTTACAAGGTAAAGAGGTTTATAAATAAATGGATATTTATAACGAATTTTAGAAATTGGTTTATTAATTTATAAAATGAATTTATAAATAATTGCATGGTTTTATAAGGGTTTATAAATGACTAAGGAATAATATACAAATTGTTTATAAATGGTTTTAGAAATTTATAATAGAGCTTATAAATGATTTTAGAATATGGTAGAAAGGAGATATTTCTTAGTGTTTGACAAATATACTTATAATGTTGGGATAAGTATATGATATTTTCAAAGTATTGAAAATATAAGGGTTGTGAATATATCTTTGTAAAAGTATTTTGATACAAGCATTTACAAGATGATTTTATTTAATGAAAAGATTAATTAAGGAGGCTTAGTGTTGCTTGGTGCTTAACCAAATGTCGGTTTTTCCTATGGAATTAAATTTCTGATTGAATGTTTGTTATTCAATAGTTAAATAACCGACTATCATAATTTAGATTCAAAAGTAACTCTGGAAATATTTAGGACAAACACACGAGTTATGTGGCATAGTCATCTCTGATGATTTTGTACTGTACGTGTAAATCTCATTTCGTTCTTCTAGGACAATTATAAGGGAATACATCAACTAACGGTTAGGAGGTGATCTTCGTTCTTATCTTTGAATGTTTATTTCCAAAGAACCCAGGTTGAGTTTACCCGAAAACTGTTGAACGTTGTTTTAAAGAGACCAGGATCAGATATGTTATTTGAAAACCACTTTGATCCAACTCAAGCGTTCGAAGTGAAGACATCTTGAAGATGATGGATTGGAGAGTTCTCAAGCATTTCGTTCAGTCCCAGAACGAACTTGTATGAATGAATGCTAGTATTGCATTGGTTGCCTGGAGGGCAATATTAGCATTCCATGATGGTTTACTATGAGGAAATGGTAAGAATGTGGCCTCTTCGAGCCTCACACCCGAGAAATGAATAAAGTAGGGACAAGCGGCAGGGCTAAGTAGGTCGCACCCAAGTAGGGTAAGATTATCCTAAATCTAGAGCGATATTCATGTTTGCTTCGGGATACCATTGTGTGGTTGTTGATTCCAACCAAAGGTGATCAAATTTGGTGCTACTCGAGAAGGGGGCAGTGTCGGTCTTGAGTAGTAGTGGTGCAACATGTTGTAGCATCCTGTACACTTAACTTAGAGGTGTACAGATTCGACGGGTAGACCCTTACCCTTTCATAGTTGGAATCCATTCTCCAATACGAGCCTTCTGTTTTGGTTGTAGAGTCTAGTATGCTGGAATTTAATTAATGTATGAATTTCGGCTATGATTAGTAAGTACTTGTATATTAGACACTATTATAATATCAAAGGATTTCATATGAAATATTTTGGTTATCGTAAGGTAAAAAACCGTCCGTGTTTATGCGCGGCATGATCTTACGAGATACTTTTGATTTTAGAATGGTTTCTATAACTTTAAAAGTTCAACAGGGTGTGTTTTCTCATGCTAATTTTCCAAGTTGACTCGGGTGTTATTTTATTATAATGCTCGGGTCAGAACGAGCATATTGCATATTTCTTTGGATGCATTGGAGCTCAGGAGGCGAGTTGGAGGTCTTCGAGTCATATTTCCATCAGTGTTTACTTTCCGCTGCTTTATTATTGAAATTATCAGCAATTGTGAGGATAGGATGTTATCACTGTCCAAGTTGATAATTGTGATGTTATTGTACTCTAATGGATGTATGTATATAATAGTTTCTCTTTTGTAAAGATCAATGATATTATATAATATGTTGTTCTATTGTGATTGTAAGATCTTGTGTTGTTTTTAGTTTCTCTTTTCTTCTTCTTTCTTTCCCTTAGCTATCCGTCTTTCCGTTTGATTTGGATTGGACATGTGTGGGTTATTGTCAGCTTGAATTGTACGGAAAAGCGAGTCGTTACACTATCCCTTGGCTGAGCAACGACATGTGGTAGTGCATGATCAGTGGATTGACCAACATAGAACAACTTACTTGTGATGTGAACAACCTTCGAGTTAGAATAAATGCCCAGACAATTGTAAACTTTGTGTGACGCCGCACCTCTATACCCACGCTAGCCAAGGACACTACGGGGTAATGCCGTCAATTAGCACGGGGAATAAGGCTGTTGAGGAGCGACCATTCATGTAATTGCTTTGTGCGAGCACCGATATGTCAGATAAAAATATAACTTGCACTCAAAATGGGGAATCCGACATGCCGATACAAACTCGAAGCAACTACAGAGTGGCTATAATATCTTCGGAAACAAATATAGAAATAAACATAACATAAATCAGTCACAGAAGTTCATATCTCAAAGGCCGAAACAGATATGAATATTACACATGAAAGTGTATATCAGAGTAGTGGTCAGACAAGATCCACAATATCACAAAAGAATAGTTACAAGTGCTACACAAAAGAATAAGTATACATCAACGAGTCTATATCTCAAATGTATACAACCAAAAACTACTAATCTAAGTAGTTAGCCAAAAGTCAGGATAATAATCCCAAATGAGGAGTCAAGCAGAAGCACCTGTAACATCTTGGTCTGACCCGAGTATTATTTAATAAGAAAATAATAAACAGATCAGTCTAACTATAAATATCATATGAAATGATATAGAATAAGGGATATGACAAAAACGTATAATAACCATAATGCCATACTGTGATAAGTATGTAATTGAGAATCAACAAGAGATTAATCAATATCACAAGAATCTTCTCAAAGATAAAAAGGAATGTCATACTCTATATTTTTATTCACAAAAAGTTAATGACACACAAATTCACCAATGCACAAATATTGATAAAACTTATTAATGTAAAGCACGAAAATTGGTGAAAACACAAATTCCAAAAATCATCAATGGAAATCCAGAAATCACGAAAAGGGGGAGGCATATCACAAAACGGGAGTATGAAAACTCAACAACACGTGTATCACAAAACGGAATGCGATTCCATGGTTGCTAACCATTTATTTTGAGCCGAGGCTCCACAGAACGGCCCGAAGACCATGGGTCGCTACCCCACCAAATTTTGCCGAAACTCCACAAAAGCGGGGTTTAGTCTCCCTCGCAGACAAAGAGATATCTCACATTGCTAGTCTAAATCACAAAATGATCATCATCGATCACAAGAAGTGTCAATTACACTAAGCTAGTAAATATATGAGCCTAGCTTCATGTCACATAACCACTAGCTTAACTTAAATATTTACGAACAAATTGTAGATCTCCACTTGAAAATTGTCACAAGAGTTTCAATCGAACAAGTCCAAGAATTAACCGATGAAGTAAACGCAAGCGTTTCATACCACTTGTTTTACTAAGCCGTTTAATTAGATTTCTCATTTGAATGAGGTAAAGGTTTGTATATGCTAGTAGATTGGAAAACGGTTTAAGAAATGAACTTTGTAATAAAATAGCGTTGAAATCATTTTGATGAAAGAATTTTGATGTTTACTACTAGTATTGAAAACCTTTATATTTTGAAGTGACAAATCACAAAAATGATTGTAGGAACAATCAGTCACTAAAATTCACATTCGAAGACGTGAATAAAAATCCAAAGTAATCGATACCGAATCCATCAAAGTGGAAATACCCAAAAATTTCAAAAATAGAAGTTATCAAAGTCGACAAAGGTGATAACAACTAATCGTAGAAGAAGAATCGATTAAAGATTGGAAAAGCAAAGAAAAATGAGCAAAAATAGGCAAAACAGGGAAACTGGAGCAGGTCGGTCGACTGAACTCTCTGAGTCGGTCTACCGAAAATAGCAGTAATGTTTCGGCTACAGCTTCGGTCGACCGACCAGAGAGTTCGGTCGACCGAACCCCAGTTTCCTGCATTTTTCTACCCTATTTAATAGAAGTGCAAACTCTCCCAATTCGCAACCGGTCGAGCACGGACGCTAGGGGATTACGTCCATCGGCTACTCGGTCCTATTGGCTTCTCGATACATCACCAAAAACATGTTCAAACATCAAAGTTAGGATCTTTAAAGATTTGAACCCAAAACACTAAAAATTGGAATATTCACAAAACCAATCCAAATAAAAATCAAATGCACATGAATAAGCGTTAGGAATTCATACCTAACAATCAAAGATAGTTATAGACAAAGATGTGAGATAAAAATCTCACCTTTGAACCCAAAACACTAAAAATTGGGATATTCACCAATTCAATCCAAACCAAAAGCAAGTGCACATGAATAAGTGTTAGGAATTCACACCCAACAATCAAAGATAATCATAGACCTAGATGTGAGATAAAAATCTCACCTTTTCACGAAATCAATGAAGTAGAAGCCTTAAAGCAAAGGAAGAATCAACCACACTTGAACACAACCCAAATGAGCTTGAATCTAAGCTCAAAATAAGAACATTCCCAAAGTTAGGTTTAGGAATTTCTGAAAATTGAAAGGAGAATGAGTTGGAGAAGAAGAAGGAGATGCTTACTAATGGCTTCTCTTAGAATTTGGAGCTAGAGCTTGGATTTTGCAAATGAACTAGGGCTTGGAGTTTTAATTTCCCATTCCTCTCTCCATATTTGATGAAGCTTGAGTGTTAGGAAATTAGAAATGAAGTAATGAATAGGAGAGGGTTGGGACTGAGCTGATAAGTGGGGTAAATGGGCTTAACCCAAACCAAAGCCCTAAGTGAAAAAGTGGCAAAATTCCACTAACTCCAAACATATCAAAGTTTATACTCAAAAAGATCGTAAACGGCGTTTTGAACTCAATGGAAGTGGTCTCGAGTCCTAATTCGACCGTATGCAAAAAGTAAATTTTCGGACTATAATCCGACTAACGATAAAATATTTAAATAAAATATTTAGATACTCAATCGTAAAATATGCGGGTTGTTACAGACTCCCCTCCTTTAAGAAATTGCGTCCTCGCAATACTTAAGAAGAAAAGTAAAGAGTAACAACCATAAAAGCATATCAACACAAAAGAAAATTTGAAATAAGAAGTTCACCTCAAAGAACACGAGAAAGTAAGTCCGGATGTGTTCGCTCGACAAATTCTCTAGATTCCCAAGAGCAATCCTTAGGATTTGAGGACCATTGAACTTTAACAAGCGGAACATCTTTATTTCGAAGGCGTTTGACCTCCGAAGCAATAATACAAATAGGATGTTGCTCATAAGTTAAATTAGGCGAAACTTCAATTTCTTCCACAACACCGAGCTCAAGAATAAAATCGGAATCTCGAACGCATTTCCGTAATTGAGAAACGTGAAACACGTCATGAATAACAGAAAATTGAGCAGGTAATAAAAGGCGATAAGCCACGGAACCAATGCGTTCGGTGATGGAAAATGGACCAATATATCTAGGTGCTAACTTTCTCGATCGACTGAAACGTACAACACCCTTCATAGGTGAAACACGAATAAACACAAAATCTCCCATAGAAAATTCTAATTTCCTTCTTCAGTTATCGGCATAGGATTTTTGTCTACTTTGGGCTTCTTTCATCCTATGACGAATAAGATCAATCTTTTCTGTTGAATCACGAATAAAATCTGGACCTAAAACCAGCTTCTCACCGGCCTCAAGCCAACGGTAACAACCCGGAATTTTTGACAGCATATTTTAATAAATATTTAATCTAATTTAAATTAAACACAAGTTGATGAGATCTAAATTGTTTATCAATTATATATGTGACTGTAAAGAAATTTTGGAATTGAAAATTTAAAATACAATCTTTTAACAATTATTTAAAACAAAATCTGTCTTATACACTAAAATCAAAGATTGTATATTGTTGATATTTAATCTATAAAATGAAATTGAAATAATAAGTTTAAAAATAAACAAACATAGTAATATTAAACATAAACATGGAAGTATAAAACAATATGGATGATTATAACATAAACAGACAAAACAAGTATAAAAACATAATTATAAATTATAAAATATGACCAAAGAGATAAATGTACAAATGTAAGTTATAACTTGAAGTATAAAAATACGAACACAATGCTATGAATCAAAGGCTTGTAAAATCTGAAATACAAATGGAATACAAGCAATATAGTCAAACAATAATCTTTAAAATTTCATTGCACAACACAAAATCTTTAATAAAAATTTATAACAAAGATACTTTGTAAATTAAGTATGCAAGAGACAGACACAAATTTAATATAAAACTTATGTGCTGTTGAAAATTTATATGTATAAGAAAAACAAAGTTTTCACTTCAAATATAATAAAACAAAACCTGATTGTATGAAGCTGAACAATGCAAAATGTCTCAAACATCTTTGTCCAGTACAGAAAAATATAAATATGTTTGTACAACACATAAGAAGTATCAGTAAAATTAATTATATGTTATCATAATTAAGAGCATAAACATTTATTAGCACAACATTTTGTTAAACAAGTACTACAGCCGAAATTCTAGCAACAATTCCCTCTAATGTGTAGCACACTTAACCAATTAAAGAAAGAAAAAAAAAGCGACAAACAAATGAAACTGTCCAGTTACAACCTGTTAAGTAGCTTCAATATATATATATATATATATATATATATATATATATATATATATATATCCACCCTATCTTTACATTGGTTTATAAAAACTTGAACAAAACCTAAAAGAAAACCTGAGAAACATTGTTTGCTTTGCAAACATAAATTAATTCAAAAACAGAAAAACAAAGAATAGGAAACAGAGAAAAGAAAAAGAAGAGTAAAAAAAAAAATTTCACCTGTAGTGTCTTCTCCAACACTTACTTTCTGTTCAACAGTTATTAGGTGAGTAAACTTAATTATTTTCAATTTAAACTTGTATCTTTAGTTTACAATTGGTATGTCCTTGATATCTGATTGCATAAGAATCCTTGAGTACTTCCTGTTATCTGTGATATATGAAGTGTTCTTCAGGAATTTTGAATATCTGAACAAGTAAGCAAAGAGATTTGTAAACATTTCTTATATAAATGTTTTGAACTTGGTATTATTGCTAAATTCAAGTTGATTATCTGAAATTATGGGCATGCAACCTAGTTTGAAGCTTTACAGTATTTTATAAATACTGTTATTTCTAGTTACAGGTAAAATAATTAAAAAGGATCAAAATTCAAATGTTTAAATTTGTAAATTCAATAGCATATTTAGATTTCATACACATAATTATGAATTTTAGCATAAAAATTTTGATTTTTAAGCAAGGGTATCAAGAGCAGTTTAAAGTGAAACTAAAATGGGATTTTTGTCAATCCTGGGTGATTGGATTAATTTTAATTGTTGTAATTGGATATGAAGCAAGTTTGTAATCCATTTAACACAAGAAAAATGCTGGAAAAATTATTCAATGAATGGATTTTGGGTTCGAATCTAAAATAGGGTTTAAGTTCATATTTTCAATGCTCTGTAAAAAAAATTATTTTCGGCTCCTTTAGGCAACCGAGTTGAACGCGATTTCATGTGGTGTTAGGAGGGGATGTGGTCGAAGTTTTGCTGGAGTTTCATCACCTCTGGTGATCATTGTCAGTGGGCTGAGAGGGTTTTTTTTGTGGTGCGTTCATGGCTCGTGCTCGAGCATCAGGTCATTTTTTGTTTTCAACTTGTAATTGAAAATCTGGGTTTTGATTTCGATGCTAGGGACGATTTGGGGTTTGTGGGGGCTGCCGCGAGTCGTCGGAGGTGAAGCGAACCACCGTGCACGTGCACGGTGGTGAGGAGATGTCGGTCGATCTTCTGGGAGTGACGCGTGATTGTACGCGTGATTTTTGTGTGTTGCCGCGGACTTGTCTTCGGGTCGCATACGTGAGATTCGCGTTTCAGTTGATTTATAACTTTACTTAAACTGATACTTAAAAAAAAATGAGATGAAGAGAAGAAACAGGGAAAGGGAGAAGAAGGGGGAATGGGAAAGATGAGACGCGGGAAGCACGGAGGGAAACTCGATACTTTCTCGAGTAAAGAGGGTGCTGTCTCGAGTCCTTTACCAATTGAACGTGCATAATTTTGTTTAGTATTTTTTATAACTAAGTTAATTAAGCTATTAGTTAGTCAGGTTAATATTTGTTTTAAGAGTTTAATAAGGTAAGTGATGTAAAGCTAGTTTGATTAATATAAAATAAATAGAATGTAAATTAGTTTATATTTGAAATTAAATTGATAACTTTAAATTGATTTTGTAATTAAAATTTTATCATGTGTTAAATCAAATTTAGTCTTAAGAATGTTAGCTAATTACTTAAAGGTTAATTCATAATTAACTTAAGTGATTAATTGAAGATTTTATAGTTAATAAAATTGATAATAGATGATTAGTTTAAATAATATGTGATAATTGAATAATTAATTAATCTTTAATAAGTAAGTTATGAATTAATAATTAATAATTAAGAATCAACTAATTAACTATGTAATTAAGTAAAATTGATGAATAAAAGTTAATTAATTAAACAATTAATTAAAGATTAGATGACTAATAAATTAATAATTAATGATAACTAATTAATTAATTGATCATCTATAAGCTAATTAATCAGTAATTAATTAAGCAGAATAAAATATAGTTATTCTTAAGCAAATAATTAAGTTAAGAAACTAAACTGTTTTGGTATGCATTAATAATTCTGTTTGATTGACTTTAACATCTATTTGATGATATTTCTGTGATATGTTGTGATATATTATGGATATCTGCGATAACTGTGTATGATTTATCTGCTATACCTGCTATGTGAATTCTGATATTAAATTGAACTGTTAAGTTAAATAGACAACTTTGCCCTTAAAATGGCGTTTGGATTTCGATGAGACCGGGATCGGAAGAATCAATTTTGATTCTCCGAAAACCACATCGATCCAGATTAAACGATAGGTCATGACTTATCAAATGGTGATCGAAATGGTGTTTCAGAATGCAAGGGTTATCGTCGTTAACTCTGAGGGTGATTCCAAAATAAGTGTAACGAGATAATGCCTTCGGTTTCGTTCGAACCCGAAACGAACTTGTATGGATTGAATGCTTTCAGCACATCGTCAGGCGTACGATGAGCATTATAAGAATAATGTTCAATAAAGGTAATCGCAGCCTCAAGCCTCATCAACCGGGAATGGCTAAAACAGGAGAGATGTAGCAAGGTTAGGTGGGTCATGCCCAAGCAGGACAAGATATTCCCCTGTCTAGATGTCCCTTTTTATTTCGGCTGTGTGAGCAGTTGTTGGCCACAACTGCGGGGTTATCTTGTTCGAGACTGTTCAGTAAGGAATGGTTCTGGCCTTGTGTTGTAGGGGGTCGGGAGTGATCCTCGGTACGGTGATCTAGGCCCCGTACTGTGACGGGCGGTACCCTAGTAGCCCTGCCATTGTTGGAAACCCATTTTCCCTACGAGACCCTACGATTTTGATTTGTATTACCCACTTTCATGGCTAGTAGCTGGAATTTAATAGATGTAACAATTTCGGCTATTTTCTATTTACTTGAAAACCCTAGACACTATTATAATATCACTGAATTTCCTATAAAATGTTTTGGTTAGCGTAAGGTAAAAACTTACCAGTATTTATTTGTGGGGAGTCTTACGTGATACCTTTATTTACAAATGATTTTCAAAGTTAAGCAATTTTAACCTGTTTACTCATACCAGACCCATGTCTGACCAGGAGTTTATATTTTGTTTTTCATAAACTCTTGGGTACTCAAATTTTTATGAGTAGCCAAGTGATAGGTATTGGAAGTGTTGATTTTCTGGAGAAGCTTTTGGGAAGAAGACCAGACGTATGTATCTATATATGTAGTTCCGCTGTGTTGTTAGTGTGTGTTGTATTTTGGATGTATGTATGGACATATATGTATATGACAGTCCTGTTATATGATATTGTATGACTCTGATGTACGTATAACTATGTAATAGTATGTTGATGTATTATATTTTGTTCCATTCCGCTGTGAGATTCTGATGTTGTTATTCTTTCTTTCTATTATTTTCTATTTCTATCCCTTTCTTTCTTAATGATGAAACGTCTTTCTGGGTTGAGAAAGGCGGGTCATCACAGTTGGTATCAGAGCGCTAGGTCGAGCGAGTACCTAGGCTCTTGTGTTATATTTATCTTGAGAGTGCATATTTGTATTTTCATATAATTATATATATATATATATATATATATATCTAAATTTATTGAGTTACCTGTTCAGGTGACCGACATGAGTTCAGGAAGAAGAGGTAGAGTTAGGGCCAGTACTTCAACAGATAATGGATAGAGTCAAAATGTTAGTGAGGCTGTCAATCCAGTACCACCTCAAGTTAGTTTTGCAGCTTTATGCAAGGATTTCAAAAATCTCGGAGGCCAACCATTTAAAGGTTCCGAGTCAATAATTGAAGTTCAAGGCTGGCTACGCTCTTGTGAGTGCATTTTCAAGAGCATGAAATTGTCTGATGAGCGTAAGAGATATATGGCATCGTGGCAACTGCAAGGTGGTGCAGCAGCATGGTGGGATTCGACTATTGCCAATATTTCTGAGGATGACATTTCATGGGGCAGATTTAAGGAATTGTTTGAAGAGAAGTTTGTGCCAACGGCAGGGAGAACCCAATTGTATCAGGATTTTCTATATTTGAAGCAGGGTAGTATGTCTATTTCGGAGTATGAAACCAGATTCAACGAACTCTCTTGTTATGGACCAGGACTCATCGATACTCCTTTGAAAAAGAATGAGAAATTTGTGCAAGGGTTGAGGCCTGAATTCCATGGAAAATTGACAGTACTTCTGAAGGGATCTTTTGTTGATTTGATTGATATGGCATTGAGATATGAAAGTTTGATGAGTAAGAAACCGGTGGCTCCAGTTGCAGCTTTAGGTGGGAATTTCACTAATTCGAATAAGCGAAAGTTTGATCCTAAATGGAGAAAGACGAATAAGAAGAAACCTGGGAATAACAACGGACCTCGAAAGTGCTACATTTGTCAACAGGAAGGGCATTTGGAAAATAAGTGTCCTAGAAAAGGATTCCAGCAGCAACAACAGCAACCGCATCAGAGTGGCCCAGGATCAGCTATGGTTCAGAAATCATTGTGCTTTAATTGTCATCAGCCAGGACACATGATCAAGAATTGTCCACTTCTGCAAAGGGCACCTCAGAATAAAGTTTTTGCTTTGGAAGTAGGACCATCTTCTTCTTCGATGGGCAAAGGAGTTTTAGAAGGTACTTTACTTTTAGATGGAAAATATATTAAAGTTTTGTTTGATTCGGGTGCTTCCTTGAGTTTTATTTCTTTGGGCTCTGTTGAAAAGTTCTCTCTTACCCCTAGTTCTATAGACAGTCCTATCTTGGTATCTAATCCTATAGGAGGGGTGACCAAATTAGACACTATCTGTAAGGACTTGAAGATTTCTTATCTATCCCACAGTTTTTCTTGTGACCCGTATGTGTTGAATTTTAAGGGATTTGATCTTATTTTGGGAATGGATTGGCTGGATAAGTATAAAGCCGTTTTGAATTGTGATGAAAGAACAGTTTCGTTGGAAACCAATCTGGGTAGAATTGTGTATGACCCTGAATTTTTGAACAATTTAAATTGAAAATATTTAATTAATTTTAAATATTTGAATGATAATTTAAATTGAATTCCCAATATAACTGTGAATTTGGCGATTAAATATTAAAATTTAATCTATTGAGAGTTGAATAAAAGTTTAAATTTGACTTTGGAGTTGAAATTGAATATTGAATTTGTATTTCAAACTAATGACTTAGAAAAAATAATTTGGATTTAAGAATTTTTATTTATGTAAATTTATAAATTGATGGTTGATTTTAATAACATTTTTCTTTAACTTAAATAAAATGGAATAAATTTTATCAATACAAAATACAAGTATGACATCTAATTGTAAAACACGTTAATGTAAATTTACGTTTGATAGTTGAGCTTCAAAACGTTTATATATTTACTAAAGAAAATATCTACAAAACAAATTGAATTTGAAATGAAAAAAAAACATAATAATAATAGTAATAAACAATTAAATCATATGAATATTGTATAAAGCAAAGAAATAAACTTAAGCATACAAAAGTAATAATAATAATAAAAAAAAATTTGGTTAAGAGGTTGTGGGCTTTAAAATTTAATCTCGGCCCATAGTGTTTCTTTGTTTTGGTGCCGTTCCCTTTTTATTGCAATTCGACCCGTCCCCCTTTGTTTATTCATTCGTAACCCTAAAAAAAAATCAAAGAAAACAAAACAATGGCGGCTTCAAATCTCTTCGTTCAAAAAATTTAGGCTTTATAGAATCGAAGGCGGCCGACCTTCGTAGCCCAATCGATCGACGCTTTCTTCTTCTTGCTCGCGAGTGCTTCAAGCGAAGGTGAGTAATATTCTTTACTCACATCTAATTCGAGCTTCTAGTGTTTCCTAGCTTGTTCTAATTCGTGAAATTCGTTGCTTGATTTCTTGGCTATCAGTGGTTTTGATTTCTGGCATTTTTTTGATTTTGTGAATTTCTGGCTCTGACTTGGAAAACTGTCCGATCTTTCCCTTGTTTTTGCTGTCGACTCGACATTGCTTTGATGTTTTATATTGACCATTGTTTTTGTAGCTTCGAGCTCTATTAACTGTTATTCGAGTCTGCATGTATGTGCATACCTACATTTGTATGTGTGTATGCATATATATTGTTGGACTTGTACTTAGCTTGGGTTGTTTTCTTGTGTACCACTTGAAGCTTTGATTGGTACATTGAGTTGTACATTGCACTGCCTTTGTCTTTGTGTTTTATTTGTTCGCTGAACTGTTCTCGAGTTGCTTCTTTGATTTGTTTGTGGTCTGGTTAACATTGTCCACTTGATTCAATGAGTTTGCATCTAGGTTGCAGCCGCTGTCCGTGACTTCGTGTTGCACTGCTCCACGATGCTAGTATGTATCCGGACTTGATTGATTTTGACCCATGTTTTGGGTACTTTATTTGTTAATTGCAATTTTCTACCTAAATTAGTTGTTATTGCTCCATTGTCATATGTTGAGTGTTGTGGTGCCATATCCTTGGTGCTCTCACTTTCGGTTTGCTGTTTCCCTGGGGTTGTACCACTGCCGTCGTCTCTTTTGACAGGATTTGATCAAATCGTATAACTATTTTCTTGCTTAGCAAGTTATAAATGGTTTCTCCTGGTAGTCATAATCCGTACATTGCATGTAAACTATATTTGATGTTACTCATTACCCATACTGTTGTGAAATTGGCAACATAGTTAACAAAATTTGTTATCCAGAACAGTAAAACCAGCATAATTTAAACTTGTGGTCTGCCTTGTTTAGTTCCTGGATTTCACCATACTTTTGTTGCATTCATTTGTTTGCATATATCAGTTTGCTTGCTGTTACTGTCTCATTGTGCTCTATTGTTGTATTTGCATTGAGTCACTGATTTTGGTCGAGACTTGTTTCAGTTTGCATGTGGTTTTGTATAATTCTTGAGCTCGAATTGGTTTGTATTGTTCCCTTCTTTGGTTGTCTTCACGATGATATCATATAGCCTGGTATGGTGCACTTTGTTGAGAATGATTTGCTTGACCAAGTCTTATGCATATTCAGTGATCTAGTCTTGCATCTAACATTTCATTGGTTTATCTGTTGCACTGTGGTTTCATGCCTTATATTTGCATACATCTTGCAGTCTGTTTGGTCACTGCATAGTTTCTTGAATCCAGTTGTATGCATTTCTTTCTGTTTTTGTCTGGACGGTTACATCATTTCGGTGCTTCATTACTTGAGTCATTCGAGGCATTGGGTCTGCATACATATGGTCTTGCATCACTTTATGGCATTTGATTTTGTATTCAGGTGCATTGCTCCATTATGACCTGAACCTTGTTGCACACCTGTAGTTGTATTCATGTACACTGGTCAGGGTTTTGAAGTTTGCCATTTATTGATTTTGTTGTCTGCATTCCACTGTAGATTCTTTTGAGTTGTGTTGTGTTTTCACTAACGACTGCTCCATCGAGTCAGTGATGGTTACATATACTTATGTTTACACAGTGCGTATTTATGAAGTTGTGTCTGCACTTGTATCTCTTGTGCACTTTGACTCTCTTTTGCCTTTTTGAACTAGTGCACTTGACCATGTGCCTGTAGTCTTCATATATGTGCATGTTGTTTTGGAGTATTCATGTAGCTTGTGATTTGATGTGCATACATCTATCTTTCAGATCTGATGCATACTGTTTTGTAACCTTTAGTCTTGGTTTTACAGCTTGTTGTCCAGTTGCACTGTTTTGTATCACTGATTCATTTGAATCAGTGTTGTTCATGTTTTTTTTCAATTTAACTGTTTCAAAAACTTGACCTTGTTGCTTCTTGAGCTTGAAACTATTTTTATTTCATGTACCTGTGTACATGCACAGTTTTATTGTGCAGTGATACCTTGAATTTCGGTTGAGCCCATTTTCACTTGTGTTGAATCTGATTTTGATTTGACCTCGTCACTCGAGTTGGCGAGGCCGTACACGCGTGCGTGTACTGCAGCCACACAGTTTTGATTTTAATTTATATTTCTTTTGCTTTTGATTCATTGATTTCTTTGCGTATTTCATATGCAGTATTGGCGAGGCAGTGCACGCGTGCGTGTACTACAGCCAATCGATTTTGATGTTTTTAAGTAACTTTTCAATTATTTGAATTGATTTGATTTAAACTGACGATTTTGTTGTAAACTGCCGCTTAGGCAAATTTTGATGTTCTTTCTAAATTATCTTTTAAAAAAAAATTCTTTCATCCATCTTCGTTAAAATTAAAAATTTGCTGATTTATTGTTTTAACACTGTTAAGTGTTATATTTACCGTTATCCGATTTCTTTGTTAAAAGGATCGGATAGGTGAATTTATCTTTGACTGTCGTCTAATTGCTATTTAATTATTATTGCTTCTATGCACTAATAACTGAGTTTGAATTAGACTGACTCGTGTATTATTTTCTTTTGAATGTAATACTCGGGTCAGACCGAGTATTTTTACAGCTTGAAGATTTTCAGACAGCGAAGATAGAGAGAGGGGGATTACCGCATCACTAAAGTTTTCAGGAAATTTTTTCTTGTACTAAATAATAAATAAATTGTTCCGCTGTATTAAAATGTAATTCATTGTATAACTCTGATATTTGTATATAAAAGAAAAGTTCATTTATAAAATATATTATTGTTCCTGTGATTCTGGGACTGATTCTGTTTAAATGTTATAAACTAAATAACAATCCGTCATTTGAACGTTTCTAGTTGGTTTAATTACCGACTAGAGGCGGTCAGGGCGGCGGGTCATTACAAAAGTGGTATCAGAGCTTTGGTTTATACAAAGCTTAGTTTATGGCGTTTAATATGAATAGTTACTAGAATCACTTTAAAGAAAGTGTTTTCAAATCTAAAGAAGTATAAAAATTTTTTCTTTAAAATAAAAGGTATTTTGAAAATTAGAATTTTTTTTGGACAATTCCCCTCTCTAAATTTAGGTTTGCGATAGTTTCTCTTCGGTGAGGTCTTCTTAGATTTGAGTCCCGATCATTCGAAAACCCATTATCGATTTGCTGAGATTTATGAAAGAATAAAATATGAGTTAAGTGAATTGATGAATTGGTTTAAACCAAATATTTTGAATATCTCCGAAATAATTGGAAAATAAAAGGACATGTTAATTAGGTTATAACCAAGAGAATTATTGAATTATAACTTGGAAATTTGATTCTGAATTCTTTTGAAAAATTGATTTCAAATGTTGTGAAGAATGATTTAGTAAATAATTAGGTTATAAGTATTTAACTTATAATATGGACTTTTGGTATATAACTGAGTTATATAAATTGAATTGAAGTGATAAAAGTAGATTATAAATCAAAGTTTTATGAATAGAAATGGAATTTGTAAAGATCGTTTATAAATTCTGCGAACGACTTATTTTGATAAGTAAATTGTTATAACTTATTAAAGGAGTTATATCTATGATTTTGGACAGTGAATATATTATTAAATAAATCGGTTATGTCTTGGGAAAATGATTGAATGATCCGACCTTTGCTAATGAGGATTGCAAATTGATAGGAAATTTAATTGTCGACTTAACTGTATGAATAAAACAAGTTTTGATGTAAAGCTTATATTTCAAGTTTAGACTAATGTCTAAAATAGTTAATATGGAGATATAAATCTAATGGAACCAAGTCGATGAGTGGTTTACTAAAGAATTAGTTGATTATTTTGGAAATGAAAAGCAAATGCAAAAAATTCAAATGGGATTTAGATTTCAAATTTGATATTTGTTAATATGAAAATGCATAATAGATATAATAGTTTCAGTGATGAATTTGAATTTGAATGTGCAGAAAGTGAAGTTAATCCATTTCAAGTTGCTTTAAAATGTGTTAAGGATCGAAATCATAGATTTCAACATTCATTGTCGAAATAGACGTTTTTGAGTGAAATAAAAAGGAAATGGTGGACTATAACACTGTTTTTATAGTAAATGATTTCTGAAAGGAAAAGTTTTATGTAGTATTGGGATTTATATATCTATCTTAAATTCGAATTCCTATACTAATGATTTGGGTCGTCGTAACGATGTTTTACGCAACATTCGTTTTGACTCAAATTTTTGTGTTTAAAAGAATGATTTCCTTTAAGAATGAAATATATACTTGATTTTGGGTTAAGTATATCGAATATTTTCAAAGTGTTGAAAATAAATGGATTTGTGAATTACTTATTATTGAATAAGTTTGGAAATATTTTCCAATATGAAATGAAAGGTTTGAAATTTTATCTTTTAAAGATAAAGTGAAAAGTGAATGTTTTGAGATTTTATCTTTTAAAGATAAATTGATAATGAATATGTGAAATCGATTTGAAAATCGTATATTCATAGATATTTTGGAAATGTAAATTCATTATGGAATTTATAAAAGAAAGGGAAATTTGTTAAAAATAAACATTGACTTATTTTTGAAATATGGAAATAAATTTACGGATTTGGAACGTAAGTTTAAAATAAATCGGTAAGGATTTATTTGATTGATTTAAATGAACCATTTTAAGTTTAAAATGGATAAATATTTGGAAATGTTTCCGTTTAAGGAAATTGCTTTGAAATTTGTTTTCAAAGATTGAAAGGTGAAAAAAAAATGATTTGAAATTTGTTTTCAAATGATTAAGTGTGTAAAATATATCTTGTAAAGATATTATTTTCGGAAAATATGAACAATTAGTTCAACTTTGAATTTTGAATGGTTGATTTGGATTGTATGTCTAACATTGTGAATTGACGACATAGCAGTTGATCTCTATTAAATATATATCTGTTGGTGGCGGAGAATTTATTCTCTTAGCTTAACACCCTTCTTTGAGACGTACGAGCTCAGAGGTTATATATCGATAGACATCAATTATGTGTTGAGAATTGACGATGTAACATGAAATCCAAATCGAGTGTGAAGTCGATAATAAATTGGATTATGAATGTGAATTAGGTTTGAGATAACCTTAAATTTCCAAATCGACTTAGAGGAAAATTTTAAATGGATAATGAAATGGAAAATTTGTGAATCCTCTATTTGTTATGGGTATGAGATATTGAGGTTTTCATAACGTATATATGAGAATACGATTAAATTCAAAAACCATTTAGTTTGGAAAAGAAATTGTTATGGGAAACTTATGTAAGTACATGAGTATGATATGTACGAATTGTGAAATGAAATATCATATATGTATGTATGATATTATGTTTTCCAAATTGAGGATATGGAAAAGTACCTTCCATTTAAAACTTGTGAAGGATGTTGGAACTCGAGATGAGTGTCCATTTGAAGATCGTAGCTACGTAGAATTCCATTAGTTGGATTGACCATTTGATTTCCATTAGTTGGATTGACCATTTGTTTTCCATTAGTTGGATTGGCCATTTGTTTTCCATTAGTTGGATTGGCCATTTGTTTTCCATTAGTTGGATTGACTAGCGTAATTTGAGGGGCGTGATGCCTACAGTTACAAGCGATTCCACTGGGATAGTGGCGCAACCGCCGTGTAAACTGCAATCTGGAAGCCAAAGCGCAATTCGAGGGGCAAGATGCCTACGGTCACAAGCAATTCTACTGGGATAGTAGCGTAACCGCCGTGTGGACCGCGATCTATGGCAACAAGCATGGCGAAATTCAAGAGATGAGAAATCTACAGTTACAAGCGATTCTACTGGGATAGTAGCGTAACCGCCGGGTAAACTGTGATCCATGTGGGAATGTGCTTTCCAAATCCATTTTTTAAAAGATTTTTAAAAGTATTTTCACTGGGAATTGAAGCAAGTATATTTAGTACTTGGAGATTTTTAGACTTGCGCCTGGCCAGCGTATGCCTAATGTCTTTAAGAACGACAATAGACTTGTTAAATTTCGAGTTAGCAAGTATTTTCAAACTGTAAATAGCAAATTAATTGTTGAAATTAAAATCTCCATAACCCCAACCTAATGAACTAAGGAAGAGGATTTTTGAAATGTTTTGAAAGTCCACAGCTTTGGAAAAGTTATACTATGTAAATTTCTTAAATGAAGAATTTC
The DNA here is from genome assembly GCA_030765085.1 of Allium cepa. Taxonomy (NCBI): domain Eukaryota; kingdom Viridiplantae; phylum Streptophyta; class Magnoliopsida; order Asparagales; family Amaryllidaceae; genus Allium; species Allium cepa. The sequence continues at coordinate 281,542,724 of CM060934.1, read as the reverse complement.
AAATTTAAAATTTGGGTTTTGTAAGTTGAAAACTTTAGTAAAAGACTTTTGCGTCTTGATTGTAGAAAATGATGAACAAATGAGTTAATTAACAAAGTTAGTGAGATAAAACAAATAGAATGAATTTTATACTCATTTATTTTTTTAAAAAAAAGTTTTGAGCTTGATAAAATTGTGTAAAAATAAATATCGGGTGAAATTTTAACAATTAATTTTCGTTACTTGTAATTTCGGGACGAAATTCTTTTAAGGAGGGGAGATTGTAATGACCCTGAATTTTTAAACAATTTAAATTGAAAATATTTAATTAATTTTAAATATTTGAATGATAATTTAAATTGAATTCCCAATATAACTGTGAATTTGGCGATTAAATATTAAAATTTAATCTATTGAGAGTTGAATAAAAATTTAAATTTGACTTTGGAGTTGAAATTGAATATTGAATTTGTATTTCAAACTAATGACTTAGAAAAAACAATTTGGATTTAAGAATTTTTATTTATGTAAATTTATAAATTGATGGTTGATTTTAATAACATTTTTCTTTAACTTAAATAAAATGGAATAAATTTTATCAATACAAAATACAAGTATGAAATCTAATTGTAAAACACGTTAATGTAAATTTACGTTTGATAGTTGAGCTTCAAAATGTTTATATATTTACTAAAGAAAATATCTACAAAACAAATTGAATTTGAAATGAAAAAAAACATAATAATAATAGTAATAAACAATTAAATCATATGAATATTGTATAAAGCAAAGAAATAAACTTAAGCATACAAAAGTAATAATAAAAAAAAATAAAAAAAAATTTGGTTAAGAGGTTGTGGGCTTTAAAATTTAATCTCGGCCCATAGTGTTTCTTTGTTTTGGTGCCGTTCCCTTTTTATTGCAACTCGACCCGTCCCCCTTTGTTTATTCATTCGTAACCCTAAAAAAAAAAATCAAAGAAAACAAAACAATGGCGCTTCAAATCTCTTCGTTCAAAAAATTTAGGCTTTATAGAATCGAAGGCGGCCGACCTTCGTAGCCCAGTCGATCGATGCTTTCTTCTTTTTGCTTGCGACTGCTTCAAGCGAAGGTGAGTAATATTCTTTACTCACATCTAATTCGAGTTTCTAGTGTTTTCTAGCTTGTTCTAATTCGTGAAATTCGTTGCTTGATTTCTTGGCTATCAGTGGTTTTGATTTCTGGCATTTTTTTTTGATTTCGTGAATTTCTGGCTCTGACTTGGAAAACTGTCCGATCTTTCCCTTGTTTTTGTTGTCGACTCGACATTGCTTTGATGTTTGATATTGACCATTGTTTTTGTAGCTTCGAGCTCTGTTAACTGTTATTCGAGTCTGCATGTATGTTCATACCTACATTTGTATGTGTGTATGCATATATATTGTTGGACTTGTACTTAGCTTGGGTTGTTTTCTTGTGTACCACTTGAAGCTTTGATTGGTACATTGAGTTGTACATTGCACTGCCTTTGTCTTTGTGTTTTATTTGTTCGCTGAACTGGTCTCGAGTTGCTTCTTTGATTTGTATGTGGTCTGGTTAACATTGTCCACTTGATTCATTGAGTTTGCATCTAGGTTGCAGCCGATGTCCGTGACTTCGTGTTGCACTGCTCCACGATGCTAGTATGTATCCGGACTTGATTGATTTTGACCCACGTTTTGGGTACTTTATTTGTTAATTGCAATTTTCTACCTAAATTAGTTGCTATTGCTCCATTGTCATATGTTGAGTGTTGTGGTGCCATATCCTTGGTGCTCTCACTTTTGGTTTGCTGTTTCCCTGTGGTTGTACCACTGCCGTCGTCTCTTTTGACAGGATTTGATCAAATCGTATAACTATTTTCTTGCTTAGCAAGTTATAAATGGTTTCTCCTGGTAGTCATAATCCGTACATTGCATGTAAACTATATTTGCTGTTACTCATTTACCCATACTGTTGTGAAATTGGCAACATAGTTAACAAAATTTGTTATCCAGAACAGTAAAACCCGCAGAATTTAAACTTGTAGTCTGCCTTGTTTAGTTCCTGGATTTCACCATACTTTTGTTGCATTCATTTGTTTGCATATATCAGTTTGCTTGCTGTTACTGTCTCATTGTGCTCTATTGTTGTATTTGCATTGAGTCACTGATTTTGGTCGAGACTTGTTTCAGTTTGCATGTGGTTTTGTATATTTCTTGAGCTCGAATTGGTTTGTATTGTTCCCTTCTTTGGTTTTCTGCACTATGATATCATATAGCCTGGTCTGGTGCACTTTGTTGAGAATGATTTGCTTGACCAAGTCTTGTGCATATTCAGTGATCTAGTCTTGCATCTGACATTTCATTGGTTTATCTGTTGCACTGTGGTTTCATGCCTTATATTTGCATACATCTTGCAGTCTGTTTGATCACTGCATAGTTTCTTGAATCCAGTTGTATGCATTTCTTTCCGTTTTTGTCTGGACATTTACATCATTTCAGTGCTTCATTACTTGAGTCATTCGAGGCATTGGGTCTGCATACATATGGTCTTGCATCACTTTATGGCATTTGATTTTGTATTCAGGTGCATTGCTCCATTATGACCTGAACCTTGTTGCACACCTGTAGTTGTATTCATGTACACTGGTCAGGGTTTTGAAGTTTGCCATTTATTGATTTTGTTGTCTGCATTCCACTGTAGATTCTTTTGAGTCGTGTTGTGTTTTCACTAACGACTGCTCCATCGAGTCAGTGATGGTTACATATACTTATGTTTACACAGTGCATATTTATGAAGTTGTGTCTGCACTTGTATCTCTTATGCACTTTGACTCTCTTTTTCCTTTTTGAACTAGTGCACTTGACCATGTGCCTGTAGTCTTCATATATGTGCATGTTGTTTTGGAGTATTCATGTAGCTTGTGATTTGATGTGCATACATTTATCTTTCAAATCTGATGCATATTGTTTTGTAACCTTTAGTCTTGGTTTTACAGCTTGTTGTCCAGTTGCACTGTTTTGTATCACTGATTCATTTGAATCAGTGTTGTTCATGTTTTTTTTCAATTTAACTGTTTCAAAAACTTGACCTTGTTGCTTCTTGAGCTTGAAACTATTTTTATTTCATGTACCTGTGTACATGCACAGTTTTATTGTGCAGTGATACCTTGAATTTCGGTTGAGCCCATTTTCACTTGTGTTGAATCTGATTTTGATTTGACCTCGTCACTCGAGTTGGCGAGGCCGTACACGCGTGCGTGTACTGCAGCCACACAGTTTTGATTTTAATTTATATTTCTTTTGCTTTTGATTCATTGATTTCTTTGCGTATTTCATATGCAGTATTGGCGAGGCAGTGCACGCGTGTACTACGGCCAATCGATTTTGATGTTTTTAAGTAACTTTTCAATTATTTGAATTGATTTGATTTAAACTGACGATTTTGTTGTAAACTGCCGTTTAGGAAAATTTTGATGTTCTTTCTAAATTATCTTAAAAAAAAAAAAATCTTTCATCCATCTTCGTTAAAATTAAAAATTTGCTGATTTATTGTTTTAACACTGTTAAGTGTTATATTTACCGTTATCCGATTTCTTTGTTAAAAGGATCGGATAGGTGAATTTATCTTTGACTGTCGTCAAATTGCTATTTAATTATTATTGCTTCTATGCACTAATAACTGAGTTTGAATTAGATTGACCCGTGTATTATTTTCTTTTGAATGTAATACTCAGGTCAGACCGAGTATTTTTACAGCTTGAAGATTTTCAGGCAGCGAAGATAGAGAGAGGGGGATTACCGCATCACTAAAGTTTTCAGGAATTTTTTTTCTTGTACTAAATAATAAATAAATTGTTCCGCTGTATTAAAATGTAATTCATTGTATAACTCTGATATTTGTATATAAAAGAAAAGTTCATTTATAAAATATATTATTGTTCCTGTGATTCTGTGACTGATTCTGTTTAAATGTTATAAACTAAATAACAATCCGTCATTTGAACGTTTCTAGTTGGTTTAATTACCGACTAGAGGCGGTCAGAGTGGCGGGTCGTTACAAATTGCCAGAGTGTCGTGTGATAATTCTGGAATTCACTTGAGCAGTCTTTTGCATGAAATTGAGACTTCTGAAGAGAGAGTTGAAGACATCAATGTGGTTCAAGATTTTGCTGATATGTATTTGAAGAAGTTAAGTGTCTGCCACCACATCGAGAAATAGAGTTCCGAATTGATTTAATTCCAGGAGCTGTGCCCGTGATTCAGCCCAGTAGGAGAATGGCTCCTAGGGAAAGAGAAGAGTTGATTAAGCAGACTCAAGATCTTTTGGAAAAGGGGTTGATTAGACCCAGTTTTTCTTGTTGGGGTTCGGCGGCAGTGTTTGTCACCAAATCGGATGGATCACTGAGGTTCTGCGTGGATTATAGAGAATTGAACAAAGTGACTATCCGTAATAAATATCCTCTTCCTCGCATCGATGATCTTTTTGACCAGTTGCATGGTGCTTCTATCTTTTCTCAATTGGATCTAGCTTCAGGTTTCCACCAGTTGAGGGTAGCTGAAGACAGTATTCCCTTGACTGCATTTAGGGGATCGAATTGTTTCTATGAGTGGTTGGTTATGCTGTTCGGATTAACCAACGCTCCTGCCTACTTCGTTGACCTCATGAACCGAGTCTTTAGGGATGTGTTGAATAAGTTTGTGCTGGTATTCATTGATGATATCTTGGTCTATTCCAAATCTGAAGAAGAGCACAGGGAGCATTTGAGGATTGTATTGGAGACTCTGAGAAAGCATGTGCTGAAGGCGAAGTTTTCAAAGTGCCATTTCTGGAAATTGGAAGTAAATTTTTTAAGGCACATTGTTTCTGGTGAAGGCATTTCTGTAGACCCAGCGAAAGTTGAAACTATTCTTGAATGGAAACAGCCAGAGACACCGACGGAAGTTCGCAGTTTTCTAGGATTTGCTGGCTACTATAGGAAATTTATCAGGGATTATTTCAAGATTTGTTCGCACCTGACTAAGCTGACTAGGAAAGGGGCAAAATTCAAATGGACACCTAAGTGTGAAGAAGCTTTTCAGGAATTAAAGAGAAGGTTAACTAGTGCACCAGTACTTGCTATTCCGGATGGGAAAAACAAATTCAAGGTTTATACTGATGCTTGTATAGTGGGGTTGGGAGCAGTTTTGATGCAGAACGGAAGGGTTATTGCGTATGCTAGTCGGCAGTTGAAGCCTCATGAGAAAACTACGCTACGCACGATCTTGAATTGCTAGCCATTGTTTTTGCTTTGAAAATTTGGAGACATTATCTTTTGGGAGAGAAATTCGAATTGTTCTCAGATCACAAACCATTAAAATATCTATTCTCTCAAAAAGATCTAAATCTGAAACAGCAGAGGTGGGTTGAATTTCTTGCATCCTATGATTTGGACATTTTGTACACTCCGGGAAAAGCGAATGTCGTAGCTGATGCTCTCAGCAAGAACGCGGTTCTATCTCTTCTGGAAGTGGTTCCATCTCTTATTGAAAAGATCTCAAGCAAGCAAGAATCTGATAAGATGTTGAGGAGGATCATTAAAAGAGTCAGGAAAGGTCAGTGTCCCAGTTTTGAAATTGATGGCCAAGGAACACTAAGGATTAACAGGAGAATCTGTGTTCCGAATGATAAGGAGTTGAGGCAGGAAGCATTGTCGGAAAGTCATCGCTCCAAATTGAATATTCATCCGGGAATCTCGAAGATGTATAAGGACATGAGGAGAGTTTTCTGGTGGCCGAATATGAAGAAGGATGTTGCTAGATTTGTGAACAGTTGTGCCATCTGTCAACAAGTTAAAGGTGATCAACAGAAATCTGCCGGGTTATTGCAACCTTTGGAAATTCCAAATTGGAAATGGGAAATGATCTCGATGGATTTTATCGATGGTTTGCCTAGAACCAGGAAAGGGAATGATGGTATATGGGTTATTGTGGATCGTTTAACTAAGAGTGCCCATTTTATACCAGTAAAGGCAACCCGCACTGCAGTTTCTTTGGCGGAAAATTTCTTGAAGGAGATAGTTCGATTGCATGGTGTTCCCGTCAGCATAGTAAGTGATCGTGATCCTATTTTCACTAGCAAATTTTGGGAAGCTCTGCAATTAGCAATGGGAACGGATTTGAGATTGAGTACAGCCTATCTTCCTCAAACGGACGGACAGACGGAGAGGCTTAATCGTATTCTTGAGGATATGCTGTGGGCTTGTGTTTTAGATTTTGGAGGATCTTGGGAGGACCATCTACATTTAGTGGAATTCTCATATAATAACAGTTATCAAGCAAGTATCAAGATGGCTCCTTATGAAGCTTTAAAAGGAAGACCGTGTAGATCCCCATCTTGTTGGATTGAATCGAAGGATCGTCTTGTGCTCGGACCCGATCTTATTCGTGAAGCTTCTGCAAAGGTTGAGCTTATCAAGAAAAGGATGAAAGCTGCTTAAGATAGATAGAAGAAATATGCGGATAGAAGACGAAGGCCATTGGAATTTGAGATCGGAGACTTGGTTTTTGTCAAAGTTTCCCCAATTAAAGGTGCTATAAGATTCGGAAAGACAGGAAAACTTGCTCCAAGATACATTGGACCATTCCGAGTGTTGGAAAGAATTGGAGCTGTAGCCTACAGGAATTAATTGCTAGAGCGGATGTCTGGGATTCATAATGTGTTTCATGTATCGCATTTGAGGAAATTTTTTCATGATCCCTCACTGGTTGTAGAACCGGTAATTCAAGAAGATTTGGAAGTAGAACCCAATTCAACTGTGGTCAGAAATCCAGTTCAGATTGTGGATCGAGACGAGAAGCAACTCAGAAACAAAGTGGTGAAACTCGTCAAGGTGCAGTGGAGCGAGGATCCCAGAGATTGTACCTGGGAAACTCTCGATAGTTTTAGGAATGCTTATCCGGATTTATGTTCGGATAACTAGTGATGTTTGTTAGAGTAGACTGTTTGATTGTGTTATTGTATGAATGATATGTATGTTTGGATTATTAATATAAAAAGCTTTTGAATTAACTATTGTTTTAAATTTCGGGGTCGAAATTCTTTTAAGGGGGGAGGAATGTAACAACCCGGAATTTTTGACAACATATTTTAATAAATATTTAATCTAATTTAAATTAAATACAAGCTGACAAGATCTAAATTGTTTATCAGTTATATATGTGACTGTAAAGAAAATTTTTAATTGAAAATTTAAAATACAATCTTTTAACAATTATTTAAAACAAAATCTGTCTTATACACTAAAATCAAAGATTGTATATTGTTGATATTTAATCTAATAAAATGAAATTGAAATAATAAGTTCAAAAATAAACAAACATAGTAATATTAAACATAAACATGAAAGTATAAAACAATATGGATGATTATAACATAAACATACAAAACAAGTATAAAAACATAATTATAAATTATAAAATATGACTAAAGAGATAAATGTACAAATGTAAGTTATAACTTGAAGTATAAAAATACAAACACAATGCTATGAATCAAAGGCTTGTAAAATCTGAAATACAAATGGAATACAAGCAATATAGTCAAACAATAATCTTTAAAATTTCATTGCAGAACACAAAATCTTTAATAAAAATTTATAACAAAGATACTTTGTAAATTAAGTATGCAAGAGACAAAGACACAAATTTAATATAAAACTTATGTGCCGTTGAAAATTTTTATGTATAAGAAAAACAAAGTTTTCACTTCAAATATAATAAAACAAAACCTGATTGTATGAAGCTGAACAATGCAAAATGTCTCAAACATCTTTGTCCAGTACAAAAAAATATAAATATCTTTGTACAACACATAAGAAGTATCAGTAAACATTAATTATATGTTATCATAATTAAGAGCATAAACATTTATTAGCACAACATTTTGTTAAACAAGTACTACTGCCGAAATTCTAGTGATAATTCCCTCTGATGTGTAGAACACTTAACCAATTAAAGAAAGAAAAAAAAGTGGCAAACAAATGAAACTGTCCAGTTACAACCTGTTAAGTAGCTTCAATATATATATATCCACCCTATCTTTACATTGGTTTATAAAAACTTGAACAAAACCTAAAAGAAAACCTGAGAAACATTGTTTGCTTTGCAAACATAAATTAATTCAAAAACAGAAAAACAAAGAATAGGAAACAGAGAAAAGAAAAAGAAGAGTTTCAGAAAAATTTCACCCGTAGTGTCTTCTCCAACACTTACTTTCTGTTCAACAGTTATTAGGTGAGTAAACTTAATTATTTTCAATTTAAACTTGTATCTTTAGTTTACAATTGGTATGTCCTTGATATCTGCTTGCATAAGAATCCTTGAGTACTTCCTGTTACTCTGTGATATATGAAGTGTTCTTCAGGAATTTTGAATATCTGAACAAGTAAGCAAAGAGATTTGTAAACATTTCTTATATAAATGTTTTGAACTTGGTATTATTGCTAAATTCAAGTTGATTATCTCAAATTATGGGCATGCAACCTAGTTTGAAGCTTTACAGTATATTATAAATACTGTTATTTCCAGTTACAGGTAAAATAATTAAAAAGGATCAAAATTCAAATGTTTAAAGTTGTAAATTCAATAGCATATTTAGATTTCATACACATAATTATGAATTTTAGCATAAAAATTTTGATTTTTAAGCAAGTATCGGGAAACTCGTGAAGGTTTTATCCAAAATTCTTTTGGATAATTAGATTTGTTCTGATTGTGTGATTTGGTTGCTTTGATTTTTGGTATATGAATAACATATGCTGTGTTTTAAAATAAAATCTGTAAATAGATTATTAAATTGCCTTTGTTTTAAATTTCGGGGACGAAATTCTTTTAAGGGGTTGTCTTATTTGGAACTGTTCAGTAAGGAACGGGTCCGGCTTTGTGTTGCAGGGGAGTTAGGGTGGCTCCTCGGTACGGTGATCTAGGCCACGTACTGTGACGGGCGGTACCCCAGTAGCCCTGCCATTGATGGAATCCAAAATCCAATAAGTGCCGTACGTATTAGTTGTGCCCAACTATGTTGGAATGTGAGATGTAAGCATTTCAGCTATTTCTGTATTTTATTTGAAAACTCTAGACACTATTATAATATCATCGGATTTTCTATCAAATGTTTTGGTTAGCGTAAGATAAAAACTTTTCCATGTTTATGTGTGGGAAGTCTTACGTGATACCTTTCTTTCAAAAGGTTTTAAAAGTTAAGCAACTTTAACCTGTTACTCACACCAGACCCATGTCTGACCCGGAGTTATTTCTGTTTTTCTATAACTCTTGGGTACTCAAATTTTTATGAGTAGTCAAGAGAATTCAGGTTAGGATTCAGGATTAGCTTTGACGAATTGTGGAGGAGCATATGGAGCAGGAGGCTTCTGCGTATAGTTATATAGTTCCGCTGTGTTTGGTCTCTGAGTGTTCTATTTGTATTGAGTTGTAATAACTAGACAGGTGTTTATAACTGTCTAGTATGTGTTGTATATGTCTGTGTACTCTGATATTTGATGTATACTATGTAATACTTTGTTATTAATATAATTTATTCGTTTCCGCTGTTGAGATTCTTGTGTTGTTTCTTTCTTCTCTTCTTTCTTTTCTTCTTCTATCCCTTTCTTTCTTTTTTTCATGACGCGATTTTCCGGGAGTGGAAAGTCGGGTCGTGACATCTCAAGAGCAGTTTAAAATGAAACTAAAATGGGATTTTTGTCAATCCTGGGTGATTGGATCAATTTTAATTGTTGTAATTGGATATGAAGCAAGTTTGTAATCCATTTAACACAAGAAAAATGCTGGAAAAATTATTCAATGAATGGATTTTGGGTTTGAATCTAAAATAGGGTTTAAGTTCATATTTTCAATGCTCTGTAAAAAAAATTGTTTTCGGCTCCTTTAGGTAACCTAGTTGAACGCGATTTCAGGTGGTGTTAGGAGGGGATGTGGTCGAAGTTTTGGTGGAGTTCCATCACCTCTGGTGATCATTGTCGGTGGGCCGAGAGGGTTTTTTTTGTGGTGCGTTCATGGCTCGTGTTCGAGCATCAGGTCAATTTTTGTTTTCAACTTGTAATTGAAAATCTGGGTTTTGATTTCGATGCTAGGGACGATTTGGGGTTTGTGGGGGCTGTCGCGAGTCGCCGGAGGCGAAGCAAACCATCGTGCACGTGCACGGTGGTGAGGAGATGTCGGTCGATCTTCTGGGAGTGACGCGTGATTGTACGCGTGATTTTTGAGTGTTGCCGCGGACTTGTCTTCGGGTCGCATATGTGAGATTCGCGTTTCAGTTGATTTATAACTTTACTTAAACTGATACTTAAAAAAAATGAGATGAAGAGAAGAAACAGGGAAAGGGAGAAGAAGGGGGAATCAGAAAGATGAGACGCGGGAAGCACGGAGGGAAACTCGATACTTTCTCGGGTAAAGAGGGTGCTGTCTCGGGTCCTTTACCAATTGAACGTACATAATTTTGTTTAGTATTTTTTATAACTAAGTTAATTAAGCTATTAGTTAGTCAGGTTAATATTTGTTTTAAGAGTTTAATAAGGTAAGTGATGTAAAGATAGTTTGATTAATATAAAATAAATAGAATGTAAATTAGTTTATATTTGAAATTAAATTGATAACTTTAAATTGATTTTGTAATTAAAATTTTATCATGTGTTAAATCAAATTTAGTCTTAAGAATGTTAGCTAATTACTTAAAGGTTAATTCATAATTAACTTAAGTGATCAATTGAAGATTTTATAGTTAATAAAATTGATAATAGATGATTTGTTTAAATAATATGTGATAATTGAATAATTAATTAATCTTTAATAAGTAAGTTATGAATTAATAATTAATAATTAAGAATCAACTAATTAACTAAGTAATTAAGTAAAAATTGATGAATAAAAGTTAATTAATTAAACAATTAATTAAAGATTAGATGACTAATAAATTAATAATTAATGATAACTAATTAATTAATTGATCATTTATAAGCTAATTAATCAGTAATTAATTAAGCAGAATAAAATATAGTTATTCTTAAGCAAATAATTAAGTTAAGAAACTAAACTGTTTTGGTATGCATTAATAATTCTGTTTGATTGACTTTAACATCTGTTTGATGATATTTCTGTGATATGTTGTGATATATTATGGATATCTGTGATAACTGTGTATGATTTATCTGCTATACTTGCTATGTGAATTCTGATATTAAATTGAACTGTTAAGTTAAATAGACAACTTGGCCCTTAAAATGGCGTTTGGATTTCGATGAGACCGGGATCGGAAGAATCAATTTTGATTCTCCGAAAACCACATCGATTCAAATTAAACGATAGGTCGTGACTTATCAAATGGTGATCGAAATGGTGTTTCAGAATGCAAGGGTTATCGTCGTTAACTCTGAGGGTGATTCTAAAACGAGTGTAACGAGATAATGCCTTCGGTTTCGTTCGAACCCGGAACGAACTTTTATGGATTGAATGCTTTCAGCACATCGTCAGGCGGACGATGAGCATTCTAAGAATAATGTTCAATAAAGGTAATCGCAGCCTCAAGCCTCATCAACCGGGAATGGCTAAAACAGGGGAGATGCAGCAAGGTTAGGTGGGTCATGCCCAAGCAGGATAAGATATTCCCCTGTCTAGATGTCCCTTTTTATTTCGGCTGTGTGAGCAGTTGTTGGCCACACCTGCGGGGTTATCTTGTTCGGGACTGTCCAGTAAGGAATAGTTCCAGATTTGTGTTGTAGGGAGTCGGGAGTGATCCTCGGTATGGTGATCTAGGCCCCGTACTGTGACGGGCGGTACCTAGTAGCCCTGCCATTGTTGGAAACCCATTTTCCCTACGAGACCCTACGGTTTTGATTTGTATTACCCACTTTCGTGGCTAGTAGCTGGAATTTAATAGATGTAACAATTTCGGCTATTTTCTTTTTACTTGAAAACCCTAGACACTATTATAATATCACTGAATTTCCTATAAAATGTTTTGGTTAACGTAAGGTATAAACTTACCCGTATTTATTTGTGGGGAGTCTTATGTGATACCTTTATTTTCAATTGATTTTCAAAGTTAAGCAATTTTAACCTGTTTACTCATACCAGACCCATGTCTGACCCGGAGTTTATATTTTATTTTTCATAAACTCTTAGGTACTCAAATTTTTATATGTGGCTAAGTGATAGGTATTGGAAGTGTTGATTTTCTGGAGAAGCTTTTGGGAAGAAGACCAGACGTATGTATCTATATATGTAGTTCCGCTGTGTTGTTAGTGTGTGTTGTATTTTGGATGTATGTATGGACATATATGTATATGACAGTCCTGTTATATGATATTGTATAACTATGTAATAGTATGTTGATGTATTATATTTTGTTCCATTCCGCTGTGAGATTCTGATGTTGTTATTCTTTCTTTCTATTCTTTTCTATTTCTATCCCTTTCTTTCTTAATGATGAAACGTCTTTATGGGTTGAGAAAGGCGGGTCGTCACACCAACAAGAAGGAGATCGGCATGGTCTTCCATAGAGTGCCTCAAATGGTGCCATACCAATACTAGATTGGAAGCTATTATTATAGGAAAACTCAACAAGAGAAATATGATCTTCCCAACTTCCACCAAAATCACGAACACATGCACGAAGAAGATCTTCAAGAGATTGATTCACACGCTCGGTTTGTCCATCAGACTGAGGATGATAAGCGGTGCTAAAATTAAGCTTCATTCCCAAAGCTTTTTGAAGACTCTTCCAAAATCCACTAGTAAATAATGGATCACGATCACTAACAATAGAAGTAGGAACTCCATGCAATTTAACAATTTCTATGATAAAAAGTTTGGCCAAAAGAGGAATGGTCCGGTTAGACCGAACAAGAATAAAATGGGCGGATTTAGTAAGTCTATCAACTATCACCCATAAGCTATCATGACCCGAACGAGAACGGGGAAGGCCGTCTATAAAATCCATGGAAATTTGGTCCCACTTCCAAATTGGAATTTCTAAAGGTTGCAGCAACCCACCGGGCCTTTGATGTTCGGCCTTAACGAGTTGGCAAGTCATGCAACACTTAACAAAGTTAGCAATATCAGATTTCATTCCCTCCCAATAATAAAGTCGCTTCATATCCGCGTACATTTTACTACTACTGGGATGAATGGTAAATTAGAACGATGAGAATCTTCTAAAATGTCTTTACGAAGATCACTAATATTTGGCACGATAAGTTTACCAAATTTTCGAATACCGCTATGAGAATCAATATCAAAGTCTTTCAAACCTTCAATATCAATTTTATCCCTAAAATTTGTGCCAAGAAAAGCCAATTCGAGATCTAGCTTTTGAGCTTCAATAATGCGGTCTAAAAGAGAGGAATGAGCCTCAAGGCTACATAAAACAAGAGATGAACATAAATCGAAAACACGATCTCGAATCTCACAAGTGGATAAAATTCTGAGATCTTTCCATTCGGATATCATCATAGAAACAAGCGCTTGTTGCTTACGACTAAGTGCATCGGCAACACGATTTCCCTTTCCGGGAGTATAAAGAATATCAAGATCATAAGATGTAAGGAATTCGAGCCAACGTTGTTGACGCAAATTAAGTTCCTTTTGAGAAAATAGTTACTTCAAAGATTTATGATCGGTGTAAAGAATAAATTTTTCTCCCAAAAAATAATGACGCCAAATTCGAAGGGCGAAAACAATAGCTGCGAGCTCTAAATCATGAGTGGCATATCTAGTCTCGGCTGGCTTCAATTGCCCAGAAGCATAAGCAATAACACATTCTCTTTGCATAAGACCGACACCCAAACCAACACGACTAGCATCGGTATAAACAATAAAATCTTGGTTTCCCTTGGGAATCACAAGAGTAGGAGCATCGAAAAGGAGTTCTTTTAATTTCCGAAAAGAAGCTTCACATTTGTTCGACCAAATATATTTAATACATTTCTTTGTTAAGCTAGTAAGAGGCACGACAATTTTAGAAAAGTCTTTAATAAAACGACGGTAATAACCGCCAATCCGAGAAAACTACGGATTTCCGTCACACTCTCTGGTCTCTTTCAGTTTTGAATCGCTTCGATCTTTGAAGGATCCACGAAAATTTCGGATTCGGAAATAATACGACCAAGAATCTTCACACGAGATTGCCAAAAGTGGCATTTAGAGAATTTTGCTTTCAATCGATTTCTCCTAAGAGTTTCCAACAAAATCTGAAGATGCTTTTCATGCTCCTCCTCGGTTTTTGAATACACAAGAATATCATCAATGAAGATGAGAACAAACCGATCGAGGAAGTCTTTGAAAAATCTATTCATAAGGTCAACGAAATAAGCCGGAGCATTCGTTAAACCAAATGGCATAACAAGCCACTCATAAGATCTATAACGAGTATGGAACGATGTCAAAGGAATACTATCCTCTGCAATACGAAGCTGATGAAAACCGGTTGCCAAGTCCAATTGTGAAAAGACTCTAGCACCACTAAGTTGATCGAATAGATCATCAATCCAAGGTAAAGGATATTTATTCTTAATAGTAAGATCATTAATCTTGCGGTAGTCAACGCAAAGCCTAAGTGTACCGTCAGATTTCTTCACAAAAATAGCCGAAGCTATCCAAGGAGAGGAACTAGAGCGAATAAATTGCTTCATCTCTAATTTGGATAATTGTTTGTGCATATCCTTATTTTCTTTATTGGACATACGATAAGGAGGACGAGTGATAGGTTGAGCTCCCGGGATGAGATTAATTCTGAACTCAATTGCTCACTTAGGCGGTAATCCTAAAACGGGCTCAAGTATATCGGAAAATTCAAGAACAACGTGCATAAGAGAAATAATATCTTCCTCATCATCATTATCGTCATCATAAGGATTTAAAGAATATAAAGATGCAACCAAGATGGAATCCGAACCTTTAAGATCAATAAAAATCTGCTTAACAGATTGAGGATGTAGAAGATGAATAGTCCGCTCAAGACATAGGATTTGAGCTTCATAGCGGTTAAGCCAATCCATTGGCAAAATCATTCCAAAGCCAAGGTAACGCATAACATGCAAATCGGCACAGAAAGAGTAGTCACATAAAATAATTTCGACATCTTTGCACAATAAACTGATTGTTGCGGATCCACAAATCGGATTCGCAATTCTCAAAGAAGTCATTAAACACATAACATCCAAAGAAAAAGTATCAACAAGTTCTTTTGAAATAAAAGAGTGGGATGCACCCGTATCAAAAAGAACTCGAATAGGATGATCACGAAATAAAATAATGACATCAAGGATAGATTGAGAAATACCTTGACCACAAGAAGTGTTACTAGGAGTTTGAACCACATTAAGCTTTCCCTCCTTCCTATTTTGAAGTTTGGGACACGAAGATATATAATGGTCCGGGCTTTTGCAATAGCGACAAGCACAAGGTTTTGAACACTTATTCGCATAATGGTCCTTAGAACCACAGTTGTAGCATTGCCCACCACTTGAGGTAGAAGTCTTAGTTGCCGGAGAGGCTTTCTTCCCTTTCTTATAGTTGGGATAAGGACCTTTGAACTTATTAGCCCTTTTCTTGTTGGTGAAGTTCGGTCTAGCACTCCCGAGCTCAACATCACTTACTCTATCAGCCTCTTCAAGTCAAAGAGCGATATCAAGGAGTTGATCAAAAGAAACTTCTAATTTTAGAAGTAATGGCTTCTTGAGATTTTTGTTCAAGCCATAGACAAATCTTTGGTTCTTCTTCAATGGGGTGTTTATGTATTCGACCCCGTATTTAGAAAGTGACTCGAAGGATGCGACATAATCTGCCACAGAGGATTCAGCTTGAACAAGGTTAATGAAGCGATTAGCCAATGTCACTTTCTCGGCTTCTGGCACAAACTTTAATGCGAATCGTTCCCGGAATTTCTCCCAAGTAAGATCCGCTTCATTAATTTCAGAAATAAGAAGCTCATACCAATCTAATGCTCTTTCTTGGAGCATACTAGAGGCCACCTGAACTCGTTAAGATCAAAAAGATTCATGCGAGAAAAGATTCGATCACATGATCTTAGCCAAGCTTGGGCTTCAATAATGGTTTCAGAACCTTTGAATGGCTTCCCACCCAAATTGGTATAATCGTTGCACAAACGTGCAAATCCAGACTTAGGGTGAGTGGACTCCGGGTTAGAAACGGCTGCTTGAGCATTCTTTACTAGATCAAGAAGCTGCTGGACAGACATAAATACTCCATCGTGGGGAGTAGCACTAGATTGACCGCCGCTGGGACGGCCAGGTCTAACCATTTCTCTTCCTATAGAAAGAAAGAAAGAAGAAGAAAAAGGTTATTCGCCAAATGGATATCAAGCAATCTTGACAAATAAAACAAGGAATCATAAAAAAAAAGGATGAATCGGTACGAAGACTCGAATTAAATCCTAAAGCACGACTCCTAAGATGGACTTAGGACTATGATCCTTGTTAAATTATTCTACGTTGTTCCGAAGTTTGGCTCTGATACCAAGCTGTGACGCCCCACCTCTATACCCACGCTAGCCAAGGACACTACGGGGTAATGCCGTCAACTAGCGCGGAGAATAAGGCTATTGAGGAATGACCATCCATGTAATTGCTTTGTGAAAGCACCGATATGTTAGATAAAAATATAACTTGCACTCGAAACGGGGAATCCGACATGCCGATACAAACTTGAAGCTACTACATAGTGGCTATAATATCTTCGAAAACAAATATAGAGATAAGCATAACATAAATCAGTCACAGAAGTTCATATCTCAAAGGCGGAAACAGATATGAATGTTACACATGAAAGTGTATATCAGAGTAGTGGTCCGACAAGATCCATAATATCACAAAAGAATAGTTACAAGTGCTACACAAAAGGATAAGTATACATCAATGAGTCTATATCTCAAATGTATACAACCAAAAACTACTAATCTAAGTAGTTAGCCAAAAGTCAGGATAATAATCCCAGATGAGGAGTCAAGCAGAAGCACCTGTAACATCTCGGTCTGACCCGAGTATTATTTAATAAGAAAATAATAAACGGATCAGTCTAACTATAAATATCAGATGAAATGATATAGTATAAGAGATATGACAAAAACGTATAATAACCATAATGCCATACCGTGATAAGTATGTAATTGGAAATCAACAAGAGATTAATCAATATCACAAGAATCTTCTCAAAGATAAAAAGGAATGTCATACTCTATATTTTTATTCACAAAAAGTTAATGACACACAAATTCACCAATTCACAAATATTGATAAAACTTATCAATGTAAATCACGAAAATTGGTGAAAACACAAATTCCAGAAATCATCAATGGAAATCCAAAAATCACGAAAAGGGGGAGGCCTATCACAAAACGGGAGTATGAAAACTCACCAACACGTGTATCACAAAACGGAACGCTATTCCATGGTTGCTAACCATTTATTTTGAGTCGAGGCTCCACAAAAAGGCCCGAAGACCATGGGTTGCTACCCCACCAAACTGAGCCGAAACTCCACAAAAGCGGGGTTTAGTCTCCCTCGCAGACAAAGAGACATCGCACATTGCTAGTCTAAATCACAAAATGATCATCATCGATCACAAGAAGTGTCAATTACACTAAGCTAGTAAATATATGAGCCTAGCTTCATGTCCCATAACTACTAGCTTAACTTAAATATTTACGAACAAATTGTAGATCTCCACTTGAAAATTGTCACAAGAGTTTCAATCGAACAAGTCCAAGAATTAACCGACGAAGTAAACGCAAGCGTTTCGTACCACTTGTTTTACTAAGCCGTTTAATTAGATTTCTCATACGAATGAGGTAAAGGTTTGTATATGCTAGTAGATTAGAAAACAGTTTAAGAAACGAGCTTTGTAATAAAATGTTGTTGAAATCGTTTTGATGAAAGAATTTTGATGTTTACTACTAGTATTGAAAACCTTTATATTTTGAGGTGACAAATCACAAAAATGATTGTAGGAATAATCAATCACTAAAATTCACATTCGAAGACGTGAATAAAAATCCAAAGAAATCGACACCGAATCCATCAAAGTGGAAATACCCAAAAATTCCAAAAATCGAAGTTATCACAGTCGACAAAGGTGATAACAACTAATCGAAGAAGAAGAATCGATTAAAGAATGGAAAAGCAAAGCAAAATGAGCAAAAATAGGCAAAACAGGGAAACATGAGCAAATTGGTCGACTGAACTCTCCGAGTCGGTCAACCGAAAATAGCAGAAATGTTTCGGCTATAGCTTCGGTTGACCGACCAGAGAGTTCGGTCGGCCGAACCCCAGTTTCCTACATTTTTCTGCCCTATTTAATAGAAGTGCAAACTCTCCCAATTCGCAACCGGTCGAGCACGAACGCTAGGGGATTACGCCCATCGGCTACCCGGTCCTATTGGCTCCTCGATGCATCACCAAAAACATGTTCAAACATCAAAGTTAGGATCTTTAAAGATTTGAACCCAAAATACTAAAAATTGGAATATTCACAAAACCAATCAAAATCAAAATCAAATGCACATGAATAAGTGTTAGGAATTCATACCTAACAATCAAAGATAGTTATAGACAAAGATGTGAGATAAAAATATCACCTTTGAACCCAAAACACTAAAAATTGGGATATTCACCAATTCAATCCAAACCAAAAGCAAGTGCACATGAATAAGTGTTTGGAATTCACACCCAACAATCAAAGATAATCATAGACTTAGATGTGAGATAAAAACTCACCTTTTCACAAAATAAATGAAGGAGAAGCCTGAAAGCAAAGGAAGAATCAACCACACTTCAACACAACCCAAATGAGCTTGAATCTAAGCTCAAAAGAAGAACATTCCCAAAGTTAGGTTTAGGAATTTCTGAAAATTGAAAGAAGAATGAGTTGGAGAAGAAGAAGGAGATGCTTACTAATGGCTTCTCTTAGAATTTGGAGCTAGAGCTTGGATTTTGCAAATGAACTAGGGCTTGGAGTTTTAATTTCCCATTCCTCTCTCCATGTTTGATGAAGCTTGAGTGTTAGGAAATTAGAAATGAAGTAATGAAGATGAGAGGGTTGGGACTGAGCTAATAAGTGGGGTAAATGGGCTCAACCCAAACCCAAGCCCTTAGTGAAAATGTGGCAAAATTCCACTAACTCCAAATATATCAAAGTTTATACTCAAAAAATCGCAAATGGCGTTTTGAACTCAATAGAAGTAGTCTCGAGTCCTAATTCGACCGTATGGAAAAAGTAACTTTTCGGACTATAATCCGACTAACGGTAAAATATTTAAATAAAATATTTAAATACTCAATCGTAAAATATGCGGGTTGTTACACTTTGACTCAGAACCCCTCCCCCAACTGATTAGACCTCTGTCCAGCCTGCTATTCCTAATATAATGCATGGTGCTCATGAGAGGGTTGTGTTGGCAACTCTCAAAGGAGGTGCTCCCATCCACCATAGGAATGTCCATGCTACCGATGAGCAAGGAAATTTTCACGATGTCATAGAACCTGAACCAGTAGTGTATCGAGAGGTTCACACCGATCGTCATTCTCCTTCGGTAGAAACACCTCCCGCATTTGATCGCTTTCAAGAAGCGGATGGGGAATGTGACTTACATTTTGATCGTTTCAATGGTGGAAGACGAGGTAGAATTTCAAAACCCAGAAAACTAACAATCCACCTCTGACCCCAACAGGAAGTGCCCTGGCCCATGGCCCCATGAAAAACAACCCTACCCATTTAGGTCACCCTCAGACATCAGGAACAGGTCCCCTACACTGGTCCAACACTATAATTCTCCCTCTCTATACTACCTTCACATATCCCTATCACTAGATATATGACAAAGGAGTCCCTCTCTAGTAAGGGACAAACGCCATCCACAGCACATGGAGTGTGACGACCCAGATTTTCGACCTCCATTCTCTATACATAACCATTATAGGGTATCTCGGCGTGGATTCACAGCTCAATGGTTACGTCTCTATCCTAGAGAAATCCAAAACTTAACTGCAGGCACCCTCTGCCTCTGATTACGCCATGAAAGCATACCATTACTTTTCAAAAACTTTATTTAAAATTTTTCAAAATAATACTTATAAAATTCCTATAATAATTTCCAAGTTTAAGTTTAGGCAAACACTCTTTTATAAAAGTTATTATATAAAATACTAGAATTGAATAATTTATCTTTTAAATAATACTACTAATTAATTCTAAATAATAATTGACTTAATACAAACTAACTTACTTAATAATTAAATATACTTTAAGCAATTTAAAATAACTAAATAATCAATCTTCTGAACTATTCTTAAACACCTTTTTAAAATTACCCAGTTGATAATTATAAATCCTTCTTTTTAAAACAACTCAATTTCTCGGTAAAATATAATTTCCAATTCCAATATAACCAGTCTAACATTTGTAAATCCCTCTCGATTTTATTCCCAATTTGATTTACGTCCCAATTGCGTAAATCTCCTTTTCGCATTTCTAAAAATAAATCTACCATTTATTTTTAAACCGATTTACCCATCTCTTATAAATTCTCACCGTGAACTTATACCTTCAATTTATCCACCGATAATCACTTCACTTTATTTATATACCTTGTTTATAAATTCCATAGTCTCATTTCCCGTTTACAACGGTTTGACAACACTTGATCGATTTTAAACCGATTTCTAAATTAAATTCCATTTCCAATTTCTTAATAACCCAACCATATTCTGATTTCCTTTTCATCATTTAAAATCTTATTTAAAATTTAGTATAACAATTTCATTTTTTTTTCAAATTTCGTTTATATCTTCCCAAATTATTTTAAATCTCGATTTTAAAAATAAATTCTTCTACACTTAAACAATATCGCTTAAGTCCTATTATTTAAAATCATTTTTATTTATATTATTCCAAAATTCCTATTTTTCCATATTCCGAAATTATGAAGTACAATTTTGAAATCAAACTATTTGTTTTTCCCCAAATTCATTTCCTTTAATAAATCCAAATTTCGCTATAAACATTTTACTTTCAGTTTCCTTTTTTATTTTCTTTTAAAATTCAATATTCATTTTTATGGTATTTTAATATACCAAAATTTAAACCCGTAATACCACAACATCCAATAAAATCAAATTCCACTATAATCTATCACAGATTATTCAAACAAATCATATATCACTATACATGAAAATTAAATTCAACATTTTTGAGGAATCTAGTTGGATCCCTCTAACATGCTTCCCTACATCCACAGATTTAATACAACATAAAATACCAATCCTACTTCGAGGGGAATATATCAGTATGTAGAGTCATCCATTATTATGTGGGGCGCATAGGGTCTCATCCGCTATATATATATATGTATGCGGGAATATCAATCACTCTAATATATATACTGCTATATATAGTATCACATCCAACTGATAATAATTTATCAATTCAACCAACCAACCAATAATTAATTTTAACTATTTAAAATTAATACCAATAGTCCAAAAAAGTGAGATTCACTCACATTTATTTTCTGATGCTTTTGCACTATGGTTCGTCTAAAGTCAAATGGGCGTTTGATTTTAGCGCGAAATTCCAATAGCTCAGATCTCGACCGATTCAGTTCCATATCCTAGATTCTGCACACACGAACGTCAAGAAACTTGTCTTGTTCGATTCTGACATCATATGAAATCGTTTCACAATTTATAAAATTTTACAATTTTATATAATAATTTATTTTACAAATTACATACCTAACCTTAATTTACCCTTCACAAGCTCAAGGCCAACAACCTGCTTAAAATCTAAAAGATCGAGCCCAAAGCAAGAGAACATGCCCACTTCCCTTTCCCCTCTCTCTTTCTTTTTCTTTTTTTTTTCTATTTTATTTTACCGCCTAGCCCAATACTGCAAAAACCCACCAGATGCTTGCTTCTTCTTCCCTTTTTTGGCCTGAGCTTCAAACGCGCATGCGTGCACCGATATGCCTAAACGCATGCATCATGGCCTGCTGCACCACCAACTCCGACCACCGCGAGTCACCTTATCTCTCTACCGTGCCATGCTGCTTCCCCTAGCCTCTCCGACCAAAAATTGACATTACCAGAGTGTTCGTTCTCAGCATGTCGTGAACCACCTCGGTGAACCGTACGTAACCAAACACGACACCCACATGCGCCTCGACGCCACCAACGTTCCCACACCCTTCGTTTCTCCAATCGACCCCTAAAACCACCAAAAACCCAAACCCTAGCTTGAATGACAGTACGACCTCCTATTGTCGACCTCGAGAACAAGAACCGCCCCCATCGATGAATACATCAGATCGAAGCATAGGCGAAACAAGGATTTAGAAGCTTGTTTGGGATTTTTTCATTAAGTATTCGAGGGGAAATAAAATTTTAAAGTTTTCATTTTTTTTCTTTCGACTGTAACAGTTTGCATTTGAATTTTGATGGAATGGACGACGTGATTTACTAGAGGAAAACGTGTTTGAATGGGTTAATCTACAGTCATTTGAGGTGACAAAAAAACAGCTGATGTCAAAATATTTGACTTGATAATATATTATTTAAATTACAAAACGTATTGTTTGACGCAACTCAAAATCTTGAACTCCTATCGAAGCGTGTCGCTAGGCATTTATAATCTTATACCCTTATTTCGAATGCAATGGAAAAGGTTTCGAGTCCTAATTCGATCGTATGGAGAAGATAGCTTTTTGGACCCAATTATTATATATAATTTTCGATATAAATCTCAATGCGTTTATATACGTACGATCAAACGGTAACTCCAAATGTTATAAAATTTAAAATTCGATAATAACACTATTACGGATCTAATGGAACTGGTTTCATCGAAATCTGAGACTATGCCGCGGAAGGCTATTTATAAATGTCAATTTAAATGACATATTTTTAAAACTAAACAAATCACTTTTAAATTCAATTTAGAAAGTTTTATTATCTTCAGTATTATTAATATAAATTTTATAAGCCTTTAAATTATTTTTAACAAGCTTAAAACTCATGATTCACTATTTTAACCAATTTCCAATTGTTAAATTCAATAATTTAATTGTCTATTAAATGGTTATATTTGAAATTCAAGTTAAAAATTAACTTTTAAATATTTAAAATTATTAAATATTTCAATTTCAAATATCCAAAATTCTGGATCGTTACATTCCTCCCTCCTTATAAAAATTTCGTCCTCGAAATCGCCAAATAAGAAGAAAAATCCAAAACCCGTTAACTGTTTTTCCCAAAAACAACCAGTTTAAACAAATTTCCAAATCAATTTATTGTAGACAAAATATCACCTTTACTAATTTTCAAATTCATCCATAGATTACATCCTATAATCCCCTCAATCATTTAATTTATAATTTAAAAACCAATTTTAAATTATCAAAACTTTCTTCAAAATTTTTCTAACTCCTTAATTTTCAAAAAATTTCGTCGGCGTCTCCTTTGCGCGGCTAGATCGAAAAAACTACAAAACTACCTCTATGGCCCCAAATCATCAAAAGAAGACAAAAGCCATGTGGTTCAATCATAAAACTATCAATTTCAAACACGATTTATACATGCACCTTTTTGTCGGGCAACCAAGTTTTACTTTTGAAATCGAATACATCAATTTAGCCTTTTGCTTTTAATTATCTGCACCTTATTTACCAATAGAATACAATCATACAATTCAAAATCATTTTATCCAGCATTTTCAATTTTCAATATTTATTTCACTAAAACCCATACGATGTACATATATCATCTGTACGCAATATCAAATCTAATCGCTCGCTCGATCACACAATCTCATTTCCAAACTAGTATCGTTCACACAACTCTCTAGTGCGGACTCAGATCTGGTTTCTTGATTAGAAACAGTCATTCCTCTTGCATAGCCATATACTATGATAGAGAATTCTAGAATCAATCAAAAGTCCATATCCAGGGTTCGCCGTAAAAATCGAGCGACAAATCCTAACTCGAGTTGATATAACTATCTTGAAATTCTGTGCTCAAATCTGGATCAAATCGTTATGCGAACAAGATAATATACATACAATTTACGTTTTTATTTCCAACCGATTCTTTACTACATCAAATTCTTTATATTTACATTTTTTTTAATTTCCATTCACTTATTCATAATTATCCTTTTTCGTAACTTTTATTTAATCTTCATTTAAATACTTACTCAATATATTTTCCAATACCAATTTTACTTATGAATTTTCTTAAATTTATAAACAGTTTATACAAAGGTTCTTACATTTATTACTACTTCACCCCTTAAGCTTTTATATCTATTTATATTCAAATTCAATTTCCATTTTCAAATTTAACTCAATCGATTATATTTCCAAAATCTCTTCTATTTAGACCAACTCAAACTAAATTTCTAATTTCACTTTATTTAACATGATTCAAGTTAAATCCCATTCCAATATTCGATTTCAATTTCATTTACTTAATAATTAAATTAATTAGTTCATCCGCTAATTTATTTCTAACTTAATAAATTTTAGTTCCGAACTTTATTTTATTTAGTCCATCTTAGACTAAATTTTCAAAATTCACCTTATACTTAACTCAAGTAAAGTTTAATTCCATTCCAATATAAAATTCCAAATTTTGTAAGTTTTCAAACTTATTTATATAATATTTACTAATTTCTTCCAATTTACTTCTTTTAATTAGTTCACTTTACTAATTATTCCATCATCATACTTACTTTCATTTAACTCTTCTTAAGTTAAATTTAATTCTCCATTTCCGTATTCAATTTTATTATCTCTATTTAGCTTACCTTAAGGTAAGATTCATTTCAATTTTGCTTTCCAGATTTTATAGATTCAATCTTATTTTCTCATATTTCCAAATAAACATTTCAAATCAAAACCCAAAGCTTAACAATTTGTTCTAAGTATTTCAAATCATTTTTGAAATCCTATATATATGTATATATACACAAATTCTACTAATATATCAAATCATTCCTTTGAATCTCAAAATCAGATTAGTTTTACCAAACCAAAATTTCAATGCAAACCATTAAGGTAGCAATTCCCCCATTAAAAACTCGAAAATGAACACCGATGATGTCAAAATCATCATCGAAATGATTTTCCAGCGACCGAAGTGAGTTTAGTGCTTTTATTCCCTTAAAAATCATTTTTAAATATTTTTATTCCAAATCTCAATAGATTCCATTTCCAACTCAAAAATATGTCCAAACAATAACATTATCATTTTTCCAAAACCTTCGAAAAACAATTTTCAAACCATGAGATTTAAATTCCCAAATTTCCCACCTTTGATTCCTTTATAAATCATTTTTATAAACCATCTCAATTTTTAAACATTCCTCTAGAATTTCATTCCATTTCAATTTATAAATCACATTTATAAACTCATATTCACAAATTCAATTTTGTTATATGAATTACTTTCTTAACTTTTGATTATAATTTCAATTTTAATTCCATCACCACAACAACAAATGATAATGGTTTAATATTATCACTTCCTAACAACCAAGCACATCATATGCAATTATAATAATTTTGAAAATTATTCCTTTTATATAAAAATTATTTGGGTAAAATTATTTTATTTACCCCATTTAAAAACAAAACCATGTCGAATTGCTATGTTAGAGTGTTTAGAGATCCCTATCAATAACTTCAATTACTCGTATTGACTAAAATCGACAAGCCACTCAACAAACCAATCAATACCATTGTGTCGCCCCACCTCTATACCCACGCTAGCCGAGAACACTACGGTGTAATGCTGTCAACTAGCACGGAGAATAAGGCTGTTGAGGAGTGACCATCCGTGTAATTGCTTTGAGCGAGCACCGATATGCCAGATAAAATATAACATGCATTTAATCTCAAGAGGGAATCCGACATACCGACACAAACTCAAAGCAACTACACAGTGGCTATATATAATCTTCGGAAACAAATATAGAAATAAACATAACATAAATTAGTCCCGGATAATTCATATCACAAAGGCGGAAATAGATATGAATATTACACATATAAGTGTATATCAGAGTAGTGGTCTAACAAGATCCACAATATCACAAAAGAATAGCAACACGTGCTATACAAAAGAATACAACTGTGAGTCTATATCTCAAGTGTATACAACAAAAACTGCTAATCTAAATAGTTAGCCAAAAGTCAGAGTAATGAATCCCTGGGGAGAAGTCAAGCAGAAGCACCTGTAACATCTCGGTCTAACCCGAGTATTATTTAATAAGAAAATAATAAACGGATCAGTCTAGCTATAAATATCAAATGACAAGATATAGAATAAGAGATATGGCATAAACATATGATAACCATAATGGCATACTACAATAAGTACGTAATTGAAAATCAACATGAGATTAATCAATATCACAAGAATCTTCTCAAAGATCCAAAAAGGGTATCATACCCAAGACTTGTATTCATAGCAAGTCAATGACACACGAATTCACCAATGCACAAAAGTTGATAAATCATATCAATGAAAATCACTAAAACTGGTGAAGCATAACTTCCAGAATTCAACACACGAAATCCAGAAATTATAAAAAAAGGGAGGGAGGCCTATCACACGAACGGGAACATGAAAACTCACCAACATATGTATCACACGAACGATACGCTATCTCATGGTAGCTAGCCATTAATTTTTGACACACGAATGGCCCGAAGACCATGGGGAGCTACCCCACAAAGAAACGAGACGAAGCTCAATAGAATGATGTACAGTCCTCCACGTGGACAAAGAGACATCGCACAATTGCTAGTCTAAATCACAAAAATGATCGTCATGATCATCAAGAAGTGTCAATTACAGTAAGCTAGTAAACATATGAACTTAGCATCATGTCCCATAACCATTAACTTAACTTAAATATTTACGAACAAATTGTAGATCTCCACTAGAAATTGCCACAAGAGTTTCAATCGAACAAGTCCAAGAATTAACCGACGAAGTAAACGCAAGCGTTTCATACCACTTGTTTTACCAAGCCGTTTAATTAGATTTCTCATACGAGTGAGGTAAAGGTTTGTATATACTAATAGATTGGAAATCGGTTTGAGAAAACGAGCTTTGTAATAAAATAGTGTTGAAATCATTTGAAGAAAGAGTTTTGATATTTACTACTAGTATAGAAAACCTTTATATTTTTAAAGTGACAAATCATAGAAATGATTGTAGAAACAATCAATCATCAAAATTCACATTCGAAGACGTGAATAAAATCCAAAGAAATCGATACCGAATCCATCAAAATGGATATTCCTAAAAGTCACGAAGGAAATGTCATCAAAGTTGATAATAAGTGATAATAACCAAAGGGAATCAACAGGAATCGATTAAAGTTGGAATTCTCAAGCAAATAGGCAAATAGGCAAAAGAGTGCAGATTCAGACGTCTGAAATCAAGGATTCAGACGTCTGAATTTGGAAAATAAAATATTTTCCAAAACAGAATTCATACGTCTGAATCTTTGATTTCAGACGTCTGAAATAGGCACATTTTAACCTATTTCCTTTCTGGTTCCAAATGAACCAATTCAGACGTCTGAAATATAGATTCAGACGTCTGAATACTGGGGGGTAAAAATTCCCACTATAATATTCAGACGTCTGAATACTACGTTTCAGACGTCTGAATCAAGGGTTCAGGGCATTCCCTGAACCTAGGCCAAAAATGGCCAAACGGATACCGAAGCGATCGATCGAGCGACAACGACTAAGGATTTACGCCAAGCGACAACCCAACCTTAACGGCTCTTCGATACGCCTCAAATATCAATGTCCAAATATCCATAAAAGGATTTTCATAGATTTTAATTTCAAAACACCAAAAATTGGAATATACACCAAATCAATCCAAACCAAAATCAATTGCACAAGAATAAGTGTTAGGAATTCATACCTAACAATCAAAGATAATTATAGACTAAGATGTGAGATAAAAATCTCACCTTTGAACCCAAACAAATGAAGAAGAAGCTCGAAAGCAAAGGAGAATCAACCACTCTTCAAATCCAACTCAAGAAGCTTGATTTTAAGCTTTAAAAGAAGAACATTCCCAAAGTTAGGTTTAGGAATTTCTGAAATTCAAGAGAGAAGGAGTTGGAGAAGATGAAGAGAAGGCTTACCAATGGGTTCTCTTGAATTTGGAGCTAGAAGTTGGATTTGCTAATGAAGACTAGGGCTTGGAGTTTTAATTTCCTCTTCCACTCTCCATTGTTATAAAAGCTTGAGTATTAGGAAATGAGGAATGAAGTAATGAAGAGGAGAATGGGTTGGGACTGAGTTAGTAAGTGATTAATGGGTTCAGCCTAAACCAAATCCCTAAGTGAAAAATGGCAAAATTCCTCTAACTCCAAACATATCAAAGCTTATACTCAAAAATAACGCAAACGGCGTTTTGAACTAAATGGAAGTGGTCCCGAGTCCTAATTCGATCGTATGCAAAAAGTAGCTTTTCGGGCTAACTTCCGAGTATCGATAAAATATTTAAATAAATATTTAAATATAA
Source organism: Allium cepa (assembly GCA_030765085.1). NCBI lineage: Eukaryota > Viridiplantae > Streptophyta > Magnoliopsida > Asparagales > Amaryllidaceae > Allium > Allium cepa. The sequence goes on along the minus strand of CM060934.1, from coordinate 281,514,126 downwards.
AAATCGAGAAATATGCGGGTTGTTACAGACTCCCCTCCGTAAAGAAATTGCGTCCTCGCAATATTTAAGAAGAAGATATATAGTAACAACCATGAGAGCATATTCAACACAAAAGAAATTTAAAATAAAAGGTTCACCTTAAAGAGCACAGGAGAGTAAGTCCGGATGTGTTCGCTCGATGAACTCTCTAGATTTCCAAGAACAATCCTTAGGATTTGAAGACCATTGAACTTTCACAAGCGGGACATCTTTATTTCGAAGGCGTTTGACCTCCGAAGCAATAATTCGAATAGGATGCTGCTCATAAGTTAAATTAGGCGAAACTCTTCCACAACACCGGGCTCAAGAATAGAATCGGAATCTCGAAGACATTTCCGTAATTGAGAAACGTGAAATACGTCATGCATGGTAGAAAACTGAGCCGGTAATGATAGGCGATAAGGTATGGAACCAATACGTTCAGTGAAAGGAAATGGCCCAATATATCGAGGTGCTAACTTTCCCGACCGACTGAAACGTACAACACCTTTCATAGGTGAAACACGAATAAAAACAGAGTCTCCCACAGAAAATTCTAACTTCCTTCTTCGATTATCGACATAGGATTTTTGTCTACTCTGGGCTTCTTTCATTCTATGTCGAATAAGTTCAATCTTCTCTGTGGAATCACGAATAAAGTCTGGACCTAAAACCAGCTTCTCACCAGCCTCAAGCCAACAAGAAGGAGATCGGCATGGCCTTCCATAGAGTGCCTCGAAAGGTGTCATACCAATACTAGATTGGAAGCTACTATTATAGGAAAATTCAACAAGAGGAATATGATCTTCCCAGCCTCCATCGAAATCAAGCACACAAGCACGAAGAAGATCTTCAAGAGTTTGATTCACACGCTCGGTTTGTCCATCGGACTGAGGATGATAAGCGGTGCTAAAATTAAGCTTCGTTCCCAAATCTTTTTGAAGACTCTTCCAAAATCCACTAGTAAACAATGGATCGCGATCACTAACAATAGAAGTAGGAACTCCATGTAATTTAACAATCTCTTTAACAAAGAGTTTGGCCAAAAGAGGAACGGTTCGGTTAGACCAAACGGGAATAAAATGGGCAGATTTAGTAAGTCTATCAATTATAACCCATAAGCTATCATGACCCGAACGAGAACGGGGAAGGCCATCGATAAAATCCATGGAAATTTGGTCCCACTTCCAAATTGGAATTTTTAAAGGTTGCAGCAACCCACCGGGCCTTTGATGTTCGGCCTTAACGAGTTGGCAAGTCATGCAACACTTAACGAAGTTAGTCAAGTTTCATTCCCTCCCAATAATAAAGTCGCTTCATATCCGCATACATTTTACTACTACCGGGATGAATGGTAAATTTAGAACGATGTGAATCTTCTAAAATATCTTTACGAAGATCACTAATATTTGACACGATAAGTCTACCAAATTTCCAAATGCCGCCACGAGAATCGATATCAAAGTCTTTCAAACCTTCAATATAAATTTTATCCTTAATATTTTGGCCAAGAAGAGCCAAGTCGGGATCTAGCCTTTGAGCTTCAAGAAAGTGGTCTAAAAGAGAAGGATGAGCCTCAAGGCTACATAAAACAAACGATGAACATAAATCGGATAAGTGGTATCGAAACTCACAAGTGGATAAGATCTCGAGATCGTTCCATTCAGATATCATCATAGAAACAACTGCTTGTTGCTTACGGCTAAGAGCATCGGCGACACGATTACCCTTACCGGGGGTGTAAAGAATATCAAGATCATAAGGAGTAAGGAACTCGAGCCAACGTTGTTGACGCAAATTAAGTTCCTTTTGAGAAAATAAATATTTCAAAGACTTATGATCCGTGTAAAGGATAAATTTCTCTCCCAATAGATAATGACGCCAAATTCGAAGGGCGAAAACAATAGCCGCGAGTTCTAAATCATGTGTGGCATATCTAGTCTCGGCCGACTTCAATTGCCTAGAAGCATAAGTAATAACACGTTCTTTTTGCATAAGAACGGCACCCAAACCAATGCGACTAGCATCGGTATAAACAATAAAATCTTGGTTCCCATCGGGAATCACAAGAATAGGAGCATCGGAAAGGAGTTCTTTTAATTTCTGGAAAGAAGCTTCACATTTGTCCGACCAAACGTATTTAATACCTTTCTTTGTTAAGCTAGTCAGAGGCACGGCTATTTTAGAAAAGTCTTTGATAAAACGGCGGTAATAACCCGCCAATTCGAGAAAACTACGAATCTCTGTCACACTCTCCGGTCTTTTCCAATCTTGAATCACGTCAATCTTTGAAGGATCGACGGAAATTCCGGATTCGGAAATAATATGACCGAGAAACTTCACACGGGATCGCCAAAAGTGGCATTTAGAAAATTTTGCTTTTAATTGGTTACTCCTAAGAGTTTCCAACACAATCCTAAGATGCTTTTCATGCTCCTCCTCGGTTTCTGAATACACAAGAATATCATCAATAAAGATGAGAACAAACCGATCGAGGAAACCTTTGAAAACTCGATTCATGGGGTCAACGAAATAAGCTGGAGCATTCATTAACCCAAATGGCATAACAAGCCATTCATAAGATCCATATCGAGTGCGGAATGATGTCAAAGGAATGCTATCCTCAGCAATACGAAGCTGATGAAAACCGGTAGCCAAGTCCAATTGTGAAAAGACTCTAGCACCGCTAAGTTGGTCAAATAGATCATCAATCCGAGGTAAAGGATATTTATTTTTGATAGTAAGATCATTAAGCTTGCGGTAGTCAACGCAAAGTCTAAGTGTACCATCGGATTTCTTCACGAAAATAGCCGAAGCTCCCCAAGGCGAGGAACTAGAGCGAATAAATTGCTTCGTTTCCAAACCGGATAATTGTTTGTGCATCTCCACATTTTCTTTAATGGACAAACGATAAGGAGGACGAGTAGTAGGTTGAGCTCCAGGAGTAAGATTAATTCTGAACTCAATTGCTCGCTTAGGTGGCAATCCTAAAACGGGCTCAAATATGTCAGAAAATTCACGAACAACGTGAATAAGAGAAATGATGTCCTCCTCATCATCGTTATCATCATCACGAGGATTTAAAGAATATAAAGATGCAGATAAAGTGGAATCCGAATCTTTGAGAATAATAGAAATTTGCTTAACAGATTGAGGATGTCGAAGATGAATAGTCCGCTCAGGACATAGGATATGAGCTTCACAACGGTTAAGCCAATCCATTCCCAAAATCATCCCAAAGCCTAAATAACGCATGACATGCAAATCGGTTAGGAAAGAGAAATCACATAAAATAATCTCCACATCTTTACAAAGCAAACTAAGCATTGCGGAGCCACCAACCGGATTCGCAATTCTCAAAGAAGTCATTAAAGCAACAACACTTAAAGAAAAAGTATCAACAAGCTCTTTTGATATAAAAGAATGGGATGCTCCCGTATCAAAAAGAACTCGAATAAGTTGATCACGAAATATAATAATACCATCAAGGATAGAATGAGAAATACCTTGACCACGAGATGTGTTGCCAGGGGCTTGACAACATTTAACTTTCCCTCCTTCCTATTTTGAAGTTTGGGACAAGAAGATAAATAATGATCCGGGCTTTTGCAATAGCCACAAGTACGAGGCTTTGAACACTTGTTCGCAAAATGGTCTCTGGAACCACAGTTAAAGCATTTCCCTTCAGTAGAGGAAAAAGTCTTCGCAGTAGGAGTTGCCTGTTTACCCTTTTTACAGGAATAAGGACCTTTTAATTTGTTTGGCCTCTTCTTGTTGTTGAAGTTTGGTTTGGAACCCACCACTTCAACATCACTTTCCCTATCCGCCTATTCAAGACGAAGAGCGATATCAATGAGTTGGTCGAAGGGAACTTCTAATTTTAGAAGTAATGGCTTCTTGAGGCTTTTGTTCAAGCCATAGACAAATCTCTGATTTTTCTTCAATGGGGTGTTAATATATTCAACCCCGTATTTAGAGAGAGATTCAAAAGAAGCGACATAATCTGCCACGGAGGATTCACCTTGAACAAGGTCAATAAAACGGTGAGCCAAAGTCACCTTCTCAGCTTCTGGTACGAATTTTAACTCGAAGCGCTCTCTGAATTTCTCCTAAGTGAGATCCGCTTCATTAATCTTAGAAATAAGAAGTTCGTACCAGTCCAATGCTTTTTCTTGGAGCACACTAGAAGCCACCTGAACTCGTTGAAGATCAATGAGGTTCATGCGAGAAAAGATTCGATCGCATGCTCTTAACCAAGCCTGGACTTCAATAATAGTTTCAGAACCTTTGAATGGCTTCCCACCCAAATTGGTATAATCACTGCACAAACGTGCAAACCCAAATTTAGGGTGAGTATGTTCCGGATTAGATCCAGCTGCTTGAGCATTCGTGACAAGGTCAAGAAGTTGCTGGGTAGTCATAAAACTCCATCATGGGGTGGAGCACTAGATGTTCCAGCTCTGGGACGGCCAGGTCTAACCATTTCTCTTCCTTAAGAAATAAAAAAGAGAAAGAAGAAGATTATTCACTAATGAATATCAAGAAATCTTGCTAGATATAATAAGGAATCATAAAGGATATAGGATGAATCGGTACGACGGCTAGAATTAATCCTAAGACATAACTCCTAAGGTGGACTTAGGACGATGATCCTTGTTAACTTATTCTACATTGTTCCGAAGTTTGGCTTTGATACCAAGCTTTGACGCCCCACCTCTATACCCACGCTAGCCAAGAACACTACGGTGTAATGCTGTCAACTAGCACGGAGAATAAGGCTGTTGAGGAGCGACCATCCGTGTAATAGATATGAATATTACACATATAAGTGTATATCAGAGTAGTGGTCTAACAAGATCCACAATATCACAAAAGAATAGCAACACGTGCTTTACAAAAGAATACAACTGTGAGTTTATATCTCAAGTGTATACAACAAAAACTGCTAATCTAAATAGTTAGCCAAAAGTCAGAGTAATGAATCCCTGGGGAGAAGTCAAGCAGAAGCACCTGTAACATCTCGGTCTGACCCGAGTATTATTTAATAAGAAAATAATAAACGGATCAGTCTAGCTATAAATATCAGATGACATGATATAGAATACGAGATATGCCATAAACATATGATAACCATAATGACATACAACAATAAGTACGTAATTGAAAATCAACATGAGATTAATCAATATCACAAGAATCTTCTCAAAGATCCAAAAAGGGTATCATACCCAAGACTTGTATTCATAGCAAGTCAATGACACACGAATTCACCAATGCGCAAAAGTTGATAAATCATATCAATGAAAATCACTAAAATTGGTGAAGCTTAACTTCCAGAATTCAACACACGAAATCCAGAAATCATAAAAAAAGGGAGGGAGGCCTATCACACGAACGGGAGCATGAAAACTCACCAACATATGTATCACACGAACGAGACGCTATCTCATGGTAGCTAGCCATTAATTCTTGACACACGAATGACCCAAAGACCATGGGGAGCTACCCCACAAAGAAACGAGACGAAGCTCAATAGAATGATGTACAGTCCTCCACGTGGACAAAGAGACATCGCACAATTGCTAGTCTAAATCACAAAAATGATCGTCATGATCATCAAGAAGTGTCAATTACAGTAAGCTAGTAAATATATGAACTTAGCATCATGTCCCATAACCATTAACTTAACTTAAATATTTACGAACAAATTGTAGATCTCCACTAGAAATTGTCACAAGAGTTTCAATCGAACAAGTCCAAGAATTAACCGACGAAGTAAACGCAAGCGTTTCATACCACTTGTTTTACTAAGCCGTTTAATTAGATTTCTCATACGAGTGAGGTAAAGGTTTGTATATACTAATAGATTGGAAATCGGTTTGAGAAAACGAGCTTTGTAATAAAATAGTGTTGAAATCATTTGAGGAAAGAGTTTTGATATTTACTACTAGTATAGAAAACCTTTATATTTTTAAAGTGACAAATCATAGAAATGATTTTAGAAACAATCAATCATCAAAATTCACATTCGAAGACGTGAATAAAATCCAAAGAAATCGATACCGAATCCATCAAAATGGATATTCCTAAAAGTCACGAAGGAAATGTCATCAAAGTTGATAATAAGTGATAATAACCAAAGGGAATCAACACGAATCGATTAAAGTTGGAATTCTCAAGCAAATAAGCAAATAGGCAAAAGAGTGCAGATTCAGACGTCTGAAATCAAGGATTCAGACGTCTGAATTTGGAAAATAAAATATTTTCCAAAACAGAATTCATACGTCTGAATCTTTGATTTCAGACGTCTGAAATAGGCACATTTTAACCTATTTCCTTTCTGGTTCCAAATGAACCAATTCAGACGTCTGAAATATAGATTCAGACATCTGAATACTGGGAGGTAAAAATTCCCACTATAATATTCAGACGTCTGAATACTACGTTTCAGACGTCTGAATCAAGGGTTCAGGGCATTCCCTGAACCTAGGCCAAAAATGGCCAAACGGATACCGAAGCGATCGATCGAGCGACAACGACTAAGGATTTATGCCAAGCGACAACCCAGCCTTAACGGCTCTTCGATACGCCTCAAATATCAATGTCCAAATATCCATAAAAGGATTTTCATAGATTTTGATTTCAAAACACCAAAAATTTGGAATATACACCAAATCAATCCAAACCAAAATCAATTGCACAAGAATAAGTGTTAGGAATTCATACCTAACAATCGAAGATAATTATAGACTAAGATGTGAGATAAAAATCTCACCTTTGAACCCAAACAAATGAAGAAGAAGCTCGAAAGCAAAGGAGAATCAACCACTCTTCAAATCCAACTCTAGAAGCTTGATTTTAAGCTTTAAAAGAAGAACATTCCTAAAGTTAGGTTTAGGAATTTCTGAAATTCAAGAGAGAAGGAGTTGGAGAAGATGAAGAGAAGGCTTACCAATGGGTTCTCTTGAATTTGGAGCTAGAAGTTGGATTTGCTAATGAAGACTAGGGCTTGGAGTTTTAATTTCCTCTTCCACTCTCCATTGTTATAAAAGCTTGAGTATTAGGAAATGAGGATTGAAGTAACGAAGAGGAGAAGGGGTTGGGACTGAGTTAGTAAGTGATTAATGGGTTCAGCCCAAACCAATGCCCTAAGTGAAAAGTGGCAAAATTCCTCTAACTCCAAACATATCAAAGCTTATACTCAAAAAGATCGCAAACGGCGTTTTGAACTCAATGGAAGTGGTCCCGAGTCCTAATTCGACCGTATGCAAAAAGTAGCTTTTCGGGCTAACTTCCGAGTATCGATAAAATATTTAAATAAAATATTTGAATATAAAAATCGATAAATATGCGGGTTGTTACAACCATAAAATAATTTTATATTCACTAACAAATATGCACTAATATCTATTAATACTCTCAAACTCATTAGGGTGTTACCGGTCCTATCTCTAATGGGAAATCCCCACTAGAGCCAAAATTCTCGCTTAACTGTGACGACCCGAAATTTCTAACAATTTAAATTTGAATAATTAGTTGATTCTAAAACATTTAAAGGTTAATTTTAAACTTGAATTTCAAATATAAATATTTACTTAATAATTAAATTATGGATTTAATAAATGAAATTGGGTAAAATTTTAAATTCTTCAGTTTTAAGCCTGTTAAAAATAATTTGAAGGCTTGTAAAATTTATAATGGTGTTACTGAAAATAATAGAATGGTAGAAATTTAATTTAAAGGTAATTTGTTCAGTTTTGAAATTATATCGTTTAAATTGAATTTAAAAATAGCCTTCCGAGGCACAGTCTCGGAATTCGACGTAACTAGTTCCATTGGATCCGTAATAGTTAGTTATTATTGGATTTCAAATTTCGTAGCGTTTGGATTTACCGTTTGCTCGTGCGGGTGAGAAACGCGTTGAAATTAAAATCGATAATTTAATATTTTAAATCGATTTATAAAGCTAACTTTCACATATGATTAAATTAGCTTCCTAAACACGTTCCGTCGTGTTCGGAACGCGGGTAAAACCTTATAAACGCCTATCGGCATGTCTAATTCGGGGTTCGAAATTTCGCGTCATGCTTAACATGACGTTTTGAAAATTTTATGATATATTAAAATTTTGAAGTACATTAGTTAGAGATATTTTTCTCAACAATCGTACTCACGAAGCTTCCTCAAATCTATACCTTATCTCCATCTTCCTCTCTCTAATCCAACAACAGAGTCGAAATTGAACTCTTAGAAAAAAAGAAAAAAAAGGAGGCGACTTCCTTTTCTTTCTTCCTCAATACTGAGAAATCAATCTACAAAAAATTGACGGCCGCCTTCTCTCCCTCTTCTATTTAAATCGAGTCTCGTTCTTCTCCTCTCTGTTCAAACAGGAAGCGATGCTAAACTCAAAAAGAAAAAAAAAATTGTACCGCGATCAATTCAACGAGGCTAGGGGGGTAGCGCATCGCGTTTGGTGGGTTCGCGATCTGGTTCGAGTGGCAGTGTGCTCGAGCTCGGCATCAAGCAGAGTGGACCTCGCCGGCAGCGGTTAGGGCTTGCGGTGGCTTTCATCGTTGGTCAATTGGGTTGTTCGTCGACGCTCGCGTGAAGTTGGAATATGCGATCGAACGGTGTGATGTCGCAAGATAAGGGTTGGTGCAGTGACGCTGTAGCTTATTGGGGTAGGGGTTCGTCACCTTGGCCTTGGCCGTGGGAGTTTGGGTGAGAATCTTATCCATAGTTAGCATTTGCAAACTTTTAAATAAAAAAAAAAATGAATGAGCCTGAAAGAAAAAAAAAATTGTTAGCATTCGAATAAATTTTTATTCTTGTTAATTAGTTGTTAAGAGTTAAAAAATAATATATGATTTATAATTAAATAACGATTGATATGAGATAATTAGGTGGCTGATTATTTGTATTAAGATAATAATGTATTAAGATAATAAATTGGTTAATTAAATTCGTTCATGGGCAATTAAATTGAACTAAGTGATTAGTAGTGTATTAAGGGTAGAATCGTTAATTTATATAAATTGGAAATTTCTTATACAAGGTTTAGACAAAAAGAAATCAATGCGGAAGGATTCGGAGCCGTGGAAGGCGGGTAAAGGATTCATTCGGAACGATTAGCAAATAAAGAAAGAAAAAAAAAGATTCAAATGTGAGTAAATCCCACCCTGTTGGATTTTTTTATTTAAATTTAAATGGTTGAATTTAAATAATTGGATGAATGATTGAATTGTTTGGATGTGTACTGATGATCTAGTGATTTTAGTTTTGGGTTGATTCTCGGGTTAATTGTGGTAGACTCAAAGTATTCGAGGTTTAAACTGTTTTAAATTTAAAAACATAAAGAAGAAAATGTTTTCATTCTAAAGTTAATAAGGGCTTAATGATTTGTGATTTATTAAATAGTAGGGTAATTAAAATGGATAATTAATGAATTTAATTAATTAATAATTTGGGTTGACTAATTTAGTAATTAAAGGTTTAAATTAATTAAATTAAGGTTTAAGATAATTAATTAAGTTGAATTAATTTAAAATAATCAAGGGATGGTTGGATAGATAATTACTTAATGTAAGGAATAAAACTTAATTACTTTGTGAAATTAATCAAGAGATTAATTAAGATGGTTAATTAAGGAGTAATTGATTTATTTAATGAAGTAAATAAAAAGATAGTTAATTACAGTTTGGGATTTCTCCAAAATGATTAATACTGGGGTTTAATTAATATAATTAAATTTGATTAGGATAAATTAAAATATAATTGAAAATCCTTAATTTATATAATTAATGATGTAATTAAAGATTGATGAATTAAAATTGATTAATCCATAATAAGTGACTTATGAGAAATTAATTAATATAAGTAATTAAGGATAAATGAAATCAATATAGTTAATTAACGAAGTAATTAAAGATTACTTACTTGAATAAAGTAATTGATATTGTGAAATTAATTTAAAGTCAATCACTTGAATGTAAAGAAAGAATAATTAATTCGGGTGATTAATTGGGATGGAAAATAAAGGAATGATTGATTGATTGATTGATTGGGAATTAATTAATGTTTAATTAAGGAATTTAAATGGTTGAGGTTAGAAATTCAATTAGGATTAATTGAATTAAATTTTTATGTGATTAAGCTTTGCTTATGGATGATTGAATGGTATTGGATGCTTTGAATGTGTTGATATCTCTAATTTGAAGTGTGGTGTATTTCATTTGGATAACTTTGGTTAGGATGACATGAGTTTCGAAGAGATCGGGGTCGGGTATTGGGAATTACCTGAAACCACTTCGAATTTTTATAAATTGATTTGTGAAATCAATAGGCTGGAATGGAATGATTTAAGTGAATTTTATTATTTTATCTAAATTTGGTACTTAGAAGTTGACGTGTGGAATAAGTGTTATCTATAGCAAATTGTGAATTGGTTAAATTGATATAAGTTACCCCGGGTTTATATAAGTTGTTTGTTTGGTATTCCATGTTGGTTGGGTTTACTCACGCCGGTTTCCAGCCTGACCCGGGTGTTACTTTGGTGTAATGCTCGGGTTAGACCGAGTATTACATATTTTCAGGTAGGTACGTTCTGGAGCTCTAGAGGCGAGCTGGATGATAGGAGCGTATATAGTATTTCCGCTGTATTTATACTATTGTAAATCCGAGACGTGATAATTGTATATATTCAGTGACTGTATACATATATGTGAAACTCTGATGTATGTTAAATGTAATCGACAGGATAATATTCTTTTATAAACCGTTATCATTTATTATTATATTTTATCCGCTGCGAATGTGAGATGTTGGTGTTTCTGATCTTCTTCTATCTCTTTCTTCTTCTACATAACTATCTGGAATTTTCGTGTTTGAAAATTTCGGGTCGTTACATTTGGTATCAGAGCTGAAAGGTTAAGCGAGAACCTTGGCTTTGGTGGGGATTACTCATTTAGTAGAGTCTGTCGTACTCTAAAATGAGTTGAGTATATATATATATATATATATATAAGAGCGTACTTGTTATTTGCTTATAAAGATTTTAAATGATTTTATATAAAAGTAAAGGTTGATATATAAGGCAATGGATATTAAGGTGGATGGTTGTTAAATTAGTGGAATTAAGTTAAGAAGTAATATAAAATACGACCAAATTGAAACTTATAACCAAAGTTGAAGAATAAACTTATTTTAAAAAAAATGGAATTTTAATATATAGATTGTAAATGTAATTTATGAATTTAAATAAACTTCATAAATAAATGAGATTATAATTTGAAATAGAATTTCAGAGAATATTTGAAAATAAAGTAAGATGAAAATTCCAGAGTAATGTTTAAATATGAATTGGATGGATTGGGAATTTGAAATTTTAGGAAAATTTAAAATTCCTTTGGATTTGATGGTGGTTCCCGAATGTTTTGGAGAAATAATAGTATTATTTCAAAAATATTTTGTGTTGAATTTGAAATCTGGGAGATTTGAATTTAATAATATTTGGAAATGTTTTTAAAGAGATAAAAGCATTGAACTCTTTCGGTCACTGGAAAATAACGTCGGTGATGACTGCAGCATTATCGATGTTTATTTTCGAGTTTCTAGAAGAGAAATTGCTACCGAATCGTTTTACATTGGAATTGTTTGTGAACTGGGTTTATTTTGAAATTCAGAGGGGTAATTGAATTTTTCAAAGAATTTTGGATATAGTTGAATTCTAAGGTGATATTGAAAATTTTGGAAATTGTTTAAACTCTGGAATCTTGATTAAAATGTTTATGGAATAATAAAAATATATTGGCTAAATAAAATGTATAATTCCGAGTTAAAGGTAAAATGTGAATGTAATTGATTATAAATGGAAATTGTAATTAAAGTTGTGCAAGTTTAAAGATCAAACGGAATTTGATTTGAAGTTGGAAGAAAATTGAGAATAAATTCAACCTGAATTGGGGTTAAATCAATTTCAATGGAAATTAAAGATTATTCAATTTGGAATTGAGTCAATTAAATGGAAATTAGTTGGGAAGTGAACAGTTTTGACTCTAGACTATTTTCAATATAAATTTTCTTAACTTATTTTTTTTTCTAAGTCATTAAATATATACAATCTTTCTTTCTTAAAGCCAAATTATTTTTTACTTGTTTTATAATTATTTTGGAGCTATTTAACCATTTTTCAGCTGTTTTCTAAACTAATTACTATTTTTCAACTATATTACAAATTAATTACTACTTTACAACTATTTTGCAATTATCAATTTTTTTTTTGAAACTATTTAACTATTTTACAGCTATTTTGCAAACCAATCATTATTTTTCAACTACTTATCTATTTTTAAATTTTCGAGCTATTTCCTAAATATAAACTGGTCGGAGTTCAAACTGTTATTGATTAAATACCCAACTGGGATATGAATTGAGGTAATAATCCAAATGGGGATTAAGGAAAATATGAATGGGTGAATGAAAATTTAAGTGAATGTGAATAGAAAGGAAATTGATATTGGAAAGAGTAATCAAATTTGAATATTTGATTTTGGGTAAACAAAGTTATATCTTTGTTATATATTCTCCCCTTGTTGAATCTATTGTTGTAAGAAAAAAGGATTTTGGAAGTGTTTGAAGTATAAAAGGAATTTTATACAAGTTTAAAGTGATCCAAAGTTTTAAAAATTATATATATCTGTATATATATAAAGGATCTTATGAGAATTTTGGAAAGGGTTTTGGGAACCTTTGGATTTGGAAAGACTTTTGATTTTTGGTTAAAATCAATATATGGAATTTGGAAAGCCTATTTGGTGAATTATCGATTTTGGGATAATCGATTTTGTGTAAAGAAGTTTTGTATGAGATCATACTAGGTGTATGATTTGAAAGATACTATATGTGTATAGTATAAAATGTTTTGATGATGGCTTTGGGAAAAAGGGCGCTCCCTTGAAATGAACTTATCAGGAGTGCCACCGGGTGGTGCTGCCTTGAGCCCAAGGGGGGTTCTAAAGTTGATCCTGTGAGGAGTCCGGACAAAACTAGTTCCTGGGGATTATGAGTAGTGTATACCATAGCGAAAGTCGTGTGTGCCGTTGAGAGCCAACAGTCTGCGTTTGATTTTATATCGATAGACTGCGACCTATGTAGGAGTGGAGAAGTTTCATTTCGTCAGCGAAAATCTGAGGCCGCGGAGAGCCTGCAGTTGCATGGACTTTTGCTGCGACGGCAACGTAACCTTGGATGTAACTGTGATCCGTTGTGTGGGATCCATGGCGTAATCGAGAGGTCGCGGAGAGCCTGCAGTTGCATGGACTTTGCTGCGACGACAACGTAACCCTGGGATGTAACTGTGACCATGGATGGAGGTGATGATTTTCAGAGCATTGTCACCAAAGATATTTCCTCTATTTTCAAAAACTGTTTTCTATATTTTTAATAAAATTAATTTTCAAGTATTTTCACTGGATGTTGAAAATGGGTCTACTAAGTACTTATAGATTTTCAGTCCTACGCCTGATCAACGTATGACTGAATTTCGATGAGAACAAGGATGGACTGGTTGAGACATCGAGTCGTAAGAAATATTTTTATAAAAAGCTATTTTAATTGTATTATCTGAATTTAAAGGCATTTCTAAATTTAATAATAAAAATGGAAATCCAAACAGGAATTATAAAATAAAATTTGAACTCGGGAAAAATTTAATGAGGTAATTTTCTTTGTAATAAAAGTTGGAAGTAAGCTAACAAATAATTAATTGATAGTGTATGTGAATGAAAATTTAACTCGGTTAAATAAATGGATTGTAAGTTAATAAGGGAGTTTGGATACGGACTTGAGTTAAACAAAATAGAGTTGGATCAAATAGTGATGGTTTAAATGAACATTTAAGTGTGTTATAAGTAATATTTAACGCAATGTGCATGTAACTTAGGTAAAATGGAAGTGTTGTTGAATGAAATGAAAATGATTATAATAGTAATGGTTTGAGTTGCAAACAGAACCCAAGTGAATAGAAATCAATTGAGAATGGCCTTGTATTAATAAAATAAATTTGTAAATGAATTAAGTAAGTAAAGTTAAAATTTTAAATGGGTTAATTGAATTAAATAATAAATGGATGAAGTCTGCTTGAATAGAAATTAAAGTTTTAATTGAACATGGGTTATCGGAATGAACTTAAGTTATGAAGTTAAAATAATTTGAAGTATTCATAAACTAAAATAGATACTCTATTAAGCGAGTATCGCCGAATTTGCATAAAATGAAATAGATGGGCTAATTGAATTTAATGGAATTTGATTAAATGAGAATCAAATAGAAGTAAACTTAAGTGTGATGTTGGAATAAATTAAAGTAAATTAACTTAAGTTTAAAATTTATGGAAGCTTGGCTTCCAATAAGGGTGAAAGCCCATTAAATGAAAGTCTGGGTTAAATTAATTTTGAAATGGGTGTTAATTTATAAGAGTTGAATGTGCCAAGTTTAATAAGTTGTTTTAAATGAATCCAAGGCAGAGATAAAATGAAATGCAATAAATGATTGGTGGATAAATTAGAAATGAAATGGGAATAGTTACAGAATGAGTTGAAATTAATTTAAAGTAGTTATAAACTAAAATTGATATTCTATTAAGCGAATGTCGTCGAAATTGCATAATAATAATTGTCGTTTAACGTAAACAAAAGCGATTAAAATTCTATGAGATGATAGAGATTAAATAAAATTGATTTTTGAATCAATTGAAGTGAATTTGAGTTTGATTGGGTTAAAAATAAATTGAATGTAAACATTTGAATTGTAAACCATTAAAAATTGAATGAAATGGCATATAAATTTGGTTCGAAGCAATTGGAATAGCTTTAAATCATGTAAATCGCTTATGGTAAACGTTTGGTGCTTGTTGTTTATGAAATGTATATGTTTAGCTATTTAAAGGTAAGTCGAATGCTAATAAATTCTCTATATATGGCACTTACATATTTAAATTGAGTAAGTACAGGTACCTGAAGGCCGTTTGGCTGGATTTGGATGCACTAATTGCTAAAATAAATAAGCCGCATGCTTAAAATGCTAAATAAGGTACGCCTACACAATAAAAATAGGAAATATGAACTGTTTTTGCTTTTTCCGACCGTGTGAGTCGATGTATATATATTTATATCTCTTGTCAAATTGCAAAAGCTCCTCCGTACAAAGGAGACTCTGCCAAAAATTTTCAAAAATTTTAGGAGTTAGAAATTTTTTGAGAAGATTTTTGTTACGCAATCAAATGATTTTAATTATGAAACTGAAATAGATTAGTAGATGGAACTTATAAGACTCAGTTATAAATGGAAAATAAAATTTAATATTCGAAATTGAAATAAGTTGGATTCATACTAAAACGGGAAAGACGAATTTGAATAGAAGTAAATATGAGAACCTATATAAGAGAATGTATAAAATGAATTGTAATGTTACAATTGGATATTATTGTCAAGTAAGATATGCAGGTACAAAAAGGGGGAAAAGTAAATTGGATTTGATTCCAAAAATAAATGTGTATTGCCCGACAAAAAAAGGTACGTATTTAAATTTCTAGATGAAATTGGATTGGGTTTTGATGTAGCCACTTGGCTTTTGTTTTCTTTTTGGAATTTGGGAGCCCGTAAAGGCCTTTTGTAGTAGTACCGAGCTAGCCGCGCAAAGGAGACGCTGGCAAAAATTTTCGGGAATTTAGCGAGTTAGAAAAATTTTGAGAAAATTTTGATAATTCTAAATTTGGTTTTAAATTGAATTTAAATGATCGAACGAAAGGGTAGTATTTGAAACTATAAAAGATTTTGGGAGGTTAGTTAAGGTGATAGTGAGTCATTAATAAAAGATAGTTGGTAGAGTGTTGAATTGTGAGTTTTGGAGAGAAGGTAAACGGGTATTGGCCATTCTTCCTAACTAGTAATTTCGAGGACGAAATTCTTTTAAGGGGGAGGAATGTGACGACCCAGAATTTCTAACAATTTAAATTTGAATAATTGGTTGATTCTAAAACATTTAAAGGTTAATTTTAAACTTGAATTTCAAATATAAATATTTACTTAATAATTAAATTATGGATTTAATAAATGAAATTGGGTAAATTATTAAATTCTTCAGTTTTAAGCCTGTTAAAAATAATTTGAAGGCTTGTAAAATTTATAATGGTGTTACTGAAAATAATAGAATGGTAGAAATTTAATTTAAAGGTAATTTGTTCAGTTTTGAAATTATATCGTTTAAATTGAATTTAAAAATAGCCTTCCGAGGCACAGTCTCGGAAATCGACGAAACTAGTTCCATTGGATCCGTAATAGTTAGTTATTATCGGATTTCAAATTTTGCAGCATTTGGATTTACCGTTTGCTCGTGCGGGTGAGAAACGCGTTGAAATTAAAATCGATAATTTAATATTTTAAATCGATTTATAAAGCTAACTTTCACATATGATTAAATTAGCTTCCGAAACACGTTCCATCGTGTTCGGAACGCGGGTAAAACCTTATAAACGCCTGTCGGCATGTCTGATTCGGGGTTCGAAATTTGGCGTCATGCTTAACGGGACGTTTTGAAAATTTTATAATATATTAAAATTTTGATGTACATTAGTTAGAGATATTTTTCTCAACAATCGTACTCACGAAGCTTCCTCAAATCTATATCTTATCTCCGTCTTCCTCTCTCTAATCCAACAACAGAGTCGAAATTAAACTCTTAGAAGAAAAAAAAAGGATGCGACTTCCTTTTCTTTCTTCCACAATACTGAGAAATCAATCTACAAAAAATTGATGGCCGCCTTCTCTCCCTCTTCTATTTAAATCGAGTCTCGTTCTTCTCCTCTCTATTCAAACAGGAAGCGATGCTAAACTCAAAAAGAAAAAAAAATTGTACTGCGATCAATTCAACGAGGCTGGGGGGTAGCGCATCGCATTTGGTGGGTTCGCGATCTGGTTCAAGTGGCAGTGTTGTAACGCCCCACCTCTATACCCACGCTAGCCAAGAACACTACGGTGTAGTGCTGTCAACTAGCGCGGAGAATAAGGCTGTTGAGGAGCGACCATCCATGTAATTGGTTTGTACGAGCACCGATATGTCAGATAGTATAATATGCATTTTTATTTTAAGAGGAAATCCGACATACCGATACAAACACAAAGCTACTACACAGCGGCTATGTTAGTTTAGGACAAAATATATAATAATAACACAGATAATATAGATAAATGCGGAACACAGATTAAACAGAAAAGTCTCATATATATAATAACTGATGTCAGTTACAATACATTTGACACGGTACATATGATACAACTACAACAGTCGACTCAGGAAGTTACATATACAAGTACATTAACATATATAATATACGTGAACACATATCTTCCTATACAGTTACACTGACTACTATAAGTGACGACGACTACTCCAAAAGATATGAGACTTCATGCTCTAGCAGCAACCCAAAGCAGAATATCTACACCCTGTAATAACTCGGGTCCGACCTGAGTATTACGTTCAAAGGAAAATAATACACGGGTCAGTCTAATTCAAACTCAGTTATTAATGCACGGAAGCAATAACAATTAGACGACAGTCAGAATAAATTCACCTATCCGATCCTTTACAAGGAAATAGGATAACGGTGAAAATAACACGTAATAGTGTTAAACAACAAATCAGCAGATTCAAAATATCTACAAAGATAGATGAAATGATTATCAATAAAGATAATTTAGAAAACATCCGAATTGCCAAAAACGGCGATTAACAACAAAAAATCATCAAATCAAAACCAAATCAAATTATGATTCAAAATGTATTGAATTTGCAACATAAAACAATTTTAGAAACAGCAAAACATCAATTTTGATTGGCTGCCGTACACGCTATCATGTATGGCCTCGCCAATACGCCATACGAAATATGAAACGAATCAATGAATCAAAAAAAGAAATATCAATTAAAATCAATAATGAGTGGCTGCAGTACACGCACGGGTGTACGGCCTCGCCAACTCGAGGCACCAGGTCAAATCAAAATCAGATTCAACACAAGTGAAAATGGGATCAACCGAAATTCAAGGTATCACTGCACAATAAAACTGTGCATGTACACAGGTACATGAAATAAAAACAATTTCAAGCTCAAGAAGCAACAAGGTCAAGTTTTGAAACAGTTAAATTGAAAAAAAAACATGAACAACATTGATTCAAATGAATCAGTGATACAAAACAGTGCAACTGGACAACAAGCTGTAAAACCAAGACTAAAGGCTACAAAACAGTATGCATCAGATCTGAAAGATAGATGTATGCACATCAAGTCACAAGCTACATGAATACTCCAAAACAACATGCAAATATATGAAGACTACAGGCACATGGTCAAGTGCACTAGTTCAAAAAGACACAAGAGAGTCAAAGTGCACAAGAGATACAAGTGCAGACACAACAGTGCACCAGTACAACACTACAGGATCAAGTAAGCATATGCACATCAAACCAGAAAAGTGCATAAAGACTACAAGTTCAAGTGTCAGTGTAACTAAAAATGCTACAATGGATCAAAGATCAAAGAAAGTAAATGGTCCAGTTTCAACATGAATACACAGTACAGAGGTGACAAACAAACAGCATACAAGCATAGGTGAATGTGCAGACTAGAGTATGCACTGGAATGCAACAAGCTAGTCTACAAGCACAAGACAGTGGTAACTACACAATGCAACTGGTCATAAGTGAACAAACAAGTTCAAGTAACTTCAAGTACATGAATGCACAGGTTAAAGTGACTCAAAAACAGAATGAATGCCTGTACAGATGCAACAACAAGGAAGTAAAGTCAAGAGACTCAAGTGCAGACAGACAGTGGCAAATGCATACAACTGCAGCACCAAAGTCTCGAGTGAACACATGAGCATGAAATGAAGTGCACAGCTACAAAAGCTACAAGTAATCAGATCATCAAGAATGACAACATACATGAATACAATGGAACAATGCAGAACCTACTCTAGACAGAGATGGACAAGGTGATAACACATATATTCTACATGAATGCATATGCAAGAAATCAAGTACAACAACCCCAGCAAGTATATCAATATCGTCACCGAAAACATGCTATCAAATAGATGATCAAAGTCAGCATATTTAGTAAGTACAGAGACGAAGCACACAAGATATCAACATAAACAACATCAAAGTGCAACAGAGAAGATGGCCAGAGACGAAGCTCACAGGGACCAGAAAAAAAAGCAATTGTTCAATGCAGACGCAAGTCGAAATGAATAAAATGGAATCACACGAAAAAAAATAGACCGAGTTTAAAATGAGAAAATATACAGAAGTCAAGTTATAAAATTCAAGTGCCAGAGAAGTCAAATTCAAAATTCACGAATGCAAGAATTTCAAGCGCGTATCTTTATTATTGAAAAAGTCAAAAAATCGAAAAAGAGTAAAGTAAACAAACATCTCAAAATTCAAAGCTACTGCAATTGGGTCAATAGGGAAATTCACGAAAATGGTCAAGCATCACGAACACAAAACCGAGAATTTACAAACCAAGTCAAAACCTTGACAACAGAAACAAATTAAGCAGACGAAGTCGAACTATTTCAAATTAGATGTGAGTGAAACACTCACCTTGTTGCCAAATCGAAGCAGCCGAAGAAAGGAGGAGACCATCGAAGTCGAACCCGATCGACTTGAAGAAGCCGATTGCCGAAGCCCTAGCTTTAGCAGAGGGATGAATGAGAGGGGACGAACGAAGACGAGATGCCGCCATTTTCAATTTTCTTCGTTCGATTTTTATTTAGGGTCGAGAATGAAAAAAGGAAAGAGGATTGAACGGTTTATTTGCCTTAGTTAATTTTCACGGCCATGATAAAAACATGGGCCACAAACTTTAATTTTTAAAGCCCATCAATCTTCCTAAAAATTTGTAAAAGAATTTCAATTCAAATTTAAAACTTCAATTGGCAATTTGCAACAATATTTATTGTTTAAATGTCGATTATTAATTGATGCGAAATACCGGGTTGTTACAAGCTCCCCTCCTTAAGGAAATTGCGTCCTCGCAATCACAAGGAATAAATGGACAAAAGGTAACAACCATAAGAGCATATCATCACAAGATGAAGAAATTCGAAATAGGAAGTTCACCATAAAGAGCATGAAAGAGTAAGCTTGAACATGTTTGCTCAATGAACTCTCTGGATTCCTAAAAGCAATCCTTAGGATTTGAGAACCATTGAACTTCCACCAGAAACATCTTTTAATTTCATAAAAGAAATTCACAAATTTTCAACAAAATCTAACTATCAATAGTTAATCAGAAAACAACAAAACTGACTGAACGCAATTATCAGCAATATTCAATTATAAATTTGACAATTAGAATTTCAGAAATCACAAAACAACGATATCTAATTATCGATACGATAATTAGAAAACCGCAAAATCTAATTATCAACAAAGACAATTAGAAAACAAAATTCGCAAATCGCAAAACTGCAAATATCTAGAATCAATTAGAGACTAGAAAATCTTATAATCAGCAAAATTAGCAATTACCCAATTATCAAAACGATAATCAGATCTCAAATCAACAAATATTCAATTATCTCAAACGATAATAAAATCGAAAAAAATATTTAATTGTCTCAAACGATAATTAAACCTCAAATCTCTAATTATCACAAGCGATAATCAGAACATCGAATATCCGATTATCAAAAAGATGAAAATCAGAAACAAAAAGATTATCAAAAACGATAATCAGAAGTCACAAATATCTGTTTACCAAAAACGAAAATCAGAAATCAAAAATATTTAATTATCACAAATGATAATTAAATCACACAAATATTTGATTATCAAAAACGATAATCAGATACACAAATATTTAATTATCACAAACGCTAATCAGAAATCACCAATCAACGAATATTTAATTATCACAATTGATAATCAAATCTTAAATTACAAATATTTAATTATCACAAATGATAATCAAATCTCAAATCACAAATATTTAATTATCTCAAACGATAATTAAATCTCAAATATCTAATTATCACAAGCGACAATCAGAAACATCTAATATCCGATTATCAAAAACGATAATCAGAAATCACAATTATTTCAATTAACAAGTCCGGAATTAATCGAAATAGCAAACGCACATGTCCCATAACCACAAGTTTTACTAAATCGTTTAATTCACTTCATCGTTTCCTTGAAAGTGCAAAATTGTGTATTTTAAAAATAACATTTCACATTCTCAAACGGACAAGTCCGGAATTAAGCGAATCAGTAAAAGAAAGGGGTCATAGTCCTCGATTTTTCTGAAACGTTTAAATCGCTTCCTCATTCTTTTGAAAGCGTAAACTGTAAAAATTTTGAAAACAATTTTTATTTTTATTTTGAAACAATTTAAAAAAAATAACAAATTTTTAAAACACGTGATTAAAACAGCAATATCAGTAGCAACTTCGACAACGAAATTGCACTTCTCAAAATACCGTAAAAACGGACAACAAAATCAGCATTGCGGGATAACCGCTTGAAAATCCATTTTAAAGTTGACGGTTACTGAAGTTAATAAGTCAAAATCTCATCAAAATAATTGGCATCAAAATATAATACCAATGAATTTCATTCATCAAAAATGTCAAAAGAATCTTCTCAAATATAAAAAGGGATATCATACCCTAAACTTGTATTCATAATAAGTCAATGACACACGAATTCATCAATGCACAAAAATTGATAAAGCTTATCAATAGAAATCATGAAAATTGGTGAAGCACGAATTCTAGAAATCATCACAAGAAATCCAAAAATCACAAAGAGGGGAGAAGGCCTATCACAAAACGTGAGTATGAAAACTCAAAACACCGGTATCACAAAATGAGACGCTATCTCATGGTGGCTAACCATTAAATTTTGACACACGAATGGTCCGAAGACCATGGGGAGCTACCCTGTATGTGTGAGTCGAAATCACACAGTTTGAGGTCTAGACTAACCAAGAAAGCAAAAAGGTATGTGTGAGTGGAATCACACAAGTGGTGTCTAGTCTATCCTCGCAAACAAAAAGGTATGTGTGAGTGAAATCACACAAGTGGTGTCTAGACAATCCTCAAAGCCCAAGAGATATGTGTGAGACGAAATCACACCGATGAGGCCTTGTCTAACCGTGCAACAAAGAAATATGTGTGAGACGAAATCACACAAATGGTGTCTAGACAATCCTCAAAGCCCAAGAGATATGTGTGAGACGAAATCACACCGATGAGGCCTAGTCTAACCGTGCAACAAAGAAATATGTGTGAGACGAAATCATACAAATGGTGTCTAGAAAATCCTCAAAGCCCAAGAGATATGTGTGAGACGAAATCACACCGATGAGTTCTAGTCTAACCGTGCAACAAAGAAATACGTGTGAGACGAAATCACACAAATGGTGTCTAGACAATCCTCAAAGCCCAAGAGATATGTGTGAGACGAAATCACACCGATGAGGCCTAGTCTAACCGTGCAACAAAGAAATATGTGTGAGACGAAATCACATAAATGGTGTCTAGACAATCCTCAAAGCCCAAGAGATATTTGTGAGATGAAATCACACCGATGAGGCCTAGTCTAACCGTGCAAAGAAAGAGACATCGCACATTTGCTAGTCTAAATCACAAAGATGATCGTCATGATCATCAAGAAGTGTTAATTACACTAGGTTAGTGAATATAAGAGTTTAGCTTCATGTCCCATAACCACTAGCTTAACTCAAATACTTACGAACAAACTATAAATATTCACTAGAAAATTATCACAAAAGGTTCAATCGAACAAGTGCAGGAGTTAACCGACGAAGTAAACACAAGTGTTTCATATCACTTGTTTTACTAGGCCGTTTAATTTAATTTCTCATACGAGTGAAATAAAGGCTTGTATATACTAATAGATTGGAAAACGGTTTAAGAAAAAGGGCTTTATAGTAAAATAGTTTTGAAATTGTTTGGAGAAATGGATTTTAATATTTACTACAAGTATAGAAAACCTTTATATTTTTAAAGTGACAAATCACAAAAATGATTGTGGAAACAATCAGTCACAAGAATTCACATACAAAGATGTGAATAGAACCTGAAGAAATCGACACCGAATCCATCAAAAGGTATGTTCACAAAAATTCCCGAAGAAAATGTCATCAAAGTTGCTAATGAATGATAGCAAAAAATTGAGAAAATAATCAAGAATCGATTAAATTTGGAAACCAAGTCCATTCACTAAAATTTCACATTCGAAGACGTGAATAAAATCCAAAGAATTCGATTCCAAATTCATCAAAGTAGAAATACCCAAAAATTCCAGAAATAGAAGTTATCGAAGTCGACAAAGGTGATAACAACAAATCGGAAAAGAAGAATCGATTATCAATTGGAAAAACAATGTAAAACAAGCATAAATGCATAAATGACTTCAACAAAAATAAAAATTAAGTCGATGTCGAAGTCAACAACTAATGGCCGCAGTCGAGTACAAAATGAATCAATCATCATCATCAAAGAATCCAACGACAAACAAAATCAGAGCCTTGAAAATCAAGAAATTAGCAATTTCTCAAAAACAAAGTGACCGAAGTCGAATGGAAATCAAGCCGAGGAAAACACAAAATATCAAGTTCAAAATTGCTGAGATTCGAACAAAATCAACATCGGCTAAATCAATTCAAGCCGAAAACACAAGAACAAATTCCTCATCAACAAAAACCCAACTTGAGTTCGCAAAGCAAACAGAGGCCGAAGCCAAAAGACCTTCACGAAATCAAAATCAAATTCACATGAATAAGCGTTAGGAATTCATAACTAACAATCAAATATAATCATATGCAAATATGAGAGATAAAACATCGACAAATAGTTGTAACACATGTTCCATCTACGTTATGTTGTATATTTCGTCCGTAAACTCCAGGCTCTGATACCAAGCTGTGACGCCCCACCTCTATACCCACGCTAGCCAAGAACACTACGGTGTAGTGCTGTCAACTAGCGCGGAGAATAAGGCTGTTGAGGAGTGACCATCCATGTAATTGGTTTGTGCGAGCACCGATATGTCAGATAGTATAATATGCATTTTTATTTCAGGAGGAAATCCGACATACCGATACAAACACAAAGCTACTACACAGTGGCTATATTAGTTTAGGACAAAATATATAATAATAACACAGATAATATAGATAAATGCGGAACACGGATTAAACAGAAAAGTCTCATATATATAATAACTGATGTCAGATACAATACGTTTGACACGGTACATATGATACAACTACGACGGTCGACTCAGGAAGTTACATATACAAGTACATTAACGTATATAATATACATGAATACATATCTTCCTATACAGTTACACTGACTACTATAAGTGACGACGACTACTCCAAAAGATATGAAAGGACTTCATAGCTCTAGCAGCAACCCAAAGAAGAATATCTACAACCTGTAATAACTCGGGTCTAACCCGTGTATTACGTTCAAAAGAAAATAATACACGGGTCAGTCTAATTCAAACTCAGTTATTAATGCACGGAAGCAATAACAATTAGACGACAGTCAGAATAAATTCACCTATCCGGTCCTTTACAAGGAAATAGGATAACGGTGAAAATAATACGTAATAGTGTTAAACAACAAATCAGTAGATTCAAAATATCTACAAAGATAGATGAAATGATTATCAATAAAGATAATTTAGAAAACATCTGAATTGCCAAAAACGGCGATTAACAACAAAAAATCATCAAATAGAAACCAAATCAAATTATGATTCAAAATGTGTTGAATTTGCAACATAAAACAATTTTAGAAACAACAAAACATCAATTTTGATTGGCTGCCGTACACGCTATCATGTACGGCCTCGCCAATACGACATACGAAATATGAAACGAATCAATGAATCAAAAACAAAAGAAATATCAATTAAAATCAATACTGAGTGGCTGCAGTACACGCACGCGTGTACGGCCTCGCCAACTCGAGTCACCAGGTCAAATCAAAATCAGATTCAACACAAGTGAAAATGGGCTCAACCGAAATTCAAGGTATCACTGCACAATAAAACTGTGCATGTACACAGGTACATGAAATAAAAACAGTTTCAAGCTCAAGAAGCAACAAGGTCAAGTTTTGAAACAGTTAAATTGAAAAAAAACATGAACAACACTGATTCAAATGAATCAGTGATACAAAACAGTGCAACTGGACAACAAGCTTTAAAACCAAGACTAAAGGCTACAAAACAGTATGCATCAGATCTGAAAGATAGATGTATGCAAATCAAATCACAAGCTACATGAATACTCCAAAACAACATGCACATATATGAAGACTACAGGCACATGGTCAAGTGCACTAGTTCAAAAAGGCACAAGAGAGTCAAAGTGCACAAGAGATACAAGTGCAGACACAACAGTGCACCAGTACAACACTACAGGATCAAGTAAGCATATGCACATCAAACCAGAAAAGTGCATAAAGACTACAAGCTCAAGTGTCAGTGTAACTAAAAATGCTACAATGGATCAAAGATCAAAGAAAGTAAATGGTCCAGTTTCAACATGAATACACAGTACAGAGGTGATAAACAAACAACATACAAGCATAGGTGAATGTGCAGACTAGAGTATGCACTGGAATGCAACAAGCTAGTCTACAAGCACAAGACAGTGTTAACTACACAATGCAATTGGTCATAAGTGAGCAAACAAGTTCAAGTAACTTCAAGTACATGAATGCACAGGTTAAAGTGACTCAAAAACAGAATGAATGCCTGTACAGATGCAACAACAAGGAAGTAAATTCAAGAGACTCAAGTACAGACATACAATGGCAAATGCATACAACTGCAGCACCAAAGTCTCGAGTGAACACATGAACATGAAAGAAGTGCACAGCTACAAAAGCTACAAGTAATCAGATCAACAAGAATGACAACATACATGAATACAATGGAACAATGCAGAACCTACTCTAGACAGAGATGGACAAGGTGATAACACATATATTCTTCATGAATGCATATGCAAGAAATAAAGTACAGCAGCCCCAGTAAGTATATCAATATCATCACCGAAAACATGCTATCAAATAGATGATCAAAGTCAGCATATTTAGTAAGTACAGAGACGAAGCACACAAGATATCAACATAAACAACATCAAAGTGCAACAGAGAAGATGGCCAGAGACGAAGCTCATAGGGGCCGGAAAAACCAAAGCAATTGTTCAATGCAGACGCAAGTCGAAATGAACAAAATGGAATCACACGAGAAAAAATAGACCGAGTTTAAAATGAGAAAATATACAGAAGTCAAGTTATAAAATTCAAGTGCCAGAGAAGTCAAATTCAAAATTCACGAATGCAAGAATTTCAAGCGCGTATCTTTATTATTGAAAAAGTCAAAAAATCGAAAAAGAAGAAAGTAAACAAACATCTCAAAATTCAAAGCTACTGCAATTGGGTCAATAGGGAAATTCACGAAAATGGTCAAGCATCACGAACACAAAGCCGAGAATTTACAAACCAAGTCAAAACCTTGACAACATAAACAAATTAAGCAGACGAAGTCGAACTATTACGAATTAGATGTGAGTGAAACACTCACCTTGTTGCCAAATCGAAGCAGCCGAAGAAAGGAGGAGACCATCGAAGTCGAACCCGATCGACTTGAAGAAGCCGATTGCCGAAGCCCTAGCTTTAGCAGAGGGATGAAGGAGAGGGGACGAACGAAGACGAGATGCCGCCATTTTCAATTTTCTTCGTTCGATTTTTATTTAGGGTCGAGAATGAAAAAAGGAAAGAGGATTGAACGGTTTATTTGCCTTAGTTAATTTTCACGGCCACGATAAAAACATGGGCCACAAACTTTAATTTTTAAAGCCCATCAATCTTCCTAAAAATTTGTAA
Source organism: Allium cepa (assembly GCA_030765085.1). Lineage (NCBI taxonomy): Eukaryota > Viridiplantae > Streptophyta > Magnoliopsida > Asparagales > Amaryllidaceae > Allium > Allium cepa. The sequence continues at coordinate 281,487,107 of CM060934.1, read as the reverse complement.
AAGAATTTCAATTCAAATTTAAAACTTCAATTGGCAATTTGCAACAATATTTATTGTTTAAATGTCGATTATTAATTGATGCGAAATACCGGGTTGTTACAAGTTTACTCGAGCTCAGCATCGAGCAGAGTGGACCTCGCTGGCAGCGGTTAGGGCTCGCGGTGGCTTTCATCGTTGGTCAATTGGGTTGTTCGTCGACGCTCGCGTGAAGTTGGAATATGCGATCGAGCGGTGTGATGTCGCAAGATAAGGGTTGGTGCAGTGACGATGTAGCATGTTGGGGTAGGGGTTCGTCACCTTGGCCTTGGTATAGTATTTGCGACATCACACCGCTGGATGATGTATTACAGATTTTCAGGTAGGTACGTTCTGGAGCTCTGGAGGCGAGCTGGATGATAGGAGCGTATATAGTATTTCCACTGTATTTATACTATTGTAAATCTGAGACGTGATAATTGTTTATATTCAGTGACTGTATACATATATGTGAAACTCTGATGTATGTTAAATGTAATCGACAGGATAATATTCTTTTATAAACTGTTATCGTTTATTATTATATTTTATCCGCTGCGAATGTGAGATGTTGGTGTTTCTGATCTTCTTCTTCTTCTATCTCTTTCTTCTTTTTCATAACTATCTGGAATTTTCGGGTTTGAAAATTTCGGGTCGTTACATTAACCTTCAACTTTGATACCAAGTGTGACAAACTGGATTTTCGACCTTCGAAAATCAACATCAATACGTCCACTATATTCCATGCCGAGCAATCGAATGCCAAAAATACAAGATCGTTAGGGAAAAAGAAGAAGAGGTAGCAGAAGAAAATAGAAATAACAACAAAGAGTCTCACAATCGCAGCAGAACAATATACAATAGATAACAACCAATCCTTATACAAAAAACACTATGACTGTTATCTATACATCACACCATCAGATTACACCACATCAATAACCAAATACCGAACGGTTATAACAACTTGTCCTTACAAACGCTGAATATACAGCCTACAATACACAGTGGAATAAAAATCAAGTATGTGTGATACGTCATAGTCATCCATTTCGTCATCCAATTCGTCTCCTGAGCTTCATAGCATCTTATCCTGAATCTGTAATACTCAATCTGACCGAATCATTATAATAAAAGAACACCCGAGTCAGTCTAGAAAACCAGCATGAGAAAACACACTCAATTTGACTTATTAAAGTTTTCAAAATCCTTTGAAAATCAAAGGTACCTCGTAAGACCACGCCACACATAAATAGAACGGATTTTTACCTTACGATAACCAAAACATTTTATATCAAATCCTTTAACATTATAATAGTGCCTAAGTATAAATACTTATTCAAATAGCTGAAATTGTTTCATTAATTAAATCTTAACATACTAGACTCTACAACCAAAACCGTAAAGGCATGTATTGGAGAATGAATTTCATACGAATGACTAGGCACTGAGGTACCACCTGTCACAGTACATGTCTAGAAACAGTGTACCGAGGACCACGCCGGGATCCCGTACAACACAAGACCGGACTATCCCTAACCTAGATAGACCTAATATGCTACCTCGATGTTCCCACCCTTTCCGAGCTCCTTCCATGTATCGTAGTAATAATATCCGAGGGTATCTAGAAAGACGATAAACATACCCTAATTGGGTGCAACCCACTTAGCCATGCTGCATCTCCACTGCTTTTCAGTCATTCCCATTTGATGAGGCTAAAGACTACGATTACCTTTTTAAAGGAATTTTCACTTAGAATGCTCATTGTCCTCCAATGACAATGTACTGATAGCATTTATCCATACTAGTCCGTTCTGGGTCCGAACAGAACCGAAGTTACTACTCCTACTACATCAATTTTGGAAAAATCCTCGGGATTAGTAGCAACTAGTCCTTGCACTTTACCGCTCCATCTTCGACTCCATACTCTTTTTTTCACATCGAAAACGTGCTCGTTGGATCGAAGTGGTTTTCGGATAAGTTATCCAATCCCGGTCTCTTGAAAATAACGTTCGATATCTCCCGGTAAACTCAACACCGGTTCTTTAGAAAATAAACATACTAAAATAAGATCGAAGCTCCCCTCCTAACCGTGTGTGGATGGATTTCCTTATAAGTATCCTAGAAGAACGAATCGAGTTTATACGTACAGTATAACACCTCGAACGGTAACTATACCATATAATTCCCGCGTATCTTCTAAATATATCCAAAGTTATATTTTGGGTCCAGATTTGATAGCCGGTTATTTAACTATCAAATAAACAATCATTCAACCAGATATTTCATTTTCCACTGAAAACACTAAAACTTCCTTTTGATTTAATTTTAATAAATTAAATCTCTTTATCCAAAATATGTACTTATCTTGCCGAATTTGGTATATTCACAAACTATCCTTTTCAAAATATTTGAAAATCCTTTAAAATAAATAAGAAAAGTACCGCTGCGGTATCAAACATGGATGCACAACTCAAATGTTACGTCTCGATCCTAAAGAAATCCAAAACTTAACTGTAGGCTCTCACTACCTCCGATTACGCCATGAAACCATACCACTACTTTTCGAAAACATTATTTAAAAATTTTCAAAATAATACTCATAAAATTCCTATAATAATTTCCAAGTTTTAATTTAGGCAAACACTTTTTTTATAAAAGTTATTTAATAAAATATTAAAATTGAATAATTTATCCTTTTAAATAATAAAACTAACTAATTCTAAATAATAATTGAATTAATACAAACTAACTGAATTAATAATTAATCATACCTTAAACAATTTAAAATAACTAAATAATTAATTTTCTAAAATATTGTTAACCAACTTTTTAAATTACCAAGTTGATAGTCATAAATCCTTCTTTTTCAAACAACTCAATTTCTTGATAAAATATAATCTCCGATTCCAATATAACCAGTCTAACATTTACAAATCCCTCTCGATTTATTCCCAATTCGATTTACGTCCCAATTCTGTAAATCCCTTTTTCACATTTCTAAAAATAGATCTACCATTTATTTTTAAACCGATTTACCCATCCTTTATAATGTAACATCCCAATTTTAGGTCAATATCAATTTAGTGATTAATATAAACTTCTGAATATTAGTTGAAATTAATTTTAAATTTTTCTAAACAAATAAAAATGGTGCTTGTTTATATATTTATATATGAGAAAATTGTATATAAAATTTGAATTTGAAATTCAAATATAAATAGCTTATAAATGAATTAGAATTAAAAAACATATGTATATAAGTAAATATGATTATTTGTTCATGCATAAAGAAGTTTCAAATTATTTCTCTAAGGATATATTAATTTAAATTAAATAAAAATATAATGTATACATTTGTATATAAAAGAAAAATACATAGATAATACATAGGTTAATTCATAAAACTAAAAAAGAAAATAATATAAATATATTTTCTCATGAATATTACAAGTGTAAAATTATTAACACATTAATTAACAAGTGCAAAAGTTTTATGATGGGATTATACAAGTGTTAGGATTTTAAGATAGGAATTGGACAAGTGTCCTAGTTTTTATTTTTTATTTTTATTAAAGAAGAAAATATCACATATATACATCTTTTCCTCCTCTCCCTCATTTCTTTTAGGCCTCATTTTCAAACTATACAACCTGTAATCAAAAGAAAAATCTGAGCAAAGAAAATCAAAGAGAAAAGAGAAAACCTGTACGCAAAGAAACCAAGAAAAATAAAAATAAATGTAAGGAAAACTCTTCAAAAATTCAACTACAACCTCAAAGATCTTCAACTCAACAAAAATCAAGGCTTTAAGATCAGGCAACAACAGATTAGAATCATCTCAGATTTTCGAATTCTAGTCTTCAAGCTTTCAAACCCAGGCTTCTTCTCTGTTTTCATAGAAACAAAATATAAGTAAATCCTTTCAAGAATTTGAATTTGAATTTGTTGTTAAGAAATCAAGTAAGTTTACCCATCAAAAGCTAAGCAAATTTACATCAAATAGTTGCAGATAAAAATCCAAGATCAAATTTAAAACAGCTTTCCAGACTTCAAAATCAAACTTCCAGGTTTCTTCTCCCCTGCTCTTCAAAACCAGATGAGTAAACCTTTCAAAAATCTAGATTTCAACCTATGGTTTGAAAACATGCTGGAAGAAATGTTGAAAACTGTTTGCATGCATCTCAATATGTATATATATAATTGGACATTGCTGTGCATGCCTGTGCACATGAAAAAGCCTCTGTTCTAGGTTTCCAGGTTTCAAAAACCTGCTCAAAAGAAAAAAAATGATTTCTCTTCCTTCGATCCATTTTAGGTTTTAAAATCTAAAAGAATTTGTTTGTATCATCAAAGACTAGATCTTAAAAATATTTTTAAGAAGAATAAAATTTATTTTGACTGTAAATTTAAATATACAGTAAAAATTTTCAAAAACATGATTTAATCGAATGTTACAATTATTTGATTCACATATATCATTCATCTCGTATTTGAAAATCATGAATTTTAGAATCAAAATCATAATTTTTACTAAAGGATTGAGCGAATAAATCGTGGTTGAACGGAATCGCCTATTTCATCAAATTCTGGCGATCAACAAGATGATGGACCTCATGATTGTAATGGTAACTTTCTGAGAGGTCGGAGAGTTTGGGAAAAATGTTCGATAAATTTTCTGATCATTGTGGATGGCAAACATGATCGATTTAGGGTTCAAACCCTTAGTTTTATCGAGGGCAGATTCTTGATTGTTGTAGCGGCGTCGTTGCATCAGAATCGATCGCGCTGGCGGCGATCAAAACCAGGATGGTATGCGAAGGTCTGACGAAATTTTCATGGCCTCAGATGGCCTGAGGCGGCGGTGCAAGTTTGAAACGATCCCGACTCAACCTTCGAAAATCGGCACCGAATACGGCACTCATATTCCAATGTCGCAGATCCAAACGCCGAATCTGGTTCGCCGGAGCTTATAACACCATTAAGTACAACACAGCGGAAGAAAATGTATAATATCATATACAACATTTGATACAGTATTCAGATACAATGATGGTACACTAGAATGATACAATAGACCTTAATACTATCAGAGATGCAAGAAATAGCAGCGGAAAAGAATATCTTCAATGCCAAACTCCAAATAATCCATCTCCAAACTAAAGATCGCTCGAACAACCATCAAGTTGCACAAAGCTAAACAAGGTCAGCCGTGAAAGCTGAAGTGTAGAAAATGCGATCCACAAATTCAAAAGGCTACGAAGGCTATCCAATCAATTCCTACTCGACTATCTGAAAAACCCAACTCTAGACTGCCCGTGTGGAAAATTGTGGGCTTCCAGAGTTTAGGAAAGGAACAATAAACTCCAGAACAGTCTTGGAACATGTGTAAGCAACAAAAACAGTTTTTATCTTTAAAAATAAACAAAAGAGTTTAGGTTGAAATCCGCAATGCTTTTAAGAAAATGAAACTACCATAAGGCCTCCCGCCACACACACAATGCAAGCCCAAACTTGGAGGAGGTTTCTCCTTATGATGGTCAAAAATGCTTGATACACGAAAAGCATTTGATATTATTATTAGTGCATAGTGGAAAACAGTTCGAAAGTATAATATAACTCTAAGCCAGCATAGGCATTTCGCACTTATGCCTACTATAGCTACCATGTTCAATAGCAGGTTACCGCCACATTCCATGGTAGGTTATACAACTAAAACCGTACAGGGTGCGTATTGTTTCTTTGGATTTTCCAACAAATGGTCAGGAAAAGGAACTTCCCAAATAAAATGGAACGCCTCTGGAGGGACACCCCCGATAACTTAATCAGCTCTCTGCTACACAAGGCCGGGTTACCTCTTTAACTAGGTAACAACTGACAGGAGCATGCCATCCCCCGGTCGTTACCGACCTTTACCCGAGGGCCCTCAATCCAACAACCACACAGTAAAGTATCTGGGCTCCATACCATGATACCAACATTTCATAAAAATCACATTAGCAAATATCTGGGCTCCATACCATGATATCACTTTTTATCCAGAAGGAAATGGTCGCACCCTCAGGAGGAGCTACCTCCAAATAACCTTGCTGCCACGATTCCTGTTTCGACCATTGCCGAGTTGTGAGGCTCGACGAAGTCTCGTCCACAAAGCTACGCTTTTTCACAAAGCCATGCTTTGATCAAAAAATGACCAGCAACAGTTCGTATGCCACATTACCAATTTGGGAATGTATCACTAGTAACCATCAACTACATAACCTCTGAGCTCGTACGTCTCAGAGAAGGGTGTTAAGCTAAGAGAATAAATTCTTCGCCACCAACGGAAATGCATTTGATAGAAACCATCTTTACATCTCAAAGTATAATGTCAGACACACATCCATACAAGTCCGTTTCGGTATCGAACGGAACCGAAGGCACTTCGAAGAAACCCTTGCAAATCCGGATATTTACATATCACGTCCGGAAACCCCTTCACAAAGGGTGATCAAATCTCTATACCGGAGCAACCCGATGCAGAGACATTCGACAGGTAATCCTTTCATTTTCGAAAATACCTGGTCTTCAACACCATCTTAAAATGCAATCCCATTTCGTCGTATCATTATTCGGAATGGGTTTTATGACACAAGGTCCTCATCCAGCTAATCCGAATAATGAGCGCTTATCTTAAAAATAAGTGTTCAATCATATTCAAAAAAATCACAACAAATTTCCACTTTGATCTTCTTAAACAAAATATTCATCACAATCACAAAGGTTCGATGTGGTTTTCGAATATCCATTTGGAATCCGACCCCCGGTCGCATCAAAATTTAAATCGTTTAAAGGTAAATATTGATAGTCAGTTATTTAACTATCAATCAACATTCACAACAATCACCAAGATTTATATCCAATTATTTATTTTCAAAAATATCTGCGCAAGATAAAATTATAGCACTTCAACTATTTGAAAACAAATTTCAAATCACTTTTCACATTTCAATACTTTGAAGAAAAAAAATTCAAATCATTTTTCCTTATGCGGAAAACATTTCCAAATATTTGTTCATTTCCACTGAAAATCTACCGAGTTCAAATATTTTAAAAATAATTTAAAATACTTATCCAAACATATATACTTGGAAATATTTATAATAAAACTATTTTGAAACACTTGCTTAAATATTAGTTATGAAAATATTATACTACTATCTCATATAAACTTAAGTCCAAAATAATTTTAAAATAAAATTATTAGATAGAGTATAACTATTTAAATAACCATTTTCTAAATCAAATATCAATTTAATCTTTAAATAACCACTTCTATATTAAAATAAATCTTTACTTTAAAGATTTTGAAAATAACCCAAGTAAATAATTTCTCCAAAATAATCTTTCCTCAAACCATCTTCATAACTTCAATTTCATATTTATAGACTATATTGAAAACATACTCGGCTTTCCAAGAAAGTACACCCTCCATTCCAAAATGGTTCACTCAAATCAATTTATAAATCCTTCTGGATTTATTTTAAATTTACGTTCCAAATCCATAAATTCATTTCCACGCTTTTAAAAATAAACAATATTTATTTTTAAAACAAATTTCCCTTTCTTTTATAAAATTACCATTGTGAATTTAAATTCCCAAATATCCATTGGTATATGATTTTTAAATCGATTTCAAAAATCGTATACTAACACCAAATCAGTTTCCAATTTGATTTCAAATTTGATTTTAAACACCAAATCAAATTCTAAATTGATTTTCCAAAGATTTATTTTAAAATTTATTTCCTTTAAAAATAAATTCCTTTATTAAATCTGTTCCTTTTGTTTTGGAATTTATCCGATTGGATTTCACTATAGATTTTCTACTTAAATTTAAAAAATCCAGTTTTATTTATTTCTGGTATCTTACGATACCAAAAATATATTCGGCTAAATTTTTGCCTACAATGATTTCAATTACAATATAATCACATAGAGATTATCAACACACAACATATGAAACAAATTCAATACTTGGGGAATCCAGTTGGATCCCTCCAACTTGTTTCCCTATATCCACAGACGTTAGCACAACAATTAAATACCAATTCCACTTCGACGTGGAATATCGAAGTATATGAGATTTATATAATATCATCCGCTATTATGCGGCGCATAAGGTCTCATCTGCTATATAATGCGGAAAATCAATCACTCCAAATACATATATAATACATATTCCACTTCAAGGTGGAATATCGCGGTATATGGATTTAATATAATATCATCCGCTATTATGCGGCGCGTAGGGTCTATTTCAAAACAAATGATAATAATTTATCATCCAAGCACACAATCAACAATTTAAATTTAACTATCACAATTCAACAATCAATCTATAACTGAAATTTTCAATTATTATAATTTGAGTGAGAAGATGTCACCTTTTTATTTGCAATTCGCTTCCAATCCCCATTTTGTCTTCACAGTATTAGACCTCGTATAAACAATTTTGCAATTTGTTAATATTCGATATGATCGAACAAATTAATTACCATTTATTTATTAAGTTTAACCAACAATTTGGTTTTAAACATATAATTTAGTTTTAAACTAATTTCCTATATATATATATATTATATTTTCTTTCTTCCTGAATCAAAACTTTTTAAAGCTTCTGTTTATAAACTTTACATCATTTTTTTCTGTGAATAAACATGTATTAAAATAAAATCGTACCTCTCTGACAATCACGGTCAAAACCCACAACCACATGATCCCAAGCTTGACTTCGATTTCGATCGGCCTTTACTGTCGCCGCTTCCAGTCGCTCGCGTGAATGCCTACAGCCAACATGAAGCCTCGCGATACTCCACCTCGGCGCGCGCCGTCGCCCTCGAGTGCGCCACCAACTTTTACACGCGACTCTCTTCCCAATTGCTGCGACATCCCAACACGAAGCTTCGCCTTTGCCTACCCTAGCTTGCCTCGACCTCGTTGTTGCCACCATTGCGATGTCGATGTCGCCGCCCACAAATCAACTCGAGACCCGGTTGCGTGCGATTTATTGAAATTGAACGATTCGATTTCGTTTGTGAAAAGGATTTCGATTTCTTTTAAACAAAAGGGTTGTGGCCATTTTTTTTTTGTTCGATTATGATGAATTGAAGATAGGAGGAAGATAAATATAAGCAATTCTCTTTTTTTAGCTTCGAAGTGAAGGAATGAAGATATGGGTTTCGTTTGATTCGATTTAGAAGCCTGGAATAAAAAGAAATTTCGTGATTTAAAAAGGAAAGGAAAGAGACAGGCAATGCGATTATTTATTATTATTATTATTATTTTCGTTGAGAAAGAACGAAATCGATTTGAATTTTCGATATAAAATTCCAGCACGTTTATATGCCGTACGCTCACACAACAACTCCAAATACTACGAAAATTGAAACCCGATAATAATACAATATTACGGATCCAATGGAACTGGTTTCGTCGAATTCCGAGACTGTGCCTCGGAAGGCTATTTTTAAATATCGATTTAAACGATATAAATTCAAAACTGAACAAAAAAGTTCCATATCAAATTCTGAAGCTTCCATTATCTTCAGTATTCTCAATACAAATTTCATAAGCCTTTGAAATATTTTTATTCAGTTTAAAACTGAAGATTCAAATTTTTATCCAACTTTAATAAATTAAATTCAATAATTAAATTGCCAAATTCATAGTTAATTTTGAAATTCAGTTTAAACTAACTTCCAAATATTTAAAATCAATTAAATATTTCGATTTCAAATGTTCAAAATTCTGGTTCGTCGCATTCTTCCCCCATTAAAAGAATTTCTTCCCGAAATTACTAGTTAAGAAGAATGATCCTTAACCCATTTGCTATCTTTCTAAAACTAAACAGTTTTATCAACTTGCCCAAAACAAATCTTTTTATTAGAGACCCACTATCATTTCATCTAACTTTTCAAAATCAATCATAGATTCCAAACAACATTGTTTTCTCAATAATTCAGAATTAAATTTAAATTCAAATTTTAAATGTTCAAAACTTTCTCAAAAAATTTCTAACTCCCTAAATTTTTGGAAAATTTTGCCAGCGTCTCCTTTGCGCGGCTAGCTCGGTACGACTACAAAATGGCACCACAGGCCCCCAAATTTCAAAAAGAAAATAAAAAGCCAAGTGGCTAGACAAGAAAATCATCAAATTTCGAGCAATTAAATTTTATCTTCGAAATACCAATTCCAATTTTTCTTTTTCCTGTAACATACCTGTATATTCTACTAGCCATAATATTCAATTACAACATTCATATATCATTTTGCATATTTCATTACAAAAGATTGAATACTTACTTCTTATACCCTCTTTACTTCATTATTGAAGTTATATATTCATTTTCATTCAACCTTATATTTTCAATTTCATTTGAATTCAATTTACACTTTCAATTATATTTGGATTCAATTTACCATCTGAATATTGAATCTTATCAACTATCAACAACTGATTTATATCACTATGTTAAATTAGTTTCATTTACTAATTCATTACAAATTCCAATTCATTTTACCTCAAACCATTTTTTTATTTTATTTCTACCTTTATTAACTTTAGTTCACTTTGAACTAATTTTACAATTTCATTTTATTTCACACAATTCAAATTGGTTTTCAGTATTTAGTTTCATTTCCATCTTTATTCTTTTGTTCATTACCAAACACAATTCAATTTCAATTCACGATTTGGTTTACAACCACTTATATTTAAACTGGATTTCAAATTCCATATGAATTTAATTTGTCTTTCATTTATAAATATTGAATTCAATTCATTTCAAACAATATCTAAATTTATCATTCCTTGTATTAGTTTCAGTTACTAATTTTATTTTAATACTTCGCTTTGTTTATCACAAATCAAATTTAATTCCAATTCCAGTTCTATTTACTTACAAATTCGAAATGAATTTCAACATTCAATTTCACTTTCATTTAGTTGCAATTGTAAATTTATTCATTCATTCACAACTTTATTTCCCACCTTATAAAATTTTATTCCATATATATATATATATATATATATATATATATATATATCTATTTTTAATAAGATTCCAGAGTCTTTCCACCATTTCGAAAACCATTATTGAAAACAATTCAAATTATCCTTTGAATTTCAAAACCAAACCCAAATTTCCCAAAAACTTCCATTTGAAACAATTTGGTAGTAATTCCTCTTTTGGAAACTCGAAAATAAACACCGACGATGTTGTCGTCGTCACCGAAATTATTTTCCAGCGATCGAAAAGAGTTTAGAGTTTTCATTCTTTCCAAAACATTTTTTTTCCAAAACCTTTGAAATTCATTTTCAAACTCAAAAGGGATTTAAACTTTCCAAATCTCCAAAATTTTCAAATTCTTTTCAAAACATTTCCAAGTACTTCTCTGGAATTCCGTTTCAAATTACAAATCACATTTATAATTTATATTCTCAAATTCCATTTGTATGTGAATTTATTTCTTAACTTTGGAGTTACGATTTCAATTTCCTATTCAAATGATAATAATATTATCACTTCCTAACAATTAAGCAACCATATACTATAATAATTTACAAAGATTATTTCCTTTATCTACGAAAATAGTTTGGGTAAAATTATTTCATTTACCTTAATTTTAAAACAATATCGTGTTGAATTGTTCTATTCAAGTGTTTAGAGATCCCTATCGATAGAGTTGTATAGACTATACCGACCAGAATCCTTATACCACTTAATAAACCAATCATCACAATATAAAGCAATTTTTACATTCACTAACAAATATGAGCTAATATCTATTATTACACTCAAACTCATTCTAGAGTACTACTGACTCTATCTCTAATGAGTAACACCCAACAGAGCTAAGATTGTCGCTTAACCAAATGCTATGATACCAAATGAAACGATCCTGACTCATACTTCGAAAATTGGCACCGAAAACGACACTCATATTCCAATGCCGCATATCCAAACGTCGAATCTGGTTCGCCGGAGCTTATAACACCATTATGTATGGCACAGCGGAAGAAAATGAATAATATCATATACGACATTTGATACAGTATTCAGATACAATGATGGTACAATGGAATGATACAATAGACCTTAATACTATCAGAGATACAAGAAATAGCAGCGGAAAATAATATATTCAATGCCAAACTCCAAATAATCCATCTCCAAACTAAAGATCGCTCGAACAACCATAAAGTTGCACCAAGCTAAGCAAGGTCAGCCGTGAAAGCGGAAGTGTAGAAAATGCGATCCACAAATTCAAAAGGCTACGAAGGCATATTACATATATAAGTGATACGCCTCGCCATCCAGCTTCAACTCCTGATCTCGACAGAAACTTCTTGACTTCGCTCCAGAATAATTGACACCTGATAATAATACAATATTACAGATCCAATGGAACTGGTTTCGTCGAATTCCAAGACCGTGCCTTGGAAGGCTATTTTTAAATATCGATTTAAACGATACAAATTCAAAACTGAACAAAACAGTTCCTTATCAAATTCTGAAGCTTCCATTATCTTCAGCATTCTCAATACAAATTTTGTAATCCTTTGAAATATTTTTATTCAGTTTAAAACTGAAGATTCAAATTTTTATCCAACTTTAATAAATTAAATTCAATAATTAAATTGCCAAATTCATAGTTAATTTTGAAATTCAAGTTAAACTAACATCCAAATATTTAAAATCAATTAAATATTTCGATTTTAAATAATCAAAATTCTGGGTCGTCGCAAAGTTGATCATGTGATGTTTGTTCTTGTTCCAGTTTGGGTAGGAAAGCTCATTTGCGAAGTTCGACGTGGGTTCATGTTGCTGGGTGATCTAGTGGCTAGGGAAGATCATCGTTGACTCGTCGATCATCGCGGCATCGATCGAAGTTCGCCAGAGTCTCTGTGCACGTGCATAATGGCTGGGTTGTGTTAGTGGGTTATGGTGTGGGAAGATAGTACCGTGACTCGAAGTAGTCTTCGAGGAAGCAGGTCACAGGCTCGAGTTCTGACTCGAAGCATTTTTGGGTTGCACGGTGTTTAGCACTTAAACAAATTTTAAGTTTGAATTTTTTTTTACACGGGTGGGTTTTGGGAAAACAAAACAGTTTGCTTGACTTTAAAACAAAATTCAAATTTTTAAACATTTAATCCATGTTTTAAATAATGGTTTTAATTTTAGTATTGGGTAATAAAAGTTTAAGTAAGATATTGTTAAAGTGATTAAGTTTTAATTTATTTAAATTTTGTGACATTAATTGTAAAATTAAATATTTTAATTAAGATGAACTATTATTTTTATTAACCTTTGAATTAATATGTTAATGATAATTAATTATAAAGTTTATTAAGTAAAGATTTTTATAATAATTGAATGATTAATTAAGATTAATGATTTATAATTACTTAATAATTAAAAAATAATTAATTAAAGGTTAATTAATTACTAATTTATAAATAAGGATTAATTATTTAAGGTAATCAATTAAGGAATAATTAATTAATGAAGGTAATTAAGATTTAATTAATAAATAATTAAGGACTAATTAATTTATAATTAAGAATAATTAGTGAAAATAATTATGTGATTAATTAATCACATGATTAATTCATCTTAATTGTAGACGATTAATTATTATTGAATGCTTTGTATTGATTGATATCTCTGATATGTGATTGTGATACCATGTGATATGAATTGCTTTGTGCTGAGCTGTGATATCTGTGATGTATTTCTATGTGAATATGAAAACCCCTTTGACCCGTAAAACGACATTTGAATTTCGATGTGACAGGGAGTCGGATTCTAGTTGGTTATCCGAAACCCACATCGAATATTAATGATGGATTATTGTGATTGATATGTCCACATGTTTTTAAACTAAACACTCACTATTTGGTTTAGCCGGGAGAGGACTTTGTGTCATATAACCCATTCCGAATAGTGATACGACGAAATGGATAACATTTGAAGATGGTGGTGAAGACCGGGTGTCTTCAAGAATGATAAGATAACCTGTCAAATGACTCTACACCTAGTTGCTCTGATGTAGAGATCTCCATATGTGATAGGGAGTCCGATCGGGATTGTGGATGCCTGGATTGCAATGTTTTCTTTGGAAGTGCCTTTGGTTCTATTCGAACCCGGAACAGACTTGTATGATTGTGTGTCTGACATTACACTTTCAGATATAAAGTTGATTTCTTTCAAATACATTTCTGTTGGTGGCGGAGAATTTATTCTCTTAGCTTAACACCCTTCTCTGAGATGTACTAGCTCAGAGGTTATGTAGTTGATGGTTATGAATGATATACTCCTAATTTGGTAGTGTGGCATGCTGAGTGCTGCTGATCATTTGTTGATCAAAACATGGCTTTTGTGTAAAGGGTAGCTTTGTGGGCGAGACTTCGTCAAGCCTCACAACTTGGAAGTGGTCGAAATTGGAAGGATGTAGCAAGATTATTGGGGGTAGCGCCCCTTAGGGTATGTGCACTTTCTTCTGGATAAAAAGTGGTATCATGGTATGGAGCCCAAATACTTAACTTATGTTGATATTGCAATTATGTTGCTTTGTGGTTGTTGTTGTTGGGGACCCAAATAAAGGTCGGTTACGACCGAAGGATGGCATACTCGTGACAGTTAGTTACCTAGTTACAGAGGTAACCCGGCCTTGTGTTGGCAGAGATCGGTTAGGTTCTCGAGACGTCCCTCCATAGGCATACCCATGTGGCATAGAAAGTTCCTTAGCATGACCATTTGTTGGAAATCCAAAGAAACAATACGATCCCTGTATGGTATTAGTTGTAACCTGCCATGTAGCGTGGCGGTAACCTGCCATAAAACATGGTAGCTATAGTAGGTATACCATAATGGTGGTATACTGACTAAGATTAATATTATATTTTCGAAATGTTTTCCTACACTATGCACTAGTAATAATATCAAAGAATTTTCTCGTATCTATCATGTTTGACTATCATAAGAAGAAATATCCTACAATTCTGCGATTGCATTGTGTGTGTGGCGGGAGGTCGTATAGTAGTTTCATTTTCCAAAATCATGAATAGTTTTCTTTTATAAATTGTTTCCTGTACAAACAACTATTTTTGTTTACTCATACCAGTCTCATGACTGACCTTGCTTAATACAACGTGATATGGGGTTCTCGCTTCGTGTTTGATGGCGAACGGGAGACTCTTACCTACCCCTACATATCCCCGGGGAGGGGTTGGTTAACCGGGTAGGTGAAGAAGTCGAAAGGCTGGTCGTAAAAACAAGGGCAGAGTACCATTGTCTGCCACCGTGGGGCTGAGATGGTTGAAAAGCCAACCAGTCGAGAGTGGCCGCTGTCGATGGTTGAAAAGACTAGACCGTGACAAGTGGTATCAGAGCTAAAGGTTGAGTAAGAACTTTAGCCACGGAGTATAACACATAAGGTGGCTCATTAGAGATAGGGTGATGTATAACCTAGAATGAGTATAAACCGAGAGACCGAAACCCTAAAATTTCTTGGTTTATTTCTATAAACTATTGACATTCCCTAAGATATCTCGTCCGTATAGTTTAAATCAAATTTTCTTACTATTTACAGATAGTAAGAATGAGTGGGCGAAGAGGAAGAGATAGGGGTCGGAGACATATCACTACAACTGGTCAAGTCCCCACAACAGCAGAAGCAGATATTCCTAGTCAACTTCCGCCGAATTTGGCTGATCTATATAAAAGCTTCTCGAGAATTGGTGGTAAGCCATTCACTGGCAAGGAGTCTATTGTTGAAGCGCAAGCCTAGATCAGATCGCGTGAAAGAATTTTTAAAGGGCTGAAGTTGGAAGACGATCAAATGCGATGAATAGCTTCTTGGCAACTCCAAGAGGAAGCCCTAGCCTGGTAGGGGACGATCATATGCGATTAATATCTTCATTGGCAACTCCTAGAAAGTTTTCTTCGTGGGATGAGTAAGAAATTTCATGAAAGAATGACTGCCCACATTAAGGAATCTTTTGCAGATCTGATCGATATAGGGTATAGATATGCTACCCTAGATATGTAGGAAGTTCTGGAGGAGAAAGGAAATACGAGCAATCAAAATTGGAAAAAAACAAAGTTCGGAGGCAATAAACCATATTAAGGCAAGGAGAAGAAGGGTAATAAGAAACCCCGGCTAGAGATATAACTTGTAACAATTGCTAGGAGAAGAGCCATTATTCAAACAGCTGCAAGAATCCAAAGAAACAAGTTAAGAAAGAACAACCAGTGAAGACAAGTCAGGGAGTCAGAGAATGCTATAATTATCAAAAGCCTGGACATGTAGTTAGAAGTTTCCCGGCGATGAAGCAAGCTCAAGTGGCAAATGTGTATGCGATAAAGGATGACCCCTCAACTTCAAGGGCGGATAAAGGAAAAGGAGTTCTAGAAGGTAACCTTATTATTTATAATAGAGTTGTTAGAGTTTTGTTTGACAAGGGTGCTACCCATAGCTTTATCTTCCAACAAATTGTAAATGAGTTAAACTTAAATCTGAATTTGTCGATGAGCCCATTTCCGTGATGAATCCAGTTGGTGGTCCTGCGAACCTTTGTCTACGATGTCAAGAGGTTCCTATCTCGTATTCTTGACATCGATTCCCTATCATCCTTTTCATTCTCGACTTTAACGAAGTTGAAATTTTACTCGAAATGAACTGTGTCACGACCCGTCTTCCATCTACAAGAAAGACGCATCATGATTTAAGAAAGAAAGGGATAGAAGAAGAAAAGATAGGAAAGAAGATACTCAACCACATCAGATACTCACAGCAGAACGAATGAAATATAATATATCACATAAAATATTACATTATATCATATACATCAGAGTACATAACTTATACATTCCATATTAGACAGTTATAAACATCTGTCTAACTGTACAACTCAAGATATCATAGAGAATACAAACACAATCACTAGCACAGCGGAACCACAATAATATCTATACGCTGAAGCCTCCTACTATCAATCTCCTCCACAGTTCGTCAAAGATAACCTGAATCCCTCGACTACTCATACATAATATGAGTACCCAAGAGTTTAATAAAACAGAAAATAAACACTTGGGTCAGATATGGATCTGGTGTAAGTAAACGGTTAAAGTTGTTTAACTTTTAAAACCTTTGAAAAGTAAGGTATCATGTAAGACTTTCCACACATAAACGTGGAAAAGTTTTTACCTTATGCTAACCAAAACATTTGATAGGAAATCCAATTATATTATAATAGTGTCTAGGTTTTTCAGGTAAATAAAAAACAACCGAAATTGTTACATTTATTAAATTCCACCTACATAGGTATACAATCAAAACCATAAGGGTACGTAGGAAGAATGGGTTTCCATCAAAGGCAGGGATACTGGGGTACCGCCCGTCACAGTACGGGGCCTAGATCAAAGTACCGAGGATCCACCCTAAATCCCCTGTAACACAAGGCTGGAACCATCCCTTACTGGATAGTCCCGAACAAGACCTGGTTGGCGTAACCAACCACACACTAAGCCGAAATAGAAAAGGACCTCTAGACAGGGGTAAATCTCATCCTACTTGGGTGCTACCCACTTAACCTTGCTGCACCTCCCCTGTTTTAGTCATTCCCGGTTGATGAGGCTTGAGGCTGCGATTACCTTCATAGGACACATCTATCTTTGAATGCTCATCGTCCACGTGACGATGTTCTGAAAGCATTCAATCCATAAGTTCATTCCGAGTTCGAATGAAACCGAAGGCACTATCTCATTACACTCATTTTGGAATCATTCTCAAAGTTAACGACCATAGCCCTTGCACTCTGAATCACCGTCTCGAACCCGAAAGTACTATCTCCGTCAAACTCATCTTGGAATCACCCTTAGAGTTGTACTGACGAATAGTTCGTACACTTCGAGTCTTCACTATGCTCTTCACTTGGATTCACGACTTAACGTTTAATTTGGATCGATGTGGTTTTCGGATATCCGAATATGGAAACCCGATCTCGGTCTCACCGAAATCCAAAACGCCATTTTAATGTCCAAGTTGTTTAAGGGTTTAAATAATTAAACTTATATTCAGAATAACATAAACAGATATATGATTTACAATATCACAGATAGATAATACATATCAACCAGTCATCTCACAAAGAAGCCATATCACATATATGAGATATCATATCCAAATCATTCAATATCAATCATCCAATATCAATCATCCATAAGTAGGTTTGATTCACTCTTAGTCAATTTAATTAACCTCTGATTAAATTAATTACTATCTTAATCACTTGGATTACCTTAATCCTGCTTACTTATCATTATTTAATTACCAATTAATTAATTAATCATCTCCTAATGATCTACCTTAATTAATCTTTCTTGAGTAATTATCCTTTAATTACATTAGGTAATTATCCTTTAATTAATTACACAAATTGATTATCATAACCATATACAGTAATTAACCTTTAATTACTATCATTAATTACATTAATTAATGATCCTCCATTCACTTCCATTAATTAATTAGCTATAATTAATTACATTAATCCTTTATTAATTACAATTAATCATACTTTAATTAATTACTTTCATTATTCAACCTTGATTAATTTCATTAATTATATTAGTTAATGATCCTCGTTAATTAATTAAACTTTTAATTAATTAAATAATTAATCCTTAATTAACCACCTTTATTAATTAGTCTTAATTAATCATAAATAGTAATTAACCATTTTGTAATTACTTACCTTAATTAGCTCCTTGATTAATTACACTAATTAATCCTTTATTAATTATTAATTAATTACATTAATTAATAATCCTTAATTAATTACTTTATTAATTAATCACACTTTTAATTAATTACATTTAGTAATTAATCTTAAATTAATCAAATTCATTAATTAATTTATCACACTAATTAATTAACCAAATAAACTAAGTAATTAACCCTCAATTACTTCCATTAAGTAATTATCCTCTAATTACTTTCATTGGTTAATTACTCTCTTAATTAATTACCTTTACAAGTAATTAATCACATCATTAAGTAACCTTAATCCTTTAATTACTTAATTATACTTTAATTAATTAATTAACTCTTTAATCAATTATATTAATTAATCCTTTAATTAATAACACCAAGTGAATCACTCTTAATCACTTCCATTCAATTACTTTCATAAGTAATTTTCCACTAATTACTTCCATAAGTAATTTCTCTTTCTTAATTACATTCAGTAATTTTCCATTAATTACTTCACTAAGTAATTACTCAATTAATTAATAAATGATCATCTTTAATTAATTAAACTAATTAATTAATCTAAAATTACATGAATTAATTAACCAATTAATTAATTACTTAATTCCTATTTAATTTATTAACTTTCCACTACATACTTCATCAAGTAATTATTCTTAATTACATTTAAGTAATTAACTTATAATTTAATTTATTAATTAATTATCTTTAATTAATTTCAATCTAGGTAATTAAGAATAAACTTTGCATTATACTCGAATTATTTACTTCATTAAACCAATTTAGAAATCAATTATATATTTGAAATATAATTTTACTTTAAAACAATTCAAACCCTTAATTTTTAATGTACTTAAAATCCTTGAAAATTCTTTTCAAACATGTTTAATTAAATTAAACAAATATTTATTTTTGAAATCTTAATTATCATATTCTTTAAACTTATCTATTTGAATATATAAATTTGAAATATAGTTTAAACATTATTTTGAATATAACTTAACCACTTGAAACACGCTTATTTAAAACTTATTCAAATCTCTTAAAACTTTGATCTAATGTTTTAAATTGAAACAACTTTTGAATCAAAAATCAATTTAGTTAATTACTTTCAAAAGCAATTATCTTAAACATTTTGAATTTGAAAATATATTCAATTAAAAATTATTGAAAATTTGATTAACTTTTACTTCAAAGAACAAAATTTTTAATTTATAACTTATTTCCTTTTTACACAACTTAGCTCTAATTAAATACAAACAATCACCACAGCAGAAACTCGAGTCGAAGCCCAAACATCCCGTGCCTGCCATCGAGACAACCCCTATCTCATCTGCTTTGACTAAAACGTTTACTATCACGAGACAGTGCCCGAGCAACCATATAAACCCATCGTCCCAGACACAGCATGCATACGGTGCACGTACACCGGCGCCTCCCACCTTCAGTGATCGTCGCGGCGACCCTCGACCATCACACGAACTCACGCGACCACTCTCGAACACCCAGATCGCAAGAAAATCCCACGATACGAAAACAAGGCATCTCGATCAAACAGGAAACCACCATAGCCAAAAAACTTCTTCGTTACGACACCTCCAACCTCAACATCACCTGTCCCTTCACCAAAGCTTCGTCATCCTACCCAGCACCCATTCGTACCATCGCGATCCCCTTCGATCAACCATGTAACAACCCGCATATTTATCGAGTTTGTATTTAAATATTTTATTTAAATATTAACTCGTTAATCGGGTTTTGGTCCGAAAAGCTACTTTTTGCAAACGGTCAAATTAGGACTCGAGACCACTTCCATTGAGTTCGAAATGTCGTTTACAATTTTTTAAGTATAAACATCGATAGGTTTGGAGTTATAGCAATTTCACTAACTTTTCCCGCTTTGGACTTTGGGTTAGTTTAGCCTATTAAGCCCAAGTTCCAACCCCCTTCTCCTCACTCTTCATAAATTTCCTAACTAACTCAAGCTTTGGCATTAATGGTGAAGAGAATGGGAAATTAAAACTCCAAGCTCAAATTCAATTGCAAATCAAACATTCAACTCCAAATTCAAGTAGAAGATATTGGATTCAAGCTTTGGATTGCTTCTCCTTGCTTTCAAGCTTCATCTTCATAAACTTTAGTGCAAAGGTGAGATTTTTATCTCACAAATCTACTCTATAACTATATTGGACTGTTGGGAATGATTCCCTATCACTTTTGCATGCACATTTGCATTTGGTTTGGATTGGATTGGCGAAAAACTCCAATTTTTAGCGTTTTGGTGAATTTTCTGCACTTAGGTCGTTCTGGCCATTTTCGTGTGTTCGGAGTTAGGTCGCTCGCGACCTAACCCTTAGGTCGTTCGCGACCTAACCCTTAGGTCGTTCGCGTGGAAAAGTCTCGGCCTTCGAATAGCTCGTTTCCGACCTAAAATGGCCTATAACGTTAGGTCGCTCGGCGCTTCGGAATTAGGTCGTGGGTCGTTGGGCTTTAGGTCGCAAGCTCCTTAGGTTGTAGGTCGTTCGAATGTTAGGTCGCTTGGCCCTTATCCCCTTAGGTCGTAGGTCGTTCGAATGTTAGGTCGCTCGGCCCTTATCCCCTTAGGTCGCTAGGTCGCGATGTTTTAGGTCGCTAGGTCGCGACGTTTTAGGTCGCTGCATCCTATGCCTCTATAGGTCGCTCGACCTCGTTTATGACCATAGGTCGCTCACCCCCTCTTCGTTAGGTCGCTTGGCCTTGCCTTCCAATTTTTGGTCGCTAGGTCGCGACGTTTTAGGTCGCTTGACCTTGTTTTCCTCTAGGTCGCATGGCCTTTAGACCGTTAGGTCGCGAGCGTTAGGTCGTTAGACCTTACCTTCCTTAGGTCGCTTGACCGGTTAAACCTTTAGGTCGCTCAACCCTACTACCATTACTAGGTCGTTTGGCCATAGCTCGTTAGGTCGCATGACCTTATAAACCGATAGGTCACATGACATTATAACCCTATAGGTCGTTGGACCTTTGACTCGTAGGTCGTTGGACCTTATCCCGATAGGTCGCTTGACCCCTTGGACTCCTAGGTCGCAACCCTTAGGTCGCTCGACCCTATTCCCCTTAGGTCGTTAGACCTCATTTTGTCTTCACTAGGTCGTACCGTTTTGGTCGGGGCGCTGCCCCGCACCCCGCTGGGGGCGCTGCCCCTTGGACCCCCGTGACCTGACCGGGCAGGTCGAACCCCGTAAGCGGTGGCGTTGCCCCCGCACCCCACCTTGGGGGGTTGCCACCCCCCCTGGACCCCCCCTCCGTAGGGGATCTTATCTGAAAAACATTGAGCTGATTTCCTTGGATTTTATTCACATCTCCGTATGCGATTTTTGTGACTGATTGTTTCTACAATTGCTTCTGTGTTTTGTCACTTTATAATATAAAGGTTTCAATACTAGTAGTAAATATCAAAACTCTTTTAACAAACAATTTCAACTCTATTTTTAATAACAAAGCTCTTTTCTTAAACCGTTTTCCAATCTATTAGTATATACAAGCCTTTACCTCACTCGGATGAGAAATCTAATTAAACGACTTAGTAAAACAAGTGGTATGAAACGCTTGCGTTCACTTCGTCGGTTAATTCTTGGACTTGTTCGATTGAACCTCTTGTGACAATTTTATTAGTGAAGATTTACAGTTTGTTCGTAAATATTTAAGTTAAGCAAGTGGTTATGGGACATGAAGCTAAACTTCTATATTTACTAGCTTAGTGTAATTGACACTTCTCGTTGATCTTGATGATCGCTTTATGAATTAGACTAGCAATTGCGCGATGTCTCTTTCATTGCAAGGTTAGACTAGACACCACTTGTGTGATTCCATTCACACATACCTTTCTGCTTTTTGGTTAGTCTTGACCTCAATCTGTGTGATTCCATTCACACATGCGGGGTAGCTCCCCATGGTCTTCGGAGCGTCATGTGATAGGCCTTTTACCCTTTTTATGATTTCTGGATTTCTCGTGTTGATTTCTGGAATTTATGTCATTGACTTGTTATGAGTACAAGTTTAGGGTATGATGCCCTCTTCGAATCTTTGAGAAGGTTCTTGTGATATTGATTATCTCTTATTGATTGATCTTCTGTTGATCATTATTTACATAATTATAGTGGTATGTCGTTATGGATGTTTATGTTTATGCCATATCTTTTATGTTATATCATGTCATCTGATATTTATAGCTAGACTGATCCGTTTATTATTTTCTTAAATAATACTCGGGTCAGACCGAGATGTTACAGGTGCTTCTGCTTGACTTCTTCCCAGGGATTCATCACTCTGACTTTTGGCTAACTGTTTAGATTAGCAGTTTTTGTTGTATACACTTGAGATATAGACTCATAGTTGTATTCTTTTGTATAGCACGTGTTGCTATTCTTTTGTATTATCGTGGATCTTAATGACCACTACTCTGATGTACACTTTCATGTGCTAGTTATATATTCATATCTTCTTCCGCCTTTGTGATATGGATATCTGTGATGATTTGTGATATGATTATTTCTATGTTTGTTTCCGAAGATTATTTATAGCCACCGTGTGATAAGCAATTACATGGATGGTCGCTCCTCAACAGCCTTATTCTCCGTGCTAGTTGACAGCACTACTCCGGAGTGTTCTTGGCTAGCGTGGGTATAGAGGTGGGGCGTCACAAACCACCACCATCGCATTCACCTCGAATATACGGCCTACCCAAAACCCGATACTAAACCCTACTAGACCAAATTCTGACCACCATGTCGCACTAAAAATCAAGCGACTATTTTTGCTTTGCTCGCTGTTCTACCAGCATCCTCTAGACCAAAGCCCGTTTCCCAATTCTGCTTCGTTCGCTGGAATTTGGTGAAAGTGCGAATTTCGATCATCTTTGAAAAGCACAATGGAAACTGACCTAAAAATCGTGATTGTATCATCTAAATTCATGATTTCTTGTTTCGAACACAATCATGCCATCCATATCTAAAATTAATTTGGTTGACTTCTATCATAAATATGAATTCCACTATTATTTTCCTCTTTAACATTATTTGTTGCATTTAAAAACCTAAAACTATTTTTAAAATCTTCATTATACATCAACAAACAAATTTCATTTATATATCAATGTCTAATATTGGTTTGATTGAGGGATTTGAAATTTTGAAAGCAAAAATCATAGATTAGAACAACCGAGAACATGGTATATATGAATAGACATCTCACACATATATATATATATATATATATATATATATATATATATATATACTATTCCAAATAAATTCGAGCCGAAGAATTCAATATCAACCAATATCATCACATGCATTTTAGTTAGAACCAGATTAAACTGTTTTTAAAAATGTTTACTCACATGAACTAGAAGAACAGAGAGCACTCCAGGCTTTCAATTTGTTTCCTGGAATTGCTTATTTTGTATTTTTCTTTGCTGTTGAAGTCTGGAATCCTTGCATGCCTTTTTCTTTTTGCATAGTTGAGTTGTAGGTTGAAATTTGTTGTTTGATTTAGTTGCTTCATCCTCTATTTGTTTGCAGATTTGAATTCCATGTTTTAGCTTCATTTGCTTTTGGTTTTTCAGTTCATTTTGGTTTACAGGTTTTTGATTTAGTTAAGAAAAGGGAAGAAAGGAAAGAATTTGAACTGAGGAAAAATGAAAACAAGCTTTCTCTAAACATACATTTATTTATAAACTTTAAATTCTAAAAAAAATGATGCCACTTGTTGATTTATTTAGACAAATGTCCATGCAAATTCATTTAGCTTACAAGTGTTAAAACCCTTGCATAATTGTGTTTATAACCTTATTATAAAAGTAATTATATTTTATATTTATATAATGTGGAATTTGTATTTATATTCATTTATGTTTACAAAAACTTTAAATTAAAGAGTATTAAAAAGAAGGTTTTAATTTAAAACTATATATATATATATTTAACCATTTTAGTCTAAGTACCTTTTAAAAGAAAACAAAATAAATCTTTTATTAAATCTTATTTAAAACTAAAGCTAAAAATAATTTTACTAAATAAATACTTGGTTTAGAAAATATAGGATTATCCTTATTTAGCTTTTGAAAAATATTGGATTTAAAAAAAAAGCGTCAAATCACAATATATACATACATATATATTATAATTTGAAAACACATTTTTATTTAACAAAAGACCTCCTATTCACAATATATATGCCAAATATATATATATATATATTATAAATTGAATATAATTTTATTAGCTTTGAAAGCAAAATTTTACCCATTTTTTTAAATTATTAGAAAAGATATAAATCAATATTGCCAGATTAAATATCTGTTAGCCTTTAGAAGATTAAATTACCCATTTGAATTAAAATTATAAAAGAAAATTAACAAACCAATTAAATTATTAATAAAGATTATTAAATTGATATTGCCCAAAATTCCGGGTCGTCACATTCCTCCCCCCTTAAAAGAATTTCGTGCTCGAAATTTAAAAGCAAAGATAAATTAATAATCCAACAAAGATTTTAATTTCAAACAACAAAACATACCTATCATCAAGTAACTAACAACCATAGCAACCAATCAAACAAACAAACCTAACTAACTATCCTGGCACAAATCAGAATAGATTTTACTGACACTATTTAGAGTTTCCCAAGTATAAATTACCGGAATACTCGCTCTACAAACCTTAACTAGCTATACTACTATAATCCAGAGCTCCACTCTTCTAGATCCACCAATCTGAACAAAACATCAAACTATACTCAAGTCTAGTTCAGCTACCAGATCCTTCTAAACTGTAGATTCCACAACCAGCAATGGATCATACACGTACTCCCTCAAAGATACGTGAAATACAATGAATCCCAATCATCCAAACTGGCAATTGAATCCTATAGACGAAAGAACTTATTGTATCAAAAAAACAGATAAGAAATCCCAAATACCTTGGAGCTAGCTCTCTAATCTTATCCAGTATATCCTGGAAACTCAGTTCATCAGATCCATAAAATCTGAGTGACCATCTGACTCGGTCACACAACCTTACAGTAGAATCCAAACTTGAAAACTATATCTGAACAATCCATTTCCAAAAAAATTCGAGATGCTACACCAATTCTTCTCTTTCTAAGAACCATCCTACTACCAGGCTAACCACCGGTATTGCTTCTGAAACCAAGTCCATACGGAACTCAAACTCTAGATGTAGACAACTTCTGACTTCCTTGATGACATCCAGAAAATCTCCGACTATTTAAACAGCTCTCACTTCCTCATGAGAAGCCTCAGTCTCAAACAAAAGATTATCCAAGATGAACGTCCCTAATCGCAAATCACTTTTGCAATCCTACCTAGTTTGGATTCTAAAGAAACTATTCTCTCTTTATCAATTAGAACAGCCTTAAGATTTTCCAAACAAGGTTAACCCTTCAAGAAAGCATTCACCATCTGCCCAAACTGCTGATAGAAGAACCATAAAGATTCCAAAACCATTGGAGAAGCGGCGCACACTACTGCTTCCAAACTCTATCTCTAGGATACTGCTAAGCCAAAAGACCTTCTTGACGGCACAAAAAATACCTCTAAGCTGCACTGCGACCACAACTAACCAAAGACTTCTTCATCCAAAGGCTCTTCGAACTCCAAAAGCCATCAACTAACTCCACATATGATTCCTCGAGATGGGCAGACATCCTCTCAAGAAACTCGGTCTTCAAACCAAGGATCAACATCTCACTATCCTCAAGGGGTGAAAATGAGACCATGCCGTAGCAAAGAAAGTTATAGACCTTAGTCTCATGTTACAAAATAGACAAAACTCCTTCCTCCGGTTACCAAGATACCGTCACTTGCTTCTGCAAATCCAACAGATCCAAACTCCTGAAAATCCGCTCACCTGAGCGCACCTTAGCTTACACTTCAAAGATGGGCTCCGAATCTTTTAAAAAGATTTACTTTAGAGATCAGAGAGATCCTTTCTCCAAGCTACAAAGCTCACTCGAGACGGTATTAGATCTACAGTCTCGACAAATACTCTTCCAACCTCAAACATTCAAACTCCAGTTCACTGGTAGTTATGTTACACACACCACTACCCTATCTACCTTTATAACTTATGTTGGAAAACCCGAACAGGTATCCCAATAGCTCAGGTATGTGTGTGTGTGTGTGTGTGTGTGACGACCCGGGTTTCTATGCCCAGAAAACCGTTTCGTCATGAAGAAAGAAAGGGGTGAGAAAATAGAAAAGATAGAGAAGACAGAACAACAACATCAGAATCTCACAGCGGAACGAATAAATTATAATAATCACATAAGTATTTACATAATATACAACATCAATCAAAGTTACACAGACAATACATCACATACTAGACAGTTATAGACACCTGTCTAGTTAATACAACTCAATACACAAAACAACACAAACAATACGACTCAGAGATACCAACACAGCGGAACTATATATATATCTACAACGCTGAAGCCTCCTGCTCCCTTGCTCCTCCAGAACTCGTCAAAGCTAACCTGAATCCCTTGGCTACTCGTAAAAATTTGAGTACCCGAGAGTTTAGGAAAACAGAAATAAACTCCGGGTCAGATATGGGTCTGGTGTGAGTAAAAGGTTAAAGCTGCTTAATTTTGAAAATCCTTTGAAAACAAAAGGTATCACGTAAGACTTCCCACAAATAAACATGGGTAAGTTTTTACCTTACGCTAACCAAAACATTTGATAGGAAATTCAGTGATATTATAATAGGTCTAGGGTTTTCAAGTAAATAGAAAATAGCCGAAATTGTTACATTCATTAAGTTCCAGCTACTAGCCACAAAAGTGGGTAATACAATCAAAACCGTTGTCACTTATTGGATTGTGGATTCCATACAATGGCAGCGCTATTGGGGTACCGCCCGTCACAGTACGTGGCCTAGATCAACGTACCGAGGATCACTCCCGACCCCTTACAACACAAGGCCGGAACCATTCCTTACTGAACAGTCCTGAACAAGATAACCCCGGCAGTTGTTGCAATCAACCGCCCACACAGCCGAAAAATAAAGGGACATCCAGACAGGGGAATATCTTGTCCTGCTTGGGCATGACCCACCTAACCATGCTGCACCTCCCCTGTATTAGCCATTCCCGGTTGATGAGGCTTGAGGCTGTGATTACCTTTAGAGAATACATTTCTAAGAATGCTCATCGCCCACCTGACGATGAGTTGAAAGCATTCAATCCATACAAGTTCGTTTCGGGTTCGAACGAAACCGAAGGCATTATCTCGTTACACTCATTTTGGAATCACTCTCAGAGTTAACGACAATAACCCTTGCACTCTGAATCTTAATCTTCACTTCAGCTTCATGACCTATCGTTAATTTGGAATCGATGTGGTTTTCGGATATTCCAAATAAGGAAACCCGATCCCGGTCTCATCGAAATCCAAAACATGTCTTTTAAGGCCAAGTTGTCTATTTAGACTTAACAGTTTAATATTATCAATATACACACAGATAGATAATTCACAATATCACAATAGACAATCACATTATCATCATAAACAGATAATTAATATCATTATCCAAATCAGATAATTAAATATTATCATACTTAAACCAAACATCCATATCACATAGATATTATTCATGTCATATTTGAATTCACAATCATCAAATGAAATATCATCCATAAGCAATGATTTATTAATCACAATCTATAATTAATTTAAAATGAATTAAATTAACTACTTCTATCTCTAATTAATTTAAAGTAAATTAAATTAATTACTCATTCCATAAATCCTGCTTATACAACCATTAATTAACTATAAATCAAATTAGTTAATCATCCTCTAAATATTTATCTTGATTAAACACCCTTGATTACTCATTCTCTAATTACAATAAGTAATTAGTCTTTAATTAATTTTACAAATTAATTATCCTAAATTATTCATAGTAATTAACATTTAATTACTTCATTTATTAATTAAATATAATTAATTACATTTATTCTTAATTAATTACATAAATTAATCACCATATTATTAATTATTTCTTAATTAACCAATTCTTAATTACATCATTAATTATATAAATTAATGATCTCTAATTTAGATTTAAATTTAATTACTTTGGTTAAATTAATTTACATTAAATGATTTATCTTTAATTTAACTCAATTATTAATCACCCTTGATTCATAACAACCAGTAATTAACTACCCTTAATTACTCATATTAATAAATTAATTATCCCATAATTAATTATCTCCATTAATTAATCCTTTGATTAATTACAAAAGTAATTATCAAAATTACTTCATTAACACATCATCTTTGACTAATTACATTCAGTAATTAACATTAATTAATTCCCTAAGTAATTATGCTCCATTGAATACACTAAGTAATTACACTTATCAATTTATCAATTGATTTTCTTAAATTAATTAAACTAAATTAATTAACTTAAATTAATCATTTTATCAAAATTAATTTCAAAAAGTAATTAATCTCTTAATTACTTTTATCAAGTAATTACATTTAACAATTTACAATAGATTATCTAATTAATCTGATTAATTATCAAAATTAATCACATATATTAATTAATTAATAACCCTTAGTTAATTAACTTCAGTAATTAATAACATTACTTAATTCACTACTTAATTAATCTCTAATTATAAATTAATCTAAATTATTAATTTATAGATTAAATACACATGTCATTCCTTAATTAAATTATTCATTTAATCATTTAAATATCTTAATTATTCCTAAGATAATTTATCTCTTTATTAATGACTTCATTAACACTAAAGTGTATTAGAGCATTACATTTTAAATTTAAATTCAAATTCCATTTTGAATTTAAGATTCAAAATGATTATTTATTTAACATTAACTAAATTTTAAATTCAATTTAAAATCTTTTAAAATAAATGTAAATAACATTTATTACTTACATATGAAACTTATTTAAGATAAGCCTTTAAATTAAATTACTTAACTTTTAGTTAAAAATTTAGCTTTTAAATTACATTGTATTTGTAACTTGCAAATTCAAGTTAAACTATTTATTTAACTTCTATTCAAAAACCTTTTATAAAATAATTCTCTCAAAATCAAGTTAAATTTTTATTTGAAACAAATTTACTTTTCAAAACTATTTTATTTGAACTTATTTTTAAAACATTCATATTTAAAACCTGATTTAAGCTTTCAGATTTGAATTCTAAGTAAACTTTAGTTCCATCAATTTATCTTTGATTTAAAACTTTGATTAAAACTTCCTTTGAAAACTTGAATTAAAAACTTGATTTTCAAATCCAAATCTATTTTAAAACCTTAAGATTCAAATATTCATTTGAATCAATACTTTTAAAACTCAAATTTAAACTACTGTTAAAGCTTTTGTTTCAGATTTAAATTTTTAAAAATCTGGAAACTATCAGGTTTTTTAACCTGAAACTCATTTAAGTATTTTAAACTTCATTTTAGATTTCAACATATAAATTTGAATTCATACTTCAAACTAGATTTACACTTTGTTTAAACTTAGTTGACAAACTTAAATTCATTGGAATTTAACATCACACTAGTTTTAACCTTTGGTTACAACTAGCTTACAATTTAACTTATTTAAATCTGATTTAAATTTAACTTCAGGCAGTTATATACTAACTGTTAGCAAAACAACTCAACCCGAGACAAAAGCAAGTTTGCTTCGAGTCAAACTTTCCCCTGCTTCGAGTCACATACTCGAGTGGCCCGAGTACTTCCCGAGCCCAAAAACCCTGCACTACCCACAGTTGCTTCAGCACTTCACTAGCACGGTGCACGTGCATCGTGGCCCCAGCCACCACCGGTTACCCACTAGAGCTGCTACCTATCAGCGACTATCTCCAGATGGTCTCACGATCACCAGAATCCATCACCCCGTCTCGAATCAAATTCGAGTTCTCCACTTCAAACCTGGAAAACATAACATTTCCCCTACCCAAACCTGTCATCACCACATTCTGCCAACCCCAACCACCTGATGGTCAACAGCTCTGGCCATGGACTCGCCTTCGACCCAACTACCACCTTCCGAGACCTCGTGCAACTCGATGCACAGTGGAAATCACGGTGATCAAATGTTCGATCACCACAAAAATTAGGGTTACATACTTCAAACTAATGCCACAACCGCCTCCGTGCTCAGACCAACCACCAGCCATTTTTCCCATCACCTCGGCAAGCTCCTCCACCTCCTCACGCAACCCGACCACCTCTAATTGCATAGATCACCAGTAATCACCCAAAAACCAACTTTTGTTCAAAGACGAACTGCACCTAAACCACTTGACCGAAAATCATAATATTAATTTTAAAAATCATATTTTGTTACAGAGATTCAATATATGTTCCTGGATTTATAATTTAAAGTGTTTGGTTTTTCTCTTATTTAAATTTTTCTCTGTTATTTTGATTTCCAGAACCATATTCAAATTTAGTTCAACTAAAATAAAACTTAAACTCTAAATTATGTTGAAACAAACAATTTCTGTTTGTATTATAAATCCTAAAAGTTATTAGATCAAGTGCCAAAAATAGTTTGAATCAACCTCAAGCCTGGATACATAATAACTAGGTTTGTTACAGAGACTTCAAATGTATCCAGACAACATCCATATGCATAGAAGATTTCATACATACAAATCACACCTATTCCAGATTTTAACCTTGCAACTAGTTTAAATACTTAAATTTTAGTAATTAAAGTTACTCACCTGAAAATAAACAGAGAACACTTTGAAACTTGAAAGAGTATTTGCATGCTATTGTTTTGCTTCCAGAAAACATGAAAACTTAGTCTTGCTTCTGTTGTTGTACTGCTTCAGTTTTATAAAATGGAAATGTTTTGTTATGTTTTGTGAACGAACTAAAAATAAGATGATGTGTATATAAAGAAGTTTACAGGTAGGTGATAACTGGGTTAGCAAGTTTGCAGATACTATTATTGTGTTTTGTTTTATCAGGCAAGATTACTGTATTAGGGAGGCTGAAATGATGTGAAAACAATTCAAATTGACTTGGTTATGTGCTAGAGGTTGAAAGCATTAAATGCAAATGCACTATATGTTTCCTACTAATCCTATCTTATGTGTACAAAGTTATTTTTGCTTTGTTTTCTTAACTTTGCCATTTAAAACCTACAGGCTACACATATACAAATCTGGTTTGTATCCATCTCTTGTACATACTTGTCTGAATCTTTATTTACAAGCTTCCTGCATATGTTTATTTTGTTTACTCTTTAGCCTGCATATCTATTTGCAGTTACAAATCTAGCTTGTTCATTTGCCTGCATATTTTTGTTGTACTTTATGTTCAGATATTTTATTTTGTACATTTTTCTTACCTGCCTTATTTTCTTTTATTTCTTTTGCAAGCATATTTATTTACAGACCTATACATATATTTTTACTTGTCTGTGTATGCCTTTTATTCTATGTACATAGCTATTTTATTTTATTTTTCTTTGTTTATGCTTATGTTTAAATATGTTATAAGATTTATTTTATCTTAACATACTTGAAAGATTTTTATTTTAAATTTATAAATCATAGCTTTCCAAAATATGTGTGTGTATATATATATATAATCATAAGTTCAAAATAACAATTCCTATTTATTTAAAATCCATTGTAAAGATATTTCATTATTGTTATTGTTTAAAAATAACTCATTATTAATTTAAAATAATTCATAAATGAAATCACTACATAAATAAATTACTTATTTTATCAACCATATTTAAACAAAAACAAAACAACCTTTGTTAAATTTAGATTTAAGTAAAAATCATTTAAACAAATTTTAATCTTATCTTGAGTATATTTAAACCATATTTTTATCAAGCTATACTAAAAAGAAAATAAAACAATCTTTTTGTTACTAAATTTTAAATTTAAACTTAAGCTAGAATAAGTTCTAACTATTAAACATTTATCTTAAGTATTTAAAACCATATAGGTATCTATTTAATAGCTTAAAACTAAATTAAATCAAATTTCCAAGTTATCAGAAATATTAGAATTAGAAACATGTCTTTATTTATTAATTTAAAACAGAGCTTATCTATTTATAATATATACAAATATATACACACTACAAATAGAAAACAATTTATTAGCTTTTAAAAGATAAATTATCAGAAGATTATTAAATCAATTCAAATCTTATTAACAATTATTATCAAATTACCAAAACAATTTAATTTTAACACAGATTATTAAATTTATATTGTCAAAATTTCCGGGATATCACATTCCACCCCCCTTAAAAGAATTTCGTCCCCGAAATTTAAAACAAAGGTAATTTAATAATCTAGTTGAAGATTTAAATTTTAAACACAAACATATATCAATCATATGCTAATAATCATAGCAACCAATTCATCCAAACAAACAAATATAACTATCCAGACAAGATTTCGGATAGAATTTCTCGAGTTTCCCTAATATAAATACCGGGATACTTGCATTACAAAATCCAAACAACCAATACTACTAAGTTATAGAGCTTCCACTCATCTAGATCTACAAAACAAGACAGGATATAGACTACAGACAAGTCTGAATCAACAACCAAATCTCCCTGAACTGTTGGTTTTACAACCAGAAATAGACCTCACATGTACTCGCTCAGAGATACGTGAAACACAACGAATTCCAGTTATCCAAACTGACAACTCAATCCTGAAGACCAAACACTTGTCCAAAATCAAATCTTCGGTTTCGGAATCCAAATTCCTCCGTCCCTTATCCACAAAACTCTTCGGTCGATCCTGTACTGCATACATCTCTCCTGATCAGCTCAATCCTTGCCGATGCCTTAGAAATAAACTGAACCAAAGACAATCCAACAAAATGATCTTTCCAATATCGACCAAAACTCAGAACAAAAACTCTACTCCAAAATCATAGGACAAATCTCACTTCTCTTATCCAGAAGAGATAAATCAGATGCACATCCATCTGGCCTTAAGATCCTAAAAAATTTCCTGTAGAACTCTCCAATCCAAACATTTAAACATCCAATCGCTTCCAAGCTAAAACAGCTGCCACCATCTTCCACTGCGCAACTCTGACTGAACAGATGACAATGCTGATTATGAACTCAAGCACAGACTGGACAATGCATTCCAACATTAGGGTTCTACAGATCAAAAAAGAAAACTCAGAAGTTCCTCCAAAATCTGAGCTGCTTCCCAAACTCAAAAATCATCCTGTTACTGAGCTGAACCATTGATACCACTTCTGAAATCCAGTTGATACCAAACTCAATCTCCAGATGCTGACCAAATTCTGACTTCCTGAAGACATCCAGAAAAATTTCTGAAACACAAGAGAACACTCAAATTACCGCAAGTCACTTTTGCGATTGATCCAGCCTAATTCCAAAGATACTGCTTTCTCTTTACCAAACAGAACAGCTTACGCTTATGTGGCCGATCCATCGAAGAAATGGAACCACTTTGCTGCTTCTGAAGTTACCCAAGAAAAACTGCTAAGCCAAAAGACTTCCTAATCCAAAACTCTTCGAGAAACTCAGTCCATAAACCAAATAGAAACACCTAACTGAACTCTGCCACAACACCAAAGCAGACACACTTCCTTAACTTGTTCCAAAGAAACATCTTCGGAGACATTCATAGTCACTGTGTCTCATCACACAGCTACTACACCTTGATGTATCAAGATATCATGACTTGCTTCTATCCAACCGACAGATCCAAACTCTAGCTCATCCAAACTTACGCTTCAAAAGTGAACTCTGAATCTTAACAGATTTCCTTCAGAGATCGATGAAATCCTTACACCAACCAAAGCTCACTCGAGACGGTATTAGGTCTACAGTCTCGACAAATACACTTCCAACCTCAATCATTCAAACTCTAACCATTGGTAGTCGTGTTACGCACACCACTACCCTATCTACCTTTATAACTCATTGGAAAACCTGAACAGGTAACCCAACAATAGGTAGAAATATATATATATATATATATATATATATATATATATATCAAAATTACAAATACGCTCTCTCTCAGGAAAGAAATCACTCAAGAGCCTAGGTATTCACTCAACCTAGCGCTCTGATACCAACTGTGACGATCCGGGTTTCTATGCCCAGGAAACCATTTTGTCATGAAGAAACAAAGGGGTGAGAAAATAGAAAAGATAGAGAAGACAGAACAACAACATCAGAATCTCACAGCGGAACAAGTAAATTATAATAATCACATAAGTATTTACATAATATACAACATCAATCAAAGTTATACAGACGATACATCACATACTAGACAGTTATAGACACATGTCTAGTTAATACAACTCAATACACAAAACAACTTAAACAATACGACTCAGAGATACCAACACAGCGGAACTATATATATATATATATATATATATATATATATATATATATATCTACAACGCTGAAGCCTTCTGCTCCCTTGCTCCTCCAGAACTCGTCATAACCTGAATACCTTGGCAACTCGTAAAAATTTGAGTACCCGAGAGTTTAGGAAAACAGAAATAAACTCCGGGTCAGACATGGGTCTGGTGTGAGTAACAGGTTAAAGCTGCTTAATTTTGAAAATCCTTTGAAAACAAAAGGTATCACGTAAGACTTCCCACAAATAAACATGGGTAAGTTTTTACCTTACGCTAACCAAAACATATGATAGGAAATTCAGTGATATTATAATAGGTCTAGGGTTTTCAAGTAAATAGAAAATAGCCGAAATTGTTACATTCATTAAATTCCAGCTACTAGCCACAAAAGTGGGTAATACAATCAAAACCGTTGGCACTTATTGGATTGTGGATTCCATACAATGGCAGCGCTACTGGGGTACCGCCCGTCACAGTACGTGGCCTAGATCAATGTACCGAGAATCACTCCCGACCCCCTACAACACAAGGCCGGAACCATTCCTTACTGAACAGTCCCGAACAAGATAACCCCGGCAGTTGTTGCAATCAACCGCCCACACAGCCGAAAAATAAAGGGACATCTAGTCAGGGGAATATCTTGTC
Organism: Allium cepa; assembly: GCA_030765085.1. Lineage (NCBI taxonomy): Eukaryota > Viridiplantae > Streptophyta > Magnoliopsida > Asparagales > Amaryllidaceae > Allium > Allium cepa. The sequence goes on along the minus strand of CM060934.1, from coordinate 281,451,158 downwards.
CTGCTTGGGCATGACCCACCTAACCTTGCTGCACCTCCCCTGTTTTAGCCATTCCCGGTTGATGAGGCTTGAGGCTGCGATTACCTTTAGAGAATACATTTCTTAGAATGCTCATCGCCTACCTGACGATGTGATGAAAGCATTCAATCCATACAAGTTCGTTCCGGGTTCGAACGAAACCGAAGGCATTATCTCGTTACACTCATTTTGGAATTACCTCAGAGTTAACGACAATAACCCTTTCACTCTGAATCTTCATCTTCACTTCAGATTCCCGACCTATCGTTAATTTGGAATCGATGTGGTTTTCGTATATTCCAAATAAGGAAACCCGATCCCGGTCTCATCGAAATCCAAAACATGTCTTTTAAGGCCAAGTTGTCTATTTAGACTTAACAGTTTAATATTATCAATATACACACAGATAGATAATTCACAATATCACAATAGATAATCACATTATCATGATAAACAGATAATAAATATCATCATCCAAATCAGATAATTAAATATTATCATACTTAAACCAAGCATCCATATCACATAGATATTATTCATGTCATATCTGTATTCACAATCATCAAATGAAATATCATCCATAAGCAATGATTTATGAATCACAATCTATAATTAATTTAAAATGAATTAAATTAACTACTTCTATCTCTAATTAATTTAAAGTAAATTAAATTAATTACTCATTCCATAAATCCTACTTATACAACCATTAATTAACTATAAATCAAATTAGTTAATCATCCTCTAAATATTTATCTTGATTAAACACCCTTGATTACTCATTCTCTAATTACAATAAGTAATTAGTCTTTAATTAATTTTACAAATTAATTATCCTAAATTATTCGTAGTAATTAACATTTAATTACTTCATTTATTAATTAAATATAATTAATTACATTTTTTCTTAATTAATTACATAAATTAATCACCATATTATTAATTATTTCTTAATTAACCAATTCTTAATTACATCATTAATTATATAAATTAATGATCTCTAATTTAGATTTAAATTTAATTACTTTGGTTAAATTAATTTACATTGAATGATTCATCTTTAATTTAACTCAATTATTAATCACCCTTGATTCATAACAATCAGTAATTAACTACCCTTAATTACTCATATTAATAAATTAATTATCCCATAATTAATTATCTCCATTAATTAATCCTTTAATTGATTACAAAAGTAATTATCCAAATTACTTCATTAACACCTCATCTTTCACTAATTACATTCAGTAATTAACATTAATTAGTTCCCTAAGTAATTATGCTCCATTGAATACACTAAGTAATTACACTTATCAATTTATCAAATGATTTTCTTAAATTAATTAAACTAAATTAATTAACTTAAATTAATCATTTTATCAAAATTAATTTCAAAAAGTAATTAATCTCTTAATTACTTTTATCAAGTAATTACATTTAACAATTTACAATAGATTATCTAATTAATCTGATTAATTATCAATATTAATCACATACATTAATTAATTAATAACCCTTAGTTAATTAACTTCAGTAATTAATAACATTACTTAATTCACTACTTAATTAATCTCTAATTATAAATTAATCTAAATTATTAATTTATAAATTAAATACACATGTTATTCCTTAATTAACTTATTCATTTAATCATTTAAATATCTTAATTATTCTTAAGATAATTTATCTCTTTATTAATGACTTCATTAACACTAAAGTGTATTCGAGCATTACGTTTTAAATTTAAATTCAAATTCCATTTTGAATTTAAGATTCAAAATGATTATTTATTGAACATTAACTAAATTTTAAATTCAATTTAAAATCTTTTAAAATAAATGTAAATAACATTTATTACTTACATATGAAACTTATTTAAGATAAGCCTTTAAATTAAATTACTTAACTTTTAGTTAAAAATTTAGCTTTTAAATTACATTGTATTTGTAATAACTTGCAAATTCAAGTTAAACAATTTATTTAACTTCTATTCAAAAACCTTTTATAAAAGAATTCTCTCAAAATCAAGTTAAATTTTTATTTGAAACAAATTTACTTTTCAAAACTATTTTATTTGAACTTATTTTTAAAACATTCATATTTAAAACCCGATTTAAGCTTTCAGATTTGAATTCCAAGTAAACTTGAATTCCATCAATTTATCTTTGATTTAAAACTTTGATTAAAAATTCCTTTAAAAACTTGATTTTCAAATCCAAATCTATTTTAAAACCTTATGATTCAAATATTCATTTGAATCAATACTTTTAAAACTCAAATTTAAACTACTGTTAGAGCTTTTGTTTCAGATTTAAATTTTTAAAAATCTGGAAACTATCAGGTTTTTAAACTTGAAACTCATTTAAATATTTTAAACATCATTTTAGATTTCAACATATAAATTTGAATTCATACTTCAAAATAGATTTACACTTTGTTTAAACTTAGTTGACAAACTTAAATTCATTTGAATTTAACATCACACTAGTTTTAACCTTTGGTTACAACTAGCTTACAATTTAATTTATTTAAATCTGATTTAAATTTAACTTCAGGCAGTTATATACTACCTGTTAGCAAAACAACTCAACCTGAGACCAATGCAAGTTTTCTTTGAGTCAAACTTCCCCTGCTTCGAGTCACATACTCGAGTGACCCGAGTACTTCCCGAGGTCTCTGTTATTTTGATTTCCAAAACCATATTCAAATTTAGTTCAACTAAAATAAAACTTAAACTCTAAATTATGTTGAAACAAACAATTTCTGTTTGTATTATAAATCCTAAAAGCTATTAGATCAAGTGCCAAAAATAGTTTGAATCAACCTCAAGCCTGGAAACCGAATAACTAGGTTTGTTACAGAGACTTGAAATGTATCCTGACAACATCCATATGCATAGAAGATTTCATACATACAAATCACACTTATTCCAGATTTTAACCTTGCAACTAGTTTAAATACTTAAGTTTTAGTAATTAAAGTTACTCACCTGAAAATAAACAGAGAACACTTTGAAACTGGAAAGAGTATTTGCATGCTATTGTTTTGATTCCAGAAAACATGAAAAATTAGTCTTGCTTCTGTTGTTGTACTGCTTCAGTTTCATAAAATGGAAATGTTTTGTTATGTTTTGTGAACGAACTAAAAATAAGATGATGTGTATATAAAGAAGATTACAGGTAGGTGATAACTGGGTTAGCAAGTTTGCAGATACTATTATTGTGTTTTGTTTTATCAGGTAAGATTACTGTATTAGGGAGGCTGAAATGATGTGAAAACAATTCGAATTGACTTGGTTATGTGCTAGAGGTTGAAAGCATTAAATGCAAATGCACTATATGTTTCCTACTAATCCTATATTATGTGTACAAAGATATTTTTGCTTTGTTTTCTTAACTTTTCCATTTAAACCCTACAGGCTACACATATACAAACCTGGTTTGTATTCATCTCATGTACATACTTGTCTGAATCGTTATGTACATGTTGAATATGCGCTTATATGATTTTTGTTTGATGATAATAAACATATATACATTCGTTTAAATGTATTTGTTAATATACTATTCTATTTTTCACAGATTAAATAAATATTTGCTGAATAAAATAAATAACACGGAATTTGAATTCAAACGAATATTTTATTCAAACAAATATTTATTACAATTTTGAATAGTAAAAATTCAAGCTCTCACTATACATATACAACTTTGATTACAACATATCACAATTTCATATTTACACAATTTCAGTTGACCTCACTACATATCTCTCACACTCGTATTTATCTTCAACTTCATTCCAGTTAGAATCCAGCATCAGAGCAATCTACAAAAATATTCACTAATGTAGTAAAATTGAAAAAGAAATATTTTTGCGATATAAAATAAAACGTGAATTTTGAAAATGATATTTGCCTCAGTTATTTGGGTTGTTCGTCATCATTTAAATTTGAATTCATCATACACGAACAACTTGTGACATACATAGTGTATTAGTGTATATGCCACAAGGCCGTGCACGCCGATATATACACTTGATTGTTTTACAGGGACAAGTGAGCACAGGTCAAACCCAAATGAAAAACCGGGTTCAACTCACGTGCAATAACATTGAAAATCACGACACAAGCACAAGGTCAAATCCGAGTTTTGAAACTGGATTCAACAAAAGGCAACATGACCGAAGGCATAGCAACTGCATAACGACTGCCGCAGTGACAAGTGCAATTCGAACCAACATGACAGCAATGCACCAATGCAAAACGGAGTGAATGCATCATGAACACTATAGGTCGAGAACCAGACCAGGCAAGTATCAAGATAAGTGTACAGCAACAATAATCATGGCAACAGCAAACATGACAAGGGACCAAAGTGCAAACAGCAAAGCCAAGCATGATACAGCAAAGACCAATGAATCAACAATGCTTGAAGACTGCAGCATCAATTAAACGGCCAATATATATGCACAGAAGCAACTACAAACTACTCACGACAATGCACCAATGTCACATGCATGAAACAGTGGAATGAACCAGTGATACAAGGCAACAAACACAACACTGCAGCCAACATATACACTATGAATCAGAGATTACAAACTCGAGTGTGCAAATGAACATGCAGTCAAACTCAGTAACAACATCGAGCCAGAGCTGTCGAATATCACAAAAGTCAAGGCTGCAAATGAAATGCAACACACATGCACGACTTATGGCAGTGAAACTCAAGCAAGTGCAGACAACAGCAACTAAATGCAACAAACTCAAATGTCCAGTTACAACTACAGAGTCGAGTGCATGCTATAGCAATAAAACCAAGATCGAAGTCAGATGAAACAATGTCCAAGTTGCAATATGCATCAAAGCTCAACAACTACAAGCATATACAACTCAACAGTAAATCAATACACATAAATGCCAACAAGTGATCTAGCCAAGGTCAATGAAGCCAAAGCAAACAGAAGGGATGACTGAAGTGCAGCCATAAATGTTCACCGACTTCATTTGAACAAATCAATAATAATGCAGTGAAGCATGTTCATGGAAAACAGCAAATACAAACTGCTACAACACCAAGTAAAGGACACAGCAGTATACAAGTACAAGCCACAGTAACAACAAAGCCGAAGTAAACAAGTCACGGTCAACAGAAAAAGGAACGGAGTAGAAGCCGTGGTTATCACGAAAATAAATTCAAAACCGTGTCAACCAAGGAACGCAAAAGATACGAAATTGACAAAGTCAAATAAATCATCATCGTTCAACAAATATCAAACGGCCAAAGCAATAATTTTGAAACAATCAGACGAACGGAATTCAAGGGTAACGAATCCTATAAAAGCCCCAGATCATCATCGGCATAAAGGTGCGAGTTCGAATATGAAAATTGAAGAGGAACAGAGCTAAAAATTTTACCTGAAGCGAAACCGAACTCACCAAAGCGAAGCCAAGCTCAGCCGATAATCATCTCAACCCTAATTCGCAAAGCAGAGCATTCAAGGGATCAAAGCCCCAAATCCATAAACCCTAAATCACAGTACCACGAGAAAGCGAAGCCGTGAATTCCAGGGCAACGAAGATCGAGCAATAGCCAAAATTAAAGAGCATCGAAACAAAGCCGCCTCTCATAATTTTGAGATCGAAGAACGAAGACGCAAGCCCTAATTCAGTTGCGTAGAAGAACGAACGAAGAAATAAGAGCCGCCATCACAAACAAAGGAACGGGGCCGATAAAAACATAGAGAAAGAATAATTGGGCCGGCCTTAATTTAGTTTGTGGTTTTTAAATTTATAATAAGGGTTTTTATTTTAGAATTAGGGCTATTTTATTTACATTGTTTTTAAATTTGTATTTTCATTTTTTTTAAACCGTTTTAATTTTCTAGTCGTGTGACTAGGGGACAAGCTACGTGGCGTAGCTTGAGAATTCGCAATTCGGTAGTTGAGTTGTGGCAAGGTTTTGAGCGTAGAGTTAGATTAGTCAATAGCGGGTATAGCGATTTTACGTGTGTAAGCGAGGGACTACCTAATTTCTAGTAGAAACCTTGGGGGCAGCACGTAGGCAGGGTTTTGCCGAAGCTGGGTAAATGCTGTGTTGTTCTGTTTTATTCTGTTATTTATATTCTGCGATATCTGTGCTGCTATTCTGTGATCTGAATTGAAATTAATTGATAAGCTTCCGCGATTAATTTTTATAATTAACACTATCACCCTATTCACCCCCCCCTCTAGGGTGAAATCGATCCTACAGTACAAGCTTCCTGCATATGTTTATTTTGTTTACTCTTTAGCCTGCATATCTATTTGCAGTTACAAATCTAGCTTGTTCATTTGCCTGCATATTTTTGTTGTACTTTATGTTCAGATATTTTATTTTGTACATTTTTCTTACCTGCCTTATTTTCTTTTATTTCTTTTACAAGCATATTTATTTACAAACCTATACATATATTTTTACTTGTCTGGGTATGCCTTTTATTCTATGTACATAGCTATTTTATTTTATTTTGCTTTGTTTATGCTTATGTTTAAATATTTTATAAGATTTATTTTATGTTAACATACTTCAAAGATTTTTATTTTAAATTTATAAATCCTAGCTTTCCAAAATATGTGTGTATATATATAATCATAAGTTTAAAATAACAGTTCCTATTTATTTAAAATCCATTGTAAAGATATTTCATTATTGTTATTGTTTAAAAATAACTCATTATTAATTTAAAATAATTCATAAATGAAATCACTACATAAATAAATTACTTATTTTATCAACCATATTTAAACAAAAACAAAACAACCTTTGTTAAATTTAGATTTAAGTCAAAATCATTTAAACAAATTTTAATCTTATCTTGAGTATATTTAAACCATATTTTTATCAAGCTATACTAAAAAGAAAATAAAACAATCTTTTTGTTACTAAATTTTAAATTTAAACTTAAGCTAGAATAAGTTCTAACTATTAAACATTTATCTTAAGTATTTAAAACCATATAGATATCTATTTAATAGCTTAATACTAAATTAAATCAAATTTCCAAGTTATCAGAAATATTAGAATTAGAAACATGTCTTTATTTATTAATTTAAAATAGAGCTTATCTATTTATAATATATACAAATATATACATACTACAAATAGAAATTTTTTTATTAGTTTTAAAAGATAAATTATCAGAAGATTATTAAATCAATTCAAATCTTATTAACAATTATTATCAAATTACCAAATCAATTTAATTTTAACACAGATTATTAAATTTATATTGTCAAAATTTTCGGGATATCACAATATATATATAAATATATATATATATATATATATATATATATATATATATAAATACAAGTACGCTCTCTCAAGAAAGATAGAAATCACTCCAAAGCCTAGGTATTCACTCAACCAAGCGCTCTGATACTAACTGTCACGACCCATCTTCCATCTACAAGAAAGACGCATCATGATTTAAGAAAGAAAGGGATAAAAGAAGAAAAGATAGGAAAGAAGATACTCAACCACATCAGATACTCACAGCAGAACGAATGAAATATAATATATCACATAAAATATTACATTATATCATATACATCAGAGTACATAACTTATACATTCCATATTAGACAGTTATAAACATCTGTCTGACTATACAACTCAAGATATCACAGAGAATACAAACACAATCACTAGCACAGCGGAACCACAATAATATCTATACGCTAAAGCCTCCTGCTATCAATCTCCTCCAGAGTTCGTCAAAGCTAACCTGAATCCCTCGACTACTCATACATAATATGAGTACCTAGGAGTTTAATAAAACAGAAAATAAACGCTTGTGTCAGACATGGGTCTGGTGTGAGTAAATGGTTAAAGTTGTTTAACTTTGAAAACCTTTGAAAACAAAGGTATCACGTAAGGCTTTCCACACATAAACATGGAAAAGTTTTTACCTTATGGTAACCAAAACATTTGATAGGAAACACAGTTATATTATAATAGTGTCTAGGGTTTTCAAGTAAATAGAAAATAGCCGAAATTGTTACATTTATTAAATTCCAGCTACATAGGTGTACAATCAAAACCATAAGGGCACGTAGGTAGAATGGGTTTCCATTAATGGCAGGGCTACTGGGGTACCGCCCGTCACAGTACGGGGCCTAGATCACCATACCGAGGATCCACCCTAAATCCCCTGTAACACAAGGCCGAAACCATCTCTTACTGGATAGTCCCGAACAAGACCTGGTTGGCGTAACCAACCACACACTAAGCCGAAATAGAAAGGGATCTCTAGACAGGGGTAAATCTCGTCCTATATGGGTGCTACGCACTTAACCTTGTTGCACCTCCCCTGTATTAGCCATTCCCGGTTGATGAGGCTTGAGGCCGCGATTACCTTTATAGGACACATCTATCTTAGAATGCTCATCGTCCACCTAACGATGTTCTGAAAGCATTTAATCCATACAAGTTCGTTCCGGGTTCGAACGAAACCAAAGGCACTGTCTCGTTATACTCTTTTTGGAATCACCCTCAGAGTTAACGACCATAGCCCTTGCACTCTAAATCACCATCTCGAACCTGAAAGTACTATCTCCGTCAAACTCATCTGGAATCACCCTCAGAGTTATACTGACGAATAGTTCTTACACTTCGAGTCTTCACTATGCTCTTCACTTGGATTCACGACCTAACGTTTAATTTGGATCGATGTGGTTTTCGGATATCCAAATATGGAAACCCGATCCCGGACTTACCAAAATCAAAAATGCCATTTTAATGTCTAAGTTGTTTAAGGGTTTAAACAATTAAACTTATATTCAGAATAAAATAAACAAATAGATGATTTACAATATCACAGATAGATAATTCACATCAACCAATCATCTCACAAAGCAGCCATATCACACATCTGAGATATCATATCCAAATCATTCAATATCAATCATCCAATATCAATCAATCATCCATAAGCAGGTTTGATTCACTCTTAAACAATTTAATTAACCTCTAATTAAATTAATTACTATCTTAATCAATTGGATTACCTTAATCCCGCTTACTTGTCATTAATTACCAATTAATTAATTAATCATCTCCTAATGATCTACCTTAATTAATCTTTCTTGATTAATTATCCTTTAATTACATTAAGTAATTATCCTTTAATTAATTACACAAATTAATTATCATAACCATATACAGTAATTAACCTTTAATTACTACCATTAATTACATTAATTAATCATCCTCCATTTGCTTCCATTAATTAATTAACTATGATTAACTACATTAATCCTTTATTAATTACAATTAATCATACTTTAATTAATTACTTTCATTAATCAACCTTGATTAATTTCGTTAATTATATTAATTAATGATCCTCATTAATTAACTAAACTTTTAATTAATTAAATAATTAATCCTTAATTAACCACCTTTATTAATTAGTCTTAATTAATCATAAATAGCAATTAACCATTTTGTAATTACTTACCTTAATTAAATCCTTAATTAATTATATTAATCCTTGATTAATTACACTAATTAATTAATCCTTAATTAATTATTAATTACATTAATTAATAATCCTTAATTAATTGCTTATTAATTAATCACACTTTTAATTAATTACATTTCGTAATTAATTTTAAATTAATCACATTAATTAATTAATTTATCACATTAATTAATTAACCAAATCAACTAAGTAGTTAACTCTTAATTACTTCCATTAAGTAATTATCCTCTAGTTACTTTCATTGGTTAATTACTCTCTTAATTTTTTTTTTGGCAAGGCCAGCCGGTTTTATAGTGGACCGTCCACTTTTTATTACGAACGTAATAAAAATTGAAGTACAGGAGCAAGGTAAAAGCACCTTAACTACTAAAAATACAGAAAATACAGCACAGGTACGTGACAGCTATGTCACGGTAACTATAAGTATCACAAAAAAAAACTAGCGCTCCTCCGAGGAAGGAGAATCACCAACAAACCCAGTCACCAAAGAAGAGGTCAATGGGACAGACCCAGAAAGACTAAACTTTGGGGACAGGGAGACTATGTCGCCCTGACCTTTGGTTAAGCCGGTTTTAAAGTGGCCGTGCACTTATGTCTCATACTTGTGGCCGCTGGGAATCGAACCTGTGCCACCACAACAAGATGCAGCAACTCACCTCATGTCGTAAACCACTGGACCACTAGTACTTGACTATTAATTACTCTCTTAATTAATTACCTTAACAAGTAATTAATCACATCATTAATTAACCTTAATCCTTTAATCAATTAATTACTCTTTAATTAATTAATTAATTAACTCTTTAATCAATTATATTAATTAATCCCTTAATTAATAACACCAAGTGAATTACTCTTAATCACTTCCATTCAATTACTTTCATAAGTAATTTTCCACTAATTACTTCCATAAGTAATTTCTCTTTCTTAATTATATTCAATAATTATCCATTAATTACTTCACTAAGTAATTACTCAATTAATTAATAGGTGATCATCTTTAATTAATTAGATTAATTAATTAATCTAGAATTACATTAATTAATTAACCAATTAATTAATCACTTAATTCCTAATTAGTTTATTAACTTTCCACTAATTACTTCATCAAGTAATTATTCTTAATTACACTTAAGTAATTAACTTTAATTCAATTTATTAATTTATTATCTTTAATTAATTTCAATCTAGCTAATTAAGAATAAACTTTCCATTATACTGAAATTATTTACTTCATTAAACCAATTTAGAAATCAATTATATATTTGAAATATAATTTTACTTTAAAACAATTCAAACCCTTAATTTTTAATATACATAAAATCTTTGAAAATTCTTTTCAAACATGTTTAATTAAATTAAAAAAATATTTATCTTTGAAATCTTAATTATCGTATTCTTTAAACTTATCTATTTAAATATATAAATTTGAAATATAGTTTAAATTACTTTGAATATAACTCAACTACTTGAAACATGCTTATTTAAAACTTGTTCAAATCTCTTAAAACTTTGATCTAATGTTTTAAATTGAAACGTCTTTTGAATCAAAATTCAAAATTCAATTTAGTTAATTACTTTCAAAAGCAATTATTTTAAACGTTTTGAATTTGAAAATATGTTCAATTAACACTTCTTGAAAATTTGATTAACTTTTATTTCAAAGAACAAATTTTTAAATTTGTAACTTATTTCCTTTTTACACAACTTAGCTCTAATTAAATCCAAACAATCACCACAACAGAAACTCGAGTCGAAGCCCAAACATCCGGTGCCTGGCATCGAGACAACCCCATCTCCATCTGCTTTGAGAAAAACGCTCACTAGCATGAGACAAAACCCGAGCCACCATCTTAAACCATCGTCCCTGAAACAGCGTGCGCGCGGTGCAAGTACACCGCCGCCTCCACCTCCGGTGATCGTCGCAGCGATGGTCGACTATCACACGAACTCATGTGACCACACTTGAACACCCAGATCGCACGAAAATCCCACGAGACGAAAACAAGGCATCTCGATCAAATAGGAAACCACCATGGCCAGAAAACTTCATCGTTACGACGCCTCCGACCTCGAGATCACCTGCCCCCTTCACCGAAGCTTCGTCATCCTACCCAGCACCCATTCGTACCATTGCGATCCCCTCCGATCAACCACCATCGCCGCATTCACCTCGAATACACGGCCTACCCAAAACCCGATACTAAACCCTACTAGACCAAATTGCGACCACCACGTCGCACTAAAAATCAAGTGACTATTTTTCCTTTGCTCGCTGATCTACCATCATCCTCCAGACCAAATCCCGTTGCCCAATTCTTCTTTATTCGTCGGTATTTGGCGAAAGTGCCAATTTCGATCATCTCAGAAAAGCAAAGTGAAAACTGACCTAAAAATCATGATTGTATCATCTAAATTCATCATTTCCTGCTTCGAACACAATCATGCCATCCAAATCTAAAATTAAGTTGGTTGATTTCAATCATAAATGTGAATTCCTCTGTTATTTTCCTTTTTAACATTATTTGTGGCATTTAAAAACCTGAAACTATTTTTAAAATCTTCATTATACATCAACAAACAAATTTCATTTATATATCAATGTCTAATATTGGTTTGATTGAGAGACTTGAATTTTAGAAAGCAAAAATCATAGACTAGAACAACAGAGAACATGGTATATATAAACAGACATCTCATATACATATATATACAATTCCAGATAAATTCGAGCCGAAGAATTCAATACCAACCAATATCATCACATGCATTTTAGTTAAAACCAGATTAAACTGTTTTTAATTTTTTTTACTCAAATGAACTTGAAGAACATAGAGCACTCCAGGCTTTCAATTTATTTCCTGGAATTGCTTATTTTGAATTTTGCTTTGCTGTTGAAGTCTGGAATCCTTGCATGCCTTTTTCTTTTTTCTTAGTTGAGTTGCAGGTTGAAATTTGTTGTTTGATTTAGTTGCTTGATCCTCTATTTGTTTGCAGATTTGAATTCTAGGTTTCAGCTTCATTTGCTTTTGGTTTTTCAGTTTATTTTGGTTTACTTGTTTTTGATTTAGTTAAGAAAAGAGAAGAAAGGAAAGAATTTGAACCGAGGAAAAATGAAAACATGCTTTCTCTAACATACAATTATTTATAAACTTAAAATTCTAGAAAAAAATGACGCCACTTGTTGATTTATTTAGACAAATGTCCATGCAAATTCATTTAGCTTACAAGTGTTAAAACCCTTGCATAATTGTGTTTAAAACCTTATTATAAAAATAACTATATTTTATATTTATGTAATATGGAATTTGTATTTATATTCATTTATGTTTACAAACCCTTTAAATTAAAGAGGTATTAAAAAGAAGGTTTTAATTTAAGACTCTATATATATATATATTTAACCATTTTAGTCTATGTACCTTTTAAAAGAAAAAAATAAATCTTTTATTAAATTTTATTTAAAACTAAAGCTAAAAATACTTTTACTAAATAAATACTTGGTTTAGAAAATATAGGATTATCCTTATTTAGCTTTTGAAAAATATTGGATTTAAAACAAAGCTTCAAATCAAAATATATACATACATATATATTATAACTTGAAAACACATCTTTTATTTAAAAAAGACCTCCTATTCACAATATATATACCAAATATATATATATATATATATATATTATAAATAGAATATAATTTTATTAGCTTTGAAAGATAAATTTGACCCTTTTTTAAATTGTTAGAAAAGATATAAATCAATATTGCTAGATTAAATATCTATTAGCCTTTAAAAGATTAAATTACCCATCTAAATTAAAATTATAAAAGAAAATTATCAAACCAATTAAATTATTAATAAAGATTGTTAAAATGATATTGCCCAAAATTCCGGGTCGTCACAAATAGCTAAGAAATACGAAGCTAAACTTGATTGTAACAATCGAATGATTTCGATCAAAACAGAACTTGGAAATTTTATTGAAATCTCTTGTGAGGATCCGAGTCCTAGGAGAGATAAGATGATGTATACTTTGGGATATCATGAACCTAGTCTGGAGTCTATATCTATTGTCCGGGAATTTCCCGACGTATTTGAAGAAGTCAAATCTTTACCTCCACATAGAGAAATTGAATTCAGAATTGGCTTAGTACCCAATGCTCGTCCTGTTGTTCATGCAAGCCATAGCATGGCACCTAGGGAAAGAATAGAGCTAGTCAATCAAACCTGAGATTTGCTAGAGAAAGGATTAAAACGTCCAAGTGTTTCTGATTGGGGTTCAGCTGTGGTCTTCATAGCCAAATTTTATGGATCCTTGAGATTGTGCGTGGACTACCGCGATCTCGATAAATTAACTCTCCAAAACAAATTTCATTTGCCTAGGATCGACGACTTGTTCGATCAACTGCATGGCGCTCGTTTCTTCCCAAAGATGGATCTAGCCTAGGGATTCCATCAGCTACGAATTGCTGAAGATTGTATTCACTTAACTGCTTTCAGGGTTCCAAACACATTCTACGAATGGTTAGTCATGCCTTTTGGACTAACCAATGCTTCCGCATACTTCGCAGACTTAATGATCCATGTATTCTGAGGAGTATTGAATAAATTTGTTCTTGTATTTATCGACGATTTTTTGATCTATTCTAAAATCGAAGAGGAGCATGCTGAGCATCTCAAGATTGTTTTAGAAATATTGAGGAAGAACATTCTATTTGCCAAATTTTCTATGTGTCATTTTTGGGTCCAAGAAGTTAGATTTCTCAGGCACATTTTTAATGAAGAGGGAACTTTTGTAGATCCGAGCAAGATTTCCGCTATTCTAGACAGGAAGCGACCCACTACTCCAAAAGAACTTAGAATTTTTCTGGGTCTATCGGGATACTACAGGAAGTTTGTCCAAGATTTTTCCAAGTTGGCCAGTCCGTTCACTAAGCTAACTATGAAGAATGCTAAGTTTGATTGGACTCCGAAGTGTGATGAAGCTTTCCAGGAGTTGAAGAGGAGAATGACTACCGCTCCCGTTCTCGCTATTATTAACGGGAATCAAGGTTTATTTGGTTATACAGATGCTTATGGTGATGGTGTGGGTGCAGTGCTAATGCAAAATGGGAAAGTGATTGCCTACGCGAGTAGACAATTACGTCCACATGAGAAAAACTACCCAACCCACGACCTCGAGCTTCTGGCTGTTGTTTTTGCTTTAAAAATCTGGCGACACTATCTTCTGGGTAAGAATCTCTTTTAGCTTTTCTAAATGAAAATTTTAAAAGTTTAACTTAACTTAATGTTGTACTTAATAAATCCTTTTTGGTTTTAGGTGAAAAATTCAAATTATTCACCGACCATAAATCTCTGAAGTATCTATTTACCCAGAAGGATTTGAATCTGCGGCAACAAAATTCATTGGAATTTCTAGCGTCATACGACCTAGATATTCAATATACACCCGGAAAGGCCAACGTGATTGCCGATGCTTTGAGTGGAAGGCATGATGTCCTTGCATATCTAGTTGTCACTCCTACTCTCCTTGAAAAGATGACTAGTAAGCAAATAGAAGACAAGTTTCATCGAGAGATGTATAGAAGAATATGCCATGGTGAAGATTCCAGTTTCGGAATCGATAATAATGGAGTTATAAGATTGAAAGGCAGGATATGTGTCCCAACCATCCCCGATGTAAAACGTGACGTTTTGGATGAATTTCATAAGTCCAAACTTAGTATCCATCCAGGAGTTAATAAGATGTATCGGGATATCAAAATAACTTTCTGGTGGAAAACAATGAAAAGGTACTTATCTATATATGTAAGTCGTTGTGCTACCTATCAACATATCAAAAGTGATCAGATGAAAATGGCGGGTTTTACTCCAACCATTGGAGGTGCTAAGTGTAAATAGGATCAAGTATCGATGGATTTCATCGACGGATTGCCATGTACTCGAAAAGGAATGAAGCAATTTAGGTTATTGTGGACCGTTTGACTAAGACAGCCCTCTTTATCCTAGTAAAATCTACCCGAACAGCAGCAAGTTTGGTTGAATTATATGTAAAAGAAATTATTCGTCTCCACGGTATACCTAGAAGTATAGTGAGTGATCGTGATCCAATCTTCACTAGTAGATTTTGAGAGGCATTTCAAGCCGCATTGGGAACGAAAATGAACTTCAGTACTGCTTATCACCCACAGTCTGATGGGCAGACTGAAAGGATCGATCAAATCTTAGAAGACCTTCTACTGAAAAGGTTGATTTTATTCGAAAGAAGTTGATAACTATACAAAGTTGCCAGAAGAATTATTACGATCGCAGGAGGAGATCTTTAGAATTTCAGGTTGGAGATTCTGTATTTCTAAGTATCTCCAATGCGTGATGTGTTGAGATTTGGGAAGACTGGTAAGCTGGCACCACGATACATTGGTCTTTTTTCTATACTAGAGAGGATCGGTCCTTTGGCATATCGAGTGAAGCTACCAAACTGGTTATCTGGGGTACACGATGTTAGAACCTCAATTATTAGATTTTAATGACAACAACTGTATAATTATGTCAAAGAATCTCTAAGCTAATTTGCAGGTACATGAGCATCAAAAAGAGATAATCAAATACGTTCAAAATGAAGATACACAGTACAAAAGTATGAAAGAATGTACATGGAGATACAAGAAGAGATATGTATGATAGAGACAAGATGAAGGTGACAAAAAAAGTATTATTAGTCATAAAGTGTCATGTCTAGAGTTTACAAATGTTAATATCTTCTCAAAATGATATACACACATATACATTCATATTTTAAATGAAAAATTAAGTTTTCAAAAATTGCGTGGAGCGGGACTCGAACCCAAGTCAAAAGTTCAAAAGGCAAGTGCTCTAACCATTTAAGCTATAGTATTTTTTTATTACATTCAGATGTCTGAATGTACCAAATCAGACGTCTGAATCTGGAAAAATTAATATTGTTAGTACAATATTCAGACGTCTGATTTGCTCATTTTAGACGTTTGAAAAAAGTGATTTTTAGCCTATTTCCTTTCTGGTTTGAGCTCGTGCAAATTCAAAAGTTTAAATTATTCAATTCAGAAGTCTGAATGTTGTTTAGTGCAATTTCAGAAGTCTGAATTATTCAATTCAGAAGTATGAATATCTACAACGACTATATTTTCAAATACGCACTTCCATTCGTGAAGAGATGCATCCTTCATTTCAATAGATATGACCATATCTCTTCATGATAACTCTTTACGAACAAATGCATCTATTTATAATCTATATAACACATTAGAATCATGTTTCCAAAAAATAAGAATTCAACCTATCCTTACTCTACTCTCATATTCTTTGGTTCTAATACTCTTGTGCATTTAATTTCATACAAATTCATTATATTGCTTCCTTATTCTTCATGTATTCATATATACATCATAAAGGAGAATATTATAGGAAGGATGTAATATAATTGACAAATTCGTGTTATCAAAGAACACATAGAGGTAAGAATTTTTTTTGTAAAAATCATGTTCTGTTGCTCAGGCGTGTGAAGTCCTCTTCGGCTGTTGAGGCGAAATCCTGTTCTGCTGCTCAGGTCCCTTGTTCGGCTGCTCAAGGGTTGTATAGACCTTGTTCCTCCGGGTTAAGTGAGGATTGTTGTTGTAGTTGAAATTCTAGAAGGAGTCTGGGACTGGACGTAGAACGGTAAGTTCAAACCAGTATAAAAATTCCTGATGTGCTTGTTTTATTTTACTTATTCACATTGCTATAGTAACTTAGTTTATTTCCGCACTAGTTTAATATAACTCCATATAGCATGATCCGCACTATCTTTTCAATTGGTATCAGAGCATATCGACTTTCAATTGGTATCAGAGCATAGCGATCATTTGGTATCAGAGCCTAGGAATCTAGAGATAGCAACAACATCCTAGAATAAATGGCTACAAAGAGATCTAGTCAAGTCAATAAGAAGAGGAAGAGCTATAACGAAAAATCAAAGGAGCAAACAAATAAATGCTTCATGGCAAAAGATAATGAGGTTAGTGATCTAACTTTTGATGATATGATAGAAATAAATTCAAAACTTCTAGACAATTTAAAAAGTCTCAAAAGAAAATATAAGGAAGCTTTGGAAAATCAGAAGAAAGCAGAATTCCAAAGAGATATGCTTAAAGACGAGAAGAGAATATTAGAAGAAAAACTTGAGAAAATTCAAGATTCAGACAATTCTCAACTCGCACTACTAAGTCAAGAAATAGAAGCTCAAAAAGAAAAGAATAATGCTCTAGCTTCTGAGAATCATGAGTTAAAAACAAAAATTAAAATTATTGAGTTAGATAACACTACTCTCAAAACTAAGCTTGATGACATTACTAACAATGTTTCCAATTTTAATATAGGCAGAGAAAATTTATCCAGGATTATTGAAAATTCTCAAGCTGCTTCAAGTAAGAAGGGATTATGTTATGTTAAGAATTCAAAAGCTCGCAATGATAGAAGTGGTTT
Source organism: Allium cepa (assembly GCA_030765085.1). Taxonomy (NCBI): domain Eukaryota; kingdom Viridiplantae; phylum Streptophyta; class Magnoliopsida; order Asparagales; family Amaryllidaceae; genus Allium; species Allium cepa. The sequence continues at coordinate 281,433,114 of CM060934.1, read as the reverse complement.
AGGATATAATAAAACTGATCGTAGAAATAACACTAGATATGCATTCATGTATGGTAAAAATGATAGTGCTAGTACTAAATTTCGAGTAAAGTCTAAAATCAATTTTTATAGAAATTCAAATACTGCTGTGACAATAATGTTTATAATTTCTCTAGAAGTACAAAATCATTGAATGGAAATATGAAAAAAAATTATCTAAGTATTGGGGTTCCTATTAATTGGAAAAATAGAGAAAATACATTAATGATTATTTTGATATGTAGTTAATAATGAAAATTATATTTATAAAGGTTCAACCACACCCAAATGGGTATGGTTTCCTAAGACCTAACCCCCCCGGACACTAATATAGTAAGTGGGTACCAAAAATAATAATTATTTATTGTAGGTACTCAAAGAAACAAAAGGAAAAGGATAGATTTTTGAATTTTAAAGAATGTTCCATACGTTTAATAGAATTACGTGATTACAATGAAATATGGACTTCAGCAAATATGGTAAAATCTATTTTATTTTTCCTTCATAATCAGTAATGAGTTTATCTCGTTATTTACAAGATATTTTATATAATTATTATATTCCCTCATTCTTTTTGATATGACAAAGGGGGAGAAATTCATATGCATATTAATTGAGGGAGATATTATACTTAGGGGGAGCATTAAACATATTTATATTATTCTTTATATATAGAATGAATATTATTTAAAATTGTATAGTTGTCATCGTCAAAAAGGGGGAGAATGTTAGAACCATAATTATTGGATTTTAATGACAACAACTATACAATTATGTCAAAGAATCTCTAAGCTAATTTGCAGGTACATGAGCATCAAAAAGTGATAATCAAATACGTTCAAAATGAAGATACACGGTACAAAAGTATGAAAGAATGTATATGGAGATACAAGAAGTGATACATACGATAGAGACAAGACGAAGGTGAAAAATAAAATATTATTAGTCACAGAGTGTCGTGTCTAGAGTTTACAAATGTTAAAATCTTCTCAAAATGGTATATACACATATACATTCATATTTTAAATGAAAAATCAAGTTTTCAAAAATTACATGGAGTGGGACTCAAACCCAGGTCACTAGCTCAGAAGGAAAGTGCTCTAACCATTTGAGCTATAGGATTTTTTTATTACATTCAGATGTCTGAATGTACCAAATCAGACGTCTGAATCTGGAAAAATGAATATTGTTAGTACAATATTTAGATGTCTGACTTGCTCATTTCTGACGTCCGAAAATAGTCATTTTTAGCCTATTTCCTTTCTAGTTTGAGCTCGTGCAAATTCAGAAGCTGAATTATTCAATTCAGAAGTCTGAATGTTGTTTAGTGCAATTTCAAAAGTCTGAATTATTCAATTCAAAAGTCTGAATATCTACAATGACTACATTTTCGAATAGGCACTTCCATTCGTGAAGAGATGCGTCCTTTATTTCAATAGATATGACCATATCTCTTTATGATAACGATTCACGAACAAATGCATCTATAAACACATTAGAATCATGTTTCCAAAAAATAAGAATTCAACCTATCCTTACTCTACTCTCATATTCTTTGGTTCTAATACTCTTGTGCATTTAATTTCATACAAATTCATTATATTGCTTCCTTATTCTTCATGTATTCATATATACATCATAAAGGAGAATATTATAGGAAGGGTGTACTATAATTGACAAATTCGTGTTATTAAAGAACACATAGAGTCAAGATTTTTTTTGTAAAAGTCCCGTTCTACTGCTCAGGTGTGTGATGTCCTCTTCGGCTATTGAGGCGAAATCCTATTCTACTGCTCAGGTCCATTGTTCGGGAGCTCAAGGGTTGTGTAGACCTGTTCCTCCGGGTTAAGTGAGGGTTGTTGTTGTAGTTGAAATTCCAGAAGGAGTCTGGGAATGGACATAGAACGAGAAGTTTGAACCAGTATAAAAATTCCTGGTGTGCTTGTTTTATTTTACTTATTCACATTGCTATAGTAACTTAGTTTATTTCCGCACTAGTTTAATATAATTCCATATAGCACGATCTGCACTGTCTTTTCAATTGGTATCAGAGCATAGAGACTTTCAATTGGTATCAGAGCATAGTGACTTTCACACGATGTATTTCACGTTTCACATCTTCGAAATATGTGCACGATCTCGATCATATTATTGAAGAAGTTGCTCAGCAAGATTTGGAAATCACTCCCAACTTAGCTGTAAAAAGAGAACCATTGGAGATCATTGATCGTGATGTGAAGCTGTTAAGAAACAAAGTGGTGAGATTAGTGAAAGTGCAATGGAGTGGTGATCCAAATGACTGTACTTGGGAAATAGAGGATAGCATGCAAAAGTCCATCCCAATTGCAGAATGGATATTCCAGCATTATCTGGTAAGCCATTTCCCTATCTTTTTATTTGTTCGTATATTCTTTGTTGTTTCTCTCTCTTTCAAATTTCGAGGACGAAATTTTTTATGGGGAAAATATGTAACATCCCAATTTTAGGTCAATATTAATTTATTGATTAATATAAACTTCTGAATATTGTTAGAAATTAATTTGAAATTTTTCTAAGCAAATAAAAATGGTGCTTGCTTATATATTTATATATGAGAAAATTGTATATAGAAATTTGAATTTTAAATTCAAATATAAATAGCTTAAAAATGAATTAGAATTAAAAAACATATGTATATAAGTAAATATGATTATTTGTTTATGTATAAAGTAGTTTCAAATTATTTCTCTAAGGATATATAAATTTAAATTAATGAAAAATATAATGTATACATTTGTATATAAAAGCAAAATACATAGATAATACATAGGTTAATTCATAAAACTAAAAAAAGAAAATAATATTAATACATTTTCTAATGAATATTACAAGCGTAAATATATTAACACATTAATTAACAAGTGTAAAAGTTTAATGCTTGGATTAAACATGTGTTAGGATTTTAAGATAGGAATAGGACAAGTGTCCTAATTTTTATTTTTTCTTTTTATTTTTATTAAAGAAGAAAATATCAGGTATACAAATCTTTTCCCCCTCTCCCACATTACTTTTAATCCTCATTTTCAAACTATACAACCTGTAATAAAAAAAACCAGAGCAAAGAAAATCAAAGAGAAAAGAGAAAACCTATACCAAAGAAACCAGGAAAAATAAAATAAAAGTAAGGAAAACTCTTCAAAAATTCAACTACAACCTCAAAGATCTTCAACTCAAAAAAAATCAAGCCTTTAAGATCAGGCAACAATAGATCAGAATCATCTCAGATTTCGAATTCCAGTCTTCAAGTTTTCAAACCCAGGCTTCTTTTCTGTTTTCATAAAAACAAACTATAAGTAAATCCTTTCAAGAATTTGTTGTTAAGAAATCAAGCAAGTTAATCCAACAAAAGCTAAGAAAATTTACATCAACTAGTTGCAGATAAAAGTCCAAGTTCAAATTTAAAACAGCTTTCCAGACTTCAAAATCAAACTTCCAGGTTTCTTCTCCTTGCTCTTCAAAACCAAGTAAGTAAACCTTTCAAAAATCTAGGTTTCAACCTATGGTTTGAAAACATGCTTGAATAAACATTGAAAACCGTTTGCATACATCCCAATATATATATATATATATATATATATATATATATATATATATAATTGGATATTGCTGTGCATGTCTGTGCACATGAAAAAGCCTCTGTTCCACGTTTCCAGGTTTCAAAAGCCTGCTCAAAAGGAAAAAAAATGATTTCTCTTCCTTGGATCCATTTTAGGTTTTAAAATCTAAACAAAGTCTGTTTGTGTCATCAAGGACTAGAGCTTAAAAATATATTTTTTATGAAGAATAAAATTTAGTTTGACTGGAAATTTAAATATAGGGTAAATTTTTTAAAAAACTTGATTTAGTCGAGTGTTACAATTATTTGATTCACTTATATCATTCATCTCGTACTTGAAAGTCATGAATTTTAGAATCAAAATCAGAATTTTTAATAAAGGATTGAGCGAATAAAACGAGGTTGAATGGAATCGCCTATTTCATCAAATTCTGGCGATCAACAAGATGATGGACCTTGTGATCGTAATGGTAGCGTGCTGAGAGGTCAGAGAGTTTGGGAAAAATGTTCGATAAATTTTCTGATCATTGTGGATGGCAAACGTGATCGATTTAGGGTTTAAACCTCTTGTTTTGTCAAGGGCAGATTCTTGATTGCCGTGCGCCGTCGTTGCATCGGAATCGAAAACTCCGGTGGCGATCGAAATCAGGATTGCAGACGAAGCTCTGACGAAATTTTCATAGCCTCGGATGGCCTAAGGCGGCGATGCGAGTTGATTGTGTGATGTTTGTTCTTGTTCCAGTTTGGGTAGGAAAGCTCATTTGTGAAGTTCGACGTTGGTTCATGTTGCTGGGTAGTCTGATGGCTAGAGAAGATCGTCGTCGACTCGTCGATCATCGCGACATCTATCGAAGTTCACTAGAGTCTCTGTGCACGTGCATAATGGTTAGGTTGTGTCAGTGAGTTATGGTGTGGGAAGATAGTATCGTGACTCGAAGTAGCCTTGGGGGAAGCAGGTCACAGGCTCGAGTTCCGACTCGAAGCATTTTTGGGTTGCACGGCGCTTAATTAACACTTAAACAAATTTTAAGTTTTAAAATAAATATACACGGGTGGGCTTTGGGAAAAACATGTAGCAAGTAGGCATGTAGCCCAGGTGATGTTCGAAGTAGGTCCCGGGTTGTCATACAAAACATTTTTCTTGACTTTAACACAAAATTCAAATTTTTAACGTTTAATCTATGTTTTAAATAATGGTTTTAATTTTAGTATTGGATAGTAAAAGTTTTATGTAAGATACTTTTAAAGTAATTAAGTTTTAATTTATTTAAATTTTGTGACATTAATTGTAAAATTAAATATTTTAATTAAGATGAAATGGTATTTTTATTAACCGTAATCTTTTGAATTAATGTGTTAATGATAATTAATTATAAAGTTTATTAAGTAAAGATTTTTATAATAATTGAATGATTAATTAAGATTAATGATTTATAATTACTTAATAATTAAATAATAATTAATTAAAGGTTAATTAATTATTAATTTATAATTAAGGATTAATTAATTAAGGTAATTAATTAAGGAATAATTAATGAAGGTAATTAAGATTTAATTAATAAATAATTGAGGACTAATTAATTTATATCTAAGAATAATTAATCATTAATTAAGGATAATTATTGAAAATAATTATGTGATTAATTAATCACACGATTAATTCATCTTAATTGTAGACGATTAATTATTATTGAATGCTTTGTATTGATTGATATCTCTGATATGTGATTGTGATACCATGTGATATGAATTGCTTTGTGCTAAGCTGTGATATCTGATATGTATTTCTGTGTGAATGTGAAAACCCATTTGACCTATAAAACAGCATTTGAATTTCGATGCGACATGGAGTCGGATTCCAATTGGTTATCCGAAACCCACATCAAATATTAATGATGAATCTTTGCGATTGATATATCCACGTATTTTTAAACTAAACGCTCAATATTCGGTTTAGTCGGGAAGGGACTTCGTGTCATATAACCCATTCCGTATAGTGACGACGAAATGGATAGCATTTGATGACAGTGGTGAAGACCGGGTGTCTTCGAGAATGACTCTACACTAAGTTGCTCTGGTATAGAGATCTCCATAGTGGTGGGGAGTCCGATCGGGATTGTGGATTCCCAAATTGCAAGGGCTTCTTTGGAAGTGCCTTCGGTTCTATTCGAACCTGGAATAGACTTGTATGGTTGTATTTCTGACATTACATTTTAAGATATAAAGCTGACTTCTTTCAAATACATTTCTGTTGGTGGCGGAGAACTTATTCTCTTAGCTTAACACCCTTCTCTGAGACGTACGAACTCAGAGGTTATGTAGTTGATGATTATCAATGATATATTTCCAATTTGGTAGTGTGGCATGCTGAGTGCTGCTGATCATTTGTTGATCAAAGCATGGCTTTTTTGTAAAGCGTAGCTTTATGGACGAGACTTCGTCGAACCTCACAACCCGGAAATGCTCGAAACAGGAAGGATGCAGCAAGGTTACTGGGGGTAGCGCCCCTTAGGGTATGTGCATTTCCTTCTGGATAAAAAATGGTATGATGGTATGGAGCCTAGATACTTAACTTATGTTGGTATTGCAATTATATTGCTTTGTTGTTGTTTTTGTTGGGGCCTCAGATGAAGGTCGGTTACGACCAGGGGATGGCATACCTCGTGACAGTTAGTTACCTAGTTATAGAGGTAACCCGACCTTGTGTTGGCAGAGATCCGATTAGGTTCTCGAGGCGTCCCTCCAGAGGCGTGCCCATGTGGCGTAGGAAGTTCCTTATCCTTACCATTTGTTGGAAATCAAAAGAAACAATACGAGCCCTGTACGGTATTAGTTGTATAACATGCCATGCAGCGTGGCGGTAACCTGCCATAAAACATGGTAGCTATAGTAGGTATACCATAAGAGTGGTATAATTGCTAAGATTAATATTATACTTTTGAAATGTTTTCCTACACTATGCACTAGTAATAATATCAAAGAAATTTCTCGTATCAAGCATGTTTGACTATCATAAGAAGAAATCTTCTCCAATTCTGCGATTGCATTGTGTGTGTGGCGGCAAGTCTTATAATAGTTTCATTTTCCAAAAACATGAACGGTTTTCTTCTATAAATTGTTTTCCATACAAACAACTGCTTTTTTACTCATACCAGTCCCATGACTGACTCGGAGTTTATTGTTTCCTTCCTAAACTCTGGGTGCCCATAAATTTCCACACGGGCAGCCTAGAAGCAGGTCATCCGTGTTTTGGAGCTAGCTTGGATTTTAAGGTCTTTTGGTTTGAAAGCTATCGGATTTCGGAAAGCTTTTTGGTTTGAAGTCTTTGGGAGCTTTTGGATTGAAGGTGCTTAGTTGGGATTCTCGCTCTCTTTCTTTCGAAGACTCTCTTGTTGTTGCGATAACTCTGTTGTTCCACTGTCTTGTTACCATTTTGTTGTATTATATGGGTAGTACTCTAATGTTGGTGATATATGAATATCGTACCAGTATTGTATCTGTGTTGTGATCATTGGAACTTATTTTGTTTCCACTGTTTATATTCATCTAATGTTGTTATAAGCTCCATCCGAACTGGAGTTCAACGTTTGAATCTCCAGCAGTCGAATACAAGTGAGGTATTTGATGTCAATTTTCAATCGTTGGATTTCGGGCCGTGACATATAAATTCTCTACGTGAATTTATAACTTCAATTTATCCATTGATAATCACTTCACTTTATTTATATATCTTGTTTATAAATTCCATAGTCTCATTTCCCGTTTATAATGGGTTCACAACACTTAATCGATTTCTAAATTAAATTCCATTTCCACATCAATTTCTAGTAACCCGACCATATTCCACTTTCCTTTTCATTATTTAAAATCAAGTATAACAATTTCATATTTTATTTTAAAATTTCCCTTTTATCTTCCCAAACTATTTTAAATCTCGATTTTAAAAATAAGTTCTTTTACACTTAAACAATATCGCTTTAAGTCCTATTATTTAAAATCCTTTTAATTTATATTATTCCAAAATTCCTATATTTCCATATTCTGAAATTATCAAGTTCAATTTTGAAATCAAACTATTTTTTCCCAAATTCATTTCCTTTAATAAATCCAAATTTCACTATAATTATCTTACTTGTAATTTTTTTCTTTTTAAAATTCAATATTCATATTTATGGTATTTTAAAGTACCAAAACCTAAACTAGCTATACCATAGCATCCAATAAATTCAAATTCCACTATAATCTACCACAAATTATTCAAACTAATCATATATCACTAGATACGAAAATTAAATTCAACATTTTTGAGGAATACAGTTGGATCCCTCCAACATGTTTCCCTACATCCATAGATGTTAATACAATATAAAAATACCAATCCCACTTTGAGGGGGATATCGCGGTATATAGGGTCATCCACTATTATGCGGGGCACATAGGGTCTCATCCGCTATATATATGTGGGAATATCAATCACTCCAATATATATACTACTATATATAATATCACATCCAACTGATAATATCAATTCAACCAAACAATCAATAATTAATTTTAACTATTTAGAATTAATACCGGCAATCCAAAAAGAGTGAGATTCACTCACATTTATTTTTTGATGCGTCCGCGCTCTTGTTCGTCTAAAATCGAATGGGCGTTTGATTTGGCGCGAAATTCCAATAGCTCTGATCTCGACCAATTCAGTTCCATATCCTTGATTCTGCACACACGAACGTCAAGAAACTTGTCTCGTTCAATTCTGACATCATATGAAATCGTTTCATAGTTTATAAGATTTTACAATTTTATATAAAAATTTATTTTATAGATTACACACCTAACCTTAATTTACCTTTCACAAGCTCAGGCCAACAACCCGCTTAAAATCTAAAAGCAACAGCCCAAAGAAAGAGAACATGCCCACTTCCCTTTCCCCCCTCTTTTTTTTTTCTTTTCTTTCTTTCCTTTTTTTTTTATTTTTTTTTATTTTTACAGCCCAGCGCACTACTGCAAATACCCACCCAATGCCTGCTTCTCCTTCCCCCTTTTCTTTTTTTTGCCTGAGTTTCAAACTGCATGCGTGCAACGATATGCCCAAACGCAAGCATCATTGCTTTCCACGCCACCCACTCCGACCACCGTGAGTCACCTCATCTCTATGCCGTACCGCCCCGCTTTCCCTAGCCACTCCGACGAAAAGGCGACACTGCCAGGCTGTTCAACCTTAACGTGTCGCAATCCACCTCGATGAACCGCATGCCATCAATCACGGCACCCAAGTGCGCCTCGATGCCACCAACATTCCCATGCCCTTCGTTTCCCCAATCGACCCCTACAACCACCAAAAACCCAAACCCTAGCTCGAATGACCGTTCGACCTTCCACTGTCGATCTCCAAAACAAGCGTAGCACCTATCGATGAATACATCAGATCGAAGCATAGGCAAAAACAGGGATTTAGAAGCTTGTTTGGATTTTTTTATTAAGTATTCGAGGAGAAATAAATTTTTAAAGTTTTCATTTTTTTTCCTTTCGACTGTAACAGTTTGCATTTGAATAATAATGGAAGGGACAACGTGATTTAATAGGAGGAAAAAGTGTTTGAATGGGTTAATCTACAGTGATTTGAGGTGATAAAAAACAGCTAATGTGAAAATAGTTGACTTGAAAATATATTATTTAAATTACAAAACGTATCGTTTTACGTAATTCAAAATCTCGAACACTATCAAGACGTGCCGCTAGGTGTTTATAATATTATACCCATATTTCGAATGAAATAGAAAAGGTTTCGAATCCTAATTCGATCTTGTGGAGAAGATAGCTTGTTGGACCCAATTATTATATTGAATTTTTGATATAAATCTCGTGCGCTTATGTCCTGTACGATCAAACAGTAATTCCAACTATTACAAAAGTTAAAATCCGTTAATAATACACTATTATGGATCTAATGGAAATGGTTTCATCGTAATACCAGACTATGTCCCGGAAGGCTATTTATAAATGTCAATTTAAACGATATATTTTTAAAACTGAATAAAACACTTTTAAATTCAATTAAAAGGTTTTATTATCTTTAGTATTATTAATATAAATTTTATAAGCCTTTAAATTATTTTTAACAAGCTTAAAACTCAAGATTCACTATTTTAACCAATTTTCAATTATTAAATTCAACAATATAATTATCCAATAACTAGTTATATTTGAAATTCAAGTTAAAAATCAACTTTCAAATATTAAAAATCAATTAAAATTTTCAATTTCAAATATCCAAAATTCTTGTTCATTACACGGAGGCTGGTCTTTGAGACGAAATGATCACTTTGCATCAGCAAATGTATAAAAACCAAACTAGAAATAAAAGCGGCAATGGTCTTCCAGATAACGAAAATGGAGATCCTTCCTCTAAAGAGATCTTAAGCACCTATATCCACCGAATGTATGCTTTGCCTTCTATGGACAAGTATGATGGATGCTCTAACCTGTCCGATCACATTATTCCCTTCAATTCAGTAACCCGTGCTGCTCATGCCAAGCACATATGTTTGCCTCCAAAATGATCGTACTGGCTTCCCCATGGTCCCTTCATCTCGAAGGCGATAGTATCAACTCTTCGACACCATTGTATTCCAACTTCGAAGCTTGCTTCTTCACATCAAAAACTAGAGTCATGATGACGAGTAAGCTGGATAGTATAAGACATGGCCTAACAAATAATCAACCTATGTTAGGGGAGTGGACATGAATAGCTTGATAGTCGCCTATGTTCTAAGGTGAGGTAATGGTTTTGGATGTGGAAGAAACTGCAATAACAACCCACTTTGTCCCTAACCAATTTTCTCCAGAGAGGAAATGGCATAATAAGGGTAGAAGAGGCCGACATCTCTCCAATAGTGATGAGGAAAGCGGGCAAAATATTATAGCTAGCCCAAATGAAGGCAACCATCGAAAGGACGGTCAGCAAGAAAATAGTAGGAAGCGTATGGATGACGGTTCACACTTCAAGCCTAGGTACATAAACTATGCAATTTTGAATTGTGATATGGATACAATCTATCTTGCCACTTTTGATTGTGCGCCATTTTAGTGACATACTCCCTTCTAGTCTAGACAGAGGAGGAAGCCTAGGGATAATAGAAAATATTACGTATTCCACCAGTTCAATCGCCATTCCACCAACGAATGTCGACATCTTAAATGTGGAATAGAGCGGCTAATCCGCGAGGGCATATTGGTACCGCATGTGAGGCAACAAGTTGAGGGCACAACAACTACCATAAACTACCTACCTAACTACATCGAAATGATGACAATAACGTGGCCACAATCAATATAAAGATATTTTGAATTTTTGGAGGCTTGTACCTAGCCGAAAATAGCAGGGGCGCATGCCCAGTACAAGAGTGAGCTTGTCCCTGGTGGTCAGATATACACAGTCAACCTTCGGGCCCCAAAGGTACTTAGGGTTAAAGAAGAGATAATGGACATTACTTTCATCGTAGAGGATAAGAGAGGAGTCGGTTTCCCCCATCATGTGACCATATGGTCATATCAGTTTATGCAGCCAATACGAGTACACCTATCTGTTGAATATGCGCTTTGCGCTTATATGATTTTTGTTTGATGATAATAAACATATATACATTCGTTTAAATGTATTTGTTAATGTACTATTTTATTTTTTACAGAATAAATAAATATTTGCTGAATAAAATTAAATGACACAGAATTTGAATTCAAACAGAAATTTTATTCAAACAAATATTTATTACAATTTTGAATAGTACAATTTCAGTCTCTCACTATAACTATACAACTTTGATTACAATCACATCATATTTCACATTTACAGTTAACCTCACTATATATCACTCACACTCGTATTTTTATCTTCAACTTCCTTCTAGTTTGAATCCAGCATCTGAGCAATCTGCAAAAATATAAACTAACGCAGTAAAATTGAAAAAGAAATATTTTTGCAATTCAAAAATAAAAGATAATTTTTGAAAATATGATTTGCCTCAGTTATTTGGGTTGTTCGTCATAATTTAAATTTGAATTCATCATACACGAACAACTTGTGACATACACAGTATATTACTGTATATGCCATAAGGCCGTGCACACCGATATATACACTTGATAATGCTACAGGGACAGGTGAGCACAGGTCAAACCCAAATGAAAAGCCGGGTTCAACTCACATGCAATATATTCAAAATCACGACACAAGCACAAGGTCAAACCCGAGTTTTTATAACTGGATTCAACACAAGGCTACAAAAAGAATGCAAAGCTTAGACAAATTCCAAATTCACGGTGAAGTCAAGACAGAAAATTCATGAATGCAACATGATGAACAACCAAAGGTGCAACAAGAATTTTACAGTGTCAAGTTCATGTATGCAACAGGTAAAATGCAGTATGGCCAGAGTGAAATCAACACTATCACTAAATGAATCAAAGCACAAAGGCTTGAATGATCAAATGCTCAAAGATACAAGAAATACAATATGCAAACATGAAGTGAACAATGTCACAACAAGCTACAAACTGCAACAAAGCACAAATTCATTCAAGGTGTACATGGAACAATGCAATACAGGCCAGAGGCACAAGTACATCAGGTACACCAGTGTGCCTGAAAAAAAAAGGGGTATGGCAGCAAGCCAGTGCAATGCAACTACATAACAACAATGTCGAGCTCACTGCAACTCAAGGAGATAGTCAACCAACAGTGCAACAGATCACAGTAGTGACAGTAAGCAATGCAGCAACGATGGTCAAGTAATATGCATCAGGCATTAAAACAATGTTCAAGATATCAAGTGATACAAGTATGCAACAACAGTAAACCATGCTTCACGATGAACTTGTGGTCATAAACACAGCAACACACACAGATGCATTAAAGAACAGCAGCCCCAAAACCAAGACAGTAGTGTGCAACTCGAGTTTCAAAAGAATCAAAGAAACAATTCTAGCCGTGTAACCAAGTCAAAGCCAGAAACAATGCAAGTAGACCAAACGAAGAATGATGTGGACACAAACGATGAAGCAAAGCAATATGAACAGTCCAGTTACAACCACAAAGGCGCAATGCATCAACATAACAGCAAAGACCACATGCCTCAATATCAAGTACATGAAGCAGTTCAAATCCAAATCCAACAATATATACAATGCAAATGTACAGGCCAGTGAACATAAAAAATGGCCAGAGTCGAAGCACAAAGAACAAAACAGGTCAAGTATGCTACAACATTAAATTCAATCAAAAAATGGCCGGAGTCAATATTGAACGAGTCAATAATCAAAACCGTGTCAACCAAGCCGTGGGAAGCAAGTATCAAGAATATACGCATATGAATTAGTCGGATTTTATCTCAATCATCCAAGTATAATCGAATGGCCAAAGCAAATCAGTAGACAAATTCAAACACGAATATACGAACGCAAAAATAGGATTTCGAATCCTATATAAGCCCAATCATCATTGGCAAAATAATTATCGAGTTCAAGCATAAACCAGCAAAGAAAAAGGAAACAGTACATACCGAAATCACAAACAACGAACTCGATCAAGCAGCTGCAAACGAGCGATAGTCGACCATCAGAGAAGCAACGAGCTAGGGTAACATATCTCAGATCGAACGAAGAAATTCAAGCCCTGATTTACACAAGAGCCGAAGCCCTAATTGGAACAAAGGGAACGAAGCCCTAATTTCAGAAACAGGACGAAGCCGCCATTACTCTCAAGCAAAGGAACGAGACAAAAAGGATCGGGTGAAATAAGGGAGTGGGCCGGCCTTAATATTAAAAGGGGGTTTAGTGTTTTTAATTTTATAAAAGGGCTTTATTATTTTGTTAACTAGGGTTAAGGGTTATTTTCTATTGTTTTTAATTGTTGTTTTTATTTTACGAATCAAAGAATTTGTAAATCACCACCTAGGGTTTAGGTAGTGTCGATTGTCTAGTTAGAATTAGTTCAGTGAGCAGGGTGTGCGAGTTTACAAAGCTGTATAGGCGGAGCAGAGTTTGCGAGTAAGCGAAGCTCTATAGGCGGGAAGCAAAGTTTGCGAGTAAGCTAAACTCTATAGGCGGAGCAGGGTGTGCGAGTCTAGTAGAGTGTTTGTGAGCGGGAGCAAATGTTTGCGAGCAGGGTGTGCGAGTCTAGTAGAGTGTTTGTGAGCGGGAGCAAATGTCTGCGAGTCTAGTAGAGTGTTTGTAAGCGTGATACTGTTTAATTCTAATAGAAATCTGTGAATGCAGCAGTAGGCAGGGGTTGCCGAAGCTGGGTAAATTTTGTGTGTGATTTACTTTACTGCATATTTATTTCTGTAGTTTATTTCTGTGTTTAAATCGAGAAAATATGCTATAACCCTATTCACCCCCCCTCTAGGGTTAATCTAGATCCTACAAGTGGTATCAGAGCACGGTATTTTATTTAACTCTAGAGTCATGAATTCACCGAATAATGCTTTTTCTGAGGGGCAATCTATTGCTAGGCCACCCATGTTTCACGGGAACGATTATGCTTATTGGAAAGTTAGGATGGGTATCTATCTTAGTTCTGTTGATTATGATGTTTGGGATATTATTGAAACTGGCTACAAACCTCCCACTATAATCGTTGGTGGTACTGAGATTCCTAAACCTAAGGATAGGTGGGATGCTAACGATAAGAAATTGAAAACGACAAATGCTAAAGCCATGAATGCTTTGATATGTGCTCTTGATAAAAATGAATTTAATAGAATTTCTCATTGTACAACAGCACAGGAAATTTGGCACACTTTGGAGGTGACACACGAAGGACTTCTCAAGTCAAGGAGTCTCGTCTAGCCCTATTCAGCAACGAATACGAAAACTTTGTGATGGACAAAGGCGAGAGCATAAAAGACATGTTTGGACGCTTTTCAACCTTGGTATACAGTGCTAGAGCGCTTGGAAAGGTATTCACTGAGGTAGAGCTTGTGAGGAAGATACTACGAGTTTTACCAATGAACTTTGAGGCAAAAGTCACAGCAATTCAAGAATCGAAAGATCTGAGTAAGCTAAGCATGGAGGAGTTGATTGGTAACTTGATGACATATGAGCTTGAGTTAAAAGCAAAGGAAGAACGCAACAACTCCGAACCAAAGAAGAAGACGATTGCCTTAAAAAGAAAAGAAGAAAGCGATGAAGAAGATCCAATTGAAGAGCTTGCAATGGCTGTCAATAATCTTAGAAGATGGTCTAAATTCAAGCCACGCTAGAAGAAAACAAAGGGCAATAGGTCAAAAGATTCCGAAAATTCCGATAATGAACTGACGTGTTATAACTGCAACAAGCCTGGCCACATCAAACCAAAATGCCCTCTTCTCAAAGACAACAAAGGAAAGAAAAAGAAGAAGAAGGCTTTTGCAGCGACTTGGGATGATGAAGAAGGAGAGGAAGCTTCGGATAGCAGCTCAGAGGAGGCTAACTTGTGTCTTATGGCATGCTCAAATTCAGAAGCAACCTCCGAGGAATCTAGTGAGGCAGGTGAGTTTTCTTATAAAGAACTTGTTTTTATGTGTTCTGATCTTACTAAAGTAGTTGATACGCTTGAATCTAAAATTGAAAAACTGAAATCTGAAAGGAGGAAACTCGCCCATGAAAATTCTAGGTTAGAAACTGAACTTGAAAATATTCAAAACCTAGAATGTAACCAATGTAAAATTTTAGATTCGGAACTATCAAAAATTAGGAATAACTTTGAGAGCCTTGAAAAAGAAAACTTGAATCTTAAGGAAACCATCGCACTAGGAAAAAGGATTTTATAAATCGATGCACCTCACTTGTCACTGAAAACTCAACATTAAAAACCAGAGTCCAAAATCTTGAGAAATCCCTGAATAACTTTTCAAAAGGAGAAAAATCTTTCAAAATGTTATTGGGAAATCAATTTTTTGCTAACAATAGAAAAGGACTAGGTTTTGGGAAATCACAAAATGATGATAATGCAAAAAGTAAAAGTGTTTTTGCTCGATCTGAAATAATTGGAAATCATGTTGAAAATCATAGTCATAAGAACACAAAATTTAATCAAGTCAATTTAATGTGCTCGATTTGCAGAAAATTTGGACATAATCAAAATAATTGTTGGTATAGACCCAAACATGTAAAAACTATACCGATTGGGTTCCAAAAGGCACAAATATAAAATCTTTGAAAGTCAAACAAATTTGGGTGCCAAAAGGAACATATATAAATAGTTTTGGGTCTCCAAAAACATATTTTTCATATTCTGCCACTAACAACAATGGACCTATAAAAACAAATAGGTCACATAAATCTTTTATCGTGTAGGTGTGGTGGCAGGCTAAGAAACAACAACAGTGTTCTCTGGATTTCGGCTGTTCCAGAAACACAACGGGCGACAAAGCAAAGTTCCTTAGCCTAGTTCAAAGGTGACAGAATCACAATGGACAACAACGAAAAATTATCGTGAAGGTAAAACAGGTAAAATTGTTTTTTTAACGATATATTAAATGTGATTATCTGCACCATACTCTAAATTAAAATCAGCCAATATTGAGATAAACAAAAGATGATGATTTTGATGCTATGATTTTTTCAAAATATTGACCAATCACCTTTAAATAGAATCACTTGGAGTAATTATGATGGTTGACTGATTCGGACTTAATTGATATGATTTGTTCTTAATTATGACCTTGATTTGTGTTTAAATAATGACCAATCAGATTTTCAACTTTGAATTTGTTCGGTCAAATGGTGGTTACTCATGCTACACGTATATATATTTGTTTTGACATTTTGGTCACTACTTGTAAATTTGCACGATTTCAATTTTCATGAGAAAGTTGTTAAAAAGGATTTTAAGAATTTTTTTGAATTTTTTGAAACTTTATGAAATTGTTGAAACTTCAAGAGACTGTTTTTGAAATAATAATGAAGTTTTAATGACTGTTGATAGTTGTTCATCCTATGGTTTCTAAGTTTAACACTATGATATTTGTTTGAGTGATAACATGGCTTCATTTCAAATTTCATTCTGAGATAGTTTGTTGAAATTTCACAAATCTGTCTTTGACATCCATCGAGTGAATTTTGAGTGAAATTTAAATTCAGATGCAGATTACACTGGTAATATAGTTGATAGAAAAATTACTAGTGGAACGTGATTAATTTTTTGAAACATTCATTTGCTGCATCGTTTTTTCAAAGAAAATATCTACATATTTTTCATTTAAAATAATTTTCAAATAGAAGAAATTTTTCTTATAAAACCCCCTCAAGAAAATCATGTTTGACCATATTTACAGATTAATCATTTTTGAAAAATTGATTTTATAATTTTTAATTTGATTTTAAATGACAAATTTTGACTAATTTGACTCCCTTTGATTATCGAAAAGATGAATAGTGATTGAAAAAGAGATGAGTGTTGATATTTATCATATATTATAACTCGAGAAAGTATAATTAGAAAATTTCTTTAGAATTTCATAACAAGAGTTATAAAACTTTTTGTTGGGTAAAAATTCCATGACCATTTCTATTTCTATCATCTTTCTATCGACCATCACTCATCAAGATCATATTTAGTATGTAAATTTGTGGTAGTTTACAAAAGAAATCATTTGTTCTTCAATATCTTTAAATCTGTGAAGGAAATTATTTGTGCTTCAACTTATTATATTTAGCAATAAAAATAAATATCCAAAGTATTCACTCTCATTTAAAAGTCCTCACGGTTATGCATGGGTGAATTACTTGGATTTTTGATTATGTGCTTCCATGCTCATTTAAAAGTCCTCACGGTTATGCATGTATGGAAGGCATATCAAAATTAATTGATTCGAATAGACAAGTTGATTCTAATCCCATTTAAAAGTCCTCACGGTCATGCGTGGTTAGAAGATACTTGATTTCATTTTTTTTATAAAAATTGTGAATACTACTAATCTCACTTAAAAGTCCTAACGGTTATGCATGGTTAGTAGATATTCAAATTTCCTGAAATAAATATACCACAAATAGACAGAATTGTATGATTTTTGATGTTTTTATCCCCATCACTTCTGAAAGTGGAATATGCGCTTGACAAGGGTAATTATGATTTTTGTTTGAGTTTTATTGAAATTTAATATTTATATTCAATTGAGTTAAATGTTTGATTCATGTCTATCACTTCATCCCTATTTTTACAACACTGTTATTCTTTTGCTGATAACAAAAGGGGGAGAGAAAAGTTAAGATTTAGTCAAATAGAATCAAGCAAAGGTCAAATAATTTTCACTTTGCATATAGGCTCATTTATATATTTCTATTTGTATGCATATATGTAGGGGGAGTATTGTGTAGAGAGGGAGCATTCAAATAGGGGGAGCAAACTGAACGATCAAATACATTTAATACATTCAAAATCTTAAATATATGTTTGTTATCATCAAAAGGGGGAGATTGTTGAATATGGGCTTTGCGCTTATATGATTTTTGTTTGATGATAATAAACATATATACATTCGTTTAAATGTATTTGTTAATGTACTATTTTATTTTTTATAGAATAAATAAATATTTGCTGAATAAAATTAAATGACATAGAATATGAATTCAAACAGAAATTTTATTCAAACAAATATTTATTACAATTTTGAATAGTACAATTTCAATCTCTCACTATAACTATACAACTTTGATTACAATCACATCATATTTCACATTTACAGTTAACCTCACTATATATCACTCACACTCGTATTTTTATCTTCAACTTCCTTCTAGTTTGAATCCAGCATCTAAGCAATCTGCAAAAATATAAACTAACGCAGTAAAATTGAAAAAGAAATATTTTTGCAATTCAAAAATAAAAGATAATTTTTGAAAATATGATTTGCCTCAGTTATTTGGGTTGTTCGTCATAATTTAAATTTGAATTCATCATACACGAACAACTTGTGACATACACAGTATATTATTGTATATGCCGCAAGGCCGTGCACACCGATATATACACTTGATAATGCTACAGGGACAGGTGAGCACAGGTCAAACCCAAATGAAAAGCCGGGTTCAACTCACATGCAATATATTTAAAATCACGACACGAGCACAAGGTCAAAACCGAGTTTTTATAACTGGATTCAACACAAGGCTACAAAAAGAATGCAAAGCTTAGACAAATTCCAAATTCACGGTGAAGTCAAGACAGAAAATTCATGAATGCAACATGATGAACAACCAAAGGTGCAACAAGAATTTTACAGTGTCAAGTTCATGTATGCAATAGGTAAAATGCAGTATGGCCAGAGTGAAATCAACATTATCACTAAATGAATCAAAGCACAAAGGCTTGAATGATCAAGTGCTCAAAGATACAAGAAATATAGTATGCAAACATGAAGTGAACAATGTCACAGCAAGCTACAAACTGCAACAAAGCACAAATTCATTCAAGGTGTACATGGAACAATGCAATACAGGCCAGAGGCACAAGTACATCAGGTACACCAGTGTGCCTGAAAAGAAAAAAAAGGGGTATGGCAGCAAGCCAGTGCAGTGCAACTACATAACAACAATGTCGAGCTCACTGCAACTCAAGGAGATAGTCAACCAACAGTGCAACAGATCACAGTAGTGACAGTAAGCAATGCAGCAACGATGGTCAAGTAATATGCATCAGGCATTAAAACAATGTTCAAGATATCAAGTGATACAAGTATGCAACAACAGTAAACCATGCTTCACGATGAACTTGTGGTCATAAACACAGCAACACACACAGATGCATTAAAGAACAGCAGCCCAAAACCAAGACAGTAGTGTGCAACTCGAGTTTCAAAAGAATCAAAGAAACAATTCTAGCCGTGTAACCAAGTCAAAGCCAGAAACAATGCAAGTAGACCAAACGAAGAATGCTGTGGACACAAACGATGAAGCAAAGCAATATGAACTGTCCAGTTACAATCACAAAGGCACAATGCATCAACATAACAGCAAAGACCACATGCCACAATATCAAGTACATGAAGCAGTTCAAATCCAAATCCAAGAATATATACAATGCAAATGTACAGGCCAGAGAACATAAAAAATGGCCAGCGTCGAAGCACAAAGAACAAAACAGGTCAAGTATGCTACAGCATTAAATTCAATCAAAAAATGGCCGAAGTCAATATTGTACGAGTCAATAATCAAAAACCGTGTCAACCAAGCCGTGGGAAGCAAGTATCAAGAATATACGCATATGAATTAGTCAGATTTTATCTCAATCATCCAAGTATAATCGAATGGCCAAAGCAAATCAGTAGACAAATTCAAACACGAATATACGAACGCAAAAATAGGATTTCGAATCCTATATAAGCCCAATCATCATTGGAAAAATAATTATCGAGTTCAAGCATAAACCAGCAAAGAAAAAGGAAACAGTACATACCGAAATCACAAACAACGAACTCGATCAAACAGCTGCAAACGAGCGATAGTCGACCATCAGAGAAGCAGCGAGCTAGGGCAACATATCTCAGATCGAACGAAGAAATTGAAGCCCTGATTTACACAAGAGCCGAAGCCCTAATTGGAACAAAGGGAACGAAGCCCTAATTTCAGAAACAGGACGAAGCCGCCATTACTCTCAAGCAAAGGAACGAGACAAAAAGGATCGGGTGAAATAAGGGAGTGGGCTGGCCTTAATATTAAAAGGGGGTTTAGTGTTTTTAATTTTATAAAAGGGCTTTATTATTTTGTTAACTAGGGTTAAGGGTTATTCTCTATTGTTTTTAATTGTTGTTTTTATTTTACGAATCAAAGAATTTGTAAATCACCACCTAGGGTTTAGGTAGTGTCAGATTGTCTAGTTAGAATTAGTTCAGTGAGCAGGGTGTGCGAGTTCACAAAGCTGTATAGGCGGGAGCAGAGTTTGCGAGTAAGCGAAGCTCTATAGGCGGGAAGCAAAGTTTGCGAGTAAGCGAAACTCTATAGGCGAAGCAGGGTGTGCGAGTCTAGTAGAGTGTTTGTGAGCGGGAGCAAATGTTTGCGAGCAGGGTGTGCGAGTCTAGTAGAGTGTTTGTGAGCGGAAGCAAATGTCTGCGAGTCTAGTAGAGTGTTTGTAATCGTGATACTGATTAATTCTAATAGAAATCTGTGAATGCAGCAGTAGGCAGGGGTTGCCGAAGCTGGGTAAATTTTGTGTGTGATTTACTTTACTGCATATTTATTTCTGTAGTTTATTTCTGTGTTTAAATCGAGAAAATTTGCTATAACCCTATTCACCCCCCCCTCTAGGGTTAATCTAGATCCTACACTATCTTTGTTGATGAGGCAACACCGTTAATGTAATGTTCAAGGAAGTTTTTGAAAAAATGAAGCTTCTTACCCCCAGCCTTGCTCCTTGTGCACTTCCCATCCACGGGTTTGGGGGTGTTGGCATGTTACCTCTGGGACTACCTCTTACATAGCCACTTTTAGCTAAGAACCTCTTGTAGACAAGATTTAGGTAAATTTTGTTGTGGTGGGCTCTATCCGCATATAATATCTTAATGGATAGATCGACATTGGTTGTGACGCCCCACCTCTATACCCACGCTAGCCAAGAACACTCCAGAGAAGTGCTGTCAACTAGCACGGAGAATAAGGCTGTTGAGGAGCGACCATCCATGTAATTGCTTATCACACGGTGGCTATAAATAATCTTCGGAAACAAACATAGAAATAATCATATCACAAATCAGTCACAGATATCCATATCACAAAGGCGGAAGAAGATATGAATATATAACTAACACATGAAAGTGTACATCAGAGTAGTGGTCAATAAGATCCACGATAATACAAAAGAATAGCAACACGTGCTATACAAAAGAATACAACTATGAGTCTATATCTCAAGTGTATACAACAAAAACTGCTAATCTAAACAGTTAGCCAAAAGTCAGAGTGATGGATCCCTGGGAAGAAGTCAAGCAGAAGCACCTGTAACATCTCGGTCTGATCCGAGTATTATTTAAGAAAATAATAAACGGATCAGTCTAGCTATAAATATCAGATGACATGATATAACATAAAAGATATGGCATAAACATAAACATCCATAACGACATACCGCTATAAGTATGTAAATAATGATCAACAGAAGATCAATCAATAAGAGATAATCAATATCACAAGAATCTTCTCAAAGATTCGAAGGGGGCATCATACCCTAAACTTGTACTCATAACAAGTCAATGACATAAATTCCAGAAATCAACACGAGAAATCCAGAAATCATAAAAAGGGAAAGAGGCCTATCACATGACGGTCCGAAGACCATGGGGAGCTACCCCACATGTGTGAGTGGAATCACACAGAATGAGGTCAAGACTAACCAAAAAGCAGAAAGGTATGTGTGAATGGAATCACACAAGTGGTGTCTAGTCTAACCTTGCAATGAAAGAGACATCGCGCAATTGCTAGTCTAATTCATAAAGCGATCATCAAGATCAACGAGAAGTGTCAATTACACTAAGCTAGTAAATATAGAAGTTTAGCCTCATGTCCCATAACCACTTGCTTAACTTAAATATTTACGAACAAACTGTAAATCTTCACTAATAAAATTGTCACAAGAGGTTCAATCGAACAAGTCCAAGAATTAACCGACGAAGTGAACGCAAGCGTTTCATACCACTTGTTTTACTAAGTCGTTTAATTAGATTTCTCATCCGAGTGAGGTAAAGGCTTGTATATACTAATAGATTGGAAAACGATTTAAGAAAAGAGCTTTGTTATTAAAAATAGAGTTGAAATTGTTTGTTAAAAGAGTTTTGATATTTACTACTAGTATTGAAACCTTTATATTATAAAGTGACAAAACACATAAGCAATTGTAGAAACAATCAGTCACAAAAATCGCATACGGAGATGTGAATAAAATCCAAGGAAATCAGCTCAATGTTTTTCAGATAAGATCCCCTACGGAGGGGGGGTCCAGGGGGGGTTGCAACCCCCCAAGGTGGGGGTGCGGGGGCAACGCCACCGCTTACGGGGTTCGACCTGCCCGGTCAGGTCGCGGGGGTCCAGGGGACAGCGCCCCCGGCGGGGTGCGGGGCAGTGCCCCGTCCAAAACGGTACGACCTAAGTGAAGACAAGCGGCCTACGACCTAAAGCAAAGTGAGGTCTAACGACCTAAGGGTTCATGCGGCCTAACACAATGGCCGAGCGACCTAACTGGAGTTAAGGGAGGCAAGCGACTTAAGGTCCAACGACCTACGACTCAAGCAAGCCGAGCGACCTAGTGTGGAGGGGTCGAGCGACTTAAGGAATGCGAACGACCTAAGGTCTAACGACCTACGACTTAACAGAGTCGAGCGACCTAAGGTCTAACGACCTATGACTTAACAGAGTCGAGCGACCTAAGGTCTAACGACCTACGACTTAACAGAGTCGAGCGACCTAAGGTAAATGGTCCAATGACCTAACTCGAACGACTTATCTAGAGCTTAGGTCGGAGACGACCTACGAGATAAACCAGGCCGACCTAGTGGACGAGCGACCTAAGGTAAATGGTCCAACGACCTAACTCGAACGACTTATCAGGAGCTTAGGTCGGAGACGACCTACGAGATAAACCAGGGCGAGCGACTTAACGTTTGCCTAGAGATTATAGGTCGGAAACGACCTAAGACTTAAAGCTTAACTCGCGAGCGACCTACGGCTTAAGGCCTAACTCGTGAGCGACCTACGACTTAAGGCTTAACTCGTGAGCGACCTAATTCCGAAGTGCCAATTCTTCCAGAACGACCTAAAGTTAACTCGTGAACGACTCACGACCCATGGACGAACAACTTAACTCCGAACGACCTAAAAATGGCCAGAACGACCTAAGTGCAGAAAATTCACCAAAACGCTAAAAATTGGAGTTTTTCGCCAATCCAATCCAAACCAAATGCTAACATGCATGCAAAAATGATAGGGAATCATTCCCAACAGTCCAATATAGTTATAGGCTAGAATTGTGAGATAAAAATCTCACCTTTGCACTAAAATTTATGAAGATGAAGCTTGAAAGCAAGGAGAAGCAATCCAAAGCTTGAATCCAATATCTTCTACTTGAATTTGGAGTTGAATGATGGAGTTGCAATTGAATTTGAGCTTGGAGTTTTAATTTCCCATTCTCTTCACCATTAATGCTAAAGCTTGAGTTAGTTAGGAAATTTATGAAGAGTGAGGAGAAGAGGGTTGGAACTTGGGCTTAATATGCTAAACTAACCCAAAGTCCAAAGCGGGAAAAGTTAGTGAAATTTCACTAACTCCAAACCTATCGATGTTTATACTTAAAAAGTTGTAAACGACATTTCGAACTCAATGGAAGTGGTCTCGAGTCCTAATTTGACCGTTTGCAAAATGTAGTTTTTCGGACCAAAATCCGATTAACGATTTAATATTTAAATAAAAATATTTAAATGTAAACTCGATAAATATGCGGGTTGTTACAGACTCCCCTCCTTAAAGAAATTGCGTCCTCGCAATATATATATAAGGTGGAAATAAAAAGTAACAACCATAAAAGCATATTAACACAAGAGAAATTTGAAATAAGAAGTTCACCTCAAAGGGCAGGAGTAAGCAAGTCCGGATGTGTACGCTCGATGAATTCTCTGGATTCCCAAGAACAATCCTTAGGATTTGAGGACCATTGAACCTTTACAAGTGGAACATCTTTATTTCGAAGTCGTTTAACCTCAGAAGCTATAATTCGAATAGGATGCTGCTCATAAGTTAAATTCGGCGAAACTTCAATTTCTTCCACAACAGCAGGCTCAAGAATAGAATCGGAATCCCGAAGGCATTTCCGTAATTGAGAAACGTGAAATACATCATGTATAGCAGAAAACTGAGCCGGCAATGCAAGGCGATAAGCCATGGAACCAATACGTTCAGTGATAGGAAATGGCCCAATATATCGAGGCGCTAACTTCCCCGATCGACTGAAACGTACAACACCCTTCATAGGTGAAACACGAATAAAAACAGGATCCCCAACAGAAAATTCTAATTTCCTTCTTCGATTATCGGCATAGGATTTTTGTCTACTCTGGGCTTCTTTCATCCTATGTCGAATAAGTTCAATCTTTTCCGTGGAATCACGAATAAAGTCTGGACCTAAAACCAGCTTCTCACCGGCCTCAAGCCAACAAGAAGGAGATCGGCTTGGCCTTCCGTAGAGTGCCTCGAAAGGTGCCATACCAATACTAGATTGGAAGCTATTATTATAGGAAAATTCAACAAGTGAAATATGATCTTCCCAACTTCCACCAAAATCAAGCACACAAGCACGAAGAAGATCTTCAAGAGTTTGATTCACACGCTCGGTTTGTCCATCGGACTGGGGGTGATAAGCGGTGCTAAAATTAAGCTTCGTTCCTAAAGCTTTTTGAAGACTCTTCCAAAATCCACTAGTAAACAATGGATCACGATCGCTAACAATAGAAGTAGGAACTCCATGCAATTTTACAATTTCCTTGACAAATAGTTTGGCCAAAAGAGGAACGGTTCGGTTAGACCGAACCGGAATAAAATGGGCGGATTTAGTAAGTCTATCAACAATCACCCATAAGCTATCATGACCCGAACGAGAACGGGGAAGGCCATCTATAAAGTCCATGGAAATTTGATCCCACTTCCAAATTGGAATTTCTAAAGGTTGCAATAACCCACCAGGCCTTTGATGTTCGGCCTTGACAAGTTGGCAAGTCATGTAACACTTAACAAAGTTAGCAATATCAGATTTCATTCCCTCCCAATAATAAAGTCGCTTCATATCAGCGTACATTTTACTACTACCGGGATGAATGGTGAATTTAGAACAATGGGAATCTTCTAAAATATCTTTACGAAGATCTCCAATATTTGGTACGATAAGTCTACCAAATTTTCGAATGCCGCCACGAGAATCAATATCATAGTCTTTCAAACCTTCAATATCAATTTTATCCTTAACATTTTTGCCAAGAAGAGCCAATTCAGAATCTAGCCCTTGAGCTTCAAGAATGCGGTCTAAAAGAGAAGGATGAGCCTCAAGGCTACATAAAACAAGCGATGAGCATAAATCGGATACGCGCTCTCGAATCTCACAAGTGGATAAGATCTCGAGATCGTTCCATTCGGATATCATCATAGAAACAACTGCTTGTTGCTTACGGCTAAGAGCATCGGCGACACGATTACCCTTACCGGGGGTATAAAGAATATCAAGATCATAAGGTGCAAGGAACTCGAGCCAACGCTGTTGACGTAAATTAAGTTCTTTTTGAGAAAATAAATATTTCAAAGACTTATGATCCGTGTAAAGAATAAATTTCTCTCCCAATAGATAATGACGCCACATTCGAAGGGCGAAAACAATAGCCGCGAGCTCTAGATCATGTGTGGCATATCTAGTCTCGGCCGGCTTCAATTGCCTAGAAGCATAAGCAACAACACGTTCTTTTTGCATAAGAACGGCACCCAAACCAACGTGACTAGCATCGGTATAAACAACAAAATCTTGATTCCCCTCGGGAATAACAAGAATAGGAGCATCGGAAAGGAGTTCTTTCAATTTCTGAAAAGAGGCTTCACATTTGTCCGACCAAATGTATTTAACTCCCTTCTTAGTCAAGCCAGTAAGAGGCACGGCAATCTTAGAAAAGTCTTTAATAAAACGACGGTAATAGCCCGCCAATCCGAGAAAACTATGAATCTCTGTCACACTCTCCGGTCTCTTCCAATCTTGAATCGCTTCAATCTTTGAAGGATCCACAGATATCCCGGATTCGGAAATAATATGACCGAGAAACTTCACACGAGATTGCCAAAAGTGGCATTTAGAAAATTTCGCCTTTAATTGATTACTCCTAAGTGTTTCCAATACAATCCGAAGATGTTTCTCATGTTCCTCCTCGGTTTTTGAATACACAAGAATATCATCAATGAATATGAGAACAAACCGATCGAGGAAATCTTTGAAAACTCGATTCATGAGGTCAACGAAATAAGCTGGAGCATTCGTTAACCCAAATGGCATAACAAGCCATTCATAAGATCCATATCGAGTACGGAATGATGTCAACGGAATGCTATCCTCAGCGATACGAAGCTGATGGAAACCGGTAGCCAAGTCCAATTGTGAAAAGACCTTAGCACCACTAAGCTGATCGAATAGATCATCAATCCGAGGTAAAGGATATTTATTTTTAATAGTAAGATCGTTAAGCTTGCGATAATCAACGCAGAGCCTCAGAGTACCATCGGATTTCTTTACGAAAATAGCCGAAGCTCCCCAAGGCGAGGAACTAGAGCGAATAAATTGCCTCGTCTCCAACTCAGATAATTGTTTACGCATCTCCTCATTTTCCTTATTGGACATGCGATAAGGAGGACGAGTAATAGGTTGAACTCCAGAAACAAGATTAATTATGAACTCAATTGCTCGTTTAGGTGGTAAACCTAAAACGGGCTCGAATATGTCGGAAAATTCACGAACAACATGAATACAAGAAATAATATCATCTTCATCATCATCATCGTTATCACGAGGATTTAAAGAATATAAAGATGCCACCAAACATGATTCTGAATCTTTAAGATTAACAGAAATATGTTTAACAGATTGTGGATGTCGGAGATGAATAGTCCGCTCAGGACATAGGATATGGGCTTGATAACGGTTAAGCCAATCCATTCCCAAAATTATTCCAAAGCCTAAGTAACGCATGACATGCAAATCGGCTAGGAAAGAAAAATCACATAAAATAATCTCCACATCTTTACAAAGCAAACTAAGAGTTGCGGATCCACCAACAGGATTCGCAATTTTTAAAGAAGTCATCAATGCAGTAACACTTAAGGAAAAAGTGTCTACCAGTTCCTTTGATATAAAGGAATGGGATGCACCCGTATCAAAGAGAACTCTAATAGGTTGATCATGAAATAAAATAATACCATCAAGAATGGAATGAGAAATACCTTGGCCACGAGATGTGTTGCCAGGGGCTTGAGCCACATTTAACTTTCCCTCATTCCTGCTTTTACGTTTGAGGCATTGATGTATAAAGTGATCTGGGCTCTTACAATAGCGACAAGATTTGGGCTTAGAGCACTTATTCGCATAATGATCCCCAGACCCACAGTTGAAGCAACTCGCACCACTAGGAGAAGGATACTTTGCCACAGGGGTTGCCTGCTTACCCTTTTTGTTGGGATAAGGACCCTTGAATTTGTTTGGCCTCTTCTTGTTGTTGAAGTTTGGTTTAGCGCCTTCCACTTCAACATCACTCTCTCTATCAGCCTCTTCAAGACGAAGAGCGATATCGACGAGTTGATCAAATGCGACTTCTAGTTTCAGGAGCAGTGGCTTCTTAAGACTCTTATTTAAGCCATAAACGAACCTCTGGTTCTTCTTCAATGGGGTGTTGATGTATTCAACCCCATATTTGGAAAGCGACTCGAAGGCTGCGACGTAATCAGTCACAGAGGATTGACCTTGAACAAGGTCTATAAAACGTCGAGCCAAGCTTACTTTCCCAGCTTCTGGTACAAACTTTAACTCGAAGCGTCCCTGAAATTGCTCCCAGGTGAGATCCGCTTCATTAATTTCTGAAATAAGGAGTTCGTACCAGTCCAATGCTCTCTCTTGGAGCATGCTGGAAGCCACCTGAACGCGGTGGAGATCGATAAGATTCATGCGAGAAAAGATTCGATCGCATGATTTTAACCAAGCCTGGACCTCGATGATATTTTCCGAACCTTTGAAGGGCTTCCCACCCAAGTTGGTGTAATCGCTGCACAAGCGTGCAAATCCCGACTTTGGGTGAGTAGGTTCCGGGTTAGCTCCAGCTGCTTGAGCATTAGTTACTAAATCAAGAAGCTGTTGAGCAGTCATAAAAACTCCATCCGGAGGAGCAGCACCAAATGATCCAGTTCTGGGACGGCCTGGTCTAGACATTCTCTTCCTTAAAGAAAGAAAGAAGAGAAGGAAGAAGGTTATTTACCAATGAACATCAAGCAATCTTGATAGATAAAACAAGGAATCATAAAGGAAATAGGATGAGTCGGTACGAAGACTCAAATTAATCCTATGGTATGACTCCTAAGATAGACCTAGGACGATGATCCTTGTTAAGTTATTCTACATTGTTCCGAAGTTTGGCTCTGATACCAAGCTGTGACGCCCCACCTCTATACCCACGCTAGCCAAGAACACTCCGGAGAAGTGCTGTCACTAGCACGGAGAATAAGGCTGTTGAGGAGCGACCATCCATGTAATTGCTTATCACACGGTGGCTATAAATAATCTTCGGAAACAAACATAGAAATAATCATATCACAAATCAGTCACAGATATCCATATCACAAAGGCGGAAGAAGATATGAATATATAACTAACACATGAAAGTGTACATCAGAGTAGTGGTCAATAAGATCCACGATAATACAAAAGAATAGCAACACGTGCTATACAAAAGAATACAACTATGAGTCTATATCTCAAGTGTATACAACAAAAACTGCTAATCTAAACAGTTAGCCAAAAGTCAGAGTGATGGATCCCTGGGAAGAAGTCAAGCAGAAGCACCTGTAACATCTCGGTCTGATCCGAGTATTATTTAAGAAAATAATAAACGGATCAGTCTAGCTATAAATATCAGATGACATGATATAACATAAAAGATATGGCATAAACATAAACATCCATAACGACATACCGCTATAAGTATGTAAATAATGATCAACAGAAGATCAATCAATAAGAGATAATCAATATCACAAGAATCTTCTCAAAGATTCGAAGGGGGCATCATACCCTAAACTTGTACTCATAACAAGTCAATGACATAAATTTCAGAAATCAACACGAGAAATCCAGAAATCATAAAAAGGGAAAGAGGCCTATCACATGACGGTCCGAAGACCATGGGGAGCTACCCCACATGTGTGAGTGGAATCACACAGAATGAGGTCAAGACTAACCAAAAAGCAGAAAGGTATGTGTGAATGGAATCACACAAGTGGTGTCTAGTCTAACCTTGCAATGAAAGAGACATCGCGCAATTGCTAGTCTAATTCATAAAGCGATCATCAAGATCAACGAGAAGTGTCAATTACACTAAGCTAGTAAATATAGAAGTTTAGCCTCATGTCCCATAACCACTTGCTTAACTTAAATATTTACGAACAAACTGTAAATCTTCACTAATAAAATTGTCACAAGAGGTTCAATCGAACAAGTCCAAGAATTAACCGACGAAGTGAACGCAAGCGTTTCATACCACTTGTTTTACTAAGTCGTTTAATTAGATTTCTCATCCGAGTGAGGTAAAGGCTTGTATATACTAATAGATTGGAAAACGATTTAAGAAAAGAGCTTTGTTATTAAAAATAGAGTTGAAATTGTTTGTTAAAAGAGTTTTGATATTTACTACTAGTATTGAAACCTTTATATTATAAAGTGACAAAACACATAAGCAATTGTAGAAACAATCAGTCACAAAAATCGCATACGGAGATGTGAATAAAATCCAAGGAAATCAGCTCAATGTTTTTCAGATAAGATCCCCTACGGAGGGGGGGTCCAGGGGGGGTGGCAACCCCCCAAGGTGGGGGTGCGGGGGCAACGCCACCGCTTACGGGGTTCGACCTGCCCGGTCAGGTCGCGGGGGTCCAGGGGACAGCGCCCCCGGCGGGGTGCGGGGCAGTGCCCCGTCCAAAACGGTACGACCTAAGTGAAGACAAGCGGCCTACGACCTAAAGCAAAGTGAGGTCTAACGACCTAAGGGTTCACGCGGCCTAACACAATGGCCGAGCGACCTAACTGGAGTTAAGGGAGGCAAGCGACTTAAGGTCCAACGACCTACGACTCAAGCAAGCCGAGCGACCTAGTGTGGAGGGGTCGAGCGACTTAAGGAATGCGAACGACCTAAGGTCTAACGACCTACGACTTAACAGAGTCGAGCGACCTAAGGTCTAACGACCTACGACTTAACAGAGTCGAGCGACCTAAGGTCTAACGACCTACGACTTAACAGAGTCGAGCGACCTAAGGTAAATGGTCCAATGACCTAACTTGAACGACTTATCTAGAGCTTAGGTCGGAGACGACCTACGAGATAAACCAGGCCGACCTAGTGGACGAGCGACCTAAGGTAAATGGTCCAACGACCTAACTCAAACGACTTATCAGGAGCTTAGGTCGGAGACGACCTACGAGATAAACCAGGGCGAGCGACTTAACGTTTGCCTAGAGATTATAGGTCGGAAACGACCTAAGACTTAAAGCCTAACTCGCGAGCGACCTACGGCTTAAGGCCTAACTCGTGAGCGACCTACGACTTAAGGCTTAACTCGTGAGCGACCTAATTCCGAAGTGCCAATTCTTCCAGAACGACCTAAAGTTAACTCGTGAACGACTCACGACCCATGGACGAACAACTTAACTCCGAACGACCTAAAAATGGACAGAACGACCTAAGTGCAGAAAATTCACCAAAACGCTAAAAATTGGAGTTTTTCGCCAATCCAATCCAAACCAAATGCTAACATGCATGCAAAAATGATAGGGAATCATTCCCAACAGTCCAATATAGTTATAGGCTAGAATTATGAGATAAAAATCTCACCTTTGCACTAAAATTTATGAAGACGAAGCTTGAAAGCAAGGAGAAGCAATCCAAAGCTTGAATCCAATATCTTCTACTTGAATTTGGAGTTGAATGATGGAGTTGCAATTGAATTTGAGCTTGGAGTTTTAATTTCCCATTCTCTTCACCATTAATGCTAAAGCTTGAGTTAGTTAGGAAATTTATGAAGAGTGAGGAGAAGAGGGTTGGAACTTGGGCTTAATAGGCTAAACTAACCCAAAGTCCAAAGCGGGAAAAGTTAGTGAAATTTCACTAACTCCAAACCTATCGATGTTTATACTTAAAAAGTTGTAAACGACATTTCGAACTCAATGGAAGTGGTCTCGAGTCCTAATTTGACCGTTTGCAAAAAGTAGTTTTTCGGACCAAAATCCGATTAACGATTTAATATTTAAATAAAAATATTTAAATGTAAACTCGATAAATATGCGGGTTGTTACATTGGTGGACTTGGATGCTTTTTTTCGTATTAGTGGCTAACAATAAAGTTCCTTGTAAAGGGAGGAATATGATGCATCTGTAGTAACCAGGAAGCCGCTAGAGATAACTACAACAAATCACTGTAGCAAGAAAAAAGGAAGTCCTCATACTATTGCAGGATTTAGCAATGCTCAACAAAGGAATGCTCGAGAGAACGTGAGAGCCGCTCCATGCTTTCATTCATGTCGAGACCACCCGAAGCAGTAAAAGTCAAAGAATCAACCATAACCACCATCCATGAGAGAATACATGAGTTTATCAATGCTATCTTTCATGCTAAGGAAGAGCTACATGACTTCTGGGGATCATTTTTCCATAGCCGGCCAAGAAAAGACAAGAGAGCTTCTAAAATGTAGGAATGAAAAGGTTCAGCCCCACTAGCAAGTAGGAATAAGTACAACCCGACTTTCTATGCCGTCAAAATAAGTTATATTTAATTGAAGTAAAATATTCAAATTCAATATTGAATAATTTTAATCTTTGAAAATAAAATTTATCAATCAAAAGATTATTTGATAAAGAATTTTATTTTAATAAATTGATCAATAAATTCATTCTAAAAATAAATTAAACTCGAATAAAATATTTTGTAGTATAAATAATTTTATATATGAGTGAAATAATTAAAACTAATTATTAATTGAAGTTAATAAAATCAATGAATCAACGAAAGTAAATAATTATTGGATATTAATATTTAGTAAAATTTATCAACATTTATTTTTTAAAACACATGATAGATAAAATTTAAATTGGAAGTTTATTTACAAAGAGTTGATGGATTATTTATAGGTGGATAGTAAAATTTAATTTGTAACTAAGTGGGAAGAAAATTGGATTTGCTTTAGGGATTAAGTGTAAATAAAAAGACGAAAGAAACTTAGATAACAAATGGTAACCTATTCTACCTACCAACCAAGCCCACTTCTCAATATTCCCATCTCCAACCTTAAACCCCTTAACTTTGAAATTGACAAGAAACCAAGATAGGTACCAACAGGGAAGAAAAAGAAGAAAAAAAGGGAGCAAGTATATTAAAAATATTTATTTTCCTATGATTATAAAAATCATTTAAAGGTTTTTTTTAGAAAAGCTAGCCTGGCTTTAAAGTGGGCCGTGCCGCTGTATAAATAATGTAGAACATGTACTCTGTACATGCACAGAACAGCTAAGAACAATATAAAAATATAGCACGGGAGTTAGGCAAAAAGAGCCTAAACTACTAAAAGAATTATTTTTATAAAGAATATTCCAGATTTATTTTCCAAAATGATGAGAATATTTTTATGGTACTCGAATAAATGAGAATTATGAAAAATAATATTTTCGATTAAATAATTAATTTTTGATAGTGATATAATATGGAGAAAATATTATTAATGAAAATTATTTAAAAAAATAAAGTTACAAATTTTTTTATAATGATTTCTCAGTTTCATAAATCTCATTATTATTTTAAAGAATGAAGTGGAACTTCAAATTGTTAAATTATTATCAAAGG
The DNA here is from genome assembly GCA_030765085.1 of Allium cepa. Classification (NCBI taxonomy): domain Eukaryota; kingdom Viridiplantae; phylum Streptophyta; class Magnoliopsida; order Asparagales; family Amaryllidaceae; genus Allium; species Allium cepa. Next base: position 281,399,861 of record CM060934.1, on the reverse strand, counting down.
TGCTTTACTAGATTGTGAAGTGAAAATGGAATTTAATATTCTGAATTTTAAATTAAGTATTTGGGATTTTGAAAGGGTTTGAATTTGAAAATCATTTTTGGAAAAAAATAATATATTATAAATTGATTTTTAATGGATTCTTGATTTATGAACTCCTTTATGGTTACTTTAAAGGTTTTAAAGAGGAATTTCAAAGTGTACATATTATTCTCAATGAGTTACCGGGATGAAATTGAAAGAAGATTCGAATTATTGGTTTCTTTGAAATTAGATAAGATGTTTAATACAAAGATCATGGAGAAAAAGAATAAAACATAAAACACACACATATTTGGAAATATATATTCATATTTACATTATTTTTATGTTTATAATGAGAATATAATACATTTTTACAATGACATGAACGAGCTATGTGTAGATAGATGGTGCTTGTTGTTGTTGTTGTGGGTGTAGTTAAGTGTTGTCGAATCACCTTTAAATTACTCATGTACGTATTGTCTTATGCCATATGTGATATCACTACAACAAAAAAGGCCTTTTGCAAAGTCCAAAAAAGGCTCCAAAAGTTTCCGTAGCATTATTTTAAACGTTGCTACGACATGGTACTAAATGTTCAAAACTTTCTGCAGCCTTAGATCATAAAGTTACAAAAATTCTACATATTGTTGCACTTCAAAAACTCTACTCAAAGTTTTATTCTATAGCTTTTATCAACTGTTGTCAAAGACAACAATTTTTTGTGGCGTTTATTACACCATTCTTGCTTTGTTTTTTGTAGCATTTTCAAATTGCCACCACATATATTTTGTAGTGTTTGTTCTTTACTACTATATATTTTTCGTAGCATTTATGTTTGCAATAATATATTTTTCTAGCATTTCTTTTATGCCCATACAGTTTTTGTATTGTTTAATAAATTGTCCTAAAAAAATATTGATTATGTTGCAGTAAGTTATACATGCTACAATTCCCTATTAGTGGCTTGTTTAGTTTCTACTATAATAATCATCATATTCAAACAATTGTAAAAAAACATTAATGTCTTATCAGATGCAATATCTGCAACCATTTCATTACAATTATTTTACAAAATGACCAAATTCATAAAAATCCATAACAATTCACTAATAAGTTTACATATCTAGTACTAACAAAATGTTATAATATATATGGTTAAATTCAAGTTCAATTGCTTGATTACCCATAATTATTTTTTGTAACTAGTCTTTCCTCCGCAAACATAAGTACCAGTAGATAGGTTCAACAATCAATAGTGATGACTAATTCAGATTACACAATAATAGCACTACAACTTTATGATTGTATGAATGCATAAACTACTTCACAACTCTATAAACTAATTGCATATCGACAAGTGCTACAACTTACTCTCTGCATGCATAAACTCCAAATTTCCATACTGCAACTCGATAAACCTTTGACTTACTACAATTACATCTTGATGGTGGTGTAATAGGGTTCTAGCTGATCGGGGTAAATTATAAACCTTAATAAATAGGTTTGTTGACTACCAGAGTTTCCATTTGGACCTTATACTGCTAATTGTTATGTTTTGAAATTTTTTATAAACTTATTTAATTTTTATAAAACTAAGTTAATTTTTATAAAAATTTGTTAACTTTTATAAACTTAGTTAACGTTTGATCATCACCATCATCATCATCATCATTGTCGTCGTCGTCATAACTATTATAAACTTAGTTTTTTTATCAAATTTAGTTAATTATTATTATTGTAAGCATAGTTAATTATTACGATCATCATCATCATCATCATAATTAAGATGTTATTTTAAAAAAAGTTAGTCAACGCAGTTAAATTTTTATAGTACTTATTAAATTTTATAAATTTATTTAATTTTTATAAAACCTAGTTAACATGTTTAGTTTTTATAAAACTTAGTTAACTTGCCAAATTTTTATGAACTTAGTTAATTTATTATTTTCTTATTATAAACTTGGTTAATTTTATCAAACTTAGCTAATTATTATTATTGTTGTTATTATTATTATTATTATTATAAACCTCTTAATTCTTAGAAAATCTTAGTTAACTTAGTTAAATTTTATAGCTTATTTAGTTTTTAAAAAACTTAGTTAATTTTTATAATACATAGTTAACTTGTTTAATTTTTATAAACTTAGTTAATTTATTATTATTACTATTATTATTGTTGCTGTTATTATAATAAACTTAGTTAAGTTTCGTCAAACTTAGTTTATTATTTATTATAAAAGTTAAGTTTTATCAAACTTAATTTATTATTATTATAAACTTGTTAATTTTTAAAAAATTAGTTAAATTAATTAAGTTTTTATAATACTTAGTTAATTTTTGTAAAACTTAGTTAATTTTTATGAATCTTAGTTAACATGTTCAATTTTTATGAACATAATTAATTTACTTTTAATACTATTACTGTCATTATTATTATAAACTTAATTAGCTACATTAAAGTTCTATAATAAATAGTTACTTTTTATAAACCTAGTTAATTTTTATAAAACTTAGACAATTTTTAAATATTTATAAACTTTGTTAAATTGTTTTTATTATTATTAACTTAGTTAGTTTTTATCAAATTATAGTTTATTATTATAAACCAGTTAATTATAGTTAAATTTTATGATATTTAGTTAATTCTTATAGATGTTTATATTTATAATAGTTTTATAAAATTATTTATTTTTTATAAATTTTATTAGTTTTTTATAAAACTTATTTAACTTGTTTTTAATTTTTATAAACTTAATTAATTTATTACTATTATTATAAACTCAATTAATTTTTATCAAACTTTATTATAATTATTATTGCAAATTTGTAAACTTTTTTAAAATTTATTTAGCTTAGTTATGTTTTTATAAACTTATTTATTTTTTATCAAACTTAGTCAATTTTATAAATCTTAGTTAACTTGTTTAATTTTTGTAAACTTGGTTAGTTTTTTTTAACTATTGTTATTATTATTATAAACTTATTTAATTTTATCACACTTAATTATTATTATTATTTTAAACTTTTTAATTTTTAAAAAATTAAGTTAACTTAATTAATCTTTATAAAACTAGTTAAATTGTTTGATTTTTATAAACTTAATTTATTATTATTATTATTAATCTAGTTAAGTTTTTCCAAACTTAGTTTATTGTTGTTATTATTATTATCATCATTATTATTTTAAACTTGTTAATTGTAAAAAGCATAGTTAACGTAGTTTATGAATTGGACAATGTCAGCTAATCGTGATAGTAAAATATCAATATGGGGAATCGTGGAAACAATCGCTGAATAACTATCATTCAATATATATGGAAATACCAAGACCGCCTTAACAATATATCATGATAATTGGACATCACATACACGAACATGCCGAATGATTTTGTATATATTAACTTTATGTATTAAGTAACTATGCAATCTAAATTTCTCATGTATTAAAATTAACGCCAATTTTAAGTGATGCACACACTAAAGGTTCCACTAATCAATTATAATTTGGACTAATGCACATAATCACTGCTATACCACATGTTAATATTTTTGTTTGTGTTATGTATTTCATTTTTCCTACCTTTAAAACTTTGAAAATATGTAAAATATTTTGACAAATTACCTTGATCAAATCTTTCCTTCCTGTTGTTTACATCACAAATTTTATAATAGCTCTATATCATCATTATATTTGCACAGATGAGGATGAGCCCGAGTCCCTACATATCACTAAAAAGGAATTATTGTCTTTGAATGCTAAATCAGAACAATCGTTGTAACGACCCGTTGATTTTAATAAATTTATAACGTATTTAATTTGATTTTTGAGAAATTTTAAACAATAATATTTTAAAATAAAATTTAATATTTGAAATACGTCCATTTTATTTTAGCAGATGGTAAATTTTCATCTGATTTTATAAAAGTTTATATCATTGTGAAATTCTATTAAATTCAAGTCAGTTAATAATTGCTAATAATAAAATATAAAAATAAATTTTGTTGTTTGTATGTCATTGATACTATTTAAGCAAGTTAACTTATAACTCTTATATGTAAACAACAATTCTATAAATGTATTTAAGTTACTGTAAAAAAGAATCCAATTGTTTTAATTATCTTATGTGTAAACAATAACTCTATAAATGTATTTAAGTTACTATAAAAAGACTTCAATTGTTTTAATTATCTATCCATTAATTATGTTGCGTTCTTTTCTTTGTTGCCTTTCTCATTCCTTGATTTTGGTGCTATCGGCTTCAACAAACATATCATATTCAGTACAAAATTTATATATATACTCCTTACCTTACCTGTGTCTTTTCTTTATCTGCTTCTCTTCTTTACAAGCAAATTATAAAGTGCATTAAATAGCTTTTTAGCTGAAATCAAGGGGATTGAACCATTGCCATTATTTTGTTTATATATATTTTAGGTTCTCTGTTGCTTTCGGAAAGAAATATATGTTGCCTTCTTTGTGTATTATTCCACCTTCTTAATTTTCGCATGCGTTTCTATTATTTCTCTTTTCTCTTACCTGAAGCATTTATTTTGACTCCTCAATCTCCATCCATTTAAAAAAAATCATAACTTCCTGCCCAATCAAATTTATTGCTTTAATAATCTTTCCTGAATCAATTCTTCTAACCGTTGCTATTTTATTGCAGTAAATTATTCATTACTTTACATTTATATCAGTAACTTTAATTGTGACAGTTAATTTCCCTTCGGTTTTAAATTTTGAAACGTGCTACACATGCATATCAATTGCTTAATTATCTGCGTCAATCAAGTGTTTATGTTACTTCTCATTTATTTTATTGCCAACAGTACAAATTCAAACAGTCATCTAGCTTTATTACTCCCTTTATCTTTTGTTCTGCACGATCACTTGAAGAAACGTATAACGTACGTACATTTTTCTTTTTTTCATTATTTTATTTGGCTGCAGCTCATATTTTATTTGCGTGTATAAATCAACATGAATATTTATTGCCTAAATCCTCACCTGCTACTTTATATTTATTATTTATATGATACATTTCCCAATTTGTGCCTATTCATTTTTCCTACATTACTTGTTTTAACCGCTGAAACATTTTTAACCTTTTGATAGTTCAATTTTTCCACTCTGCCCATTTTATATATATTTCTTTTCTTCCCCCTCTCTCCGTTCTCTGCTTTCAATATAAATTTGCCAAATCCACCTTCATATTTTCACTCGGCAAGGATAATTTTTTTTAATAAATATAAAAGCATCGCTGCTTCATCTTTTGCCGCCTAGATCTCATTGCCTTCACCAATTCCATAACAAGCCTTCTGCTTCCTTTCCCCTCATTTATATACTTATATAAGTAAGTAAGTTGTTTTAAAACTTACTTTGGGTTAATCTTTTTATATGGTGTTATAAGTTGCTTTTTTTTGTATGATGCGTGTGTTACATATAATAGTAAAGTATATTATATCATAGTATATTTTATCACTGTGTTTATGATTTTAAAGTAAATATATATAATTTATTGTATGTATATGTTAGTTTTGGACCAAAATACGTTAGTATATATGGATATAACTCAAAGCTTTCTATTTTGTGTTAATATATGTACAAACTTATATTTTGTTTTGCGTGTGAGTTCTCTGTTATATATAAAAAGACAGTATATATGCTATTTTCGTTTATATGAATACTTTGCTTTTTGATTAATATATATACGTTTTAATATAATATATATGAAATTATATAAATTCTAAATATGTCTGTTATACAAATTTTACCAGTCATGCATATATTAATTATGTTATAGTATGTTATACTAAAATTGGTTATAGTTTTATATAAGTAATGTGTTTAAATATATATATATATATATATATATATATATAACAGTTTTGATTTTTATTATACATTAATGTTTTGATTCTTTAATAAATACATGTATATATTCGGGAGCAGTAGTCTTTTGTTGTAACGATCCTGAATTTTATTTAATTTAAATTAATAATTAAATGAAATTTTGAATAAAAATTTATAAAATTAATTATAAATAGTGATGTGAGTAACATCACCTTTCTAATCTAAAAATGAATATGGTTACATTTTCTATGATAATTATTTTTGTGATATATATGTATGTTTCTCTGCATATATGGATGGATGTTATACACTTGTTGAAATCTCTGGAACAAAATCTCTGGAACAAACTGTTCCAGTTTTCAAGTTGAAGTTGATTCAAAGTTTATTCTTATTATTATTTCCTGATAACTTTTGAAATTTCAAACATGATAAGTTGAAACTTAAACACCATCTAGATTTTGAAAACAAGTTTAAGTAGTTTAGTTTGAAAATTTCCTGTAAGTAAGAAAAATACAGTTGAAGCTTAAATAATGGGATAAATCAAATGTCGTGTTATATTGATTATGGTATATGCCTCGAATCATCTTTGAAAAGTATGATTTTTAAAATAAAAATCCAAATTTTAAATGTTGAATTGCATGTAAGTTTTGGAATTTTCTGGAAAATACATTTTTGGCGATTTCTAATGATCGTGGCGACTGGAGGGGCTGAGCCTTCTTCTGGTGATGGAGGAGCCATCGGAGGGTCGAAGAAAAATGGGGGAAGGTGGCCCGGTTGGTCGTGGTGGCGGCGGTGTGGGGATATGTTTTGTAAACCTAATTTTTTCCCACGTGAGAAATTTGTGCACCGCTGTCTCGGGGAAGCACCGAGTGCCTCGGGGTTCTGGGGGATGGAAGGGATCGAGTTGACGCGTCGAAGGCCGGAGTTGTAGGCTGGTCAGTGGTCGGGGGTCGGAGAACATGGTGTTGCCAGGTTTTGGGGGGTTTTTGTTTTCGCGTGTTCCTGGTTTCGGCCTGATGCTCATTTTCGATTCGAAGGGAGGATGGAGGTTCTGATGGTCGGAGATTTGTACGTGGGAGATCGTCGACTTGTTCGACGTAGTGGCAGTGCCGGAAGATCGCCAGAGGCGAAGTGCACGTGCACGAGCACTGTGTGTTCTGGGTATTTGGTTGCCTGGGAGGAACTAGAGTTTTTCTTGCGTCGAACTCGAGTGGATCAGGTCATTTACTCGAAGCATTAACAGGGGGGGCCTCGGGTCAATGAGTTGTTTCAGGGTTTATAACCTGACAGAGTTCTGTTTTTTTTTAAAAAATTTTAAATGAAATTTAAATTTAAAGTAGAATGTAAAACAGGGGTTTTGAATTCAAAAATTTAACTTTGTAATTCAAATGAACTTTTGAATCCAAGGTTTAGAAAAAAAAATGAATTTGGTTTTTAAATCAAGAAATAAAAATCAAGTTTTTAAAAGCAAGTTAAAACCAAAGTTTTTAAATCAAAGTTAAATTATTGGATTCAAAGTTCTTCTATGAATTCAAATCTGAAATTTCAAATCAGTTTTTAAATCTGTATGTTTAAAACAAGTTTAAATTAATTTTTTTTAGGTAATTAGTTCCAAACAAATGTTTAAATTTGATTTTGATAAAATTCTTCTATTTAAGGATTTTAAATGAAAGGTTAAATAAATTGTTTTAAATTAAAATTTGCCAGTTAAAATGCAATGTAATTTAAAAAGCTAAAATTTTTATCTAAGAATTAAGTAGTTTAATTTAAAGGCTTTTCTTATATAAGTAATAAAATGTTCTTTTTCATTTCTCTTAAAAAAAAAAGTGTATAAATTTATATTTAAATTTGGCTAATGTTAAATGGCAAATCATTTTGAATCTTGAATTCAAAATGGAATTCAAATTTAAATTCAAAAAGAGTAATGTTTTTAAAATACACTTTAATATTCCTTCAAATCATTATTAAAGGAATAAATTATCTCAGAAATAATTAAAGGGTGAAAATGATTTAACTTAATTAAATAATGATTAATCAAGGAGTTTAAGCATAATTACTCGATGTAATTAAATTGTGACTCATTAAAATAAGTGATTTGGGATGAGCACTTATTGTAGCCAGTTAAGGATAATTAATTGAATGATAGTTAATTAAAGATGTACTAATTAATGAGTTATAATTAATTGAAGATTAATTTGGTATTGTAAGTAGTTAATTAATCAAATGATTAAGATAAAATTTCATTTAATGTAATTAAAATGTTGATTTATCCATAAAGATAATTAATTACTTAAAAATAATTATTTAATAAAATTAATAAAGGTTAAATAATTTTGTAATTTACCTAAGGTTAATCTAATTAATTTATTAATTAAGGATAATTAATTAAAGTGTTTGATAAATTAATTTATATCAAATTATTTGTAATTAATTCATAAATCAGGATTAGATAATTAATTTATAAGTAATTAATTTACTAGGAAATAAATTGAATTGATTAGGATTAAGAGAATAGTTAATCCTGCTTATAAATGTTTATTGAATGATTGACCTTACTTATGAATGATTGAATTAAATGAGTTGCCTTGAATTGATTATCCTATCTGATTTGTGATATTTTGTTCTATAGATTGAGCTGTGTGTATTTATTTACATTTGTATATTATCTGTGAATCTGTGTATGGTCGATAAGCGTTATAGTTTATATCGCTTATCAACTATATTTTTGTGTTTTAATCTGTGATGATTGAAATGATGTTGCACTATTGTGTTAAACCCCTGGACCACACCATACACACACAAATATGGATTTCACGAGGAAATCGATTAAGTCACAGATTTTGAAATGATTTATAAAGAATTGAATATTTGAATTCAAACGTTTTGGAAATGGAATCGGACTAAATGTGAAAAGAAATTGAAAAGGGAATTTCAAAGATGGAAATTTATTTTGAATAACAGGATTAAGTGTTGGAATTTAAATACTTTAAATTAAATTTGAATTCAATATTCAAATTGAATTCTGTATTTTGAAACTAGGGATTAATGATATTATACTAGTCATTATGAGTTAAATCATTTTTTTAAAAAGTATTATTTTTGGGAATTTGAATTTAACCCAAGGATTTCAACTCGTATAAATGAATCAGATTTCCAAAATGAAAACTGTTGTTTTCAAGGGATAAACACTTTTAGATAAGAACTGAAATTCCAGTTAATTAGGGGAATTTCAAGATTGAATAGAGAAATGATTTTCCTAAGTTATGAATGAATTCTTTTTGAAAGCTATGAATTAAATCTGTTTATTTTTAACAGATTTAAATTGATGATTTGTTTAAATCAAATTGAAATGAAATTGTTTTGAAGGCTATAAGTTAAATCTTTGATTTAGAGATTTAACGAGTTAATCAAATTGAAATGAAAATTGATTTGGAAAATCTGTGAATGAATCTTTTGTTTAAAAGATTAAAATGTGAAAATTGTTTAAACCGTTAAAGGTTGTGAAAATGAATCTTTTTGTTAAAGATTGAAATGGTAAATTGTTAAACCATTTGAAAGAAAAACTTTGGATTTTTAAGTTGTGACTTAATTGAAATCCCAATATCCATATGTTTTTGAACTATTTCGCTCACTATTCGGTTTAGCCGGGAAAGGACCTTTGTGTCGTATAACCCATTCCGAATTTGTGATACGTCGTTATGGATAGCATTTGAAGACCGGTGATGAAGACCGGGTATTTGCGAAAGCGATAGGATGACCTATCGATTGTCTCTGCACTGGGTAGCTCCCGGTATAGAAACTCCCTAAGTGATGGGAAATCTGATCGGGATTGTGAATATCCGGATTGCAAGGGCTTCGTAAGAAGTGCCTTCGGTTTTGTTCGAGCCCGGAACAGACTTATATGGATTGTATGTCTGACATTACAAGTTGAGATATAAAGCTGATTTCTTTCAAATATATTTCTGTTGGTGGCGGAGAATTTATTCTTTTAGCTTAACACCCTTCTCTGAGACGTACGTGCTCAGAGGTTATGTAGTTGAATGTTATCAGCGATATATTCCCAATTTGGTAATGTGACATGCTGAGTGATGCTCAAATGATCATTGTGTTGATTATTTGTGATAGGATCGTTTATTTGATCGTCTATCCTTGTGATCATTGTGTTGATCATTTGTTGACCCAAAGCATGGCTTTTGTATAAAGTATGTTTTTGTGGACGTGACTTCGTCGAGCCTCACACCCCGTGAATGGTCAAAACAGGAAAGAAGCAGCAAGGTTATGAGGGGTAGCGCCCTTTAGGATATGTGCATTTCCTTCTGGAAAAGGGTGGTATCATGGTATGGAGCCCAGATACTTACTCATGTTGAAACACTTTGTTTTTATGATTGTGTGAATTGATTAGAGAGCTCTCGGATAAAGGTCCCAAAGGACCGGGGGATGGCATATTCGGTCAGTTGTTACTCAGTTAGGGGTAACCCGGCCTTGTGTTGGTAGAGATCCGGTTTGGTTCTCGGGGATGTCCATCCAGAGGCATTCTCATGTGGCAATGGGAAGTTCCTTGGCCTGATCATTCGTTGGAAATCCAAAGAAACAATACGAACCTTGTACAGTATTAGTTGTATAACTTGCCATGGAATGTGGCGGTAACCTGCTATTGAACATGGTTAGCTATAGTAGGCATACGATAATGGTCGTATGTTGGCTAAGATTTATATTCTACTTTCGAAATGAATTTTTCCTACACTATGCACTAGTAATAATATCAAACGTTTCTTTTAATGCGTATCAAGCATCTTTGACTATCATAAGGAGAAATCTCCTCCGATTCTGCGTTTGCATTGTGTGTGTGTGCGGGAGGCCTTATGGTAGTCTCATTTTTAAAAAAAAGCATTGCGAATTGACTTTGAAAATCTTTTATTGAATGTTTTTAAAGATAAACTGTTTTTGTTGCTCACACCAGTCCCACGACTGATCCGGAGTTTATTGTTTTCTTTCCTAAACTCTGGGTGCTCATTATATTTCTACACGAGCAGTCTAGAGTTGGGTTTTTCAGATAGTCAGATGTAGTAGATTATCTGGAGTTAGTTCAGTCTTTGGTTCGCACCAATCTTGCTAAGCTTGGTGCAATGTTATGGGGGTTCGAGCTATTGCTGGATTAGTTCTTGGAAATGGAGTTGCAGTTATTTTTGGAGTTCTCTCTTGAAGACTATTTTAGAGTTATTTGTTCCACTGCTAGATGTTATCTATTTTCTTTTCCGCTGCCGTTTTATTGTATCATATCTCTGATGTATATTGATATCTATTGGATCATCTGTTGTATCAGATATTGTATCAAAGCTGTATATCAATGTATTATTCTTTTATTCCGCTGTGTTGTTTACTTAATGTTTGTTATAAGCTCCGGCGAATCGGATTTGAACGGTCGAATCTATGGCATTCGAATACGATTTGAAGTATGGATGTCGATTTTCGAGCGGGCAAAATCGAAAACGTTACATTTGGTATCAGAGCTTAGGGTTTAAACTTTAGCTCAGGAGCGTAACACATTAAGTAGCTCAATAGAGATAGGGTGAAGTATCCCTAGAATGAGTAATCCCTAAGATATCTGTTTGAACGCCTCAGTAAATTCTCTTACTATCTACTGATAGTAAGTATGAGTGCAAGAAGAAAACGAGATAGGGGACAGGGAAATACGACTATAAATGGTCAATGCTCTGTAACAACAGTGAAAACAATCTTTCTTATCAAATTCCTTTGATTCGTTTCCAAATTCTTTTGATTTCTTCGTGATAGCTCCAGAAAGAAATTTCGGTGTGATGATCGCCCTACGAATCGTTGTAGGAAATTTTTAATTCGTATCTTCATCGATTTCTTTTCAGTTTTTGATTTAAACCTTAATGAATATGAATTTGAAATTTGAATGAATTGGGAATAATGAATATGAATTAGAAATTTTAAAATTGAGTTAAAATTGATTAATAGAATATGAAGAATGATTAGAATTGTATCGATAAAATGATTTTGATTAAAACCCAATTTGAAATTCTATTATAATTTCTTGTATCTATTGTTGATATTCTGAGTTGGTGAGCCAAATGCAGAACTGATATCTAGTTTGATCTGAAAAGATATTTCTTCTATCTTTCGTCTATCTCTGTATTGTTTTCGTGTCTGCGAATTTCGAGGACGAAATTCTTTTAAGGGGGGAAGTCTGTAACGATCCTGAATTTTTATTTAATTTAAATTAATAATTAAATGAAATTTTGAATAAAAATTTATAAAATTAATTATAAATAGTGATGTGAGTAACATCACCTTTCTAATCTAAAAATGAATATGGTTACATTTTCTATGATAATTATTTTTGTGATATATATGTATGTTTCTCTGCATATATGGATGGATGTTATACACTTGTTGAAATCTCTGGAACAAAATCTCTGGAACAAACTGTTCCAGTTTTCAAGTTGAAGTTGATTCAAAGTTTATTCTTATTATTATTTCCTGATAACTTTTGAAATTTCAAACATGATAAGTTGAAACTTAAACACCATCTAGATTTTGAAAACAAGTTTAAGTAGTTTAGTTTGAAAATTTCCTGTAAGTAAGAAAAATACAGTTGAAGCTTAAATAATGGGATAAATCAAATGTCGTGTTATATTGATTCTGGTATATGCCTCGAATCATCTTTGAAAAGTATGATTTTTAAAATAAAAATCCAAATTTTAAATGTTGAATTGCATGTAAGTTTTGGAATTTTCTGGAAAATACATTTTTGGCGATTTCTAATGATCGTGGCGACTGGAGGGGCTGAGCCTTCTTCTGGTGATGGAGGAGCCATCGGAGGGTCGAAGAAAAATGGGGGAAGGTGGCCCGGTTGGTCGTGGTGGCGGCGGTGTGGGGATATGTTTTGTAAACCTAATTTTTTCCCACGTGATAAATTTGTGCACCGCTGTCTCGGGGAAGCACCGAGTGCCTCGGGGTTCTGGGGGATGGAAGGGATTGAGTTGACGCGTCGAAGGCCGGAGTTGTAGGCTGGTCAGTGGTCGGGGGTCGGAGAACATGGCGTTGCCAGGTTTTGGGGGGTTTTTGTTTTCGCGTGTTCCAGGTTTCGGCCTGATGCTCATTTTCGATTCGAAGGGAGGATGGAGGTTCTGATGGTCGGAGATTTGTACGTGGGAGATCGTCGACTTGTTCGACGTAGTGGCGGTGCCAGAAGATCGCCAGCGGCGAAGTGCACGTGCACGAGCACTGTGTGTTCTGGGTATTTGGTTGCCTGGGAGGAACTAGAGTTTTTCTTGCGTCGAACTCGAGTGGATCAGGTCATTTACTCGAAGCATTAACAGGGGGGGCCTCGGGTCAATGAGTTGTTTCAGGGTTTATAACCTGACAGAGTTCTGTTTTTTTTTAAAAAAATTTAAATGAAATTTAAATTTAAAGCAGAATGTAAAACAGGGGTTTTGAATTCAAAAATTTAACTTTGTAATTCAAATGAACTTTTGAATCCAAGGTTTAGAAAAAAAAATGATTTGGTTTTTAAATCAAGAAATAAAAATCAAGTTTTTAAAAGCAAGTTAAAACCAAAGTTTTTAAATCAAAGTTAAATTATTGGATTCAAAGTTCTTCTATGAATTCAAATCTGAAATTTCAAATCAGTTTTTAAATCTGTATGTTTAAAACAAGTTTAAATTAATTTTTTTTAGGTAATTAGTTCCAAACAAATGTTTAAATTTGATTTTGATAAAATTCTTCTATTTAAGGATTTTAAATGAAAGGTTAAATAAATTGTTTTAAATTAAAATTTGCCAGTTAAAATGCAATGTAATTTAAAAAGCTAAAATTTTTATCTAAGAATTAAGTAGTTTAATTTAAAGGCTTTTCTTATATAAGTAATAAAATGTTCTTTTTCATTTCTCTTAAAAAAAAAGTGTATAAATTTATATTTAAATTTGGCTAATGTTAAATGGTAAATCATTTTGAATCTTGAATTCAAAATGGAATTCAAATTTAAATTCAAAAAGAGTAATGTTTTTAAAATACACTTTAATATTACATTAAATCATTATTAAAGGAATAAATTATCTCAAAAATAATTAAAGGGTGAAAATGATTTAACTTAATTAAATAATGATTAATCAAGGAGTCTAAGCATAATTACTCGATGTAATTAAATTGTGACTCATTAAAATAAGTGATTTGGGATGAGCACTTATTGTAGCCAGTTAAGGATAATTAATTGAATGATAGTTAATTAAAGATGTACTAATTAATGAGTTATAATTAATTGAAGATTAATTTGGTATTGTAAGTAGTTAATTAATCAAATGATTAAGATAAAATTTCATTTAATGTAATTAAAATGTTGATTTATCCATAAAGATAATTAATTACTTAAAAATAGTTATTTAATAAAATTAATAAAGGTTAAATAATTTTGTAATTTACCTAAGGTTAATCTAATTAATTTATTAATTAAGGATAATTAATTAAAGTGTTTGATAAATTAATTTATATCAAATTATTTGTAATTAATTCATAAATCAGGATTAGATAATTAATTTATAAGTAATTAATTTACTAGGAAATAAAATGAATTGATTAGGATTAAGAGAATAGTTAATCCTGCTTATAAATGTTTATTGAATGATTGACCTTACTTATGAATGATTGAATTAAATGAGTTGCCTTGAATTGATTATCCTATCTGATTTGTGATATTTTGTTCTATAGATTGAGCTGTGTGTATTTATTTACATTTGTATATTATCTGTGAATCTGTGTATGGTCGATAAGCGTTATAGTTTATATCGCTTATCAACTATATTTTTGTGTTTTAATCTGTGATGATTGAAATGATGTTGCACTATTGTGTTAAACCCCTGGACCACACCATACACACACAAATATGGATTTCACGAGGAAATCGATTAAGTCACAGATTTTGAAATGATTTATAAAGAATTGAATATTTGAATTCAAACGTTTTGGAAATGGAATCGGACTAAATGTGAAAAGAAATTGAAAAGGGAATTTCAAAGATGGAAATTTATTTTGAATAACAGGATTAAGTGTTGGAATTTAAATACTTTAAATTAAATTTGAATTCAATATTCAAATTGAATTCTGTATTTTGAAACTAGGGATTAATGATATTATACTAGTCATTATGAGTTAAATCATTTTTTTAAAAAGTATTATTTTTGGGAATTTGAATTTAACCCAAGGATTTCAACTCGTATAAATGAATCAGATTTCCAAAATGAAAACTGTTGTTTTCAAGGGATAAACACTTTTAGATAAGAACTGAAATTCCAGTTAATTAGGGGAATTTCAAGATTGAATAGAGAAATGATTTTCCTAAGTTATGAATGAATTCTTTTTGAAAGCTATGAATTAAATCTGTTTATTTTTAACAGATTTAAATTGATGATTTGTTTAAATCAAATTGAAATGAAATTGTTTTGAAGGCTATAAGTTAAATCTTTGATTTAGAGATTTAACGAGTTAATCAAATTGAAATGAAAATTGATTTGGAAAATCTGTGAATGAATCTTTTGTTTAAAAGATTAAAATGTGAAAATTGTTTAAACCGTTAAAGGTTGTGAAAATGAATCTTTTTGTTAAAGATTGAAATGGTAAATTGTTAAACCATTTGAAAGAAAAACTTTGGATTTTTAAGTTGTGACTTAATTGAAATCCCAATATCCATATGTTTTTGAACTATTTCGCTCACTATTCGGTTTAGCCGGGAAAGGACCTTTGTGTCGTATAACCCATTCCGAATTTGTGATACGTCGTTATGGATAGCATTTGAAGACCGGTGATGAAGACCGGGTATTTGCGAAAGCGATAGGATGACCTATCGATTGTCTCTGCACTGGGTAGCTCCCGGTATAGAAACTCCCTAAGTGATGGGAAATCTGATCGGGATTGTGAATATCCGGATTGCAAGGGCTTCGTAAGAAGTGCCTTCGGTTTTGTTCGAGCCCGGAACAGACTTATATGGATTGTATGTCTGACATTACAAGTTGAGATATAAAGCTGATTTCTTTCAAATATATTTCTGTTGGTGGCGGAGAATTTATTCTTTTAGCTTAACACCCTTCTCTGAGACGTACGTGCTCAGAGGTTATGTAGTTGAATGTTATCAGCGATATATTCCCAATTTGGTAATGTGACATGCTGAGTGATGCTCAAATGATCATTGTGTTGATTATTTGTGATAGGATCGTTTATTTGATCGTCTATCCTTGTGATCATTGTGTTGATCATTTGTTGACCCAAAGCATGGCTTTTGTATAAAGTATGTTTTTGTGGACGTGACTTCGTCGAGCCTCACACCCCGTGAATGGTCAAAACAGGAAAGAAGCAGCAAGGTTATGAGGGGTAGCGCCCTTTAGGATATGTGCATTTCCTTCTGGAAAAGGGTGGTATCATGGTATGGAGCCCAGATACTTACTCATGTTGAAACACTTTGTTTTTATGATTGTGTGAATTGATTAGAGAGCTCTCGGATAAAGGTCCCAAAGGACCGGGGGATGGCATATTCGGTCAGTTGTTACTCAGTTAGGGGTAACCCGGCCTTGTGTTGGTAGAGATCCGGTTTGGTTCTCGGGGATGTCCATCCAGAGGCATTCTCATGTGGCAATGGGAAGTTCCTTGGCCTGATCATTCGTTGGAAATCCAAAGAAACAATACGAACCTTGTACAGTATTAGTTGTATAACCTGCCATGGAATGTGGCGGTAACCTGCTATTGAACATGGTTAGCTATAGTAGGCATACGATAATGGTCGTATGTTGGCTAAGATTTATATTCTACTTTCGAAATGAATTTTTCCTACACTATGCACTAGTAATAATATCAAACGTTTCTTTTAATGCGTATCAAGCATCTTTGACTATCATAAGGAGAAATCTCCTCCGATTCTGCGTTTGCATTGTGTGTGTGTGCGGGAGGCCTTATGGTAGTCTCATTTTTAAAAAAAAGCATTGCGAATTGACTTTGAAAATCTTTTATTGAATGTTTTTAAAGATAAACTGTTTTTGTTGCTCACACCAGTCCCACGACTGATCCGGAGTTTATTGTTTTCTTTCCTAAACTCTGGGTGCTCATTATATTTCTACACGAGCAATCTAGAGTTGGGTTTTTCAGATAGTCAGATGTAGTAGATTATCTGGAGTTAGTTCAGTCTTTGGTTCGCACCAATCTTGCTAAGCTTGGTGCAATGTTATGGGGGTTCGAGCTATTGCTGGATTAGTTCTTGGAAATGGAGTTGCAGTTATTTTTGGAGTTCTCTCTTGAAGACTATTTTAGAGTTATTTGTTCCACTGCTAGATGTTATCTATTTTCTTTTCCGCTGCCGTTTTATTTATCATATCTCTGATGTATATTGATATCTATTGGATCATCTGTTGTATCTGATATTGTATCAAAGCTGTATATCAATGTATTATTCTTTTATTCCGCTGTGTTGTTTACTTAATGTTTGTTATAAGCTCCGGCGAATCGGATTTGAACGGTCGAATCTATGGCATTCGAATACGATTTGAAGTATGGATGTCGATTTTCGAGCGGGCAAAATCGAAAACGTTACATTTGTCGTGTAAAGAAATTTGTGTAAAATTTTGCTTTAAACTTTTGTTTTGTTTGAGTTAGTGAGGAGTTTTATAAACATTGGTTTAAATAGAAAATAGATGCAGATGTACCCAGTATATATAGGTTAGTGTATATGAGTTTTTAAAACATGATAGCATTTGTTTACTTTTGTTTTGAAAAAAAATAAGTTGCATCATTGTTTAAGCTTTACCGATACCTATTGCTTTATACATACAAATTTATGTACGTTGTATAATATGTTGACAAACTTATATAATGCATATGTTTGTATGGAGGCTGATGGATTGTGTACATGCTTATAATAGTTTATTTGTATATGGTATGTTTAAGTAAATGATATTAAGTTATGTGATATTTGTTATACTATTTTATATAAAATAATAAATTTTTGTTATTGTTGTAACTCATTGTTAAAGTTAAAATATATAATTATTTTGTTTTGATCGACTATTTTAAGTATTATATATATTTGGTTTTTTTTTAAAATAGCATCTTATTTTTTAGGCGTCAGCATGAATTTTTTTGGGTCTGCATATGTTATACTTGCTAAGTTGTTCGTATTCTAAGATATGTATAAAGTATATGGGGTTATGATGTATTTAAGTATATTTTTAAGTACGCTTAAAAGTTGTATATAAAATGAGTACTGACTTTAGGTAAATGTAGGCGTGTTAGATAAATTGCATTTTATTCTAAACCAATGGATTTTGAAATGTGTGTATATATATAATATGTGTTTAAGAAATTGTTGTGGGAAATAGTTATGTATAATAAATAAATAAAAAATCTTTGATTTATAATGCTTGAGTTAAGAATGATGATTTAAACTTTTTTATATTATTTTGATTTTTGTCTTAAATTAGAATACTGAATATGTATTAATAATATGTCTATTTTCAATTTACGTCAAACTGATCCTAATCGTTCCATCGATTCCTCATTATCAGTTGTCTGTCGTTCCTGTTTTCTTCATCAACTCATATCCATCTAACATTGCTTTGGAATTCGTAGTTCGTTTCCTTATCAAATTTTTCTAGCTTCGAAAGGTGAGTAATCACTCACGATTAAAGTTCTTATATTTATTAAATTTAATTTCAATTGAAATAACAATGGAAATATGCTCCTGTGGTTATTTAAATAGTCATCTATGCTATTATCTATAACCGTTCACCTATGCGATACGACACCATACCCTGCTGTTTATATTATATTGTTATTGATGATATATGCCTATTATTATTATTTTTCATATCTGTTATCACTCTGCAAGTTACCTGTTAGTATAGAATTCACTATGGGTTGAAATGATACATACCTGAACGGACTTTAGAATAGGAGAAATCGTTATGGGTTGAAATGATAGACCCAAGCGATTTTCATTGAATTGAATTTCGGATTACGGGTTGAAATGATATCCACCCATATATATTTAGTGTATGGATTGAAATACCGTATCACTTGACCATAGGATAGGAAATATATACAGACACCGTTGGTCCATATATAAATATTTTGAAAATTATTTCTTTGGTTTCGGAAAGAAATATATGGTTTAATAAGTATTTATTCTTAAGATATTATATATAAATGGTAATTTTATATATAGATTTAGTAGTAATATTTAATTTAAATTAGATTGATATAATATGGTTAAGTATTTATGTAAATCCATATTTCAAATAGATTTTCTTGTAATAAATTGAATAAGTAAGATTGGGAAGATAAATTTGGGTTTATTTGGAGTGGTATTTAAACAAGGATTTTATTTAATTAAATCAATTTGAAATTATTGAATGTGAAATTTAAAGGTATGATTTTATAACTGGATTTTTGATTTAAGTGATTTAATGAATATTTCACATTTAAATAAATTAAAGAAAATATTTAGTAAAATGTAACTTAAGGTTACTTAAACGATATTAAATCAAATGAGGGAATATCTCAAGAATAAATAATAATGAAGATAAACTAAATCTATCTGAAATCGTTAAATTTAGTTTGAAATGTTGAATATTTAAAGTTTTGAAATAATATTGAAGTGTAAATGGGTAATTTATGATTTCAAATCTAGATTTAAGATCGATAAAATTTGAAATGGTTATTTAGAAATTGAGTTGAATTTAAATTGATAAATTGAGATTGGACTAAATTTGAATTTGGAAATTGAGTAGATTCGAATCGTAACTTTGAAAGTGATAAATTTGGAAATAACCATATTTGAAAAGAAATGATATTTTGGTTTTGAAGTATAAATTAATTTGAAATGACAATGGTGTTATAATGTATATTTCTACATTGTAGATAGCTCCATGGATCCTTAAAGGATGGTTATCCCAAACGTCCTTTGAGTTACCTGTATTTCAGTTGTTATTTCACTTGAGTTGGGTTTATTGAAATAAGAATGTTAATACTGACTCGAGTGTTTTGTGTTTTGCTTTACGCTCGGGTCAGACTGAGTGATACAACATTAGAGACTCACCTTTGTAGTTCGGAGCTTCATTTGGAGATCCAACTATCGATTCAGCTTTCAGCTTTTCCAGTTGATTGGTTCAGAGAAGTCATCGGTTCGTACCGAAGACTTCACTGTATTTGAGATATTCTGATGTACTTTATTTCTACTCTGATATATATAGTAGCTTCATGAGCTACTATTCTTTATTTATTCCGCTGCGTATTATTGTACTACTCTGTATCTGTGATTCTGCGATTGATTTATTTTACTGCATATGCTGAGTTTTGCCAGATTTAAATCAACAATATGATATTTTGAGCAATTCAAGTCCGACGTGTGTGTCCTCTTGGCAAACTTGGCATATATGGTAAATTTATTTACAGAATCACTTTCGTTCGAGGTTGAATCCCTTCCTATTTGATTCGGTTCTCCTTTGAATTTTGGAACATCCCCCTCGGTTCCAAATCCATTCTTGTCTTTCCCTATTCGTGTTTTCTAGATTCTCGAGTATCCCATAGCTCTACTGGATGATTGTAAAAGGGTGAAACTCCTTTATAATAGCATCGATTCACCGAAGATTTATATACCCTTGGTTTAGATGCTGCTATCTCTGGTTATGCCGAATTCTATATCTGGCGATCAAATGTCGATTTGCCTTGGAATTCCGCATCGATCATATTCCTGAAGTCACGGTTGACTCGGTTAAGGTCGCCCGCGATTAATATCCCTCTTCTATTTTGAAATTTAATTATCTCATTTTCGTTTGGGCCTAGCTTCAAATCAGAATTCTATTTGATTAGAGTTCCTCTAATTTGAATCTCTATCTTTGTTTTGAAATCCATCCTTAAATCATCCTTTGAAAATCGGGCTTTGTTGTATTTTAGAAATTGTTTTATATACCGAAATTATTATTTTGATAAATATGATTTTATTCTATATATAAAAGTCTCGAAAGGATTTGAAATTTTGGAAATCATATAAGAAACTTGATTTATCTAAAAATGATTTATAACTGAAGAATTTTAAATTGGAAATTCGAGGAGTTGAACTCCGGTATTTTGGAAATTGGTTTTAAGATTTCGAAAAATATATAATAATACGATTTGGAAGTATTTTCCGGATAAGAAATGTTTCAAAAAAGTGCAAATGAATTCCAATGATTTGGAAGAAATTTCGATGAAGTTTTCAAGAAAATTGAAGTCCAGAACTCACTTTTGTCGCTGGAAAATAATTTCGGTGATGAGTGCACACATTATCGACATTGATTTTCGAGTTTCAGAGTGGGGGAGAGGCCACTCTGGTAGCTTTGCTATGGGAGTGATTTTGTGAAACCAATTTTGATTTTAGATTTCGAAGTATGACTTGATTTTCGAAAGATGTATGTATCTATATTTGAAATGATTTAAAGTGAGCCCGGTGTTCAATACTCGAGTTTCGGATTTGATTTAGTATAACTTTATTCATAAAAATTGATTTACCGATTTTTTGCTGATTTCCAACTTTTGGATTTGAAATCTGATTTCACCGACTGTTTTGAAGGTTCGAACACTTCCAAATCAAGGTTTAATTTTTAAAGCTAAGAAATTTCGAAGAGTATAAAATATTTAATAAAGTATATAAGTTTTGTTTTGTATGTTTAAAGTATGAAGAGTATGACTTAAATAAATTTGAAACTTTTGTTAAGTAAATAATTTGCAAAAGGAAATTTGGATCTTTTGAATGGAAATAAATAGTTTAAAGGTTTAAAGGGATAGTTATAAATTTGGGAACCATTTTGGGCATAATTGATTTTGAGAAATTTTTCGGTTTTGAAAATAGATTGGAATTTAAAACCCAGTTTTTATATGATAATTTTGGAAATGAAATTGTTTGACTTGAATTATGTTTATTTGGAAACTGGGATTTATTTTCGAAACCTATTATTTTGGAAACTTTGAAATTGAGATATTTAATTTGGAAGAAAATTTGGTGAAATCATATAGGATTTTGAAACTAAATCGATGTTAAAACAAATTGAAATTGAAAACCTTATTTTTCTAAATACTTGATTTGGGAGTTGTCCAATTTATATAATTTTGAATGTATAAGTATGAAGTTGATTTCAAAACTATTGATTTGGAAAGGTACTCAAATTTGAAAAGCGAAATCTTATATAAATCGAAGTCTATATAAGTATGATTTGATATACTATTGATTTTGGAAAGTATTCGATTTGAAAATGGAAACTTATATATAATGGGCTCTATATACGTATGATATTTGAAAGCGTTTTGAAAAGGTACTATATGATACATATTTTCGAAGTAAAGATATGGAAAGTGCCTTCTGCTTGATATCCGATTTGTGGCCACATCTTGGATTTAATCTATCGATATTATTCTCTCTGATTTTAGTTTTCTGGATATGATACTCGAGTGTCCCACCGTGGCGTTACCCACGGTCATTTTTTTTGGGTAGCGTAATCTGTAAGGAAGAGATTGCTTAAAGGATATGGATGTTTCCTGGAGGATCCAGGCGTAACCATTGTTATGTATCCTGCGGTCTACCGGTTTTGTTGTCGTGGCGTAATTCGCAAGGCAGAGATTGCTTCGTATGGATGTTTCTTGGGGTATCAGGTGTAACCATTGTTATGTATCCTGCGGTCCATGGGTTTTGTTTATCATGGCATAATTTGCAAGGCAGTGAATGCTTAAAGGATATGGATGTTTCCTGGGGGATCCAAGCGTAACCATTGTTATGTATCCTGCGATCCAGGTTTTTTTTTGGATTGTACTTTTCATATCGGTTTTAAAGTTTTTTCAAGAATTTTTACCAGGTGTTGAAATGGGTCTACTAAGTACTCGAAGAATTCTAGCTTTGCACCTGATCAACGCATGGCCAGGGTCTGCAGGAACGAGGATAAACTTGTTGAAACATCAAGTTGTAGAAGTATTTTCGAAAGGAAAATTTGTTTCGATATAAAAGTATTTTATTATAAAGGTACTTTATTATAAAGGTATTTCCAACAACGAAATTTTGTATTAATATTTGGGATTAAAATTTTATGGTTTAATTTAACTATTCGAGCCCGATACTATTCTTTTGAATCTACCTTATCTGCTCAACTTTATTTATTCACCTATATTCTATTTTCCAAATCTACCTTCGTTCCTTCTTTCGAATATATCCTTTAAAATATTATTTATTTATATACTACATGGTTAATAGAAAATTTTAGTGTTTTATACAAATAACCAATCTCATAAAAAATTGAATGGATATAATAAAATGAGTTTAACCAAACTATAAAATATATGGTTTTAAATAAATTGTTTAATTTGTTTTCGAAGTCTAATTTTTCATCTGGTTGTTTCTATTCTCCTACTTTGTTCCTTTTCGAGGACGAAAAGTTTTGAGTGGGGGAGAGTGTAACGACCCGTAGATTTTAATAAATTTATAACGTATTTAATTTGATTTTTGCGAAATTTTAAACAATAATATTTTAAAATAAAAATTTAATATTTGAAATACGTCCATTTTATTTTAGCAGATGGTAAATTTTCATCTGATTTTATGAAAGTTTATTTCATTGTGAAATTCTATTAAATTCAAGTCAGTTAATAATTGCTAATAATAAAATATAAAAATAAATTTTGTTGTTTGTATGTCATTGATACTATTTAAGCAAGTTAATTTATAACTCTTATATGTAAACACCAATTCTATAAATGCATTTAAGTTACTGTAAAAAGAATCCAATTGTTTTAATTATCTTATGTGTAAACAACAATTCTATAAATGTATTTACGTTACTGTAAAAAGACTTCAATTGTTTTAATTATCTATCCATTAATTATGTTCCGTTCTTTTCCCTGTTGCCTTTTTCATTCCTTGTTTTGGTGCTATTGGCTTCAACAAACGTATCATATTGAATACAATATATATATATATATATATATATATATATATATATATATTCCTTACCTTACCCGTGTCTTTTTTTTGTCTGCTCCTCTTCTTTACAAGCAAATTATAAAGTGCATTAAATAGCTTTTCAGTTGAAATCAAGGGGATTGAACCGTTGCCATTATTTTGTTTATATATATATTTCAGGTTTTCTATTGCTTTCGGAAAGAAATATACGTTGCATTCTTTGTGTATTATTCCACCTGCTTAATTTTCGCATGCGTTTCTATTATTTCTCTTTTCTCTTACCTGAAGCATTTATTTTGACTCTTCAATCTCCTTCCGTTTAAAAAAAAATTCAAAACTTCCTGTCCAATCAAATTTATTGCTTTAATAATCTTTTCTAAATCAATGCTTCTAACCGTTGCTATTTCATTGCAGCAAATTATTCGTTACTTTACATTTAGATCAGTACCTTTAATTGTGACAGTTAATTTCCCTTCGGTTTTAAATATTGAAACATGCTGCACACGCATATCAATTGCTTAATTATCTGCGTCAATCAAATGTTTATGTTACTTCTCATTTATTTTATTGCCAATAGTACAAATTCAAACGGTCATCTAGCTTTATTACTCCCTTTATCTTATGTTCTGCACGATCACTTGAAGAAACGTATAACGTATGTACGTTTTTCTTTTTTCATTATTTGATTTGGCTGCAGCCCATATTTTATTTGTGTGCATAAATCAACGTGAATATTTATTGCCTAAAATCCTTACCTGCTACTTTGTATTTATTATTTATGTGATACATTTCCCAATTTGTGCCTATTCGTTTTTCCTACATTGCTTGTTTTAACCGCTGAAACATTTTAACCTTTTGACAGTTTAATTTTTCCACTCTACCCATTATATATATATTTCTTTTCATCCCCCTCTCCCTGTTCTCTGCTTTCAATATAAATTTGCCAAATCCACCTTCATATTTTCACTCAGCAAGGAATTTTTTTAATAAAAATAAAAGCATCACTGCTTCATCTTTTGCCGCCTAGATCTCGTTGCCTTCGCCAATTCCAGAACAAGCCTTCTGCTTCCTTCCCCCTCATTTATATACCTATATAAGTTAGTAAGTTGTTTTAAAACTTATTTTGGGTTAATCTTTTTATATGGTGTTATAAGTTGCTTCTTCTTCTTTTTTTTGTATGATGAGTGTGTTACATATAATAGTATAGTATATTATATCATACTATATTTTATCACTGTGTTTATGATTTTAAAGTACATATATATAATTTACTGTATGTATATGTTAGTTTTGGATCAAAATACGTTAGTATATATGGATATAACTCAGAGCTTTCTATTTTGCGTGTGAGTTCTATCTGTTATATATATAAAGATAGTATATATTCTATTTTCGTTTATATGAATACTTTGCTTTCTGATAATATATATACGTTTTAATATAATATATATAAACTTATATAAATTTTAAATATGTCTGTTATACAAATTTTACCAGTCATGCATATATTAATTATGTTATAGTATGTTATATTAAAATTGGTTATAGTTTTATATAAGTAATGTGTTTAAGTAGAAATATATAACAGTTTTTATTTTTATTATACATTAATGTTTTGATTCTTTAATAAATATATGTATATATTTGGGAGCTGTGGTCTTTTGTCGTGTAAAGAAATTTGTGTAAAATTTTGCTTTAAACATTTTTTTTTTGAGTTAGTGAGGAGTTTTATAAACATTGGTTTAAATAGAAAATAGATGCAGATGTACCCAGTATATATAGGTTAGTGTATATGAATTTTTAAAACATGTTAGCAATCGTTTATTTTTGTTTTGAAAAAAAAATGAGTTGCATCATTGTTTAAGCTGTACCGATACTTATTGCTTTGTATATACAAATTTATGTACGTTGTATAATATGTTGCCAAAAATTATATAATGCATATGTTTATGTGGTGGCTGATGGATTGTGTATATGCTTATAATAGTTTATTTGTATATGGTCTGTTTAAGCCAATGATATTAAGTTCTGTGATATATGTTATACTATTTTATATAAAATAATAAACCTTATTGTTGTAACTCATTGTTAAAGTTAAAATATATAATTATTTTGTTTTGATCGGCTATTTTAAGTATTATATATATTTGGTTTGTTTTTTAGGCGTTAGCATGAATTTTTTTGGGTCTGCATATGTTATACTTGTTAAGTTGTTCATATTCTAAGATATGTATAAAGTATATGGGGTTATGATGTATTTAAGTATATTTTTAAGTACGCTTAAAAGCTTGCATATAAAATGAGTACTGACTTTAGGTAAATGTAGGTGTCTTAGATAAATTGCATTTTATTCTGAACCAATGGATTTTGAAATGTGTTTATATATATATATATATATAACACGTGTTTAAGAAATTGTTGTGGGAAATAGTTTAAGTATAATAAATAAATAAATAAATAGAATCTACGATTTTTAATGCTTGAGTTAAGAATGATGATTTAGAAATTTTTATATTATTTTGATTTTTGTCTTAAATTAGAATACTGAATATGTATTAATAATATGTCTATTTTCAATTTACGTCAAACTGATCCTAATCGTTCCATCGATTCCTCATTATCAGTTGTCCGTCGTGCCTGTTTTATTCATCAAATCATGTCCATCTAGCATTGCTTTGGAATTCGTTGCTCGTTTCCTTGTCAAATTTCTCTAGCCTCAAAAGGTGAGTAATCACTCACGATTAACGTTCTTATATTTATTAAATTTAATTTCAATTGAAACAACAATGGAAATATGCTGCTGTAGTTATTTAAATAGCCATCTATGCTATTATCTGTAACCGTTCACCCATGGGATATGACACCATATCCTGTTGTTTATATTATATTGTTATTGATGATATATGTCTGTTATTATTATTTTTCATATCTGTTATCACACTGTAAGTTCCCTATTAGTTTAAAATTCACTATGGGTTGAAATGATACATACCCGAACGGACTTTAGAATAGGAGAAAATCGTTATGGGTTGAAATGATAGACCCAAGCGATTTTCATTGAATTAACTTTGGGATTACGGGTTGAAATGATATCCACCCATATATATTTTGTGTACGGATTGAAATGATAAATATCTGTATCACTTGACCATAGGATAGAAAATATATACAGACACCATAGGCCCATATATAAATATTTTGAAAATAATTTCTATGGTTTCAGAAAGAAATATATGGTTTAATAAGTATTTATTCTTAAGATATTATATATAAATGGCAATTTTATATATAGACTTAGTAGTAATATTTAATTTAAATTAGATTGATATAATATGGTTAAGTATTTACGTAAATCTATATTTCAAATAGATTTTCTTGTAATAAATTGAATAAGTAAGATTAGGAAGATAAATTTGGGTTTATTTGGAATGGTGTTTAATCAAGGATTTTATTTAATTAAATCAATTTGAAATTATTGAATGTGAAATTTAAAGGTATGAGTTTATAACTGGATTTTTGATTTAAGTGATTTAATGAATATTTCACGTTTAAATAAATTAAAGAAAATATTAGTAAAATGTAACTTGAGGTTACTTAAACGATAATGAATCAAATGAGGGAATATCTCAAGACTAAATAATAATGTAGATAAACTAAATCTATCTGAAATCGTTAAATTTAGTTTGAAATGTTGAATATTTAAAGTTTTGAAATAATATTGAAGTGTAAATGGGTAATTATGATTTCAAATCCAGATTTGAGATCGATAAAATTTGAAATGGTTATTTAGAAATTGAGTTGAATTTAAATTGATAAACTGAGATTGGACTAAATTTGAATTTGGAAATTGAGTAGATTTGAATCGTAACTTTGAAAGTGATAAAATTGGAAATAACTATATTTGAAAAGAAATGATATTTTGGTTTTGAAGTATAAATTAATTTGAAATGACTACGGTGTTATAATGTATATTTCTACATTGTAGATAGCTTCACGGATCATTAAAGGATGGTTATCCCAAACATCCTTTGAGTTACCTATATTTCAGTTTTTATTTCACTTGAGTTGGATTTATTGATATAAGAATTTTAATCCTAATTCGAGTGTTTTGTGTTTTGCTTTACGCTCGGGTCAGACTGAGTGATACAACATTAGACACTCACCTTTGGAGTTTGGAGCTTCATTTGGAGATCCAACCATTGATTCAGCTTTCAGCTTTTCCAGTTGATTGGTTCATAGAAGTCATCGGTTCGTACTGAAGACTTCACTGTATTTGAGATATTCTGATGTACTTTATTTCTAACTCTGATACATATAGTAGCTTCATGAACTGCTATTCTTTATTTATTCCGCTGCGTATTATTGTACTACTCTGTATCTGTGATTCTGCGATTGATTTATTTTACTACATATGCTGAGTTTTGCCAAATATAAATTAACAATTTGATATTTTGAGCAATTCAAGTCCGACGTGTATGTCTACGAATGGTTGAAAATATCAGGTCATTATAATTATGTTGTAAATGCTAAATCAGATATTAGAGCAATCTATTCTCTAGAACATAGTGTGGAAAATATTTTCTTTCTATTTGCTGAAATGAGGCGCAAAGAATTTTGTTACATGAACAAGAGGGCATTATGTGTACGTAGGCCTGTCAATGGATGCTTTCGGATGCGGATAGTGCCACATTCGCATCCGCATCCGAAATTACTTTCGAATATCGGATATCCGCATCCACTGATACCGATGGATATCGGATAATTATCATATCCGCTAACGACCGATAAATCAAGTATTACTGAAAAAAATTAATTTAACATATTTTGAATCTCGTTAATTATTAAAGTGTTAAAGATTAACAAATATGATAATAGTAAATAGTTTTGAGCGGTTAATTCATTAAGTGCACATAATATTAACTACTAACTTAATAAAACAATAAAATAATGTCATTTACTCATTAAAATACACTTAATTTGAACTATAATCTTGACATAAACTGATCGGATAATTTTTGGATGCTGATGTCGCACTACAAAACATGCTTGGTTTAG
Source organism: Allium cepa (assembly GCA_030765085.1). Taxonomy (NCBI): domain Eukaryota; kingdom Viridiplantae; phylum Streptophyta; class Magnoliopsida; order Asparagales; family Amaryllidaceae; genus Allium; species Allium cepa. Next base: position 281,370,948 of record CM060934.1, on the reverse strand, counting down.
TGACAGATGCCAATGACGGTTAAATAAGGCGGCCGTCGCTAACCGTCGTCGGCCGTCACCAACATGGGTTATACTGGTTTTGCTGAGAGTAGTTTTCTTCCCTTTTACTCTCACTTCCCCCAATTTCTACCAAGCTTTCAGCCCCCCCCCCCCCCCCCCCCCCCCCCGCCTCCAACCACCTCCTGCCGACGCCACTACCTCCAGAAGCCGTCACCGCTCTCCGGTGCTGCTTCGTTCCCTCCTCTTCTTTGATTTCTCAATTTCTAGGTATAATCTCTAAACCTTAATTTCTGAAAATAATTTGATTATTGGTTTGAATATGTTAGAAAAATTGATATTAAATGATGGTAATAGTTCATTAGTTTATTTGGAGACAAAAGTAAAACCCTTATTTAGAAAATTAGTCGATTATGGATTTGAAATAGATGATTAGTATGTTAGTTGATGATAATGGTATGTTAGTTGATTTAGGAAAATTAATAAGTGGTTTGATTATTTAATTTGTAATTAAAAATTAGATTTTATTTATAATAATAAAATTAGTGTATAATTACTGATTGATATGCTAATGGATATATAAGTTTACGAAAATGTTTGTTATAGTTAATTAAAACAATATTTATTATAGTTTGCGCAAAAATTAGTGTACAATTATTGATTAATGGGCTGTTAGATTGGTACGGTTAAACATAATAATATTTTTTATTTAATTAGCGCGTGTATATTATAAGTATTAGTTGTTAGTATAAAATAAAATTAATATAGTTTATTACAAGTGCTAACATCTAATTTCCGTTTACAAAATCGATAAAAAAAAATTAATTGTTAATTGAATTTTAAAATACGTTTTGAAATTTCAAATGTGTTAAATAAAATATTAAATGGTTGAATGAATTATATAATTTTGAAGTGAGCATAACAACAACAAATATTAAACCGAAATCAATTTTTGGAACAAATTTTGAAATGAATATAACAACAATAAATATTCTACTAAAATCGATTTTGTAAAAAATGAAGAAATGAATATAATAACATCAAATATTTTGCTAAAATCTATTTTATAATAAAAATTAGGAAATGAATATAACAACAACTAATATTGTACTAAAATCGATTTTGTAAAAAACTTAAGAAGCCCGATTTTAGTAATGGGGAAAACTGAGGATGATTTGAATTCGAGACTTGATATAGCACACTTTTGTAAACGTCCTGAACTTCATATGAAGCTCGATGACAATAAAAAAAAACCCAAAGCATAGTATGAGCTGGACAACAAGCAAGTAAAAGTCGTGCTAAACTGGGTGGAAGAACTAAGATTTTCCGATGGGATTTCTTCTAATCTTCGTAGATGTGTTAACTTTAAAAACAATAAATTGAGTGGGATGAAAAGTCACGATTGTCATATCATGATGGAATATTTTCTACCCTAGCATTCAAAGAACCGTTGCTCATAAAAGCATGGAGTGTTATAGTTGAATTAAGTATGTTTTATAAATAGCTTTGTTCGACGACATTAAAAGTAGATCATATATGAAACTTGAAGTAGGAATCCCCATACTGCTCTGTAAGATGCTTAAAATATTTCCATCAAGTTTCTTTAATGCAATGGAGTATTTACCTATTCATCTTCCATCTGAAGCACTTCTTTGAGATCTTGTGCAGTATGGATGGATGTAACCATTTGAGAGGTAATATTGAATATCTGCAATATTTATGTCGGTTTAAAATTCAGATTTCTATATCTAAATATAAATTAAATTTATTTTGTAATAGGTACTTGAATCATCTGAAGATAAAAGTTTGACAAAAAGCACGAGTTGAAGGTTCGATTTGCAAATCATATCTTGAAGAAGAAGCTTCATTCTTTTCTCTCATTACTTCAGTGACTATGTGAACTCATCGTTTGTTAGTGTTCCTCGTAATGATGAATTCGTTGAACAAAATTCTTTTCAAACAATGTTATCTATTTTTAGACAACATGGCCGACCTGTTGGAAAATGTGTGGAAATATGGTTAGACGATAGAGATTACGATGTAGCACACACATATGTTCTTCTAAATTGTGCTAAAGTTGCACCATTTGTTCAGTAATAATAAATTTAAATATAATTCACTTATATGTACATATTAATTATAAGCCATATTACATATTTGCAGCATCTACGAATCACAGCATCCATCTAGCGATCTCAATGGTTTTTGAACTACGTTTTTGATCCAAGGAACTGCATCGTTGATGAAGGTTTACGACATCTTGCGATCGGACCAAAAAGAAATGTGAAGACTTATCCAATATTCTTCGTCAATGGATTTAAGTGCAACACAAAAGATTATGAGGCCGAAAAATTGACATATAACAACGGTGTATTTGTCAAAGCTAGTGATGATCTAGATGAGCATATAAAAGATTTTTACGGCGTCTTAACATAGGTTCTAGAGTTGACATATTATGTAGAACCCGGAGAAAAAGTTTTTTTATCAAATGCAATTGGTTCAGCAATGTTCTTGGTTTTGGAATCAACGTGCACAAAGAATATAAGCCTATTGAAATGAAGCATACGTCACATACTATAAGTATGATCCTTTCGTATTAGTCAAGCAAGCATTAAAATTTTATTTTGCTCCATATCCATCCTTAAAAGGAGATAAAGCGGATTGGTTGGCTGTTTTTAAAACAAAGCCAAGGTTTACGTTTGATGGAAATAATATTCCATATGAATCAGTGTATCAAGCGGATCTTGAACCAAATACAGAAATAATAATAACTTATGACATTGATTTGGGACCATTGAATGATGAATCAAATGTTTTTATTAGATGCATTTGAAAATACCAAAGAAAACGAGATAGAGTACGAGACTAAGTCTGAATCAGAAAATCACGAAGACTAAAAACTCTAAATATTTGCATTGCTTGTTGTATAATGTATTATTCTAAGCTGCATATTCTTCTGATTTATGTATTAATAATGATGACTATGTTCTAAGCTATGTACTATTCTATTTTGAAATTTCTATATATATATTCATAAGATCTTGTCCCATTTATTATGATTTAGTGGAAGTTTTAGGTGATGATCACTGAAACATACTTTGTACTAATAAATTTATGTCTTTTCATTCTGTTATACTATTTTTCTATGGTAAATATGTCTGGCAGGAGACGTAGTCAGAGATCCGAGCCTTTTCCATCTACCGGTGCGGGTGCTAGTGGAATGGAACCGAATTTACGGCCACTGGCGGAGGAAGTTCCGAAAAGCGTCGGGTAAGTATCAAATTTATTTGAAGTATATTTTTTAATAATTATTAAATATCTACATCAAAATTTATAACGGGGCTTTAAGATGGAGCCTTCGGATTTCATCATACAAGTTTCCAGTGAGGCATTTATGAGTAGGATATCCGCCTATTGGTCTCATTGGGATGACATCTCACCGCATATCAAGAATGCTATGTTGGTTGATGTACTCGTAATTATAAGTTTGAATTCAGTTGAAAATTAATATAATGTATATAACTCAAACTAATTTCAATATGCAGGCAGCCGTGCATGTAGATCCAGAGGATATGGATAATTTTACCAATTACTGGAATAAAAGGATGAGAAAAATTATAACAACACTCTGTCCAAACCCAATTGGATGGGCGCCGATGTGTGGGCTGAGTATCTCCAGCTTTGGGACACTCCAGAAGTGAAAGTACGTTATATACTTTTGTATTTTTGTTAATTTTTTTAAATTACATATGTTAGTTGCACTAATTTAGTTAATCGTGTATCTAAATTTGTAGGAATTATCTACCAGAGCCGTGCAAATAGGAATAAAAATCATGCTTTGCACCGTGGCGGCTTCATATCCTTCCAAGAACATAGGAGAGAGTTGGTAAATTTATAAATTGTGTTTATAAAAATATAAAATGTTGTTTAATCATACTTTTAACATTGTTTATTCATATGTATATATTTTCGAGCAGCGAGGTACAATCGCAAGCCTACTATGGCTGAGGTGTTCACGGCCACGCATGCCATTGAGCAGATAGATGAGAAAGGTAACGTTTCATATGAGTGGATGGACGATAAATCTAGATCCGTAATGGTAAACATGCTTATCCTTAATGATAATGTTTCATATTCCTTTATTTCACATTTGATACACTTTAAATTGAATATTTATCATTTTAAACTATTGTTCCTAATCACAAGAGAGATATGAAGCGGAGCAGGCATGAGTAGCGCGGTCCACCAATCGGGCAAAGTTAACATTTGAGGAGTCAAACCGTATTTGGGATGCTATTATTGATCTGCCTTTGCGAAATGGTGGTACAATTATGGAAATCAGCAGGTAAACTTCTTTGATTACTAAGATATTAATTCATACATGCAAATGAATTTAAACTTAAGCGAACAAATTATAAATTGAATAAGGAACCTGAATAATTGAAATAAATAAATTACAACCAATGTATAACAGTTAGAGAAGACTTCAAAACGTGGAGACCATATAGAGAGTGAAACCGAACACGAATGCTAGGTCTCCGCGTTATGTGTTCTTATCGCAAATTTGGTGGATGCTTTAATCTACAATTTATAAATATTAGTCACATAATTAAACAACATTTTTGTTCATATTTTTTTTGTAATGTTCATAAATTATAACTAAATATCAACTATTTCATAGACGTTAATGTCCCAGAGGGCTTACAGTAGATCCCAAGTCGAGGAGGAGATTGCTTAAATGAAAAAATAGCTGGAGGAGACAAACGATTGAAGGAAGAGTGCATTGGCGCACGAACTAGATGAGCATATTGTAGCCTACTTGGCACAACATGAGACAATGCACAGAGAGGACGGGTCGGGCGATGACGATGAGTAGGCATGCTTGTGTTTCTATTGGATTTTCATCATCTTGTTTTGGAATCATGTTATATTTGTGTATATATTTGATACATGTTCGTCGGTTGTTTTGTTTGATGGGTTAGTGGACATTTGTGCATATATGTGATTGATGAATAATATTTGTACGTATAGTTACATTGCGTGATGGATTCGGAATGTTCCGTTTGATTGGTATGATATATTTATATGGTGGTGATGAAATGTCTATGTAAAATTATATGTTGCATTATATATATGGTTATTTGTGATAAGTGTGAGATTATATAATGGATGGAGCGGTATTAGTTCTGAAATTGAATGTGTATGTGTTGTAAAGAGATATGAATTTGGTCGTGCGGTTGGATGGATTGAATGATAGAATTGGTTCAGAAAATTTGTCCCAGGTTAGCGATGGCTAGCAACGGCCAAATGGTCCAGATTAGCGACGGCTAACTAGTTCAGCTTAGCGACGTCTAGCGATGACCTAAGGCCCCATCCTTATGATAATAATTTTTCACATGTTCAACAAGGCGTCGTCAACCGTTGCCATTTTGATGATGGAGCCGCCGCTAAAGCCGTCGCTTTACTATGTGGTGGCGGGCAAAATACCGATGTTTTGTAGTGCCATCGTATCCGCATCCACATCCATTTTTTCAAATATCGGTAATTTATTCGCTTTTCGAATGCGGATGCTGATGGATTTCAGATTTTCGGATATCCATTGGCAGTCCTATGTGTATGGTCAGTGATACAATGCATATCGATGTCCAAAAAATGAGAGAAGGATTGAAAGGAGCTAGAGTGAAGCAACAACATTGCTGTATGAACATAACAGAACTCAAGAAGCATGGATAGGTAGCAGTGCATCAAATACTGAAGCTAAAAGATAGAGAGCACGATGATGTGCATCAAAACTAATGGAATGAAGTGCTTGCGTTATATACTCAGTTAGAACCCTGAGCGTAAAGCGTAAATGTAGAAGAAATAAAGTGCATCAACCAAATATGCTTATATCAAAAATCCTAAGCCGAAGTAGCAAAAGCAAGGCCAATAATTGAATCTACAAGAAGATGTGTGCAAGCACAAGAGCATGGATAGGTGGACTTACCATTTCATGTTCTACAGTAGGTTTCACTAGCTGAACTCCAATAGCAACAATCAAATTTCGGTAGAAAAACAAAGCATGTTCAAGTTAGGCCAGTAGGCCTATATAGGACTTGTTAACAAGCTAACTAAATTTATAACGATTTTAAAACCACCTATTTTACTAGTTTAAGGACTAGGATAAGGTAGATCAACAACGCGAAGTGTATGTTAAAAAATTTAGGCCCCGTTCGGTTTCATTTTGTATTTTTTGAGTTTTGTTTTTTCAACTTGTAATAAGAAATACCAAGAAATAAGAGAAGAAGATTTATAATTATTAGCTATTGCGATGATCAACGAAGAACGAAAGAGATGGATTGTTCTCCATACTTTTGTTATCTCTCGAAACATGTAAAACAAAACAAACTTGTTTTCTATTTTATATGTTAATTTCATTTCTCAAAATTATTTGTTTTTCAATAACGCATACGACGGATGCACTTTTGTATGGACGAAAACACAAAATTAAAAACGACAAGCCAAACGGGGCCTTATATTTTGCAACTGCAAAAGAGCTTGAATAATTAACACTCATAAAACTATAAACCTACAAATATAAAAGTCTAAAACTATCAGAAAGGTAAACCTGATAGAGTGTACTAATAGGAAGAGTCTTATTGTTGCTTCTCTTTGAAAGTGGTGCAAGGATAAACCCTCCTAAATGTTGTTGAAACACCGGATTAATGAAAATGATATGAATGGACAAAATAAAAAACTGGAATTATGTGTATATGGGTAACCGTGACTAAACATTTGTAAAGAATTGATATTTTTTAGAGGACAATAATTCTTTTGTAAGACCAAATGTAGAAGGATCTAAGCATAATTCATGTAAGAACTAAATGTGGCAAAAAATTAATATTCAAATTTTGAAAGAACCATTTTCTAATTAATAATAATTATAGATTGCAAATAAGTATTCTCTTCAATCACGCACCACCAGATTAGTGCATTTTCTAAATCACTCTTGACAATAAATATTCAACAATATGCATTTCTGATCTATAGGCGCAGCTGACATTCTAGTTAGTTGTAAATTAACAAAACAATACTACTAGTCTAACCTAAAAACTAAACTCATTGAGTAAAGCATTTGTTTCGGGATTGTAAACCTTTTCCAAGTATCAAGAATAACCTTCAAGCAACTAAAATAGTGTTTGGAATCATTAGAGCCTGTAACAGTCCACCTTTTGGATGCTTAAAATCGACGATAAAACACACACGTCAGACTTAAACCATACAGAAGGGTGGATTGTTATGGGGTAAATAAGAAAAAGCAGAGAAAGAAAAAACAAAATAGAATCTTGCAGTGGAACGATAAAATATAATAATCAAATAAACAGTTCATGAAGCTGTTTTACAAAATATTCGATTATACTTATACAATACATATCAGAGTTTCACATACCAGAGAAAATTAATAGCGCAGTGGAACAATGTGATGTAGTGAAATAATAATAAATAGTAATAATAAAATCTTCATCTTCGTCCTCCAGCAGTAAAGTCTTTTAATCTTGAAATGCTCAGGCTGACCCGAGTGAATTGAAAAGACAAAACACTCGAATCAGAACTAAAAGATCTTATGTAAGTTAAATCAACGGTAAATAATATGAGTGGAACGGCGTCAGAGATGTTTACGAGATTCGACATCTCCTATCCAGTGTCTAATGTGAGTGCAGTAACTTAAGAGATGCTCGGGATTCACATCTCCTAAGGATCCATTAAACTATTTACCGTGTAGTAATATTTCGCTATTATTATAATATCTATTAGTACAATAAACTTACTTTTAAATAGCGTTAAGGGGTTACCCATATAGCCCTTACCATATAATAGTCCCAGTAGTCCATCCAGTATAAGCGCATCTCCAGATCGGGAGACTACCCTAAATACTCCATGGGATACGGGAGAAAACCAAACTCGTACAAAGCGCACTAGGGTAGGTGACACGACACACAAGGCAATGCCAAGGTAGATATACCAATTACGCACACGGGCTGGTGGTAACGCGTAACAACTACTACCGTCTACCTCGAGACACACCCCTAAATCAAAATCAAAAGTGGCCACCAAATAAATCTCAAAGTTAGAATATAATATCGAAGGAGTGTGTCCGATCAGAGGAGACCTCATTGGCCCGAGATCGCTCCTTTTTTAGCCACCTTATGCCAACTCACGGGAGTCGGGTCCACGTATTTACCTCAAAGGAAACGCTGCCACCATCCTACTTCATTCTGGAATCTCCACCGCATACACGGTTGTTAAAGTGGTTTTCGGAGTTGGCAGAGAGTATAAAAACTTCTGATCCCGGTCTCTTCAACAACCAAACGTTATTGTAACACCGCAGTCTTTCAAAATAGTTTATATTTTAAAACCAAAATATCATTGCCTTCCAAAACCAAATCAATACGATATCATTTTCATTTCAAATATATCGCTTTCAAAAATCATAACACTTTCAAAGTTATAACATTTCGAAATGAAAACACTTGAATATAACACTTTCAAATTTAAATACCTTGAAATTCATAACTTTAAAACATAACTTCCACCACTTAAATGGTTTAAATATTAAAATTCTTTATATAATAAATAGCTTCTTTAATTTCACAACTCAATTCCAAAACAACTCAAAATCCAAAACAACCATTTCAATTTTTCGTATATTTCAAAGCTTTAAATATTCCACCATTTCAAAACTAATTCTTTGCAAATTCCATATCTATCAAATTCAATTACTATTATTTAGATTTGAAATGTTTGCTTAATAAATCAAATATCATTTAATTAAAACTTTTAAACTTCAAATAACTGGATATTTTTTCAATTTATTTAACTTGATATATTCATTTAAACCAACTTGATATTCATTTAAATCACTCTAAACCAAACAAAAATCATGTCTTTTAGAATTTCAAATTTAATAAATTTACATCAACTTATTGAGTTTAGTTCTTAAATAAGCTCAATTTCAAATAAATTTCCAATTTACCTTCCAACCTTAATTGATTTAAATAATTATAACCTCAATATTAAAGTATGATTTAAATACTTAACAATATTTTCTTTAATAAAATCAAACTCCATTATTAAACTTATTTTTATTAAACAAATTTATACATTGCTTAAATTCAAGAAATTAACTATATCTAAAATAATGTTTATATAATATCAAAAAAACCAATATTTATTAAACCGTATATTTCTATCCAAAACCTTAGAAATCATTTTCAAAATATTTATATATATAGACTAACAGTGTCCGTATATAATTATCTATCCTATGGCAAGTGATATGGATATTTATCATTTGAATCCGTAATTTAAAATAAAATACGATTATATATCATTTCAAATCGCAATCTCGAATGAATTAAATGCATAACACCTTGCATTTTATAACAATACAAAAAATACAGCATCCATACATCCAATATCAATCATCAACCATTAATCACAATCATCATCCAATTTAATCAATAACATCAATATATAATAGAAAATAAATAACAGACATTTACAGGCAGTTTATATTCAATAATAAATTAAATAAAAATTTAACTGGTAGTTTATACGCCATAATAAATTAAATAACAATTTAATTCAATAAATTCAGTTTGACTGGAATGATGATAAAAATATACCAAACATCCATAAATAAGTTTCTAATCACAGCAGAAATTAATTTAACATACATAAGAAATTTTAGAAGTTGTGAGTGGGTTTAAACACTCACCTTTTGAATTCAAATTGAATTTAAATCCAATTTAAACCCAAAATTTGAACAGTCTCAGAATTCGTCCAAACTTCCGCCAAAATGTCCGAAATTTCATTATGATCCCAGCGGAGAAAACCGCGCCCAAAACGGACCTCGTATGTCAAAGTTACACGTGTTAGAACACTTGACTTCAAATTTAAATAAAATAAAAATATATAAAAAACAAAACACTCATGTTCAGGGCCACGTCAGCACCCTTCATACGCACAGAAACAATCGAACCCAGACGAAAAATATGCGTGCCCCAACCTCAGCACAGTTGCGATCGACACGCCTTAGCCGCCGTCACCTCGCGCGATGCAGGCGAACTCCGCCGCCCACCTCTTACACTCGCCGACCTCCCCCATGATCGCGCACACGCGATGAACTCGCCCAAGTTTTAAAAATTTGCATAGTAGCCACCACCAAATTCGAATCCTTGTTCGAATTTTTTCCAAATCCAGCCGCTTTTTCTCGAAACAACCCATATAAATGAATTCCTCTGGTCAATCTCCACTAAACCCTACCCTCAAATCGATGATCCGACGTAGTTCGTCAACACGTGATGAACTACCGAAAATGGTTCTTCGATTTCTGGTTAAACAGTGCATCGAATTGACAAACGAATCACAGAGTTGAGATGAGCGCTTCGAGAGCTTTCCGACGATATATAATTTGATATTGTTTGTGGAGTTTGAATTTTTGGCTTTGAAATTGATTTGAAATGGCAAATGGAATTTTGGTTTGTCTGCCATTGAAATGAGGAGGTGAGAAGGGATTGTACGTACAGACAAATAAAATTGAGGAACAATTAGGGTTTACAACAGGATATATATAGGCAGGGTTGAAAATAAAAAGGACGGATCAGACTGGTTTGGACCGTTGAACGAATAATGGCCCGAAAAGCCCATTCTGACTCCGGAACGAAAATGAGTCAATCCATATATCAAAATAGATGTTTTTGAGAACAGGTTTCAAGTCCAAATTCCATCATATGAAGAGTTATGACAAAATCAAATTATTTCAAATTGATTTCAATTTCATTGATTTCAAGGCGTTTCACGTTCGTATGATCAAACGAACAGTTCGATCACTACGAAACTTGAAATCCTACAATAATTCACCGTTACGGATTCGATGAAACTGGTTTCGTGGGAATCCGAGTCAGTGGCCAAAATGGCTATTTTCCAGTTAATTAAATAAATTAATATTAAATTAACTAAATCACCGTAAAATTCAAATTTCATAATTCATAATATTATCATCTTGGATTACTTTAGTAATTTAAAATCCTTTATAACCAATCTCCATATCAATTTAAAGTTAATCAATTCACAACTACAGTGTTTAACTTTCAATTAAATAAATTCATTAATTATCACATGCAATTCCCATAAATCCATTTATTTGATTTTTAAAATCTTGCTATTCAATAAAGTGACATCGTATGGGTGTAATTAACATTGATTTATATTACACTTCATTAATGTGTGTTTCATCCCATATTAATTCCCATTAACGTAATATTTTATTTCATTTAATTTATATTTATTGCCATTTATTACCATTTTAATTTAATATACTAAATAAATGGTTAACTTATAATAATTGTTACCATTAAAGTTTAATTTCACTTATAAGCTATTATTAACAAACCAATGTTGCAAGTGATTTAGATCCAATTCGATAAATTAAATGGATGGGTAAACAATTAATATTTATCACTATTGCCAAATTTACTCACATTCATACTTAATTATCAGCTAACAATTATCATAATTACTTATTTGGCATTAATTCAATCAAATTGCAGTTTATTACTTATTATTTCCTCCATTAATATAACTTTTGAATTTATTTCCCAATTCACTAATTTCAATCAATTATAATCTTACAATTGTTTCAATTAATAGGTATTGCACTAAATTATTTATTTATCAACTTGCATAAACCTTATTACATTAATTTACATTAAGTTACTATTAATCAATATATTATTCCATTGGTTAATTCAATACTTATTCTTGTTGACTTATTTTCTATTTTATAACCAGTTCAACCATTTACACTATTTCATTATTGGGATTTTACTCCAATTGTCAATAATTGATTTTAATTACCGTTGCTTCACTTGTTTCCTTATATTCAATTCATAGACAAGTATACATTTTACTCTATTTAGTTTATTGTAATTTCATTCAGTTTCAATAATTAGCTTTAATTATCGTTGTTACGTTTTAATTTACTTATTATTTCATTAATAAGTTACAAAAAATTATTTCTCCAAATATTAAATCACAAAGTCTTATTTAATTAACCAGTTATATGATCGAAAATTTACGTGTCGTTACAGAGCCACTTATTTCATATGTATTGGTTTACCAATTAAATAAGAATATTTGCTTAAAAAAACTGAAGAGATATTTAGGTTGGAGAACTTTCCATTGTACATGATCTTCAATATCGAATTTGAGAAGTAAATGTGTAATGTTTGGTTGTGGGTGATTAATGTTAGCAAGAAGAAGCTGACATAAAGTTGAATGAAGCATCTTTTATAGAAGGAGAAACTGGATTAAATGCAGAAATAGCATTCTTTAGTGCTTCATATACACGAATATAAAAGAAATTATTCTGTTCTAACATCTTTAATAGTGGATTTAAACCTTCAAATATAGAGGAATGTTCTCGTAGCTATGGAGTGAATGAACATTTTGTCGCTTGGCTTTTTCAAAATAACACAAATTGATTAAAACTAATGTTAGAATTCTAAAAAAATGGTGAATGAGATATGTCCCAAATCGCCAAATTTTTTTTCATTTTCTGGTTTATATAGTATACTCTCAGTTCTTTTATTGGCCTTTAGGGTCAGGTAATTTTATGCGAGAGGAGGATTTATATGGACATGGACTAACACATGCACGCCGCCGCCCGCCCGTCCGACCCGGATGAGGGTCAAGTAAGAGTGGACCGTGTTACAAATGAAGAAGCACAACTGTTGCGAACATTAACGCTTTTTGGCCTTGCAAATGAAGGGATGCTACTTTTCTCAACGGGTGTAGCCACTGGGAATTCGGCTATAAATAAGGAGGAAATCTGATCACTTTCCTTACTGATTTAATTCCATATTTTCTCTTCTTCCTCTTCATTTCTTAATATCTACATTCCATGCGCTTTTGCATATCACATAGAAGATCATACACATCTCAATCTCGAGAAGATCACGTCTGTTGTATTTTGGGAGACTTTGAATAAAGTCTTAAGGAAATTGTTATAACAAGCCTCAGACGTAATTTTCTTCTTCAACCGGTTAGATTTCTAGTTGATTTATATATATATATATATATCATTTTCTTTCTGCGTTGTACTATTTCTTTAAATAGTATAACGTTTGATTTAGCACTATAGTTATTATTGCTATAGTTGTTAGTTTGTTGTTGTAATTAATTACAACATACTTATTGTTAAAATAACTAATACATAATTCCAAAGTAGTGGAAATATGAGTTGTAAACTTGTGAGACGAGTTTATTATTGATTAGTCTCTGTTTTGGTATACTAGATGTATAACATCTTAAGACTTTCCTGTTTTCGCTAAAACAGAGATGACAACAATTGAACTATCAATAAAGGCTACTACTCACAACAGGCATGATCCATTCAAAGTAGATGGTGATGACTTCATAACATGGAAAAATCAAATGCTATTTTATCTCACCATACTCGGTCTACAATGGTATCTTGAGGAGGAGGAACCGATTTCTGCACCAGGCAAGGAATCAGATGTTGATATGTGGAAGCATTCTGATTTTCTATGCAGAAACTATATTCTGAATTATCTCAACAAGGTGCTATACAAAGTATATCAACCTCTAAAGACAGCAAAATAATTCTGGAATACACTTTCCATGAAGTACAAGACGCAGAATATCAGTCTTAAGAAATTCATTGTAGACAAATTTATGGACTACAAGATGGTTGACTCCAAACCGGTGATTGCTCAACTGCATGAACTACAAATCATCATTTATGAACTCGAATCGGAAGGTCATTAGGTTGGAGATTCGTTTTTGGTTGAAGCCATCATGTGAAAACTGCCGCTGTCATGGAGAGATTATCGCAACTATCTAAAGCACAAGAAGACAGAAATCTCTTTACAGGATCTCATAATCTGACTAAAAATTGAGGCAGATAACTGTGGAGTTACATAACCCAGCGACGATGCACTTTTGGCTGAAGGGTCAAAGACCAAAAAAAAACAGAAGAATTTCCAGAAGAAAAGGAAAGCTCCATACAACAAACCAAAAGACAACAAACGGACCAAAAAGATTAATGGCGAGTGTTGGGTTTGTGGAAAGGTTGGACAAGCCGCTAGAGATTGCAGACACAAAAAGGAATGCAATAAAGAGGAAAATATAGTAGACAACATGGAAGTAGACGAGTCCAACTTCTCTGCAGTTATATCTGAATGCAATTTGGTTCAGAATCCGAACCTATGGTGGACACACAGGCGCTACTCGTCATGTCTGCTCTGACAAGTCCATTTTTTCTACATACCAGAAATTCAATCACGAAGAAAAACTCTATATGGGTAATTCTGCAGTATCCATGATCGAAGACAGTGGCATAGTAATCCTCAAGTTTACTTCTGGAAAAACTATCAAGTTGAATGACGTGCTCCACATTCTAGACATACACAAGAATCTCATCTTGGGTGCAGTACTATCGAAGAAAGGATTCAAAATGGTGTTCGAGTCAGACAAGATGGTTCTGTCCAAAGATGAAATGCAGGGAGAGGATATTTATGTGATAGCCTATTTAAGGCAAATGTAGCCGTTATCGGTAATAAAACTATGTATTCTGATTGTGCTATTAATAAAATTGAAGTTTCTTGCTTGCTTGAGCACGAAATTTTACTATGGTATGATAGATTGGGACGCATAAATTTTCGAAAAATGAAAACAATATCAAACTTGGGATTATTTTCGAAATTCCAAGTAGATAAGAATTACAAATGAGAGACATGTGTAGAAGCAAAAATGGTTAAAAAAACCATTTCAATATGTTGAAAGAAGCACTGAACCACTAGGTTTGGTTCATACAGCTTTATGTGATTTTAAATACCTACAAAAGGTGGGAAAAAGCACTTTATCATGTTTATTGATGATTATATGTGATATTGCTATATATATCTTTTGAATAGTAAAAATGAAGCAATTATATCATTTATAAACTACAAGGCTGAGGTACAAAATCAGTTAAATAAAAAGATCAAGATATTCAGATCTAATCAATGTGGAGAATATGAATCACCATTTGAACAGTTCTGTGCTAAAAATAGTATAATTCATCAAACAATAGGTCCATATTAACCACAACAAAATGGGGTAGCCGAGAGGAAGAACAGAATGTTAAAAGACATGATTAATGCCATGCTTTTAACCTCTGGTCTTCCAATGAACTTGTAGGGGGAAGCCTTAAATATGTCTAATCACGTATTAAACAAAGTCCCTCACAATAAAACAGGAACAATTCCATATAAGATTTGAAAAGGACATCAACCAAGCTTTAAATACATCAAAGTGTGGGGGTGCTTGGCAAAAGTTCTAGTTCTGCCTCCCAAGAGAGTCAAAATTGGACCAAAAACAATAGATTGTTACTATCTAGGGCCAGCCCAAAATAGTAGTGCCTATAGACTTTTGCTATTCAAGTCTGATATAGCAGATATTCATGTAAATACAATCATGGAATCTAGAGATGCCTGATTCTTTGAAGATGTGTTTCCGAACAAAAGGAATAAAGGGATTAATATCCCTACAAGGACAAGAGAAGAATCAAGCAATTCACATGAAGATGAAACTCATCATGAGATTGAGGAAGTTGAACCAAGAAGAAGCATAAGGGCTAGGACTTCCAAGACATTTGGTTCAGATTTTTTCACATATGTGTTAGACCACGAACCTCAAACGTACATGGAAGCAGTGTCATCTTCTGAATCTTCATGTTGGAAAGAAGCAATCCAAAGTGAAATTGATTCAATTCTAAGTAATAAAACTTGGGAAATTGTTAATATTCGACCTGGAATTAAATCTATTGGCTGTAAATGGATATTCAAGAAGAAAATGAAAGCAGATGGCTCTATCGACAAGTATAAAGCCAGATTAATAGCCAAAGGACATCGTCAAAAAGGAGGAGTAGACTTCCTTGATACAAATTCGCCGGTAACACGAATAACCTCTAAAAGAATGCTAATAGAATTGCATCGATCTATAATCTAGAAATTCATCAAATGGATGTAAAGATAGCATTCTTAAATGGAGATGTCGATGAGGAGATTTACATGGAGCAAAACAAGCTACGAAACAATGGCACACAAAATTTGATGGTGTCATGATGAGAAACGGTTTTCGTATAAATGAATGTGATAAGCGTGTTTATTATAAATAAATTGGACAATCATATGCGATGATTTGTTTATATGTAGACGATATGTTAATATTTGATCCAAATACTCAGGTAATAGAGACCATAAAGAAGATGTTAATTAGAAATTTTGATATGAAAGACTTAGAAGTTGCAGATGTTGTTTTAGGAATCAAAATAAAAAGAACACCTATTGTAATTGAATTATCTCAGTCACACTATGTAGACAAAGTGATTTCAAAATTCCAAAATTTCGGAACTAAAGGATTAAGAACACCTTTTAATCCATCAGATGTACTACATAAAAACACTAATGAGAGTGTAATGCAACTGGAATACTCTCGTGTAATAGGATGTCTAATGTATCTCATGAATTGCACAAGAGCAGATACAGCTTATGCATTAAGTCGACTGAGCAGGTATACAAGCAATCCAGCAAAGGAACACTAGAAAGCACTCATGAGAGTGCTTTGATATTTAAAAAATACCACAAATTATTCCTTACATTATGGAAAATATCTTGCCATCTTAGAAGAATATAGTGATGCAAACTGGATTACTAATTCAGAGGAATCAAAATCAACAAGTGGTTATGTCTTTACCTTAGCAAGGGCAGCAGTGTCATGGAATCAACTAAACAGACATGCATAACTCGGTCCACTATGATATTAGAGTTCATCGCTTTAGATAAAACAGGCGAAGAAGAAGAATGGCTTCATCATTTTTAGAAGATATACCATTTTGGCCTAAACCTGTACCGGCCATATGCATGCACTGTGATAACCAAGCTGTGCTGAATAGAGCGCACAATTTTGTGTATAATGGAAAGTCATAACACATTTGTCAACGTCATAACACAGTTAGGCAGTTACTCTCAAATGAAACTATTTCCATAGATTATGTGAGAACAAATGATAACCTAGCGGATCCATTTACTAAAGGTTTATCAAGAGAGAAAATTGACTACGCATCGAGGGGAATGGGTTTAAATGGGCAAACCAGTTCTGAGTAACTCAAGACGTAATGCATTTACTTGGACATAGTCCAATTCCATTCCTATGGTGTACAATATAAATGCATGCCTACAGAAGTATTTAAAGGTTAAATCGATGTTTTTTAATGGTGACCATATCTTGAATATAACAAGTGGGGTATATGTAGGATACTCTTAATGGTTGCGATCACCTATGTTAGTGTGAGCTGGGTCGGCTCTATGAGAATATTAAAGGCTTTTATTCTCTAAAAACACTCGTAGAACGAAAAATTGTTCAGGACCAAAATGAACACAACCAAGAGATTGGATGTGAAGGGAAATAAATCTTTGTAAATCTTATTGTCTAGTTATACAATAATAGTTGACGGTTCAAGATGAAATAATTCACCGATTAGCCAAGTATATCCGATAAATTTTAACTAGGGAAAGTTCAAAGTGAGATATATACTTATCCTCGATATAACATTATTTTCATATGAACTGTGTGATATTACACTTTGTGTGGGGGAGACATATTTCGTCAATTATGTGGGGGATTGTTAGAATTCTCAAAAATGGTGAATGAGATACGTCCCACATCACCAAAAATATGTTCGTTTTTCTTGTTTATAGAGTATAATGTCAATCCCTATATTGGCCCTTAAGGTCAGGTAATTTTGTGCGAGGGGAGGACCTCTATGGCCATGGACTAACACATGTGCGCGCGCCACCACCCGCCCGTCCGACCGAACCGGGCCGGGTCGGGTGCATGTGTGGTCTAATAAGAGTGGACCGTGTTATATTTCTGCTGTACAGAAGTGAACAGTTTTCTACTGTTTAAATTCAAATAGAAGCGACTAGTGGATTGGACATGACTATTGCAAACCGCAATAGTTTTTGACCGTTGCAAACGAAGAGTTCGGCCATTGCAAACGAAGAGGCATGACTGTTGCGAACCGCAACAGTTTTCGGCCGTTCCAAACGAAGAGGCGCGACTGTTGCGAACGGCAACATTTTTCGACTGTTGCAAACGCAGAGGCACAACTGTTGCGAACAGTAATGCTTTTTGGCGTTGCAAATGAAGGGATGCTACTTTTCTCAACCGGTGTAGCCATTGGGAATGCGACTATAAATAAGGAGGACACCTGATAACTTTCCTCACTAAATCAATTCCGGATTTTCTCTTCTTCCTCTTCATTTCTTAATATCTACAGTCCGTGCACTTTTGCATATCACACAGAAGATCATACACATCTCAATCTCGAGCAGATCGCGTCTATTGTATCTTGGAAGACTTTGAATAAAGTCTTAAGGAAATTGATACGACAAGCCTTATACTTAATTTTCTTCTTCAACCGGTTAGATTTCTATTTGATTTTATATATATATAGACACACACACACATAGTTTTTTTTCCGCGTGCACAATTTCTTTAAAAAGTACAACGTTTGATTTAGCACTATAGTTATTACTGCTGTAATTGTTAGTTTGTTGTTGTAATTAATTACAACATACTTATTGTTAAAATAGCTAATACATAATTCTAAGGTAGTGGAAATCTGAGTTGTAAATTTATGAGACAAGTTTATTATTGATTAGTCTCTGTTTTGGTATACTAGACGTATAACATCTTAAGACTTTATTGTTTTTGCTAAAACAGAGATGGCAACAATTGAACTATCAACAAAGGCTACCACTCACAACATGCCTGATCCATTCAAAGGAGATGGTGATGACTTCATAACATGGCAAAATCAAATGCTATTTTATCTCACCACACTCCCTCTACAACGGTATCTCGAGGAGGTAGAATCGATTCCTGCACCAGGCAAGGAATCAGATGTGGATATGTGGAAGCATTTCAATTTTCTATGTAGAAAATATATTCTAAATTGTCTCGACAAGGTGCTGTACAAAGTACATAAAACTCTAAAGACAGCAAAAGCAATCTGGAATGCACTTGCCATAAAGTACAAGGCGCAAAATATCAGTCTTAAGAAATTCATTGTAGACAAATTTATGGACTACAAGATGGTTGACTCCAAATCGGTGACTGCTCAACTACATGAACTGCAAATCGTCATTCATGAACTCGAAGAGGAAGGCCATAAGGTTGAAGAATCGTTTTTGGTTGAAGTCATCATGGGAAACTGGCGCCGTCATGGAGAGATTATCACAACTATCAAATGCATAAGAAGAAGGAAATATCTTTACATGATCTCATAATCCGACTAAAAATTGAGGCAGACAACCATGGAGTTGCAAAACCAAGCAAGGAGGCATTTGTGGCTGAAGGGTCAAAGACCAAAAACAAAAGGAAAAATTTCCAAAAGAGAAGGAAAGCTCCAGATGACAAACCAAAAGACAACAAACGAACCAAAAATTTTAATGGCGAGTGTTGGGTTTGTGGAAAGGTTGGACATGCCGCTAGAGATTGTAGACACAAAAAGGAATGCAACAAAGAGGCAAATATAGTAGATAACATGGAAATAGATGAGTCCAACTTCTCAGCAGTTGTATCTGAATGTAATTTGGTTCAGAATCCTAACCGATGGTGGATGGATACATGCGCTACTCGTCATGTCTGCTCAGACAAATCCATGCTTTCTACATACCAGAAATTCGATCACGAAGAAAAACTCTGTATGTGTAATGTTGTAGTATCCATGATCGAAGGCAGTGGCACAGTAATCCTCAAGTTTACTTCTGGAAAAACTATCAAGTTGAATGGCGTGCTCCATGTTCTAGACATACGCAAGAATCTCATCTCTGGTGCAGTACTATCGAAGAAAGGATTCAAAATGGTGTTCGAGTCAGACAAGATTGTTCTGTCTAAAGCTGGAATGTATATTGAAAGGGGATATTTATGTGATGGCCTATTTAAGACAAATGTAGCCGTTATCGGCAATAAAACTATGTATTCTGATTGTGCTATTAATAAAATTGAAGTTTCTTACTTGCTTGAGTACGAAAACTTACTATGACATAATAGATTAGGACACATAAATTTTCAAAAAATGAAAACATTATCAAACTTGGGATAGTTTTGAATTTCCAAGTAGATAAGAACTACAAATGTTAGACATGTATAGAATCAAAAATGGTTAAAAATCCCATTTCAATATGTAGGAAGAAGCACCGAACCATTAGGTTTGGTTCATACAGATTTATGTGATTTTAAATCATTACCTACAAGAGGTGGAAAAAAGTACTTTATCACGTTTATTGTCCATTATATGCGATATTGCTACGTATATCTTTTGAATAGTAAAGATGAAGCAATTACAATCGGATAAATAAAAAGATTAAGATATTGAGATCTGATCGAGGTGGAGAATATTAATCACCATTTGAACAGTTCTGTGTCGAAAATGGTATAATTCATCAAACAATAGCTCCATATTCACCACAACAAAATGGTTAGCCGAGTGGAAGAACAGAACGTTGAAAGACATGATTAATGCCATGCTTTTAACCTTTGTTCTGCCAACGAACTTGTGAGGGAAAGACTTAAAAAGGTCTAATCACATATTAAACATAGTCCCTCATAATAAAACAGGAACAATTCCATTTAAGATTCAGAAAGGACACAAACCAAGCTTTAAATACGTCAAAGTGTGGGGGTTCTTGGTAAAAGTTCCAGTTCCGCCTCCCAAGAGAGTCAAACTTGGACCAAAAACAGTAGATTGTTACTATTTAAGGCAACCCAAAATAGTAGTGTCGATAGATTTTTGGTATTTAAGTCTGATATAGCTGATATTCATGTAGATACAATCATGTAATCAAGAGATGCTTCATTCTTTGAAGACGTGTTTTCGAACAAAAGGAATGAAGGGAATAATGTCCCTAAAAGGACAAGAGAAGAATCAAGCAATTCACATGAAGATGAAACTCATCATGAGATTGAGGAAGTTGAACCAAGAATAAGCATAAGGCAAGGACTTCCAAGACATTTGGTTCGGATCTTTTCACATATGCGTTGGAACACGAACCTCAAACGTATAAAGAAGCAATGTCATCTTCTGAATCTTCATGTTGGAAAGAAGCAATCCAAAGTGAAATTGATTCAATTCTAAGTAATAAAACTTGGAAAACTGTTGATATTCCACTTGGAATAAAACCTATTGGCAGTAAATGGATTTTCAAGAAGATACTGAAAGCAATTGGCTCTATCGACAAGTATAAAGCCAGATTAGTAGCCAAAGGATATCGTCATAAAGAAGGAGTAGACTTCTTTAATACATATTCGCCGGTAACACGAATAACCTCTATAAGAATGCTAATAGCAATTACATCGATCTAAAATCTAGAAATTCATCAAACGGATGTAAAGACAGCATTCATAAATGGAGATATCGATGAGGAGATCTACATGGAGCAACCTGAAGGTTTTGTTTCAAAAGGAAATGAAAACAAAGTCTGTCGACTAGTAAAATCACTATACGGACTAAAACGAGCTCCAAAACAATAACACGCAAAATTTGATAGTATCATGATGAGAAATGGTTTTCATACAAATAAATGTGATAAGTGTGTTTATTATAAACAAATTGGACAATCATATGTGATGATTTGTTTATATGTAGACGATATGTTAATATTTGATCCAAATACTCAGGTAATATAGACCATAAAGGAGATGTTAATTAGCAATTTTGATATGAAAGACTTAGGAGTTGCAGACGTTATTTTGAGAATCAAAATAATAAGAACACCTATTGTAATTGAATTATCTCAGTCACACAATGTAGACAAAGTGATTTCAAAATTCAAAAATTTTGGAATTAAAGGATTAAGAACACCTTTTAATCCATCAGATGTACTACATAAAAACACTAATGAGAGTGTAATGCAACTGGAATACTCTTGTGTAATAGGATGTCTAGTGTATCTCATGAATTACACAAGACCAGATATAACTTATGTAGTAAATCGACTGAGCAGGTATACAAGCAATGCAGGAAAGGAACACTGGAAAGCACTAACGTGAGTGCTCGGATGTTTAAAAAATAGCACAAATTATTCCTTACATTACGGAAAATATCATGCCGTCTTAGAAGGATATAGTGACGCAAACTGGATTGCTGATTCAGAGGAATCAAAATCAACAAATGGTTATGTCTTTACCTTAGCAGGGGCTGCAGTGTCATAAAAATCAACTAAACAAACATGCATAGCTCGGTTCACTATGGAATCTAAGTTCACCGCTTTAGATAAAGCAGGCAAAGAAGCAGAATAGCTTCGTTATTTTTTAAAAGATATTCCATTTTGGCCTAAACCTGTCTGGGCCATATGTGTGTAACAAGACTGCGCTAAGCAGAGCGCACAACTTTGTGTATAATGGAAAGTAACGATACATTCGTCGACGCCATAACACATTTAGGCAGTTACTCTCAAATGGAACTATTTCCATAGATTATGTGAGAATAAATGATAATCTAGCGGATACATTTATTAATGGTTTATCAAGAGATAAAATTGACTCAAGGGGAATGGGTTTAAAATCCTAAACTACAAAGAGTTATCTTATACGGAAACATATCCTAGCGACTGGAGATCCCACGGACTAGGATCAGTAGGTAAACCAGTTCTGAGTAACTCGAGACGTAATGCATTTTCTTGGACATAGTCCAACTCCATTCCTATGGTGCACAATATAAATGCATGCCTACAATATTTAAAGGTTAAAACTATGTTTTTAATGACGACCATACCTTGAATATAACAAGTGGGGTATATGTAGGATACTCTTAATGGTTGCGATCACCTATGTTAGTGTGAGCTGGGTCAGCTCTATGATAATATTAAAGGCTTTTATTCTCTAAAAACACTCACAGAACCAAAAATTATTCAGGACCAAAATGAAAACAACCAAGAGATTGGATGTGAAGGAAAATAATTCTTTGTAAAGCTTATTGTCTGGTTATACAATAACGGCCGACTGTTCAAGATGAAATAATTCATTGATTAGCCAAGTATATCCGATAAGTTTTAACTAGGGAAAGTTCAAAGTGAAATATGTACTTATCCTCGATAAACATTATTTTCATATGAACTGTGTGATATTACACTTTGTGTAGGGAAGACATATTTCGTCATCCATGTGGGGGATTGTTAGAATTCTCTAAAAAAGGTGAATTTGATATGTCCCACATCGCCAAAAATATTTTCATTTTCTAATTTATGTAGTATACTCTGAATCCCTATATTAGCCCTTAGGTTTAGGTAATTGTGTGCGAAGGAGAGGACCTATATGGCTATGTACTAACACGCGCGTGCGCCGCTGCCCGCCCGTCCCACCGATCCGGGTCGGGTGCAGGTCCAAAAAGAGTGGACTGTATTATATTTTTGCTGTATAGAAGTGAATGGTTTTCTACTGTTTAAATTCAAATAGAAGCGACTAGTGGATTGGATGCGACTGTTGCAAACCGCAACAGTTTGTGGCCGTTGCAAACGAGAGTTCGGCCGTTGCAAACGAAGAGGTGTGACTGTTGTGAACCGCTACAGTTTTCAGCCGTTGCAAACGAAGAGGCGTGACTATTGCGAACAGCAATAGTTTTCGGCTGTTGCAAACAAAGAGGCACGACTGTTACGAACCGCAACAGTTTTTGGCCGTTTCAAACGAAGAGGCGTGACTGTTGCAAACAATAATGCTTTTTGGCATTGCAAATGAAGGGATTCTACTTTTCTCGATGGGTGTAGCCATTGGGAATTCGGCTATAAATAAGGAGGAAACCTGATCACTTTCCTCCCTGAATTAATTTCAGATTTTCTCTTCTTCCTCTTCATTTCTTAATATCTACAGTTCGTGCGCTTTTGCATATCACACAGAAGATCATACACATCTCAATCTCGAGCAGATCATGTCTGTTGTTTCTTAGGAGACTTTGAATAAAATGTTAAGGAAATGTTACGACAAGCCTCAGACGTAATTTCCTTCTTCAACAATTTAGATTTCTAGTTGATTTATAAATTTATTTATATATATCATTTTCTTTCTTCGTTGTATTAGTTCTTTAAATAGTATAATGTTTGATTCAGCACTATAGTTATTATTGTTATAATTGTTAGTTTTCCGTTGTAATTAATTACCACATACTTATTGTTAAAATAACTAATACAAAATTCCAAAGTAGTGGAAATCTGTGTTCTAAACTTGTGAGACAAGTTTATTATTGATTAGTCCCTGTTTTGGTATACCAGACGTATAACATCTTAAGACTTTCCTGTTTTCGCTAAAACATAGATGACAACAGTTGAACTATCAACAAAGGCTACTACTCACAACAGGCCTGATCCGTTTAAAGGAGATGGTTATGACTTCATAACATGGCAAAATCAAATGCTATTTTATCTCACCACAATCGTTTTATAACCATATCTCGAGGAGGAGGAAGCGATTCATACACCAGGCAAGGAATCAGATGTTGATATGTGGAAGCATTCCGATTTTCTATGCAGAAACTATATTCAGAATTGTCTCGACAAGGTGCTATACAAAGTATCAACCTCTAAAGATAGCAAAAGCACTCTAGAATGCACTTGCCACGAAATACAAGACACAGAATATAAATCTTAAGAAATTCATTGCAGATAAATTTATGGACTAAAAGATGGTTGACCCCAAACCGGTGACTGCTCAACTACATGAACTGTAAATCATCATTCATGAACTCGAAGCAGAAGGTCGGAGAATCGTTTTTGGTTAAAGCCATCAGAGGAAAACTTCCGTAGTCATGGAGAGATTATCACAACTATATAAATCATAAGAAGAAGGGAATCTCTTTACATGATCTCATAATCCGACTAAAAATTGAGGCAGATAACCTAGGAGTTATAAAACCAAGCGAGGAGGCATATGTGGTTGAAGGGTCAAAGACAAAAAAAAGAATTTCTAGAAGAAAAGGAAAGCTCCAGACAACAAACCAAAAGACAACAAACGAACCAAAAAGTTTAATGGCGAGTGTTGGGTATGTGGAAAGGTTGGACATGTTGCTAGAGATTGCAGACACAAAATGGAACACAACAAAAAGGCAAATATAGTAGACAACATGGAAGTAGACGAGTCCAACTTCTCAGCAGTTGTATCTGAATGCAATTCGGTTCGGAATCCTGACCAATGGTGGGTAGATACAGGCGCTACTCATCATGTGTGCTCTGACAAATACATGTTTTCGACATAACAAAAATTAGATCACGAAGAAGAACTCTATATGGGTAATTCTGCAGTATCCACGATCGAAGGCAGTGGCACAATAATTCTCAAGTTTACTTTTGGAAAAACTATCATGCTGAATGACATGCTCCATGTTCCAGACATACGCAAGAATCTCATCTCTGGTGCAGTACTATCGAAGAATGAATTCAAAATGGTGTTCGAGTCGGACAAGATGGTTTTGTCCAAAACTGGAATGTATATCGGAAGGGGATATTTATGTGATGGCCTATTTAAGGCAAATGTAGTCGTTATCGGCAATAAAACTATGTATTCTAATCGTGCTATTAATAAAATTGAAGTTTCTCACTTGCTTAAGCACAAAATTTTACTATGGCATGATAGATTGGGATACATAAATTTCCGAAAAATGAAAACCTTATCAAACTTGGGATTAATTTTGAAATTCCAAGTATACAAGAACTAAAAATGTGAGACATGTGTGGAAGCAAAAATGGTTAAAAAACCATTTCAATATGTTGATAGAAGCACCGAACCACTAGGTTTAGTTCATACAAATTTATGTGATTTTAAATCGTTACCTACAAGAACCGGGAGAAAGTACTTTATCACGTTTATTGATGATTATACACGATATTGCTATGTATATCTTTTGAATAGTAAAGATGAAGCAATTACATCATTTATAAAGTACAAGGCTGAGGTAGCAAATCAATTAAACAAAAAGATCCAGATATAGATCCGATCGAGGTGGAGAATATGAATCACCATTTGAACAGTTGTGTGTCCAAAATGGTATAATTCATCAAACAAAAGCTCCATATTCAACATAACAAAATGGTGTAGCCGAGAGGAAGAACAGAATGTTAAAAGACATGGTTAATGCCATGCTTTTAACCTCTGGTCTACCAACGAACTTGTGGGGGGAAGCCTTAAATATGTCTAATCACATATTAAACAAAGTCCCTCATAATAAAACAGGAACAATTCCATATAAGATTTAGAAAGGACACAAACCAAGCTTTAAATGCGTCAAAGTGTGGAGGTGCTTGGCAAAAGTTCCAGTTCCGCCTCCCAGGAGAGTCAAACTTGGACCAAAAACAGTAAATTGTTACTATCTAGGGTGAGCCCAAAATAGTAGTGCCTACAGATTTTTGGTATTCAAGTCTGATATAGCTGATATTCATGTAAATACAATCATGACATCTAGAGACGCCTCATTCTTTGAAGACGTGTTTCCACACAAAAGGAATGAGGGGAATAATGTCCCTAAAAGGACAAGAGAAGAATCAAGCAATTCACATGAAGAGAAGAATCAAGCAATTCACAAAAGGACAAGAGAAGAATCAAGCAATTCACATGAAGATGAAACTCATCATGAGATTGAGAAAGTTGAACCAAGAAGAAGCATAAGGGCTAGGATTTCCAAGACATTTGGTTCGATTTTTTCACATATGTGTTAAAACACGAACCTCAAACGTACATGGAAGCAATGTTATCTTCTGAATGTTCATGTTGGAAAGAAGCAATCCAAAGTGAAATCGATTCAATTCCAAGTAATAAAACTTGGGAAATTGTTGATATTCCACCTAGAATAAAAGCTATTGGCCGTAAATAGATTTTCAAGAAGAAAATGAAAGCAGATGGCTCTATCGATAAGTATAAGGCCAGATTAGTAGCCAAAGGATATCGTCATAAAGCGGGAGTAGACTTCTTTGATACATATTCGTTGGTAACACGAATAACCTCTATAAGAATGCTAATAGCAATTGCAACGATCAATATTCTAGAAATTCATCAAATGGATGTAAAGGCAGCATTCTTAAATGGAGATCTCGATGAGGAGATCTACATGGAGCAACCTGAAGGTTTTATTTCCAAAGGAAATGAAAACAAAGTCTGTACATTAGCAAAATCATTATATGGACTAAAACAAGCTCCAAAACAATAGCACGCAAAATTTGATAGTGTCATTATGAGAAATGGTTTTCGTATAAATGAATGTGATAAGTGTGTTTATTATAAACAAATTGGACAATTATATGTGATGATTTGTTTATATGTAGAAGATATGTTAATATTTGATCCAAATACTCAGGTAATAGAGAACATAAAGGAGGTGTTAATTAGCAATTTCGATATGAAAGACTTAGGTGTTGCAAACGTTATTTTTGGAATCAAAATAATAAGAACACCTAATGGAATTGAATTATCTCAGTCACACTATGTAGACAAAGTGACTAAAAAATTTCAAAATTTTGGAATTAAAGGAGTAAAACACCTTTAAATCCATCAGAAGTATGAATAAAAATACTAATGAGAGTGTAATGCAAGAGAAATACACTCGTGTAATAGGATGTCTAATGTATCTCATGAATTGCACAAGAATAGATATAGCTTATGCAGTAAGTCGACTAAGCAAGTATACAAGAAATCCAGGAAAGGAACACTGGAAGCACTAATGAGAGTGCTTGGATATTTAAAAAATACCACAAATTATTCCTTACATTATGGAAAATATCATATCGTCTTTGAAGGATACATTGATGCGAACTGGATTGCTGATTCAGAGGAATCAAAATCAACAAGTTGTTATGTCTTTACCTTGGTAGGGGCAGCAGTGCCATGGAAATCAGCTAAACAAACACGCATAGCTTGGTCCACTATGGAATTAGAGTTCATCGCTTTAGATAAAGCGGGCGAAGAAGCAGAATGGCTCGTCATTTTTTAGAAGATATTCTATTTTGGCCTAAACCTGTACCGACCATATGCGTACACTGTGATAACCAAGTTGCGCTAAACAGAGCACACAACTTTGTGTATAATGGAAAGTCACGACACATTCATCGATGTCATAACACAGTTAGGCAGTTACTCTTAAATGGAACTATTTCCATAGATTATGTGTGAACAAATGATAACCGGATCCATTTACAAAAGGTTTATCAAGAGAGAAAATTGACTATGCATCGTGGGGAATGGGTTTAATTGCCTAAACCACCAAGAGTTTATACGGAAACCTATCCCAGTGATTGGAGATCCCATGGATTAGGATTAATAGGCAAACTAGTTCTGAGTAACTCAAGACGTAATGCACTTGCTTAGGCATAGTCCAACTCCATGCCAATAGTGCACAATATAAATGCATGCCTACAGAAGTATTTAAAGGTTAAAACTATGTTTTTAATGATGACCATATCTTGAATATAGCAAGTGGGGTAAAGGTAGGATACTCTTAATGGTTGCGATCACCTATTTTAGTGTGAGCTGGGTCGGCTCTATGAGAATATTAAAGGCTTTTATTCTCTAAAAACACTCGTAGAAACAAAAATTGTTTAGGACCAAAATGAACACAACCAAGAGATTAGATGTGAAGGGAAATAATGCTTTGTAAACTTATTGTCAGTTTATAAAATAATGTCTGACTGTTCAAGATGAAATAATTCATCGATTGTCCAAGTATATCCGATAAGTTTTAACTAGGGAAATTTCAAAGTGAAATATCCACTTATCCTCGATATAACATTATTCTCATATGAACTGTGTGATATTACACTTTGTGTCGGGGAGACATATTTCGTCATTCATGTATGGGATTGTTAGAATTCTCAAAAAATGGTGAATGAGTTATGTCCCACATCGCCAAAAATATGTTCATTTTCTGTTTTATATAGTATACTCTCAATCCCTATATTGGCCCTTAGGGTCAGATAATTTTATGCGAGGGGGAGTACCTATATGGCTATGGACTAACACATGCGTGTGCGCCGCCGCCCGCCCGTCCGTCCGACTGAACCGGGCCGTGTCGGGTGTGGGTGCGGGTCCAATAAGAGTGGACCGTGTTATATTTTTTCTGTACAGAAGTGAACACAGTTTCTGGCATTGCAAACGAAGAGTTCGGCCGTTGCAAACGAAGAGTTCGGCCGTTGCAAACGAAGAGGTGTGACTGCTGTGAACCGCAACAGTTTTCGGCCGTTGTAGACGAAGAGGCGTCACTGTTGCGAATAGCAACAGTTTTCGGCCGTTGCAAATGAAGAGGCACGACTGTTGCGAACCACAATAGTTTTCGGCCTTGCATACAAAGAGGCACGACTGCTGTGAACAGCAACACATTTTGGCGTTGCAAATGAAGGGATGTTACTTTTCCCAACGGGTGTAGCCACTGGGAATTCGGCTATAAATAAGGAGGAAACCTGATCACTTTCCTCACTGAATTAATCCCGGATTTTTTCTCCTTCCTCTTCATTTCTTAATATCTACAGTCCATCCGCTTTTGCATATCATACATAAGATTATACACATCTCAATCTCGTACAGATCACGTCTGTTGTTTCTTGGAAGACTTTGAATAAAGTCTAAAGGAAATTGTTACGGCAAGCCTTAGATGTAATTTCCATCTTCATTCGGTTAGATTTCTAGTTGATATATATATATATCGTTTTCTTTCTGCGTTGTACTGTTTCTTTAAATAGTATAACGTTTGATTTAGCACTATAGTTATCGTTGCTATAGCCGTTAGTTTGTTTTTGTAATTAATTACAACATACTTATTACTAAAGTAAGTAGTACAGAATTCCAAAGTAGTGGAAATCTGAGTCGTAAACTTTTGAGACAAGTTTATTATTGATTAGTCTCTGTTTTGGTATACTAGATATATAACATCTTAAGACTTTCATGTTTTCGCTAAAACAGAGATGGAAACGGTTGAACTATCAACAAAGGCTACTACTCACAACAGACCTGACCTTTTCAAAGGAGACGGTGATGACTTCATAACATGGAAAAATCAAATGATACTTAATCTCATCATACTCGGTCTGCAATGGTATCTCGGGGAGGAGGAATCGATTCCTGCACCAGGCAAGGAATCAGATGTTGATATGTGGAAGCATTCTGATTTTCTATGCAGAAACTATATTCTGAATTGTCCCGACAAGGTGATATACAAAGTATATCAACCTCTAAAGACAGCAAAAGCACTTTGGAATGCACTTACCACGAAGTACAAGACACAGAATATCGGTCTTAATAAATTCATTGTAGACAAATTTATGGACTGCAAGATGGCTGACTCCAAACCGATGACTGCTCAACTACATGAACTGCAAATCAACATTCATGAACTCGAAGGAAAAGGTCATAAGGTTGAAGAATCATTTTTGGTTGAAGCCATCATGAGAAAACTGCCGCCGTCATGGGGAGATTATCGCAACTATCTAAAGCATAAGAAGAAGGAAACCTTATTACAGGATCTCATAGTCCGACTAAAAATTGTGGCAGATAACCGTGGAGTTACAAAACCAAGCGGGAGGCATTTGTGGCTGAAGGTTCAAAGACCAAAAACAAAAGGAAGAATTTTTAGAAGAAAAGGAAAGCTCCAAACAACAAAGGAACCAAAAATTTTAATGGCGAGCATTGGGTTTGTGGAAAGGTTGGACATGCCGCTAGAGATTGCAGACACAAAAAGGAACGCAACAAAGTGGCAAATATAGTAGACAACATGGAAGTAGACGAGTTCAACTTCTTCGCAGTTGTATCTAAATGCAGTTCGGTCCAGAATCCTGACCAATGGTGGGTAGACACAGGCGCTACTCGTCATGTCCGCTCTGACAAATACATGTTTTCTACATACCAAAAATTAGGTCACGAAGAAAAACTCTATATGGGTATTTATGGGATGTATATCGGAAGGGGATATTTATGGGATGGCCTATTTAAGGAAAATGTAGCCATTATCGGCAATAAAACTATGTATTCTGATTGTCTATTAATAAAATTGAAGTTTCTTACTTGCTTGAGCATGAAATTTTACTATGGCATGATAGATTGGGACACACAAATTTCCAAAAAATGAAAACATTATTAAATTGGGATTAATTCCGAATTTCCAAGTAGATAAGAACTAAAAATGTGAGACATGTGTGGAAGCAGAAATGGTTAAAAAACCATTTCAATATGTTGATATAAGCACCAAACCACTAGGTTTGGTTCATACAGATTTATGTGATTTTAAATCGTTACCTACAAGATGTGGGAAAAAGTACTTTATCACGTTTATTGACGATTATATGCGATATTGCTATGTATATCTTTTGAATAGTAAAGATGAAGCAATTACATCATTTATAAAGTACAAGGCTGAGGTAGAAAATCGATTAAACAAAAATATCAAGATATTGAGATCTGATCGAGGTGGAGAATATGAATCACCATTTGAGTAGTTCTGTGTCGAAAATGGTATAATTCATCAAACAACAGCTCCATATTCACCACAAAAAATGGTGTAGTCGAGAGGAAGAACAGAACGTTAAATGACATGATTAATGCCATGCTTTTAACCTCTGCTCTACCAATGAACTTGTGGCAGGAAGCCTTAAATATGTCTAATCACATATTAAACAAAGTCCCTCACAATAAAGAAGGAACAATTCCATATGAGATTTTGAAAGGACACAAACCAAGCTTTAAATACGTCAAAGTGTGGGGGTGCTTGGAAGAAGTTCCAGTTCCGTCTTCTAAGAGAGACAAACTTGGACCAAAAGCAGCAGATTGTTACTATCTTGCGCCAGCCCAAAATAGTAGTGCCTACAGATTTTTGGTATTCAAGTCTGATATAGAAGATATTCATGTAAATACAATCATGGAATCTAGAGATGCCTCATTCTTTGAAGCCGTGTTTCTGCACAAAAAGAATGAAGGGAATAATGTCCCTAAAAGGACAAGAGAAGAATCAAGCAATTCACATGAAGATCAAACTCATCATGAGATTGAGGAAGTTGAACCAAGAAGAAGCAATAAGGGCTAGAACTTCCAAGACATTTGGTTCGAATTTTTAAACATGTGTGTTAGAACACGAACCTCAAACGTACAAGGAAGCAATGTCATCTTTTGAATCTTCATGTTGGAAAGAAGCAGTCCAATGTGAAATTGATTGAGTTCAAAGTAATAAAACTTGGGAAATTGTTGATATTCCACCTGGAATAAAACCTATTGGCTGTAAATGGATTTTCAAGAAGAAAATGAAAGCAGATGGCTCTATCAACAAGTGTAAAGCCAGATTAGTAGCACAAGGATATCGTCAAAAAGAAGGAGTAGACTTCTTTGATACATATTCGCCGGTAACATGAATAACCTCTATAAGAATGCTAATAGCAATTGCGTCGATCCATAATCTAGAAATTCATCAAATGGATGTAAAGACATCATTCTTAAATGGAGATATCGATGAGGAGATCTACATGGAGCAACCTGAAGGTTTTGTTTCCAAAGGAAATGAATACAACGTCTATTGATTAGTAAAATCATTATATGGACAAAAAAAGCTCCAAAACAATGGCATGCAAAATTTGATAGTGTCATGATAAGAAATGGTTTTCGTATAAATGAATGTGATAAGTGTATTTATTATAAACAAATTGGATAATCATATGTGACAATTTATTTATATGTAGACGATATGTTAATATTTGGTCCAAATACTCAGGTAATAGAGACCATAAAGAAGACATGAATTTGCAATCTCGATATGAAGGCTTAGGAGTTGTAGACATTATTTTGGAAATAAAAATAATAAGAACATCTAGTGCAATTGAATTATCTCAGTCACATTATGTAGACAAAGTGATTGAAAATTTTAAAATTTTAGAATTAAAGGAGTAAGAACACCTTTTAATCTATCAAAAGTACTGCATAAAAGCACTAATGAGAGTGTAATGCAACGAGAATACCCTCGTGTAATAGGATGTCTAATGTATCTCATGAATTACACAAGACCAGATATAACTTATGCTGTAAGTTGACTGAGCAGGTATACAAGAAATTCAGGAAAGCAACACTGGAAAGCAACAATGAGAGTGCTTGGATATTTAAAAAATACCAAAAAATATTCCTTACATTATGGAAAATATCATGCCGTCTTAAAAGGATATAGTGATGCAAACTGGTTTATATTGCTGATTTAGAGGAATCAAAATCAATAAGTGGTTATGTCTTTACCTTAGCAGGAGCAGCATTGTCATGGAAATCAGCTAAACAAACATGCATAGCTCAGTCCACTATGAAATCAGAGTTCATCACTTTAGATAAAGAAGGCGAAGAAGCAGAATGACTTCGTCATTTTTTAGAAGATATTCCATTTTGGCCTAAACTTGTATCGGCCATATGCATACACTATGATAACCAAGCTGCGCTAAGAAGAACATACAACTTTATATATAATGGAAATTCATGACACATTCATCCACTCCATAACACATCTAGGCAGTTACTCTCAAATGGAACTATTTTCACAGATTATGTGAGAACAAATGATAACCTAGCGGATCCATTTACTAAAGATCTATCAAGAGAGAAAATTGACTGTGCATCGAGGGGAATGGGTTTAAAAGCCTAATCTACCATGAGTTATCTTATATGGAAACCTATCCTAGCGACTGGAGATCCAACGGACTAGGATAATTAGGCAAACTAGTTCTGAGTAACTCGAGAGGTAATGCATTCGCTTGGACATAGTGCAACTCCATTTCTATAGTGCACAATATAAATGCATGCCTACAAAGTATTTAAAGGTTAAAACTATGTTTTTTTAATGATGACCATATCTTGAATATAACAAGTGGGGTATATGTAGGATACTCTTAATGGTTGCGATCACCTATGTTAATGTGAGCTGGGTCAGCTCTCCGAGAATATTAAAGGCTTTTATTCTCTAAAAACACTCGCAGAACGAAAAATTGTTCAGGACCAAAATGAACACAACCAAGAGATTGGATGTGAAGGGAAATAATGCTTTGTAAAGCTTATTGTTTGGTTATACAATAAGAGCTAATGGTTCAAGATGAAATAATTCATCGATCAGCCAAGTATATCTGATAAGTTTTGACTAGATAAAGTTCAAAGTGAAATATCTACTTATCCTCGATATAACATCATTTTCATATGAACTGTGTGATATTACACTTTGTACGGGGGAGATATATTTCGTCATTCATGTAGGGCATTATTAAAATTCTCAAAAAATGGTGAATGAGATATGTCCCACATCGCCAAAAATATGTTCATTTTCTGGTTTATATAGTATACTCCCAAACCTATATTGGCCCTTAGGGTCAGGTAATTTTGTGCAAGGGGAAGGACCTATAAGGCCATGGAGTAACACACGCGCGTGTGCCACTGCCCGCCCGTCCGACCGAACCGTGCCGAGTCGAGTGCGGGTGCGGGTCCAATAAGAGTGGACCGTGTTATATTTTTGCTGTATAGAAGTGAATGGTTTTCTACTATTTAAATTCAAATAGAAGCGATTAGTGGATTGGATGCGACTGTTGCGAACCGCAACAGTTTCTGGCCGTTGCAAACGAAGAGTTCGGCCGTTGCAAACGAAGAGGTGTGATTGTTGCGAACCGCAATTGTTTTCAGGCGTTGCAAACAAAGAGGCGTGACTGTAGCTATTCGCAACAGTTTTCGGCGGTTACAAACAAAGAGGCGCAACTGTTGCGAACCGCAACTTTTTTCGGCCGTTGCAAACGAAGAGGCGCGACTGTTGTGAACAGTAACGCTTTTTGGCTTTGCAAATGAAGGGATGCTCCTTTTCTCAACGGTTGTAGCCATTGGGTATTCGGCTATAAATAAGGAGGAAACCTGATCACTTTCCTCACTGAATTAATTTCGGATTTTCTCTTCTTCCTCTTCATTTCTTAATATCTACAGTCCATGCGCTTTTGCATATCACACAGAAGATCATACACATCTCAATCTCGAGCAGATCACGTCTGTTGTATCTTAGGAGACTTGGAATAAAGTCTTAAGGAAATTATTACGACAAGCCTCAGACGTAGTTTCCTTCTTCGATCGATTAGATCTCTAGTTGATTTATATATATGTATATATATCGTTTTCTTTCTACGTTGTATTATTTCTTTAAATAGTATAACGTTTGATTTAACACTATAGTTATTATTGTTATAGTTGTTAGTTTGTTGTTGTAATTAATTACAATATACTTATTGTTAAAATAACTAATACAGAATTCCAAAGTAGAGGAAATCTGAGTTGTAAACTTGTGAGACAAGTTTATTATTGATTAGTCTCTGTTTTGGTATACTATACGTATAACAACTAGCATGAAGCATTAAGTTGGAGCTGTTTGAGATCGAGAATGCCACCATTAATAGCTGTTAAACCTCCGCATGGGTATACTACTGGATTAAGGATTTCATCATCAAGTGATGGATTGTAAATGCCATCCAGCTCACTGTCTGAGATTTCTGTCGAACATATTTCATCACCATATTGTTGCACGGTCCTTGTAATAACAATTTCATACGATTATATGATTAATTACATATGACACAATAACAAATAGTAAAATAATTGAAATGGCCATTAGAGTCTAGCATTTTCAAGAAAGTATACACTACATTATATTACTGTTAAATATCATCATGCAGTATAAGAGATCAGACGAAGTCATCCATCCAATCTACAGGCATTCATTCGTATTCCATTAATTAACAGTAAAAGCTTCTACTATTGTACCATCCAAGCTACACTACAAGAACTCATATAGCGATGGCATATATCCGTCGGCGGCTGTCGCCAAAAGCCGTAACAAAATCACACGACGTATGCAAAATAGCGACGACGTCATCAACATATTCGTGTCGTTAGCATCAGAATCCTGAGAAAATGGACCATCGCTTGCCGTCGTGTACCGACACAAGCCTTGAACCAGAAAGTCGTCGCTAGCCATCACAAGCTTGAAACAATTTGGCCATCGCCAGCCATCGTTGGTCGAAGCAAGCCTGAAACCTAGAATTTAAGACAGAGCTGCTTTTAAGCCTTCCAACCACACATTAGACGTCATATCTCAATATGATTTCATTCCCAAGACATATAAACTCAATATCACGACCAGTAACATCGCATGCAACGTATAATCTCATACATATCACAAATAATTAAAAACACAACGTAAATATCAATATTTATATTAACTTTCATAACTTAAAACCAATATTCCATCAACCAACACAACTATATCTACACAAATACTCATGTTCATCAAATTCACAATCATCACGATACACAACCATTAGTAAAGTATCAACTCCATCAACACATGTCAACAATTACACAAAAAACGATTAAAAACAGTCAAAAAAATCCATGCCAACTCATCATCATTGTCATCATCTCCCGACCCATCCTCCTCAGGCATCCTCCCGTGCTCTGTTGCAAATGCCGCAATTCGCTCATCTAGTAGCTGCGCAAACCCTCCGTCCTTCCATAAGTCATTGAATTCTACCGTCTGCTGCTTCAGCCGAGCTATCTCCTCCTCGAACCTAAGATCTCCTATAAAACCTCTAGGTCGTTATCGCCTTTAAATTATTTGAGTGAAAGTTATAATTTATGCTTTAGGCTTAAATATAATTTATATATTAGTTAATGAATCAGTTTACTCCTGATTTTCATAACCATAACGCCTATTTTGAGTAGGCGGGTCAATGAGAGCATCCCAAATACGGTCCTTCTCCTCTAAGGTCAACTCACGGCCAGTGGATTGTGCCACTCGAGCTTTCTCCACTTCGTATTCTTCTGCGATAAGGAATAGTAGTTTGTAATGATAAATAATAAAGAACTTTCAAATCTGAAGTAAAAAAATTAAACAAATTCACCATCATAGATTCAGATTTATCGTCCGTAAATTCATATGAAATGTTCCCTCCTCATCCGTGCATACAACGGCATGTGTGTGAGTGAAGACCTCAGCCAGTGTAGGCTCACGATTAAATTTCTGAAACCGAAGTTATATATACAAATGAATAATATTACCAATGTGGCTAAAGTATCTTACAACTATTTATGAATGCATTTTATAACTTTACCAATTCCCTGCGACGCTGTTGGTAGGACTTTGACCCGCCATGGTGCAAAACAGGATTTATAGCCCTGTTTGCACCATTCTGCGCCGATAATTTCTATAAATTTAAATGCACAATTAACTAAATTAATGCATCTAATATATGAATATTAAACAAAATGTAATAACAGAATGAAATGATATAACTTATCCTCGACTCTAGAGTGTCCCATAGCTGCAGAAATTAAGCGTAGGCATCAGCTCCCATCCAAGATGGATTCTTTTCCGTTTTCTTAGCTTTTGATATGGTATCTCTATAATTTTTACGCATTCTTTAGTTCCATTGATTTACAAAAACATCCATATTCTACGGGTCGACACGAACATCGGCCTGCATATTGAAATTAAATTGGTTTGAATTATATACATTGTATTAATGTACAAATAAATTATAAATTTAACCTACCATCAAATCGGGGAATATGACATTCTTAATATGATTAGGAATGTCGTCCAAGTGAGCCCAACATCCCGACATCTGGCTTATGAATGCCTTCCTGGACACTTGCAAAATATAATTCGGCGGCAGTACCTCAAACTTCCTGTATAAAATAAGATGTACGAATTTAATAAATTTTATATAATAAATATGTAATAAATTTGATACTTACTCCGCACTCTTTGGAACTACCTCTGCTGCCGGACGTAAATCCGGCACGGTGTCGCTGCCACCCGCACCAACTTAAAGAGAAGGCTGAGATTTGCTGGAATATCTCATGTGCAAATCTGTTACAAACATATGATTTTATATAATAATAAAAATATTAGTTCATTATTACAAAACATGTTTGATTAATCATCATCATATAAAACTTGCACTAAAACGTCATAAATGAGACAATATCTCCTAAATAGGTATACAAAATTTAGAAAAAGAACGAGACATAACTCACAACATAGTTATCATTATTGATAACAACTGAAACTCAAAATATACATTATACAACAACCGATAAAAAAATACAAAATTTTCAGTCTTCGTCGTCTTTTGATTCGGTCTCGGTCTTGTATTCTATGTCGTTCTCTTCTATATTGTCAAATGCTTCCATTAAAACATTCGATTCATCCTTTAACAAAGCCAGATCAATATCACCAGTTATTATTATTTCATCATTTGGTTCAAGATCCGTTTGACATGCTGCTTCTTCTGGAATATTAATTCCATCAAACGTAAATCTTGCCTTTGTGTTTAAAATAGCAGACCAATCTACTTTATCTTTTTTTGAGGATGGATACGAAGCAAAATAAATTTTTAATGCTTGATTGGCCAATACGAAAGGATCATACTTATAGTAATGTGAGGTATGCTTTATTTCTAAAAGTTTATAATCTTTGTGCACGTTGATTCAAAACCATGATTATTGATGAACCAATTGCACTTGAATAAAATAACTTTTTCTGCAGCTTGTACATAATATGTCAATTTTGTGTTAAGAACGACGTAAAAATCTTTTATATGCTCATCTAGATCGTCACTTCCTTTGAAAAATACACCAAAATTATATGTTAATTTTTCAGCACCATAATCCTTAGTGTTGAATTTAAATCCATTGATGAAAAATATTAGATAAGTCTTGACATTTATTTTTGGTCCAAGCGCAAGATGTTGTAATCCTTCATCAACGACGCAATTTATTGGATCATACACGTAGTTTGAAAACCATTTAGAAAATTTCTTACTGAGATCGCCAAATGGATGATGTTAGTCGTAAATACTGCAAATATATATGTATCATATGTTACTTTGCGATCAATATGTAAGTATCATTGAAATAAATATGAATTTATTATTACCTAACAAATGGTGCAACTTCAGCACAATTAAGAAGAACATATGTGTGCACTACATGTTGATCTCTATCATCTAACCATATTTCCACACATTTTCCAACAGGTCAGCCATGTTATCTAAAAATAGACAATAAGGTTTAAGAATAATCTTCTTCAATGGCTTCATCATTACGAGGGCCACTTACAAATGATAAGTTCACATGGTCACTAAAATAATGAGAGAAAAAGAATGAAGCTTCTTCTTCAAGATATGATTTGCAAATTGAACCATCAACTCGTGATTTTTGTCTATTTTTTTCTTCTAATGATTCAAGTACCTATTACAAAATTAATTCAATTTAAATGAAATTACGTAAATTTGAATTCTAAACTAACAACAATTTTATGGATATTTACTATTGCCTCTCAAATGTATACATCCATCTATATTTTACAGGATCTCGAAGAAGAGCTTCGGATGGAAGATGAACAGGTAAACGCTCCATTACATTAAAGAAACCTGGCGGATATATTTTCTCCAGTTTGCATAGCAGTATAGTGATTTATACCTCAAGTTTACGTGTACAATTAATTTTTGGTGTTGTCGAACAAAATGTTTGTAAAACAGACTTAATTCTATTATAACACTCCAAACTTTTATGGGCAAAAGTTCTCCGAAAACCACTAGTAATAAATATTCCATCATGATATGACAATCCTTACTTTTCATCCAACTCAATTTATTGTTTTTAAAGTCAACACTTCTACGAAGATTAGAAGGCATTCCATTTGGGCATTTTAGTCCTTCCACCCACTTTAGCACGACTTTTATTTACTTGTTGTTTGGCTCATAACATGCTTTGGATTTTTTATTTCCATCGGGATTCATATGAAGTTCGGGATGTTTATAAATGTGTGCTATATCGAGTCTTGAATTTAGATCGTCCTTAGATTCCTTTAACATTCATAATTGAATTAACACGTTATCAAACATGTTTTTCCGTTGTGCATCATGCCAATAATATGTTGAAGTAGGAGACCTTTCCAATAAGGTAAGTTTCAAAATATATTTTGTTTGCACCAATTATGAATGTCCAATTTACTTGGAATTTCAGTTTGTATTCTAGTTTCATGTATCTTCGAACAGTCCTTTACAATTTCATATATTTCTTCGCTTGACCATATCTTTGGTGGTTGCATACTCTCTTCTCTGTTAGCTTTAAAGTTTGTTTTATCTCTTCTAAAAGTATGATTTGAAGAAAACACCGATGACAATCAAACCAAGAAAATTTCCTTCCATACCGTAAAAAAATGATCGTGTTTCTTCCATGTAATAAGGGCATGCTAGACAGCCAGCCGTATTCCAACCTGAAAGCATCTCATATGTAGGAGAAACACTAATAGTCCATAACAAAGAAGCGAACATATGAATTTTTTTCATGAAATGTCGTTTTTTTCAACACCTTCAAGCCACAATGTTTTCAACTATTCGTTTGTTGTAGATAAACATTGATTCTTTGTGTCGCATCAGGGTCAGGGACAACAATAGTGAGAAACATGTGTGGAGTTTTCATACACATCCACGGAGGTAAATTATAAGGAGTAATGATAATAGGCTAAGATGAATATTTGCTACCAAACTGAGAGAATGATGAAAACCCATCTGTATATAAACCAAGTCTGATGTTAGGACTTTCTGCAGCAAATGTGGAATACATTTTATCGAAATATTTCCATGTTCTCCATCGGATTGATGTGTGAAAGTTTCCTTTATCTTTCTTCTCACGCTGTGCCATTGCATATGACAAGTCATGACTGAAGACGCATATAACCTTTGAAGTCTAGGGGTAATTGGTAAATAATGCATTCTCTTGTATGGAACTTCCTTTCCTTTCTTTATTCTTGGTTTATATCTTTCCTCATTACATATTTTGCAGTTTCTAAGATTAATGTCATCTTTCTAATACAACATGCAACCTTTTATACATGTATCTATCTTTTGGTAAAATAGACCGAAAGCCGGCATAAGTGTTTTCAATTTATAACGACTGTCGCACATCAGATTATTAAGTGGCATATGCCGTTTTGCAGCTTGTACAACTACTGTTAATCCAGCTTCTGCAAAGTTCAATTTTGATTTTATAGTGATGTATTCAGCGGTTACAGATAATTCAATTCCACTTTTATAACCATCCCACCATGGTCTCTTAGCGACATCCAATAAATCATAAAAAAAATTGCTCCCGCATTCGGTACTTCTTCGACGTTGAGATCTTCGTCGTTAACTTGAACGGTAGGGAACATTGATCGTGTTGCATCTTCCACCATACCTTCTATTGGATTCGTCATAAGAACATCGACCTCTGACGTAACAGAATCTAGGCGTGGGCATAAATCGCACCGCTATACGGAAACCGTCCGCATCAGACCGCAAAAGCGGTGCGGAAACCCGCATCAAATCTTCTAACCAAAGTTGATACCCCAAACTGAACCGACCCGCATCGATACGGTTCGGTTGCGGTTTGGACGATTGAACCAACCATATTGAATCGGACCGAATCGATAATTTATATTAGTAATCTTATGATAAAAATATAAGCAACTCCCATCTTATTTTAGATTCTAACGATGTACATTCTACTTTTAGCGTATGTTGTTGTTATATTAATAATAATCGCTGACATAAAGAAAGAAGTTATAGTTTTGGTATAATATTTTTCATCTCATTATTTTGTGAATTAATGCTAATTATAATCTTATTCCAGTAATTTTCCTTAACGGTTATGCATTGATTAATGTTGATGTTTGGTTAATCTAACAAAAAAAATCTCACTTGTAGGTAAATGTCAAATTGAAATATTCATACAATTAAGAACTAATCTTTCATTTCAGTATAACATTGTGTGTTTTAACCTTTAAATGTAAATGTTTCACACGATTGCCTTTATAAATTGATTGTCGATGAAAGTAATTCTTTTATTTTATATTTAATATGGGTTCAAACCGGACCGGGCCGATACCGAACCGTATTGCATTCAAACCGGACCGAAACCGAACCATTTAAAGGATTGATACAATGGTTTGTATTTTCGATTAACCGTTTGATGCAGTGCGGAAGCGGTTTGGACTCCAAACCGCACCAAACCGACCCGGGCCCACCCTTAATAGAATCCACTGTAGGTGCAACAAGTTCTCCACGACGATCCCATAAATAATAATTCGACACAAATTCAGATTTATATAAATGTACCTTAAATGTATCTGGTTTCCAATGCTTCAACTGCTGACACTTACTACAAGGGCAACGAAGTTCTTCGTTATTTCGATTATTAGATATTATGAATTTAATAAATTCGCGTACACCATTATAGAAATGTTGTTCCACTGAGCCTTTCATTTCAGTTCCGACTTCGTACCTCAAAGTACGACCGACAAAATAATCGAACATTGTTCCTAATTTAAAAAATAGGTTAGTAATTTCGACAACAGTTCACTTCACCTCTATTCTATGCACAACTTCTCACCTAAGTGGTATATTATTGCTTTTTTATTTTCTAAAACAAAGTAAATCCATTTAGGACTAAATGCTTCACATACCACACTTTTTTCTAATTTCAACAGCACTTCACTTCACTTCTCTTCTATGCATAACTTTGCATTGAGGGGGAGTATTTTATTTGCTGTATTTTCTAAAATAAAGTAAAGCCTTTTAGGACTAAAGGCTTCACACACCAAACTTCTATTTAATTTCGATAGAACTTCACTTTACTTCTCTCCTACGCATAACTGCTACCAAGAGGAGTATTTTTGCTGTTGTATTTTCTAAAATAAATTAAAACCTTTTGGGACTAAAGGATTTAATTTGTGGTTGTTGTATTTGTTATAATAATACTTAACGCGTATTTTCAAATCAATATTATATTCATTTCAAATTTTTTTAGATAATCGATTTTAGTACAACATTTGTTATTGTATATAAATTTCATAGCTTTTTAGAAAATCGATTTGAGTACAT
The DNA here is from genome assembly GCA_030765085.1 of Allium cepa. Lineage (NCBI taxonomy): Eukaryota > Viridiplantae > Streptophyta > Magnoliopsida > Asparagales > Amaryllidaceae > Allium > Allium cepa. The sequence continues at coordinate 281,327,902 of CM060934.1, read as the reverse complement.
TATTTGTTATTGTTATATTCATTCGTTAACTTATTGAAAAATTGATTTCAGTAGCATATTTTCTGTTGTTATGTTCGTTTCGTAAGTTTAAAAAAAATCAATTTGAGTACAATATTTGTTCTTGTCATTTTCATTTCTTAACTTTTTGGAAAATCGTTTTGAGTACAATATTTGTCGTCGTCATTTTTATTTCTTGATTTTTTTTAAAAAATCAATTTTAGTAGAATATTTTTTGTACTTAACTTTATACAAAATTGATTTTATTAATATTTGTTGTTATCTACATTCTTAACTTTTTACAAAATCAATTTAAGTATAATATTTTTTAACTTTTTGCTAACTAAATTAGAAGCTTTATAACGTATTTTCAAACTCTTTTAAGTGCTCAAATTTTAATTTACAGATTTTGTAAGCTAAAGTTAAAAGTTAGCACTAATAATAACAAATTAAAATAAATTAATTTTATACTAAGTACCAATGGTTATAACTAACACACAATAATTAATCAAAGAATATTACTTATGGTTAACCGTACCTACTTAGGATCATTTTAATCAATAATTATATACTAATTTTTGAGTACACTGTAACAAATATCTTTTTTCATTATAACAAACATTCGCATAAACTTATCAATAGCATATTAATGAATAATACTAATTTTTGAATTTTAAATAAACCCTAATTTTTAATTACAAATTAAACAATCAAACCACTTATTAATATCCCAAATCAACTAACACAATATTATCATCAATTAGTACACAATAGTCATCAATTTCAAATTAATAATCAACTAATTTTCTAAATTAGGGTTTTAGTTTTATCTCCAAATCAACTATATACTCTACCATCACCTAATACCATTTAATCTAATATATTCAAACCAAAAATAATAATTTTTTTTATAAACAGGGTTTAAAATAAATATATCTCAAAAAATGGGGATAAAGAGAATGAGGAAGGAGTGCGCAGCGGAATGACGTAACGACCCGAATTTTTCTGATATCTGTTAATTGGGTGATTAGTTGATTTTATTATTGAAATATTGATTTTATAAGTCGAACAAATAAATTTATGCTAATTAAAAATATCTGAATATATATATATATTGATTTAAAAACTATAATAAATATTAAATTATAAAATCTCTGGGTATGAGAAATTTTACAGAAAATAAATAATAAAACTCCACCATTTCAAATTCAAGGCAGAATACATTTGTATATGAATAAGTACGTACGATTTATGATGTTTAATATATATAAGTATATAAATTAATGTATATGATGACAAATACAAGCAAATGTATATTAGATTAAATAGTGAAACTGTAAACATATATGTATATACAGCCTTAAATAAAAAAATAACAATGTGTATAAATGCAAGTAAAGTAGGATAAAATTCATATGCATAACTATATACATATATATACATAAGTGTAACGACTTGCTATTTTAGACCATTCGCATCCGCACATGTCGGACTTGAAAAGTTCAAAATACCGAATTGTTAACTTAAATTTGGCAAAACTGAACATATACAGTAAATAAATAATCACAGATCACAGACACAAAGTAATAAATATGCAGCGGAAGCAAAAGATAGTAGTTCATGAAGCTACTATATATATAACAGAGTTAAGTAAGTTATAACAAAAGTTTTGAATACAATAGTCAAATACAAGAATCTGAATACATCACTGGAATCAACTGAATATCTGAAAGCTGGATAGATAGCTGGATCTCCAGGCGAAGCTCCAATACCAAAGGTGAGTCTCGAATACTGGTACACTCAGTCTGACCCGAGCGTAAATCAAAACACAAACACTCGAGTCAGGATTAAAATTCTTATTTCAATAAATCTAACTCAAGTGAAATAACAATTGCAATACAAATAACTCAAAGGATGTTGGAATAACCATCCTTTAAGGATCCGTAAAACTATCTACTATGTAGTAGTGTACGCTAAATAGATAATGTCTATCAGTAATATAAAGTATCAAAATAGTGTTAAGGCGTTACCATTATCCCCCTTAACACATTTTATAAGCGTTATAGTCTATACAGCACTGTAAACTCCACCGTAAACTAGTGGGATATCAGGGAGTACTTCATAGGTATAACACAAAACAAAATCGTAATGGTTGCGTATATAGGGATACAAGTATGACAAGGCACATGAGGCAATACCAAAGGTAGTGAAACTACCGTTTGCCTGATCCGTACTGGTGAAAACGCATCGCCGCAACGATCGCAACACCGCGAAACAACACTCCTGAAATTCCGAGGGTGCACCAATCAATAACAAGTAATGAGTAGTTTACGAAGAAGTGTGTTCGCTCGAGTTAGCTAACCCCATTTGGTCCAGCACGGCTCCTGTTTTAGTCATTTCCAAGTTGACACAAGTGTCAAGGCTATCAATTATCGTTCTCTTTCTTCAGTCATCACGTACGTCATTCCAACCACTTCATTCTGGATCACACTCCACGTATTGTTATTAAAGTGGTTTTCGGTTTAGATAGAGAGTATATCCATAACCGATTCCGGTTTCTTTAATAACTTTCGTGATTATTACACCGATTGGTCGTTAATATATTTCAAAAAAACCAATCCAAATTCAATTTCCATTAAAATTCGTAAACCATCATTTCATTTGTCTTTCGATATTAATTTCCATAATTTATGTTTCAAAACTTCCAAATTACTATTTCAAAAATTTATAATTCAATTTCAATCTTTATTTAAACAATTCAAATATTGATTCAGGTTCGTATATAAGTTTCATTCCGTAATCATTTGGATTAATTTAATTTAACCTTCAAATAGTTTAAATTCATTAATCGATTTTATTCAATGTTCGTTAAGTTAATTTATCATTCAAAACAATTTCTATTAAATTTTTAATTCATTAAATCAATTACTTAAGTTCAACTTCATTATATCAAAACTTCAAATTTGAATTTAATTAGATTCGTCAAATCACATTCTTAAATTAAAAGTCTTACATTATTTCAATAAATTTCATTTTACTTCTTGTTAAAGAGTTTCAATTTTACTTATTTTTCTTTCTTAGTTACAAATCTCAAACTCAATTAATAGAGAAACTCAATTTCACATATTCAAGAAGTTCAATTTCATTTATTAACTTACTTAGATAATTTTCCAAAACTTCATAAATAAAGAAATCCAATTTCATTTATTAACAAAGTTCAAATTCACTTATTAAAGAATTCAATTTTATTTAATTATTAAATAATTCAATCTCATTAATTATCAAATAATTTCAAATCTTAATTATTGCTAAATTCAAAACTTAATTATTAATCATTTCAAAACTTAATTATTAATAATTTCAAAACTTAATTATTAATAATTTCAACTTAATTATTACTAATTTCAAACTTATTTATTAATATTTTCAAAACTTAATTATTAATAATTTAAATTTTAAACAATGTTCTTCCGTCAGTTACTACGTTAATATTTGTTTCAAATTTCAAATATTAACATTTTCCTTCCATTTAAATGTAGATTCCAATTTTATTTCAAAACCTTATTATTATACAAAAAAAATCTTTATTTTATTTAATCAATTTATTGACCAATCGAGTTAATTTAATTATCTATCGTAAGTCATGTTATTTGGGTATTTATCATTTCAACCCGATTTCATTTCAATTCAAAAATCAAGCATAGCAAAGGGACCTTGCGGTGTGATAATTGAGATGGTGTCAAAGTAAATAAACAAGCAATAACAACGATCAATAACAATGCAATAATCAATTCAAATAATCCATAAATAATCATATTAATTCACATTGTTGTTTGTGCAAATTAATATAATTATTTCTAGAATCTACACTATCATTTCATATAGATCAAAGATTATTACACTATTATTAATACGGTTCTTCACTAGATATCTATTATTCAATTTCATACAACATCAATTAATATAACATAAATTCAAATAGTTCAAGGGTAATTAACTATTTTTCTACGTCTCAAATAATTAAACATTTAAGGGGTCATATTATCCAAATTTAACTAATCAAATTTAACATTTAACTATTCTATACCAAGTTCAATTGCATACTATTTAACACTTTAACATTAACAATTTAACGTCCAATATAAACATCAACAATCAATCAATTATCAGCTAAACTGTATTATCATCGCATAAATAATTAACAGATAATGGTGTCAGATGTCATAGGTGAACAGATATAGGTAATAACATATATAACAATGAAATTAACTAACAACAGCATATTTCAATTTGTCGTTTCAGTTGAAATAAAATTTAATAAATAAAAGAATATTAATCGTGAGTGATTGCTCACCTTTCGTAGGTAGAAAAGTTGGATACACAACAAGCTACGAATTCCAAAGCAAAGTAAGATGGCCCGAATTCGACAAGCTGATAAATAAGAATGGATGAAAAAGAATTAGAACCATCTTGATATTACTGAAACGAAATATGTATTATAAAAATTCCTCTAAAACCAATTCTTAAACATATTTTTAAAATATGATATATATATATATATATATATATATCCTAAGTCAATAATTTAACTTTAACAAAAAAAAAATGAAAATCTATATACATAAATTTCAAACCAATATTAAATTCAAACACACGTCAAGATAAAAATCTAAATATCTATATAAAATTAAAATCAATGCTAAATTTTGAACACATATAAAAATGAACTCCTTATATATATAATTTAAAGCGCATGTATGCAAACTCAAAGATATATTTATATATCAAACTATTATAAGGCTATTTTTATAAAACAATATAATATCACAAACAACTCTGTTTTCAAAATACAAATATAGCATTTACATTTCACAGTCAAAGGTTTATATTCCAAAGTCGTCATTCTTTTCCTCTCGAAACAATACAATAACATCAATGTATATTACAAATTCCTCAAACACATCAGTATAAAATTTTCTGACCGTATATATATGCACGTAACACATATTATATATAAGGTTATTACAAAACCAATCTAAAAGTATTACCATAAATTTGAAAATATTTGAACATATTGGATAAATACTTGGACAAGCTGGGTCAATACCGTAACTATTCACCTTTCTAAACATTATTACACAACATATGTATATCATATTATAAAATAAAATAACAATCAAAATATCTGTGAATATAAAATATGGTTACAGCAAACAAAATACATAGCTTAAGTACACCTTTTATACTTTATATAAAACATAACTCTTGATATAAACTCAGCCTATAAACCGCTTGATATGTCGAAACTATATGTACATATACAACCAACATATAATATACATCATATATTTGAAAATAAATACTTGTTTTTGAATTACTATAACTGGCTTTATAAAGTATACACTATATATACATATATACTATAGACAACTTCATCTATAAACAAGCTCAAATAATATTGCATATAACTGACTACAATATAAATTAAATATATATAACTTTAAATATCAATATCAAAATATAGCATATGTATATATTTGAACTAGTATAACTAATATATAAATATATATATACCTGTATAATCAAAGAATTCTCGTTCGGCAACAGGGTTGGATAGGCATGGATAGGGAGAGAGAAAGACTGCTGCACCACCTGGGCGGATAGTTGTGGTGGAAGGTCGGTCAGAGGTGAGCGGGTGAATTGCAGCTACAGGGCGGCACAGGGCTGCATGGGAGTTCGTGCGCCTACAATGGTGGCAGCACGTGGTGAACCGACGGAGAAAACCGAGGGGTTGAAGGCATGAGCTCGCGCGCTTGGCTGGAGAGGGGAGAGGGGAGGGGAAAGAAGGCGAGTGGTGAGTGTGTTGCATTTGTTGTGTGATCGGAAATGAATAAGGAGGGGAGACTTGTTAGGTGCGATGAGAACTGGCGGCGGAGGTGGGCTGTCGTGAACTGGAGGAGTGGCTGGTCGGGTTTGGCGATGGTGATGTGGGGTGCTATGGCCAGGCGCTGCAGTGGGAATGAGAGAGGAGAAGGTGGCATTTGTTATGGCTATGGTGGGGTGTACGGTGGGAAGAAGGTGGCAAGAAAGTGGAAAACACGGACAGGTCTAAGATGGATCCGGGTGAGAGGAAGGCTGCCGTGATGCTTGGAGGAAGAGCTGTGGGTTTGTTCGTCACGTAGTCGGAGCTCTGGGTGGCATGGTCGGGAAAAAGAGAGGAAGGACATTGCGGAAAGAAAAAAAATGAAGGAGGAAAGGCAACTTACAGAAAGAAGGAATAGAAAGCTTAATAAAATATAACACAAAATCTTGTGACCGAAAATTGTGAAATGACAGACCAAGTTCTGAATCGTTGAGCATAGAAAAAGTCACATACCAGAATTCAAGAAATAATAAAAGCTGTGGCATTTGGTTGTCTCAGAGAGCAACGAAAAGGCATAGGTCCAGATACGAAACCGATAAGCTAGGCGTTTTACAGATTGCACCGTACACCGAATTTCGAAATTGACAATCGAATACACTGTAGAGATCAGCATAACAAGACGAATAGAACAGTATACAGATATCAGGGGTACGGTTGAATTATAAAATAAATTCAAATTTTCTACTACGGAAAATGCATGAAAAACACAGAAAAATAAGATCGACGGAGCTAAACATGTCCGAATTTGGAAAACGAAAAATAGCGTTTGCTCAGAAGATGGTTTGGAATTTTTCTATGTAAAAATATTTAGGTTCCGAAACATTTTATTTTCATCGCTTTTTAACTGATTAAATTGAAGTAAATTTACGCACGAAATACTTTCATATTTTGGGACGAAAATTTACCAGTTGCTATGTTTAACTAGACGCATTCCAAATATCAAATATATATTTCAAAATTTTATCGTTTAAAATTTCCCAAAGTTTCAATTAAATACGTTACTAAAACCGTTAAAATTTACGAGTCGTTACACTCTCCCCCACTCAAAACTTTTCGTCCTCGAAAAGGGAGAAGGTAGGAGAATAGAAACAACCAAAAGAAAATAGACTTGAATTACATAATAAACAATTAATTTAAACCATATAAATTCCAATTTAAATAAATTCATATTCCACAATTTGTTTTTAAATTCAAGATTTTCATTTAATTGATTTGATTTCTCATATATTAATGTTAGGTACAAAAGGTTCCTGAAATTCAGTTTAAATTCAATTAATTCAAGGTACTCCCTTAAGTTGTTTTAATTCAATTTATTAACATTCAAAACAAAATTTTATTTTATTAATCATATCTATTATTCAATTAACTTATTATTCTATTATCTCCATAAACATTTTATAATTAAAATTTAAGTGAATAACATTTATTATACGCACTCACATTTTATTTTATAAAAAACTTTTATATTGTATATTATCCAATTTTCTTAAATTAACAACTTCAAAGATCATAAATTTAAATAGTCATTTATTATAATCATATTTTACTTGACAAATTCAATTCCTTTTTTTCAAATTATTATTAAGTTTATTCTACTTAATATATCTTACCACATATATATTAAGTATATTTATTTATTATTACCACACAAATTTATTTATTCCTTCAACATCATTTTATACTGTATAATATTCAATTACATAGTTAACTTTTGAAACTTTAGGTAAGTTATATATGAATGCAATAGGGTATTATACAAACAAAATTTTACAATTCAATTATTCCAAATAAAGTATTTAGTCAAAACTTTTGGCTTCATTGAAAATCATCCTTAAATCAAAATTTTATGATTTGATTTCCGATTAACTTCAAACAATTTAGAGATAATAGATATATATACCATAGATATCAAATCAAATTAAAACCATATATCAGTATATTTTATAAATCAAAACATACTTTAGAAATCCAAATCAATTAAATTCTTCAAAGCAAAACTATAGCGAAGCTACAGAATGGTCTTTCCGCTTCGAAACTCGAAAATAAATGTCGCTGATGCGGCCGCCATCACCGAGATTATTTTCCAGCGACAAAGAGAAGAGCACAGATTTACCAATTAAAATTCTTTGAAACGGTTTCTATTTGAACATATTTTAAATACTATACGCTTTAAAACAAAAAAAAAGTTTGAAATCACCGGAAATCAAATTCTCAAGTTTCTGATTTAAATTCATTTAAATTTCCAAGCCAAATTATAACAGATTTTTATAAATTCATTTATTTATATTGTGCAATAGTCAATGGTTTACAAACAATAAATGAACATCGATTATTATCATTTCTGACAACAAATTCATTACATTTTAATTTTAGAAAAATCTATACTTATATATAATAAAATCATTCAATATTATTTAATTTACTAAATTTGAAAACAATATTGTGTCGGTTTGCTCTGCTCAAGCGTTTTAGAAATTCTATCAATAGCATTGATCAGATGAATCGATCGAAAACCCAAATCAACATCATCAACACAAACAACACAATATATAAAACATTTTTAACATTAATTTACAACTACAATTCCTCGCTCGACGATACAAGAATGGATTTTCAAAGTAATGACAGGGATTCAAATTTGATGGACTTAAATTAAAGGGAATTTTGATTCGAAGGTAGATTCAAACAAAAGTAAGGTGATTTAAATAACAAATCGGGAGATGGATAACTTATGTAAAATGCGGGCTACCTTAATCGGTCGACCATGACATCAAGAATAAGGTCGATGCAGAATTCTGAGGCAGATCTTCATTCGATCTCGAGAAATAGAATTTAGGTATAGCAGAAGATAGATAGCATCGTAAACCGAGAATACAAAAATCTCCGATAATTCAATGCCTATTATTAAGGAGCTTCCCTCCTTTGCAAATCATTCGAAGATTGGCGAGACCGTCGATCTATTATAGATATCGTTTGAAGTGGAGTTTGGGATGCTCCAGGATTGAAAGAAGACGAATAGTGAGGGTCAAGAATGAATTCTGGAGTCGCAGGGAACGTTCTAAAATTCAAAGGAATTGAGTCAAAATGAAGAGATTGAAATTCGAATGAGAGTGATTCTATAAATATATTTACCATACATGCTAATTTCTGCCTAGAGCTACCAAAAGCTCAAATAGCAACTGTAATGACTCGCTATTTTAGACCATTCGCATCTGCACATGTCGGACTTGAATAGTTCAAAATACCGAATTGTTAATTTAAATTTGGCAAAACTGAACATATATAGTAAATAAATAATCACAGATCATAGACACAAAGTAATAAATATGCAGCGGAAGCAAAAGATAGTAGTTCATGAAGCTACTATATATATAACAGAGTTAAATAAGTTATAACAGAAGTTATGAATACAATAGTCAAATACAAGAATCTGAATACATCACTGGAATCAACTGAATATCTGAAAGCTGGATAGATAGCTGGATCTCCAGGCGAAGCTACAACTCCAAAGTTGAGTCTCGAATACTGGTACACTCAGTCTGACCCGAGCGTAAAGCAAAACACAAACATTCGAGTCAGGATTAACATTCTTATTTCAATAAATCCAACTAACGTGAAATAACAATTGCAATACAAATAACTCAAAGGATGTTGGAATAACCATCCTTTAAGGATCCGTAAAACTATCTACTATGTAGTAGTGTACGCTAAATATATAATGTCTATCAGTAATATAAAGTATCAAAATAGTGTTAAGGCGTTACCATTATCCCCCTTAACACATTTTATAAGCGTTATAGTCTATACAGCACTGTAAACTCCACCGTAAACTAGTGGGATATCAGGGAGTACTTCGTAGGTATAACACAAAACAAAATCGTAATGGTTGCGTATATAGGGATACAAGTATGACAAGGCACATGAGGCAATACCCAAGGTAGTGAAACTACCGTTTGCCGGATTCGGACTGGTGAAAACGCAACGCCGCAACGATCGCAACACCGCGAAACAACACTCCTGAAATTCCGAGGGTGCACCAATCAATAACAAGTAATGAGTAGTTTACGAAGAAGTGTGTTCGCTCGAGTTAGCTAACCCCATTTGGTCCGGCACGGCTCTTGTTTAAGTTATTTCCAATTTGACACAAGTGTCAAGGCTATCAATTATCGTTCTCTTTCTTCAGTCATCGCGTACATCATTCCAACCACTTCGTTCTGGATCGCACTCCGCGTATTGTTATTAAAGTGGTTTTCGGTTTAGATAGAGAGTATATCCATAACCGATTCCGGTTTCTTTAATAACTTTCGTGATTATTACACCGATTGGTCGTTAATATATTTCAAAAAAACCAATCCAAATTCAGTTTCCATTAAAATTCGTAAACCATCATTTCATTTGTCTTTCGATATCAATTTCCATAATTTATGTTTCAAAACTTCCAAATTACTATTTCAAAAATTTATAATTCAATTTCAATCTTTATTTAAACAATTTAAATATTGATTCAGGTTCATATATAAGTTTCATTCCGTAATCATTTGGATTAATTTAATTTAACCTTCAAATAGTTTAAATTCGTTAATCGATTTTATTCAATGTTCGTTAAGTTAATTTATCATTCAAAACAATTTCTATTAAATTTTTAATTCATTAAATCAATTACTTAAGTTCAACTTCATTATATCCAAACTTCAAATTTGAATTTAATTAGATTCGTCAAATCACATTCTTAAATTACCAGTCTTACATTATTTCAATAAATTTCATTTTACTTCTTGTTAAAGAGTTTCAATTTTACTTATTTTTCTTTCTTAGTTAAAAATCTCAAACTCAATTAATAGAGAAACACAATTTCACATATTCAAGAAGTTCAATTTCACTTATTAACTTACTTAGATAATTTTCCAAAACTTCATAAATAAAGAAACCCAATTTCATTTATTAATAAAGTTCCAATTCACTTATTAAAGAATTCAATTTTATTTAATTATTAAATAATTCAATCTCATTAATTATCAAATAATTTCAAATCTTAATTATTGCTAAATTCAAAACTTAATTATTAATCATTTCAAAACTTAATTATTAATAATTTCAAAACTTAATTATTAATAATTTCAACTTAATTATTACTAATTTCAAACTTATTTATTAATATTTTCAAAACTTAATTATTAATAGTTTAAATTTTAAACAATGTTCTTCCGTCAATTACTACGTTAATATTTGTTTCAAATTTCAAATATTCACATTTTCCTTCCATTTAAATGTAAATTCCAATTTTATTTCAAAACCTTATTATTATACAAAAAAAATCTTTATTTTATTTAATCAATTTATTGACCAATCGGGTTAATTTAATTATCTATCCTAAGTCAAGTTATTTGGCTATTTATCATTTCAACCCGATTTCATTTCAATTCAAAAATCAAGCATAGCAAAGGGAACTTGCGGTGTGATAACTGAGATGGTGTCAAAGTAAATAAACAAGCAATAATGTTACATTCCGGAATTTTATTAAATTAAATTCGTTAAATTGTTTGAACTTTTGAATTTAATTTGTGAAATTTTAACAGAAATAAAATATTATTAAACAAAAAGGAAGTTATATGAATATAAACAAATAATAAAAATAATGATAATAATAATAATGAAAGAAAGCAACAATTTTCAACAAGAAATTGTTTAAAATAATAAAATAAAATATGAACAAATTTAATGTTTTTAGTTAAAACCTTTAATAGAATTAAAACAAATATTGTGAATAAACTACATAGTTACTAAATGTTAATAACTAAAACAACTTTTCTTTTAACACGGTAGAATAAGAGACAAGCTAATCAAACAAAACAAGACTTAGTTGTATTAAGTAGCTGTAAACCAACAGTACATGTATAAATCAAATGAAGCTTATGCAAAAGATTTAACAAAGAAAAAAAATATCTGCAAGAACAAAACAAAAATTGTACTTATGGGAAAAAAAAGAAAAATCCACAGCATATATATGTAAACTAAAATGGGAACAAAGGCATTAAATGCCATCTATTCAAACCCAAATAAAATCTTACTTAGCACAAACAAAAATCATATCAGCCGAATTAAAATTTGGCTTAGTCAATAAGAAACTTGCTTGGTCAAAATTTGTAGGCAAGGAAAAAAAAGAGAAATATCTGAACCAGTTACCACCTGCCCTTAGTACAAACCATCTCCTCTATATATGTATACATAGCATTTCTTTTAGTTTTATTTCGTTCAACAAATTTCTGCAAAGAAAAAGAAAAAAAAAGACATTACTTTATATTTCAAAGCTGAAAACAATTTACTGAAAGGGAAAAAAAAAGAAAACAGAGAGATCAACTGCAGTTTCAAAATCAATAAAGTCCTGTTTCAAATGTTTCAAGGTGAGTAAACATATCCTTTGAAAAGTTTTAAGTTATTTATACAGTTTAAACTTAAATTATAAACTGTTTATTCATGCTTCAGTTGGTAATACTGCAGTGATGCTCTGTGTTCTTTATAAACATTTATACAAGGGTTATATTTGTTTTCAAAACTAAAGTCTATTGCTGTAATCACTGACAAGTTTTGGTTTTTTTTTTAAATAAATCAAGTTGTTTTAAATCCTTAAACAAGATTTTGCAAAGCCACTTAAACATACAATAAATTATTTCACTGTAACTTGGTTTTATAGGAATACAACTGATATTTGACAAAAATAAATTGTTATACATTATGAATTCAAGGATATTTATTGAATCTATACTGCAAGACATGAATTTTAAACAAAAAATTTAGATTTTTAGTTTAGTATTCACTGAGTAGTTAGTTTTTGAACAAAAATCACATTTTCTCGAATTACCAGTGATTGAGTTGATAATAAATGTTGAAATTTGAATTGGAGTTAGTTTGATACTCAATAATGTTAGAAAAAATATAAGAAAAATTGATTATTGCAGAATTTTGGGTACGAGATCAAATTAGGGTTTAAGAACCCATGCACGTTCGTGTCAGAAAACACGGTGCTGCGCCACAAGTAGGCGATCGGACTTCGAGCCACCGGTGGGGATAGGAGTATCTGATCAACGCGAAGCTTCAGGCAAGTTTTCGTGGCTTCTAATGGCCAGAGGAGGAGGCGCGGGGTTGATTTCTGGTGGTGGGCTGATGGGTTCATATGAACAAGACAGCTCGATTTTGTTTTCGAGCTTTAGGTATGGAATCAAGGGTTGTACTCGAGTGTGGTGGGGTTTTGTGACGTGTTGGAGGTCGCGGTGGCAACCGGAGTGGCGCCGCGTTGACGTGCACGTGCACGTGCACGACGTGTTTTCTCGTGCAGTATCGTGGACTTCGAGTCGTGCTCGGGTGAAAAGGTGGAAAGCTCCGAGTTTTGTTTTGCTGTTGCGTAAGAGTTCCTGATACTAATTAATTTTGCCTTAATTTGAACTTAAAGAAAAAAAAAAGAAAGAGAGACAGGAAGAAGAAAGGAAACTGGGACGAGGGAGAAGTGGAGAAACTCGGGGGAGAAGACGAGAGAAACGTGAGTTAGCTCGGGGGAAAGGAATGGTTTACTCGGGTATTTTATAATGGGTAGGCCCGATCAAAAATTTCAAAGTACAAAGATTTCTATATTTATAAGTTTACCACCGTTAAATTATGTGAGTGAAAAACTTACCATAAGTTGAATTATTTAACGATGTTTTAAAATTTAAATTAACCCTTTAGTTAAATAATTAAGTTTAAAATAAGAACTTGAGTTAATTTACATCAAACTTTCAATGTAACAATAAATCAATTTTTACAGTGTGAAGCAGATTGTTTTTAAATGATAATTTAAGTAAATAATTTGTATTAATAAATGATTTAAAGAAATTAAGAATGATATACAATTAATTGATAAACAATTAAGTGCTCAAATAAATTTGTAAATCAAGAATTGGTTAACCAAATAAATAAAAATCGACAAACCAGATCTAGCGGTTAATTTAAATAACTAATTTTGAAACAATAAAACGAGTTAATCAAGATTTAAATTATTTATTCAAACCACATTCGAAATAAATTAACTATGGCTGTGCACGATATTGATATTTCTATTCTGTTTGTGATGCTATGTGATATAAATTGCCATGTACTGTACTATGATTGTGGTTTGTTCTGTAGTGATGTGAAAACCCTGTTTGCCGTAAAACGGCAATTTAAATTTCGATGCGACAGAGAGTCGGATTTCAGTTTGTTATCCGAAACCCACATCAAACCCTGAATGTGAATCTTTGTGATTGATATATCCACGTGTTTTGAAAATCAACCGCTCACTATTCGGTTTAGCCGGGAGAGGACCTTTGTGTCGTATAACCCATTCCGAATAGTGATGCGTCGAAATGGATAGCATTTGAAGACCGGTGGTAAAGACCGGGTATTTTCGAAAATGATAGGATAACCTATCGATTGTCTCTGCATTGAGTTGCTCCGGTATAGAGATTTCCTAATTGATGGGAAGTCCGATCGGGATTGTGGATACCCGGGTTTGCAAGGGCTTCTTCCTTTATTGGACGAAGTGCCTTCGGTTTTGTTCGAACCCGGAACAGACTTGTATGGTCGTGTGTCTGACACTACACTCTGAGATATAAAGCCGATTTCTTTCAAATACATCTCTGTTGGTGGCGGAGAATTTATTCTCTTAGCTTAACACCCTTCTCTGAGACGTACGAGCTTAGAGGTTATGTAGTTGAAGGTTATCAGCGATATATTCCCAAATTGGTAGTGTGGCATGTTAAGTGCTGCTGTGTGTTGATGATCATTAGTTGATCATTTGTGATTAAAGCAAAGCTTTCGTGTAAAGCATAGCTTTGTGGACGAGACCTCATCGGACCTCACAACCCGAAAATGGTCGAAACAGGAAAGATGCGGCAAGGTTATGAGGGTCGCGCCCTTTAGGGTATGTCATTTCCTTCTGGAAAAAGGTAATGTCATGGTATGGATCTCAGATATTTACCTATGTGGTGGCTCCAATCTCATTTACTGTGTGGTTGTTGCTTTGTGACAGAGGGCCCTCGGATAAAGGTCCCAAAGGACCGGGGAGTGGCATACTCGAGTAGTAGTTACCTAGTTACAGAGGTAACCCGGCCTTGTGTTGGCAGAGAGCCGGGTAGGTTCTCGGGACGTCCCGCCAGAGGGGTACCCATGTGGCAGTAGGAAGTTCCTTAGCCTAACCATTTGATGGAAATCCAAAAGAAACAATACGAGCCCTGTACGGTTTTAGTTGTATAACCTGCCATGCAGCGTGGCGGTAACCTGCCACAAACCATGGTAGCTATAGTAGGCATAGTTCGGAATGTCTATGCTGGCTAAGATTAATATTCTGTTTTCAAAATGCTTTCTACACTATGCACTAGTAATAATATCAAAGAAATTTTCTCGTATCAAGCATATTTAACTATCATAAGAAGAAATCTCCTCCAATTCTGCGATTGCATTATGTGTGTGGCGGGAGGTCTTATGGTAGTTTCATTTTCCAAAAAGCATAACGAATTTTTCCTTTATAAATCTAGTTTATTTAAAGCAACTGTTTTTATTTACTCACACCAGTCGCATGACTGACCCAGAGTTTATTGTTTCTTTTCTGAACTCTGGGTGCCCATAATTTCTACACGGGCAGCCTAGTAGCAGGTTTTCATATTTTGGAGTTAGCAGTATTTTGGAGCTTTTGCTTTGGAGATATTCTAGAAGCTTTTTGGATCTCAGGTAGTTAGGTTTTGGGAGATTGTTACCTTTACATTCCTATGAAGACTTTTGGATATATGATCATTGATGTATTATTATGATGTTATTTGGAGTTGTGGTGTATGTATTATATACCCTGATGTATTATTGGATATTATGATGTTGTACCTATGATGTATGCATGATATTCATTATGTTCCGCTGTTTTATATTCATCTGATGTTGTTATAAGCTCCGGCGATACGAATTTGATGTCGTTTATTGGATATCGAGTTCGGGTCGTCACAAGTGGTATCAGAGCTGAAGGTTGAGTGAGAACTTTAGCAACGGAGTATAACACATCAGATGGCTCATTAGAGATGGGATGAAGTATACCCTAGAATGAGTATAACCAAGACTGACACTCTGAATTTATTAGTCTATTTCTTTTTACTGCCAATATTCCTTAAGATATTTCGTCTGTTTATCTAAATCAATTTTCTTACTAATTTCAGATAGTAAGAATGAGCGGGCGCAGAGGAAGAGTCAGGGGTCAAGGAAGTGCCACAGCACCAAATCAAGTTCCCCCAACAGCGGTAACAGCAGTACCTATTCAGCATCAGCCGGACTTGGCTGATTTATATAAGAAATTCGCAAAGCTTGGTGGTAAGCCGTTCACCGGCAAGGAGTCAATTATTGAGGCTCAAGCATGGATAAGATCATGTGAGAAAATCTTCAAAGGGTGAAATTGCAAGACGATCAAAAGCGACTCATAGCTTCTTGGCAACTTCAGGATGAAGCCTCAGCTTGGTGGGAGACAATCACGGTAGATAGGCCAGAAGATGAGTTTTCTTGGGAGAAATTCAAAGAAGTGTTTGAGAGGCAATTTTTGCAATCAGCCGGACTTTCTCGGATGTACCAGGAATTTATGGACCTGAAGCAGGGAAGTTTATCATTCGAGGAATATCTGAATAAATTTAATGAATTGTCTCGTTTTGGCCCCGAATTGGTGAATACGCCTTTAAAGAAGAATGAACGATTCATTCGCGGGATGAATAAGAAATTTCATGAAAGAATGACGGCCCATGTTAAGGAGTCTTTTTCAGATTTAGTTGATATGGGGTATCGATATGCCACACTTGATACGCAAGAAGCCCCAGCAGAGAAAGGAAATTCGGGAAATCCAAATTGGAAGAAACGAAAATTTGGAGGGAAGAAACCATGGCAAAGCAAGGATAAAAAGAAGAGCATTCAGGGTAGTACAGCTGAGAATGTTACTTGTTGTAATTGCTTGGAAAAAGGCCACTATTCAAATAGCTGCAAGAAGCCAAAGAGAGACCAATCCGCTCAAGCAAATCCTAGGAAGTGTTATTACTGTCAGAAAGTGGGGCATGAAGTTAAGGACTGTCCAACCATGAAGCAAGCTCAAACAGCAAAAGTGTATGCCGTCAAAGACCAACCTGCATCTTCCAAGGCAGAGAAAGGAAAGCGAGTTCTGGAAGGTAATCTTACCATTTATGATAACATTGTTAGAGTTTTATTTGACACGGGTGCTACATATAGTTTTATCTCTCAGCAAGCTATTAATAAATTAAATCTTGAACCCGATTTTGTTGATCAGCCTATATGCGTAAGAAATCCAGTTGGAGGTCCCGCAAACCTTTGTCTTCGTTGTAGAGATGTTCCTATCTCATACTCTTGTTATCAATTCCCTACTAGTCTCTTCGTTCTTGATTTTAATGAGTTTGAAGTCCTACTCGGCATGGATT
This sequence comes from Allium cepa, assembly GCA_030765085.1. Taxonomy (NCBI): domain Eukaryota; kingdom Viridiplantae; phylum Streptophyta; class Magnoliopsida; order Asparagales; family Amaryllidaceae; genus Allium; species Allium cepa. Next base: position 281,310,517 of record CM060934.1, on the reverse strand, counting down.
GGCTAGCGAAATATGAAGCCATATTGGATTGCAACAATCGATTGATTTCGATTAAAACTGAATTTGGAGATTTCATCGTAATTTCTTGTGAGGACCCTAGTCCTAAAAGAGAAGGGTTGATGTATAACTTGGGTTATCCCGAACCCAGTTTGGAGTCCATTCCAATTGTTAGAGATTTTCCGGACGTGTTCGGAGAAGTGAAATCTCTACCTCCACATCGAGAAATAGAATTCAGAATCGACCTTGTACCTAATGCTCGTCTTGTAGTTCACGCAAGTCGCAGGATGGCGCCCAGGGAAAGGGTTGAATTAGTCGAGCAGACCAGGGATCTACAAGAAAAAGGATTGATTCGACCCAGTGTTTCTGAATGGGGCTCAGCCGTTGTGTTCGTCGCTAAATCGGATGGATCTTTGAGGTTGTGTGTAGATTACCGCGATCTCAATAAGCAGACTCTCAAGAATAAATTTCCATTACCTAGAATTGATGATCTATTTGATCAATTATGCGGCGCTCGTTTCTTTTCAAAGATGGATATAGCCCAGGGATTCCATCAACTGCGAATCGCCGAAGATTGTGTACATTTAACTGCTTTCAGGGGTCCCAATATGTTCTACGAATGGTTAGTCATGCCTTTTGGGCTAACCAATGCTCCAGCATACTTCGTAGATCTTATGACTCAGGTGTTTCGGGAAGTTTTGAATAAATTTGTGCTCGTATTTATTGATGATATCTTGATCTATTCTAAGACAGAAGAAGAGCATGCCGAACACCTTAGAATTGTTTTGGAAATATTAAGGAGAAATATTCTATATGCAAAATTTTCCAAATGCCACTTCTGGGTCAGAGAAGTCAAATTTCTCGGCCATATTGTTAATGAAGAAGGGATTTCGGTTGATCCTAGCAAAATTTCTGCCATTCTTGATTGGAGAAAGCCCACTACACAAAAGGAAGTTCGAAGCTTTTTGGGTTTAGCAGGCTATTACCGGAAATTCGTTCAAGACTTTTCGAAGATAGCTAGTCCTTTAACGAAGCTAACAATGAAAGATGTAAAATTCAATTGGACTTCGCAATGTGATGAAGCTTTTCAGGAGTTGAAAAAGAGATTGACTACTGCTCCTGTTCTCGCTATTATCAACGGGAACCAAGGTTTATCTGTTTATACTGATGTTTGCGGTGATGGTTTGGGTGCAGTATTAATGCAGAATGGGAAGGTGATTGCCTACGCGAGTAGACAATTACGTCCTCATGAAAGAAATTACCCCACCCATGATTTGGAACTCTTAGCTGTTATCTTCGCTTTGAAGATATGGCGACATTATCTTCTGGGTAAGAATCTTTTCAGCTTTCTTAATAATTTACGAAATTAACTTAACTTAAACAATATACTTAATGAACCCTCTTTTTCTAGGTGAAAAATTCGAATTATTCACCGACCATAAATCCTTGAAATATCTCTTTACCCAGAAGGATCTGAATCTGCGACAACAACGTTGGTTGGAATTTCTGGCATCTTATGACTTGGATATTCAATATACGCCGGGAAAAGCCAATGTAGTTGCGATGCTTTAAGTAGGAGACATGCTGTTCTTGCATATCTTGTTATCACTCCTACTCTTCTTGAAAAGATCGCGAGCAAGCAATATGACGATGAGTTTCTACGGGGAATTTATAAAAGAATTTGCCAAAGAGAAGATACTAGTTTTGAGATGGATAATAGAGGAGTTATAAGATTGAAAGGCAGAATTTGTGTTCCAGACTTTCCTGATCTGAAACGTGAAGTTTTAGACGAATGCCACAAATCAAAACTCAGTATCCATCCCGGAGTCAATAAAATGTATCGAGATATCAAAAGAACTTTCTGGTGGAAGACGATGAAGAGAGATATCTCTATTTATGTGAGTCGCTGTGCTACTTGTCAGCAAATCAAAAGCGATCAAAAGAAAGTGGCGGGATTACTTCAGCCTTTAGAGGTACCCAAGTGGAAATGGGACCAAGTATCGATGGATTTCATCGATGGTTTGCCTCGTACTCGAAAGGGCAATGAAGCAATTTGGGTTATTGTAGACCGTTTGACTAAGACAGCCCACTTCTTGCCAGTGAAAGCTACCCGCACGGCTGCAAGCCTAGCTAATTTATATATAAAAGAAATTGTTCATCTCCACGGTATTCCTAGCAGCATAGTGAGTGATCGTGATCTGATCTTCACTAGTAGATTCTGGGAGGCATTCCAAGCCGCTTTGGGAACCAAATTGAACCTTAGCACTGCTTATCACCCACAATCTGATGGGCAGACAGATAGGGTTAATCGAATTTTAGAAGACCTATTGCGCGCTTGTATTCTTGACTTTGGTGGTTCTTGGGAGGACTATTTGCATTTGGTCGAATTCTCTTATAACAACAGCTATCAGGCTAGTATCGAAATGGCTCCTTTCGAAGCTTTATATGGTCATCCGTGTCGATCACCTGCATGTTGGATCGAATCAGGTGATAGACTCGTCCTTGGACCAGACATGATTAAAGAAGCCACTGAAAAGGTTGATTTTATACGGAAGAAGTTATTAGCTCCTCAGAGCCGTCAGAAAAGTTATTATGACCGCCGAAGGAGAGATTTGGAATTTCAAGTTGGAGATTCTGTATTTCTGAAAGTGTCTCCAATGCGGGGTGTATTGAGATTCGGGAAAACTGGAAAGCTAGCACCGCGTTATATTGGTCATTTTCCTATTTTGGAAAGGATCGGTCCTCTAGCATATCGAGTACAGCTACCCAGCTGGTTGTCTGGCGTGCATGATGTGTTCCACATTTCTAGTCTTCGGAAGTATGTGCACGACCCAGATAGTATTATTGAGGAGGCAGCTAAGCAGGACCTTGAGATCACTCCCAACTTGGCTGTAAGAAGGGAACCAATAAAGATTATTGATCGTGATGAAAAGCGATTGCGAAACAAAGTTGTAAAATTGGTCAAAGTTCAATGGAGTGGTGATCCAAAGGACTGTACTTGGGAAACTGAGGATAACATGAAGAAATCATATCCCAACTGCAGAATAGACATCTCGGCTTAAACTGTAAGTCATTTCCTTATTTTTCTTAATTCGCACATTCTTTGTTTACTTTTCTCTCTCTTTCAATTTCGAGGACGGAATTTTCTTAAGGAGGGGATATTGTAACATTCTGGAATTTTATTAAATTAAATTCGTTAAATTGTTTGAACTTTTGAATTTAATTTGTGAAATTTTAACAGAAATAAAATATTATTAAACAAAAATGAAGTTATATGAATATAAACAAATAATAAAATAATGATAATAGTAATAATGAAAGAAAGCAACAATTTTCAACAAGAAATTGTTTAAAATAATAAAATAAAATATGAACAAATTTAATGTTTTTAGTTAAAACCTTTAATAGAATTAAAACAAATATTGTGAATAAACTACATAGTTACTAAATGTTAATAACTAAAACAACTTTTCTTTTAACACGGTAGAATAAGAGACAAGCTAACCAAACAAAACAAGACTTAGTTGTATTAAGTAGCTGTAAACCAACAGTACATGTATAAATCAAATGAAGCTTATGCAAAAGATTTAACAAAGAAAAAAAATATCTGCAAGAACAAAACAAAAATTGTACTTATGGGAAAGAAAGAAAAATACACAGCATATATATGTAAACTAAAATGGGAACAAAGGCATTAAATGCCATCTATTCAAACCCAAATAAAATCTTACTTAGCATAAACAAAAATCATATCAGCCGAATTAAAATTTGGCTTAGTCAATAAGAAACTTGCTTGGTGAAAATTTGTAGGCAAGGAAAAAAAAAGAGAAATATCTGAACCAGTTACCACCTGCCCTTAGTACAAACCATCTCCTCTATATATGTATACATAGCATTTGTTTTAGTTTTATTTCATTCAACAAATTTCTGCAAAGAAAAAGAAAAAAAAAAGACATTACTTTATATTTCAAAGCTGAAAACAATTTACTGAAAGGAAAAAAAAAAGAAAACTTAGAGATCAACTGCAGTTTCAAAATCAATAAAGTCTTGTTTCAAATATTTCAAGGTGAGTAAACATATCCTTTGAAAAGTTTTAAGTTATTTATACAGTTTAAACTTAAATTATAAACTGTTTATTCATGCTTCAGTTGATAATACTCCAGTGATGCTCTGTGTTCTTTATAAACATTTATACAGGGGTTATATTTGTTTTCAAAACTAAAGTCTATTGCTGTAATCACTGACAAGTTTTGTTTTTTTTTTAAATAAATCAAGTTGTTTTAAATCCTTAAACATGATTTTGCAAAGCCACTTAAACATACAATAAATTATTTCACTGTAACTTGGTTTTATAGGAATGCAACTGATATTTGACAAAAATAAATTGTTATACATTATGAATTCAAGGATATTTATTGAATCTATACTGCAAGACATGAATTTTAAACAAAAAATTTAGATTTTTAGTTTAGTATTCACTGAGTAGTTAGTTTTTGAACAAAAATCACATTTTCTCGAATTACCAGTGATTGAGTTGATAATAAATGTTGAAATTTGAATTGGAGTTAGTTTGATACTCAATAATGTTAGGAAAAATAGAAGAAAAATTGATTATTGCAAGAATTTTGGGTACGAGATCAAATTAGGGTTTAAGAACCCATGTACGTTTGTGTCAGAAAACACGGTGCTGCGCCACAAGTAGCCGATCGGACTTCGAGCCACTGGTGGGGATAGGAGTATCTGATCAACGGGAAGCTTCAGGCGAGTTTTCGTGGCTTTTGATGGCCAGAGGAGGCGGCGCGGGGTTGATTTCTGGTGGTGGGCTGATGGGTTCATATGAACAAGACAGCTCGATTTTGTTTTCGAGCTTTAGGTATGGAATCAAGGGTTGTACTCGAGTGTGGTGGGGTTTTGTGACGTGTTGGAGGTCGCGGTGGCAACCGGAGTGGCACCGCGTTGACGTGCACGTGCACGAAGTGTTTTCTCGTGCAGTATCATGGACTTCGAGTCGTGCTCGGGTGAAAAGGTGGAAAGCTCCGAGTTTTGTTTTGCTGTTGCGTGAGAGTTCCTGATACTAATTAATTTTGCCTTAATTTGAACTTAAAGAAAAAAAAGAAAGAGAGACAGGAAGAAGAAAGGAAACTGGGACGAGGGAGAAGTGGAGAAACTCGGGGGAGAAGACGAGAGAAACGTGAGCTAGCTCGGGGGAAAGGAATGGTTTACTCGGGTATTTTATAATAGGCAGGCCCGATCAAAAATTTCAAAGTACAAAGATTTCTATATTTATAAGTTTACCACTGTTAAATTATGTGAGTGAAAAACTTACCATAAGTTGAATTATTTAACAATGTTTTAAAATTTAAATTAACCCTTTAGTTAAATAATTAAGTTTAAAATAAGAACTTGAGTTAATTTACATCAAACTTTCAATGTAACAATAAATCAATTTTTACAGTATGAAGCAGATTGTTTTTAAATGATAATTTAAGTAAATAATTTGTATTAATAAATGATTTAAAGAAATTAAGAATGATATACAATTAATTGATAAACAATTAAGTGCTCAAATAAATTTGTAAATCAAGAATTTGTTAACCAAATAAATAAAAATCGACAAACCAGATCTAGCGGTTAATTTAAATAACTAATTTTGAAACAATAAAACGAGTTAATCAAGATTTAAATTATTTATTCAAACCACATTCGAAATAAATTAACTATGGCTGTGCACGATATTGATATTTCTATTCTGTTTGTGATGCTATGTGATATAAATTGCCATGTAGTGTACTGTGATTGTGGTTTGTTCTGTAGTGATGTGAAAACCCTGTTTGCAGTAAAACGGCAATTTAAATTTCGATGCAACAGGGAGTCGGATTTCAGTTTGTTATCCGAAACCCACATCGAACCATGAATGTGAATCTTTGTGATTGATATATCCACGTGTTTTGAAAATCAACCGCTCACTATTCGGTTTAGCCGGGAGAGGACCTTTGTGTCGTATAACCCATTCCGAATGGTGATGCGTCGAAATGGATAGCATTTGAAGACCGGTGGTAAAGACCGGGTATCTTCGAAAACGATAGGATAACCTATCGATTGTCTGTGCACTGAGTTGCTCCGGTATAGAGATTTCCTAAGTGATGGGAAGTCCGATCGGGATTGTGGATACCCGGGTTTGTAAATTGGACGAAGTGCCTTCGGTTCTGTTCGAACCCGGAACAGATTGTATGGTCGTGTGTCTGACACTACACTCTGAGATATAAAGCCGATTTCTTTCAAATAATCTCTGTTGGTGGCGGAGAATTTATTCTCTTAGCTTAACACCCTTCTCTGAGACGTACGAGCTCAGAGGTTATGTAGTTGAAGGTTATCAGCGATATATTCCCAAATTGGTAGTGTGGCATGCTAAGTGCTGCTGTGTGTTGATGATCATTAGTTGATCATTTGTGATCAAAGCAAAGCTTTCGTGTAAAGCATAGCTTTGTGGACGAGACCTCATCGGACCTCACAACCCGAAAATGGTCGAAACAGGAAAGATGCGGCAAGGTTATGAGGGTCGCGCCCTTTAGGGTATGTCATTTCCTTCTGGAAAAAGGTAATGTCATGGTATGGAGCCCAGATATTTACCTGTGTGGTGGCTCCAATCTCATTTACTGTGTGGTTGTTGCTTTGTGACAGAGGGCCCTCGGATAAAGGTCCCAAAGGACCGGGGAGTGGCATACTCGAGTAGTAGTTACCTAGTTACAGAGGTAACCCGGCCTTGTGTTGGCAGAGAGCCGGGTAGGTTCTCGGTACGTCCCGCCAGAGGCGTACCCATGTGGCAGTAGGAAGTTCCTCAGCCTGACCATTTGATGGAAATCCAAAAGAAACAATACGAGCCCTGTACGGTTTTAGTTGTATAACCTGCCATGCAGCGTGGCGGTAACCTGCCACAAACCATGGTAGCTACAGTAGGCATAGTTCGGAATGTCTATGCTGGCTAAGATTAATATTCTATTTTCGAAATGCTTTCTACACTATGCACTAGTAATAATATCAAAGAAATTTTCTCGTATCAAGCATATTTAACTATCATAAGAAGAAATCTCCTCCAATTCTGCGATTGCATTATGTGTGTGGCGGGAGGTCTTATGGTAGTTTCATTTTCCAAAAAGCATAACGAATTTTTCCTTTATAAATCTTGTTTATTTAAAGCAACTGTTTTTGTTTACTCACACCAGTCCCATGACTGACCCGGAGTTTATTATTTCTTTTCTGAACTCTGGGTGCCCATAATTTCTACACGGGCAGCCTAGTAGCAGGTTTTCATATTTTGGAGTTAGCAGTATTTTGGAGCTTTTGCTTTGGAGATATTCTAGAAGCTTTTTGGATCTCAGGTAGTTAGGTTTTGGGAGATTGTTACCTTTACATTCCTATGAAGACTTTTGGATATATGATCATTGATGTATTATTATGATGTTATTTGGAGTTGTGGTGTATGTATTATATAGCCTGATGTATTATTGGATATTATGATGTTGTACCTATGATGTATGCATGATATTCATTATGTTCCGCTGTTTTTTTATTCATCTGATGTTGTTATAAGCTCCGGCGATACGAATTTGATGTCGTTTATTGGATATCGAGTTCGGGTCGTCACAAATAACAACGATCAATTACAATCCAATAATCAATTCAAATAATCCAGAAATAATCGTATTAATTCACATTGTTGTTTGTGCAAATTAATATAATTATTTCTAGAATCTACACTATCATTTCATGTAGATCAAAGATTATTACACTATTATTAATACTGTTCTTCACTAGATATCTATTATTCAATTTCATACAGCATCAATTAATATAACATAAGTTCAAATAGTTCAAGGGTAATTAACTATTTTTCTACGTCTCAAATAATTAAACATTTAAGGGGTCATATTATCCAAATTTAACTAATCAAATTTAACATTTAACTATTCTATACCAAGTTCAATTGCATACTACTTAACACTTTAACATTAACAATTTAACGTCCAATATAAACATCAACAATCAATCAATTATCAGCTAAACTGTATTATCATCGCATAAATAATTAACAGATAATGGTGTCAGATGTCATAGGTGAACAGATACAGGTAATAACATATATAACAATGAAATTAACTAACAGCAGCATATTTCAATTTGTCGGTTCAATTGAAATCAAATTTAATAAATAAAAGAATATTAATCGTGAGTGATTGCTCACCTTTCGCAGCTAGAGAAGTTTGATGCACAACAAGCTACAAATTCTAAAGCAAAGTAAGATTGCTCGAATTCGACAAGCTGATAGAAAGAATGGATGAAAAAGAATTAGAACCATCTTGATATTACTGAAACTAAATATGTATTATAAAAATTCCTCTAAAACCAATTCTTAAACATATTTTTAAAATATGATATATATATATATATATCCCAAGTCATTAATTTAACTTTAACAAAAAAATGACAATCTATATACATAAATTTCAAACCAATATTAAATTCAAACACACATCAAGATAAAAATCTAAATATCTATATAAAATTAAAATCAATGTTAAATTTTGAACATATATAAAAATGAACTCCTTATATATATAATTTAAAACGCATGTATGCAAACTCAAAGATATATTCATATATCAAACTATTATAAGGCTATTTTTATAAAACAGTATAATATCACAAACAACTCTGTTTTCAAAATACAAATATAGCATATACATTTCACAGTCAAAGGTTTATATTCCAAAGTCGTCATTTTTTTTCCTCTCGAAACAATACAATAACATCAATGTATATTAAAAATTCCTCAAACACATCAGTATAAAATTTTCTAACCGTATATATATATATACACGTAACACATATTATATATAAAGTTATTACAAAACCAATCTAAAAGTATTACCATAAATTTGAAAATATTTGAACATATTGGATAAATACTTGGACAAGCTGGGTCAATACCGTAACTATTCACCTTTCTAAACATTATTACACAACATATGTATATCATATTACATTGAAATAAAATAACAATCAAAATATATGTGAGTATAAAATATGGTTACAGCAAACAAAATACATAGCTTAAGTACACCTTTTATACTTTATATAAAACATAACTCATGATGTAAACTCGGCCTATAAACCGCTTGATATGTCGAAACTATATGTACATATACAACTAACATATAATATACATAACATATTTGAAAATCAATACTTGTTTTTGAATTACTATAACTTGCTTTATAAAGTATACAGTATATATATACATATTTACTATAAACAACTTCATCTATAAACAAACTCAAATAATATTGCATATAACTGACTATAATATAAATTACATATATATAACTTTAAATATCAATATCAGAATATAGCATATGTATATATTTGAACCAGTATAACTAATATATAAATATATGTATACCTGTATAATCAAAGAATTCTCGTTCGGCAATAGGGTTGGATAGGCACGGATAGGGAGAGAGAAAGACTGCTGCACCACCTGGGCGGATAGTTGTGGTGGAAGGTCGGTCAGAGGTGAGCGGGTGGATTGCAGCTACAGGGTGGCACAGGGCTGCATGGGAGTGCGTGCGCCTACAATGGTGGCAGCACGTGGTGAACCAATGGAGAAAACCGAGGGGTTGAAGGCATGAGCTCGCGCACTTGGCTGGAGAGGGGAGGGGAAAGAAGGCGAGTGGTGAGTGTGTTGCATTTGTTGTGTGATCGGAAATGAATAAGGAGGGGAGACTTGTTAGGTGCGATGAGAACTGGCGGCAGAGGTGGGCTGTCGTGAACTGGAGGAGTGGCTGGTCGGGTTTGGCGATGGTGATGTGGGGTGCTATGGCCAGGCGCTGCAGTGGGAATGAGAGAGGAGAAGGTGGCATTTGTTATGGCTATGGTGGGGTGTACGGTGGGAAGAAGGTGGAAAGAAAGTGGAAAACACGGACATGTCTGAGATGGATCCAGGTTAGAGTAAGGCTGCCGTTGTGCATTGAGGAGGAGCAGTGGGTTTGTTCGTCTCGCAGTCGGAGCCTGGGTGGCATGGTCAGGAAAAAGAGAGGAAGGACATTGCGGAAAGAAAAAAATGAAGGAGGAAAGGCAAGTTACAGAAAGAAGGAATAGAAAGCTTAATAAAATATAACACAAAATCTTGTGACCAAAAATTGTGAAATGACAGGCCAAGTTCTGAATCGTTGAGCATAGAAAAAGTGACGTACCAGAATTCAAGAAATAATAAAAGCTGTGGCGTTTGGCTGTCTCAGAGAGCAACGAAAAGGCATAGGTCCAGATACGAAACCGATAAGCTAGGCATTTTACAGATTGCACCGTACACCGGATTTCGAAATTGACAATCGAATATACTGTAGAGATTAGCATAACAAGACGAATAGAACAGTATACAGATATCAGGGGTAAGGTTGAATTATAAAAAAAAATTCAAATTTTCTACTACGGAAAATGCATGAAAAACACAGAAAAATAAGATCGACGGAGCTAAAGATGTCCGAATTTGGAAAAATGAAAAATAGCGTTTGCTCAGAAGATGGTTTGGAATTTTTTCATGTAAAAATATTTAGGTTCTGAAACATTTTATTTTCATTGCTTTTTAACTGATTAAATTGAAGTAAATTTACGCACGAAATAAACTTTCATATTTTGGGAAGAAAATTTACCAATTGCTATGTTTACTAGACGCATTCCAAATATCAAATATATATTTCAAAATTTTGTCGTTTAAAATTTCCCAAAATTTCAATTAAATACGTTACTAAAACCTTTAAAATTTACGAGTCGTTACAATAAGTATATGTATAAGTACATATAATAGTATACATAAAGAATGTAAATACATGTGTAAATAAATGTATACATATCCATAAGGAAGCACAAACTTTTGATAACCATTAAATGCATATATGTAGAGGTATATGTGTGTGTGTGTGTATATACATTATTATAAAATGAGAAAGGCATTCATTTACACAAAGGATATATATTGTATACACATAGGAAGACAAGCATTTAATGCACATTCCCTCAAGCATACAATACATCAAATCCAACCATACGAAACATTTTATCAAGGTTAAACAAAACCAAAATCATGAAATTAAATCAGTTCAGTCTATTTTCAAATAAAAAAGGAAAAAATGTTAAAGCATGTGAAATAAGTTTCAGCTGCTCCTTCCCATTCTCTTTATATACCCACATATATCATTACCCTGTCTAAACCATCGAGAAACATTCATACGAAATAACATATCTTAGTAATAATAATAACAAAGGGGATATTTAGTCAATAAAAACCAAATAAGCTCGGTGTTCGAAGCCTAGAAGAAAGGATTCATCATCATACATATAAAGGTGAGTAAACTCTATAGTTTTGGTTATTGGCCATTACACTGTGACTATGTACAAATCGTCGAGATCTGTTAGATGTATATATGTTGTTATGCATATACTTATGTATAAGTGTGTTAGTAAGTTTCATCTGCATCTCAAACTTGTGTATCTTCCCAAGGTCCGGTATTTAGCCTTTGTTCATGTAATTAGAAATAACAGTTAATCATTTCAGCTTTGAATATTCATTATCTCATCAATTCACTAGATTTAGAACAACGAACCAACATGATAGTGATTTGCATTCACGTCTAGTTTTTTTTTTAAATTTACGGCAGCCAGTTTCATCGAGTATCCATCGAGTTCCTTCCATTTTACAGTAAGAGGTATAAAATGAACGTATACTTCAAAAATAAATTCCCAATCTAGAGTGAATTACAAAGCGCTGCTGTTGGCGTTAGGATCATATGGAGAAGGGGAATTTTGGTGGAAGGTCGGCAGCATTTGGCGATGGACGGCGACGTTTGCCGATTTCTAAGGCTTGGATTTGGGAATGATTCGAACATCGATTGAAGAAACTGAGGGTGCCATGACGTTGAGCTAGGAGAGTGCTTCATCGTGACAAAATTTGGTGGAGTTCGACGCCTAAAGTGTCACACGACCTGTAGCGTGTTTCACCCCTCTAGGGGTTTGGTCGGAGAAGTTGAGGATCGAGGTTTAGGCGATGGGTGGAGATTGTTGAGAACGACGTAGCGGATGCGTGGGTGGCCTCATTGTCGACGTTGGGTGATCGAAGCAATTTCCACCATGTACGCATGCATAGTTTTTCACCTGAAGTGTGATGGAAGTAGATAGGAAAAGAGGAAGAAAAGAAGGAGAAAGGGAAAGAGTGGGCCGGGTTTTGGGCCCAAAACAAGATAAAATAAAAAGATAAGTAAAAAGGAATAGTAAAAGAAAAATGAAAGAGAAAATAAGGAAAGAAAAAAGAGTGAGGAAAGTAAGAACAAGAAAAAAGAAAAAAAAAAGAAAAGAGGGAAAGTAATGTAATATATACGTTTTACGATAACTTATACTGTCTTCTTTTAACTAAAAATCTATATCCATTTTAAATCCAAAATTTAAAGTCCAGTGAAATTTTACAATTTAATGGTAATTAATTATATTATTTTTATTTGACTAAATCTTGTGGGTAATCAATGGTATTTTATAATTCATTTATTAGTTAATAAATTATTTAATCTGTAATTAATTTGAATAAAAATGTAAATGAAATTGGCTAAGTAAAGTTAATAAAGTCCTAAGGAGTGGACCATCTTGATATTTGGTACCACTTTATATCTTTACTTATCTTTATTGGATATTCATTTTAATTAATCTTGTATCTACCATCGAATGGTCGAACAAGTTAAAATAATTAGATTAAAATGGTAATACTACTTTTTGAAATAGGACATCTGTAATAAATTACCATAAGTGATATTGTCACCCTAAGAAAAAAATTGTCATTTTAAACAATTTACCTTTTATATTTATTACTTGGATTCGGAGAATTCAGGATCAGATATCAGTGATATCCGAAACCACTTCGATTTAATAAACACTACAAATCTTTACAGAATTAATTATAGAGTCTAATAGGCTTGAATTTGATAAATTAACTAAATCTAACTATTTATAAATAAGTAACTGTACTTAGATATTATTTAAATATCAATGGACTTTTGTAACAAGTGTTCTCTATAACAAGATACAAACTCGTCATGTTGTATGAATCACCTTGGTTTCAAATGAAGTTTTACGCCTTAAGTATTTCAAATTAAGTTGGGTTTACTCACGCTAGTTTCCAACCTGACTCGAGTGTTACTTTATTGTAATGCTAGGGTCAGACCGAGTATTACAGAATTTCAGGTTAGGATGCTTTATAGCCCGGAGACGAGCTGGATGGCAGGGACGTATTGCACGTATCGTCTATAGTTCGTTGTGTATTGTAGGCTGTATAGACAGTAGTTGAGGACAAGTTATTATAACTGTACATATTGGTTGTACTCTGATATCTTGTATATATGTTGACAGTTAGAGCTTTCCTTTGTATAAATGTTGTTATTTTATATTATATTTTGTTCCACTATTGTTATCCTATTTTTTGGTCAAAACTGGAATATCGACAAATTCTCGAGGAATGATGGATATCGGGATTGAAAATCGACTGGAAGCAAGACAAGAGTTCATTCGGCATTCTCTATGAAGGTTCATTCGGCATGGAAGTTCATTCGGTACTCTCTATGGAGGCTCATTCGGCATTCTCATAAGTGGTGTCTCATTCGGCACCAACCCATCCGGCCCTCCAATCTCACCATGCTACAACTTCCACAACCGGACCCTTAATAGCCTACCACATCCCTCCTCACCGAATGAATCTCCATCCCACTCCATCACCGGTCCAAGCTCCATACCAAATGAAAGCACGGCCGAACCGAAGAATGCCGAACCAAAGTTGCCAGTCCAGATTGCTTCAGTCCGGGCCCACCAGCAGCTATACACTTCCAAGACCCCTGCCCCCAGCCTCACTCTATAAATAGAGGGGCAGGGGTACAACAATGGCAGAGAGGTTTGAGAGCTCAAACCTGGAAGGAACTTTCAAACAACTTTCATACACTTGTACTACAAGCTTTGTACTTGTAATCGGATTGGAAAAGGAGAATAACATATAAAGTGGACGTAGGCACACTTTGGCCGAACCACTATAAATCTGTGTGTCTTTTACAGTTTAGCCCCTACTTTTTACGTATTTGCATACACCACCTAAATCAATACGAACAACATAAAATCAACTAATTCATACGACTTGGAGTTGTTTGATCATCTTTTGTGCAAACATATTTGGGTTATTTGCTGAGATCTGTAATTTGTGTTTGAATATCGCTGAATTATATTCATACACTGGTGCTTTCACGACTTTGGGTGTTTGCGGCCATTTTTTACGCAAACATTTTGGTGCTTTCACTGAGAAAGACCAGCTCCCACCACATCGGATAGAAGTTTGGATTTGGAAGACAATGACTAGGCAAAACAGTAGAAGGCTAAGGGCTGAGAGAAGCCAACAAGGAGGAAGTCAACAAGCATCCTCCGGAGGTGAGGAAGGACCGGCTTCGATCTATATAACCCGGGATGAAATGGAAGCCATAACAAATTCACTGCAAGAGAGGTTGCTGAAAAGTCAACAGGAAATGATGCAAACTTTCTTGGAGCAAATGAGAGTTGCAGGGATGCAGAACCTAGGAACAGCTACAACGGCTGTGGATGCAGGACAAGAAGCTAGGGTTATGGAACCCAATGAAGGACAGGATACGGAGCCAGGCGGCAATCAACAAGGGCTTGGGGGCAGGCCCACAGGATTCAACACAGGAGAACCTTTGGAAGGAGTTCAACAGGCTAGAACCAACGTTGCTGCTAACGAGCCACACGAAGAGTATGTACCGGAGTTCCCTCGGGGGCAACCCTCGACAGATAACGGTGGATTGGTAGGATTGGTAGATATAATCAGGAAGACTGTGCGAGGTGGTTTGACCAACGGAGACTTGGAAGGAGTAAACAGGAGTCCGTTCACCCGGGAAATAAGGATGGCTCAGAATCCACCTAAGTTCAAGCTACCTAGCGTGGAGGCATACAATGGCAAGGAAGACCCTACGGATCACTTGATGAGATACACCAGACACATGGAGGTGCTGGGGGCACCGGAGGAGGTGATGGCCCGATGCTTCCCTTTGTACTTGACGGACTTAGCTGCAATGTGGTTCAGGCAGCTGGAAGAAGGATCTATCAGGACTTGGAGGGAATTGGTAGAAAGGTTTCTGGGACAGTTTCGGGTTCATGTCAAGAGACCGAAGAACGTGATGACATTGACATCGGTAAGGCAAAGGATGGATGAATCGCTTAGAGCTTTTCTAACTCGATTCAGTGCCGCAGTTGCTTCGGTGGATCGGCCCGATCCATCGATGGTTTTAATGGCAGCAGTATCAGGAGTCAGGGAGAACTCGGATTTCAAGGTATCTCTGATACGAGATCCCCCACGGAATCTCGACGAATTCTTTCATGAGGCAGAAAGGTTCCTTCGACAAGAAGATGCGAGTACGGATTTAAAATTGAAAAAGGTTAATGCAGTTGAAGGGGGAGGACCATCCAGCAATGGTTCGGATAAAAACAAAGGAAAAAGGAAGTTGGACGATGATTCTGGAAATGCTAGGAAGCAATGGAAGGATCCAAAGTTTTCCACATACACAGGATTGAACGAAACACTGGAACGGATATACCTGGATACTCGAAATCGCCTTCACTACCGGAGGCCGGCTAGGAGAGAACCAACAGAACGGGAAAGGACATCAGGAAGGCACTGTCTCTTCCATGATTTGGATGGACACGACACCAACAGCTGCAGGCACTTAAAGGACATAATTGAGGAACATGTAAGGAATGGACAACTGCCGCAATATGTTGGACCTCGGAATGCAACGGCGAGGCAGGAGCAACCGCCGCCTACCTCAAGCTACGATGGTGGGAGGCCCAGGAATGATGGTCGGTTGATCGTCCCTTGACCAGGTTAATATGAAATAAGTAGCAAACTATTGGCAAGCAACCAAGTCATTTACACATGTACGGGGACGGAGATAGCCCCTAGGCATGCTCTGAATGATAATAAACTGCGATGCTATGGTTTGTGAAATTTATCTTTCGCTTTTGGATTGGACACTGCTTTTCTTTTTGGTTTTCGGTTTTGGAGCTTGGATTGAGCTCCTGGTTTTTCTTGCTTTTTGATTTGGATTTTCCTTTGGACAATTGTTTTCGGTTTTGGATGTTAGTTTGGATTTCTGTTTTTATGGTTTTGGATTTGGATTTTGGATTTGGATTCTGGATTTGGATTTTGGATTTGGATTCTCGATTTGGATTTTGGACTTGGATTTTGAGTTGGATTTTAATTGGATTTTTATCTGACTTTTGATAAACGGTCGTCGGGTATGGATTATGCCTGGCAAGGGGTGAGTCGCTTTGCCCGAACGTGGTAAATTGACTCATTCAGGTCGTCGAGTATGGACTATGCTCGGCAAGGGTCCGGAGTGACCAGGATTCGGCCTAGGACTTAGGCCCTATATTATCAATCGTTATTTTCAGGTCGTCGAGTATGGACTATGCTCGGCAAGGGTCCGGAGAGACCAGGATTCGGCTTAGGACTTAAGCCATGGCATTGTACAACATCCAGGGACACTGGACCAAGGTCGTCATGTGTGGATTAGGCATGGCAAGAACCCGGAGAGGTTAGCTCAAAGTCCAGGGACACTGGATCAAAATCGTCAGGTGTAGATTGCGCTTGGCAAGAGCCCGGAGAGGTTATGGATTTGGATATCGACCCGGAGAGGTGCTGGATTCAGTTATTGGCTATTGGATAAGGATGGTTTGGGACTTGGTTGTCGAGTTCGGATGGACATGGAATTGGCTCAAGCTTTGGTTATTGGATTTGGAATTAGATATCGACTCGGAGCAGTCAAGGATGATCTACTCTGCCGATGTGGCTATGGACTTTGGATATTGGATTCGAAACTATTCAAAACACGCCTTGTTATCACAAGGCATGTTTTGGGGGGCAAAGTGTTATCCTATTTTTTGGTCAAAACTGGAATATCGACAAATTCTCGAGGAATGATGGATATCGGGATTGAAAATCGACTGGAAGCAAGACAAGAGTTCATTCGGCATTCTCTATGAAGGTTCATTCGGCATGGAAGTTCATTCGGTACTCTCTATGGAGGCTCATTCGGCATTCTCATAAGTGGTGTCTCATTCGGCACCAACCCATCCGGCCCTCCAATCTCACCATGCTACAACTTCCACAACCGGACCCTTAATAGCCTACCACATCCCTCCTCACCGAATGAATCTCCATCCCACTCCATCACCGGTCCAAGCTCCATACCAAATGAAAGCACGGCCGAACCGAAGAATGCCGAACCAAAGTTGCCAGTCCAGATTGCTTCAGTCCGGGCCCACCAGCAGCTATACACTTCCAAGACCCCTGCCCCCAGCCTCACTCTATAAATAGAGGGGCAGGGGTACAACAATGGCAGAGAGGTTTGAGAGCTCAAACCTGGAAGGAACTTTCAAACAACTTTCATACACTTGTACTACAAGCTTTGTACTTGTAATCGGATTGGAAAAGGAGAATAACATATAAAGTGGACGTAGGCACACTTTGGCCGAACCACTATAAATCTGTGTGTCTTTTACAGTTTAGCCCCTACTTTTTACGTATTTGCATACACCACCTAAATCAATACGAACAACATAAAATCAACTAATTCATACGACTTGGAGTTGTTTGATCATCTTTTGTGCAAACATATTTGGGTTATTTGCTGAGATCTGTAATTTGTGTTTGAATATCGCTGAATTATATTCATACACTGGTGCTTTCACGACTTTGGGTGTTTGCGGCCATTTTTTACGCAAACAACTATGATTGTGAGATTTTGTGTTGTTGTGTCCTATTCTTATTCTATATATTTTTTCTTCTTAACCCAAACAGCCACGTATTTCCGGTACTCGATTGGTCGGCACTCTATATAGTGAACATAAATTGTCGGTTTTCGTGGTCGAAAATCTTCAGGCCGTTACAAAAGGGGTCGTTGGCGTCGGTTAGAGGCGGGCAGAGGCGACTGGAATCGGGTGGAAGGAAATGAAAATGAGAGGAAGAAGAAAATCGATGGTTGGAGGGAATGCTTGAAATGTTCTCGTGTTCGTGGGTTATATTCAGATTTGCAATGGTTAGGGACGATTAATGAAGGCTAGCGACGACCGCCTTTTTTAGTCGACGCAAACCGTCGCCATGGACTACCGCCAATTGATACCGTTCTAGTAAGGCTAGTATTAAGCTATAAGAAATAGGTTGCAGCTAACGGTAGAGTTTTTATTTAAGGTTAATACCTTTTGCTTTTAAATATCATCATGCATTATAAGAGTTAAACTATTATATATTTTCTTATTGTGTGGCATATTAATTGTTAAGGAGTACCATATCTGCATTTTTTCTAAGGTAAAGAAGTACTAACCATGTTTTAATTAATAATTTTAGAACAATCTCAAATCTTGGGTAACAAAGCAAGAAGCATCTACTATAATATTAGAAAAATCTCAAAACTTCAATTAATAAAATTAACTTAGTTTAATGTAGCGTTATTGCAATATAAGTCCATTTATTTAACTATTCCCATACAAAGCGAATTACCAAAACCATATTAATAATATCACTAAATTTTAGAGATTGGAAAATATGTCCAAGAACTCTAAACCATTTTTTTTTTCATTTTCTTATATCTCACCATTGGCACTATAAAAGTTTCTTGTCGTTTTAAAATAAAGGTTAACCTAACATACAAATCTTATGATATTTAACATATGAAGGCAAGGTTGCAAAATAATAATTTCACGTTTACCCTAAACAAACAAATATGTACTTTCTAATATTTGAACATGTAACATTAAGACATAAAAATGACTATGAATGAACTTAACATCATACGTACATTAATAAAGAAAACTAATTTGATTCAAAGAATAATTAAAGTATATAGTTGTAACATCCCGCCTTTTCGCACACTTTAAAACGACACACGTGCCAATTCAAAGCATACGCAAGGGCGGATTGTTATGGGGTAAATAAGAAAAACAGAGAAGAATTAAAACAAAACAGAATCTCACAGCGGAAGGATAAAATATAATAACAAATATACAGTTAATAAACAGTTTACAAAAGCTTGATTTTACTTATACAATGAATATCAGAGTTACACATACCAAATACGACAATGCAGCGGAATATTAAGAGTGTGTAGTGCAATACTATATATATAAAATAATACTGAATCTTCGTCTTCGTCCTCCAAAGCTAAAACCTGCTACTCGGACTGACCCGAGCGAATTTGAAAAGACAAAAACACTCGAGTCAGACTAGAATATCTTATGTGAGTTAAATAAACAGAAATAAATATGAGTGCAGTAACTCAAGAGATGCTCGGGATTTACATCTCCTAAGGATCCGTTAAACTATTTACTATGTAGTATATTGCGCTATTATAATAGTGTCTATTTATAAAATAAACTTACTTTTTAATAGCGTTAAGGGGTTACCCATATAGCCCTTAACACGTAATAGTCCCAGTAGTCCGTCCAATATCATAGTCCCTCCTGATCGGGAAGCCACCAGAGGATACCACACGGGCTACGGGAGAAAACCAAACTCGTACAAGGCGCGATAGGGTAGGTGACACGGCACAACTAGGCAATGCCAGGGTAGATATACCAATTGCTATCCAGGCTGATGGTAACGCGCAGCGCGCAGCTGCCGCCCACCTCGAACTAACTCCCCCAAAAATCAAAATATAGAAGTGGCCACTGAATCAATCCAAGTCAAAGTATAATATCGAAGAGGAGCGTCCGATCAGAGGAATGACCTCATTGGCCTGAGAATCGCTCCTGTTTTAGCCACCTTATGCCAACTCACGGGAGTTGGGTCCACGTATTTACCTTACAGGAAACGTCGCCACCACTTACTTCATTCTGGAATCTCCACCGCGTACACGGTTAGTCAAAGTGGTTTTCGGTATCGACAGAGAGTATGTCCATATCCGATCCCGGTCTCTTTGCCAACCAATCGTTATTATAACACCGCGGTTATTTAAAACAGTTTATACTTTTAAAACCAGAATATAATCCATTTCAAAACCATAATATTACGATATCATTCCAAAACCCAAAACCATATTTTACCACTTATCCCAAATATAATTCCTTTCCAATAATAAAAAGGCTTTAACTTCATAATATCTGAAAATCGAATATTTTCAAAGCATAATATTTTTGGAAATCCATAATTTCAAACCATAACTTTTAAAACTCAAATGGTTTGGATATTCAACGGTATATGAATTTCAAAGGCTTAACTTTACTGTCACTTTGTAAAGAAATAAGTTATATGGCTTTATGGAAATATTTCTTTATCTAAAGTTAAAACCATAATTTAGATATCACTCTTAAGTTCCAAAACCATTTCAATTTCCATATATATAAATCCATTGGAGTATTAATATTCAAAAACTAAAATTGGAATATATTCTTTCAACAAATTAAATGTTTTATTATTTAGTTTGAATATTCACATAAATCCTTAAACAACTCCAATTTCTAGTAATAAAACATATGTATTTTTCGATTCCAATTATATTAGAATATTTTTCCAATTCAAATTCATATTAGAATATTCATTTCAATTTATCTTGGGAAAAATCCAATTATAAATATCATATCTTAAATTTCCAAACTTAACATTTAAACATATGATATAAATTTATCCAACTCCATTTTCTAAATTTTCTTCCATTTTACTAAGGGAATTTATACACCTTTTTATTTCAAAATTTCCAACTTTTCATGTACATAAATACGGAAGAAAAATATTTATACAGTATAAAATTTAAGATTATTATAAACCGTATTCCATCCAAACCATAGAAATCACATTAAAATAGTTATATATAGACCGCGGTGCCTGTATATAATTTTCTATCCTATGGTCAAGTGATACGGATATTTATCATTTCAATCCGCAATTTAAAAATAAACTTTGCGGTTTTATCATTTCAAACCACAATCCCGAAAAATGAAAAATGCATACTAACTTGCAGTTTAATAATATCCAAATAAAACATCCATTCAACAACACATCCATCATCCAATCACAAACATCAATCAATATCAGTCAATAACCATATATGTTTGGTAATATACAACAGGTAATAATTTGCAGTTTTATCTCAAATTATATTTATCAACTATTAATCTAACAGTTTATATTCAGTGATAATTTATATAACTGTTAACTAGCAGTTCATATGCAAACAATAATTTCTAACCGCCAATTAATACGCAATAAATCAATTAAATTTACAGTTAAATTTAATAAAATGCAATTCAACAGATATGAATGAAATAACATGCCAAAAGCTCATAAATAAATTTCTATTCATTTCTAAAATTTATTTAACAAACATAAAAGCTTCTAGTAATTGTGAGTGGGTTAAAACACTCACCTTTGGAATTTAAATCGAATTTAAACCCGATTTAAACCCAAAAATTCGTCCATCTCAGAATTCGTCCAAACCAGCGTCATCGAGTCTGGAATTAAATTACGATCCTAACAAAAGAAATTTCGTGTAAATCCGACTTCGTATGAAAAAATTATGACGAAAAATCGATTTGCAACAAAATTTAAAATTAGCAAAAAAAGGAACACATTCACTCACAAATAGCATGTCCACGTCAGCATGTTTTGTTTCATCTTCTACAGCCTGGAACGCACGCAACTGCCAACGCACGCACGCGACAACCAACTCCAGTCCAAACCCTAGCACCTCGTCCATCTCGAACGCATGCAAGCTAGCTCCAGCTTCCATCACTCTGGCCGCTTCCCCCATACCCTCGCTACCGCCAGCATCACGAAATTTGATCAGATCTAAGCCACAAACAGCAGCAGCCGCCCTATAATTCGAAACCCAAATCAATAATTCCTCCACATCCAACCGTTGAATTGCCAAACAAATTACATAGATGTGCTCCCCATCGTCCATACTACAATACCCAGAAACAGAATCTCGATCCGATGAAGTTTTGTGCGACGATGATGAACGGTTTTGGGGCTGTTTGAATTTATTCTGGATGAACGACAGCTCCAATTGAAAAACGAATTGCACCACTAGATTACGCGTATCGAATACTTCAACATATATTTTTTTTGAGAATTTTCTAAGATGTTTGAATTTTCACTGAATTTTGGATTGAAGCAGATCCAGATTTTGCAACCATTGAAGAGAAGGAGGAGATGAAGAAATATGTACGTATATCCAACTGACAATAGAAAGGAGGCTAGGGTTTATCACGGTATACTTATAGTTAGGGTTGGGTTAGAGCGTATAGGCTAGAAGGGTGAACGTACGCAACAAACTATGGCCTAAAAAGCCCGCTATACCTCCGGAACCGAATTTGTTAAAACTATATATCCAAATAGGTGTTTTAAAATATTCTGAACGTGATGGAAAAGGTTTCGCGACCAAATTTGATCATATGAAGAAGTTATGCTGAAAACAAGATTTCCAAATCGATTTTCAAATTGATTTTAATAAAATTGATTTCAAAGCGTTTCGCGTCCGTACGATCAAACGACAGGTCCGATCGATACGAAAATTGAAACCCTATAATAATTCACCGATACGGATCCGATGAAACTGGTTTCGTCGAAATCCGAGTCTGTGACAAAAATGGCTATTTTTAATATTTATTAAATCAATTAAATAAATCAAAAAAAATCAAATTTTATTTTTCAACTTCTTATATTGGCCAAATTTCAATACTTAGATAATTCAATCAATTCCAATTGATTTAACAAGCTTGGATGTGAATTAAAATTTATAAGTATATTAATTTGCAGTGTTTAATATCTGCACTTCTTATTATTTGGAAAAAAAAAATCCAATTAAATAAATAACTTGATTTCCATATCAACTCATTTGATTTCAATTAACCCTTATACCCTAAATCAAATTCCAAATTATTACATAAACTTTATCTCCATTCCCTTTACTCACAATTCATAGTATTATAAATATATCTACACTATTCTCCATTTACTTGCCTTAATTTATTTAAGGTAACCTTACATTAATATCTATTGCAATGATTTCAAATTATTATTCCCTCATTTTCTTAACTATTTATTCATTCCAATCTTAATGAATTCAACATTATAAGTTTGATAAATTTATTAAATTCACTCAATTGTTTACCAATTCCATTTTAAATTCAATAACGTAATATTTTACGTTTACTTCCATTTTATTATGCATAAATTCCAAATTTTACTATCCCAAATTATCTTCTTTTCATTTCATATTAATTGTCAATCCCATAGAAAAATTAACATTAGGTTCATACCTTTACAAATAACTCCAATTTCTTCCAAATAATAATTACATAAACTATTGAATATTAAATCCGTTAAATTGCAATAAATTCAATTGATGGCAATTTATTTCCAAAATTCCATTTCCTAGTTCCTTTACTTTATCCTACATAATGTATTACAAATGGGATTTCCCTTGGTTACATCTTATTTGTATTTAACATTATTCAATCACCAATTCATTTCACTTTAACTGCGGTAAATTGGCGGATAAATTAAATTTGATTCCAAAGTTTAAATTAATAAGAAACAAGAATAGGTAACATACAATAGTCGTTTAATCTAAATTCTAGTCACCTAAATAGGCTTTTATTACTTGCAAATAAACATTACCATTTATTTTCATAGTACAACTCTCAATGATTATTCCATTTAAATTTGCTTAGGCCATTTATTTCACTATACGTATCTACATTAATGGGCAATTTATTCAATTCATTAAGTATCAATTCTATTAAGCCCTGTTTATATCTACATGCATTCTTCTATTACTTTACAAAATGGAATAACTTTTAAACTCATACACTTAATAACAAAACGTTATAAATCAAATAAATTCCTAAATCGAAGTTGGTACACATTTTACACAACTATTATGATTTCTCACAAAACGTTGAATTTATTAAATGACCATTTATTATAATTTAATTCCCTTAATTGAATCAAATGCTTATTATTATATAATTTTTCATTCTTTCCCATTATGAATTCATTAATGTATTTACGCATCTCCATCTTTCAATTATTAATAACCAAGCTGATTACAAACACTGTTTCTATCAATTTTCATAAATTTGTTCAAACTATGCTTTTGTTTACCTAATAATAAATTTTATGTTTCTATCAGTTTTCTTTTCTTTTCACTACAGACATACATTATTACTATCTACACAAATTACATCTTTGTATTAATGAATACCATTCAAGTTATTATTTATACTAACATTCACAAATTCAACATTTATTTGTTTCTTAAAAATTAACTTTAAATCAAGTTGTGACAATTTCCATTATCCTCATCTATTGTCATAAAATTTTATAGTTACACTAAATTGCAACTACTATACCAAATCTCTACATTTATTCTTAAACAAATTAGAAATTTTATTAATTTAACTTATTAAATATTATTAATTTGACGGGTCGTTACAATCTCCCCCACTCAAAACTTTTCGTCCCCGAAAAGGAAAAGAAGGGAGAATGAAGAATAAAACAGTACATCTTTTCAAAATATTACTTATAAACGATATTTTACTGGATTAATTTCCTTAAATGAAATACACTTGTTTTATACTCCATATATCCTTTAATACTTGAATTATTAAAGTTGGAAAAATATTCTCAACAAAATTCTAAGTCCAAAATTTACGAAAAATTTCGGCAGTCTCCTTTGTACGGAGGGACTCTGGAGAAAATATAATATCCAAATATACAAATATATTACATATATATCCAAAATAAAATATCCCAACATGGGAAAATATATATAAAATAGCGCTTTACGTAACCGGGAACGTACCTATTTGTCGGGCAATATACGCTTATATTTTTGTGGAACCAAAGCAGTAGCAGTGGCTTCCATCACCTGTACTTATATAATCTAAAAAGTTAAATATATATATTACAGTGAAATGTTTGGGTAGATTTAATCATTCATATTAAATCAAATGCAACAACCATAAATTTTAACAAACAGCACACATCACAAACAAATAATCATTCAATCAAACAACAATGAGTTGTTCGGGTTCAAATTCTGAAATTGTACGAATGAAAAATAACTATCAAGTGCATCCTTTACTCAACAGTCATAGGTGGAACAAAGATAGATTATTTGTTCATCCAACAACTCCAAAATTCCTTACCCAGCAAACCTACATCAGCCACACAATTCAAACCAACACCAAAATAGCTTATTATACACTTATTTCATAATTCATTGGTTTGATTTTCTTCTTCATATATGGTGGAATTTCTTTAATTCTCACAGTTTCATCTTCCATTTATTAGAAATTCATTGTATCTGTATTTCCTTTTATTTCTTAAGTTTTCCTTTATTACTTAAGTTTGTAAAATAAGTTCTCATTAATAACACCAAATATTTTGAATGTCTTCATTTCCTTACTCTTCACTTGTAAGATTTCCCTTAAATTCCAAATCTGCTAACATTCATTCTTATGAGTGGAAATTTTTATTCATTCATCAACTATTAATTGCAGTCATTTCAATTTTTCCTACTTTCTATTATATTAGAATAGGGGAGATTAACACATACTTGAGTGAAAAATCAGATAATAAATTCTTATTTTGAATTTCACGTTATATACCCAGGTTCATATCATCTATTAATAATTCTTAACTTATTTCAGTAAAATCTCAATTATAACTTCAGTTTATACTACTAATTCTTATTTATAACTGTCATTTATTGAATACTTCAATTTTCCTAAATTCCTACTTGTAAAATATTCAATTCTAGTTTCTCATTTAACATTTCAACTTTTATATTTGGGTAAGTTATTTATGTTAAAGAAAAATGCAATTGAACTTATACAAGCTAAATCTCCATTCTTTAATTAAATTTAATGTTTATCCATATTACTCTTTGTCTCATATGTATGCAAATTCCTCTTTATAGCTTTGCAATTTTCCTCTTATTTAAATTAGAGGTTTCAATTCATTTATTACTTAACTTTTTATTCCACTAACAATTAATAAATGGGAGATTTTAGAATTTAATTCCGGGTCAAATTTCAAAATTACTTTAAAATAATAGATAATATAATTTCTTACAACTCTTATATCTCTAATTATCTTTAAACAATTAAAATTTCAATTTATTTCAAAATAATGGATGAATAAGTTCTTACAACTCACTATCTCTAGTTATAGTTAGAACAATAAAAGAAAATTTTTAGAAAATTTCAAAATAAATCTGCAGTAGAATTTACTACAGTGGCCTTTCCCCTTCGAAACTCGAAAATGAAAGTCGATGATGCGGCCGTCATCACCGAAATTATTTTCCAGCGACAGAGAGGGAAGTACACATTTATTTCTCCCAAAATCTTCTTTTAAAACAATTCTTCCAAATTATACTATATTTATATAAGAAATTACTTATAAACCAAATCAATAAATTTCACAAATTCTTTGAAAGCAAATTTGGAAAAATCCCGGACTTAAGTTCTAAAATCTCCAATTTGGTTTATCATAATTTTGACTTAGCTTCAGTTATTATAAATATTTTATTTCCTAACACCCAATCTATAGCAACCTAATATATATATCTTTATAAAAATATTTTATATATAGAAAATATAATAGGCAAAATTATTTCATTCACCTATATTAAAACAAATATTATGTCGGTCTGTCCTATTAAGTGTTTAGAAATCCCTATTGATGGCATAGCGTCCCATGCATCAACCAGAATTTATAAATACAAAGCGGAACAGATTAACACAATATCAAAATCTTTTATTAATACTACAAGTACGCTCTCTCATATATGTATACACTCAGCGACTCCCATAGGGTATTTCTACCCTATTAACGAAGAGTCAAACCCCACAAAGCCAAGGTTTAGTCGCTAAACCAAAGCTCTGATACCAACTGTAACATCCCGCCTTTTCGCACACTTTAAAACGACACACGTGCCAATTCAAAGCATACGCAAGGGCGGATTGTTATGGGGTAAATAAGAAAAACAGAGAAGAATTAAAACAAAACAGAATCTCACAGCGGAAGGATAAAATATAATAACAAATATACAGTTAATAAACAGTTTACAAAAGCTTGATTTTACTTATACAATGAATATCAGAGTTACACATACCAAATACGACAATGCAGCGGAATATTAAGAGTGTGTAGTGCAATACTATATATATAAAATAATACTGAATCTTCGTCTTCGTCCTCCAAAGCTAAAACCTGCTATCCTGAAACGCTCGGACTGACCCGAGCGAATTTGAAAAGACAAAAACACTCGAGTCAGACTAGAATATCTTATGTGAGTTAAATAAACAGAAATAAATATGAGTGCAGTAACTCAAGAGATGCTTGGGATTTACATCTCCTAAGGATCCGTTAAACTATTTACTATGTAGTATATTGCGCTATTATAATAGTGTCTATTTATAAAATAAACTTACTTTTTAATAGCGTTAAGGGGTTACCCATATAGCCCTTAACACGTAATAGTCCCAGTAGTCCGTCCAATATCATAGTCCCTCCTGATCGGGAAGCCACCAGAGGATACCACACGGGCTACGGGAGAAAACCAAACTCGTACAAGGCGCGATAGGGTAGGTGACACGGCACAACTAGGCAATGCCAGGGTAGATATACCAATTGCTATCCAGGCTGATGGTAACGCGCAGCGCGCAGCTGCCGCCCACCTCGAACTAACTCCCCCAAAAATCAAAATATAGAAGTGGCCACTGAATCAATCCAAGTCAAAGTATAATATCGAAGAGGAGCGTCCGATCAGAGGAATGACCTCATTGGCCTGAGGATCGCTCCTGTTTTAGCCACCTTATGCCAACTCACGGGAGTTGGGTCCACGTATTTACCTTACAGGAAACGTCGCCACCACCTACTTCATTCTGGAATCTCCACCGCGTACACGGTTAGTCAAAGTGGTTTTCGGTATCGACAGAGAGTATGTCCGTATCCGATCCCGGTCTCTTTGCCAACCAATCGTTATTATAACACCGCGGTTATTTAAAACAGTTTATACTTTTAAAACCAGAATATAATCCATTTCAAAACCATAATATTACGATATCATTCCAAAACCCAAAACCATATTTTACCACTTATCCCAAATATAATTCCTTTCCAATAATAAAAAGGCTTTAACTTCATAATATCTGAAAATCGAATATTTTCAAAGCATAATATTTTTGGAAATCCATAATTTCAAACCATAACTTTTAAAACTCAAATGGTTTGGATATTCAACGGTATATGAATTTCAAAGGCTTAACTTTACTGTCACTTTGTAAAGAAATAAGTTATATGGCTTTATGGAAATATTTCTTTATCTAAAGTTAAAACCATAATTTAGATATCACTCTTAAGTTCCAAAACCATTTCAATTTCCATATATATAAATCCATTGGAGTATTAATATTCAAAAACTAAAATTGGAATATATTCTTTCAACAAATTAAATGTTTTATTATTTAGTTTGAATATTCACATAAATCCTTAAACAACTCCAATTTCTAGTAATAAAACATATGTATTTTTCGATTCCAATTATATTAGAATATTTTTCCAATTCAAATTCATATTAGAATATTCATTTCAATTTATCTTGGGAAAAATCCAATTATAAATATCATATCTTAAATTTCCAAACTTAACATTTAAACATATGATATAAATTTATCCAACTCCATTTTCTAAATTTTCTTCCATTTTACTAAGGGAATTTATACACCTTTTTATTTCAAAATTTCCAACTTTTCATGTACATAAATACGGAAGAAAAATATTTATACAGTATAAAATTTAAGATTATTATAAACCGTATTCCATCCAAACCATAGAAATCACATTAAAATAGTTATATATAGACCGCGGTGCCTGTATATAATTTTCTATCCTATGGTCAAGTGATACGGATATTTATCATTTCAATCCGCAATTTAAAAATAAACTTTGCGGTTTTATCATTTCAAACCACAATCCCGAAAAATGAAAAATGCATACTAACTTGCAGTTTAATAATATCCAAATAAAACATCCATTCAACAACACATCCATCATCCAATCACAAACATCAATCAATATCAGTCAATAACCATATATGTTTGGTAATATACAACAGGTAATAATTTGCAGTTTTATCTCAAATTATATTTATCAATTATTAATCTAACAGTTTATATTCAGTGATAATTTATATAACTGTTAACTAGCAGTTCATATGCAAACAATAATTTCTAACCGCCAATTAATACGCAATAAATCAATTAAATTTACAGTTAAATTTAATAAAATGCAATTCAACAGATATGAATGAAATAACATGCCAAAAGCTCATAAATAAATTTCTATTCATTTCTAAAATTTATTTAACAAACATAAAAGCTTCTAGTAATTGTGAGTGGGTTAAAACACTCACCTTTGGAATTTAAATCGAATTTAAACCCGATTTAAACCCAAAAATTCGTCCATCTCAGAATTCGTCCAAACCAGCGTCATCGAGTCTGGAATTAAATTACGATCCTAACAAAATAAATTTCGTGTAAATCCGACTTCGTATGAAAAAATTATGACGAAAAATCGATTTGCAACAAAATTTAAAATTAGCAAAAAAAGGAACACATTCACTCACAAATAGCATGTCCACGTCAGCATGTTTTGTTTCATCTTCTACAGCCTGGAACGCACGCAACTGCCAACGCACGCACGCGACAACCAACTCCAGTCCAAACCCTAGCACCTCGTCCATCTCGAACGCATGCAAGCTAGCTCCAGCTTCCATCACTCTGGCCGCTTCCCCCATACCCTCGCTACCGCCAGCATCACGAAATTTGATCAGATCTAAGCCACAAACAGCAGCAGCCGCCCTATAATTCGAAACCCAAATCAATAATTCCTCCACATCCAACCGTTGAATTGCCAAACAAATTACATAGATGTGCTCCCCATCGTCCATACTACAATACCCAGAAACAGAATCTCGATCCGATGAAGTTTTGTGCGACGATGATGAACGGTTTTGGGGTTGTTTGAATTTATTCTGGATGAACGACAGCTCCAATTGAAAAACGAATTGCACCACTAGATTACGCGTATCGAATACTTCAACATATATTTTTTTTGAGAATTTTCTAAGATGTTTGAATTTTCACTGAATTTTGGATTGAAGCAGATCCAGATTTTGCAACCATTGAAGAGAAGGAGGAGATGAAGAAATATGTACGTATATCCAACTGACAATAGAAAGGAGGCTAGGGTTTATCACGGTATACTTATAGTTAGGGTTGGGTTAGAGCGTATAGGCTAGAAGGGTGAACGTACGCAACAAACTATGGCCTAAAAAGCCCGCTATACCTCCGGAACCGAATTTGTTAAAACTATATATCCAAATAGGTGTTTTAAAATATTCTGAACGTGATGGAAAAGGTTTCGCGACCAAATTTGATCATATGAAGAAGTTATGCTGAAAACAAGATTTCCAAATCGATTTTCAAATTGATTTTAATAAAATTGATTTCAAAGCGTTTCGCGTCCGTACGATCAAACGACAGGTCCGATCGATACGAAAATTGAAACCCTATAATAATTCACCGATACGGATCCGATGAAACTGGTTTCGTCGAAATCCGAGTCTGTGACAAAAATGGCTATTTTTAATATTTATTAAATCAATTAAATAAATCAAAAAAAATCAAATTTTATTTTTCAACTTCTTATATTGGCCAAATTTCAATACTTAGATAATTCAATCAATTCCAATTGATTTAACAAGCTTGGATGTGAATTAAAATTTATAAGTATATTAATTTGCAGTGTTTAATATCTGCACTTCTTATTATTTGGAAAAAAAAAATCCAATTAAATAAATAACTTGATTTCCATATCAACTCATTTGATTTCAATTAACCCTTATACCCTAAATCAAATTCCAAATTATTACATAAACTTTATCTCCATTCCCTTTACTCACAATTCATAGTATTATAAATATATCTACACTATTCTCCATTTACTTGCCTTAATTTATTTAAGGTAACCTTACATTAATATCTATTGCAATGATTTCAAATTATTATTCCCTCATTTTCTTAACTATTTATTCATTCCAATCTTAATGAATTCAACATTATAAGTTTGATAAATTTATTAAATTCACTCAATTGTTTACCAATTCCATTTTAAATTCAATAACGTAATATTTTACGTTTACTTCCATTTTATTATGCATAAATTCCAAATTTTACTATCCCAAATTATCTTCTTTTCATTTCATATTAATTGTCAATCCCATAGAAAAATTAACATTAGGTTCATACCTTTACAAATAACTCCAATTTCTTCCAAATAATAATTACATAAACTATTGAATATTAAATCCATTAAATTGCAATAAATTCAATTGATGGCAATTTATTTCCAAAATTCCATTTCCTAGTTCCTTTACTTTATCCTACATAATGTATTACATATGGGATTTCCCTTGGTTACATCTTATTTGTATTTAACATTATTCAATCACCAATTCATTTCACTTTAACTGCGGTAAATTGGCGGATAAATTAAATTTGATTCCAAAGTTTAAATTAATAAGAAACAAGAATAGGTAACATACAATAGTCGTTTAATCTAAATTCTAGTCACCTAAATAGGCTTTTATTACTTGCAAATAAACATTACCATTTATTTTCATAGTACAACTCTCAATGATTATTCCATTTAAATTTGCTTAGGCCATTTATTTCACTATACGTATCTACATTAATGGGCAATTTATTCAATTCATTAAGTATCAATTCTATTAAGCCCTGTTTATATCTACATGCATTCTTCTATTACTTTACAAAATGGAATAACTTTTAAACTCATACACTTAATAACAAAACGTTATAAATCAAATAAATTCCTAAATCGAAGTTGGTACACATTTTACACAACTATTATGATTTCTCACAAAACGTTGAATTTATTAAATGACCATTTATTATAATTTAATTCCCTTAATTGAATCAAATGCTTATTATTATATAATTTTTCATTCTTTCCCATTATGAATTCATTAATGTATTTACGCATCTCCATCTTTCAATTATTAATAACCAAGCTGATTACAAACACTGTTTCTATCAATTTTCATAAATTTGTTCAAACTATGCTTTTGTTTACCTAATAATAAATTTTATGTTTCTATCAGTTTTCTTTTCTTTTCACTACAGACATACATTATTACTATCTACACAAATTACATCTTTGTATTAATGAATACCATTCAAGTTATTATTTATACTAACATTCACAAATTCAACATTTATTTGTTTCTTAAAAATTAACTTTAAATCAAGTTGTGACAATTTCCATTATCCTCATCTATTGTCATAAAATTTTATAGTTACACTAAATTGCAACTACTATACCAAATCTCTACATTTATTCTTAAACAAATTAGAAATTTTATTAATTTAACTTATTAAATATTATTAATTTGACGGGTCGTTACAATAGTGCATGGTTCATGAACAATGTGTGCAATGTTAATCTTTAAATTAGAATCTTCATCAACTATTTGAATATATCATGTTCAATTTCTTCTGACTGCTTAGTTCTATAACGATAATACATCCTTATAATAACATAAACCGACTCTCCCGTTTTCAACATCTGGAGCTTTAACACTAAAGCAGAAGTGGATGCAAAAACTGATACCAAAACAAAAAAGGCTGCTTAAAGTGTATATATTTGAGAACAAGATGAGAATATGCTTTATTTAAAAATATTTATTAAAATTTTCATAAATATTTTAATACATGTAAGAATTTGTAGTTTAATGTTTGTTACTTGAACATAAACTAAATAATAGTCTTTATTGAGTTAAAATATATTATTTTACTAGCTTCTCATATTACTCACAAATAATTTAAAAGGTCTCAAAATGTTACTTATTTCAAAAGAAAATGTACAATATGATCAATGTATTTCTTTTGCTTTCACTTCAACAACAAAGATGTGGAAAACTTCTCCAACATTTTACCAAAATTCATTTTCCTTTACATGTTCATTATGTCACTAGAAAAAATGTCACGAGGGAAACATATTTTCACTATGTTTACAAGTAAGATCTTCCAAACCGTGGTTCTCTCTAAATAATGTCAGCCACATAGAAGGTTCTTACCTCTAAATTTTGGAGAGATATGTAAAGATTATGAATTGACTACTAAAACTAACAAAAAATTAACGTATTTAGATGCATAGAAATATGTATTAAACCTTTTAAGATCTTCCCAAACTGCTTGAGATTTGGCCTTCCACCTAAAACAAAAATACTTATAATGTAATCATATGATAAATGTTAAATAACTTTGAAGTGGTAAGAAAATGAATTTTATATATACATAGTTTGGCAGTCCTCATCATCCATAAAATATCAAGAAATAATTAAAACATAATCCAAAATCAATGAATTGCAGTTGATATATGAAAAATACTACATTATTTTCAAAATATAATTTTACATTATTATATTGCTACGAAATAGTTAGTATCATACAACCTCATCAAATAAATCAGTAATTTGATAAATCATGACAGTTGTATCATCTATAGATATTTACAGCATTTCTTCATCTTAACGCTGTATTTCAAGATTGACCAATAAAAACTAAAAAGCACATACGTTAAAAAAAACTAACAGTTATAACAAAATAGGCCATTATCAAAGATATAATAATTTTCCTTCAAAGCATATAATCTAACAAGTTTTTTAAGTTAAGCTCACATTATCTATGAATAGTTTTGAAATTTTAGTGAAAATAAGATCTATATAAAACAAAAACATTGTGATAATAACAAGAAAAATAAACTTCAATCAAATAACTTTTTTAATGTCATAGTTACAAATTTTGTGATTGAATATGCATGATAGACATTTCTTTTAGTTTGATGTTAAAAATTGATTTTATGTTACAATCACCATATTTTGTGAATCTATTAGATCCTTACTAATTTTGTGAATCTAATTGATCAAAAATAAAAAATCCAATCAAATATATAAATTATATTCAAGCTGATTGGATATTAAAAATTAAAATTATATATAATAAATAGGGGGAAACAAACGTAAAAGCTATGGTTCAATAATTTGTAAATGCATATTATTCACATTTTAATATCTGTTCTTCATATCTAATCCTTATGTTATCCCTTATTCCTTAATTTTGCATTTTAGTAGAGATATTGCATGAACCAACAATTTACATGATTTTAGTAAATTTTTCAACAATCATTTTCTTCAATAAAATACATTTTGGAACATTGACATTTCAATAATAAATAGATTCAGTAATGAATCAGATGGATATTTAACAATTATTCAAATAATTATTTTTCACCAATCACTTCAATAATACACATGATTCGAGCAATTGATTTGATTTTTCAACAACTAAAAAAATTAACTATGCATATTAGACATTTAGATAATAAATAATTCACATGTTTTAGCAACAGCAAATCAGGTGATTGTTGATAATTAGGTCAAAATACTGGAGCACGTTAGAAGTAATGCGCCAGACTATCAAACAAGC
The DNA here is from genome assembly GCA_030765085.1 of Allium cepa. Classification (NCBI taxonomy): domain Eukaryota; kingdom Viridiplantae; phylum Streptophyta; class Magnoliopsida; order Asparagales; family Amaryllidaceae; genus Allium; species Allium cepa. Next base: position 281,275,792 of record CM060934.1, on the reverse strand, counting down.
AAGTAGAAGGGAGATGCAATTTTTGAGAAGCCAACGATAGAGAATATCTGGAGACTAAACAAGGGTTATGCGACGAATATTAGGTCAACGTTTGAGGATACGCTATTTTAATTTTTTGATTTTTGTTCTTCTCTTTTGTTGCCCTAGTTAATAGTGCTCTGAGCCAGGCCAAACAAGGAGGAGAAGAGACCCAAGGAGGAAAAAAAAAGTTGTTGTGAGGAGGAGAAGATGATGCTAGAGAGATTGAAGAAGAACTGGATTTAGGAAAAAATTAGGGTTCGGGAAACGAGGGAGAAAATTTTCATAGATAGTGAAAAGAAGCGCGCAAGGAAAATGAGGGTGCAACGTAAGTTGTTGTTTAGGGCGGGATAGGCGGGACCTTATATTTAGTAACATTAGGTTATATATTTTTAGTAAAAATAAAGAATAAAATATCTCCTGTTACACTTAGGTGTCAAATGATTCCAATAAGTGCCGCAAAAAATAGATTTTCTCGCAGTGTATATCATATCATGCAATAAGGCTATATGGGTTATATGCTTGATATTCCTTATGTTCCGTGTTCATTTAAGTATGAAATAATTATGTAACCCCTTAGTGACACCGTGTTAAATGATGATCAAGTGATTTACCATCTTAAATATGAACATGTAGAATGAATACATAAAATTTGATCGAAGCGTCATAAGACATCATGTAAGCTAAATATGCATCCTAGCTAGACCGACTATAGGGTAAGACCTCGAGTTATGACAATTTGGCTTCCATTGTCACTGGTTCAATGATTTGCTTCACAGGCACAACAAGTGAGAATAGGAAAATACAATGTGATTGATGGATAGTGAGGATTGCCGGTGAAGATCAGAGAGGTATTTAGTGCAACCAATAGATTGTGTGGAGGTGCCAATAATTTCTGAGTCGTTGGTGATGTTACACACTGGCGGCATCACTTGTAGTCGACTAGGCTTCTGATAGAGAGACATGACTAGGGACTCTTTGTTATATATATGTATACATATATGTATGTATGTATACATATATGTATGTATACTTATATGTATGTATGTATGTACTTGTCGATCAGATGTAGGACAATATGCGTTTAATAATAAACATGACAGTAAATAATTATGATTAGGAGTGAATCAAAGTTGAGTAGATGTTCGTTATGAGTCACATTATTATAGCCATAACATGGGGTTATTATATTGTATGCTTGAGATATAGAAGGCTAGTATCGAGTGTGCGATATATACCCGTATTTGTTTTCATATGTTATTATCATGTTATTGCATTACACCCTAATACAATCACAATATGTTGTAGCCTAATCTGGGATTTGTTACTCATTTAACAACCTCGGGTCAGACCGAAGTTGTTTTGATAGGATATGTTATCACGATCTTAGGGCTTGAGTTGGTGAAGGAGCAGGGGATGATACCAATACTATGTATACAATGTGATGTAATATGGACGATATTGTATATCACTATGGATAATCTGTTTTATTTGATATACACATGATATCAACTGTTTCATACATTCTGAGTTTCCGTGTTTTTGTTTATATTATATACTGTTCTACTTTGGAAAATCCATGTGTTTATTGCTTTGCGATGATATAAAGTACATATATTAAATGTATTGTATGAGGTAAGAATACATGCTATGTTAGCCCAAGGGAATATTCACATTTGGTCGCCCCCAACAAGCCTTATTCTTCATATCACTATATAATATACTATGTAATATTCATTGGTAGCTGTGACGCCCCACCTCTATACCCGCGCTAGCCAAGAACACTACGGTGTAATGCTGTCGACTAGCACGGAGAATAAGGCTGTTGAGGAGTGACCATCCGTGTAATTGCTTTGCGCGAGCACCGATATGTCAGATAGTATAACATGCATTTTATTTCAAGAGGGAACCCGACATACCGATACAAACACAAAGCTACTACACAGTGGCTATAATAATCTTCAAAAACAAATATAGAAATAAGCATAACACAAATCAGTCACAGATAATTCATATCACAAAGGCAGAAGAAGATATGAATATATAACTAACACATGAAAGTGTATATCAGAGTAGTGGTCAAATAAGATCCACAACATCACAAAAGAATAGATACAAATGCAAAACAAAAGAATATGTATACATCAAGGAGTCTATTTCTCAAATGCATACAACAAAAACTACTAAACTAAAGTAGTTAGCCAAAAGTCAGAAGATGGTTCCAGATAGGAAGCCATGAGGAAGCACCTGTAATATCTCAGTCTGACCCGAGTATTATTTAAGAAGAAAATAATAAGCGGATCAGTCTAGCTATAAATATCAGATGAAATGATATAGAATAAGAGATATGACTAAACGTATAATAATCACAATGCCAAGCTGTGGTAAATAAATAATTGAAAAATCAATAAGAGATTAATCAATATCGCAAAGATCTTCTCAAAGGTAAAAAGGAATGTCATACTCCTAATTTCATTCACAAGGCCACAATAAATGTCATATATATCAATGCCAATCGTAAAAGTTGGTGAAACATAAATTCCGGAATTCGTCGGCCGAAATCCAAAAATCACAAGAAAAGGATGGCCAAGACATTGATGTAGTGCAAAGGGTACATCCAATGAATCACAAAGCAAAGACATTGATGTAGTGCAAACGGTACATCCAATGTATCAAAAGCATATCATTGATGTAATGCAAACGGTACATCCAATGAATCAAAAGCAAAGACATTGATGTAGTGCAAACGGTACATCCAAGAATCAAAAGCAAAGACATTGATGTAGTGCAAACGGTGCATCCAATGTATCAAAAGCAAAGACATTGATGTAGTGCAAACGGTACATCCAATGTATCAAAAGTATATCATTGATGTAGTGCAAACGATACATCCAATGAATCAAAAGCAAAGACATTGATGTAGTGCAAATGGTACATCCAATGTATCAAAAGCATATCATTGATGTAGTGCAAACGGTACATCCAATGAATCAAAAGCAAAGACATTGATGTAGTGCAAACGGTACATCCAATGTATCAAAAGCATATCATTGATGTAGTGCAAACGGTACATCCAATGAATCAAAAGCAAAGACATTGATGTAGTGCAAATGGTACATCCAATGTATCAAAAGCAAAGACATCGCACATGCTAGTCTAAAACATAAAATGATCGTCATGATCAAAGAGAAGTGTCAATTACAGTAAGCTAGTAAATATATGAGCTTAGCTTCATGTCCCATAACCACTAGCTTAACTTAAATATTTACGAACAAATTGTAGATCTCCACTAGAAAATTGTCACAAGAGTTCAATCGAACAAGTCCAAGAATTAACCGACGAAGTAAACGCAAGCGTTTCATACCACTTGTTTTACTAAGCCGTTTAATTAGATTTCTCATACGAGTGAGGTAAAGGTTTGTATATACTAATAGATTGGAAATCGGTTTGAGAAAATGAGCTTTGTAATAAAATAGTGTTGAAATCATTTGAAGAAAGAGTTTGATATTTACTACTAGTATAGAAAACCTTTATATTTTTAAAGTGACAAATCACAAAGAAGATTGTAGGAACAATCAATCACTAAAATTCACATTCGAAAACGTGAATAAAATCCAAAGAAATCTATACCGAATCCATCGAAATAGATATTCCAAGAATTCCCGAAGAAAATAAGTCATCAAAGTCAATAACAAATGATAACAACAATAAGGGAAATAACACAAATCGATTAAAGTTGGAAATTCTGACAACTAGGCAAAATAGGCATAGTTGGCAAATAGCAGCAGGTCGGTCAACCGGACTCCCTGAGTCGGTTGACCGAACCAGGGGTTGGAAGTGCTCGGGCACCAGGTCGGTCGACCGGCCCAGGGGCTCGGTCGGCCGAAGCCTGTAACCAGCACTTCCAAAACAGAGGCAGGAAGTGCCTGGGTAGCAGGTCGGTCGACCGGACCCTGAGCTCGGTCGGCCGAACCTGTATGCTTGCACTTCCTATCCTATTTCAAAAGAGGTGCAACTATTGATCAAATTGCAATCGCACTAGCAACGGCGCTAAGGGTTTATGCCAATCGACTACCCGGCCCTATGAGCTCCTCGATACATCACCAAAAACATGTTCAAACATCAAAGTTAGGATTTTTAAAGAATTGAACTCAAAACACTAAAAATTGGAATATTCACCAAATCAATCCAAACCAAAAGCAATTGCACAAGAATAAGTGTTAGGAATTCATACCTAACAATCGGAGATAAACATAGACTAAGACGTGAGATAAAAATCTCACCTTTGAACCCAAACAAAGGAAGAAGAAGCTTTAAAAACAAGCTAAGATAAATTCCTCTTCAATAACAACTCAAGAAGCTTCAATCTAAGCTTAAAAGAGAAACATTTCCTAAATTAGGTTTAGGAAATTTCTGAAATCAAAGAGAGAATGAGTTGGAGAAGATGAATAGAAAGCTTACCAATGGGTTCTCTTGAGTTTGGAGCTAGAAGATGGATTTGCTAATGAAGACTAGGGCTTGGAGTTTTTTTTTAATTTCCTCTTCCACTCCTCCATTGTTATAAAAGCTTGAGTATTAGGAAATGAGTAATGATGAAATGAAGAGGAGAGGCGGTTGGGACTGAGTTAGTAAGTGGCTAATGGATTCAGCCCAAACCAAAGCCCTAAGTGAAAAAGGTCAAAATTCGACTTACTCCAAACATATCGAAGTTTATACTCAAAAAGGTCGCAAACGTCATTTTGAACTCAATGGGGGTGGTCTCGAGTCCCAATTCGAATGTTTGCAAAAAGTAGTTTTTTGGACCAAAATCCGACGAATGATGAAATATTTAAATAAAATATTTAAATATACAATTGATAAATATGCGGGTTGTTACAGACTCCCCTCCTTAAAGAAATTGCATCCTCGCAATACTTAAGAAGAAAATAAGAAGTAACAACCACTGAAGCATATCAACACAAAAGAAAATTGAAATAAGAAGTTCACCATAAAGAGCACGAAAGAGTTAGCACGAACGGGATCGCTCGATGAATTCTCTAGATTCCCAAGAGTAATCCCTAGGATTTGAGAACCATTGAACTCTCACAAGAAGAACATCTTTATTCCGAAGGCGCTCAAACCCCGAAGCAATGATGCGAATGGGATGTTGCTCATAAATCAAATCTGGTGAAACTTCAATTTCTACAATATCACCGGGCTCAAGAATAAAAATCAGAATCCCAAAGGCATTTCCATAGATAAAAGACGTGGAGAACGTCAAGAATAGCAGAAAATTTAGCTGGTGCAACGACGTAGTATAATAACAGTACGCCCGAGAAACTAGAAACTCAAATAATTTGGAATATCAGCGTAGTACAAAAACGGTACGCCCAATGAACCAAAGCCCGAATAATTTCGGAACACCGTCGTAGTACAAAAATGGTACGTCCAATGAACCAAAGCCCGAATAATTTCGGAACACCGACGTAGTACAAAAACGGTACGTCCAATGAACCGATAAACCGGAACAACGATGTAGTATAATAATGGTACATCCATTGATCCAGATAAGACGGAACATCGATGTAGTATAAGAACAGTACATCTGATGAACCGAACACCATAAAAGAACATCGGACGCTAGTCCATAAAAGAAATGAGATAAAGCTCAATAGAATGAAGTATATCAAAACGTCCGATGAACTTGATAAAAAGATAATTCCATTCAGACATCATCAAAGAATCAACCACTTGTTGCCTACGACAAAGCGCATTGGCAACACGATTTCCCTTCCGGGAATAAAAAGAATATCAAGATCATAAGATGCCAGGAACTCGAGTCAACATGAAGTTCCTTATGAGAACATAAATATTCCAAAGATTTATGATCGAGGTGGAGAACAAATTTCTTTCCCGGAAAATGATGATGCCAAACTTTAAAAGTAAAAACAATAGCCGCGAGCACTAGATCATGAGTGGCATATCTAGTTTCGATAAGCTATAATGATTTAGAAGCACAAGTGATAGCACGCTATCTTTTGCAAGAGAACGGCATCCAAACCAATACGGTTAGCATTGGTACAAAAGATAAAGTCTTGGTTCCCTTCGGGAATCACAAGAATAAGAGTATCGGAAAAGAGTTCTTTTAAATAATATTCTTTCCCGAAAAGCTAAAACTTTCAAAATTACCATTATCTTTATGTAATAATCTTTCTAGAAAAGTTTACATTTTTACAAGTCAATATATTGTGCCTGACTGTCTCATCAAAGCGTTTAGGAAATTCCTATCGATAACGTTGATCAAGTGCATCGACCAGAATTCTTAAAGCAATCAACGGGCAATACAATCACAAAATCATCTTCTATATGATGAAAATATCTCTTAAAAGTTTTGAGAATATTCTTTGCTCGTTTAAGATCAAGATCCAAATGTACTTATAAATAAATCTTATGGAAAAGATTTGCAAAATTTTAGATTTCTATTTTCATCCAAAATCAATAAATACAAGAATGGAGTCATCGACATATTCATAGAATATTCGATCTATAAAATGGATGAAATAAGCTGGACAAACTGAATGACAAAATAAGTCATTCATAAGAACCGTAACGAGTGCGGAATGCGGTAAGTGGAATGCTAACTCCCGCAACTCGTAGCCAAATGAAAATCGGTGGCAAGGTCGAACTAGAATGACCTTAACACCACACAAAAGATTTCTTAGGTGATAATTCTAAGACAACTCAAAAATACCGGAAAAGTTTCACAAATTATTTAGATAAGAGAAATAACACCTTTCTCATTTTGAAGGCCTAAAGAATAAAATGATGCCTTCAAAAATTTGAAATCGGAATCACAAGAAAAATAGAAATCTGCTTAACAGATAGAAAATGTCGAAGATGGATAGTCCACACAGAAAATAGGATACGTGCTTCACAACGATTAAGTCAATCCTTACAAAAATCAATTCCGAAGCACAAGTAAAAATCGGCTCGAAAAGAAAAATCACATAAAATAATTTCGACATCAATAAAAAGCAAATTGAGTGTTGCGGATCCATCCGGATTCACAATCCTCAAAGAAGTCATCGAGCTCAAAATATATAAAGAAAAAGAATCAACTAGTTCTTTTGATATAAAAATGATGAGATGGAACCCATATCAAAAAGAACTCAAATAAGAAGATCACGAAATAAAACAATGCCATCAAGGATTGAGTGAGAAATACCTTGACCAAGAGAAGAGTCGTTGGGGGCTTGCAACTTTCCTTCTCTCTTGCTTGGAAGCTTAGGACACGAAGATAAAAGATGGCCCGAACCTTTGCAATACCGACAAAAGAGGGGTTTCGGGCACTCCCTCGCATAGTGGTCTGTGGAACCACAATTGTAGCATTGTCCACGACTAGAGGTGGGAGTCTTTGCTACCGGAGTTTGTTGCTTCCCTTTCTTATTAGAATTGGGGCCTTTGGATTTAATAGGCCTCTTCAAGTTATTGTCGAAGTTCTGTTGGGCACGCACAACTTCAACATCACCTTCATTATCGCCCTCTTCAAGACGAAGAGCGATATCAATAAGCTGATCAAATGAAACCTCAAGTTTCAAGAGTAATGGCTTCTTAAGATTCTTATTCAAGCCATAGACAAATCTCTTATTTTTCTTCATCGGGTTATTAATATACTCAATCCCGTATTTAGAAAGAGATTCGAAAGATGCGACATAATCTGTCACAGAAGATTCACCTTGAACAAGGTCGATAAAACGACGGGCCAAAGTTACTTTTTCAGCATCCGGCATAAATTTCAATTCGAATCTTCCCCGGAATTGCTCCCAAGTGAGATCCGCTTCAACGATTTCAGAAATTAAAAGCTCATACCAGTCTAATGCTCTTTCTTGGAGCATGCTAAAAGCCACTTGGACTCGATGTAGGTCAATAAGAATCATGCGAGTAAAGATATGATCGCATGATTTGAGCCAAGCTTGAATTTCAATAACACTCTCGGATCCCTTGAATAGCCTTCCACCCAAATCGGTGTAGTCTCTGCACAAGCGTGCAAAACCGGATCTAGGATGAGTAGGCTCTGGATTGGGTCCGGCAGCTTGAGCGTTCTTAACAAGATCTAGAAGCTGCTGGGCAGACATAAAAACTCCATCTTGGGGAGTAGCACTAGATTGACCAGCGCTGGGACGGCCAGGTCTAACCATTTCTCTTCTTTAAGAAAGAAAGAAAGAAGAGGAAAAAGTTATTATCAAAATAAATATCAAGCAATCTTGATAGATAAAACAAGGAATCATAAAAGAAAGTAGGATAGAACGGTGCGAAGACTCGAATAAATCCTAAGGCACAACTCCTAAGAAAGACTGAGGACATGATCCTTGCTAGATTATTCTACATTGTTCCGAAGTTTGGCTCTGATACCAAGCTGTGACGCCCCACCTCTATACCCACGCTAGCCAAGAACACTACGGTGTAATACGGTCAACTAGCACGGAGAATAAGGCTGTTGAGGAGCGACCATCCGTGTAATTGCTTTCCGCGAGCACCGATATGTCAGATAGTATAACATGCATTTTATTTCAAGAGGAAATCCGACATACCAATACAAACACAAAGCTACTACACAGTGTCTATAATAATCTTCGGAAACAAATATAGAAATAAGCATAACACAAATCAGTCACAGATAATTCATATCACAAAGGCGGAAGAAGATATGAATATATAACTAACACATGAAAGTGTATATCAGAGTAGTGGTCAAATAAGATCCACAACATCACAAAAAATAGATACAAGTGCAAAACAAAAGAATATGTATACATCAAGGAGTCTATTTCTCAAATGCATACAACAAAAACTACTAAACTAAAGTAGTTAGCCAAAAGCCAGAAGATGGTTTCAGATAGGAAGCCATGAGGAAGCACCTGTAATATCTCAGTCTGACCCGAGTATTATTTAAGAAGAAAATAATAAACGGATCAGTCTAGCTATAAATATCAGATGAAATGATATAGAATAAGAGATATGACTAAACGTATAATAGTCACAATGGCAAGCTGTGATAAATAAATAATTGAAAAATCAACAAGAGATTAATCAATATCGCAAAGATCTTCTCAAAGATAAAAAGGAATGTCATACTCCTAATTTCATTCACCATGCCACAATAAATGACATATATATCAATGCCAATCATAAAAGTTAGTGAAACATAAATTCCAGAATTCGTCGGCCGAAATCCAGAAATCACAAGAAAAGGATGGCCAAGACATTGATGTAGTGCAAACGGTACATCCAATGAATCACAAAGCAAAGACATTGATGTAGTGCAAACGGTACATCCAATGTATCAAAAGCATATCATTGTTGTAGTGCAAATGGTAAATCCAATGAATCAAAAGCGAAGACAATGGTGTAGTGCAAATAGTACATCCAATGTATCAAAAGCGTATCATTGATGTAGTGCAAACGGTACATCCAACGAATCAAAAGCAAAGACATTGATGTAGTGCAAACGGTACATCCAATGTATCAAAAGCAAAGACATTGATGTAGTGCAAACGGTACATCCAATGTATCAAAAGTATATCATTGATGTAGTGCAAACGGTACATCCAATGAATCAAAACCAAAGACATTGATGTAGTGCAAACGGTACATCCAATGTATCGAAAGCATATCATTGATGTAGTGCAAACGGTACATCCAATGAATCAAAAGTAAAGACATTGATGTAGTGCAAACGGTACATCCAATGTATCAAAAGCATATCATTGATGTAGTGCAAACGGTACATCCAATGAATCAAAAGCAAAGACATTGATGTAGTGCAAACGGTACATCCAATGTATCAAAAGTAAAGACATCGCACATGCGAGTCTAAAACATAAAATGATCGTCATGATCAAAGAGAAGTGTCAATTACAGTAAGCTAGTAAATATATGAGCTTAGCTTCATGTCCCATAGCCACTAGCTTAACTTAAATATTTACGAACAAATTGTAGATCTCCACTAGAAAATTGTCACAAGAGATTCAATCGCACAAGTCCAAGAATTAACCGACGAAGTAAACGCAAGCGTTTCATACCACTTGTTTTACTAAGCCGTTTAATTAGATTTCTCATATGAGTGAGGTAAAGGTTTGTATATACTAATAGATTGAAAATCGGTTTGAGAAAACGAGCTTTGAAATAAAATAGTGTTGAAATCATTTGAAGAAAGAGTTTGATATTTACTACTAGTATAGAAAACCTTTATATTTTTAAAGTGACAAATCACAAAGAAGATTGTAGGAACAATCAATCACTAAAATTCACATTCGAAAACGTGAATAAATCCAAAGAAATCGATACCGAATCCATCGAAATGGATATTCCAAGAATTCTCGAAGAAAATAAGTCATCAAAGTCAATAACAAATGATAACAACAAATAGGGAAATAACACAAATCGATTAAAGTTGGAAATTCAGACAACTAGGCAAAATAGGCATAGTTGGCAAATAGCAGCAGGTCGGTCAACCGGACTCCCTGAGTCGGTTGACCGAACCAGGGGTTGGAAGTGCTCGTGCACCAAGTCGGTCGGCCGAAGCCTGTAACCAGCACTTCCAAAACAGAGGCAGGAAGTGCCTGGGTAGCAGGTCGGTCGACCGGACCCTGGGCTCGTTCGGCCGAACCTGTATGCTTGCACTTCCTACCCTATTTCAAAAGAGGTGCAACTCTTGACCAAATTGCAATCGCACGAGCAACGACGCTAATGGTTTATGCCAATCGACTACCCGGCCCTATATGCTCCTCGATACATCACCAAAAACATGTTCAAACATCAAAGTTAGGATTTTTAAAGAATTGAACTCAAAACAGTAAAAATTGGAATATTCACCAAATCAATCCAAACCAAAAGCAATTGCACAAGAATAAGTGTTAGGAATTCATACCTAACAATCGGAGATAAACATAGACTAAGACGTGAGATAAAAATCTCACCTTTGAACCCAAACAAAGGAAGAGGAAGCTTTAAAAACAAGCTAAGATAAATTCCTCTTCAATAACAACTCAAGAAGCTTCAATCTAAGCTTAAAAGAGAAACATTTCCTAAATTAGGTTTAGGAAATTTCTGAAATCAAAGAGAGAATGAGTTGGAGAAGATGAAAAGAAAGCTTACCAATGGGTTCTCTTGAGTTTGGAGCTAGAAGATGGATTTGCTAATGAAGACTAGGGCTTGGAGTTTTTTTTTAATTTCCTCTTCCACTCCTCCATTGTTATAAAAGCTTGAGTATTAGCGAATGAGGAATGAAGAAATGAAGAGGAGAGGGGGTTGGGACTGAGTTAGTAAGTGGCTAATGGATTCATCCCAAACCAAGCCCTAAGTGAAAAAGTTCAAAATTCGACTTACTCCAAACATATCGAAGTTTATACTCAAAAAGGTCGCAAACGTCATTTTGAACTCAATGGGGGTGGTCTCGAGTCCCAATTCGACTGTTTGCAAAAAGTAGCTTTTTGGACCAAAATCCGACGAATGATGAAATATTTAAATAAAATATTTAAATATACAATTGATAAATATGCGGGTTGTTACAGAGTTCCCTCCTTAAAGAAATTGCGTCCTCGCAATACTTAAGAAGAAAATAAGAAGTAACAACCATTGAAGCATATCAACACAAAAGAAAATTGAAATAAGAAGTTCACCATAAAGAGCACGAAAGAGTTAGCACGAACGGGATCGCTCGATGAATTCTCTAGATTCCCAAGATTAATCCCCAGGATTTGAGAACCATTGAACTCTCACAAGAAGAACATCTTTATTCCGAAGGCGCTCAACCCCCGAAGCAATGATGCGAATGGGATGTTGCTCACAAATCAAATCTGGTGAAACTTCAATTTCTACAATATCACCGGGCTCAAGAATAAAAACCGGAATCCCAAAGGCATTTCCGTAGATAAAAGACGTGGAGAACGTCAAGAATAGCAGAAAATTTATCTGGTGCAACGACGTAGTAGAATAACAGTACGCCCGAGAAACTAGAAACTCAAAATAATTTGGAATATCAGCGCAGTACAAAAACGGTACTCCCAATGAACCAAAGCCCGAATAATTTCGGAACACCGACGTAGTACAAAAATGGTACATCCAATGAACCAAAGCCCGAATAATTTCGGAATACCGACGTAGTACAAAAACGGTACGTCCAATAAACCGATAAACCAGAACAACGATGTAGTATAATAATGGTACATCCATTGATCCAGATAAGTCGGAACATCGATGTAGTATAAGAACAGTACATCCGATGAACCGAACACCATAAAAGAACATCGGACGCTAGTCCATAAAAGAAATGAGACAAAGCTCAATAGAATGAAGTATATCAAAACGTACGATGAACTTGATAAAAAGATAATTCCATTCAGACATCATCAAAGAATCAACCAATTGTTGCCTACGACAAAGCGCATTGGCAACACAATTTCCCTTCCGGGAATAAAAAGAATATCAAGATCATAAGATGCCAGGAACTCGAGTCAACATGAAGTTCCTTATGAGAACATAAATATTTCAAAGATTTATAATCGAGGTGGAGAACAAATTTCTTCCCCGAAAATGATGATGCCAAACTTTAAAAGTAAAAACAATAGCCGCGAGCACTAGATCATGAGTGGCATATCTAGTCTCGATAAGCTATAATGATTTAGAAGCACAAGTGATAGCACGCTATCTTTTGCAAGAGAACGGCATCCAAACCAATACGGTTAGCATTGGTACAAAAGATAAAGTCTTGGTTCCCTTCGGGAATCACAAGAATAAGAGTATCGGAAAAGAGTTCTTTTAAATAATATTCTTTCCCGAAAAGCTAAAACTTTCAAAATTATAATTATCTTTATGTAATAATCTTTCTAGAAAAGTTTACATTTTTACAAGTCAATATATTGTGTCTGACTGTCTGATCAAAGCTTTAGGAAATTCCTATCGATAACGTTGATCAAGCGCATCGACCAAAATTCTTAAAGCACTCAACGGGCAATACAATCACAAAATCATCTTTTATATGATGAAAATATCTCTTAAAAGTTTTGAGAATATTCTTCGCTCGTTTAAGATCAAGATCCAAATGTACTTATAAATAAATCTTATGAAAAAGATTTGCAAAATTTTAGATTTCTATTTTCATCCAAAATCAATAAATACAAGAATGGAGACATCGAGATATTCATAGAATATTCGATCTATAAAATGGATGAAATAAGCTAAACAAACTAAATGACAAAATAAGTCATTCATAAGACCGTAACGAGTGCGGAATGCAGTAAGTGGAATGCTAACTCCCGCAACTCGTAGCCAAATGAAAATCGGTGGCAAGGTCGAACTAGAAAGACCTTAACACCACACAAAAGATTTCTTAGGTGATAATTCTAAGACAACTCAAAAATACCGAAAAAGTTTCACAAATTATTTAGATAAGAGAAATAACACCTTTCTCATTTTGAAGGCCTAAAGAATAAAATGATGCCTTCAAAAATTTGAAATCGAAATCACAAGAAAAATAGAGATCTGCTTAACAGATAGAAAATGTCGAAGATGGATAGTCCACACGGAAAATAGGATATTGGCTTCACAACGATTAAGCCAATCCTTACAAAAATCAATTCCGAAGCCCGAGTAAAAATCGGCTCGGAAAGAAAAATCACATAAAATAATTTCGACATCAATAAAAAGAAAATTGAGTGTTGCGGATCCATCCGGATTCACAATCCTCAAAGAAGTCATCAAGCTCAAAATATATAAAGAAAAAGAATCAACTAGTTCTTTTGATATAAAAATGATGAGATGGAACCCATATCAAAAAGAATTCAAATAAGAAGATCACGAAATAAAACAATGCCATCAACGATTGAGTGAAAAATACCTTGACCAAGAGAAGAGTCGCTAGGGGTTTGCAGCTTTCCTTCTCTCTTGCTTGGAAGCTTAGGACACGAAGATAAAAGATGGCCCGAACCTTTGCAATACCGACAAAAGAGGGGTTTCGGGCACTCCCTCGCATAGTGGTCTGTGGAACCACAATTGTAGCATTGTCCACGACTAGAGGTAGGAGTCTTTGCTACCGGAGTTTGTTGCTTCCCTTTCTTATTAGAATTGGGGCCTTTGGATTTAATAGGCCTCTTCAAGTTATTGTCGAAGTTCTGTTGGGCACGCACAACTTCAACATCACCTTCATTATCGGCCTCTCCAAGACGAAGAGCGATATCAATAAGCTGATCAAATGAAACCTCAAGTTTCAAGAGTAATGGCTTCTTAAGATTCTTATTCAAGGCATAGACAAATCTCTGATTTTTCTTCATCGGGGTATTAATATATTCAATCTCGTATTTAGAAAGAGATTCGAAAGATGCGACATAATCTGTCACAGAAGATTCACCTTGAACAAGGTCGATAAAACGCCGGGCCAAAGTTACTTTTTCAGCCTCCGGCATTAATTTCAATTCGAATCTTCCCCGGAATTGCTCCCAAGTGAGATCCTCTTCAACGATTTCAGAAATTAAAAGCTCATACCAATCTAATGCTCTTTCTTGGAGCATGCTAAAAGCCACTTGGACTCGATGTAGGTCAATAAGATTCATGCGAGTAAAGATACGATCGCATGATTCGAGCCAAGCTTGAATTTCAATAATACTCTCGGATCCCTTGAATGGCCTTCCACCCAAATCGGTGTAGTCTCTGCACAAGCGTGCAAAACCGGATCTAGGATGAGTAGGCTCTGGATTGGGTCCGACAGCTTGAGCTTTCTTAACAAGATCTAGAAGCTGCTGGGCAGACATAAAAACTCCATCTTGGGGAGTAGCACTAGATTGACCAGCACTGGGACGGCCAGGTCTAACCATTTCTCTTCTTTAAGAAAGAAAGAAAGAAGAGGAAAAAGTTATTCTCAAAATAAATATCAAGCAATCTTGATAGATAAAACAAGGAATCATAAAATAAAGTAGGATAGAACGGTGCGAAGACTCGAATAAATCCTAAGGCACAACTCCTAAGAAAGACTTAGGACATGATCCTTGCTAGATTATTCTACATTGTTCCGAAGTTTGGCTCTGATACCAAGCTGTGACGCCCCACCTCTATACCCACGCTAGCCAAGAACACTACGGTGTAATACGGTCAACTAGCACGGAGAATAAGGCTGTTGAGGAGCGACCATCCGTGTAATTGCTTTGCGCGAGCACCGATATGTCAGATAGTATAACATGCATTTTATTTCAAGAGGAAATCCGACATACCGATACAAACACAAAGCTACTACACAGTGGCTATAATAATCTTCGGAAACAAATATAGAAGTAAGCATAACACAAATCAGTCACAGATAATTCATATCACAAAGGCGGAAGAAGATATGAATATATAACTAACACATGAAAGTGTATATCAGAGTAGTGGTCAAATAAGATCCACAACATCACAAAAGAATATGTATACATCAAGGAGTCTATTTCTCAAATGCATACAACAAAAACTACTAAACTAAAGTAGTTAGCCAAAAGTCAGAAGTTGGTTCCAGATAGGAAGCCATGAGGAAGCACCTGTAATATCTCAGTCTGACCCGAGTATTATTTAAGAAGAAAATAATAAACGGATCAGTCTAGCTATAAATATCAGATGAAATGATATAGAATAAGAGATATGACTAAACGTATAATAATCACAATGCCAAGCTGTGATAAATAAATAATTGAAAAATCAATAAGAGATTAATCAATATCGCAAAGATCTTCTCAAAGATAAAAAGGAATGTCATACTCCTAATTTCATTCACCAAGCCACATTAAATGACATATATATCAATGCCAATCGTAAAAGTCGGTGAAACATAAATTCCAGAATTCGTCGGCCGAAATCCAGAAATCACAAGAAAAGGATGGCCAAGACATTGATGTAGTGCAAACGGTACATCCAATGAATCACAAAGCAAAGACATTGATGTAGTGCAAACGGTACATCCAATGTATCAAAAGCATATCATTGATGTAGTGCAAATGGTACATCCAATGAATCAAAAGCAAAGACATTGATGTAGTGCAAACGGTACATCCAATGTATCAAAAGCAATCATTGATGTAGTGCAAACGGTACATCCAATGAATCAAAAGCAAAGACATTGATGTAGTGCAAACGGTACATCCAATGTATCAAAAGCAAAGACAATGATGTAGTGCAAACGGTACATCCAATGTATCAAAAGGATATCATTGATGTAGTGCAAACGGTACATCCAATGTATCAAAAGCATATCATTGATGTAGTGCAAACGGTACATCCAATGAATCAAAAGCAAAGACATTTATGTAGTGCAAACGGTACGTCCAATGTATCAAAAGCATATCATTGATGTAGTGCAAACGGTACATCCAATGAATCAAAAGCAAAGACATTGATGTAGTGCAAACGGTACATCCAGTGTATCAAAAGCAAAGACATCGCACATGCTAGTCTAAAACATAAAATGATCGTCATGATCAAAGAGAAGTGTCAATTACACTAAGCTAGTAAATTTATGAGCTTAGCTTCATGTCCCATAACCACTAGCTTAACTTAAATATTTACGAACAAATTATAGATCTCCACTAGAAAATTGTCACAAGAGATTCAATCGAACAAGTCCAAGAATTAACCGATGAAGTAAACGCAAGCGTTTCATACCACTTGTTTTACTAAGCTGTTTAATTAGATTTCTCATACGAGTGAGGTAAAGGTTTGTATATACTAATAGATTGGAAATCGGTTTGAGAAAACGAGCTTTGTAATAAAATAGTGTTGAAATCATTTGAAGAAAGAGCTTGATATTTACTACTAGTATAGAAAACCGTTATATTTTTAAAGTGACAAATCACAAAGAAGATTGTAGGAACAATCAATCACTAAAATTCACATTCGAAAACGTGAATAAAATCCAAAGAAATCGATACCAAATCCATTGAAATGTATATTCCAAGAATTCCCGAAGAAAATAAGTCATCAAAGTCAATAACAAATGATAACAACAAATAGGGAAATAACACAAATCGATTAAAGTTGGAAATTCAGACAACTAGGCAAAATAGGCATAGTTGGAAAATAGCAGCAGGTCGGTCAACCGGACTCCCTGAGTCGGTTGATCGAAGCAGGGGTTGGAAGTGCTCGGGCACCAGGTCGGTCGACCGGCCCAGGGGCTCGGTCGACCGAAGCCTGTAACCAGCACTTCCAAAACAGAGGAAGGAAGTGCCTGGGTAGCAGGTCGGTCGACCGGACCCTGAGCTCGGTCGGCCGAACCTGTATGCTTGCACTTCCTACCCTATTTCAAAAGAGGTGCAACTCTTGACCAAATTGCAATCGCACGAGCAACGGCGCTAAGGGTTTATGCCAATCGACTACCCGACCCTATATGCTCCTCGATACATCACCAAAAATATGTTCAAACATCAAAGTTAGGATTTTTAAAGAATTGAACTCAAAACACTAAAAATTGGAATATTCACCAAATCAATCCAAACCAAAAGCAATTGCACAAGAATAAGTGTTAGGAATTCATACCTAACAATCAGAGATAAATATAGACTAAGATGTGAGATAAAAATCTCACCTTTGAACCCAAACAAAGGAGGAAGAAGCTTTAAAAACAAGCTAAGATCAATTCCTCTTCAATAACAACTCAAGAAGCTTCAATCTAAGCTTAAAAGAGAAACATATCCTAAATTAGGTTTTGAAAATTTCTGAAATCAAAGAGAGAATGAGTTGGAGAAGATGAAGAGAAAGCTTACCAATGGGTTCTCTTGAGTTTGGAGCTAGAAGATGGATTTGCTAATGAAGACTAGGGCTTGGAGTTTTTTTTAATTTCCTCTTCCACTCCTCCATTGTTATAAAAGCTTGAGTATTAGGAAATGAGGAATGAAGAAATGAAGAGGAGAGGAGGTTGGGACTGAGTTTGTAAGTGGCTAATGGATTCAGCCCAAACCAAAGCCCTAAGTGAAAAAGGTCAAAATTCGACTTACTCCAAACATATCGAATTTTATACTCAAAAAGGTCGCAAACGTCATTTTGAACTCAATAGGGGTGGTCTCGAGTCCCAATTCGACTGTTTGCAAAAAGTAGCTTTTTGGACCAAAATCCGACGAATGATGAAATATTTAAATAAAATATTTAAATATACAATTGATAAATATGCGGGTTGTTACAATAGTATGGGTATAGAGGTGGGGAATTACAAGACAAAATACACAATCACTCCCACCCTCTCAATGCCGACAAACTTATCTGTGAGACTCAAGGTAGCAATAGCTCCTAGGGTTGAGCACTTATGTTTATCTCCATTGAGGAAATCTTGGAGCACATGATTCATGCTTTAGACTAATGCAACCTAGAGGAAAACATGAAGGAAAATAATGACGACCCACTTGGTAGATTCAAACGCTAGTGGTTGGCCAACAACTTCATTTGAAACAATATCAATTGACACTAACGATCCCAACTAGGTCATGCCGATAGGCAGGGAGATGAACCCATAGATAGGAGTTTAATTAATATGTTTCTCAGAGAAAAGAAAAGATGTATTATCTTAGGGATAGACCGCCATCGACTCTTCAATAACCTACATGCTCTCAATGTTGATCCGAAAGCTCCCCCGTTTGCGAAAAGGGAAGGTTTCTCAATCTAGATTGATATAGAGTGCTTACGGGGGAGTTGAGAAGCTCCTTGCTAATGGATTCATTTGTAAAGCAGAGTACCCAGTTTGGGTGGCCGACCTAGTTTTCTCCACAAGTCGAATTGGGTCAAGAGGACTTGTATTGACTTCTCGGATCTCAAAAAGACAAGCTTGCACTCCCCCACATTGATCAGCTTATGGACATGATCAGCGGACACAAGATACTCATATTTATGGATGCCTACTCTAGGTATAACCAAATCGACATGTACGTATGAACCTAGTGTGTATATCTTTTATTACAAATGTGGGACTCTACTACTATCGCGCTATGCTGCTTGAGTTTTGAAATGCAGGTGCAACATATTGATGGCTTGTCAAAACTTTGCATTAAAATCAACTAATCCATGGAAGTTTATGTGGATGACATGTTAGTGATATCTAAAAAAGAAAGGGGCGTGTAAAGAACCTGACCAAAACCTTTGACATTCTCTACCGATATAACATGAAGTCCAAACCCCAAAAGTGTTCCTAGTCGTTCAGTCTGGTGAATTCCTTGGCTTTTTAGAGAGCGCCAAGGGTATTGAGGTTAACCGAAAAAGGATTCAAGCAATCTAAAACATTAAAATACCTCACATAGTCAAGTAAGTGTAGAGTTTGAAAGGAATAATTATGTTGTTCAGCTAGTTTGTGTCTAAGGTAACAAACTAGTACGTCCCCTTCTTTGACTTTATCAAGAAGTGGAAATCATTTGTCTGGGGTAAAAAGTACACCAAGGCCTTTAAAGACTTAAAGTAACATCTTGCCCAACCCTTACTTTTTCCAAGCGCGTAGATGGGGAAGATTTGTATTTGCACCTTACAGTGACTGACCATGCGATTAGTGCTTCCCTAGAACAGGAAGAAAAGAAAATCCAACAGCTTATATATTATGTAAATAAGAGGTTATCGGTCCTAGAAACAAGATACATGTAGTTGGAGAAGTTAGTTTTCTACCTCTTAATGGCATCCTCATGACTCTTGCCATATTCCAAGCACGTTTGATCAAAATACTCACTAACAACTGCTAAATCAAGTACTAAGGCAGCCTGACACAATGGGCCTGCTCTTGAAGTAGTCTGTGGAACTCATACAGTATCACATCACCTTCTACCCTTGTGCTTCCATTAGTGGCCAAGTTGAGGCTGATTTTGTAGCGAAATGCTCATACCCAGATAGTAATGAAGAGGAAACAATCGCCAACCCCCCAGCATGGCAGTTATATGTTGGAAGGAGGTCTAACGCAAAAGTGATGAGGGATGGTGGGTCCTAGTCACACCTGATAGGAGAGAACTATGCTTCGCATATGCCTTAGCTTCAAGGCCACCAACAACGAAGTCATCCTACCCGGTCTTAGGATGACTAAAGAGTTGCGGATAGAATCCTTGCGTGTATTTTATGACACTTCCCTGGTCATCAACCATATTGGCAACATTTCTAAGTTGAAGGTAAAACGTTGGCCATGTATGCTCTAAAAAACTCATTAACTCTTTTACTGACTTCAAATTAGAACAAATTCCACATGAACAGAACGCTAAGGCTGACCAGTTGGCCAAAGAAGTAAGTGACCCTAAAGAGAGCTTCCTTTAGGTCCCATTAGAAGTACGGTTCGCCCCTTGCTATTAGTCGAGGGTATCCATGGTAGAGATTGATGAGACCCTAATCGTTGTCTAGATGACCAAAATATTAAAGTATCTTATGGATGGTGAATTAGCACTGAAAGGAAAGAGGCTCAAAAAAATTCCTTTACTGGGTGCCATACTGCACAATCGTGGATGAAAAATTATACCATAGGGGTTACACTACTCCACTTCGGTGTTGTGTTACAAATGAGAAGCTGATTACATGCTTGAAAAGTTTCATGAAGGATTCTATAGGGACCGTGGCATGGGATAGAACCTAGCAAACTACCCTCCAAGGTTATTTTAGCCAATCATGATAAAAATGCAACGAATTATGTCAAAAGTGCGATTGATGCCAACAGTTCGCCAAGATCCCTAAAGCTTCTGCAAAGCTTCTAACCTCTATGACATCCCCTTAGTCATCCAACATCTAAGGGATTGACTTGAAAGGGAAGCTCCCCAATGCTAAGACAGTAAGGGTGGAGGTACAATCACTCCATCATCACCATCGGCTGCTTTACATAGTGGGCTGAGACGGAGCCCCACACTAGGGTCAACATTCCTAAGATTTTGAACTTCGTAATTAAGAACATGGTTTTCACTTTGAGGTTCCAAGAAAAACCATCGTAGGTAACAACACACGGTATGATAGCGGGCTGTTCCTAGATTTTTGTGAAAGGAATAGGATAGGGAAGTGCTTCCCCTTAGTCGGCTACCTATAAGAAAACTAATAAGTTGAGACTTCGAATAAAATCATCAAATAAATATTAAAGAAGCTCCTCACCAAAGCAAGGGGATTTTGGATGATGATCTTTCGCTCTGGTTTTACCAAGCTTTGAGCCGCACATTAACCGGGTAGTCCTTTTTCTCTTTAGCCTATGAATATGAAGCCATGCTGCCCGTTGAAGTTGACATTTCCACCCCTCGACGTCTCATTCTTGACCTTGAGAAAATGAAGAGTTACTAAAGCTAGGGCTCTATGGTCTAGAAGAAAGGAGAGTGGAGGCGAGCTCCATACAAAATCATACAAGAGAAAGATGGTCAAACACTACAATACTAGACTGAAGCAATTAAATTCATTATTGGGGACTTAGTTTTGCATTGGGTCTTTGCAAACACCAAATATCTAATAGAAAGCATATTGGGTCAAAATTTGAAAGGTCCATATATAGTCAACGCTGAACTTGCCAATGGTGCCTACTACCTCTTGCACCTATATGGCATCCACATGCCTAGGACTTTGAACCCGAAACATTTTTGACATGCTATGACTTTATAAGTTGCAACTATAAGGCAGCGAACCTTCTTGTAATGACCAATCTAAGTATGACATAAAATCAAAGCATTTCTAGGCATTCATTGCTCAAGCATCAACAACAAGGCTATCCAAAAGGGATGAGCCACACAACACTCTCTTGCTAAAGAATGCTGCACGACAAGGCTATCTGAAGACGATGAGCTATAAAAGAATCTACTCTACGACTAAGGAATGTCAAAATGGCTCATTGAGGATGCACGAGCCTATCAATGCTCCCATCTGTTCGGGGGATACCACCACAAGAATGACATGAATGCCCATTCCATGGTCCCAATTCCCATGTCCATGGTGTACTACTCTATAAGGTTGCATGGTCCGATCAACGCTACCCTCTGTATGGAGGCATCGACAAGCTTATAGGGCAACCACTAATGCTGTGGTCTTAATTCATTCGCCCATGATGATGCCTATCCTTTTAGTGGGGTGGCACATTGGTATTTAAGTGGTACAGTTATCCATATTATAACCCTAAACCTAGCATCAGTAGCACTGCTCCATGAGGATGAACGAGCCGATTAATTCTTCCATCCATCTCAGAGGCTTCAATGAACCGATAGCACGACCATCCAATAGGACGGGGCACTGGTGCCAAGGAGGATTGGTTACTTACGCGGTAACCTCAAACTCGACATATGTAGCTCTAAATGACATAAACACTCAAAGTGGCCCTTTCAAGCAATGTCGGGCCCTAAGATGGCCCGTGAATACAACAAAGGCGAACCAGCAAAAGCTTTGGTCTACCACCAAAGGTTGCCCTAACTTCGACTAACATTGTGCATGAATAGAGGAAGACTACCTCAATGAAAGAGGTGTTTGTTCTACTTTTTTGTTGTTTTCCTTATGTCTACTTGTTTGTTAGGATTGGGCATAGATGGATAAGTCTATATATTTACTTAACAAAGTCAAAGGCAGCATATAACGCCTAGCATAGAGCAAATAAAAGTCACAAAGTAAGTAAACATGGACGTTACAAATATCCATGGAATGCTAACAAAAATAGAAGGATAATAAAGTATCGAAACAAAAGGAAGAATCCAAAACAACAACAAAACGAGGCCAATACACCAAAATAGTTCTTTTCATTCACAACAAATAGTTGATTACAATGCCAAGCCTTTCCTGATCAAAATACAAACAAAAAAAGAAGGCATATAAGCAAAATACCAAAAGATCGCCAATAACTCCACTGCTCAAGGTGTGGAGAGATGTTCGGTGATGTTCAGTCATCATCAAGAATCAATTCCTTGCCCACCTCAGGGGATCATCGATGGACAACTCGCTTGGGTCATCTGTCAATGAGGCAATATGTTCCTGGGACATAATTATGGGGTGAGTCCTTCTAGCTGCCACCATCTCAGCCACTACCTTGATGTGTACTTCATCATATTTCTCCTAGGAAAGGAAGCTGATGGCCATAGGCACATGATAATATGTTGTAAAGATAAACTTCAGCATCTTTGTTAGCCTTGCTTTCTGCTCCTTCCTCAACACCTCCTTTGCCATATTCAGTTCGTCCTGGATAACACACTACAGGTCTTGCTATAGGGCACCTCTCATGTCATCCGCCTCCTTGGGGCTAGACTCCAAGTCTACCCTCAGTTGGGCAGTCTCTGCCTCAAGCCTTTCCCTCATGGCCACCTCCTCTGCACTCTCCTCAATCGTATTTTCTTGGTTTCCTCGACGACAGTGGCCCTCTTTTCTAGCTCTAGTAGCTTCTCATCCGCTAAGCAATGAGTAATGGCCTTATAATAGCCCGTATTTTATGTATTAGAGGATAGCAAAAATATTATTGTTTAAATCACATGAGATTGTATGGCTCTAAAACTTTGAAAAACGTCTACAAAGGAAAATTTTTGCCTTAGAATTTTTATCGAATAATTCAAACCCAGAAATTCATGTAAAACTTAAACCTTTTTATCGGAGCTGAATTAGGGTCTGTAACCATTTTCATTAAATCAGACTTGTAGTTTTCATTTGATAGAGTTGTTATAATAGAAAAATGGACTTACTGTTTAGGAAATATGGTCATTTTTAGTTATGTTTACTACTAGATAGATTGGCGGGCAATTAAACTATGCCCATACTTAGACCCACTAATTAAATTTTCGAAATTGTGCCTAATTAGGGGTGCTAAGATAAAGATAAATCATTTTCCACTTTCCTAAAATAATTCCAATCCTTCATTAATCAAAATTTCATCAAAATTTTTATTTTTTCCTTACTAATCTTAGTCTAATCCATAGTTAAAAGGAAAATTTGTGAAGGGGATCATAACTTCATCATTTGGGTTCTTTGGATTCAGATTTGTTGTTGTACACTTCAGATTTAGGCATCTAAATTTGTATTTTAGGTAATAGATGAGTGATTACTGATCTTCCACTATTCTATGCTTGTTCATAAAATTAAAAATAATGTTTAAAACTGATTTCCATGTTAAAATGATTTAAAACTTTAATTAAACAATTAAAATGTTTATGGTCAAATTTAAAGTTCAGAAAGGATTTTATGTGGTTTTGTAGCCCTTTTTAGACCATATGGTCATTTTCATATAGAATTGGATCTAGGCTAAATCATTTATGTTATTCATGTTTAGATGGATTGATTATACTAAAGGTATGCTTGTAAATGATATATATGTTTGAATGTATTGTTTTGATAAGGTTTGTTAGTGCTTTTAGACTACTTAGAAAGTGGTTGTCGATTTAGGCAAAACAAAATAAAAATTGCTCGAAATGGTATGAAACTAGAAGGAGGGGAGACGCATACACTTTAGGTCACATGAATTTTGGAAATGATTTAGGCGATCAATTTGATCTCGGTTCCAATTCGAATTATGGTCAATGAAAGGAGCTTCAGTTCTAGTTAGCAGGAATGAGTTGCTTTGGGGCAAAGGCAAAGAAACTTTAGGGCAAGCTTCAAGACAAGGCAAGGAAGGGACTTCAAAAGATAAGATCCTAAAATTAGCCAAGTATAAAAGTCAGTATGGACAAATTCATGTCAGTACCAAGCTCTTTTTCTAGTAATAGAAGGAGTTTGGGGACTTTGGGAGTTGAGGTATGATAAAAGGGAGGTTTAAGCAAGTAAAGGGGGAAGGGAGTAAGAGGTCACTATGAAAGACTTAGCCAAATCTGGCTAAGTATTAGCCACATGATTCATACCGGTATCGATTACTTTTGATCGGTAACGATCACTTTTGATTGGTAATGATCTTTTTTGATTAGCACCGACAAGAATTAAAAAAGCCAATCATGGCCAAATCCCCTGAGGATTTCATAGTTCCTATAGGTCGTACTGAAGGTGTTCGCTTGATCGTTCAACATTCGGTTGTAATGTGATAGCACAATGTAGGATGAAAGCTTTGGGATTTCGATGGTGGTAACTCAACGGTGATGCAGTTATGTTCTAATGATGATAGCTCATTATTAAATAGATTCGTTAGAATGGTTATTCACAAGGGCGGATTCTAGGAAGGGTAACCCATGGATAAAATGCTGAACAATACTTTCGTTGAAAGAAACGAATGTGTAATGGTTCCTTGAGGACTAATGGAAACTAGATAGAGCAAGGAAAGGGTCCAGATAAGCGTACTTAGGGATCGTTGATACTCAAAGATTTTTTTATTGTACGCGAGAGCAGGGGTATTGTGAGGATGCACATTGGGTACTTGGAATCACTACCCGGATCGATGAAATGGATCTGTATAGCTTGGATCGGTGGAATGGACTAATGTTCACTTCAGGCTGTGAGCGAGTAACTAAAAGCTGGTGTTTTCCCACTAATTCCTGGTAGAGGAGTGCTCATACAAGTACCCATATATCCAGGTCACATTGATTAGTGGGCTTTGTTTGATGATGCTATGTCTTCTATGGTTGTTTTTCTCATGGTCTATCACTAGAAGGATGTCATATGATGTAGGTGTTATGGACGTGGATACCTAAACACTCGATATTGTACTTAGATGTAGCATACCTGATAATGATAGTAGAGTAGCATATATTGTTTGTTATATGCTAAATCTTTGGTTATAGGGATAGGTCAAGCATGGTTCGTATACCCTTGTTCCTTACTATATCGACTTGTATAGTATTTTGAGATTTCTTATCGCTCACACTAAACTATTATCTGACTTGATATTTTATTCTTTGCTTCTTATTATCTTAGGTACACTTAAATGAATAGACTAGATAGTAGATCTCGGTGGAACACGCCCTTGACAACCATCTTGCATTAGCCGAGCACCTCAACAGTGCATCTTCAGGTATAGCAGGTCCTGAATGTATAGGGCAGTCATCATATTTGGTATCAGATCTCAAGTTACATGATTAATCTTTGTTGATATAGTGATTTAGTAGCGATAAGGAAGGAATTACCATCCTAGGCTGGATCGAGAGTGTGTGTGTGTGTGTGTGTGTGTGTGTGTGTGTATATATATATATATATATGAGAGAGAGAGAGCGTATTTGTTATATATTTTGGTTTTCAAAATTGTATAGTAGTGTCTATAGTATATAAGTCTCGTGCACATATAGTACCATTGATATATTTTTCTTTGAGAAACTGATCATTCTTGTTACACAACATGAATGAGCCGGCATACAAGAAAAGCAGTAAGGAACTCCATTTCTATAGTTAAGGAAGGAGTGGGTTCGAGTGCTGCTAACCCCTAATTGAAAGCTATGTTCAATGCAATAATGAAGAACATGTTGCAAAATGCCTAAGCGTTTGTTACTATTGGTGGTAGTGCTAAGGGCAGGCACCCATAGTCAATTTCCCAAAGTTGAATAAGGATTTTGCCAGCCTCGATGGAAAACCGTTCCAAGGAACAAAATCAGTGATGGAAGTGCATGATTAGTTGGATACTTGTGAGAGAATCTTTGATGACCTTGAACTGATGATGAGATGAGAAGGAGATTAGACTTCTGTCAACTAGGGGTGATCCATGACCTTATGGAAAGCAGTTAATATTGCTACTCCAGAGGATCACTTTACTTGGGACTAGTTCAAAACTAAATCATAGAAGAAGTTTATTTTAATTGCTAGAAGTTTGTGCTATTCGGGTAAATTTGCAGATTTGAAGCGTGGGACATGTTTCTCTCCGAGTACGTTGCCAAGTATGAAGCCTTGTCGAAATGTGGAATGTCTTTTATCGATAATCCATTGAAGAAGAATGAGCGGTTGATTATTGGATTGGATGATTACATGGGTAAGAAGCTTGTCGGGCACAACGATGGGTTGTTTGTAAAGGTAGTGGAGAAAGCCCTACAATTTGAAATCTTGTACCCTAATCCCAAGCCTATTATAGTTAAGGAGGAGTCAAAGCCATAGAAAGGTGGTGAAGGCAAGAAGATATGGGATGGAAAAAGGAAGCAGTTTTAGGGAATGAAGGTTCAAAAGAAAGCAAAGTGGGACCCTGTCTACTACGGTTATCGAGATAAGAGCCACTTAATTAGAGATTGCAAAGCTGATGGAAAGGAGAAGTTCTATAACCATGGCAGTTTCATACATATGCAGAACAACTACCTAGAACTAGTGCAGCAGAAGCAAATGGCGAAGGCATGTGCTTTAGATGTTGTCTCGACTTCATCGAGTGCTCCCTCGGCAAAGGAGAAGGGGAGGAATATCCTTATTAAAGGTTATTTACGGTGTTTCATATGTGTTTTTTTCAAAACCCGTGATTCACATTTCTTTATATAACCAAGTAGATAAGTTGGGATTGAGACCCGAAATGGTTGATCAATCTTTAGTAATGATGAACCTAGTTGAAGGTCCTACTAGGCTTTATATGGTTTGTTATGGTTTTGACTTATCGTGTCATGGATACTCTTTTGTTTGTGATTTCTTTGTTTCGAATTCTGTTAGGTTCAGGATTAACTTAGGATGGACTGGCTGAGGAAGTATGCGATAGTGGTGGATTACGAGAAGTTGTTGGTGATACTTGGGGCTAAGGAGGGGTAGAAGGTAGTGATTGGATGCCTACCAGAGGTTAAGGCTATGGTTAGCTTTCTATATTTGCTTGAGGTTCCACATGATGAGTTGTCATATGCCTATCGTTAGAGAGTATTCGCGTATATTCGAGGAGGTGACCAGTTACCGCTACTTGGGAGATTAAGTTCAACCCTATGCGGTTAAAGCCTCGCTAAAACCCCATAAATTCCCCATTATATCCCGTAGTGCTCTCCATCCGCTACACTATTTTAATTTAGCCCTATTAAATAGTAGATCTTCTCTAAGCCCCACTTTTTTCTGCTACATCCGCTAAATCAAGGGATATAACATCCATTTTAGAACATTAATATATAAAGGTTGATTTGACTAGTTTTCTTTTAAGTTAAATCAAAAAGTTGGGTTAAAGGCCTAATTTTAAAGCGCAAGTACTCAATATGAGTTAGATATCTATTGTAGTCGCCAAATCATGTCTGCATAAATCATAATATTCGTCAATGTGTTATATAGGATTAGAAAATTATTTATTTTTCCTACACAAATGGTGTGAGAACAAGAATATATTAACTTTAAATATTTGGTTTTTATATATAATGAAGCTTTATACACCTTCACTATTTTCTGCTATATCTCCGCTTTATCCCCACTATAACTTTTTGCATCTCCACTGCTATAGAACCGCTAAGCGCTTTAACTGCATAGGTTCAATATAAACTTTGTGAAAGAGTCCGGGTCGATGGTTATCCTTTTGAGGCATATAGCATTCAGAGAGTAGAAGGATATAGAGATGGAAGTGAATGAATTGTTGAGGCAAGATTTAATTCGTAGAAGTATATTTGATTGGGACACACTCAAAGAATTCCCCACTAAAGCGGATGGCTCTCTAAGGTTGAGTATTGACTACTGTGAGTTGAATAAGATAAGAAGGAAGAATAAGTATCCACTCCCACGCATTGCAGAGTTGTTCGATTAGCTCAATGGCGTTTAAGGTATTCTCTTAGGTATATCTTGCGATAGGGTTTCACCATCTAAGAGTGGTAAAGGAGAAAGATTGTCGATTACCGTGTTTCATATGTCGTCTGGTTTCTACGAATGGTTGGTTATGTCTTTCAGGATAACTAATTCTTCGGCATACTATTTTGATCTTATGAATCGTGTCTTTAGGGATTAGTCAACTAGGTCCGTGCTTGTATTCATGGATGATATTCTAGTCTATTCTAGGATAAAGAAGGAACACAAGACACACTTGAGGATTGTGATTGAAGTGTTGAGGAAGCCCAAGCTAAAAGCGAACGTATTAGAAGTGCCACTTTCATAGGAGGGAAGTGAAACTCTTGGGTCATATTATTTCCAAGCAGGAGTAGATCCTGCAGTGGTTTAGGATTGGATCCAATCCAAGAATTCTATTAGTGTGAGAAGCTTTCTAAGACTGGTGGGATATTATAGACATTTTATCAAAGGCTTCTCCAAAGTAGCAACAACATTGACCAACTTGTCAAATAAGAATTAGACTTTTGTTTGGAACAAGAAGTGTGGAAATGCTTTAGTGAGTCTGATAGAGAGGTTGATGATTGCACGAACGTTGACCATTCCAAGTTGGAATGAGGAGATGACGGTATATATCAATGCTTGTGGTCCCTGATTAGGTGTGGTATTGATGCAAGGGGGTAAGGTTGTTGCTTTCGCTAGTCGACAGCTGCAGACGCATGAGAAAAATTATCCGACCCATGATTTGGAGTTGACGACGATAATGTTTGCTTTAAAAATTTGGAGGAATTATCTATTAAGAGAATGGTTTGAGTTGTTCATAGACCATAAATCCTTGAAGTACATTTTCTCCTAAAAGGATCCCAATCTTTGTCAGCAGCGATGGTTGGAGTTCGTAGCCTATTATGACTTTAGCATTTTCTATATGTATGGTAAAGGAAATGTAGTCGTCCAATGGTTGAGCAGAAGACATTCTAGTTTGGGAGAGATATTCCTATAGTGGAAACAGTTGGAGTATAATTATGGTTATGACATCAGACCTCTTTGAGAGTTTGAGCCAGAGATGTTGGCAAGTTTAACTATCGGACCTACTTTGATTGAGTAGATCAATACTAGTCAGTGGTGAGATGCTGGACTAGCGAGGATCATGGTGATGATAGAGGAAGTGGTAGAATCTAATGAAATGAAGCAGTATGGACTCAATCGAGATGGTTGGCTCCGTAAGGATGGGAGATTGTTTGTTCATGGCATTGAAAACGAGATGAGATTCTACAAGAGTGCCATCAACCTAGATTGACTATACATCTTGACAGCAATAAGATGTACTATGGTATGAAGTAAACATATTATTAGGAAGGGATGAACAAGGAGGTTGGGACATTCATCTCGAAGTGTATGAACTGGCAGTTGGTAAAGGCAGAGTATAAGAAGTGGGTTAATGCAACCACTTGAGGTTCCCGAGTGGAAATGGGAGCAAGTTTTAATGGACTTCATTAATGGATTGGCGAGGAGCAAAGGAGGGTATAATAACATTTGGGTCATACTCAATAGATTGTTGAAGACTACCCAACGTTAATACCTCATTTATTGATTTTAATGACAACAACTGCATAAAATATAGATAATAATGTATTGTCAAGTTATATAGTATATGGTGTAGAATATTATAGATGTGATGAATCGAAGGCGGTACGGTATAAAGACTCAAGATAAAGATATGAAGATTTATGAGTTTAACGATAAAAAAAATGAAGATCCTAAGGTTATAACTTAGTATTTGGAGTCACTAAAATATATTGTTGAAGTCCTTGGTAGGAATCTATGATCTTGCTCCAATTTCTAACCTATACATTCGATTTCTAACCTATGATATTTTAAATAAAAATAAATTATTTTAATTTCAAAAAAAATTTAATTTTTTATAAAAAATTTTGAGAGTTCAAAATATTTCAAAACAATGTTCAAATTATTTAACAAAGCAAAGGATTTTCAAAATAATTTGAATGAAAACTATTTTCAAAAATTACTAAGATACGTCAACATACTTGTTTTGTATATATCGACATATAGAATGCTGGATGGTTTTTTAAATTTCAAATTAAAGGGTCTTTTGGACACAACTTGTCACGACCCGCCATTTTGTACCATTCAAATCGACAATAATCTACACATGTCGCACTTGAATGATGAAAAATAACAGATCGTAAATAAATTTGGAGCAAATAAAATCAAATACATAGAATCACAGACATAGAACAATCAGATAACTCACAGTGGAATATAAAGTAACATAGTAGTTCATGAAGCGACTATAACAGAGTCTCAAAACAAATACGTAATATCAGTCTGAAAACAACATAATAGAAATCCCAAATACATAGAAATTCACTAATACATGAGATAAACTAGAACAGCTGAAACAGAAATAGATATAAATGTAGATAGGCAGAAACTCCAGCAAAGACCAGCTCCATAAAGAGAATCCAAAGCTGTGAATACTTAGGCTGACCCGAGCGTAAAGCAAAACACAAAACACTCGAGTCAGGACAATATATACTTATATAATGTAAACCAACTCAAGTGAACTTTAATAAAGATACAAGTAACTTAAAGGATGCCTGGGACCGCCCAACCTCTAAGGATCCATCAAACTATTTACTATATAGTAATATTTCGCTATTATAATAATGTCTACAGTAAAATAAACATACTTTAAAATAGCGTTTCGGGCTACCCATATCACCCTTCACACATAATAGTCCCAGTAGTCCATCCAGTATCATCATATCTCCAGATCGGGAGACTACCCTAAATAGTCCATGGGCTATGGGAGAAAAACAAACTCGAAGTAAAGGTTTGGTATGGTAGGCGACACGGCACACAAGGCAATGCCAGGGTAGATATCTACCAACTACGCACACGGGCTGGTGGTAACGCAGCTGCAAAATACGCCCACCCCGAAAAACACTCTCAATCAAGGGTTTCACCCAATCGATCACAGCAGTAATAGAATGGTATCGAAGAAGTGTGCCCGGCCAGAGGTGCTGCCTCCTTTGGTCCGAGATGGCTCCAATTTTAGCCACCTTAAGCTAACTCACGGGGGTCAGGTCCACGTAATGTACCTTAGGAATGTCATCACCATCCTACTTCATTCTGCAATCTCCACCGCGTACCCAGTTGTTAAAGTGGTTTTTGGTATCGACAAAGAGTATGTCCATATCCGATCCCGGACTCTTTAACAACCAATCGTTATTATAACCCGTAATTATAAATTTAAAAAGGGTATTTATATTTCAAAAATCAAATATCATTTAACAATTCAATATCATTTCAAATCCATTTCAAAATATCCAACTTATCATGTCATTTCAAAACCACGTTCGTTTTATTCAAATTTAAAATACCATTTCAATTCACATTTTAAAATAGTTTATATTTCAAATCGAATTACTTCATTTAAATCATTAAAAATGAAGTTATTACATATAATAATTAAATTATTAAATTTCCAAAGTTTTAATCTTTTCAAAGTTCATTCATTCACTTAAATTTATCAAAACAGTGAAAATTCATCTTTCGCGGCACTTAGAAAATGCTATGGAAAGTTATGTTTAAAACAGCTCAATGTAACAAAAGACAGCATTTAAAATGCTGTAATAGGGTTACATTAATTCAAATAAAACCTTAATTAAATTCAACAATTATAGCACTTACAAAGTGCTATAATATCCCTTTTATTAAAGTTTAGCCTTTTAGTTCATTTACATCAACTTCAGCATTTACAAATGCTGTAATATCCTTCACATTAGAAAATAATAGCATTTCAAAAATGTTGTTAATTAAATTTCAAAATATTCAATATAATTTCGTAAACAATTAAATTTTATTTATATCATTTAAATTTATAAAATCATATATATTTCACTTTTAAAACAATCATTTAATTTACCTTAAATTAATGATTTTATAAAGTTAAATTTCCATTCAAAAATCAATATTTAATAATAATCTGCTTACTAAATTCCAACATTCAAATTTTAAATTCATTAAATTAAATTTTAACTTAACACTTAAGTTTAAATTTTCAAATATAACTTAATTTCATTTTATTTACTTAACTTAAAATTTCACTTTTAAACCTAATTCACAAATTTCCAATTAAACTTATATGTCAAAATTCAACTCAATATTCATTCATTTAACAATTTAACTTATTCAAAAATCATTAATATATTATAAAATCATTTTAAATCCATTTAAATTCAAAACATAATAAATTTATCATATTTTCATATTGAATTTAAAATCCATTTAAAATTAAATCAAAATTTCTAAAATAACTTACATTGCAAATTTCCATCTTTACCATTAATTTATTTCACTTATAAACTCTTAGAAAATCAATAATACTTTACAAAAATCATTTTTAATTAAATTTAAATCAAAATATTATAATATTTACATTTCTAAAAATATTTTAAAAATTTTAGAAAAATATAATTCAGCCATGGGTCTGTATAAAAATTTCTAGCCTGGGTAAAGTGATACGGATAATATATCATTTCAATCCGTAATTTACAAAGAAAACCCGGGTTTTTATCATTTCAAACCCGCAGTCCCAAGTAAATTAAATAATTTGAAAATCGTTCGAGCCTATCATTTCAACCCATAGCGATTTTCCCCTATTCTAAAGTCCGTTCGGGTATGTATCATTTCAACCCATAGTGATTCTAATCTAAAGGGAACTTGCAGTGTGATAAACTGATATAAATAACATAATAACATTAACTAACAGTAACAAATGTTATAAGATGTAAATAAGCATGGGAGAACATCATATAATCATAGCATAGAAGATATAATATGGTGATGCATTTTTCAAATTCAAATGAAATCAGTTTACAAGTCATATAAGTACAAATCCTGTCTGGTGAGAATAACTCACTGGTATAAGCTGAAGATGACAACTGGAACACACAACTGAGATTCACAAAAGCACGATAGCACGAATAAGATTCGAGATTGAGAGAGCCAAAGATTAATTGCCTTGAACACATTCAAACAAAACAATAAAACTAACATAAGTTTTCAACACAAATTCAATTAAAACAATGTTAAAATTAAATGCATAAAACAAAGCCAAAATCTTTGCACTTGCTTCCAACAACTTATGCTTTAGCTTAGGGTCAGAAACACATGGATATGGTGAGAGTTTGGATCTGGTTTGGGTTGATATGGGTCGGGCAAACATGGGAAGATGATGGTGCAAAAGTTTAGTGCATAAACTACACATCACAAAGGCAACACACATGGATTCAATGTAAATATAGGTCACGACCAAGGCAATGGTGGACACTGCCAGGTCTCAGGTGGTCAACTACAGTTGTGGCAGGGGTGTCATGTCAGGTTTGAGGTGGTGGTGGTGGTGGATGGTCGGCCAAGGAGGAGTTTGTGGTGGTGGATGACAAGATGTGCTCGGCTAGGTGGTGCAAGTGGAGTTTCGTGTATTTTCATGTGGATCTACCACCAAGGGTGGCTCGGCTTGGGATGGTCAGTGAGAAGGAGGTGGTGGTGACAGGTCCAGGTGGTGGTGGAGGCGGCAAGGCTGATGGAGTGGTGGGGCCGAACCCAGAAGTGAAGGAAGCAAGAGCAAAATTACATAAATTCAAGCATAAAAATGAAAAAGAAAAGAAGATTTTTACCAAGCTTTTTGAGATGATGGTGGCCGAAATTTTTTGTGAGATGAGAAGAAAAGAAATTCACGTGAAAATGAGGAAGTGGTCGCTGAAGAGGGAGGTTATGGCAGCAAAAGTTGAAAGGATGTTGGTTGAAAAATGAAAAGGTGGAATATAAAAAGACAAAGAATAACAAAAGTCACAAAAACTCTTCAAACATCTCCATTTCTTTTAGCAATTTTAAATAACTGAAAAATATATATAAATTCAAAAAATACGAAAATTTAGTAAATAAACAAAAATAAATAAATAAATATTAATTATATATAATTAAATTAAGAAAAAATAGCAGAAATTGTAAATTAGGCTAGAAAATTTGGAATTAAATGAAACAAATTTTGGAAAATTTTTGTGTACTTGAAAAATATTTATAAAGAAAGATAAGAATACAAAATAAAAATGCATTCACAAAAATAAATAAATAAATTTTAATTATATATAATTTAAATGAATAAAATGGCAAAAAAATGGAAACTGGGCTTTAAAATAGAAAATAAATGCAAAAAAATTTGAAAAATTTTTATTATCACTTTAAAAATATTTATAAATGAAATCATGCAAATAAAACAAATTTAAAATAATTTTAAAAAAAATAAATTCAAATTTAAATTATATTCAAAAATCTAGGGTTGTTACACTCTCCCCCACTCAAATCTTTTCATCCTCGAAAAGAACAGGCAATGAAAATAAAGTGAAACAAGATAGAAAAACAAAATAGTACCTGAAATGAACAATTCTGGATTCGAATCATAAATGCTCTCCTTCGTTTCCCAGGTACAATCTCAATTGTCAGTACTCCACTGTACTTTGACCAGATTAACAGATTTCCTTCTGAGCTGCTTCGTACCTCTGTCGACAATACGAAGTGGCTTCCTCTCAACATCAGATTGGGCTCAATGTCCAAACTATCAAGAACAGAAGGCTGGACAATAAGAGATGGATCATGAAGATTTCGGCGAAGATGCGAGACATGGAATACATCATGCACTCCAGAAAGCTTCTCGGGCAAATCCAGACGATAAGCTAAAGAATCAACTCTTTCCACAATGCGGAAAGGACCAATGAACCTAGAAAAATGCTTCCCTCTACGACCAAAATGAATGACATTCCTCAAGGGAGAAACCTTAAGGAACACCTGATCACCAACAGCAAATTCCAAATTCCACCTACGCCTATCAGCATACTTCTTCTGCCTATCCTGAGTGGCTCTCAACCTCTTCTTAACCTCCTCAACTCTTTCAGAAGCTTCAAAATCACACCAGGACCAAGAACCAAACGATTAGCGGATTCAATCCATCAAGATGGGGATCTACAAGGTCGTCCATATAGAGCAACAAACGGAGACATTTTGAGACTGGCCTGAATGTAAATATGGAATGAGGTAGATAAAAACATTAAGAATAGACTGAAAAACAGAAGATAAGATTATACCTGATAGCTATTATTGTAGGTGAATTCGGCAAGATGGAGATAATCTTCCCAAGATTCTCCATAATCAAGCACACAAGCATGAAGAAGATCCTCGAGAATCGGATTCACTCTTTCCGTTTGACCGTCGGTCTGTGGATGGTAAGTAGTGCTCGGATTCAGACGAGTACCCAGAGATTCCTGAAAAGCCTTCCAAAACTGACTGGTAAAGATAGGATCATGATCGCAAACAATACTGAGAGGAACACCATGGAGACGAACGATCTCTCTCATGTAGATCTCAAATAAACTAGAAGCAGAACGAGTAGACTTAACCAGCATGAAATGAGCGGACTTGGCCAGTCTATCAACAATAACCCAGATACTCTCATTACCCCTCCAAGTCCTCGGTAAACCATTGATGAAATCCATAGAAACTTGTTCCCTCTTCCAATTGGGAATCTCAAGGGGCTGCAACAAACCAGGGGTCTTCTGGTGATCGGCTTTGACTTGCTGACAAGTCGCACATCGACTAACAAAGATAGAGATAAGAGGAGAATTAAAGAAAGTCTCACATTGATCGCAGCGATCTTGACTGGATCAACTGAAACTCCATTACTAGAAACAATATGCCCGAGATATCGGACTTCATCCTTCCAGAAATGGCATTTAGAAAATTTAGCCTTCAACTGATGATTTCTGAGAGTCTCTAGAACATATTTCAAATGCGACTCATGCTCTTCCTTTGTCTTAGAGAAGACAAGGATGTCATCAACAAAGACTAGCATAAATTTATTAAGCACAACACGAAAGACACGATTCATCAAATCAACAAAGAAAGCAGGAGCATTAATCAAATCGAAAGGCATGACTAACCATTCTAAAACCCATTCTCAATGCGGAAAGCAGTCTTGGGAATGCTATCCTCGGCAACCCTGAGCTGATGGAAACCAGTGCCAAGATCAAGTTGAGAGAAAACTATGGCACCATAAAGCTGATCAAACATGTCATTGATACGAGGCATTAGATATCTGTTTTCCATAGTGAGCTTGTTCAGCTCACTATAATCAACACACATCCGAAGAGAACCATCAGACTTCATGACAAAAACCACCGCGGCTCCCCATTCAGAGAAGCTAGGCCTAATCAGACCTTTGGAAGACAAGTCCTTAGTTTTCTTTCCAACTCTTCCTTCTCGCGGGGTGCCATTCTTCTAGGAGGAAGAACAACAGGTCGAGCACCAGGAATAAGATCAATCCAAAAATCAATTTCCCGCTTCGGAGGTAAAGAAGTGAATTCACCAAATACATCGGGATATAATCTAACCACAGGAGTCGAATAAAGATCACTAGGAGAAGAATCCAGAGAATAAATAAAGTTGCCAGCAAAATCCTGAGGCATGCGGCACTGAATAATCAAGGAATTCCCTTGGTCATCGAAAAGATGAATAGTCCGGGCATTACAAGAGATATGAGCATCATGATTCACTAACCAATCCTGACCAAGCAAAAAATCAAAAGCATCGAAGCCCAAAACATAAAAATCACCACAAAATCAATGATCAGAATGGAGAAGTTTCACTTGCTTACAAACCCGATTAAGGTTAGCAGGACCCCCGATAGGATTTGAAACACATAATGGAACAAAAGCATACTCAAGAGATAGGATATGCTCAAACTTATCACACAAATCAATATAAATAAAACAGTATGAAGCTCCAGCATCAAACAACACACGAACAGGATGATGGAATAAAGTAAATGTACCCTGGAGAGTACCTTGGTCATCACCAGGGGCAGGAGAAGGTGGAGGAACTGGAGATGATGCAGAAGTGACAGCAAATATACCAGAAGGAGTACCCTTCTGCTGGGTAGGGCAGTCCTTCTTAAAATGACCAGGCTGGAGACAGATATGGCAAAGATCATGCCTAGCCAACTAAGCAGGTGGAGGAATAGCAGCACCAGATAAAGTAGGACAGCTATTGGCATAGTGTCCCTTCTGATCACACCTAAAGCAAGTGATGGAGGAGAGATCAACTGGTTGCCTCTGAGCAGGAGCAGATGATGAAGATCCTAAACCAGAACGCTTCTGCCAATTCTTCTTCTACTGATAGAAATTTGGCTTACGCTTCTTGGAATTAGCAGAGGAAGACTGAGCTGGAGGAGCACCAAAAGCAGCAGGACCTTTGGATGTGGGGTTCTCATAGCGAATAGCCATATCCATAAGCTGGATGAAAGAACCATGAACATGAGAAATGTGGCGACTATAATACTCTGGACGAGCACCAGCAATGAATTTCTCATTCTTCTTGGGAGGAGTATCAATTAGGCTAGGACCGAACTTGGAAAGTTCGTTGAACTTCCTCTCATACTCAGCAAAAGACATTCTACCCTACTTAAGATCCATAAATTATCGATAAAGCTGAGATTTCCCGGCTTTTGGCATACATTTTGCTACAAAAGCCTCCTGGAAAAAAAGATACAAAAAACAAGCTTAAGATAGAATCAAAAATAAGGAAAAAAAGGAACAACATTCAAGATAACACAAAGGATACCTAAACTGCTCCCAAGTAATATCAGCTTCGACGGTGTTAGCCGTAACGGACTCCCACCAATCAAAAGCAGAATCATGCAACTGCCAAGCTGCTAACTGATGCTTCTGGGCATCAGTAATATCAAGACCAGTAAATATCCTCTCAAGACTCCGCAACCACTGTTGATCCTCAATAATACTCTCTGAACCAGTGAATGGGTTCCACCAAGTTGAGAGAATTCCTTACAGAGAACAGTGAATCGAACAGGAGCAACAGGCTGAGGAACTGGGGCAATACCCCGACACCTACCTCTGGCATTTCCTCGATTCATCCTGAAAAATCAAGAATGAATTTAGGACAAGATAAAGACAAGCCAAAGATAAATTAAGATAAATAAGTGAATTCACTTAGATGAAAATCCTAAAGAAAGAAAAATCTAACAAGGTGGATACGAAAGGAAGGAAGTTAGAAATATTTGAAGATCCTTTAAAACAAGAAAATTTTTATATCAAAATAATCTTTGAAAATCTTTTGAAAACTTTTTGAAAATCATTTTATACTTTGAAAATACGTCTCTCACAAAGATATAATTCTGAGATTGATTTCACTCATTATAGGGTAGAAATACCATATCTCTGATGAGTTTTTGCTCCACAGAGGCAATGGTTTGCCAAAAACCATGCTCTAATACCAACTGTCACGACCCGCCATTTCGTACCATTCAAATCGACAATAGTCCACACATGTCACACTTGAATGATGAAAAATAACAGATCGTAAATAAATTTGGAGCAAATAAATCAAATACAAAGAATCACAGACACAGAACAATCAGAATAACTCGGAGTGGAATATAAAGTAACATAGTAGTTCATGAAGCTACTATAACAGAGTCTCAAAACAAATACGTAATATCAGTCTGAAAACAACATAATAGAAATCCCAAATACATAGAAGTTCACTAATACATGAGATAAACTAGAACAGATGAAACAGAAATAGATATAAATGTAGATAGGCTGAAACTCCAACAAAGACTAGCTCCATAAAGAGAATCCAAAGCTGTGAATACTAAGGCTGACCCGAGCGTAAAGCAAAACACAAAACACTCGAGTCAGGACAATATATATTTATGTAATGTAAACCAACTCAAGTGAACCGTAATAAAGATACAAGTAACTTAAAGGATGCCTGGGACCGTCCAACTTCTAAGGATCCATCAAACTATTTACTATATAGTAATATTTCGCTATTATAATAATGTCTACAGTAAAATAAACATACTTTAAAATAGCGTTCCGGGCTACCCATATCACCCTTCACACATAATAGTCCCAGTAGTCCATCCGGTATCAGCATATCTCCAGATCGGGAGACTACCCTAAATAGTCCATGGGCTACGGGAGAAAAACAAACTCGAAGTAAAGGCTTGGTATGGTAGGTGACACGGCACACAAGGAAATGCCAGGGTAGATATCTACCAACTACGCACACGGGCTGGTGGTAACGCAGCAGCAAAATACGCCCATCCCGAAAAACACTCTCAATCAAGGGTTGCACCCAATCGATCACAGCAGTAATAGAATGGTATCGAAGAAGTGTGTCCGGCCAGAGGTGCTGCCTCCTTTGGTCCGAGATGGCTCCAGTTTTAGCCACCTTAAGCTAACTCACGGGAATCAGGTCCACGTAATGTACCTTAGGAATGTCGTCACCATCCTACTTCATTCTGGAATCTCCACCGCGTACCCAGTTGTTAAAGTGGTTTTTCGTATCGACAGAGAGTATGTCCATATCTGATCCCGGACTCTTTAACAACCAATCGTTATTATAACCCGTAGTTATAAGTTTAAAAAGGGTATTTATATTTCAAAAATCAAATATCATTTAACAATTCAATTCATTTCAAATCCATTTCAAAATATCCAACTTATCATATCATTTCAAAACCACGTTCATTTTATTCAAATTTAAAATACCATTTTAATTCACATTTTAAAATAGTTTATATTTCAAATCGAATTACTTCATTTAAATCAATAAAAATGAAGTTATTACATATAAAATTAAATTATTAAATTTCCAAAATTTAAATCTTTTCAAAGTTCATTCATTCACTTAAATTTATCAAAACAGTGAAAATTCATCTTTCGCAGCACTTAGAAAATGTTACGAAAAGTTATGTTTAAAACAGTTCAATTTAACAAAAGGCAGCATTTAAAATGCTGTAATAGGGTTACATTAATTCAAATAAAACCTTAATTAAATTCAAAAATTATAGCACTTACAAAGTGCTATAATATCCCTCTTATTAAAGTCTAGCCTTTTAGTTCATTTACATCAACTACAGCATTTACAAACGCTGTAATATCCTTTACATTAGAAAATAATGCCATTTCAAAAATGCTGTTAATTAAATTTTCAAATATTCAATATAATTTCGTAAAAAATTAAATTTTATTTATATCATTTAAACTTATAAAATCATATATTTTTCGCTTTTAAAACAATCATTTAATTTACCTTAAATTCATGATTTTATAAAGTTAAATTTCCATTCAAAAATCAATATTTAATAATAATCTGCTTATTAAATTCCAACATTCAAATTTTAAATTCATTAAATTAAATTTTAACTTAACACTTAAGTTTAAATTTTCAAATACAACTTAATTTCATTTTATTTACTTAACTTAAAAATTCAGTTTTAAACCAAATTCACAAATTTCTAATTTAAGTTATATTTCAAAATTCAACTCAATATTCATTCGTTTAACAATTTAACGTATTCAAAAATCATTAATATATTATAAAATCATTTTAAATTCATTTAAATTCAAAATATCATAAATTTATCATGTTTTCATATTTAATTTAAATTCCATTTAAAATTAAATCAAAATTTCCAAAATAACTTAGATTGCAAATTTCCAACTTTACCATTAATTTATTTCACTTATAAACTCTTACAAAATCAATAATACTTTACAAAAATCATTTTTAATAAAATTTAAATCAAAATATTATAATATTTACATTTCTAAAAATATTTTAAAAATTTTAGAATAATACAGCCACGGGTCTGTATAAAATTTTCTAGCCAAGGTAATGTGATACGGATAATATATCATTTCAATCCGTAATTTACGAAGAAAACCTGGGTTTTATCATTTCAAACCCGTAGTCCCAAGTAAATGAAATAATTTGAAAATCTTTCAGGCCTATTATTTCAGCCCATAATGATTTTCCCCTATTCTAAAGTCCGTTCGGGTATGTATCATTTCAATCCATAGTGTTTCTAATCTAAAGGGAACTTGCAGTGTGATAAACTGATATAGATAACAGAATAGTATTAAATAACAGTAACAAAT
Organism: Allium cepa; assembly: GCA_030765085.1. Taxonomy (NCBI): domain Eukaryota; kingdom Viridiplantae; phylum Streptophyta; class Magnoliopsida; order Asparagales; family Amaryllidaceae; genus Allium; species Allium cepa. The sequence continues at coordinate 281,234,183 of CM060934.1, read as the reverse complement.
GTTATAACAGGTAAATAAGCATGAATGAACATCATATAATCGTAGCATTAGCAGATATAATATGGTGATGCATTTTTCATATTCAAATGAAATCAGTTTACAAATCATATAAGTACAAATCTTGTCTGGTGGGAATAACTCACTGGTATAAGATGAAGATGACAACTGGAACACACAACTGAGATCCACAAAAGCACAATAGCACGAATAAGATTCAAGATTGAGAGAGCCAAAGATTAATTTCCTTGAACACATTCAAACAAAACAATATAACTAACATAAGTTTTCAACCCAAATTCAATTAAAACAATGTTAAAATTAAATGCATAAAACAAAGCCAAAATCTTTTCACTTGCTTTCAACAACTTATGCTTCAGCCTAGGGTCAGAAACGCATGTTATGGTGAGAGTTTGGATCTAGTTTGGGTTGATATGGGTCAGCCAAACATGGGAAGATGATGGTGCAAAAGTTTAGTGCATGAACTACACATCACAAAGGCAACACACGTGGATTCAATGTAAATATAGGTCATGGCCAAGGAAAAGGTGGGCACGGCCAGGTCTCAGGTGGTCAACTACAGTTGTGGCAGTGGTGTCAGGTTAGGTTTGAGGTGGTGGTGATGGTGGATGGTTGGCCAAGGAGGAGTTTGTGGTGGTGGATGACTTGATGTGCTCAGCTAGGTAGTGCAAGTGGAGTTTGGTGTATTTTCATGTGGATCTACCACCAAGGGGGGCTCGGCTTGGGATGGTCGGTGAGAAGGAGGTGGTGGTGACAGGTTCGGGTGGTGGTGGAGGTGGCAAGGCTGATGGAATGGTGGGGCCAAACCTAGAAGTGAAGGAAGCAAGAGCAAAATTACATAAATTCAAGCATAAAAATGAAAAAGAAAAGAAGATTTTACCAAGCTTTTTGAGATGTTGGTGGCCGAAATTTTTTGTGAGATGATAAGAAAAGAAACTCATGTGAAAATGAGGAAGTGGTCGGCTGAAGAGGGAGGTTATGGCAGCAAAAGTTGAAAGGATGTTGGTTGAAAAATGAAAAGGTGGAATATAAAAAGACAAAGAATAACAAAAGTCACAAAAACTCTTCAAACATCTCCATTTCTTTTAGCAATTTAAATAACTGAAAAATATATATAAATTCAGATAAAAATACGAAAATTTAGTAAATAAAAAAAATTAAATAAGTAAATATTAATTATATATAATTAAATTAAGAAAAAATAGCAGAAATTGTAAACTATGCTAGAAAATTTGGAATTAAATGAAACAAATTTTGGAAAATGTTTATGTACTTGAAAAATATTTATAAATAAAGATAAGAACAAAAAATCAATGTGCATTCACAAAAATAAATAAATAAATTTTAATTAAATATAATTTAAATGAAGAAAATAGCAGAAAAATGGAAACTGGGCTTTAAAAATAGAAAATAAATGCAATAAATTTTGAAAAAAATTTATTATCACTTTAAGAATATTTATAAACGAAATATTGCAAATAAAAAAAATTAAAATAATTTCAAACAAAATATAGTCAAATTTAAATTATATTCATAAATCTTGGGTTGTTACACAACTCTTCACGAATGGATACATCTATTCATTTACTATATAAAGGGGAGTGCAAATGAATTATTAACTAATTAATTACTTACTTAGTTCCCACTCCTTAATCTCTTGAAAATTTTCTTGAAATTCGTACTCTATTGTATCTAAAATCATATGGAATCAATTCATGCTTCATTGTATTGATTAAATACTACTTTCTTACTATTTTGAAAACATCTTTCTCTCATTTCAAAGAATAAAGTACTATCCAGAGGCTGTAGGATCCATTACATCCAAAGTACAAAAAAATTTCTTTAGAAGAACCGTCAACTCTACTTGTGTTTGATTGGGTGTGCTTGTTGCCAATCCAAACCAAACGGGTGTGCTTAGTAGCTCGGTAAATCTAGTGGGTGATCTTGTAGCGTAGTCAAATCAAAGGAGTTTTCCTCGGACTCGGAATACATGAGGGTGTGTCATGTAGCCTTGAAATCAAGATTGTAATCTGGTTTTCCTTCTACTTGGTTTAAAGATTGGCATTCGAAAAGAAATTTGCACTAGAAATTGTATGGGACTGAATGTAGGACGAATCTGTACCAGTATAATTCTATTCCTGGTGTCATCTCTCTAACATTTACTTTATTTTATTGCTTTTATATTTACCTGTGATTGCATCTATGACTGATTGTTAGTATAATTCTATGTTGTTAATATATGATTTAATATTAATCTTGAAAGAATTCTAAAATGATTTTCATAAGTTAGAAAAAACTATTCACCCCTCCTCTAGTGTTAAATTAGCCTTAAGATTCATTATTCTGCAACCCATACCCGATTTATACCCATTAAATCCAGTAGAAAAAAATTCAAATTGGTCAAGCTATATGTAAAATGGTGGTGCGATTCCATAGTATGCCGAAGAGCATAGTGAGTGGCCGACACCCTTTATTCACTAGTGGGTTTTGTAAAAGCATATAAGAGGCATTAGGACATAGCTGCGTCTCAGTACAGCTTCACCCGCAAAACAATAGGCATACCGGAAGGGTGAATTGTATATTGGAGGATCTCTTATGAGTTTGCATTCTCAATTTCGGAGGCTCATGGTACAATCGTTTGAATTTGGCGTAGTTTGCATACGACAATGGTTATCATTCTAGTATCAGTATGGCACCACACGAAGCGTTGTATGGCTAACCGTGTAACACTCCTTTGTGTTGGTGGGAAGCGGCCAAAAATTGACACTCATGCGAGATATGATCAGAGAGACCTTGAAGAAGATTGAAATCATTTGATGGAGAATGAAAGCTTCCCGTGATAGGCAGAAGAGCTACGTTAGATGTTGAGATTTAGAGTTCTCTATCGGAAACATGGCATTTGTGAATATTTCTCCATTGAAGAAAGTTATTCGACTTGGTAGTAAGGGTAAGTTGGTATCGAGTTTCATAGGTCCATTTTTGATAGTAAAGAGGATTGGGAACCTAGCATGTGAGGTTGAACTACCTCAGAAGGTGGAGATGGAGGGGGTGCATAAATTATTCCATTTATCTCATTTGCGGAAGTTTGTGCATGACTCAGACATGACGGTTGCACCAAATCAAATTGATGATAATGAGATTAAATCAAAAGCTTCGTGACTGCGTAGGTCAATTCATATCATCGGATATGATACGAAACAACTTAGGAGGAAGACGGTGGAGTTAGTGAAGGTTCGGTGGGGCGAACGTGAATTCGATTGCACATGGTAAACTAAGAAGTGCACGAGGGTTGCATATCTAGAGGTCTGTTCATGGTAAGGTCTGTTGTTTGTCTTATTTACTTTCACATATGATATCATTAGGATATTTAGTATCTAGCATGCTAGGATAGAGGTTATGTATACTATTGATCGCATGGTTGTTTGTTTGATACGCTTGATGATTGCATATGATTGTTAGGCATGTAGGGTACTATGATTGACTATTCCTTGAATTATTTGGAGGTTTCGAAGGTGAAATTCCTATGAAATTTCTAAAAGGGAAAAAGTATAATAACCCATATTTTATGTATCAACGTAACATAAAATATAGTTATTTCAATCATATAAGGCCTTATGACCCTAAAACTTTGAAAAATGAATAATGGGGACATTTTTCACTTTAGAATTTTTATCAGACGGTTCAAACCTAGAAATTATTTCAAATCCTATAAATTTAGATAAAAGTTGAAATAAGCTCTAAAACTATTTCCATTAGATCGGGTTTGTTGTTTATCTTTCTGTAGAGTGGTCATAATAGGAAAACGGACTTACCATTTAGGAGATATGATTGTTTTAAGTTTTATTTTCTGCTAGACAGATTAGTGGATAAATAAACTAAGCTTCATACTTATGCCCACTAATTAATTTTGGAAATTGTGCCTAATTAGAGGTGATGTGATAGAGGCATCACTTCATACTTTCCCAAAACAATTCCAAACATCCTTTAACTCAAATTTAATCAAAAATTTCATTTTTTTTCTTACTAATCTTTATCTAATCCATCGTTAGTAGGGTAGTTAGCGAAGGTGTTCATAGATTTAAATTTGGGTGCTTTGGATTCGAAGTTGCTATAGTTCACTTTAGATTTAGGCATCAATTCTTTTTGGTATTTGGTGAGTGATTATAGAACTTTCATTTTTCAATGCTTTTCCATATAGTTAAAAATGATGTTTTTAGAAAGATTCCAGGTTATATCGATTTTAAAATTTAACTAAACCTTAAAAAATGTTCATAGCTGAATTAAAAAGATTAGAATGGATTTTATATGGTTTTGTAACCCCTTTTGGATCATATGGTCATTTTTACATAAAATTAGATATATGATAAATCTTGTATGTTATTTATGTTTGAATGGATTCGTTGTGCAAATGTATGCTTATGGATGATATCTACGTTTGAACGTATTTTTGATATGGTTTATTAGTGCTTTTAAATTACTTAGGAAGTAATCGTCGATTTGAGCCGAACGAAGTCAAAATTGCTTAAAATAGGATGAAACTTTGAGGAGGTGCTCTAGAGGAGGGGAGGAGCCAATACTTCAGATTGCATGAAGTTTGGAGATGATTTGCACGGCGGACTAGATATTGGTGCTGATTTGCATTCTGGTCGGTGGATGGAGCTTCGGTTCCAGTCGATAGGAATGGGTAGTTTTGGGGCACAGTTAAAGAAACTTTGGGGCAAGTTCAAGACAAGGTAAGGAAGAAACTTTAGAAGATCAGAGCCTAAAATTGGCCAAGTATATAAGTAAGTGCTGTCCATTTTAGGTCGATACCGAGATCTTTTCCTAGTAGCTGAAGTAGTTTGTGGATTTCGAGAGTTAAGGCGTGGTAAAGGGAAGCTCTAGGCAAGTGAAGGAGGGCAAGAGGTCATTGTGAACGATTTTGTGAAATCTGGCTAAGTATTGGCTAAAGGATTCATACTAGTATCGATCACTTTTGACCGACACCGACATAAATTGAGAAAGCCAATCTTGGCTAAATTTCCCAAGGAGCTCTAGGGTTATTATATGTTATACTGAAGGTGTTTGCTTCTTGTTTGACGTTTATTGTAACGTGATAGCATGATGAAGGATAATAGCTTTGAGACTTCGTGTGGTAATTCAATGGTGATGAAATTATATTACGATGGTGATGGATCAATGCTGAATGGAGTCATGAGAATAGTTATCCACAAGGGCGGGTTCTAGGAAGGGCGACCCATGAATAGAAAGTTGAACATTTCAATCTTGGAAAGAAAGGAATGTGGAATGGTTCCTTAAGGGTGAATGGAAACAAGATGGAGCAAGGAAATGGATCGGATATGCGTGCTAAGGGATCATCGATTATCAAGTGTTTTATGTCGTACTCAAAAGCAGAGGTATTGTTAAGGTGCTCATTAGGTAATTGAAATAGCTACCTGGATCTGTGGAATGAATCTGTATACCCTAGATCAATGGAATGGACCAATAATCAACATCGGGCAATAAGCAAATACACCGAAAATAAAGATTTTTTTCATTAATCCCCGGTAGAGGAATGTTCATACAAGTTACCATATATCAGGAGCACATTAAGTGGCAGTGAGGATTTTTCAATAGATGTTTTGTGTGCTTTGGTTAGTTTCACATAATCTGTGACTCTAAAGATGTCGTATGATGTAGATTATGGATATGGATACCTGAACACCCGTTATTGTACTTAGGATCTCCTAATGATGAAAGTAGAGTGGCACATTTTGTTTATTATGTGCTAACTCATTGATTTGCAGGGACGTGTCATATATAGTTCGTATACCCTTGTTCCGTACTATGTTGACTTGTATATTATTTGAAACTTCTTATCGCTCACACTAGACTGTTGTTTGAATCAAGGTTTTATGATTTGCTTCTTATTATCTTGGGTACTCTTAAATAAGCAGACTAGATTGTAGGTCTAAATGGTGTGGAGTGGTAGTGTAGAAAATAAGCAAGATGGAGCTTCGTATTATATATGATTTAATTATGCTTGTTCCGCTATGCGATTCTGTGGAGCCTAGATAGTATTTATTAGCATATTTAGAGACTGTCTAGTTTATTATCACTTGTATAAACTTTGTTATTATCCTATATGACTTCGTGAACCTGCGTACTCTCATTTTAGCTATTACCATCTCGCCTATTTTATATTTTTGAAGTTTGTTATTATATTTTATTCGATATGATGTGAGATATACGATAGTTTCTGTGATTATTTCTCTTCTTTTCATCCTTGACAACCGTCGAGCATCGGTCAGGCACATCAGCAACACACTCTTTAGGTATAGTGTGTGCTGGCGATGTATGGCAGTCTTACAAGCATCATTTATAGCTTGCTTCCTGTAAAACTACACGTCATTGGGGAGGAGGGGAGCATAGGATCCAGCCTATAAATAAGAAATGTATGGGTAAAAAAGAAGGAAAGAAAAGAATTTGGTAAATTCTAGAATTTTAGCAGGAAAGCCTCCCTAATCTTGGCTTCCAATACCAACTCGGTGCAATGGAAAAATTCCCCCCTCCCTAGTCGGTGCATTTGAGTCAATACCACTGGTCCTCGGTGATGTTTGAAAAAAACATACTTGTCGCATCTAGGTTGCCTAGCTACTGACTCGATCATCCCTATTGGTCTTAGGAAATTGGCCTAAGAGATAAACATCTCGAGAAAATCCAAATAACAACCTAACCTTGGTGCTTTTTGCTCCTCATCAGCCCATCTTCAAAATTTGATCAAGTTTGGCTCTACTGCTGCCCTGAGAGGAATTACCTGGCTAGGGCCGACCTAGAGGTAAGGGGAGCGTTGGACATGGGATGATACGACTGTGAAGGGTAGCCTCCTTTGAATGGGTTGGTTGAGAACTACTACTTGTTTATTATTGGGCTTCGATGCCCATGCGAGGTTATAAGGTGAGGTCTATGCCAGGGTGCTCCTTGTCGTGGCTGAGTTAACAATATATGTCGGGTTCAGTCGAACCATTGCAGAAGCAAATAAAGAAAAAGAGTTAAGAAAAATTCCAAAGTAAATAAAGAAAAAGCAAGATAAGACTAAGCTATCCTTATTGAATTTTTCCCGCTTTGCCTTCTAACCAAAGGCGGGTAGGAAGACCCCATGCTATTACTGCTAAAATTTTCCCCTTCAGAGTTTTATATGTCGGGGAGCATTTTTTCAGTTACTTGGGTCGTAGACCATAAGGAGAGTGGGGTCTCGGAGGGCTGACCTCGCTTAATGGCATATATGGTCCTATGCCCATCTTCTCATCTTCTCGGCCTCCGCATATTTAGCATGCTATAATAACTTGAAGACCACCCAATAGTACAGTCTAGTACCACAACATCCTCCAAGAGTACCAAATCACAAGCCTCCCACTCACCGTTGAGACCCAGCTTCAATGCAGTAGCTTCTTCCTCCTCCTTTTGGTCCACCTCGATACCACAACCATTTATTCCTTAATAACGACCCCTATGGGCTAGTAGTCTTCTTCCCTAGGTCTAAGCTATGACCTTACCACCTTCAAATATCTGCTCCTGACCAAAAAAAACCTACCCGATGGAGGTTCTTATTTGTTAAAACCCATGCTAAATTGTTGGTATTATTACTAGTCACTCTGATTTTGTGGATACAGTCTTCATAGATAGCCGCACCTATACTAGCTCTGGTAAGGGGAACTACAACAAAAAGAAAAGATGGATTATCAATTATAGAAAATCAATAAGGACATGCATGAAGGAAAAAATATACCAAGCACACTGAAATTCCCTTGTTATGAGGTTAGGATGATAGTGGAGGGTATGAAAAAGAACCGATCTCAGAAACACCGCACCTTTCTTAGAAGATCGAAGAAGAGGTAGTGCTTGTTAATCTCCTAAAGATAGTAGTAGTTATCCATATTAGTCTTGGCATACTGACATAATTTGAAGATCGAACTGACCAGGTTCAGATCGAGCTTTGGGATGTTCAAGCTGCAGTAGACTATAAAAAGCCTTGCCAATAAACTATAGTTGCTCAAAGTGTGTTATCTAGATACTATATAGTGTGAATTCAAAAAATTAACAAAGATGGTGTGGAAGGGGCATTACACTGCTCTTTATGTAAGTAAGCAACCCTGAAAAATAGGTCGTTCGGGGTTGGTTGGCTCAGCCGGCAGCCATTTGGTAAAGTGGATTGATTTCCCTATAGCCAAAACGGGCTAAGGAGTAGGTAAGATCAACTCGGCCCTTGCAAACCTTAAAGAAGCCTAGAAGGAGGGCTTAACCGCTAGAAGAAGCAACATTAGCATTTGTTATCAATAACAAACAACCAAGATTACCAAACTACCTCAACTCACTTAAAAGCTAAACAAGGCTCGGGCCCATGTTTTCTTATGCCACAACAATGAGCGACCTAAGGCCATTCAATAAGCCTACTAAGGCATAATCCTAAGTGCAAGGTAGGCATTGTAGCCAACAACCATTATTGGTTTATCACATAATCTAAGTTATAAGTCACAGCCCAATGCATTCTCTTCTGGTAACAATAGGAGAAGGGGAAGTTTAGTAACCTTAACAACATGGTTATTTTCAAGTGACCAAGTCAGTTTTTGACGTCGAACGATCATCGTCGTTTTTCAATAACTTTCATTCAGTACCATGTGCAATGGGAATTCTTCAGAAAGTTCATCAAAGTAATGATGATATTCAGGTTAACAGAGCAGCAATAAGAGATGAAATACAAAAGCAACATAAAACTGAAGAAAATGCAATAGAAAATATCATGATACCATTCCAATAGCATGTAAAAATCCTATTTAGTGGAAAAAATGGATCAAGGCTAGAAATACTCATTAATGGCGATCAAAGTTTACAGTTGTTAATTGAGGAAGAAAAAGTAAGGAAAGTTCGTTCTCTTTTAATAGTGAAATTCGAAGGCTTAGTAAAAAATGAGAAGAAGAGGTGAAGAGATATTTATAGAAAGTTAGGAGAGATTTGGACCGTTGGATCAGCCATGTAGGAAGAAGGTCGAGTCATCCAGGTATCATTAATGAACTATCACATCACAAAACATAAAAGTGAATCATCTCTACAAGTTAGCTGCCTTCACCAATTGCATGAAGATACGTGTAATAACATTAAATGCATGATTGACAAGTCTGTGCCAATGCACTTCCATGAACAACATTGCTTATTTTTCTCACACATATAGGATCGATCAGCCCGCTAGCTTGACCAGCTGGCTTGATTTAAACAACCGAAATCTTGACCCGCATCTATGCCCTTACTTCAACCCGCTATTTCAAAGGCTAGTATATTTGGCTCGTCTACTGCACTTAGCTCATGACGTATTTAAGCGGCTTGTTCTCCCATCAAAAGTGGTATGTTGTACATCTTCATCCTCTCAAGTCAAAGAAATGCTCCCGTAGGTTATTAGCAGACGATGGCCCGACATGCAATGCACCTCTTGGCAACAGGCTTGTTGGGCCTTGTTCGTTTCGACAAGCTTTTGTCATAGGCGCCTGAATTCCCCTAAAAAAGGAAACTTCACATGCATTGGTCCTTTGAAAAGGCTACCACAGATGACAATGTTCATCTGACAAAAGGACTACTATGCACTAGCTAGTCCATGTTCATTTCTACTGCCCTAGCAAGGTATAAACACTACATGATCTCATGTCATTTGTCCCTGGCCAATGCATGCTGAATGTACAATCGGCTAGTTGGCACTCATCTTAACCATCACTCAAACTAGCATTCTAATTATCATACATTAAGCCGAACAACATGATTAATGGTCCAATATGATTCCAGTGGCTCAACTTCTTAATCTCGGACATTCAACATATGTTCCGGCGGCTATAAATACATCAAGACATACATTTTTACAAGGGTAGAACAATGCAATCTCTCAAGCATTATAATTTATTGTTATTTTCTCTTATGATACCAATTATTATAAGTGCAACAAAGTAATAAAAAATTCTTTATAGTAGATCTAGATTAACATTGATCGAACCAATTTATACCATGTGTCTTTACTAATTTTGCAAATATTATATCCACATTTTCCATTTCTTCAAGATAAGGTGGCGCCACTCTATACTAGCTATAACCCTCTATAACATGTAATAAGGCGGTGCGACGATCCAAAAATGAGCATACCACTTAAATAGAAGTCCAAGAGATGAAGCAATGGTGTGAGACTACTACACAACAAAAAACCGGGCCTTATTCCTAAAGATAAAGGAAACAGCGCAGTCCCCTGTATACGAGAATGGCTAAAAATACATTCATATAGAGTGACTACTCCTTAGAATGAACAACATAGTATCTTCTAACTAAACTGTGCTAACCTCCAGCACCACATTATGTTAATAAAGGGAAGTTAACCCAATTCAGCCCTGGATAAAGGACGGTCTCCCTAATTTAGTTTTACCTATACATTTGTGCAGTTCACAAATTAATTACTTTGCAAAATGACCAGAAAAGAACCAATAAGCAAACAAGCAAAAACATTATAACGATAATAGAAGGATTACATGGGAGTACGCGTATAATATGCAAAAGTATTTCATTTAAGACGTAACTAAAAAATATAAATACATAAAAGAACGAGCCTTATTTATGTCCGCACCTAAGTCTATCTTTAAAACACAATAAGTGGGGATGCCTTAAGTAAGAGATTCACTTTCTAAGGTGGAGCCCCACTTGCACAACACTAAATCATATAGTGCATCCCTTTTATGAATAAATCGTGTAGTTTTGGATAAAAGGCCTTGAGTTTCATTTCTTAATTGGGTAATAGTCTGCTCCTATTCATTCTCCCTTTTGTGCGCAATGGTCGTCTTCATCCATAGTTTCTCCATAGCCTACCGTTCTAAAACCTTAAATTGTTGTACTAAACTACTTCCTTTGCATGATTTCGATAAAAGCGAGTTACTAATACTTAATGTTTTTACATAAAAGAATAAAGCATAAATTAAAACACTAAGTAATAAATATACACAATTTCATTAATGAACTTCATTGTTTACAAAATGACAAATTAAAGCCTATGCAGTACCTTCATAACATAAAAAATTTCTTTCAAAAAAGGAAAAGGTGGCAAAGAGAGAAGATTAATAACCAAAAAGATGGAAGGTTTGGATATTTGCTTCCTCAACATCTATAGATCCCGATGGAACAACCTTGGGCTGCACTTTTGAAGTTGCATGTTCCTTGCCTCCAACATAATCATCAAATATATATTTAGCCTGCATTCCTTCAGAGGAGGAACCGGGAAGGTCATCATGCTCCTGAACCCACTTTTATTTGTAGAATTCCTCAACTTTTGTGCCTACAGTGTTAGGATTACCCATGAAGAACCGTCTCTGCACTTGAGCATAAGTGTAAAGTTCCGTTTTCCCGTACTCTTTGAATCCACAATAAACCACACATGTCCAACTCAAATTGCACGAAAAGACGGATCTTTAAGGGTAATAAAGAAAAGTAGACAGAACAGAATCTCACACGAATGGAATAACATATAATATTGAACAAATATTTTACAGCGGAAAACTTTTAAATACATATGTCAGAGTCTAACCTAAATTCAGCTTGGACAATTATAAAATCTTCCCTTATAAATACTGACAAACATCAAACAAAATACAATAAGTACAGCGGATAATAGAATATGCTCAAACGTCGATGAATATCTCCCGCTCTCCTCTGGAAACTCTAACCATCTTCGACTATCCTGAAACTACTCGGATCTGACCCGCGTTTTGAGAATACCCGGATCAAGCTTGACAAACCAGCATGAGAAAAACTCAATAATAGATGACAGTGTCATATACCAGCCTTTTTATAAATCCTTTGAAAATAAAGAGTATCTCATAAGACCACGCCCACACATAAACACGGACGGGTTTCTACCTTATGATAACTAAAACATTTTTATATCAAAACATTTGATATTATTTCTAATGACATCTCTTTAAAAACATTTGCAAATTAACTTATTAATCTTATCCGAAATGGTTACCCATATAGCATTTCGAGACTATTCATTATGCCAATACAAACAAAACCATAGGTTCTTATTGGAGAATGGATATCTATACAAATGACTAGGCGTAGGATCTACCTTCCGAAATGGGTACACCTCTAGATAGATATCCCGAGGAACCATCACAAAGCTCCTCTACCAACACAAGACCGGCCTACCTCTGTAACTAGATAGTACCGATTATGTCATCCCCCGGTCGTTACCGACCTTTAACCGAGCGCTCTTTTTTCATACACCACATTAATTTACATCATGAACGTTATAGCGGGAAAAAATTTATCTAGAAGGGGATGATCATACCCTACTTGGGAATGACCCACTTAGCCTTGCTGCATCCAATCTTGTTTTAGTCATTTCCGGTTTGATGAGGCTTGAGGCTACGATTACCTTTTCACAAAGCACATATAACATTTTTGAATGCTACATTGCCATTTCCGTTAACTACTAATTGTCTTCCACAAAAATACAACCCTTGAGCTCGTATGTCTCAAGGAGTGTGTTAAGCTAAGAGAAGTTGCCTTCTCCGCCACCACTAATATACGTTTGTAAAAACCAATGCACGTAATCTTTAGAAATGCAATGTTAGACAAACATCCATACAAGTTGTCCAGGAATAGGACAAACCGAAGGCACTTTCCTCGGCCATTACTAGGCGAGAAGCCCTTGTATTCTGCAAAATCTCCATAACGAGGAGACCACTACTATAAATAACTTTATAATGGGGGGCAACCAGAGCATGTTCAACAAGCAATCTTCACGCTAGGAGGATTCACGGTCTTCAATCACCATCTTCATCATGTCTTCACGTTCGAACGTATACATTGGTTCGAAGTGGTTTTCGGATAGGAATTAACCAAATCAGACCCTAGTTCCTTCGAAATCCAATCATCGATAAAAGTGAATATGAGTATATAGGATTTATTATGTCTCTTTTCACTTTTAATTCTTTTCGGATAATTTTGAAATCTCTTTCTTTTAACTTAGGACAATTCTAAGTAATTCATTCTTTTGCTTTGGAAAATATTTCAATTTCAATAATTATTTCTTGATCCAAACTTCTTAGCTTTTAGGCTGGTCAAAAACAATGTTATTTAAGACATCGTTTATGGTAAACTCTAAATCAATCTTAGCAAACATTTTTGAGTAAACATGATCGTAGAAATCATTCATTTTGGAGATTGCTTAAATTTTGGATAATACCAAGCTTCTTTTAAATTCAAAAACTTAACACAGAATATTTTATTTAAGAGCATTCGGGCTTTCCTTTCGATCTGTTCCACACCTTACCTAAGAAAAGAAAACATAGGCCATGTAAGTTCAGGGCACTGGTTGCTCCATCCCGAACCTTAGTCAAACACCTTGTTTTACCTTCCCAGTTCTCACAGGCGGGACAAATGTACTAGTCGTTTTCGCATACTCAGATTTCCAACTTTATTTTGGAATTGCTTATAAATATTCCAAATTATCTTTCAAAATGCTTAATTATCCTTTTGAAAACATTCACAATTATTCTGGGAAATGTCATTACTTTAAACTCATATTCCAAAAGTTATACAATTCGCAGCAGAAAAGTGCTGCGAAAAGTGCTAAATAAGCTTATTTGAATTAAACAACTTTTAACTATTTTAAAATTCATATTTTACGATCTAAATCTCTTTTAAATCATTTAAATAGATTTATCAAATTTATTCCATATTTTTCCATAATTAAAAACGTTGGTTTAAACAGATTTTATGTTATGGTCACTAAACTGCACTAGCGCGATTTTTCTAGAAAATTGATTTGGACTTATTTCAAAATCTACTCAACGAAACTTTGATTTTCTTTCTTCGTTTAGAAGATATGGATAAAATAGTATGGAATTTTCTTATCTCGAAGAATTCCGAGCCATATTCCACTCTACACATTCATTTGAACTTTTCGGTGCGAAATCGCGAACTACCGTTGCGCGACGCGTATAGTTTTAACTTTACTTTTCAATATTTGAAATAATCCATTGAAATAATCCATTCAAATTGGATTTCAACACTTATAAAATCGTTACAAATCATTTTAAATCAATATTCTCACTTTTTAAAGCTTTTAAAATATATTTTTACTATTACCATAATTATAATATTGTTATATTCCCACTATTTAATATTAAATTTTAAATTCCAATTTCAACTCAATTTCAATTCTAATCTCAAATAAAACACATTTAAAACTTATATTTCAAATCTAATTTCTATTTAAACTTCAATTCAATCTCAAACTAAACTTCACTTTTTCAAAATCAATTTCAATTTCAATTTCACTATTCACCTCGATTTCAATTTCTAATTAGCTTTCCTTTTCAAATCCGTTTCACTTTAAATTTCAAATTCTCTTTCATTTTAACTTTAATTTTACTTCTAAATTGAAAGAGACTTATTTTTCCACAATATCTCATATTACTAAAATATGGTCTTTTTAAACAAAGGGATTACTTAATTAATAGAAATTTGATATCCAAATTATCATCATATCCAAACAACAATCATATAACATTAACATTTTCAATACGATGAATGTCATAACATTACTACGGATTATTCAACATATTCAAACAATCAATCAAACATCCATATCATCAAATAGTGATTATCTAACATAACAATTAAGAATGATAATCAATATAATTTAAAAAGCGGTAAGAATTTCTCACCTTCATATCCACTCCGTCAATCTTTAACGTAAGAATTCCGTCTCTCGCTACCGTGCTATTTCCTACGTCTCGCCTTTTTACCGTTTTCTTTCCGAACGCTTTTGTTTTCTTTTTCTTTTCTTCTCTTTTTTTCTTTTTCTTTTATTTTTTTATTTTGGCCGAAAGCTTTTGGAGGGGAATGGGTGTATGGCCTTGGGTACGTGAGTGTGGAGGATTTGGGGTGTGAAGGCTTGGATTTTGGTGAGGTGGTGCTCGACCTAGGGTTGTAGGGGCTCAACTTGGGCTGAAGGGGGTACGGCCTTAGGGTTTGGAAGGGGTAGATGGGTGTAGGAGCTTGGCCATGGGTTTTGTGGTGAGGAGGAGGTGGGTAGGTGGTAGTTTGGCTTTGTTTTGGTGGTGTAAGGTGATGATTTGGAGTATGGAGGTGGTAGCTTGAAGGTAGAAGAGAAATGAAGAGCTGTGAAGCCATGGAAATGGAGGTGAAGAAGAAGGAGAAAGTGAAGAAGAAGGTAGTGAATGAAATGTGAAAAATGAAAGGTATGGATGCATATTTATATTTGAGCTTTGAATGACAAACGACTAAAATACCCTTCTCTACTTTTTTGACTTTTCATTTACTTTTTTACCCTTGATTTGACCTTTTCTTAATGGAGAAGAAATGGTTTGATTTGAATTTGTACTTATGAAATGATGTTTGCCTTATTTTCTTAAATTTTAAAAAGAAGACTTTTGCTTGACTTAACTTGCATTAAATGGATTAGTAAGTATGCATTAATGGTGAGCATATGTGTCATTAATTCCTTTAGTTAGTTATCTTTTCACTTTCCATTTGCTTGTATTCTAGGTGTATAAGTTATATCATGTGTAAGAGAAAAGAAAGTTATGTAATGACGTTGTTTTATTTGTTTACTTTTACACTCTGTTGTCAAATCATGTATTAACATTATTTTTATCATTTATGTAAATATTTTCAGAAGTAAACTCTTTTTGTCTTTTAGTGATAAATGTAAAGTGTTTAAAGAGTTTGTAAACTTCTATTTATAAGTTAAAAAATGTATCAAGTTGCAACAACTTGTCGACAACTTGTTTTGGTTAAAAGCAGTGTTTTTGTCGACAATGTTTACAGTCAAAATTTGACGTTTTTATTAGGTATATACTGAATTAAACCAAACTTTAAAATGAACTTTTTACTTCTTTAAATAAATTAAAACAAGTCCCTTTATATTTAAAAATCATATTTAAATAATATCAAAATCTCTAATTTTACGGTGTATGTAAAACTGACAAAATGCGACAAATTTTGGTTATTTTTGTAAATCGATTATTAACAAACTTTTATTATCTTTATTAGATGTTTTAAATAAGATTTATCTTTTTAAATAAATATTTAAATTCATTCATTTAAGCCTTTATTTATTATTAACAAAACATAACTTTGTCGATTTGTTCTAAAATCCAAATTTATACTTTATAATTTATTAACTATAAGAATAGATAATTTATTTACTATATATAACATTTTTATTTAAGATTTAAATTCCTTTTAAATTTAAAACGAACGAAATCTCTCATTTTCGAAGTAGCGAAATTACGGGTCGTTACATTCTCCCCTACTTAAAAGCATTTCGTCCTCGAAATGAAAGTTAGATAAAGGATTCTATCTCATACTCATATCCTTAAATAATTTGTCTTATCTCTACCAATGATAGAAAAAAAAAGTCGATATCATAACAACACAAACAAGTGATGCCAAACATTCATATAAAGATTCCCCACATTAACCTGAGTATCTATCACGTACTTACGGTTATATACGCATACATCAACTCAAACTTCTATCCTATCCATCCTAGTGCGTACTGCACACTTAAGATAGAATATACAACAACCAAATAAGACTATACATCCAAAAACGACCAAACAGATACTATAAATACATCCATATAACTCATTCCCTGACCTAAGCATGTACTATACCTGAGGTCTATATATACACATACCAAAACATCAGTCCAACCACTATATCTTAGTGTCTAAGAAGACTATCTAACTACTATATAGATAGACCCAAAACATCATACTATATGTGATATTTGATTCGATCTATTATTTGAATCCACAACTTTACTTTCAAACTAGTATCGATCCTTTGATTTTCTCGTGCTCACTTTGATCAGACTCCTCGATCACAAACCCTTGCTTCCCTTGCATAGCTCTCAACTATGATAGAAAACTCGTGTACATAGTTATAAACTCCCATCAATACTCGCCGTCAAGAATCGAGTGATAAATCCTTTTTCGGATTGGTATAAACACCTCAAAATTCTGTACTCAAATCTTAGATCAAAATTTATGTGCCGAAATGATCTACCTTTAACTTATGTACTTATTCACATTCATCTTTACCTAATACACTTTTTTTTTAAATTTCTATTAGTCCAAGTTTATTTCACAACCATTTACTTTCTTCTAAATACATTATTACTTAAGCATTCAAATATGACTTAAACTTGTATAATATACCTTTACTTCCTAAGAGTATATATATACATATCCTCAAACTTCAAATTGTCATTACTTAAATTATGGTCTTCAACAAATGTGGAATTCTATTATTCCAAATAAATAATTTATAAAACTTACGTCTTAGTTTTATTTACCTAAGGTCTTGATTTAGCTAACATTGTTTATCTTATCCATATATATTAATAGGACTACTTTTCTAAGTGTACATCTTTTCCTCACTAATTCTATGATTAACTACTTAACTTATTTACCTATCCATTTCCTAAATCAAATTTCTTAATCTTAAATCCATCTAATACTTTATTGTTAATTTGTGAAACTTAATTCTCATGGTATTTGTTATTAACCTTTTTCGTCCAACAATCACCCTACTAACTATATTATTCAGTCCACTTCTATTCTTACTTCATTTTGAATTACAAATGTTACCCTAAATGTATCACTAATTCAAATTTTTATATTAGGATGATATTTCTTGAACCTCTTATTCTAAATTTCACTTTGATTTTAACAGAGTGAAAGTGTCTAAATTTCAAATTAACTTAACTCCTTTATAAGTTATAGAACTTACCCTTTCATTTTATATTTACCTAAATTTCAATTTTGGCTTATCTTTTTCTATTTTATTGATAACAATTTTTTTTCTATGTGTACATTTTCTCTTTACTTTCTCTAGTTACAATTTGTAGCTTCAATATTATCATCAAATATCTTACAGTTAAATTATGAATATAACTTCACAAGATATTTGTACTTAGCTTTTAGATCCATACATTATGATAATCACTTAATCATTATTATTTCTTAATACTAAATATGTAAGGGTATATGATTAAAGTTCTAAATTCTAGCTCTCAACTAATTTATTCTATAAGGAATACCTTATAGTCAAATTGTGCAATTCTAATCGCAAGATATTCATATTTTAGTTTTGCTAAGCAAAATTACAATCAATCCTTAATTTCTAACCCAAAAATAATAATTTCCCCTTTGATATTTATAATATAAACCCAAGGTAAAATTATTTCATTTACTAATTTCTTTTAAAAACAAAACCATTTTTATAAAATAAACAAATATGCACTCAATATAATAATACTCTCATAACTCATTCTAGGGTGTTACTAAGCCTAGCTCTAATAAGTTACACATCCTAGGATAGTACTAATCCTATCTCTAATGAGACTTACCCCTATCAAGCTTCGGTGTTCGCTCAACCAAAAGCTCTGATACCAAATGTAAAGTCTCGTTTTCACGTACTCTTTGAATCGACAATAAACCACACATGTCCAACTCGAATTGCATGAAAAGACGGATCTTTAAAGGTAATAAAGAAAAGTAGACAGAACAGAGTCTTACACGAATGGAATAACATATAATATTGAACAAATATTTTACAGCGGATAACTTTTAAATACATATATCGGAGTCTAGCCTAAATTCAGCTTGGACAGTTATAAAATCTGCCCTTACAAATGCTGACAAACATCAAACAAAATACAATAAGTACAACGGATAATAGAATATGCTTATACGTCGATGAATATCTCCATCTCTCTTTTAAAAACTCTAACCGCCTTCGGCTATCCTAAAACTACTCGGATCTGACCCGAGCATTGAAAATACCCGGATCAGGCTTGATAAACCAGCGTGAGAAAAACTCAATAATAGATGACAATGTCATATATCGACCTTTTTAAAAATCCTTTGAAAATAAAGAGTATCTCATAAGACCACGCCCATAGATAAACACAGACGGGTTTTGCCTTATGATAACTAAAAAACATTTATATCAAAACATTTGATATTATTTCTAATGACATCTCTTTGAAAATATTTGCAAATAAACTTATTAATTTTATCCGAAATGGTTACCCATATAGCATTTCGAGGCTATTCATTATGCCAATACAAACAAAACCGTAGGTTCTTATTGGAGAATGGATTTCCATACAAATGACCAGGCGCAGGATCTACCTTTCGAAATGGGTACACTTCTAGATAGATGTCCCGAGGAACCATCACAAAGCTCCTCTACCAACACAAGAACAGCCTACCTCTGTAACTAGATAGTACCGAATATGTCATCCCCCAGTCGTTACCGACATTTAACCGAGCGCTCATTTTCCATACACCACATTAATTTACATCTTAAACGTCATAACGTGAAAAAAATATCTAGAAGGGGATGATCATACCCTACTTGGGAATGACCCACTTAGCCTTGCTGCATCCAATCATGTTTCAGTCATTTCCGATTTGATGAGGCTTGAGGCTACGATTACCTTTTCACAAAGCACATATCACATCTTTGAATGTCATATTGCCAATTCCGTTAACTACTAATTGCCTTCCACAAAAATACAACCCTTGAGCTCGTATGTATCAAGGAGGGTGTTAAGCTATGAGAAGTTGCCTTCTCCGCCACTGATGTACGTTTGTAAAAACCAATGTACGTAATCTTTAGAAATGCAATGTCAGACAAACGTCCATACAAGTTGTCCAGGAACAGGACAAAGTGAAGGCACTTTCCTCGGCCATTACTAGGTGAGAATCCCTTGCAATCCGCAAAATCTCCATTACGAGGAGACCACTGCTATAAATAACTCTATAATGGGGGCCAACCAGAGCATGTTCAATAAGAAGTCTTCACGCTAGGAAGATTCACGGTCTTCAATCACCATCTTCAACATGTCTTCACATTCAAACGTATACATTGGTTCGTAGTGGTTTTCGGATAGGAATTAACCAAATCCGACCCTGGTTCCTTTGAAATCCAATCATCGATAAAAGTGAATATGAGTATATAGGATTTATTAAGTCTCTTTTCACTTTCAATTCTTTTCGATGATTTCCAAATCTCTTTCTTTCAACTTAGGATAATTCTAAGTAATTCATTCTTTTGCTTCAAAAAATATTTGAATTTCAATAATTATTTCTTGATCCAAACTTCTTAACTTTTAGCCGGGTCAAAAACAATGTTATTTAAGACATCATTTACGATAAAGCCTAAATAAATCTTAGCAAACATTTTTGAGTAAATAGGATCATAGAAATCATTCATTTTGAAGATTTCTTAAATTTTGGATAATACCAATCTTCTTTTAAATTCAAAATCTTAATAAAAATCTTTTTATTTAAGAGCATCCGGGCTTTCTCTTCGATCTGTTCCACCTCTCGCCTAAGGAAAGAAAACATAGGACAGGTAAGTTCAGGGCACTGGTTCCTCCATCCCTAACCTTAGTTAAATACCTTGTTTTATCTTCCCAGATTTCACAGGCGGGACAAATGCACTAGTCGTTTCCGCATACTCAGATTTTCAACTTTATTTTGGAATTGCTTATAAATATTCCAAATTATCTTTTAAAATGATTAATTACCCTTTTCAAAACATTCACAATTATTCTGGGAAACGTCGTTACATTTAAACTCATTTTCCAAAAGTTATACAATTCATAGCAGAAAAGTGCTATGGAAAGTGCTAAATAAGCTTATTTGAATTAAACAACTTTCAAATATTTGAAAATTCATATTTTCCGATCCAAATCTCTTTTAAATCATTTAAATATATTTATCAAATTTATTCCATATTTTTCCATAACTAAAAACGGTCATTTAAGCAGATTTCTATTATGGTCACTTAAATGCACTATCGCGATTTTTCTAGAAAATTGATTTGGACTTATTTCAAAATCTACTCAACGAAACTTTGATTTTCTTTCTTCGTTTAGAAGATACGGATAAAATAGTCCAAAATTTCCTTATCTCGAAGAATTCCGAGCCATATTCCACTCTACACATTCATTTGAACTTTTCGACACGAAAACGCGAACTACCGTTGCGCGACGCGTCTAGTTTTAACTTTATTTTTCAATATTTGAAATAATCCATTCAAATTGGATTTCAACACTTATAAAATCATTACAAACCATTTTAAATCAATATTCTCACTTTTTAAAGCTTTTACAATATATTTTCACTATTACCATAATTATAATATTATTATATTCCCATTATTTTAATATTAAATTTTAAATTCCAGTTTCAACTCAATTTCAATTCTAATGCCAAACTAAACACATTTAAAACTTAGATTTCTAATCTAATTTCAATTTAAACTTCAATTCAATCTCAAACTAAACTTCACTTTTTCAAAATCGATTTCAATTTCAATTTCACTATTCATCTCGATTTCAATTTCTAATTAGCTATCCTTTTCAAATCCGTTTCACTTCAAATTTCAAATTCTCTTTCATTTTAACTTTAATTTTACTTCTAAATGAAAAGAGACTTATTTTTCCATAATATCTCATATTACTAAAATATGGTCTTTTTAAACAAAGGGATTACTTAATTAATAGAAATTTGATATCCAAATTATCATCATATCCAAACAACAATCATATAACATTAACATTTTCGATACGGTGAATGTCATAACATTACCATAGATTATCCAACATTTTCAAACAATCAATCAAACATCCATATCATCAAATAGTGATTATCTAACATAACAATTAAGCATGATAATCAATATGATTTAAAAAGTTCTCACCTTCATATCCACTCCGTCAAACTTTAACGTAAGAATTATGTCTCTCGCTAATGTGCTATTTCCAACATCTCACCTTTTTCCTGTTTCCTTTCCGAACGCTTTTGTTTTCCTTTTCCTTTTATTTTTTTCTCTCTTTTTTTTCTTTTTATTTTCTTTTTTTATTTTGGTCGAAAGCTTTTGGAGGGGAATGGGTGTATGGCCTTGGGTATGTGAGTGTGGAGGATTTGGGGT
Source organism: Allium cepa (assembly GCA_030765085.1). Classification (NCBI taxonomy): domain Eukaryota; kingdom Viridiplantae; phylum Streptophyta; class Magnoliopsida; order Asparagales; family Amaryllidaceae; genus Allium; species Allium cepa. The sequence continues at coordinate 281,212,115 of CM060934.1, read as the reverse complement.
GTGTAGGCTTGGGTTTTGGTGAGGTGGTGCTCGGCCTAGGGGTGTAGGGGCTCGGCTTGGGCTTTAGGGGGTACGTCCTTGGGGTTTGGAAGGGGTAGGTGGGTGTAGGAGCTTGGCCGTGGGTTTTGAGGTGAGGAGGAGGTGGGTAGGTGGTAGTTTGGCTTGGTTTTGGTGGTGTAAGGTGATGGTTTGGAGTGTGGAGGTGGTAGCTTGAAGGTAGAAGAGAAATGAAGAGGTGGGAAGCCATGGAAATGGAGGTGAAGAAGAAGGAGAAAGTGAAGAAGAAGGTAGTGAATGAAGTGTGAAAAATGAAAGGTATGGATGCATATTTATATTTGAACTTTGGATGACAAATGACTAAAATACCCTTCTCTACTTTTTTGATTTTTCATTTACTTTTTTACCCATGATTTGACCTTTACTTAATGGAGAAGAAATGGTTTGATTTGCATGTGTACTTATGAAATGATGTTTGCCTTATTTTCTTAAATTTTTAAAAGAAGACTTTTGCTTGATTTGACTTGCATTAAATGGATTAGTATGTATGCATTAATGGTGAGCATATGTGTCATTAATTCCTTTAGTTAGTTATCTATTCACTTTCCATTTGCTTGAATTCTAAGTATATAACTTATATCATGTGTAAGAGAAAAGAAAGTTATGTAATGATGTTGTTTTATTTGTTTACTTTTACACTCTTTTGTCAAATCATTTATTAACATTATTTTTATCATTTATGTAAATATTTTCAAAAGTGAACTCCTTTTGTCTTTTAGTGCTAAATGTAAAGTGTTTAAATATTTGTAAACTTGTATTTATAAGTTAGAAAATGTATCAAGTTGCAACAACTTGTCGACAACTTGTTTTGGTTGAAAACGGTGTTTTTGTCGACAAAGTTTACAGTCAAAATTTGACGTTTTAATTAAGCTATATATTGAAGTAAAACAAACTTTAAAATGAACTTTTTACTTCTTTAAATAAATTAAAACAAGTCTCATTATTTTTAAAAATCTATTTAAATAATATCAAAATCTCTAATTTTACGGTGTATGTAAAACTGACAAAATGCGACAAATTTTGGTTATTTTTGTAAAACGATTATTGACAAACTTTTAAATCTTTTAACATACTTTTATTGTCTTTATTAGATGTTTTAAATAAGACTTATCTTTTTAAATAAATATTTAAATTCATTTATTTAAGCCTTTATTTATTATTAACAAAACTTAACTTTGTCGATTTATTCTAAAATCCAAATTTATACTTTTTAATTTATTAACTATAAGAATAGATAATTTATTTACTATATATAACATTTTTATCTAAGATTTAAATTCCTTTTAAATTTAAAACGAACGAAATCTCTTATTTTCGAACTAGCGAAACTATGGGTTGTTACAATAAGTGTCATAAAGAACATTATGAGTTATTTTGTGTAGATCCTTTTACCCTATAAAGAGCTTCCATTCCAATCTGCTTATTTTAATCTTCTGCTGCATGACATCTTATTCCATATCCATAACCTTTTTGGAAGACGATTCCACTTGTGCTTTGTAATTTGCCTCCCCTTTATTTCCTACCTCAATATCCAAGGCGGTGACATCCAAATTCTGTCTCAACTTTAAAATTTCTTCTTAGGCATTAGCAAGACTCGGCTCCAAATTGTTGATCCTATTGTGCAGTTACATCCCAAGAGCAGTGACCTAATAGCACAAGGATTATAGTAAATAAAATGTATTTAAAACCATAACCTGATGAAAGCAACTTTACAATATGTTAACCGAAAAGCCATAACAGTGCGAGTCCAAGAAAACTTCTTTGGAAGGCGAACTAGAAGCAGGTAACAAAGCAGTGGTCGGTGCATTGTAATCATCAATAAGTAAATGACATATCCTCTCAATTAAATTATACACTTCACCTTCTCCTGGAATAACCGGGAAGCATGAGGAGGGTGGATGAATGCTAATGCGCGGTAAGGAAGTCATGGTAACTATGGGAAGAGGCGGAGGGTCATCCACCCTCGGTTGTTTCTATGCACTCTCGTATGTGGAAGATCTCCTGCTTGCCTCTTCTTTTCACTTTTCCACTTCTTTGAAATAAAAGCAGCATCAAACGACAACATTGAATCTGCGCAGTAAAATGGTCAGTGTAAATACATACAAACTTTTAAATTTTAAACGAGTCTAAATGAATAACAAACAGCTAAACTATATATATGTATATCGTGTGGAACAAGAATGTCAAAATCATACGTAAAAATTGATCTATAAAATTAATGGTGCATGCATGGAAAATAATGTCAATGCAGTAAATCTTTAGTAAAAAGATTAGACCCCTTCCGTGCATCATTAGATAACCTCAATACATCTTCCCTACATTGAGAAAATGGCTCCTTTTCCTCTTTAGTGAAGTCATAACGATCTTATAAAGGAGAAGAGGATACAAATTAGTGCAAGAAAGGAAGTTAAAAGAAAATGAAATATGAAGGAGAGTGGATGCGACATCGGGCTATTTGTGACGACTCGAAAAAAATTTGACATTTGAAATTTAAAATATTTGATTGAATTTTAAAATTTAGAGGTTTAGCTAACTTGAATTTCAAATATCAGAATGAGTTTGACAATTAAAATATTGAATTTAATTTATTGAAGATGGATAAAAATTTGATTCTTCAGTTATAAGATGATTTAAAATAATTTCAAGGGTTAGAAAATATATATTTCCAATACTTAATATGATGGAAGCTTCAGAATTGGATTTAACAGTGATTTATTCAGTTTTGAAATTATATCGTTTAAATCGATATTTAAAAATGGCCTTTCGAGGCACAGTCTCGGAATTCGACGAAACCAGTTCCATTGGATCCGTAATAGTGTATTATTATTGATTTCAATTTTCGTAGCATTCGGAGTTGTCGTGTGACCGTACGATAAACAAACACGCTGAAAATTTTATTGAAATTTAATTTAATAGCTGGATTCAAAAAGCTATCTTCTCCATACGATCGAATTTGAACCCAAAACCTTTTCCATTGTGTTCGGAATAGGCGTATAACATTATAAACGCCTAGCGGCATGCCTTGATTTGAAGTCGAGATTTTGAATTGCATGATTTAGAACAATTTCGAATTTGAATTTAAATTAAATATTTATATGTGTTTAATATAATTTCTCAAGGAAAATTTTTACACGTTGCTTTCTTTAAACACTTGGCAAACGTTATTACACGCGTTCTTTTCTTCCCTTGGTAATGAAGAGCAAACATAGAAGAAAATTTCTATTTGCATGCCAAAAAGAAAAATTGAAATCAATGGTGGACGAACAAAAATCAAGTGCCCTCTACAATTTAAATCCCAATTTCTCTTCCTCCTCAGTTTGAAACGGATTCGTTCAAGAAAAAAATATACCTACGAATCACGATAGGATCGCGATCGCACGAGCGAGGAGGGCTGGGCGCGAGTGCACACGGAACTGGCAGTGGCGATGGGTTTTGGCATCTCGAGGTTGATCGATTTAGGGTTTGAGGTAGAGGGTCGCAAGGCATCTGGCGATGGTTTAAAAGATGATGGGGTTGTGGTCATGGCGGCCTCGAGGAAAATTGGGCAGATGATCAAGTATGGCTAAGGTTTCGTGCACTTGACTACATGGTGAAGCTCGAGCCTGGGCTTGCTCGATTTGTAATGAGGCACAACAGATTGTTTTCTCTCTTGTTTTTGTTTTATAAAAATAAATTTACAGTAAAAATATTTACAGTAAGGGATACTATCTGTTTACATTAGACTAAAAGAGAATATTATATGCATGCAGGAAATAATTTTTACAATGGAAAGAAAATATATGTGTATATATAAAATTACAGTAATAAAAAAAATTGGTTTATATAAAATCAGATTTTTATCTATGCATATTTTATAATAACATATATAGTTTCAAAAGGAATTTTTTTTCAGTTTAAATTAAAATCCTTTGGTTAATTAAATTGTTTAATAATAAGTGTTTATTCAACTAGTTCAAATATTTTATTAAAATAAAATTTGTTTGAAATTAAATTTATTAAATAAAATAAAATTTATTAAATGGAAATTTACTATTCGATTTATTTCGAATATTAATCAACTGAATAATTGTTTGATACAAGGTCTAAAATCGAGAAAGAAGTCAAATTGGATTGGATTGCAAAATAAAAAGGGAAAATGTGAGATCTTCTCACTCAAATTATAATAATTGAAAATTTCAGTAATTGATTGATTGTTGAATTGTGATAGTTAAATTTAAAATTGATTGATTGCGTGCTTGTACGATTAATTTATTATCAGTTATATTAGTTTAGACCCTATGCGCCGCATAATAGCGGGTGATATTATATATTAAACCCACATACCGCGATATTCCACATCGAATTGGAATTGGTATTGTATATGTATTTGGATCGATTGATTTCCCACATTATATAGCGGATGAGACCATATGCGCTGCATAATAGCGGATGATATTATATAAATCCCATGTACCGCGATATTCCACCTTGAAGTGGAATTGGTATTTAATTGTTGTGCTAACATCTGTGGATGCAGGGAAACAAGTTGGAGGGATCTAACTGGATTCCTCAAATAATTGAATTTGTTTCAATGATTGTGTGTTGTTTATTTAAAATATGTATGTGATCATATTTGTGATTGAAATCGTTGAAGGCTATAATTTAGCCGAATATACTTTTGGTACCGTAGGATACCAGAAATAAATAGAAATTGGATTTTTGAAATTTAAGTAGAAAATTTATAGTAAATTAATTTTAGAAAATTTAATAAATTTAAAAGAAGGAATTTGTTTCAAAAGATAATAAATTTGGTGCTCGAAATAAATTGGGGAATCAATTTGAAATTTGATTTGGTGTTTTGAAAATAAATTGGAAAATCAATTTGATATTGATTTGGTAAAATATAATAAATATTTGGGAAATTGATCTAAAATTGATTTGGTGTTGAAAAAAAAATTTGTGGAAATCAATTTTGAAAATCGATTTGGTGTTTTGAAGTAAATGTTTGAAAAAAATCAATTTGGGATTTGATTTGGTATTTGAAATAAATTTGGAAATCAAATTGAGAATTTATTTGGTGTTGAAAGTGAATATTTTTGAAATCGATTTAAACATCACATATAAGTGGATATTTGGCAATTTGAATTCACAATGGGAATTCAAAAAGTAAAGGGAATTTGCTTTAAAAATAAACATTGTTTTATTTTTAAAAGTGTGGAAAGAAATCTACGGATTTGGAACATAAATTTAAAATAAATCCAGAAAGATTTATAAATTGATTTAAATGAACCATTTTAGAATGGAAGGCATACTTTCCCTGGAAAGCCGAGTATATTTTCAAAGTAACATTTAAAGTTTAAATTAAAAGTTCTAGAAATTGTTTTGAAAAATATTGTTAGAGAATTATTTTTGGGAATTGTTTTAAATCTTTAAAGTAAAGATTTATTTAGTTAATTAAAGGAATGATTATTTTAAAGATTTAATTGATATTTGATTTAAAAATTGGTTATCTAAATATTTATACCCTATCTACTAATTTTATTTCAAAATTTTGTTTTGGACTTAAAGTTTATAAGTGATATTAGCATAATATTTTCATAACTAATAATAAAGAAAGTGTTAAAATAGTTTTGTTTTAAAATGTTTCCAAATATATTTTGGATAAGTGTTTTAAATTATTTTTAAAGTATTTGAGCTCGGCAAATTTTCAGTGGAATTAAATAAATATTTGAAAATTTATTCCACGTGAGGAAAGTGATTTGAAATTTGTTTTCAAAGGATTGAAGTGTGAAATGCAATTTGAAATTTGTTTTCAAAAGATTGAAAGGTGAAAAATGATTTGAAATTTGTTTTCAAAGCGATGAAGTGTTAAAAACATATCTTGCGAAGATATTTTGAAAATAAATAATTGGGTGAAGAATTATTTAAATCTGGTGACTATTGTGAGTATTGTTGATAGGTAAACAATCGACTATCAGTATTGGCGTTCAAATGGCACTTGAATTTCGATGCCACCGGGGGTCCGATTCTAAATGGATATTCGAAACCAACATCGAACCTTTGTGATTGTGATGGATCTTTTGTTTAAGAGATCAAAGTGGAAATTTTGTTGTGATTTGTTTGAAATCTGATTGAATACTTATTTTAAAAAAAATAAGCACTCATTATTCGGATTAGCTGAGAGAGGACTTTGTGTCTTAAAACCCATTTCGAATAATGATACGACGAAATGGGATTGCATTTGAAGATGGTGTTGAAGACGGGTATTTTCGAAAGTGCAAGGATTACTTGTCGAATGTCTCTGCACCGAGTTGCTTCGGTATAGAGTTTTTATCACCCTTTGTGATAGGGATTCCGGACGGGATTAGTGAATATCCAGATTGCAATGGCTTCTTTTAAAGTGCATTCGGTTCCGTTCGATCCCGGAACGGACTTGTATGGATGTGTCTCTGACGTTACACTTTGAGATGTAAAGCGGGTTTCTATCAAATACATTTCTGTTGGTGGCGAAGAATTTATTCTCTTGGCTTAACACCCTTCTCTGAGACGTACGAGCTCAGAGGTTATGTAGTTGATGGTTACTAGTGATCTACTCTCAAATTGGTAATGTAGCATACGAAGTGCTGCTGATCATTTATTGATCGAAGCATGACTTTGTGAAAAGTGTAGCTTTGTGGATGAGACTTCGTCGGACCTCACACCCCGGAAATGGCCAAACAGGAAAGATGCAGCAATGTTATTTGGGGATAGCGCCATCTGAGGGTATGTCATTTCCTTCTGGAAAAGGGTAGTGTCATGGTATGGAGCCTAGATATTTTACCTATGTTGATGCTACAAATTATTATACTTTGTGGTTGTTGCTTTGTGGTTGAGGATCCTCGGATAAAGGTCGCAAATGACAGGGGTATGGCATACTCATATAGTAGTTACCTAGTTACAGAGGTAATCTGGCCTTGTGTTGGCAGAGATCTGGTTAGGTTCTCGAGGCGTCCCTCCAGAGGCGTACTCATGTGTCCAAGGAAGTTCCTTAGCCTAACCATTTGTTGGAAATCCAATTATCAATACGTTCCTTGTACGGTTTTAGTTGTAGAACCTGCCATCTACTATGGTAGCTATAGTAGGCATACTATAGTGGTACGTATGCCGGCTAAGATTTATATTATACTTGCAAGTGTTTCCCACACTATGCACTAATAATAATATCAAAAAGAATTTGCTTATCAAGCATGTTTGACTACCATAAGGAGAAATTTCCCCCAAGTGTGTGATTGCATTGTGTGTGTGCCGGGAGGCCTTATGGTAGTTTCATTTTCCAAAAGCATTGCGGATTTCTTTTCCTATCTTTATGAAAAATAACCATTTTTAAGATCTCACATCAGTCCCATGACTGACCTGGAGTTTATTGTTCCCTTTCTAAGCCTGAGTGCCTACAATTTTCCACACGGGCAGCCTACAGTCAGATTATCAGTTATTCTGGAACGAAGTCAGAAAAGAGATGATGTGGAGATCAGAAGCAAGCTGGATGGCAAAGCGTATCATTATAGTATGTAGTGTCCGTTGCGTTTGGGTAATTGCAAGTCATATTTTTCTTGTACACAAGTTATTATAACTACCAGTTTTGTGTTGTTCGTTGTAAATTCTGACGTTGTAATGTCAAAACAGATATAGTGCTTTTGTTTTAAAGATTATTCATTCATCTATTATATCTGTTCCGCTGCGAAATGTGAGATTCTGTTATTGTTTATGTTTCTTCTTCTATCTTCTTCTTCTTAAACCCTAACGGTTCGGTTTTCCGGCATTCGACTGTGCGACATTGGATACAGTGTACGTATCAATGTCGACTTTCGAAAGTCGAAAAATTAGGTCGTTACAATGTGGTATCGGAGCATTTGGTTAAGAGACGACCTTGGCTTTGGTGGGGATTGCTCATTAGAGATAGAGTCGGTAGTACTCTAGAATGAGTTTGAGTGTAATAATAGATATGAGCGCTTATTTGTTAGTGAATATAAAATTGTTTTATATTTTGTTGACTTATCGGTTGATTGTTTATAGATTCTGGTTGGTGAGTTTGGCCGACTGTATCGATAGGGGTTTCTAAACTCTTAAACAAGATAAACCGACAATGTGATATTTTAAAATCGGTTGAATGAGATAATTTTACCCAAATTATTTTTGTATATAAAAGGAATAATTTTTTCGTAAACTATTATAGTACTATATGGTTGCTTGGTTATTAGGAAGTCATAATACTAAATTATTATCATTGATCATTGAATAGGAAATTGAAATCGTAACTCCAAAGTTAAGAAATAAATTCACATACAAATGGAATTTGAGAATGTAAGTTGTAAACGTGATTTGTAATTTGAAATGGAATTCCATAGGAATGTTTGGAAATGTTTTTGGGAAGATTTAAAATTTGGAAAATCTGAAAATTAAATCCCTTTTGATTTGGAAATGATTTTCAAGGGTTTTGAAAAATAGTTTTGGAGGGATGAAAAGCACTAAACTCGTTTTGGTCGCTGGAAAATAATTCCGATGATGATCGCGATATCATCGATGTTCATTTTCGAGTTTCCATGAGAGGAATTGCTGCCAAATTATTTTAAAATGAAAATTGCTTGGAAACTGGGTTTGGTTTTGGAAATTCAAAGGATAATTTGAATTGATTTCAAAAAATGGTTTTGAAAAGATAGAAAGACTTTGGAATCTAGTAAAAATAGTTATGGAATAAAATTTATTAAGGCGGAAAATAAAATTGTGAATGAATAAATGAATTTACAATTGTAAGCAAATGAAAGTGAAATCGAATGTTGAAATTCATTTCGAATGTGTAAGCAAATAAAACTGGAATTGGAATTAAATTTGATTTGTGATAAACAAAGTAAAGTAGAAAATTTGTCAAAAAGGATCAAATAAAGTGAAGTATTAAAGTAAGATTAGTAAGTCAAACTAATTGAAAGAATGACAAATTCAATATGGTTTGAAATGAATTGAATTCAATATTTATAATTAAAAGGTAAATTAAATTCATATGGAATTTGAAATCCAGTTTAAATATATGTGGTTATAAACCAAAATGGTGAATTGAAAATAAATTTTTGAGAATGAACAAAAGAATAAAACTGGAATTGAAACTGAATATTGGAAATTGAATTGTGTGAAATAAAATAAAGTTATAGAATTAGTTCGAAGTGAACTAATGATAATAAAGGTGGAAATGAAAAAAATGGTTTGAGATAAAATGAATTGGAATTTGTAATGAATTAGTAAACGAAACTAATTTAAAATAGTGATATGAATCAGTTGTGAATGAAAGATAATTGATAAAATTCAAAATTCAGAAGGTAAACTGAATCCAAATAGAATTGAAAGTGTAAATTGAATTCAGATGAAATTGAAAATTTAAGATTGAATGAAAAGGGATATATAACTTCAATAGAGAAGTAAAAATGGTATAAGAAGTAAGTATTCAAACTTTTGTAATGAAATGTGCAAAATGATTTTTAATGTAGAAATTAGATATGGTTGTTAAATAACATACAGGTATATTAAAGGAAATGGAATTAGGATTTTGATTTCCAAGATAAATTGCATTGCTCCAAAAAGTATGTATTTAAATTCCTATATGAAATTTGATGATTTTCTTGTCCATCCACTTGGTTTTTCGTTTTCTTTTAAAATCTGAGGGGTCGTGGTGGCATTTTGTAGTCGTACCGAGCTAGCTGCACAAAAGAGACGCTGGCGAAATTTTTCGAAAATTTTGGAAGTTAGAAAATTTTGGAGGAAATTTTGAAATTTTGAAATTTGCATTTAAACTTAAATTTGAATTGACGAGAAAATAATGTTGTTTGGAATTTGTGGAAGGTTTTGGAAAGATAGTTGAAGTGGTAACGGGTCTTTAATAAAAAGATTTGTTTTGGCAAGTTGATTAAACTGTTTTGGTTCTGGGAAAATAATAAGCGAGTTATGGATCATTCTTCTTAACTTGTAATTTCGAGATGAAATTCTTTTAAGCGGGGAAGGATGTAATGACTCGAAAAAATTTCGACATTTAAAATTTAAAATATTTGATTGAATTTTAATATTTAGAGGTTGATTTAACTTGAATTTCAAATATCAGAATGAGTTTGACAATTAAAATATTGAATTTAATTTATTGAAGATGGATAAAAATTTGAATCTTCGGTTATAAGCTGATTTAAAATATTTTCAAGGCTTAGAAAATTTATATTTACAATGCTGAAGAGCTTCAGAATTGGATTTAACAGTGATTTATTCAGTTTTGAAATTATATCATTTAAATCGATATTTAAAATAAGCCTTTTCGAGGCACAGTCTCAAAATTTGACAAAACCTGTCCTATTGGACCCGTAATAGTGTATTATTATCGGATTTCAATTTCAAACGCGCAGAAAGTTTTATTGAAATTTAATTTAATAGCTGGGTTCAAAAAGCTAACTTATCCATACAATCGAACTTGGACCCGAAAACTTTTCCATTGCATTCGGAATAGGCCTATAACATTATAAACGCCTAGCGGCACACCTCGATTTGAAGTCGGGATTTTGAATTGCATAACTTGGAACGATTTCGAATTTGAATTTAAATTAAATATTTATATGTGTTTAATATGATTTCTCATGGCAAATTTATACACGTTGCTTTCTTTACTAACACTTGGCAAACGTTATTACAAACGTTCTTTTCTTCCCTTAGTAATTAGATGAAGACTAAACATAGAAGAAAATTTCTATTTGCGTGCCGAATAGAAAATTTAAAATCAATAGCGGACGAACAAAAATCAAGTGCCTTCCATAATTTAAATCCCAATTTCTCTTCCTCCTTAGTTTGAAACCAATTCGTTCAAGAAAAAATATATAAATACGAATAGCGATAGGATCGCGATCGCACGAACGAGGAGGGCTGGGCACGCATGCACACGGAACTGGCAGTGGCGATGAGTTTTGGCATCTCGAGGTTGATCGATTTAGGGTGTGAGGCAGAGGGTCATAAGGCATCTGCCGATGGTTTCGAAGATGATGGTGTTGTGGTCATGGCGGCCTCGAGGAAAATTGGGCAGGTGATCATGTACGGCTAGGGTTTCATGCACGCGACTGCGTGGTGAAGCTCGAGCCTGGGTTTGCTCGATTTGCAGCAAGGTACAACAGATTTTTTTCTCTTTTGTTTTTGTTTTATAAAAATAAATTTACAGTAAAACTATTTATAGTAAGGGATACTATTTGTTTACAGTGGATTAAAAGAGAATATTATATGCATGTAGGAAATAATTTTTATAATGGAAAGAAAATATATGTATATATATAAATTTACAGTAATAAAAAAAATTGGTTTATATAAAATCATATTTTTAGCTATGTATATTTTATAATTACATATATAGTTCAAAAGGAATTTTTTTAGCTTAAATTAAAATCCTTTGGTTGATTAAATTGTTAAATAATAAGTGATTATTCAACTAGTTCGAATATTTTATTAAAAGAAAATTCGTTTGAAATTAAATTTATTAGATAAAATAAAATTTATTAAATGGAAATTTACTATTCGATTTATTTCAAATATTATTCAACTGAATAATTGTTTGATATAAGGTCTAAAATCGAGAAACAAGTCAAATTGGATTGGATTGCAAAATGAAAAGGGCAAATGTGAGATCTTCTAACTCAAATTATAATAATTGAAAATTTCAGTTATTGATTGATTGTTGAATTGTGATAGTTAAATTTAAAATTGATTTATTGTGTGCATGGATGATTAATTTATTATCAGTTATATTAGTTTAGACCCTATGCGCCGCATGATAGTGGGTGATATTATATATTAAACCCATATACCACGATATTCCTCCTCGAAGTGGAATTGGTATTATAGATGTATTTGGAGTGATTGATTTCCCGCATTATATAGCGGATGAGACCCTATGCGCCGCACAATAGCGGATGGTATTATATAAATCCCATATACCACGATATTCCACCTCGAAGTGGAGTTGGTATTTAATTGTTGTGCTAACATCTATGGATGCAGGGAAACAGGTTAGAGGGATCCAACTGGACTCCTTAAATAATTGGATTTGTTTCAATGATTGTGTGTTGTTTATTTAGAATCAGTATGTGATCATATTTATGACTGAAATCGTTGAAGGCTATAATTTACCAGAATATATTTTTGGTATCGTAGGATACCAGAAATAAATAAAAATTGGATATTTGAAATTTAAGTAGAAAATTTATAGTAAATTAATTTTATAAAATCAAATAAATATAAAAGAAGGAATTTGTTCCAAAAGATAATAAATTAGGTGTTTGAAATAAATTTGAGAATCAATTTCAAATTTGATTTGGTGTTTCGAAAATAAATTGGAAAATCATTTTGATATTGATTTGGTAAAAAATAATAAATATTTGGGAAATCGATCTAAAATTGATTTGGTGTTTTAAAAAATAAATTTTGGAAAATCAGTTCTGAAAATCAATTTGGTGTTTTGAAGTAAATATTTGGAAAAAAATCAATTTGGGATTTGATTTGGTATTTGAAATAAATTTGGAAATCAAATTGAGAATTGATTTGGTGTTGAAAGTGGATATTTTTTAAATCGATTTAAAAATCACATATAATTGGATATTTGGGAATTTGAATTCACAATGGGAATTTAAAATGGAAAGGGAAATTTGCTTTAAAAATAAACATTGTTTTATTTTAAAAGTGTGGATAGAAATTTACGGATTTGGAACGTTAATTTAAAATAAATCCAGAAAGATTTATATATTGATTTAAATGAACCATTTTAGAATGGAAGGTGTACTTTCCCTAAGTAACTTTTAATGTATAAATTAAAACTCCTAGAAATTGTTTTGAAAAGTATTGTAGAGAAATTATTTTTGGGAATTGTTTTAAATCTTTAAAGTAATGATTTATTTATTTAATTATAGAAATGATTATTTTAAAGACTAAATTGATATTTGATTTAGAAATTGGTTATCTAAATATTTATACTCTGTCTACTAATTTTATTTCAAAATTTTGTTTTGGACTTAAAGTTTATATGTGATATTAGCATAATATTTTCATAACTAATGACTAAGTAAGTGTTAAAATAGTTTTATTTTAAAATGTTTCCAAATATATTTTGGATAAGTGATTTAAATAATTTTTAAAGTATTTGAACTCGGCAAATTTTCAGTGGAATTGAATAAATATGTGAAAATTTATTCCACGTGAGGAAAGTGATTTGAAATTTGTTTTCAAAGGATTGAAGTGTGAAAAACAATTTGAATTTTTTTTCAAAAGATTGAAAGGTGAAAAGCGATTTGAAATTTTTTTTAAAGTGCTGAGGTGTTAAAATATATCTTGCGAAGATATGTTGAAAATAAATAATTGGGCGAGGAATTATTTAAATCTGGTGCTGTTGTGAGTATTGATTGATAGTTAAACAGGACTATCAATATTGGCCTTCAAATGGCATTTGAATTTCGATGCGACCGGGGTCGAATTCCAAATGGATATTCGAAACCCACATTGAACCTTTGTGATTGTGATGGATCTTTTGTTCAAAACATCAAAGTGGAAATATTGTTGTGATTTGTTTGAAATCTGATTGAACACTTATTTTAAAAAAAATAAGCGCTCATTATTCGGATTAGCTAGGAGAGGACTTTGTGTCATAAAACCCATTCCGAATAATGATACGATGATATGGGATTGCATTTGAAGATGGTGTTGAAGACCGGGCATTTTCTAATGCGAAAGGATTACCTGTCGAATGTCTTTGCACCGAGTTACTACGGTATTGATATTTTATCGCCCTTTGTGATGGGGATTCTGGACGTGATTAGTGAATATCTGAATTGCGACGGCTTCTTTTGAAGTGCCTTCGGTTCCGTTCGATCCCGGAACAGACTTGTATGGATTTGTGTTTGATGTTACACTTTGAGATGTAAAGCTGGTTTCTATCAAATACATTTCTGTTGGTGCGGAGAATTTATTCTTTTAGCTTAACCCCCTTCTCTGAGACTTACGAGCTCAGAGGTTATGTAGTTGATGGTTACTAGTGATATATTCTCAAATTGGTAGTGTGGCATACGAAGTGCTGCTGATCATTTGTTGATTGAAGCATGACTTTGTGAAAAGTGTAGCCTTATGGACAAGACTTCGTCGGACCTCACATCCCAAAAATGGTCAAAACAGGAAAGATGCAGCAAGGTTATTTGGGGGTAGCGCCTCCTGAGGGTATGTCATTTCCTTCTGGAAAAGGGTAGTATCATGGTATGGAGCCCATATATTTTACCTATGTTGATTGTGCAAATTTATTATACTTTGTGATTGTTGCTTTGTATTTGAGGATCCTCGGATAAAGGTCGCAAACGACCGGGGGATGGCATACTCGTGTAGTAGTTACATAGTTACAGAGTGTAACATCCTGCCTTTTCGCACATTTTAAATCAATACACGTGCAATTCAAACCATACGGAATGGCGGGTTGTTATGGGGTAAAAAGGAAAAACAGAGAAGAGAAAAAAACAAAACAGAATCTTACAGCGTCTAAGATAAAATATAATAATCAATATACGGTTCATAAAACTGTTTACAAAACATTTGATTCTTTTTTATACAATAAATATCAGAGTTCGCATACCAAAAAATATCAATGAAGCGGAATACGGTGTGTAGTGGAACCATATAGTATATAATACTAATAATAATGAAATCTTCATCTTCTTCCTCCAGAAATAAAGTCTTCAAATCCAGAAACGCTCGGACTGACCCGAGCGAATTGAAAAGACAAAACACTCGAGTCAGAACTAAAAGATCTTATGTAAGTTAAATCAACAGAAACAAATATGAGTGTAGTAACTCAAAAGATGCTCGGGATTTACATCTCTTAAGGATCCGTTAAGCTATTTACTATGTAGTATATTTCGCTATTATAATAGTGTCTAATTGTAAAATAAACTTACTATTTTCTTAGCATTAAAGAGTTACCCATATAGCCCTTAGCACGTAATAATCCCAGTAGTCCATCCAGTATCAGCGCATCTCCAGATCAGGAGACTACCCTAAATACTCCACGGGCAACGGGAGAAAACCAAACTCGTACAAGGCGCGATAGGGTAGGTGACACGGCACAACTAGGCAATGCCAGGTTAGATATACCAATTACACATCCGGGCTGGTGGTAACGCGTAGCCGCAGCTACCGCCCACCTCAAGCCACACCCCCAAAAAAGAAAATTAAAAGTGGCCACCGAATCAATCCAAAAGTCAAAGTATAAAATCGAAGGGATGTGTCCGATCAAAAGTGCTACCTCATTGGCCCGAGAATCGCTCATGTTTTAGCCACCTTATGCCAACTTATGGGAGTTGGGTCCACGTATTTACCTCAAAGGAAACACCGCCACCATCCTACTTCATTCTGGAATCTCCACCACGTACACTGGTGTTAAAGTGGTTTTCGGAGTTGGCAGAGAGTATGACAACTTCCGATCCTGGTCTCTTCAACAACCAATCGTTATTATAACACCGCGGTTATTTCAAAATAATTTATACTGTAAAAGCAGAATACAATATCCCTTTCAAAACCATGCAAATACGATATCATTTATAATTTAAACCCAAAACCAATATGATATCATTTTTATTTTAAAAATATAGTCTTTCAAAAATCATAGTACTTCCAAATATATATGCCTTAAACCCATAGCTTCGAAACATAAATTTTCAATACATAAATGGTTTAAATATTAAATTACTTTATAAAATAAAATAACTTCTTTAATTTCATAAATAAATTCCAAATATCGATTTGAACCCCAAATAAACCATTTAAATTTTCATATATTTCAAAGTTTAAATATTCCACCATTTCAAAAATAAATTTTTAATTCATGTATATATATGTCAAATTCCCTTTACTATTATTTAGTTTTGAAATACTTGCTTATCAAATCCAGTATCCTTTAAATAAAACTTCCAAATTCCAAAATTGAATATTCCTCAATTTATTTAGACTGGATTTATTCACTTAAATCATTGAAAACTCGAATTTAGTTATAACACCATATTCTTTCTAAATCTAACTTTCAATAAGATCTTAATTTAAATAAAATCTCCAATCAATTTTCAAACTATCTTCTCAACTTTGATTTATAAAATCAATATAAACTCTATATTAGGATATAATTTTAAGTAAATACCTATCCATAAATATTTTAATAAAATCAACAATATTATTAAACTTACTTCATACTTAAACAATTTTATACATAGCTTAAAACCAAGAATTTAACTATATATAAAATAACCTTGATCAAATATCCGAAATCAAAGTCTCATAAAACCATATATATATTTCTTTACGAAATCATAGAAAAATCATTTCAAAATAATTATATATATATATATACACACACACCGCGGTGCCTGTATATAATTTTCTATCCTATGGTCAAGTGATACGGATATTTATCATTTCACTCCGCAATTAAAATTAAAAATGCGGTTGTATATCATTTCAAACCGCAATCCCGAATGAAATGAAAATGCATAATAACTTGCAGTTTATAATAATAAAAAATACAACATTCATTCATCCAATGTCAACCATCAACCATTTATCACAATCATCATCCAATTAAATCAATACCATCAATATATAATAGAAAATAAACAACAGGTATTTAATAGCAGTTTAATTCAATAATAAATTTAATAACTCTTTAACTGGCAGTTTATATGCAATGAAAATTTAATTAACAATTTTAACTGGCAGTTTAAATGCAATGAATAATTAATTAACAATTTTGACTCGCGGTTTAAATGCAATGAATAATTAATTAACAATTTTAACTGGCAGTTTAAATGCAATGAATAATTAATTAACAATTTTAACTTGCAGTTTAAATACAATGAATAATTAAATAACAATTTTAACTGGCAGTTTAAATGCAATGAATAATTAATTAACAATTTTTAACTGGCAGTTTAAATGCAATGAATAATTAATTAACAATTTAACTGGCAGTTTAAATGCAATGAATAATTAAATAGAAATTTAATTTAAATAAATGAAATTAACTGAGATGATGATTAAAATATGCCAAACAAACATAAATAAATTTGAAATGCATCATATACCAATTTAACAAACATAAGAATTTTTAGAAGTCGTGAGTGTGTTAAAACACTTACCTTTTGAATTTAAATTGGATTTAAATCCAATTTAAACTCAAAAATTGCACTGTCTCCAAATCCGTCCAAACCAGCACCAAAACGTTCGGAATTTTATTTCGATCCTAACAAAAAAGTCGCGGGTGAAATGGAGTTCGTATGCGAAAGTTATATAAGTTAGAACTTTTAAAATTAAATAAAAATCAAAATAAAACAAACAATACCAACTTCACGCACACATCGGCAGAAGGCACGTCACCTTCCCCTTCATCACTCAGAAATCTCTAGCGCACGCACGTGACAAATCACCGCCGCTTCCCTAACACAACACCACCTCACGAACGCGGCACCACCCACCGCTTGCCGCAACCACCTCGCGACAACCACAACACCCCCTCTCGACCCCACGACTCGCGACCCATTCCCAAATGCTCGCCGCCGTCATTTATTTTAAACCCTAAATCAAATTTCGTGCACGATCCAACCGTCGAATCTCTAATTAACTTGCATGGATGAGCTCCGCTCGAGAATCTCTACAAAACCAGAAGGGGTTTTCCAATTTGACGATGTTCGTCGTCGAGCGATGAACGACCGAAACTTCTTCGATTTTTTCTGATCGAACGATAAACTGAATCCAAAAACGAACACCACCAGTGAATTACGCTAGTCGAGAGCTTCAAATTTATTTTTTTTGAATTTTTCTGAAGGCTTTGGATTTTTATGCTTTGCATTTGATTTGCGATTGGATCTGGATCTAGAGTTTGTTTGTCTGCCATTGATGAGGAGAGAGTTGAGATCTATGTACAGATAAATGAGACTTAGGGAGGCTAGGGTTCATAGCAGGATATCTATAGGGAAAGTTGGAAAAGGATAGATCGGATCAAATAGATGTACACGCTGGACGATATATGGCCCGAAAAGCCCGTTTTCTCTCCGGAACGAAATTTGGTTAACCCGTATATCAAAATAGATGTTTTAAAATATTTTGAACGCGATAGAACAAGTTTCAAGTCCAAATTCCATCGTATGAAGAAGTTATGCTCGAATCAATATTTTCAAATTGATTTCAATTGATTTCAATTTCATTGATTTCAAGGCGTTTCAAGCCCATGCGATCAAACGACAAGTCCGATCGATACGAAACTTGAAGTCCTACAATAATTCACCGATACGGATCCGATGAAACTAGTTTCATCGAAATCCGAGTCGGTGGCCAAAATGGCTATTTTTATATTAATAAAATAAATTAAAAATAAGTTAATTAAATCGAATTTTACAAAATTACTTTAATTATTTACAATTTTTATCAGTTTGGATTACTTGGAAAATTTAGAGTCCTTTTTAAAATTTCTACATCAATTTATCATTGAAAATTCCCAATTTACAATATTAAGTTTAAATTTCAATTTATCCAGAAATTAACTTAAATTCTCAAGGAATTCATTTATTTGGTTTTTAAATCCTGTTAATTACTCCATTATCTCTAAATAAATAAATTAACATTTTTTTCATGGTTTATTATATTGTTATTCTCCATTCTCATCTTAAACTCCTTTAACGTAATATTTAAACATTTAATTTCAATTTATTGCAATAAACCCAATTACCCTAATTTATTCCAATAAATAAACAATCTTGATTATCGTTCTTATTATTCAAACAAATCGTTATCCTATAACATATTTAACATTTGGTTACGTTACATTACCCTAATTCTTTCTGTTTCACCCTTATTCGTATTAACTATTTTATCTCCACTAACTGTGTAATAACTGCAAAAATCAATCCTATTGAAAATTGTCAATTTCACCCACAAATCTAGATTTTTAAATGCAAAAATTAATTTACCTGGGCTCCATTCTTTATTTTATCAATTGTTACTTTAATTTACATTAACGAAATGTTAAATTAAGATTTATTGTAATCGATTACCAAAATTTTATCTGATACATTAATTAAACAAGCAACCTATATTCGTTGCATTTATAAGTTCGTTACCTATCAAACCAGATTTATAATTCCATATCCAACGCTAATTTTTTCATTATATTAATATATGCCTATTTACATTTTAATTTGAATGAATATTATATTTTTAAATGTGTACTTCTTATAAATTTGAACACATAAATTACGGTTTTTAAATACTTTACATTCTATTAAATTTACAACATTAAATTTAGATTCTATTAATTACTTTACATACTTTACGTAATAATTACCCAATTAACATAATTTGAACTTATTTCCCAATCCACCAATTACTTCTTAAAATAAATTTGTGCTTCTATTAATTTATATTCACACTTCCATTACTATACTAAAAATCATTAAAGTAACGTTTATTATCAATTATAATTACTTAACTTTTAAATGAACTTTATTCCCAATAAATTCATTGACCACTTAATTAGGTAATTTATAATACTTGTTATCATACCCTTAAAATTTACACTTAAGTTTATGTCATATTCAATTTAATTTACTTCATAAATTGATTCAATATTTACATCCACTTATTACAAATAACTTCCATTTGATGTAAAACCTGGTATACATTTACAAAAATCCCATTTCATTCCATCCATTAATGGGTATTGCATTTAAATTTAATTTATTAGCTTATATCAACATCATTACCATTAATTTGCAATAGGATTACCAAATTTATTCAATACCCTAAATAAATAACATATATTAATTAATTAAATTAATTCACATTTTTCTTCGTTTTTTCTTCCTTCCTAAATTTAATTGCAAAATTTAATTAAACTAACCAATTTATTTATCAAAATTTACGGGT
The DNA here is from genome assembly GCA_030765085.1 of Allium cepa. Classification (NCBI taxonomy): domain Eukaryota; kingdom Viridiplantae; phylum Streptophyta; class Magnoliopsida; order Asparagales; family Amaryllidaceae; genus Allium; species Allium cepa. Next base: position 281,192,090 of record CM060934.1, on the reverse strand, counting down.
CGTTACATAGAGGTAACCCGGCCTTGTGTTGGCAGAGATCCGGTTAGGTCCCCGGGGCGTCCCACCAGAGGCGTACCCATGTGGCCCAGGAAGTTCCTTAGGCTGACCATTTGTGTAACGTACGCGGATTTTCGTTGCCGAAAAACCGAATAGTTATGGGTTTTAGAAAAGAATTTAAGAAAAGAAAAGGTAGAAAAGAAGGTAGAAAGAAGAGAAAATAGAAATTAGAGAGAATAGAAAATAAGGAGAATAGAACAGAATTTTAAAATAGAGAGAAGAGAAGATAGGAAATTTTAAAAATAGAAGAAATAGAAGAAAAAGAGGAAAAGAGAAAAACAGAAGAAAATAGGACGGAACAGAAAACAACAGAACAACATCAGAATCTCACAATTCGCATCGGAACAACATATAATAATAAATGAATAATCTTTAAACAAAGAACCATATCAGTTATTACATTACATCATATCATCATATCATCATATCATCAAAGTGTACAACAACATACATCAAACAGTGCAGCGGAAAAAGGAATACTATATAACTAGTAATACGCCATGCCAGCCATCTTGCCTCCAGCAACTCCAGAATATCCAGAATATCCTGATAAACCTTACTCTTGACTGCCCGTGTGGAAATTGGTGGGCACCCAGAGTTTAGGAAGGAAACAATAAACTCCAAGTCAGTCATGTGACTGGTGTGAGAACTCAAAACAGTTTATTTATCTTTAAAATCAAAAATAGAGGAATATTTTTATTTCAATTCGCAATGCTTTTAAAAAAATGAGACTACCATAAGGCCTCCCGCACACACACACATGCAAACGCAGAATTGGAGGAGATTTCTCCTTATGATAGTCAAAGATGCTTGATATGCATTAAAAAGAAGCATTTGATATTATTACTAGTGCATAGTGTAGAGAAAAATTCATTTCGAAAGTAGAATATAAATCTTAGCCAGCATAGACATTTCGAACTATGCCTACTATAGCTAACTATGTTCAATAGCAGGTTACCGCCACATTCCATAGCAGGTTATACAACTAAAACCGTACAAGTCACGTATTGTTTCTTTGGATTTCCAACAAATGGTCAGGCCAAGGAACTTCCCATTGCCACATGAGAATGCCTCTGGAAAGACATCCCCGAGAACCAAACCGGAACTCTGCCAACACAAGGCCGGGTTACCCCTAACTGGGTAACTACTGACACGAGCACGCCATTCCCCGATCGTAAACGACCTTTCTCACGGGATCCCGAAAGCCAACAACCACAAAGTAATAAATTCGTAGTAACCGCACAGGTTAAATATCTGGGCTCCATACCATGATACCACCTCTATCCAGAAGGAAATGTACATACCCTAAAGGGTGCTACCCCTCATAACCTTGCCGCATCTTTCCTGTTTTGACCATTTCCGGGGTGTGAGGTTCGACGAAGTCACGTCCACAAAAACATACTTTATACAAAAGCCATGCTTTGGGTCAACAAATGATCAACACAATGATCACTAAGATAGACGATCAAATAAACGATCCTATCACAATAATCAACACAATGATCATTTCAGCAACACTCAGCATGTCACATTACCAAATTGGGAATATATCACTGATAACTTCAACTATATAACCTCTGAGCTCGTACGTCTCAGAGAAGGGTGTTAAGCTAAAGAATAAATTCTTCACCACCAACAGAAATATATTTGAAAGAAATCGGCTTTATATCTCAACTTGTAATGTCAGACACACAATCCATACAAGTCTGTTCCGGGCTCGAACAAAACCGAAGGCACTTCTTACGAAGCCCTTGCAATCCGGATATTCACAATCCTGATCGGATTCACCATCACATATGGAGAACTCTATACCGGAGCAACTCGGTGCAGAGTAAATCGACAGGTCATCCTATCGCTCTCGCAAATACCGGGTCTTCAACACCGATCTTCAATGCAATTATAACGACGTACCACATATTCGGAATGGGTTATACGACCCTGTGGTCCTTTCCCGGTTAACCCGAATAGTGAGCGCTTATTTAAAAATAAGTGTAGCATTCACATTCAAACAAATCATATCAATTACCCATTCAAAGGGAAATATTGATAGTCGGTTATTGAACTATCAATGGATATGCACACATCACCAGATTCCAAATAATTTTCCAATTTATTTATTTTCCAAAATATCTTTACAAGATATATAGATTCACACTTCAAAAATAAATCAATATTTATTTTTAAACCAATTTCACTTTCTTTTATAAATTCCTTAGTGAATTTACAATCTAAAGTACTAATGAATATACGACTTCAATTCGATTTATAATATTCATTTTCAATTTATCTTCAAAAAGATAAATTCTCTAATATTCACTTTATATTGGAAAAACATTTCCATACTTATTTATTTATAAGTAATTCACAAATTTTATTTATTTTCAACACTTAGAAAATATTCAATATACTTAAATCGAGATTAAGTATATATTTCATTCTTTAAGGAAATCATTCTCATAAACATATTTACTTGGGCAAAACGAATGTTGCGTAAAACATCGTTACGACAACCCAAAATCACTAGTATAGGGATTCGAAATTAAATAGATATATAAATCCCAATACTATACAAATATTTCCTTTCGGAAATCATTTACTATAACAACAGTGTTATAGTCCATCATTTTCTTCTATTTCTCGAAAACGTCTATTTCAACAATAAATGTTGAAATCTATGGTTTCGAATCTCAACACCTTTTAAAACATCGTTAGATCGTTTTAATTCTATTTAAAACATCACATTCTAAACATTTTCTTTAACGTGTTATTCACTATTCAAAAACGTGAATATACTTCATTAACAAATTTCATCCTTTTTATTCATTTTATTTTAAAGGATTATTCACTGTCTAAAACGTGAATATAACTCCATAAATAAGTTATAACAATTTTACTTATCAAAATAAGTCGTTTGTGAATTTATAAAACAACGTTTATAAATTCCATTTCTATTTATTTATAAAAACTTCCTTTTTATAAATCTCTTTATTAACTTATTCGATTTATAATTCAATTATAAAACAAAGGTTCATATTATAAGTTAAATACTTATAATTTATTCGTTCACAAAAATCGTTCCTTTGAACTCCATAATTATAAATCTTATAACTTATAAGATTCAATTATTTATCCAAAACCATTCTTTTATTAACTTTATAAATTTTATAAACCTACTGTTTATAAAATTTCATTTATAACTTCACTGTTTAAAATTCTATAAATTCCATTCAATTATGAAATTCATTTTCACTTCATTCAAACACTTATAAAAACTCGTTTTATAATGTCCATATTTCAATTTATAAATATCCATTTATAAATCTCTTAATATAATTCAATTTATATTATTCTTTTAAAACGTCTTCAAATTCCTTTAAAAACTTCATCCTTTTGATTCATAAAATAATTAAATTTTATAAATCCTATATTTCAACTTTTCACAATTATTTCAGAAATCCCAATTTAACTATTTTATAAAGTCACTAATTCCTTATTTTCAAAAAATCAGCTTTCAACTATATTTCTTAAAAATCATAATTTTTATAACTTTAAAAATTATAACGTTTATTTATTTATAATGGATCAATTCCAAAATATAGTATATTCTCAAAAATCACTTTATAATCATTTTAAAATCCCAAAATCTGGGTCCAATGATGCTACACACCAAATAGTCAATCACGACAACAACGATATCATATATCAATATGAAAATCCATCAAATATCAAAATATCTTAAATCAAATAAAAACTGTTGAGGAATCCAGTTGGATCCCTCCAACCTGTTTTCCTGCATCCACAAACATTAGCACAATACCAATTTCGCTCCAGTACGAAATTATCGCGGTATATGTTCTTATTAAATATTATCCGCTTAATAACGGCGTAATAGGGTCTCATCCGCTAAACAAATAAATGCGGGAAATCAATAACTCCAATATATACATATGCCAATATATATATATTGCTACTATATATAATACCAATTTCACTGTTTATGAAATATTCGCGGTATATGTTTTTAATAAATAACATCCGCTTACTAACGGCGTATAATGTCTATTTTAACAAGCAATAGATATCAATCAACATTTCAAACATGCATACAAATATTTTAAATCTAACTATTTAAAATAAAATCGAAACTGATTCGATTGAGTGAGAAGTTCTCACCTTGATTTCAAATTCCGTTTTAGCTTTTTATTTCGAATAAAATTAAACGCGCGTTTAATTCTACCCGAAATTCTCACTAACTCCAAACGACTCCAAACAAACTCCATCGCGTAGTGCTCGTCCATACGATTCCAATGCAACTGGTTTTGCATTTTTTCGACCTCGTATGAAAAAGTTATGATTTTTATAAGATACACGATTTTATATACATAAATTTATAACTAACTTTATTTTTTAAAATCTCAAACCATTCCAGGCCGTGTGATCTGCATCCAAGGCCCCTCCCTTCTCCTTCCCCATCACGCAACAAGCTCCAGGTTATACACGTTATGGCCGAACCCAACTCTTAGGATTAGGGTTACAATTTGCAACACCATCTCACGACTAAACTCCATCACACAACCACCATCGCGAAGCCCTTGACCAAAGCTATGCTCGGCCAGAAGCATATGGAGCTCGGCCACCTCCTCTTCATCAAAGTGCGTGCGCAGGCCTGAAGAGAACGGCCCCCTTTTCTCCTCCATCGTCGCTCCAAACGCGATCATAACCGTTGGATCTCTAGTTCGTGTTGCCCTCTACAATACTCTAGTTGAAACTTTCATGAATCGATGCATAGATTAGAAGATTTGGAGGGAGGAAGAAGAGTAGTTTCTGGCCGTTCATACCTAGGTGGCGGCTGCAGTTTTGCTAGGGTTTTATTTCTTTTTTTTTTTTGTGAAGGGGTAGGGGCTATTTATAGAGAAAACCGAAACACTATTCATCCCGGAAATTCCGAACTCCGATTTAGGCGCCGTAACCAGCGTTTCTAAGGTTTACCCCGCGTTCTGGACACAATGGAACAGGTTTTGGAAGCTAATTCGGAAGTATGTGCGAGTTATGGCTGTAAACGCTCAATTTGAATTAAACCGATTTAAGTCGATTTCTAGGCGTTTTAATTCGTAACGGACAAACGGTAAATCCAATTGACTTGAAATTTGAAACCTTGCAATAATATCACATTATGGATCCGATGAAACTGGTTTCGTCGAAATCCGAGACTTTTTGAAAAATGGCTATTTTAGCTCGCCAAATTTAAATTAAAAATAAATCGATGCGTTTCGAGCTGCCACGATCAAACGATAACTCCGATTGACACGAAATTTGAAATCCGGTAATAACTAACTATTACGGATCCAATGGAACTAGTTTCGTTTAATTCTGAGACAGTTCAAAAATTGACTATTTTCACTAGTCGATTTAAATATTAAAATATTCAATTTTCACAAATTAACTTTTAATTCGATTTTAAAAGTTCTAAAATATCATTCTAACTCCCATATGATAAAATAAAATTTTACAAATTATTTTCAATCATATTTAACTATATTTTCAATTATTTCCATAATTTAACGTATTAAATTATCGATTTTAATAATCCAATTAAATCCAGAAATTCAAATAAAAATTTATTTGACTTATAAATTCACTTATTAATATTTAAAATTAATTAAATATTCAAATTTTAATTTCTAAAAATTCTGGGTCGTTACAATCTTCCCCACTTAAAAGAATTTCGTCCTCGAAATTACTAAGTAAGAAAAGTTATGGAATCTATTAACTTTCCAAAAATTCATAATTAAATTTCTTACAATAACTTTACTAAGTTTTCAAATCATACTTAGTTATCTTTTCAAAAACAATCTATATCATTAACTTCAACTTCAAATCAAAGTTTAAAGTTTTCAAAATTTTCCAATTTTCTCAAAAATTTTCTAACGCCTTAAATTTTCGGAAAAATTCGCCATAGTCTCCTTTGCGCGGCTCGATCCGAAAAAAAAATGACAGTATATATATCACAAATATACATCTCATCAAGTAATGAGGCATCCCGAAGGGAAAAAAGTGTAAAAGTACGGTATGTAATCCGAGATATGTACCTTATATTTTATTAGCGAGCATATACGGCTAATATAGCGCAAAAGCGAGCTCCAAATGCGAAGCAAACGCGATCCGCACCTACTAATCACTCAACAAACAACATGAGAATCATGCATATAGACAATAGTATCAATATACAACATATAGCAACATAATTACTATATATGTCAACATAGCAAATGCAACATATTCAAACATCAACCAACTATCATTCAACAAATTCATATTCTCTTTAATATTTCATGAATTGGTTTTCAATTTAATCACATTTGATTCATTAACAGTGGATGTTCTTATTAACATTCATCTTCAATTTGCTTATATTCACTAATTTATATTCTAGTTGGTTCACTTCCAATTCAAATTCAATTCCATTCAAATTTATTTACTTCTAATTTGAATTCAATTTACTTTAGCTTTCCATTTCATCAACACTTAATGAATTTTATTTACAATCAATCAACTAACAATCATATAACAACCAATGTATATCAATTACAACCAAACTTCTTTGCTTTCAATTGGTTTAATTAATTGATTTTCATTCAATTATTCAACTTTCTAATAACATTAGATTTTAATGAATTAACACTTATATTCATTTATTCCATATCAATTTTATTCACATTCAATTGATTAACATTCAAGCCATTCATTCAATTCTATTACAAAATCGAATTTCATTTACATAACTTAAGTTCACATTTATCTCTTAATTTTATTAATTTACTTTGATACTAATATCAACTTCATTCCATATCACTTAAGTTACATTTCATTTTACTTTAAATTCATTTTTTCTTACAACTCATATTCATATAGTTTCACTTCTTATATATATAAGTTTATTTCACAATTGCAATCACTTTAATTATAATTCAATTCTTATAATTCATTTTACTTATACAATTATTCTTTTATTTAGATTATTCAAACAACTAAACAATCAATTTATATACTTTAATAATTTTGAAAAATTATTTCTTTATATATAAAATATACTCAAGGTAAAATTATTTCATTTACCCCATTTTAAAACAATATTATGTCGAATTATCTTGTTTAAGAGTTTAGAAACCCCTTTCTACGATAGTTAGCTAGACTACATCGACCGAAATCTATAAACAATCAACCGATAAGTCAACACAATATAAAACAATTTTTATTCACTAACAAATACGCTCTCATAGCTATTATTACACTCAAATTCATTCTAGAGTACTGCTGACTCTATCTCTAATGAGTAATACCCAACAGAACCATAGTTGTCGCTTAACCATCGCTCCGATACCAAACGTAACGTACGCGGATTTTCGTTGCCGAAAAACCGAATAGTTATGGGTTTTAGAAAAGAATTTAAGAAAAGAAAAGGTAGAAAAGAAGGTAGAAAGAAGAGAAAATAGAAATTAGAGAGAATAGAAAATAAGGAGAATAGAACAGAATTTTAAAATAGAGAGAAGAGAAGATAGGAAATTTTAAAAATAGAAGAAATAGAAGAAAAAGAGGAAAAGAGAAAAACAGAAGAAAATAGGACGGAACAGAAAACAACAGAACAACATCAGAATCTCACAATTCGCAGCGGAACAACATATAATAATAAATGAATAATCTTTAAACAAAGAACCATATCAGTTATTACATTACATCACATTTCATTACATCATATCATCATATCATCATATCATCAGAGTGTACAACAACATACATCAAACAGTGCAGCGGAAAAAGGAATACTATATAACTAGTAATACGCCATGCCAGTCATCTTGCCTCCAGCAACTCCAGAATATCCAGAATATCCTGATAAACCTTACTCTTGACTGCCCGTGTGGAAATTGGTGGGCACCCAGAGTTTAGGAAGGAAACAATAAACTCCAAGTCAGTCATGTGACTGGTGTGAGAACTCAAAACAGTTTATTTATCTTTAAAATCAAAAATAGAGGAATATTTTTATTTCAATTCGCAATGCTTTTAAAAAATGAGACTACCATAAGGCCTCCCGCACACACACACATGCAAACGCAGAATCGGAGGAGATTTCTCCTTATGATAGTCAAAGATGCTTGATACGCATTAAAAAGAAGCATTTGATATTATTACTAGTGCATAGTGTAGAGAAAAATTCATTTCGAAAGTAGAATATAAATCTTAGCCAGCATAGACATTTCGAACTATGCCTACTATAGCTAACTATGTTCAATAGCAGGTTACCGCCACATTCCATAGCAGGTTATACAACTAAAACCGTACAAGTCACGTATTGTTTCTTTGGATTTCCAACAAATGGTCAGGCCAAGGAACTTCCCATTGCCACATGAGAATGCCTCTGCAAAGACATCCCCGAGAACCAAACCGGAACTCTGCCAACACAAGGCCGGGTTACCCCTAACTGGGTAACTACTGACACGAGCACGCCATTCCCCGATCGTAAACGACCTTTCTCACGGGATCCCGAAAGCCAACAACCACAAAGTAATAAATTCGTAGTAACCACATAGGTTAAATATCTGGGCTCCATACCATGATACCACCTCTATCCAGAAGGAAATGTACATACCCTAAAGGGTGCTACCCCTCATAACCTTGCCGCATCTTTCCTGTTTTGACCATTTCCGGGGTGTGAGGTTCGACGAAGTCACGTCCACAAAAACATACTTTATACAAAAGCCATGCTTTGGGTCAACAAATGATCAACACAATGATCACTAAGATAGACGATCAAATAAACGATCCTATCACAATAATCAACACAATGATCATTTCAGCAACACTCAGCATGTCACATTACCAAATTGGGAATATATCGCTAATAACTTCAACTATATAACCTCTGAGCTCGTACGTCTCAGAGAAGGGTGTTAAGCTAAAGAATAAATTCTTCGCCACCAACAGAAATATATTTGAAAGAAATCGGCTTTATATCTCAACTTGTAATGTCAGACACACAATCCATACAAGTCTGTTCCGGGCTCGAACAAAACCGAAGGCACTTCTTACGAAGCCCTTGCAATCCGGATATTCACAATCCTGATCGGATTCACCATCACATATGGAGAACTCTATACCGGAGCAACTCAGTGCAGAGTAAATCGACAGGTCATCCTATCGCTCTCGCAAATACCGGGTCTTCAACACCGATCTTCAATGCAATTATAACGACGTACCACATATTCGGAATGGGTTATACGACCCTGTGGTCCTTTCCCGGTTAACCCGAATAGTGAGCGCTTATTTAAAAATAAGTGTAGCATTCACATTCAAACAAATCATATCAATTACCCATTCAAAGGGAAATATTGATAGTCGGTTATTGAACTATCAATGGATATGCACACATCACCAGATTCCAAATAATTTTCCAATTTATTTATTTTCCAAAATATCTTTACAAGATATATAGATTCACACTTCAAAAATAAATCAATATTTATTTTTAAACCAATTTCACTTTCTTTTATAAATTCCTTAGTGAATTTACAATCTAAAGTACTAATGAATATACGACTTCAATTCGATTTATAATATTCATTTTCAATTTATCTTCAAAAAGATAAATTCTCTAATATTCACTTTATATTGGAAAATCATTTCCATACTTATTTATTTATAAGTAATTCACAAATTTTATTTATTTTCAACACTTAGAAAATATTCAATATACTTAAATCGAGATTAAGTATATATTTCATTCTTTAAGGAAATCATTCTCATAAACATATTTACTTGGGCAAAACGAATGTTGCGTAAAACATCGTTACGACAACCCAAAATCACTAGTATAGGGATTCGAAATTAAATAGATATATAAATCCCAATACTATACAAATATTTCCTTTCGGAAATCATTTACTATAACAACAGTGTTATAGTCCATCATTTCCTTCTATTTCTCGAAAACGTCTATTTCAACAATAAATGTTGAAATCTATGGTTTCGAATCTCAACACCTTTTAAAACATCGTTAGATCGTTTTAATTCTATTTAAAACATCACATTCTAAACATTTTCTTTAACGTGTTATTCACTATTCAAAAACGTGAATATACTTCATTAACAAATTTCATCCTTTTTATTCATTTTATTTTAAAGGATTATTCACTGTCTAAAACGTGAATATAACTCCATAAATAAGTTATAACAATTTTACTTATCAAAATAAGTCGTTTGTGAATTTATAAAACAACGTTTATAAATTCCATTTCTATTTATTTATAAAAACTTCCTTTTTATAAATCTCTTTATTAACTTATTCGATTTATAATTCAATTATAAAACAAAGGTTCATATTATAAGTTAAATACTTATAATTTATTCGTTCACAAAAATCGTTCCTTTGAACTCCATAATTATAAATCTTATAACTTATAAGATTCAATTATTTATCCAAAACCATTCTTTTATTAACTTTATAAATTTTATAAACCTACTGTTTATAAAATTTCATTTATAACTTCACTGTTTAAAATTCTATAAATTCCATTCAATTATGAAATTCATTTTCACTTCATTCAAACACTTATAAAAACTCGTTTTATAATGTCCATATTTCAATTTATAAATATCCATTTATAAATCTCTTAATATAATTCAATTTATATTATTCTTTTAAAACGTCTTCAAATTCCTTTAAAAACTTCATCCTTTTGATTCATAAAATAATTAAATTTTATAAATCCTATATTTCAACTTTTCACAATTATTTCAGAAATCCCAATTTAACTATTTTATAAAGTCACTAATTCCTTATTTTCAAAAAATCAGCTTTCAACTATATTTCTTAAAAATCATAATTTTTATAACTTTAAAAATTATAACGTTTATTTATTTATAATGGATCAATTCCAAAATATAGTATATTCTCAAAAATCACTTTATAATCATTTTAAAATCCCAAAATCTGGGTCCAATGATGCTACACACCAAATAGTCAATCACGACAACAACGATATCATATATCAATATGAAAATCCATCAAATATCAAAATATCTGAAATCAAATAAAAACTGTTGAGGAATCCAGTTGGATCCCTCCAACCTGTTTTCCTGCATCCACAAACATTAGCACAATACCAATTTCGCTCCAGTACGAAATTATCGCGGTATATGTTCTTATTAAATATTATCCGCTTAATAACGGCGTAATAGGGTCTCATCCGCTAAACAAATAAATGCGGGAAATCAATAACTCCAATATATACATATGCCAATATATATATATTGCTACTATATATAATACCAATTTCACTGTTTATGAAATATTCGCGGTATATGTTTTTAATAAATAACATCCGCTTACTAACGGCGTATAATGTCTATTTTAACAAGCAATAGATATCAATCAACATTTCAAACATGCATACAAATATTTTAAATCTAACTATTTAAAATAAAATCGAAACTGATTCGATTGAGTGAGAAGTTCTCACCTTGATTTCAAATTCCGTTTTAGCTTTTTATTTCGAATAAAATTAAACACGCGTTTAATTCTACCCGAAATTCTCACTAACTCCAAACGACTCTAAACAAACTCCATCGCGTAGTGCTCGTCCATACGATTCCAATGCAACTGGTTTTGCATTTTTTCGACCTCGTATGAAAAAGTTATGATTTTTATAAGATACACGATTTTATATACATAAATTTATAACTAACTTTATTTTTTAAAATCTCAAACCATTCCAGGCCGTGTGATCTGCATCCAAGGCCCCTCCCTTCTCCTTCCCCATCACGCAACAAGCTCCAGGTTATACACGTTATGGCCGAACCCAACTCTTAGGATTAGGGTTACAATTTGCAACACCATCTCACGACTAAACTCCATCACACAACCACCATCGCGAAGCCCTTGACCAAAGCTATGCTCGGCCAGAAGCATATGGAGCTCGGCCACCTCCTCTTCATCAAAGTGCGTGCGCAGGCCTGAAGAGAACGGCCCCCTTTTCTCCTCCATCGTCGCTCCAAACGCGATCATAACCGTTGGATCTCTAGTTCGTGTTGCCCTCTACAATACTCTAGTTGAAACTTTCATGAATCGATGCATAGATTAGAAGATTTGGAGGGAGGAAGAAGAGTAGTTTCTGGCCGTTCATACCTAGGTGGCGGCTGCAGTTTTGCTAGGGTTTTATTTCTTTTTTTTTTTTTGTGAAGGGGTAGGGGCTATTTATAGAGAAAACCGAAACACTATTCATCCCGGAAATTCCGAACTCCGATTTAGGCGCCGTAACCAGCGTTTCTAAGGTTTACCCCGCGTTCCGGACACAATGGAACAGGTTTTGGAAGCTAATTCGGAAGTATGTGCGAGTTATGGCTGTAAACGCTCAATTTGAATTAAACCGATTTAAGTCGATTTCTAGGCGTTTTAATTCGTAACGGACAAACGGTAAATCCAATTGACTTGAAATTTGAAACCTTGCAATAATATCACATTACGGATCCGATGAAACTAGTTTCGTCGAAATCCGAGACTTTTTGAAAAATGGCTATTTTAGATCGCCAAATTTAAATTAAAAATAAATCGATGCGTTTCGAGCTGCCACGATCAAACGATAACTCCGATTGACACGAAATTTGAAATCCGGTAATAACTAACTATTACGGATCCAATGGAACTAGTTTCGTTCAATTCTGAGACTGTTCAAAAATTGACTATTTTCACTAGTCGATTTAAATATTAAAATATTCAATTTTCACAAATTAACTTTTAATTCGATTTTAAAAGTTCTAAAATATCATTCTAACTCCCATATGATAAAATAAAATTTTACAAATTATTTTCAATCATATTTAACTATATTTTCAATTATTTCCATAATTTAACGTATTAAATTATCGATTTTAATAATCCAATTAAATCCAGAAATTCAAATAAAAATTTATTTGACTTATAAATTCACTTATTAATATTTAAAATTAATTAAATATTCAAATTTTAATTTCTAAAAATTCTGGGTCGTTACAATTTGTTGGAAATCCAATTGTTAATACGCGCGTTGTGTGGTTTTAGATGTAGAACCTGACATCTAATATGGTAGCTATTGTAGGCATACTATAATGGTACGTATGCTGGCTAAGATTTATATTATGCTTGTAAATGTTTCCCACACTATGAACTAATAGTAATATCAAAAAGAAATTGCGTATCAAGCCTGTTTGACTACCATAAGGAGAAATCTCCCCCAAGTGTGCGATTGCATTGTGTGTGTGCCATGAGGCCTTATGTAGTTTCATTTTTCAAAAGCATTGCGGATTTATTTTCCTTTCTTTGTGAAAAATAACTGTTTTTAAGATCTCATACCAGTCCCACGACTCACCTGGAGTTTATTGTTCCCTTTCAAAACTCTAGATGCCCACAATTTTCTACACGGCCAGCCTAGAGTCAGGTTATCAGTTATTCTGGAATGAAGTTAGAAAAGAGATGTTGTGGAGATCAGGAGCAAGCTGGATGGCGAAGCGTATCATTATACTATGTAGTGTCCGTTGCGTTTGGGTAATTGCAAGTCAAAATTTTCTTGTACACAAGTTATTATAACTACCAGTTTTGTGTTGTTCGTTGTAAACTCTGATGTTGTATTGCAATAACAGATATAGTGCTTTTATTTTAAAGATTATTCATTCATCTATTATTGTAACGACCCGAAATTTCTGTCATTTGAAATTTGTATATTTAATTGATTTTAAATATTAACAAGTAAAATTTATAAGTCGAATAAATTTTATTTTGAATATCTAGATTTAATTGGATAATTAAATCGATAATTAATATATGAAATTTCAGAAATAATTGGAAATTAGGTTTAAATGTGATTAAAACTGATTTATAAAGTTGTATTAATATTGGAGTTTGAATGATGTTATAGAACTTTAAAATTGAATTAAATGTTAATTTGTAAAAATTGAATATTTTAATATTTAATTGACGAGTAAAAATAGCCATTTTTCAAACAGTCTCGGATTTCGACGAAACTAGTTTCATCGGGTCCGTAATGTTTTATTATTGTAAGATTTCAAATTTCGTGTCAACCGGATTTACGGTTTGTCCAGGGCAAGCTAAAACGCGTAGAAATCGATTCGAGTGAATTTTGAATTTAAATATTCGATTCAAAAATTTATCTTTCAAATTTATCGAATTGGCTCCCGATATATATTCCATTGCGTTCGAAACAGGGATAAAACATTGTAAACGCCAGGCGGCACGCTTCCTTTGGAGTTCGAAAATTTTTGGAATGAATAGTGCGCACGTAAATTTCTATAAAAGGACCTCAAATATTCACTTTTGCAAAAAAATAAAACCCTAGGGTTTCGGCCACCAGTTTAAACTTTAATGGCCAAAAATACTACCTTCTTCTCCCTCGTTTTTCTTCACATCCTCTCTTCTTTAGCAAAAACTTCCTAAATGAAAGTTGTAGAGCGTGAGAAGATCTTCAGATCCAACGGTAGATTTTGGGTATTGTCGTCGTTTGGAGGCAAAAGGAGGTCGTGTTCGTCGTCGTTTCGAGCGCGAATTCCGAGGCATAGGGGCGACCGAGTCCAACCAATCTTTGGCCGAACGTAGCACTCGCGATAGGCTTCGTAACCATGGTCGCCGATCAACTTCTACATGCTCGAAGGTGGCGAGGATAATTCATTTTATAAAGGCGGCCGATGGGTTCATTTCACATTCGTACGTGATTTTTTACCCGGGGAGGAAGAAGACGTGAACGGCCCAGATGTGATAAAAAAGAAAGCAACGGCCGAGGATGGGTAGGGTTATAAAATTAAAAAGAAAAATGAAATTAATTTATATATTAAATTGTATAAATTTTAAAATGCTGTAACTTTTTCATACGAGGTCCGTTTTGGACGAAACGAATTGCGTCGGGTTCATATTGACGAACACTACGCGATGGAGCTGGATTGGAGTTGATTGGAGCTAGTGAAAATTTTGAGTAAAATTAAACGCGCGTTTAATTTTATTCGAAATAAAACACTGCGACTGTTATTGGAAGCAAGGTGAGAACTTCTCACTCAATCGAATCTGTTTCGATTAAAATTTTAAATAGTTAGATTTAAAATAGCTTGATTGTGTGATTGAATGATAAATTGTTATCTATTGTTTTGAAATAGACCCTATGCGCCCTATATTAAGCAGATGTTATTTATTAAAAAAATATACCATGATATTTCACCTTGAAGTGGAATTGGTATTATATATGTACTTGGAGTTGATTTTTCGGCATTATATAGCGGATGAGACCCTATTGCGCCGCATAATAGCGGATAATATTTTATATAAACTCATGTACCGCGATATTCCGTATTGAAACGGGATTGGTATTGTGCTAACATCTGTGGATGCAAGGAAATAGGTTGGAGGGATCCAATGGGATTCCTCACCAGTATTCATTTATTTACAGATATTGTGATATATTCTGTTATCATATGATATATGATGTTTTGGATGTCGTGATTGTTATATTTAGTGCTGTTGCAGCATTGGGCCTATTTTGGAAAATTAAAAGTGTTAAAGTGATGATTTTCAAATTTTAAAAGGATTTTTAAAGTGATTTTTGAAAGTATACGTTTTATTGAATTTTGGAATTGATTCTTTTTAAATAAATAAACGTTTTTAAATTTTTTATGTTATAAAAATTATGATTTTTGTGAAATATAACCGAAAGGTGATTTTTGAAATAAGTAGTTGATTATTTTGTAAAATGGTTTAAATTGGGATTTTCGAATTATTATAAACGGTTTATATAAAAGATTTATAAAATTGATATTTATAAATTAAAAATATTGGAATTATAAAATGAGTTTTTATAAGTGTTAAAAAGAAGTATAAATGGATTTTCATAAGTGAATGAATTTTATAGATTTATAAATTGTGAAGTTATAAAATGAATAGATTTTATAAAATAAAAGATTTATAAGGAATTAACTTATAAATCGGATTTTGGCATTTAAATGAGATTTAAATAGAATTTGTAAATTAAGGGATTTTATAAGTTGAAGTTGTTATAAAATATCAATGGAATTTATAAACATTGTTTTGTAAATCCAAAATCGACTTATTTTGATAAGTTAATTGTTTTAGATTATTAAAGGAGATATATCCACGATTTTGGACAGTGGATAATCCTTTAAATAAAAGGTGTAGAAGTATTGAATTTGGTAAACGATTTATATTCACGATTTTGGGCAGTGAATAATATATTAAAGAAATTTTTTGAAGAAGTGATATTTTAAACAGAATTTAAACAATTTAAAGATGTTTTACAATGTATTAAGTATCGAAACCATAGATTTCAACATTCGTTGTTGAAATAGACGTTGTCGAGAAATAAGGAAATGGTGGACTATAACACTGTTGTTATAGTTAATGATTTTCGAAAGGAAATGTTTTTGCATAGTATTGAGATTTGTATATCTATCTTAATTTCGAATCCCTATACTAGTGATTTTGGGTTGTCCTAACGATGTTTTACGCAACATTCGTTTGGACCCAAATAAATGTGTTTAAGAGAATGTTTTTCTTAAAGAATAAAATATATACTTAATCATGTTTTAAGTATATCGAATATTTTCTTAGTATTGAAAATAAATAGATTTGTGAATTACTTATTATTAAATAAGTATGGAAATGTTTTCCAATATGAAGTGAAATGTTTTGAGATGATATCTTTTAAATATAAATTGAAAGTGAATATTTGAAATCGATTTGAGAATCGTATATTAATATATATTTGGAATTTAAATTCACATGGAATTTATAAAGGAAAGTAAAATTTGTTTGAAAATAAACATTGATTTATTTTGAAGTGTGGAAAATATATCTTGAACAGATATTTTTGAAAAATAAATAATTTTGGAAATTATTTGCAATTTGGTGATGATTATGCATATCTATTGATAGTTAAATAACCGACTATCAATATTTACCTTTAAATGGGTATTTGTTGTGAATTGCTTGAAATTGAATGCTACATTTATTTTTAAAATAAGCGCTCGTTATTCGGTTTAGCCGGGAGAAGACCTTTGTGTCATAAATCCTATTCCGAATAATGATATGTGGTAATGGATAGCATTTGAAGACCGGTGTTGAAGACCGGATATTTTCGAAAACGGAAGGATTACCGTCGAATGTTTCTGCATCGGCTGATCTTCGATATAGAGATTTTATCACTCTTTGTGATGGGTAGTCCGGTCGTGACTAGTGAATATCCGGATTGCAAGGGCTTCTTTGGAAGTGCCTTCGATTCCGTTCGATCCCGGAACGGACTTGTGTGGATGTGTGTCTGACATTACAATTTGAGATGTAAAGCTGGTTTCTATCAAAAATATTTCTGTTGGTGGCGGAGAATTTATTCTTTTAGCTTAACACCCTTCTCTGAGACGTACGAGCTCAGAGGTTATGTGGTTGATGGTTACTAGTGATATATTCCCAAAATGGTAAACTGGCGTACGAAGTGCTGTTGAGCATTTGTTGATCAAAACAGGAAAGATGCGGAAAGGTTATTAGGGGATACCGCCCCCTTAGTGTATTTCATTTCCTTCTGGATAGAGGTGGTATTATGGTATGGAGCCCTGATACTTAACCTATGTTGTTGCTGCGAACTTATTATTTTGTGGTTGTTGGTGAATCCCGGGATTTAGGTCGGTTACGACCAGGGGATGGCATATTCGTGTTAGTAGTTGTCCAGCTAGGGGTAACCCGACCTTGTGTTGGCAGAGATCCGGTTAGGTTCTCGGGGCGTCTTTCCAGAGGCGTACCCATGTGGCAATGGGAAGTTGCTTGGCCTGATCATTAGTTGGAAATCCAAAGAAACAATACGAGCCCTGTACAGTTTTAGTTGTATAACCTGCCATGGAATGTGGCGGTAACCTACTATTGAACATGGTAGCTATAGTAGGCATAAGTGCGGAATGCCTATGCTGACTAAGATTTATATTATACTTTCGAAATGTTTTCCTACACTTTGCACTGATAATAATAATATCAAAGAAAATTTGTGTATCAAGCATATTTGACTATCATAAGGAGAAATCTCCTCCGATTCTGCGTTTGCATTGTGTGTGTGTGTGCGGGAGGCCTTATGGTAGTTTCATTTTCTAAAAGCATTGCGAATCTAATTTAAAACATTTCCTTGTTTATTTTTAAATATAAACTGTTTTAAGTTCTCACACCAGTCACATGACTGACGTGGAGTTTATTGTTCCCTTCCTAAACTCTGGGTGCCCACCAATTTTCACACGGGTAGTCTAGAGTCAGGTTATCAGGTCATTCTGGAATTCAGGAGTTGCTGTGGAGATCTGGAGGCAGGCTGGATGGCTTGGCGTATCAACTATTATATAGTATTTCTTTTCCGCCATTGTTGTTGTAAACTCTGATAATGTAATGTAATGTGATGTAATGTAATAACTGATATAGTTCTTTGTTTTAAAGATTATTCATTTATCTATTATATGTTGTTCCGCTGCGATTGTGAAATTCTAATATTGTTTCTGTTGCTTCTTCTTTCTTTCTTCTTCTATCTTCTACCTCTTCTTTAACCCTAACGGTATGGTTTTTCGGCCTTCAATTGCTCGGCATTTGATATAGTGGACGTATTGATGTCGACTTTCGTGCGTCAAAAATCCCGATCCTGACATTTGGTATCAGAGCTTATGGTTAAGCGACAACCTTGGCTATGTTGGGAATTACTCATTAGAGATAGAGTCAGCAGTACTCTAGAATGAGTGTGTGTAATAATAGATATGAGCGCGTATTTTTTAGTGAATATAAAAATTGTTTTGTATTGTGTTGACTTATCAGTTGATTGTTTATAGATTCTGGTCGGTGTAGTCTGGCCAATTGTTTCGATAGGGTTTCTAAACTCTTAAACAAGATAAACTGACACAGTATTGTTTTGAAATTGGGTAAATGAAATAATTTTACCCAAAACTATTTTCATATATAAAAGAAATAAATTTTCTGTAAATGTTTATATATTGGTTGTTTGGTTGTAGAAAATGTAAGAATATATATAAGTTAATTAAAAGAAAATTGTATAAGCAAATGAATTTTTAAGTATGGAATTATAATTAATGTGATTTACAATTGTGAAATAATCTTATATATAAGAAGAGAAACTATATGAATATATTTATAAATATGAGCTGTAAATAAAAATGAATTTGAACTATGAATTGGAATTGTTGAATATAAGCAAAACCAGATATGATTTTGAATAAGTGACGAAATTTAACTAAAGGAAAGTTAAATAAAATTTAAGTTAAGTTTAACAAATGATATTTGAGATGGAATATAACTTAAGTAATGTTGAATGAAGTTGATTTTGGTATCGAAGTAAATTAATAAAGTGAAGTGATGAATATGAACTTGAGTTATGTAATGAGATTTAACCTTATATGTTAAATGAATTAGCAATTGAATTAATGAATGAATTGAGTGTAAATCAATTGAGTGTAAATAAATTGATATGGAATAATGAATGTAATTGTTAATTCATTAGAAGCTAATGAAGTTGGAAAAAATTGAATAATTGAATGAAAGTCAATAGAATGTTAAACCAATTGAAATTAAAAGTGATAAACCAATATGAACGAATGTAAGCAAAGTAAAGAAATTTGGTAACGTTGGATATACATTGTTTGTTAGATGATGGTTAGTTAATTGTATAGAAATCCATATGAAATTGAATTAATTAAATTGAAAGCTAAAGTAATTGAAATCAAATTGGAAGTTAAGTGAATCTTAAATAGAATTGAATTTGATTTGGAAGTGAACCAACTTGAATGTAAATTAGTGAATGTAAACTAATTGAATATGAATGAATATTGATTTGGTTATGGATGTTAGTTGAATGCTAGTTGGTTGATGGTCTGATTTGTTGCTTTGTTGCATTTGCTATATTGGCATATGTAGTTGTTGTAGTGATATATGTTGTATATTGATATTTCTTTCATATATACATGTTTCTCATTGTTTGTTGAGTGTTTAGTAGGTGCGGATTGCGCTTGCATCGCATTTGGAGCTCACTTTCATGCTATATTAGTCGTATAAGCTCGCTAATAATATATAAGTTACATATCTCGGATTACATATCGTACTTTTACACTTTTTTCCCTGCGGGATGCCTCATTCCTTGATGAGATGTATATTTGTGATATATATATATATATATATATATATATATATATATATATTGCCATTTTTTTTCGGATCGAGTCGTGCAAAGGAGACCATGGCGAATTTTTCTGAAAATTTATGGCGTTGGAATGTTTTTGAGAAAATTGGAAAATTTTAAAACTATAATTTTGATTTTGGAGTTAAAAGTTAAACAATATTAGTTGGTTTTGAAAGATAACTAAGTATGATTTGAAAACTTAGTAAAGTTTTTATAAGAAGTTTAACTATTGGATTTTGGGAAAGTTAAACGCTTAAGTGAATTTGAAATCTAATTTGAATGGTTTTGAAAAATTAATGGATTCTGTGACTTTTTCTTACTTGGTAATTTCGAGGACGAAATTCTTTTAAGGAGGGAAGTTTGCAACGACCCAGAATTTCTGTCATTTGAAATTCGTATATTTAATTGATTTTAAATATTAACAAGTAAAATTTGTAGGTCGAATAAATTTTATTTTGAATATCTAGATTTAATTGGATAATTAAATCAAAAATTAATATATGAAATTTCAAAAACAATTGGAAATTAGGTTTAAATGTGATTAAAATTGATTTATAAATTTGTATTAAATCATATTGGAGTTAGAATGATGTTATAGAACTTTTAAAATTGAATTAAAAGTTAATTTGTAGAAATTGAATATTTTAATATTTAATTGACGAGTAAAAATAGCCATTTTTCAAACAGTCTTGGATTTTAATGAAACCAGTTTCATCGGATCCATAATGCTTTATTATTGTAAGATTTCAATTTTCGTGTCAATCGGATTTACGGTTTGTCCGGGGCAAGCTAAAACGCGTAGAAACCGATTCGAGTGAATTTTGAATTTACATATTCGATTCAAAATTTTATCTTTCAAATTTGATCGAATTGGCTCCCGATATATATTCTATTGCGTTTGGAATAGGGGTAAAACATTATAAATGCCAGGCAGCACGCTTCGTTTGGAGTTCGAAAATTTTTGGGATGAATAGTGCACGCATAAATTTCTATAAAAGGACCTCAAATATTCACTTTTGCAAAAAAATAAAACCCTAGGGTTTCGGCCGCCATTTTAAACTTTAATGGCCGAAAATACTACCTTCTTCTCCCTCGTTTTTCTTCACATCCTCTCTTCTTTAGCAAAAACTTCCTTAATGAAAGTTGTAGAGCGTGAGAATATCTTCAGATCCAACGGTAGATTTTGGGTATCGTCGCCGTTTGGAGGCAAAAAGAGGTCGTGTTCGTCGTCGTTTCGAGCGCGAATTCCGAGGCATAGAGGCGACCGAGTTCAACCAATCTCTGGCCGAAGGTAGCACTCACGATGGGCTTCGTAACCATGGTCGTCGATTAACTTCTACATGCTCGAGGTGATGAGGATAATTCATTTTATAAAGGCGGCCGATGGGTTCATTTCACATTCGTACATGATTTTTACCTAGGGAGGAAGAAGACGTGAACGGCCCAGATGTGATCAAAAAGAAAGCAACGGCCGAGGATGGGTAGGGTTATAAAATTAAAAAGAAAAATGAAATTAATTTATATATTAAATTGTATAAACTTTAAAATGCTGTAACTTTTTCATACGAGATCCGTTTTGGACAAAACGAATTGCGTCGGGTTCGTATTGATGAACATTACGGGATGGAGCTGGATTGGAGTTGATTGGAGCTAGCTAAAATTTTGGAAAAAATTAAACGCGCGTTTAATTTTATTCGAAATAAAACGCTGCGACTGTTATTGGAAGCAAGGTGAGAACTTCTCACTCAATCGAATCTGTGTCGATTTAAATTTTAAATAGTTAGATTTAAAATTGCTTGATTGTGTGATAAATTGTTATCTATTGTTTTGAAATATACCCTATGCACCGTATATTAAGCGGATGTTATTTATTAAAAACATATACCGCGATATTTCACCTTGAAGTGGAATTGGTATTATATATGTACTTGGAGTTGATTTTCCCGCATTATATGGCGGATGAGACCCTATTGCGCCGCATAGTAGCGGATAATATTTTATATAAACCCATGTATCGTGATATTCCATATGGGAACGAGATTGGTATTGTCCTAACTTCTACGGATGCAGGGAAACGGGTTGGAGGGATCCAATGGGATTCCTTACAAGTATTGATTTATTTATAGATATTGTGATATATTCCGTTATCATATGATATATGATGTTTTGGATGCCGTGATTGTTATATTTAGTGCTGTTGCAGCATTGGGCCTATTTTGGAAAATTAAAAGTGTTAAAGTGATGATTTTCAAATTTTAAAAGGATTTTTAAAGTGATTTTTGAAAGTATACGTTTTATTGAATTTTGGAATTGATTCTTTTTAAATAAATAAAAGTTCATAAATTTTTATGTTATAAAAATTATGATTTTTGTGTAATATAACCGAAAGGTGATTTTTGGAATAAGTAGTTGATTATTTTTTAAAATGGTTTAAATTGGGATTTTTGAATTATTATAAATGGTTTATATCAAAGATTTATAAAATTAATATTTATAAATTAAAAATATTGGAATTATAAAACGAGTTTTTATAAGTGTTAAAAAGAAGTATAAATGGATATCATAAGTGAATGAATTTTATAGATTTATAAATTGTGAAGTTATATAATGAATAGATTTTGTGAAATAAAAGATTTATAAGGAATTAACTTATAAATCAGATTTTGGCATTTGAAAGAGATTTAAATAGAATTTGTAAATTAAGGGATTTTATAAGTTGAAGTTGTTATAAAATATCAATGGAATTTATAAACATTGTTTTATAAATCCAAAATCGACTTATTTTGATAAGTTAATTATTTTAGCTTATTAAAGGAGGTATATCCATGATTTTGGACAGTGGATAATCCTTTAAATAAAAGGTGTAGAAGTGTTAAATTTGGTAAACGATTCATATTCACGATTTTGGACAGTGAATAATATATTAAAGAAATGTTTTGGAGAAGTGATATTTTAAACAGAATTTAAACAATTTAAAGATGTTTTACAATGTATTAAGTATAGAAATCATAGATTTCAACATTCATTGTTGAAATAGACGTTGTCGAGAAATAAGGAAATGGTGGACTATAACACTGTTGTTATAGTAAATGATTTTCGAAAGGAAATGATTTTGTATAGTATTGGGATTTATATATCTATCTTAATTTCGAATCCCTATACTAGTGATTTTGGGTTGTCGTAACGATGTTTTACGCAACATTCATTTGGACCCAAATAAATGTGTTTAAGAGAATGTTTTCCTTAAAGAATAAAATATATACTTAATCGTGTTTTAAGTATATCGAATATTTTCTAAGTATTGAAAATAAATAGATTTGTGAATTACTTATTATTAAATAAGTATGGAAATGTTTTCCAATATGAAGTGAAATGTTTTGAGATTATATATTTTAAAGATAAATTGAAAGTGAATATTTGAAATCGATTTGAGAATCGTATATTAATAGATATTTGGAAATTTAAATTCACAAGGAATTTATAAAGGAAAGGGAAATTTATTTGAAAATAAACATTGATTTATTTTAAAGTGTGGAAAATATATCTTGAACAGATATTTTTGGAAATTAAATAATTTGGGAAATTATTTGGAATTTGGTGATGATTGTGCATATCTATTGATCGTTAAATAACTGACTATCAATATTTACCTTTAAATAGGTATTTGTTGTGAATTGCTTGAAATTTAATGTTACGCCGCTTGTTATTGAGTTTAGCCGGGAGAGGACCTTTGTGTCATAAATCCCATTCTGAATAATGATATGTCGTAATGGATAGCATTTGAAGACCGGTGTTGAAGACCGAATATTTTCGAAAACGGAAGGATTACCGTCGAATGTTTCTGCATCGGCTGATCTCCGATATAGAGATTTTATCACTCTTTGTGATGGGAAGTCCGGTCGTGATTAGTGAATATCCGGATTGCAAGGGCTTCTTTGGAAGTGCCTTCGATTCGGTTCGATCCCGGAACGGACTTGTATGGATGTTTGTCTGGCATTACAATTTGAGATGTAAAGCTGGTTTCTATCAAATATATTTCTGTTGGTGGCGGAGAATTTATTCTTTTAGCTTAACACCCTTCTCTGAGACGTACGAGCTCAGAGGTTATGTAGTTGATGGTTACTAGTGATATATTCCCAAATTGGTAAAGTGGCGTACGAAGTGCTGTTGAGCATTTGTTGATCAAAGCGTGGCTTTTATGAAAAGCGTAGCTTTGTGGACGAGGCTTCGTCGGATCTCACACCCCGGGAATGGTCAAAACAGGAAAGATGCGGCAAGGTTGTTAGGGGATAGCGCCCCCTTAGTGTATGTCATTTCCTTCTGGATAGAGGTGGTATTATGGTATGGAGCCCTGATACTTAACCTATGTTGCGCTGCAAACTTATTATTTTGTGGTTGTTGGTGAATCCCGGGATTTAGGTCGGTTATGACCGGGGGATGGCATATTCGTGTCAGTAGTTGTCCAGCTAGGGGTAACCCGGCCTTGTGTTGGCAGAGATCCGGTTAGATTCTCGGGGCGTCTTTCCAGAGGCGTACCCATATGGCAATGGGAAGTTGCTTGGCCTGATCATTAGTTGGAAATCCAAAGAAACAATACGAGCCCTGTACAGTTTTAGTTGTATAACCTTCCGTGGAATGTGGCGGTAACCTGCTATTGAACATGGTAGCTACAGTAGGCATAAGTGCGTAATGCCTATGCTAGCTAAGATTTATATTGTACTTTCGAAAAATTTTCCTACACTCTGCACTTATAATAATAATATCAAAGAAAATTTGCATATCAAGCATATTTGACTATCATAAGGAGAAATCTCCTCCGATTCTGCGTTTGCATTGTGTGTGTGTGGGAGGCCTTATGGTAGTCTTATTTTCTAAAAGCATTGTGAATCTAATTTAAAACATTTCCTTGTTTATTTTTAAAGATAAACTGTTTTAAGTTCTCACACTAGTCCCATGACTAACGTGGAGTTTATTGTTCCCTTCCTAAACTCTGGGTGCCCACCAATTTTCATACGGGCAGTCTTGAGTCAGGTTATCAGGTCATTCTGCAATTCAGGAGTTGCTGTGGAGATCTGGAGGCAGGCTTGATAGCTTGGCGTATCAACTAGTATATAGTATTTCTTTTCTGCCATTGTTGTTGTAAACTCTGATAATGTAATGTAATGTGATGTAATGTAATAACTGACATAGTTCATTGTTTTAAAGATTATTCATTTATCTATTATATGTTGTTCTGCTACGATTATGAGATTCTGATATTGTTTCTGTTGCTTCTTCTTTCTTTCTTCTTCTATCTTCTACCTCTTCTTTAACCATAACGGTACGGTTTTCTGGCCTTCGATTGCTCTACAATTGATATGGTGGACGTATTGATGTCGACTTTCGTGCGTCGAAAATCCCGATCCTGGCAATTATATTTGTTACGCTGCGAAATGTGAGATTCTGTTATTGTTTCTATTTCTTCTTCTATCTTCTTCTTTTTCTTAAACCCTAACAGTTCGGTTTTTCGGCATACGACTGTGCAACATCGGGTAGAGTGGATGTATCGATGTCGACTTTCGAAAGTCTAAAAATTAGGTCGTTACATTATTTGAAGGAGGTAATGAAACCGTCCAAATTAGAAACGAAAAAGAACTAACTCGCCCATCGATAGGTTTTACGCATAAAAGTGGAAAAAAGGATTTTGTGGCTTGAATAAAGAATAATCATGTGCACCTTGAAGAGATATTCTCCCTTAAATAAGTCAAGAAGGCTAATTCTCTACAAGTGGGAGGGGTCAAATTCTCGGTGTACAAAGCATATATGCAAGTCAAAAGGTAATAACTGATCAGGGCCAATCGAATAGGAGACAAACCGAACATCATGAGCCATCCGTTAAGAAGGGGGTGGGGAGGAAAATAAAGACCACATCTGATATTTAAAGATGTACCTAAATATACACCTCATGGGGAAAATGAATGCCATCAGTGGGTGCAGGAACCCTAAATTCATATCCACTAATCCTAAACTAGCCAAAATCTCTTCCATCCGACTTCTCTTGCGAAGGATGAAGGAAATACAAAGAAGGAAGAAACATGATTAGAGGAGTAAGGAAGATCGTCAGAGGCTATTAATTACTGACTAAACGGAAGAAGCAAATTACTCACGAAATAATATAAACAGATCAAAAAAATAGGTAATATGGTTTTTATTACGTTATAGATGAACAAAATAAAGGAATTCAAATCAAAGATTATTATTGGTAATCAATCATTGCACCTTTTTATTATCTCTAACGCCATGCCCAAACAAGCTGTCATATAAGAACATCACAGTCTAATTTCTAGAACAACCAAATAATTCTAGTATTTACTTCAAATTGTCATACCACTATGTAATAAATTAAACAATATTTTAGGATAATTCAAAGTAAAACAATAATCACTATGAGAAATACTTGTGGATACGCATTAAAATACTTTAGATGGCATCACATTGAAAAAGCTACAAGGCCGAATGCTATAAGAAAATATAATTAATAAAGTGAGACACTATAATATCATATAATTATACGTCAATATAAATTCTTGTAATACTTTTGTTTGTACATACAACATTGAAAAAATATAATATTGTAACCCAGTACAATTATTACGCATAAAAGACGAAAGCTATAATTGCATTTTAGAATATACCGAATAAATAATGTTTTTCCTCCAAACATAAGTAACTATATCAAAAACATCATGCTGACCTTAAAGCATAAGAAAATGTTACTGTAAGATTAGTTTGGCCAGTTTGTTAAAGAAAATTATTATAATATATTTATGCTAAAAATATAACTTCTTACTGATCTTATTAAAGGAAAGTAAAGTATTTTGGCATTGTACAAGTCCTTATCATTAATTAAAATAAACAAAACGCCCTTATCTAATAATTTATGTAAATTAGATCACTGCATATCCATTTCTTTTATAAGCAGTTTTTATTCTTACACTCTTTATAAAATCTGCACCCCATTAGTTATCAATTTTTAAAACACAATAACTTTTTCCACAAGAATCGGATTAACACGCCGTTTTCATCGTTAAATCACAAATTTTATTATCCTTCTAATAATATGTATTATAAATACGTAAAATTTAAAATTTTAAAACTTTTTTTCAAATTCGAATTTTAGAAATTCATTATTATAATACAACATTTCATGCATTATAGAATGTACTCAAAAATTGAAATGATATGCAGCAATTTTTAACTACATTTTATAAAATGCAGTTAAAAATTACAGCATATTAATGTAGTTAAAAACTGCAATAAAATGCAGCAGGCTTTAACTACATTACTTAAATGTAATTAAAAACTACAACATGTTAATGTAGTTTTTAATTGTATTTCCTATATGCAATAAAAAAGGCACTAAAATGCAACAGTTTGTAGCTGCATTTTATAAATGCGGTTAAAAACTGCATTAATATGTTGCTGTTTTTAACTACATTTATAAAATGTAGTTAAAATTGCAATAAAATGCAGCAGTTTTTAACTGCGTTTACGTAGTGCAGTTAAAAATTGCAACATACTAATGTAATTTTTGGCTACATTTCCTAAATGTAGTTAAAAACTGCATTAAAATGCAATAATTTTTAACAGCATTAAATGCAGGTAAAAACTGCACCAACTAGATGAGTTTTAATTACATTTTAGTAGTGTGGTTAAAAACCAATTTTAATACACCATTAAAATGTATTTTTTTAACTACATTACTGAAATGTAGTTAAAAATTGTTGTGTTAAAATTATTATTTTTAAAACTCTATTTTTAGGTATCACAAAGGGTATCTTTAGAAAGTTTATTAATTAATGATTTAGTGGTAAAAACAATTCTTAAATCCGATTAATCTGCAAAAACTTATCACATTTTAAAATTGAAAATAAATGAGTTGGTGAATGTCAAGTGTGACGTTAGAGAAACAGTGTGACGACCGCCCTACACCACTAATGCTCATATAACTGACTAGTGTCATGCTGGTGCATCCAATCAATGTAGGATGATTATCAAGGGAAAGAAAAAGAAATAGGGAATAGGAATAGAAAAGAAGAGAATAAAATAGAAGAGAAAGAAATTAAACATCGCACAGTCACATAACATAGCAGATATCTCGCAGCGCATCAGATAAAATATAGTAGTCATCATAGATCTAAAACAAGCGAGATTGTAATAATAATATAAACCACATAATCAGATTACATAGGCTTATACAGTTATACAAAACAGTAAAAGAGTTTAGATAACTGATAAATAAACTCAACTAATAAACTGTCTCTAATAATAGTAAGTCAACATTGTCAAGGCTCCACAGTATCACATAGAGGAATAAACAATAATAATTCAAAATATAAATATGAGAAAGCATCACCTTCTGCTAGTCCATTGGCACAGCTCTAAATGCTATTACACCTGCTACGTAGCTTACTCATTGAAGAGCACTCGAGATAATAAGAAGCAAAGCATAAAACATCGATCAGACAACAGTCTGGTGTGAGCGATAAATAATCTCAAAACACTATAAAAGATGGCATTGTATATGGAATAGAATGGAGAATCATACCTGACTTATCCATGCATTTACAAAGTTGGCACATAACATAGGATATATTCTACTCTATTTCAAAGTTATCGTAGGCGTACAATACATAAAAGTACCATAGGTGTCTAAATATTGGCATCGACAATATCTACATCGTGTGACATCCCTAAGGTGGTAGACAATTAAGCAAACATAGCATCCATCATCCATGCTCACATTCACTAATTTAGTGCGTTTAATATATGACTCTCCTACGACGCGTCTGGTTGAGGACTACTCAATGTCCCGATTTATCGGTACTCGAATCCATGCTACTCATTAGGCCATGAACTAGACTACATACTCCATAACAGTCCAGGGTAAATGGATATCATCACGCATACCCTTGCTTCATGAGTACATGTCAAAACCTACAAATATCGGTGATCCCTTTACACATTTCATCAATAGCTAAGTTTATCTTAGAACTGTTCTTACAACTCCTATCTGAAGTCGTCATGGTTGGGAACTACTCTAGACAATCATCATAAGTCATAAAGTTTTATCATGTGTCCTAAAATCTTCCTCCGCTATTCCATCAATCTGACTCGTTAATGCCTACACTACATCCTAAGTACGGTTATGCATAATCGAAGCCATCACTTCCCATCACGAAATCATCATAATCAAATTGTGAAGCCATCGTGTTGAAGCATTAAACCTTCACTTCACCGCCAAACCCACTCATTGAAGAGTAGTAACACCAAAATCGAATGTCGAATAGATAAACGAACCATCGCTTTGTACTCCTCGATGCCTCTTCATTGTCCATATCAAATCAGCCATCATCAGTAGTGGTACATATCGACCACTCCAAAGTAGTCGATAACAACCACTTGGCTGTGTACTTACTAAAAGTGGTTAAAAACAACCCAAATGAAAATGTCCCACATTTATCCTGAAATTCGAAGCACATCTCCAAATCCACCATGCTTCATCTTTAGATCAGTCAGCGTGGACGACACTTTCTGCATGAAACCCTATCTTATGGGATATATTCTAAGTGGTACACTAAGTGTACATGAAGAAATAGAAAGGTTTTGATCATAAGAATTGTATTTTTGAATGAATAAGTGATCAATTTCAAAGTATTAAAAGTATGTGAAACCACTTGATAATTCAGAAGCAATATATGGAAAATCAAAGAATGTAATTTACATTGAATTCAAGAATTTGTTTGCTTTATATAGAGGATGCATGGTCACAACTGTTAGTAAAGAGGAACGACCAATAGAAATGGTTGCAAACATTAATGAGGAGGAATAACTCATCATGGAGAAGATATCCCTTTTAGAAAATATCAAAAATATAGCTTTTACGACCATTCAGTGGACTGAATCGGGTTTATCGACCGACTAAATTTTAGGTAAAAAGCCACATTTCAAGTAAGAAAAGAAATAGTGTAAAATAAGGCAGTTTTAATCAACTGAATTCCTTAGTTTAGTCGATTGAATTGTATATTTAATCGATAAAAAGTGTTAGTGTATAAATGAATGTATGTGCATGATTCAGTCAACTGTAGTGGTCTTTTCGGTAAACTGCCTTTTTGTTTTTTAAACTTTGAAATTGACTTATAATCAAATACATTCAGTCGACTGCAATGATCTTTTCAGTTGACTGCTTGAAGTGATTTTTGTTTTTAAACTTTTAAATTGATGTGTAATCAAATACATTTGTGTGTATATATGTGTATACACTTTAAAGAGATTTTAAATATGTATAATCTAGACATGACACTATGAGTAATAGTACTTTATTTGTCACCTTCATCTTGTCTCTGTCATGTATATCTCTTCTTGTATCTCCATATATGTGTGTGTGCGTGTGTGTGTGTGTACGTGTGTGTGTGTGTGTATGTATGTATGTATGTATGTATGTATATTCTTTTGTACTATGTATCTTCATGTTGAACTTTTTGTTTGTCTTTTTTATACTTATGTACTGCAAATTGACCAAGAGGTTAATTGTATAGTTGTTGTCATTAAAATTCAACAAGAGAGGTTCTAACATTCTCTTCTTTTTTGATGATGACAACTATACAATTTTTGAAAAATATTCATTCTATATAAATTGATATTATACTATAATTAAAGCTCCCTCTAAGTATAATATCTCCCCCTATCAGTATGCATATGAATTTCTCCCCCTTTATCATTATTAAAAAGAATGAGGGAATATAATAAATTTTATAAAATATCTTGTGCAAAGCAAATATTTAAATCTTTTCTAAACTATAATATTTCTAAATATAAATGAAAATTATTTAAGTAAATATATCTTTCTTAGAAAATATTTCTAAGAAATATATTCTCTCAATATATATTCTCTTTATATCTATAAAATGTGGACATTTCAAAAAAGATTCAAGTTGTACTATGTCCAAAGTACGAGTATTATTTATTTGAGAAATAGCTTAACAATTCTTAAAAATAAAAGATTAACCCAATAATAATTGTCAAGAAAATAAGTTACGCTATGCAATCATGCTACGCAAGTTTTGAACTTGTGACCTCTTGCACCAAAGCTGAATCACATAACCACTTACCGAATTTGCTGATACCAAATGAAAGTCTTTATTCATTGTGAGAACATAATTCCATCAAATATATGGACATCTTTAAAATTCAAAATCTATCAATTTCCTTTCATTTCTCCAAGTACCTGCTAAATAATAATCATTTTTGGTACCCAGTACTATGTTATGGTCCAGGGATTAATTATTGGCTGACAACCTTACCAAAATAGGTATAGTAGTACCCTCTAAAAGATATAAATGAAACAATTTCATCTAATAGTAATAACATTACAAAACTTTTGATAGCAACAAAATAGTAGTATCTTAATCAAAGAGCTGTAGAGAATCCTAATTTTTAAGCATTTCGTAGTAAACAGATATATTTTGGCATTTTAAGTAGGACTTCTAATCATTAATAAATAACTATTACGTATAAACTAGGGTATCGGTCAAAAAAATTAACATTTAAACTATGCGATACCCAAGATTCTTATATTTACCTAAGTTTTAGGAAAATGTACCCATTTAGTGTTGTTAGACTATTATAAATATAGTTTTAATTACAAGTCACATTATTTCAATAGTTGTTAATATAAAGTTGTTTACTATGATCAATGGTATTAACTAGAATCCATATTCTAAAACTATTAGTCATTTGTTTAATACTTCAAAAATAGTTTCTTTCATTTCTAAACAAAGTACTATTGTGACTGTAAGTAGTTTTAGGACTATCATGTTTACTTGTACTAGCACTAAAATTAGTATGCATAAATGCATACCCACTACTATGTTTACTTTTAGCTTGTTTATAGTCTAAACCGCTTTTATAATTGTGTGCTTTCGAATTTAACAAAGGAAGATAAGATATCTTTACCTCTGTTATAATTTACAAAATTTTCATTTAATCTTTCAAAATTTGGTTAAGAATCACAAACTTCTTTTTGAAAAATATTATTATTAGCTTTTAAAATCTCATATTCTTTAGATTATTCTAAGTTCCTTTTAATTAATGCCTCATTCTCTTTTTCAACAAACAAAATTAAAAAGCTAGAATTATTTAAAGAATTTTTCAAAAATATATTTTTATTTTGCAGAATATCGATTTCCTCCAAAAGATCATTGTTTATTAACTTCTAGCTGCTCATTTTCAATATATACATATGCCAATATATATATATTGCTATATATAATATATATCCTACTATATCTACTAACACAATCAATCAGCAATCAACAATCAATATTAACTATTCAAAATTTTAAACAAAACCTTTCGATTGAGTGAGGAGTTCTCACCTTGATTTTGTTTCCGGTTTCGGCGTTCGTTTCGAATAAAATTAAACGAACGTTTAATTTTACCCGAAATTCAAACGACCTCCAATCGACTCCAAACCAGCTGCATTTCGAAGAGCTCGGCGATACGAAGCCAACGCAAAAAATCTCGTTCGAATCCGACCTCGCATGCAAAAGTTATCACGTTTTAAAGATTGAACGAATTTGAATTTTTGAATTTAAACTAAAAATTAAAAGAAAACACCTCACCCTTTTGAAGTAAATCTTTTTGTAAAATAAGTTCTTCTACCGTATTTTCAAAAATCCAGTTCGTTTTATCAAAAATACATTATCCACTTTTAAATTGGAAATTTCTTGTGCATAATCTTTTAACTTAGCTAATGCAACTCTATTAACTTTATTTAAAGTTTTATGATTCTTTAATAATTCATCATTGCTAACAAAAGGTCTTTATATAAAGAATCTAAGCATATCAGTTGTGATCTGAGTTTAGCCATGAAGCAATTGTTTGTTACTCCTTTGATTCTTCTTTATTACTTTTCCTCTTTTTATTGTCCTGACTTGATCTCTATATGGCCATTTATTCTAAAATTGTGTTACAATCTCTAGAATCTTAAGCACTGATACCAAATGTAAATCTATGCGGATCGGGTAATATGAATAATTCTATTAAATTAACACTTGTCTATAGTAACAACGAAAATAAATAACTATAAAGTAAAGTGCACCATGGAATTTTATACTGGTTCAAAGTTCTCATTCTATGTCTAGTCCCAGACTCATTCTAGATTTAACTAGCATAGGTCCTCACTTAATCCGAAGGAATAGGTATTACAGACCACTTGAGCTGCTAAGCAGGATTTCTATATTACAAGCTGCCTAAGCTGTCGAATAGGACTTCTTGACCGAAGATCTCCAATAAGACTTCAACAAAAAAGAGTAGTATAGTATTTTGACTTCTCCTGCTCTAAATAACATGGATGAGTCGATATAGTACAACCTTCATATAATCTTGTCCTGAGTGGTATATTGAGTGTATGTGAAGAAATGGAAATGTTTTGATCGCAAGAATTGTATTCTTGAATGAGTAAGTGATCAATTTGAAAGTACTGAAAGTATGTGAAAGTACTTGAGAATTCAAAAGAAAAATATAGAAAATCAGAGAATGTAATTGATATTGAATTCAAGAATTTTTTGCTTTATGATGCAGCGCATCATTATAAGCGAGTTAAGTCGCTCAACCTTAAGTCGCTCAACCTTAAGTCGCCCCAAACATTCTTAAGTCGCATGCCATGAGTCGCATGCCTTATAAGATAACGGCTCAAGAAATCATGACACATTTCCATAAGTCGCATGCCTTAAGTCACAGTTCTATAGGTCGATTACTTATGCCGCATCTCTATAGGTCGTTCAGTTATGTCGTACCGTTTTCTTAAGTCGCTTGAAGCTTATGTCGCTTAAGCCGTTCCTAAAGCTTATATCGCTTAAGTCGCCTGCCTTGAGTCGCTCGGTTACGCCGCTGATTTCTTATGTCGTATGTTGTTAGGTCGTGTGTTGTATTGTTAAGTCGCATGTCTGTGTTGTATTGTTAAGTCGCATGTGTGTGTTGTATTGTTAAGTCGCATGTGTGTGTTGTATTGTTAAGTCACATGTGTGTGTTGTATTGTTAAGTCGCGTGTGTGTTGTATTGTTAGGTCATGAGTCGTATGATGTTGAGTTGCATATATGTGTTGTAATTTCCTATAAATAGGGGTGTGTTGTCATTTGTAAGGGAGTTGATTTTGAAAATAAATTTGTGTGTGAGCTTTGGCCACCGTTGTTGGAAGTTGAGTGTGATCTCCTTCTACTTTCCATCTTCGGGTTATTCGTGAGCGAATCAACGAATTTGAAGCCAATTCACGGTATCACGTACGAGTGATCAACGATCGAATTGTAGATCTTTCAACACGGCATCTTACGAGATCAACGGGTTGGAGATAGCTAGATTGGGGCATCGTCACGATCAACGGAATTGACCATTTATCGTTCTATCAGTTTATTGACACGAAATCATCATTTCGAGAGGAAGATCTTGGATAGGTTGCGACAGTTTGATATCTAAACTGTTCGAGCCTAGGCAAAGCCGCGTCAATTGGTATTAGAGCTAGATTAGAGACGGAAACGAGATTGTTTAATGATCATGACTCCGAGACGTGCTAATCGCTATCATAATGTTGAAGATTTGTATAGAAGACAAGAAGCTGAGCAAATGGAGCAGCGTATCAATGAAAAGTTCAATGAGGGTATTGAAAAATTGGAGAAATTGATGAACGACATGAATCAAAATCAAAGGAGAACGTCACCGGGTTCGAACCAGGGTGGAAACAGGGTTTCACCATTGGTTTCGGAAGAAAGGAGGATATCACCCCAGTCTTATCGAGATAGGAGAGAATCATCATTTTCAATGATGCGAGACCACCATGGGTACCGAAATGAAGAGAGAAGAACTGAATGTGCGTTCGAAAATGAACCATATCGTGATGCTGAAAGACAGGGTAGAAGAGACATGCGTGGTAGTAGGGACATAGACGGTCAGGATCGATATCGAAATACATCTGATTTTGAGGAAGATGGTGATGGAGGTAGTATTCATTATCGAAATCGAGGCCAAGTGCGAAATCAACATCTGGATTTAGAAAATGATCGTAAATGGGAGTCAGGTATGAGGATGGAAATTCCAGAATTCAAAAGTAGTATGCAAACAGAAGAATTTATTGATTGGTTGTCGAATGTTGAAGAAATTTTGAAATTCAAGGAGGTGCCTGAGAATCGCAGAGTCCAATTAGTTGCTACAAAACTAAGGGGAAGAGCTATGGCTTGGTGGCAACAAACTAAACTAACTCGGGAGAGAATGGGAAAATCAAAAGTTGTCACTTGGGAGAAGATGAGAAAGATGATGAAAACTACTTTCTTGCTGTACAACTATCAATCTCTTATGTATCAACGTTTGCAGAATTTGAGACAAGGGACGAAGACAGTGAATGATTATGTAGATGAATTCTATCAATTGATTGCAAGGAATGATATTATGGAAATCGAGGAACAGCTAACGACTAGATATGTTGGGGGTTACGAATGCAAATTCAAGATATGGTTAATATGTTTAATCCAATGTCTGTTGCTGAAGCACATCAGAAAGCTCTAGCTTGGGAGAAACAAGGGAGACGAGGAATTGGTGTGTTTGCGGGTTCTAACAACCAGAATAAGGGAGCTAGTAGCAGTGCTAATGTTTCCAAGACAGTCAACAAACCAATTGTCAATGAAGCTGCTAAAACAAAGGTCAATAACGGTATCAAGTGCTATAATTGTCAGGAGTTTGGCCATAAAAGTAATGAATGTACAAAGCCAAAGAAGAGAGCATTGCTTGCAGAGGAATGTGAGTATGAGGATGTGGAAGCTGAAATTGATTATTCTCAACCATCGAAATTTGATGAAGATGAAGAAGTTGTGTCAGGAGACGAAGGGTGTAACTTGATGATAAGGAGGTCTTATTTAATGCCAAAGCATGAGAATGATTCTAGTTGGCTGAGAAGTAATATCTTTCAGTCTACATGTACTATCTTGGGAAAGGTTTGTCGATTTGTTATTGATGCGGGAAGCTGCGTTAACACTATTTCTGAAGAAGCCATCAAGAAGTTAGGGTTGAAGACTGAAAAACACCCTAGACCTTATAAACTGGCATGGCTAAAGAAAGGTGGAGAAGTGACAGTGGGAAGACGAGCATTTGGTACATTTTGTATTGGGAAGAAGTACAAAGATGATATATGGTGTGATGTTTTCGATATGGATGTGTTCCATCTACTATTGGGAAGAGCATGGCAATATGATAGAGTTGTACAACATAATGGTCGCACCAACAGCTACAGTTTCATGTTCGAAGGTACTCAAATTACCTTAGTTCCTAAGAAGCGTGAACAAAGTGAAAGCAAATCAGAGAAGAAAGTGGAATCAACTAGTCTATTATCTACGAGAGAATTTGTTGAAGAAGTGAAAGATAGTGCTGAAATGTTTATGTTGATTGGGTATGAAACAAGTGAAGATCGTGAAGTTCCTGCGAAGGTTAGACCGGTGTTAAATGAATTTGATGATGTCTTTCCTGCGGAATTACCCAAGGAATTACCGCCACTGAGGGATATACCACATCAAATTGATCTAGTGCCAGGTGTTGTTTTACCGCATAGGCCGCATTATCGTATGAGTCCAAAAGAGCATGAAGAGTTGAGGAGACAGGTTGAGGAGTTGCTTAAGCAAGGACGTGTTCGAGAGAGTCTCAGTCCTTGTGCTGTACCAGCTCTGTTGGTACTGAAGAAAGATGGTTCATGGAGAATGTGTACAGACAGCAGGGCACTCAATAAAATAACTGTCATATACAGATTTCCTATGCCAAGACTTGATGATCTATTGGATCAACTCAGTGGGTCTGTAATCTTTTCTAAGATCAATCTTAAGAGTGGTTATCATCAGATTCGTATAAGACCAGGTGATAAATGGAAGATAGCATTCAAGACTCGGGAAAGATTATATGATTGGCTGGTCGTGCCATTTGGTCTATCTAATATACCAAGCACATTTATGAGGGTGATGAATCAAATTTTGAGACCTTACAATGGTAAGTTTGATGTAGTCTACTTTGATGATATTTTTATATATAGTGCTAGCACGGAGGAGCACATTCAACACTTGCGAAAGGTGTTAACTATTCTTCGTCAAGAACAGTTCTATGCAGCGACGAAGAAATGCGTGTTCATGACGCCAAGTGTTTTATTTCTGCGTTATGTCCTGTCTAAGGAAGGGATACAAGTGGACCAGAGTAAAGTAGCCACAATCAGAAATTGGCCATAGCCCAAAACTATAACAGAAATCAGAAGTTTCCATGGGTTAACTTCATTTTATCGAAGATTTATACCACACTTTAGTAGCGTAATGGCTCATGTTACTGATTGTATGAAAGGAAAGCAGTTTTCATGGATGAAAGAGACAGGATCTGCTTTTGAGCAAATCAAGGAACTTTTAACCTCAGCACCGATTCTATTGTTGCCAGATTTTTAGTTACTATTTGAGTTACATACAGATGCGTCCAAGGTTGGAATCAGAGGTGTGTTGAGTCAGAAGGGACGTCCAATTGCCTATTTCAGTGAAAAACTTTCTGGAGCAAAAATGAATTACAGTACTTATGATGTGGAGTTTTATGCTATTGTGCAGGCCATGAAGCATTGGAGACATTACTTGTTCCACAAAGAATTTGTTTTGTATTCCGATCATGAAGCATTGAAACATTTACAAGGGCAGAATAAAATTGTAGCTAGGCACGCATCGTGGATAGCTTATTTGCAGCAATTTACATTCGTCATAAAGCACAAGTCTGGAGTAACTAATCGCGTCGCCGATGCACTGAGTCGGAGGAATAATTTACTAACAACCATGCGAATAGAGGTGAAGGGTTTTGACTTATTTCCAGATCTTTTTACTTCAGATTCATATTTTTTCGAAATCCTAGACAAAGTCAAGCAGGGAAGCATGGATGGATATATGCTGGTTGAAGGTTTTCTATTCAAAGGAAATCAGTTGTGTATTCCAGATTGCACTCTACGAATGAAAATTATCAAAGAATTACATGAAGATGGACACATGGGCCGCGACCGGACTATGCAGTTGATCTCAAAGTCTTATTTTTGGCCGTCAATGAGGAAGGAGGTTGAAAAGTTCGTTCAGAGGTGCCATATTTGTCAAATTTCAAAGGGGACCGCAAAAAATGCAGGCTTATATATGCCGTTGCCTATACCTACTAAACCATGGGTGGATGTTAGTATGGACTTTGTATTGGGCTTGCCGAGGACGCAACGTGGCAATGATTCTATCTACGTAGTGGTTGATCGGTTTTCAAAAATGGTACATTTTATCGCGTGCAAGAAGATGGCAGATGCAGTTAATGTCGCACAGTTATACTTCAGAGAGATCTATCGACTTCACGGGTTGCCTGAATCTATTATATCGGATAGAGACACTCGTTTTCTGAGTCATTTTTGGACGAGTCTATGGAGAATGGTCAGGACAAAACTGAAATTTAGTAGTGCTTATCATCCACAGATGGATGGACAGACAGAAGTTGTGAATAGATCCGTAGGTAATCTATTGAGATGCCTCGTAAATGACAATTTGAAGAGTTGGGATTCCAAGCTGTGTCAAGATGAGTTTGCACACAACCATGCAGTTAATCGTAGCACTGGGTTCAGTCCATTCCAGATCGTTTACTCAACAATCCCTAAGAGACCATTAGATTTATCTATAGTACCACAGCAGAAAGGAGTGATCAAACGAGCTAGTGATTTTGTGAATGAATTGCAAGAATGCCACAAGGTTGTGCAAGAATGATTGTTTAAGGCGAATGAGAAATATAAGCAATCCACATATATCAAACTACGAAATGTTGAGTTCAAAGAAGGAGATTTTGTCTATGCAATATTGACTAAGGATCGATTTCCTATTCGTACTTACAACAAACTAGCTGCTAGAAAGATTGGCCCTTTGGAAATCGTGAAAAAGATTAATGAGAATGCTTATCAGTTAAGATTGTCGGATCATATCCAGACTGCCGACGTTTTCAACGTCAAACACTTGATTCCATATCATGAGAATAAATATATCGAAGAAGAGGAAAGTGTAAATTCGGGGTCGAATTCTTTTCAACCAAGGGTGGATGATGCAGCGCATCATGATAAGCGAGTTAAGTCACTTAACCTTAAGTCACTCAACCTTAAGTCGCCCCAAACATCCTTAAGTCGCATGCCATGAGTCGCATGCCTTATAAGATACCGGTTCAAGAAATCATGCCTCATTTCCATAAGTCGCATGCCTTAGGTCGCAGTTCTATAGGTCGATCACTTATGCCGCATCTCTATAGGTCGTTCAGCTATGCCGTATGGTTCTCTTAAGTCGCATGAAGCTTATGTCGCTTAAGTCATTCCTGAAGCTTGTGTCGCTTAAGTCGCCTGCCTTAAGTCGCTCAGTTATGCCGCCGATTTCTTATGACGTATATTGTTAGGTCGTGTGTTGTATTGTTAAGTCGCATGTGTGTGTTGTATTGTTAAGTCGCATGTGTGTGTTGTATTGTTAAGTCGCATGTGTGTGTTGTATTATTAAGTCGCATGTGTGTTGTATTGTTAGGTCGTGAGTCGTATGATGTTGAGTCGCATATATGTGTTGTAATTTCCTATAAATAGGGGTGTGTTGTCATTTGTAAGGGAGGTGATTTTGAAAATAAATTTGTGTGTGAGCTTTGGCCACCGTTGTTGGAAGTTGAGTGTGATCTTCTTCTACTTTCCATCTTCGGGTTATTCGTGAGCGAATCAACGAATTTGAAGCCAATTCTCGGTATCACTTACGAGTGATCAACGATCGAATTGTAAATCTTTCAACACGGCATCTTGCGAGATCAACGGGTTGGAGATAGCTAGATTCCGGCGTCGTTACGATCAACGGAATTGAGCATTTATCGTTCTATCAGTTTATTGACACGAAATCATCATTTCGAGAAGAAGATCCTGGATAGGTTGCGACAGTTTGTTATCTAAACTGTTCGAGCCTAGGCAAAGCTGCTTCACTTTATATAGAGGATGTATGGTTGCAACTCTCAGTAAAGAGGAATGATCAATAGAAATAGTTGCAACATTAATAAAGAGGAATAACTCTTCATGGAGAAGAGAACCCCTTCAATAAATTAAAAAAATGTAGTTGTCACGACCATTCAGTCGACCGAATGGATTTAATCAGCCAACTGAATTTTAAATGAAAAGTCACATTTCAAGTCAATGAAGAAATAGCGTATAAATAGGTAGTTTAGTCGACTAAATTCCTTAGCTTTGTCGATTAAACTAGTGTTTAACTGACTGAATTGTATTCAGTCAACTAAAACTATTAGTGTATAAACGTATGCATGTGCACCAATTCATCTGACTGTGGGGGTCTTTTCAGTTGACTTCCTGAAGTGATTTTGTTTTTAAACTTTAAAATTAACTTGTGATCAAATATATTTGTGTGTGTATGTGTGTGCACCACGTTGAAGAGATTTTAACATATGGATGCTCTAGACATGACACTCTATGACTAATAGTACATTGTTTATCACCTGCATCTTGTCCCTGTTGCGTATATCTCTTCTCGTATCTCCGTGTATATACTTTTATCCTCTTTTGTACAGTGTATCTTCATCTTAAACGTATTGGTTTGTCTTTTTTATACTTATGTGCCTTCAAGTTAGTCTAGAGGTCTTTGGCATAATTGTACAATTATTGTCGTTAAAAGTCAACAAGAGTGGTTCTAACATTCTCCTCCCTTTTCGTGATGACAACTATTCGCACCAAAATATGGCACAAACACCTAATAGAAATTTTGTAGAGAAATAAATGAAGAATATAAAATAGAAATAGAGGAATCAAGCAATTAAATAATAGAATGTAAGCAACAATGAGAAGATAATGATTTATAGCAGTTCGATGTTGAAAGATTAGTCCACTTTGGAGGAATAACTATATTAAACACTTGAATTGCTGAGTACAGAAGTATGGTCGAAATAAAACCTTCATTTACAAAGAAGTGAAAGGTAACAAGCAGCATAAAGATCCCATTGAATGAACAATCAAGTCTATATTCAAGGGAAAAATGGTCAAATACCTTTCTGAAATTTCAGAAACGAAGTCTCCAGATCCAGAAGAAGTCATGATATTGATCGTGGGAGCCATATCCTTCAAAGTAACAATTGGTGTCGGTCGTTCAAATGGGCTTGGTTTGGCATACACTTTATACGATGGGCTCCATTCTTCGATATATTGATGTTCCCAAAATTTCATGTATATTTGATTTATAGATTTTGAGATATCGATCGTTTTCCATGGAGTTGAACTGTAATATCGATACGGTACGATGCATAATTGGTGAATATGGATCGTGCTTGATCCATTTTTAGTAAAAGGTATATTTTCATATTATCATTCTAATGATTCTATCTTCCACTTTCACCACGCCACCGCTTCATATTATCGTTGTGCTTGATCTTTGGGCTTCATTATTGTTAATTTGACTTGTCGATCCCATTGATAGTCGAGTTTAACTCGTCCAATCAGTTCAAATATAGCCGAGCCAAAAGGCTGGATAGCACTTGCCACCCAAAGTATGTCTTATTTCAACATGATGTGCTTTGAATTGATGCAAGTTAGAGTCATCGGAAAGGAATCCATTTAGCCTTCTAAAAAGTTGCCATCCCTTCGATGAGTTTGCTTTCCTTTGTCGTCGTATCTCTCTCAGTTTGATATGATGTTTGAATGATTTCCAATAATATATGTTCTGAACTGTAATTTTATAATTAACATCTATGCCCAATCTCTTTGAGCTAGTAGACCTTGGTTATCTGATTTGATTCTCTCTCCGATATATCCAGGTGAAAATTCAATTTCCGTCTATGTCAAGAAATCAAATTTTTGGGATGCACATTCGTGTATACATTATTGTCGCTAGCTCCCGAATGCATTCGTATGCTCATTACTCATTGCCAATTTAGTGGAATGAAATCTAATCATTTTCATTATTATTATTATTATTATTTTATGGATTGGCATGAATCCATTAGGTAAATGGATTGTGCTAGATATATTTTAATTTGGACCGGGCTAGTCTCATTTGAGATTGGTTTATATCCAATCGTTCTCCCCCATCTCTCTTTTCTTTTCACTTTTTCCCCTTTTAATCTTTTTTTAGATGGATGGATTGGCATGAATCCACTTGGAACAATCTCGCAACGATCATTCGTTGATTTGGCCATTCGAATGAACTGTAGGTTTAGGAGAATAGATCGGTGTAAGGCCATCATAAAATGATCGTACATGCTCCATCTATTCGTGGGCGTCTATTGAAATGCAAACTTCGATGGTTCATATCACATCCTTCGTATACACAAACAGGCACACACACTCGTGTACTTAGAATATTTCCTTCACCTCATTTCATTTTTCATTGCTGCTACGTAAACCAAAAAAGAAAGAAAGAAAAGACCCATCTTCATCTACCTATTTACTATCGATCCACCGAGCCTTCTGATTCAACTCCATACCTATCTTATAACCATCTTCACAGATTGGTCAGGCTCCTTGCTACACCAACCATCACCATCGCCTTCCCCAACAGGTCTTTCCTTTTACTCGAATTCACGATGCCTTTGCTTCTCATTTTCTAACATAGGTAGGTCAAACTTCTTTTTTCTTTGTAATTAGTGATGAAACGTTGGTTCTCGTTTTAGTAGCTTGATTTAGACCATGGTGATTCGATCGGTTGGAGCGGAGGAGGGAGATGGTGATGTTCGGGTCGAGTCATTCGTATTGGTGCTTAAATTAGACGGAGTGCACTTATTTGAGGTCAAAAGTGGGAGATCTTTTTCAGCTGATCGTTCTTGGAGTTCTTGGACGATTGTTTCTAACAAGGTGGATGTTGTGAACTTGTTAGCATAGGGGAGTGAAACGAAGTTCAACCGATCATTATGATTGATTGGTACTTGAAAATATAAATAGAGTTTTGATCGGTCATTTTCTATTAGGGTTTTTGGCCGATCGTTTTTGGATCGATGCTTCGAGTTTTGAATTAGAGTGAAGTGTAGTACTAGAGTCGAAGGTTTTAAAATAATCGGTTGAAGAACGATAGGGTGTAAAATGATCGCGAAAGTTACTAAGGATCGTACTATGAAATATTTACTAAGTTATCTACTAGTACGGAATATAAATATAAAAGTAAATGGCACCAGGGATTTTTATACCGATTAGAACCTCCCATTCTATTTTCCAATCCTCGACTCCCTTTGGATTTTAACTATCAACCCTCCCTTAACCCGAAGGAATAGGTATTACACCGCCTGAGCAACCGAACAGATCTTCTACCGCCTAAGCAACAGAATAGGACTTCAACTGCCTGAGAAACCGAAACATAACTTCAACAATACAGAGAATTTTCTTGACTGATTATGCTCTTTTAATAGCATGGATAAGTCTTTGGAGTACACTCTACCAATAATCTTCTCCTTTGGGGTATATAATGTAGTTTATGAAGAAAAGTAGTTAATTTAAGAGAACAAAATCAGAAATTATGTGATTAAAACAAATAAATTGAAGGCTGTATATAGTTTCAGTGTTCCAACTTATCGTGAAAAATAATGATCCGAAGATACGGAAATAACTCTTGAATCAAGGGTTGTTTCTGTTCGATGAATGGAAATGGCCATTCAGAAAATAGCCATTATGCAATTTAGTCGACCGAACAAAAGAATTCAGTCCACTAAAATCCAAAAAATTTGAATCAGAAACGGAAGTGTTCAAAAATTATTCAATTCAATCGACTGAAATGGACAGTTTAGTCGACTGAACATTCATATAAACTGCATGTACATAGATATTCCACCGACTGAACTTCCCATTTCAGTCGACGGAATACCATATTTTCTACTATATTGAAGCACTTTGAGAAAAAATTTGTGCATGAACTTGTAGTAAAATACTTGGCATATGTAACATGATTTTAAAACTTTTTGCAAGTACGTGTGCGTGTATGCATGTACCACCTTGGAGAGATTTTAGCAAAATCTACTGCTAGATTGGGCAATAGACAAACCATAAACAATATTGAAACTTTTATCCGAACTTCGGTCTGCAATCTATTATCGAGCATCTTATACTAAAAATATGCTTAGTTCACATAATGTTTATTTATATAGTTGTCATGATCAAAACATCAAAAAACAAGGTTCAAACATTCTCCCCCTTTTTGATAATGACAACCATGTAAGTTTGAAAATTTATAAAAGTGATTTACTCCCTCTGAATAAATATTCCCCCCCTCAAATAGCTTCTCACCCATTATCATCGACAAAAAAGAATAAATAGATAGTATGAGAAATATATATAAGTATAGAAACAAACATTTACCATAGGGAAAATAAAATGAACCAAGCATCATTGA
Source organism: Allium cepa (assembly GCA_030765085.1). NCBI lineage: Eukaryota > Viridiplantae > Streptophyta > Magnoliopsida > Asparagales > Amaryllidaceae > Allium > Allium cepa. Next base: position 281,147,332 of record CM060934.1, on the reverse strand, counting down.
TAAACTTGAACATGGAATTTAAACAGCAATGCCACAGAATAATATCAAAATAACCAAAACAGAAAATGTTGTCTTAAATGATAAGATGAGCACATGCAAACTTAAAAGCTAGACCTCCTCACTATTTGAATCTTCTTCTTCCTCTTCTTCGTCGGAGGTAGACCATGTAAATGAGGAGGGATTCTCGACAATACTGGTAGAGGTGGAGCCAGTAGATGATATTTTCTCCCAAATCTTGTTTAAGAAACCTTTTATGGTATTAAGCTTCTTATTTGTTTTGATGACATATTTCTCGACGGTGGCCATTTTTCATCCAAGCTTACTTTGGTTGCAAGAGAGTGTGACAAGTGCTTGCTTTGGAGTAATGTCACTATGAAGCTCATAGACCTCGTCGACGTCTTCTTCTTCCTCTTGACAAGTAGGTTGAGATTATGAAGAGGAAATGTTCATATCCCGGGATTGAGGAATCCCTTGATCTCTATTGGTGGCCCATTGTTGAAAGCTTAAAATTTGTTGAGCTTCCGGGCATTTGGGAAGATTATATGACTTAGAGTCTTTGAATTGAGTTTGCCAATGGTTATGAAATCGGCATCAGGAAAAGTGACCCTAAAATTTTTAAGCACACGCATTATGTATGCTCCATAATGAATGGTCTTGTAGTCCCTCTTATGATTGATGGTGAGGAACTCATCTAAAACAATTTTAGCCCAATTAACCCTTTGAGAAGAGTAAACAGCATAGAGAGCTTGGAGATCTCTCTTATAAACTTTCTTGTAGCTGCCGGTACGAGTTCATATAGACCAAATAAGAGATCGATGAAGAATGCATGCCTTTGAACTTAAGGCAACGAATTTCAAGATTGTTAATTCGTCTGATAGAAATCGATGAGAGACTTCATCTCTATTATATATGTCAACTTCAACATCATCGATATCCAGTCCTTCGGCCGGACACCAGAGAATATGGTCAAGTCTTTGAAGAAGGAGATAAATTTTAATGCTGAAAATCAAGGTCCATATACAATCATCATTATTCCTTGGATTTTGGTGATCTAAATTCATATTGGCAAAGAACAACTTAATTAGGAGACGAAAATTTCCCAGTTCTCGTCGTAATTTAATAAAAATATTTTCATTTAGGATTTTGTAAATATATCTGCTATTTGATTTTCTGATGGTACAAAATCTAGTGATATATTTCCATTTTCTATATTATCACAAAGAAAATGATGTCTAATATCCAATGTTTTGTTCTAAAGTGACTTATAGGATTTTTCGATAAATGTATAGCGCTTGTGTTATCACAGTAAATTGTGGATTTAGAAGGGTTTATTCTAATATCTTCTAGTGTTTTCTACACGTATATTACTTGAGTACTTGCTAAAGTAGCAGAAATATATGCTGCTTCACATGTCAAAAATGAAACACAATTTTGTTTCTTACTACACCAAGATACTAAAGATCGTCCAATGAAATGACAAGTACCATTTGTACTCTTTCGATTCATTCAACATCCTCTAAAATTAGCATCACTACATGACAAAAGGACATTTTTTTGGCAAAAGAGACCATAGTGTTTAATCTTGTTTAAGTATTGAAAATTCATTTCATTGCCCGCAAATGTGATTCTTTGGGATTTTCTTAAAATTGTGCACATAAGAATACACTCATCATTAAATCTGGTCGACTAGCAGTTAAATAAAGTAATGAACCAATCATACTACGATATAGGTTTCGGTCAACACTTTTGCCATTTTCATCTTTATTGAGATGTACCGTAGTACTCATAGGAGTTGGTTTAGCAGACGTGTTTTTCATACCAAATCGTTTCATGAAATTATGACAATATTTTTCTTGATTAATAAAAATTTCATTATTTAATTGTTTAATTTATAAACCTAGAAAATATGAAAGTTCCCCCATGTGAGACATCTCAAATTCTCTTGTCATAATATCTGAAAATTCTTGACATAACTTTTCGTTCGTGGAACCAAAAATATTGTACCTACACAAATTTGTATTATTAAAATATCATTTTGATCTTTCTTTATAAACAAAGTTTGATCTACTTTTCCAATTTTAAAACCAGAAGAGATTAAATAACTTTTAAGACGGTCATACCAAGCACGTGGTGCTTGTTTAGTCCATAAAATGCCCTTTTCAGTTTATAAACATGATAGGGATAATTTTCATGTGCAAATAAAGGTGATTTTCTATATAAAAATTTTCTTTTATAAAACCATTTAAAAAAGCACTCTTTACATCCATTTGATGTAGTTTAAAATTATTAAAACACACATATGCTAATAAAATTCATATAGCTTCTAAACGAGTTACAGGAGCAAAAGTTTCACCTTAGTCTATTCCTTCTTCTTTATAACTTTGAGCAACTAGCCTAGCCTTATTTCAAATAATATTTCCTTACTCATCGGCTTTATTTTTGTAAACCCATTCTGTATCGATTACAACTTGATTACTTGGTCTAGAAACTATGTCCCAAACGTCATTACGTTCAAACTGATTTAATTCTTCTTGCATAGATATAATCCTATAACCATAAGCTGAGGCTTCTTTAGAATTTTTGGGTTCAATGTTTGAAAGAAAAGCTACGTGACCTATTTGATTTAGTTGATTTCGAGTTCTTATGTTAGTATTTACTTCTCCAATGATATTTTCAACAGAATGATTTCTTAGCAGTCTTGGTAGAGTTCGAATTTCATTATTATTTGGTAAATTATTGTTTTCATTATTTTCAATATTTTCAAAATCATCTTCTGTGTTATTTAGTTTAGTAATAATCTCTTTATCTTCATTTTTATGATTAATTTTGGAATTTTCATCGAATGACATATGAAATGTTTCTTCGATTACATTAGTTCTTTTAGTTTAAATTCTATGAGCTTTGCTTCGTTTCGGTTATCCAATGAATATACCTTCATCTGATTTTGGATCGAACTTACCAAGATTGTCTTCTGTGTTTAGAAGAAAACATTATGAACCAAAAACTTTAAAATACGATATATTGGGTTGTATTCCATTGAAAAACTCATATGGGGTATGCTTTTTTAACGGTCTAGTGGAAACTCTATGTAAAACATAACAAGCAGTTGCTACAGCTTCCACCCAAAAATGTTCTGGTAGAGTACCATTTAATTATGTTCTCGCATATTCTTGTAGTGTTCTATTTTTGCTTTCTACAATACTCTAATTTGTTGTGGAGTTCTAGGAAATGAAAATTTGTGAACAATTCCTTTCTTATTACAATAATTTTCAAAAGATTCATTTTTGAATTTGCCACCATGATCGCTCCGAATGTTTTTAATTTTTAATTTTTTCATATTTTGAACTCTTTTAACAAATATTTTAAAATTTTCAAATGTATCACTTTTATTTTTTTGAATATTCTCCCAATAAATCTTGAGAATTCATCAAAAATTACAAAACATATCTACTATGGTTTGTAGACTGAATTTGAGTTGGTCTAAAAAGATCCAAATGAAATAACTCAAGTGGTTGTAATGTAGAAATTGTTTTCTTTGCTTTAAAAGAAGATATTGTTAATTTTCCTATTCGAAAAGCATCATAAATATTTTTTATCTTAAAATTCATTTTTGGTAAACCTTTAACTAAATTCTTAGATAATTTGCTTATTACTTTAAAATTTTATGAAAAAATCTCTTGTTCCATAACAAAGAATCATTTTCTTTGGCTACTAACACATATTTGTGTTATGATTAACTTTCATATTTAATATGTAAATATTTCTTTCTCTGATTCCTTCAAATATAAGATTATTACTCTGATCGAATATGTTGCATTTATTTTCAAAAAAAGTTGTATTAAAACCTTTATCACAAAGTTGACTTGTGCTAAGTAAATTATGTATTAAATTCTTAACTAGTAAATCATTTGTAATAAGAGGTAAATTAAATGTAACATCATTGCTCATATCGCCTTTGCTGATGATATATCCTTTGGAATTATCTCCAAATGTGACAGACCCTTCACCTGATTTGATAAAGTTTGTCAACATATCTTTGTTTCCTATCATTTGTTTTGAGAAACAGCTTCAAATATCCACTTTCCTATTTTCTTAGTTGGTACCTGCAAAAAATATAGGAATGACGTTAGTACCCAATTTTTATTAGTGTCCTAAGAGTTAGATCTTAGGAAGCCAAACCCAAGAGGGTTTAGAATTCCCTTTATAAGTAAAATCTTTATTTTTATGAACTGAATTTATAAAAGATTTAATATATTTATTCCTAATTAACATATTATGTTGTTTTTGGTACCCAAATCTTTATAATATTTTTGTTGCTAATTTCTTTCTTTTGGGTAAAAACATTTGGTTTTGGTTTTTCATTTACAAAATTCTTATGCAAGCTGAAATTTTTATATGATGGGTTATTCTTCTTCGAACTAGTTTTTGAAGAATTTGTGTATGCTAACCCTTTCTTATTAGAAGTAGTTTGAGAATACCTAATAATCTTAAAAAGATTTTCTCTTCGTTTATTAAAATTAGATGCATTTTATGTGATATCCTCTAACTTAATTTTGACACTGGTATTGTTTAATTCAAGAATTTTGACGTTTGATTTTAAATCATGATTTTATGAAGCTAATGTCATATTCATTTCATTTTGTTCTTCTATTTCATTTGATAGCATAGTGAATTGAGAAAAAGTGTTAGACAAAGGTTCTTATGTTTTAACAAGTTCTTCTTTTATGATTTTCTTTTCATCTCTTAGCATATCAACTTCTATTTCATTTCTGTTTAATTTTTCTAGAGCATCTTTATACTTTCTTTTTACTTCTTTTAGTTTATCAAATAGTTTTGAGTTTATTTCTATTAAATCATCAAAAGTAAGATCATTTACATCATTAGTCGGAGCCAAAACAGACATTGACTTGTTCAGAATCACTGTCAATTTCATTGTCTGATAATGAAGATGATTCGAAATCATCCCATGTAATAGAGAATGCTTGCTTCTTTTTATACCTGTCCTTCCTATCTTATATCTATCTTTCTTTTAGTCATGACGGACTTTCTTTATGTGGCCCTTCTTATGACATTCATAACATTCGAGATTTGAAGTTGACGGTTTATTAGCATTGTCTCTCCTGTTGTTTCCGAATTTCCTATTCTATATAAATTTCAATTTTTTTTTGAAATTCTTTGCTATAAAAGCCATGTCATCTTCATTTGATATTCTTGTTCAGCCAAAAATTTTTATATTCTTTCTATCTTGGGCTTGATCTCGTTTTTCTTGCAAATTAACTTCATATGACATAAGATTTCCTATTAACTCTTCAGGTTTGATGGTAGAAATGTCATTAGCTTCTTCAATAGCTAAGACTTTTCATACCTATACATCCATTAAAGAATTTATAATTTTTAAGCCAATATCAAAATCTAAATATTTTTCTCCTGGTGCTAATAGTGAATGATATATGTCTTGGAATCTAGAATACATGTCATTTATAGTTTCATCTGATCTCATTCTGAAATTTTGGAACTGATTTTTAATCATAGAAATCTTGCTTTTTTTCACTTTAATTGTTCCTTCATGTGTAACATTAAGAGTTCTCCATATTTCATAAGCAGTTTTAAACATACTAAATCTATTAAATTCATTTTTATCTGAGGCACAAAATAACATATTCATGGCTTTTTGATTTGAAGTAGCATCTATTTTTTTGTGTTTGACCATAATGCATATGGTGTGGTAGGTATAGTGTATTCATTCAGTGTGATTTTCCAAGTATCATATCCATTTTCTTGCATGTAAATACTCATTTGAGTTGACCAATAATTTAATTTAAACCGTTAAATATTAGTGGTCGTTTAGTGGATTGATCTTCAATAAAACTTGTGTTAGTGTTATTTTCCATATTAACTGAATATCAAATAACTATGTTATGGTTATATGATGACCAGCTCTGATACCAAGTGAAAGTTACTAAGGATCGTAATATGGAATATTAACTAAGTTATCTACTAGTGCAAAATATAAATCTAAAAGTAAATAGTAAAGTAAATGACACTACGGATTTTTATACTAGTTCGAACTTCCTGTTCAATGTCTATTCCTAGACTCCTTCTGGAATTTAACTATCAACCCTCTCTTAACCTAGAGGAATAGGTATTAGACCGCTTGGGAAACTGAACAGGACTTCTACAACCTAAGCAACAGAATAGGACTTCAACTGCCTGAGCAATCGAAGCAAAACTTCAAGAATACAAGGAATTTTATTAACTGATTATGCTCTTTTAATGGCAAGGATAAGTCTTTAGAGAACACCCTTACTATATTCATCTCCTTTGTCAAATATAGTGTAGTTCATGAAGATAGGAAGTTAATTTTAATCAGAAAAATGAATTTGGCTTGATTGTGCAAGTGATTAGAACAGAAATTTGAATGCAAATGGCAAAATTTTTAGATGATAAGTATAAGTGAATAAAATCAAAAATTTGGTGATTAAAAAAATGAACTAAAGGCTATATATAATGTTTAAGTGTTGGAACTTATCATGAAAAACAACGATCAAAATATACGGAAACAACTCTTGAATCAAGGGTTGTTTCTATTTGATGAATGGAAGTGATCGTTCAAATAATAGGCGTTACGCAATTTCAGTCGACTGAACAAAAGAATTCAATCGGCTAAAATTCAAAAATTCAAATCAGAAGGGGATGTGTAAAAAACAATTAATTCGGTCGACTGAAATGGGCAGTTTAGTCGACTGAACATTTGTATAAATTGTGCATGTGCATAGATATTAAGTCGACTGAAGTACCTGTTTCAGCCGGCCAAATGCCATATTTTTTGCCATATTGAAGTTCTTTGAGAAAAAATTTGTGCGTGAACTTGTAGTAAAATACTTGGCATATGTAACATGATATGAAAACATTTTTTCAAGTACGTTTATGTGTCCATATACCACCTTGGAGAGATTTTAACAAAAATCAACTGCTAATCTAGACTATAAACAAACCATAAAGAATATTGAAACTTCTATCTAAATTTTGTTCTGTAATCTATTATCGAGCACCTTCTCCTACAAATATGGTTAGTTCACATAATATTTACTTATATAGTTGTCATCATCAAAATATAAGGTTCTAACAGATCGTGCTAAAACAATCTGTCATCTGCATTGGGATTGATCGGTCGTAACATTAACTTGGATCGATTGTTGGTTTTAACTTGGATAAACATACTTAAAATCCTCAAATTTTAATTTAAACTTTGTGTTGTGCCTCACTCTTGAATTCTTGAATGGTCATACATAACTTACATATGAAATGGACTGCATATTATATGTATATGACAATTGAACCATGGAATGAACTTGACTAATTCCTTGTATATTTATGTGTGTTACCAATGGCTTGGACAAATTCTTGAAGTTCATCCGCTTTTAAATGCACAATTCGAAATTCAACATGCTAACAACTGATCCCGATGACTAGACTGAATGCCTTGCCATTAATGTAGAGAATCGGTTGAGATGGTCAATAATGACGGTCACTCCGATTGAACGTTGGAGTATCGTCACAATCATTGCCTTTAATTTTGAACTGTTTTTATTGCATTGCACGACACTGCACCACTCTGCACTAGCACACACTTTGCATAGGGGAAACAGGTTATTTTTCTAATGATAATTATCTATTGATTTTAGCAGTCATGAGCTCTAGATGCTTGGTGCGTTTAGCTAACATGTCTTCTGAACAGATTTCACAGCATATCGGTATGAGTGACGAATCAAGCTCCACGACTGATTCTAATGAATTCTTCCCAGACATTAAGAAGCTCAATGTAAAAGTTCTTGTCCATCATTTGACCTTTTCTCTATCGTTCATGGTGTTCTTCCAATTGAAATAATAGAGCCTGCTCTCGACACTCTAGAAGACGCTATATTTTTGGAAGATCTAGAAGATTCAATCGCTTTGAAAATTAATTAAGCCTCTCTCCATAGAATTTACGCTAGACAAGGGATTCCATTTGATGATGTGCAAGTCCCAACTCGGGATGATAGGGTTCTTATGCCCTCTGAAGGGTTCACTACATGCGTCAAGTTCATGTGTTGGCCAGGATGCATCCCACCCTTTAATTCATTTATCCGAGAAATGCTACATCACATGATGTTAGCACCGGCATAACTGCATCCAAATGGCTATGCCTTTCTCAACTGTACCTACATGGCATTTATGGAGTTTTGGTTCCGCCTTCCACCACTTGAAGACATTCTATTCCTTTTCACCTATAAGCGACCAAAGGGAAGCCTTTTGTTCACATTTCTCCTGTCATCTAAGAAGCGCTAGATCCTACCAGGTACTTGGAACAAGCTGATTGCATTCAAAAGTGAGTGGTTCTGCATCCACTGCCCGTCTGGGTTCGCCATATGATAGTTAGAAGGACGTAAGTGTTTTTCCTTACTTAATTTCTTGAGTTCTTGTATCCAGGTCGTATTCTTAACTAAGAAATTTTTCAGGTTTGTGTAGGCTCTTATGCACACCCGATGGAAAACAATATACTGACATAGTCTGGGCGTTAAAATGATTCCATCAAAAGATAAGGACATTGAGAATCTCCGTCCTGATGAACGTCTCATTGCCTATGGCCTAAAGAAAAGGGTCGTAGCATAGGGCACCGCTCACCGCTGGAGTTACAGTGGCTGTGCAGCGGGATGCAGATGGTGATGAAGGCCATCAGGTAGATCTTTCCATGCCTCCAGTCGAGAGAGCTCAAGAAGCTACCGATAAAGATGCAACAGGAGATAAGGCTAACGACCTTAGTGGAAACGACGCAGGTTCTAATTTTGAGGCTACTGTTGGATCTTTGCAAGCTTTAAATCCTCCCGATCTTGAAAAAAGAAAAAGAAAGGAGCTCATTTGCAGATTCCCTAATAGCCTCCTCTTTAAACAGCCCAGCCTATCCATCGACCTTCAAGTTATTCCAGATCAGTTCTCTTCTCAACCTTTAGAACACTTAGATGAAACATTTGAGGCTTTATCCGATCTTCCAATGCCGGATGACGTTGATTCCTTTTATCTTACTGACATTAGTTTTAGTGGATTAGAATTTTCCTCCAGAGCTAGGGCTAGAATCCTTCCTACCACTAGTGGAGAGTTTACTCCTCCTAGTAAAGCTTTCATAACTGGTCCGTTGGGGGCACAAGGACACACACATTTTCATGGACTTTACAATATTGAATTTCACTTATTCCGAGTCCTTTAGTACTCGAAACTGATTTGTTCTTTGTTTTTCATTCAGAAACAATGAGAGGAAGGAGCATGTTTCAGTCTCTATAGGAAATATCATGTTTGAATTCTGGTTCTCATTCGAGCTCATATTGCCAATGTTGTTGTAATGAATATGATCCTAACTATCGCTCCAGCCAAGATTTTGATTATCAAAATAAAGGCAACATAGGTAGGTCCTCCCATGGCAAATATCAGTCCAGATTTAGATCTACTCCCCCTAAAAATTCCGAAAGGCAACAAGATCATCGCGACGACGTTCCTCCCATTTACACCTCTCGTGGTCTCCCTTCTACTTCAATTTCTTCACAGTCCATTGTTCCATCTCATCCTCAGCGACCTAGTGACCGTCGATGTCATGATGTTCATTGTCACCGAAGCTCAACAAGTCAACGCCACCCCTCGCATGGCCCAACTTAAGTCAGTCTATCTAAATGTATCCCTTGATGGATTTCTCTTTGTTCCTAATCTTAAGAGATTTCTTGAACAAGTCCAACAAATGACTATGGATTATGCGAATGATATCCATTGCAGTATAATAAGTGGATGAGAGCGATGGAGAGGATTTCTAAGGTATCCCCAGAGAGAGCGGCAAAGGTTGAGAAGTTGAAAAGCCAAGAGGCCTAGGACAAGCGGATCATCGAAATTCTAACCAATGAGTTAGAATCTTTAAGATATTCATAGGTAAATGTCGAGAGAAAAGAAGAAACATCCATCAAAGCACTCGTACATGAGAAAGCCATGCACTTGGCCAAAGTTAAAGCACTCCATTGAAATCATACACCGGTGCTAAAATGGGATGCTAACCAAAAAAGCGCAAATGAATACAAAATAAGTTTGAGCGTGAACCCAAAGATAAAGAGAAGGTGGAGAAAATTGTTTAGGAAGCCTATGAGGAGTTGATTACCTTCAGGCTTGAAAGGGACATGACCGTCGAAAAGGCCAAAGAGATTGATGCCATTGTTAAATGAGAAGTAGAGGCCACAAAAGAAAAGGTCAGGGAGGAGGTTATAAAGGAACTAAATCAACTACTCATTCTTTATAATGCCAATGTCCTAAAGTACAGAAACTTGGAGTGGCTCTGGAGTGACTACCTTTACCATCTCATATGTGCTTGGGAGCATCTTGTTTAGGAGGAGAATCGGGATCTCGACACTGAAAAAATTGACTTAATGAGGCTGAAAGGCGAAATTCTATTGGGTGATGAACCTAAATTTCTTCATGAAACCCAGCTGTTACTGTAAAAATAGCATGCCATAACCTCTCAATATGAAGAAGGTGAAGGTCCTGGATCCATGTCACACAATGTCGGAGATGAACAGAATCCAGTGACCCAAGCTTTCCAACATCACTGTGGACTCATCTATAGAGCGGTTACAACACTAAAAAATTGCATATTGCTACATCTAGTGGCTTTCCTTAATTATGGAAGGAGGTTTCGATGGCACTCCGGCTCACTTGAAGGATCGACCTGAAGAAGGTATTTCTTTAAAATCACATGTCCTTCCAAAAACTAAAGCATCTCCGATTGATATATCTAATATTTTTAGTTATGTTTTCCATGATTTAAATCCAAGCTACAGTTCTACCTCTTCCTCAAGAATCTCAACTAGGACCTCAAGTGCCAACGATGAAGTCTATTACACTCACAGCTTTAGCAACAACCCAAAATGTCCCAAAAGAGGAAGATTTTATGATCAACAAGCACTTGGTAGATGCTTTGTTAAGGGAAGAGAGTTATCCACATTAAGAAATTACCATTGATGATGATGTTGTGATTATTGGAACTTCCCAATCCTTGTTAGGCCCCTTTATGCAAGAAATGACACTGAAACTTGAAGCGAAGATTGCCCTTGAGGCAAAAGTCAAGTAGGATAAAATGGAGATCGTTCCCCCTCCCATCTCTATCGTTTTGCCTAGTGAAACCATGGATACCTCTGCTCCTTAGTTAGAGCCTACTCAAGATGCCCCTACTGGGTTGACTTAGTCTACTCTAGTGAATGGGCAACGAAGCGGGAAGAGAGGGGAGAAGAGTAGAGAAAGTTCGAGTGAAATCTCTCTCGGTTCCAAGAAGAAGAAAAGAAAGATAAGGAGGAAGTGATTCTTCGTGTGCAATCATGCTCCCAGTCTTTTGGATTTTTATTGGCCGAATTTGTATGGGATCAGCCCCCATTCTTTGATTCTTTTATTATGAATACTTGTACTTAACTTCCCAAGCTTATGTAAATAAAGTTCTTTTAATTTTGTCGAACTCTTATGTGAATTTACTTAAGTAGTTGAGCTATTACATTTTCCATTCAATGTACCTGTAATTCATTGCTTGTTAATTTAGATAATTGTCCACTAATTTTTAATTAAGGCCTCCACGTAGTCATGGCCACAAGTTACACCAAACACTGGACTTGAGCCCTAGTGTTATGCCGTTGGATACAATGGTGTAAGTGATTATACTCTTGCCCTCCATTCTCGGGTTAGCAAAGTTAGATAGCGAATGGTCGAACTCCATCCTTAGTGGGTTTATACTCCTCCTGTCAGTTTTAGGTTGGAGTTTATGCTGTAGTGAGTGGTCAAATTATACTCATCTATTTGTTTGTACTCATATCCCCACTTTAGGGAAAAGAGTTAGTTGGCGGGTGATCGGATAGAATCTAATTCATGTGTATACTTCAGTCCATACTTTGGGGACATAGAGTTATTTCAGAAAATAGTCGGACCATACTTTCCTTAATTTATTAATTTCCTCCCAAGTCCAGGGTTTAAATTAGCAAGCGATCGGTCATATCACGATCGCTTTTGATTTATGTCTATCACATTGCTTGGTAGGATTGATTTGGTTATCGAATGCTAGAGTTGTATCCATTCCTCGTTAGGTACTCCATCCATCAGGTTGTAAATGAGAACCATCAAATGATCGGTCGGACAATGTTCATTTTTTTTAGTTCAATCGTGAACTTTTGTGATCGGCTAGCTCCACACTCTAGGAACCTACTCAGACTAGTTAGTAGGGTATCGTAACTATTATGTAATGCTAAAGCAATTAAAGATATGAAGGAAATTTCATAATTTATTTTCCAAATGGAAAGGAATGACATAACTTGTCTTATTACATATCTGGAAAATCTAATGCTAAATAAAATTCGAAATTTGAATACAACTGAATGAAAAATGATAAGCTAAGTGAAATAGCATCGTAAATGCTTGTTATTCTACGCCCTTAGGAGTGTGATGCCATCAATTGTCGCTAACTCGAAAGTTTCATCTCCAAGCCTTTATTCAATGATATATGGTGCTTCACAAGTAGCATTCATGTGTGACGGGGTAGGAAAAACCCGTTTTAAGACGAAATCGCCAATTTCAAAGGTTCTACGTTAGACTTTAGTGCTGTAACAACGAGCGACTCGGTGTCGATATGCAGCTGCCCCCAAATCAGCTTCTTCGTGCTTGTCATCTACAAAGTCTAGAGATTATAAAAAGAGATCTTTATTCATTCTGGGATCATAGTAGGTTACCCGATGAGAAAGGACTTTGAGTTTAATAGGAATGACAAGTTCAGATCCAAAAGCAAGGGAGAATAGAATATGGTTAGTCGTGGACTTGTAGGTGGTTCTGTAAGCCCATAATGATGTTGGGAGTTCATCCACCCACTTGCCTCTAGCCTTTTTGTAACGACTCGAAATTTTCGACCTTGAAAATTCGACACTAATACGTTCACTGTAGAATTTCCGAGCAATCGAACTCCAGAAATTCCAAATTGTTAGGGTAAAGAAGAAAAAAGGTAGAAGAAGAATCAAAAAACAACAGCACAGAATGTCACACTTGCAGTGGATTAAAATATAATATCAATAATAGCATTTATACAAGAAAGCTATAAAACTCTTTCTTTGAAAACTTGTTTAAACATTTTGTTCTGAAGCTTGTTTACTAACTTATAATTTAAAAACTTGTAAACTAAATTTGCTTATTCCATTAGACCTTAGCTTGAAGACTTGCTTCACATCTTCTCTATTTTAAACTTGGTACATAATAAAAAAAATTCCAGATTTATAAAACCCGATACAAAAAATTTCTTTATAATTTAAAAAAAACCCGGTAATAAGATTTATTTTAAAATTTCAAAAACCTGTTATCAAATAAACCCAATATCTTATAAAAACTAACCCGAGCCAAACCCTCATCACTTCGCGCACAAACCCGAACTAAACCCTCTTCTCCTCCGATCTAAAACAACACAGTGACATCAGACAAAAACAACCTCATGCATGTGCACACATGGTCGGAGTGTCTCCGACCAACATCGCTACCACCCATAAGTCGTCGTCGACCATCTCTACCCAATCGACAACCCAGAACTCACGAATCATCTTGCAATCAAAATCGAGCATGCCAATCACCACTGGAATCAAACACCCAGTCGCCAAAACCCTTTGCACGGCCACCTCCGATCATCAGAGAACACACAGCTCCGCCCAGACCGTCGCCTCACTCCCGTCTTTCATTTCCCCCACCACCGATCGAATTCGACATGATGACGCCGTCGCATTGGCCTTGAATCCGACATCAGCCCAGACCAAAGCTTAAACCCTAGATCAACCTAAACCCGACACCACGATCCCATATATGTTCTCAAACTATTTTCCTTGATGCGCCATGGTCTAAGGTTCCTCCACGCCAAACATTTCACCTCGAAATCCATCAGGCCGCCGGAATTTGGCTTCTCACCCAATTCTGATCAACATGCAATTCTCCCTCAAATTCTAACTTATAAATTACAAAAATTATACCAAAAATCCCAATTTTCCCAATCGAATCCAACCATATAAGTGAAACATATAACCATGATGAACGAAATTTCTGTATATCTTGTTTTACTACAATTTCTTCCGTTCGAAATAATTACTAAGTATATTCATCTGGAACTATTTTTAAAAATAATATAACATTCATGAAGTCATTTTCCTTTTAATGATCATACCCTGAAAAGAATTAGAGCAAGAGAATTTGATTTTTTTTCTAAACTTGTTTAGCCTGTCGAAAATTAATGGAGGCAAGTACATTCATTCACTCAGACATGCATAGACATATACATAGGAAAATACTCATTTCTACATCCACGTAAACGTTTCAACATCTTTACTTTAATTATTTATTCACATGCAACCATATATAAAATAGATTAAGCTTAAAAAATGATTTGTTTACTCACTTTTTAGAATGTTGAACAGAGAAGTAGCCTGAGATTGAAAACTGGCATTTTCTTTCGATTTTGAATTTGAAATAGCAGCTTGAAATTTTGAGATTGCTACAGATCTTCTCCTTACTTGTTTAAGTTGAGTTGCATCCAAATTAGATCTTTGCTTTAGTTTTGAACTTGAGATATTTATTTGGTTTTCCCTTTAATAATTTTTTCCCTTGTTTTGGTTTCTTTAGTTTTGATTTGAAAAATGTAAGAAAAGAAAAGAGAGAGTAGAGGTAGAGATATATATGTAGCCAAGTTATATTTATTTAAAAATGAAAAGAAAATAAAATAAAAAATGCGACACTTGTTAAATTAGCCTACACTTGTTAACTACATGTAATGATTAGCTTACATTTGTAATTTTGCATGAATTTATGGTTTAATAGTTTTTATACAATTTTTATATTATATTTTCAATTAGTTTTTATATTTATATATGTTTTATGTGTTTATATTTAAACTCTTCCTTTTTCTTAATATTTGTATAATCTTTAAAGAAAACTATACACTAATAAGTAATCATATATACAAATACTAGTTTTAAAATATAGAGTTTTAAATCCCATAATAAAATCTTTTGTTAAATCTCATTTTTACTATCATACTTATTTGATAAATATTTATCTTTAAGGTCTTTAAAATATATAAAATTTAACTTGAAATAGCTTTTGAAAATTATTATATTAAATTCAAAACATAACCTTCCAATTATAATATATATTACATTGTATAGAATAATATATATATACACACTTATAATTTTCCATATTATAAGGTTTGCTTATATATATATATATATATATATATATATATATATATATATATGTGTGTGTGTGTATGTATATGTATATTTTATCATAAGATTTATCACTTCTAGATATTTCTAATTCAACTTTATTATAGTTTCAAATCCATTTGTATATCCAGATATTTTAGTTATCAGAATTTTATTTGTTCAACTGGTGAAAATCACTATCTCAATAGTAAAAACCAGTTAATTGTCCAATTATCAAATATCCACAAAATACGGGTTATCACATTTTTCCAAACGCTTCATCGGAATAGACTTTAAGATTTTGTTCACAGCTTTAACTTGCCCATTTGCTTGAGGGTAAGCAACTACCACAAATTTCTTTTCAATATGATGCCGATGAGAGAACTCTTTGAATTTAGTGCTGTCAAATTGGGTTCCATTATCAGTAATAATGGTATATGGAAGGCCAAAATGATAGATGATGTTCCAGAAAATGATGTAGATTACTTTCTTTTTCGTGATCGTGGCTAAAGGTTCTTCTTCGACCCATTTGGTGAAGTAATCAACTACAACGATGTCGTACTTCGCACCACCTTTGGAGATCGGTAAGGAACCAATAATATCAATGCCCCATATGGAAAATGGCCATGGGCTGACCATTTGTGTGATTTCCATCGTTGGAGCTCCTAGAACTTTTTCATACATTCGGTACTTGTCGCACCGCTTACCGTAATCAATAGCATCACAGTTGTCAGCAGCCAATAATACCCATAATGGTGTATTTTCTTTGCTAGGGTTAGCCTCCCAGTGTAATCGTCACATTCCCCTTCTTGAACTTCCTTTAGGACTTGTTTTATTTCATCATGAGCAATACGCTGGACCGGGGGGTGGAAAAACCCTTTATATACATGACTCCCTTCTGAACGATATAACATGAAGCTTTACGGAGGACTTGTTACCTTTTATTACTTCATTCGGGAAGGACTCTTGTGGAAAATAATCTTTAATTGGAGTCATCCATGACTCCTTCTTAGGCTCTGCCTTTAGTACCCTGTCGAGTTCCTTCTGATTTATACTCAAAACGTCCAATACATTGAATGGAATCAAGCCCATTTGTTATGCATCCCAATGATAGCAAACTTTGCCAATGAGTCAGCCTCTTTGTTTTAGTCCCGAGGATTGTGCGTGATGTCATTATACTCAAAGCCAACCAATAGCCCTTAAACTTAGATAAGGTACGAGTTAGTATTTGTCCTTTAGCTTGGTAATCTCCCCTGACTTGGTATACCACCGATTGAGAATCGCAAAAGGTTTTAAGAGAGTTTATCCTCGATTCTTTGGCAAGTTTAAGTCTAGCAATCACAGCTTCATACTCAGCTTTGTTGTTCATTACAGGGATGTCAAGCTTCAAAGCGTAGCAAATTGACCAATCTTCTGAAGTTACTAGCACAACTCCAGCTATAGAACAACGATCATTGGATGCTCCACCATATAAATTTTCCATCAAATGGTAGGGGCTCCACCGCTCTCTAAGGGATCATCTTGTGTGGTGAATTTTGCTATTTATTCGACAAGTGCCTGTCCCTAAATGGCTCTCCGAGGGAGATAAGTGATGTCGAACTAACTCAATTTGATGTTTCACTTTATTAACCTTCTAGACGTCTCAAGTCCTTGTAGGACCTATCGTAACGGCTGATCGGTGTAAACACTGATGGGATGAGCCTGAAAATAGGAGTGGAGCTTTTGCGAAGCAATCAACAAGCAGTATGCCAATTTCTCTATCTTTGAATAATTACTTTCAGCTCCTGTTACTTACTTGCTAACATAATAGACTAGTCTTTGAATTTGATTTTCCTCGCGAAGCTATGGGGAATTTATAGCATGTACCATCACGGCCAAGTAGATATACAAGTCTTCGTGATCCACCAGCTTTGACAAAATAAGAGGCTTCTCCAAGTGTTACCAAAGCTTAAAATGCGTCTTCACAATCCTGTGTCCATTCAAACTTCCATTTCCCTCTCCTTAATCAAATCGAAGAAAGGAATGCATTTATTGGTGGCTTGGAAATAAATCAGCTTAGGGTGACAACATTTCTATTCAAGCTTTATACTTATATGATGTTCTTTGGCCTGAATTTTGCGAATTGCTCGAATCTTCTCAGGGTTAGCTTTGATTCCGCAAGCATTGACGATGAAACATAAGAACTTTCCCTATGCCGAGTCAAAAGAACACTTCAAAGGAATGATCTTCATTTTGTTATAACGGAGGATATCGAACATTTCTGCTAAGTCTCTAATGTGGTCGCTTGATCGTCGGGATTTCAAGAGCATATCATCCACATATACCACCATTGTCTTTCCAATCTGATCTTTAGACATTCAGTTATCTAGGTGTTGATAGGTTGCTCCATCTTTTCTTTAATCCAAATGGAATTACTACGTAGCAATATAATCCAATGTCGGTAATGAAACTGGCTTGCACCTGCTCAGGGATGTTCATCGACTTTGGTTATATCCAGAGTACGCATCCATGAAAGATAGCATTTCATGCCCCATGATTGAATCTACCAGCTGGACGATCCTTAGAAGTGGAAAACTATCTTTTGGACATGCCTTGTTTAAGTTCGAGTAATCAATGCATGTCCGCCACTTTCCATTATCCTTTCTCATAAGTATAGTATTAGATACCCATCTACGGTAAAGGGCATCGCAAATAAACCCATTGCCTTTTAGTTTACCCACCTCCTCATTAAGTGTAGCAGATCCTCTGGATCCATCCCATGTCTTTTCTGCTTCACTAAGACATGCCTTGGGTCGATATTTAATGCATGGCTTGCAATGGCAGGCGAGGTCCCACACATGTTAGAGTGAGTCCAAGTGAACATGTCAAAATTTCTTAGAGAAAACCAACAAGTTCTTTCTTCATCGAGGGACTGAGCTGCAATCCGATCCTTAAGACCCATGATGGGCCGTCGTAGCTGACCATGATGTCAATTTTTCAGCTCATCCGGTGCAGCCTTGGTCTCTTTGGGCTCCTACTCGTCATCTCTCCGATCTATGTCTTTGTAGAACTAGTTGGGTTACCCAAGCCAAGGCCCTAGCGCTGGTTGTCAACTTTTGGTGGTTTGGATGAGGAGTGACTTGTCCACACCCTTCTCTATTCAACTACATAGCAGGCATGTCCTGTCGCCTAATCACCATGCATAACACCAACACTGTTATCAGTTGGGAATTTCAAAGGCAAGGACAAGGGTTGCCCAGAATTCAGCTTGGGCTAGTCGGCCTAGGAAAGCACCGTTGGGGAGTCAAAGTCCAAGATAAAAAGCAGCAACATCTGCACTCTTATTCGGTCACCTTCTCCTAACTCCATGGGCAATTCGACATAACCAATAGTTTTGGTCGCAACACCGTTAAAGCCATGAATGCAAGCTTTTAACAGTTTCAAATCCTTGGCTTCCATCCTCATATGATCGTAAGCCTTTTGAAAATTATATTTAAGAAATTTCTATAACCAACCAAGTTCCTCCTCACTAAGGCGGGGCCAATCATGGCCAAAATGACTAATAGGTCAATCGTCGGTACCTCCACCTTATCTTCATCTCTATTTCAAAATACTATGTCATTTTCCATTGTACGTTGCTGTGCTGGAGCCCCATCTTCTGTACTCGAACAACCCTCAAAATCATATGTTTCATCGCGCTAGCATAGTGCTCTATCTTGTGCTAGCTCTTATTAGCTAGATGTAGTCCTCCGATAATCTTCCACCAGTCTGCGTGGGCTCCTCAATCCTACGTGGCACTTGTCATCGGTTGGGGTCGGTTGTCCTCTATCCACCATCCTATGGGGATTTAACAAACTGCTATAATTTTCTTACCCGAATCAGTTTCTCAATAACATCCTAGAGATGCCTACATTCATTCATATTTTATTTTCCAGTTTTTTTTTGCTTCTCCATCGATTCTTTTGAAGGTGGCTTGCTACACTACATGTAGATAAGTAGATGTTCTCTAGAGATGTATCTAGTGGTATGCAGGTATCATACATTGGAATCCTAGGCTTTCCTCTTGAAAAATTCATCTTTTGTTCACGGTTCCATTCACCTCCTTTCTTTTACTGATTCGGTTTATTTTGGACATTTACTTGAACATTTTCGGAACTCTCCCCAGATTGTTGCACTACAATGTTACTCTGAACTCCCTCTCACTTGATCCCACAACATTATTCTTCCTAAAGCATCTAGCTTCTTTTTTCCTCAAATACTGAGTTGCTTTTGCATAGAAACATTCTAATGTTGTGAGCAGTTTGCCAGCTAACCAATCACCAAAGTTAGATTCTAGATCAATCCCTCTTATTACCACCATCAACATTGAATGGTCATTCGTATCACTGACTGCCACGATGATCGCATGAAATCTCTCCAAATAATCTTTCAGCAATTCTCCTAGAGCCTGCATCACGCTAGATAGGGACATTACATCCTTGGGGCAAGTTACATGCATATGGCACTACTCCACAAACTTCATTGCTAAATTGTCAAACCTAGAGATCAACCGTAGGGGTAATTTTTTAAATCACATCATTGTTATTCCAGAGAGAGTAATGGAAAACATCTGCACTTTGTTGCATCATCAGCTCGTATGGAATCCATCAGCCATTCATACCTCATGATGTGATCCTGGGGTAAGTTTTCCCTTCATATGTAGGCATAGATGACATGTTGAACCTCCTTGGATACTCTACATGTATGACATTGTCAGTGAACGGGATATGGCTTCTCGAGATCCCCTGATCAACATTGGTCAAGCCTTGGCTTTCCCTTGCTAGTTATCTTACCATAGCTCACATCCGACGTTTAGATAGTTACAGCTAAGCGGTAGTCGTGCTCCACCTTACGGGAATGGTTCAGTTGATGTCTACGGGCCATTTCATGCCTTTTTAGCTCAACATCCTCTCGATGTATATCATGTACGTTAACTTCATCATCATTCTGGGGAGGTAACTGATCTTCATTAACATGAAATCCAACATACAGATCAACTACGATGTCACCAGTGCGCATTCTTCCCGTTATCTGTTGTAATCCAGCTCCAAAAGTTGGATCCACACTGATCATTCTAGATGGATCCGTATCGGTCGTTATCGGTCTGCCTGGATCAGTCGGATGATGGCAGGTCGATGTTTCAGCATTGTATCTATCGATTATGTAACATCTTCATCTGTGATAGTCATCCAATGAAGTCGAGCTCTCCGATGCAGAATAGAGAGTTAGCTCCCTCCTAGCTTTCCCGTGTTGTTGATCTCTGAGTTGATTCATTAAATCAATATTAGCTTGAATCTGCTAGTTCAACTATCGGCGGCTATCGACGAGCTCTCTCATCAAATTCTGGAATTCAACCCTTGTGATGGAACCAGTTGGATTGGCGGCATCCACATCTTTTGGTAGCTTGCTCAGGCCTCCTTATTGGATGTTAGCATTCTCATTTCCTTCTACATTTTGAGAGGTTGATTTGGTGTTCCTGACCATTATTGATAGTTTCTCTTAGAATTTTGCAGATCTAAATAGAACATATAAACTACTTGAAGATAGTTCTGGATCTCTTCCAGGGATTTTTATAATCCAATAGAGGTAAAAGGGTCCAAACAGAGCAGAGAATCTTCTTTCTCGATGAAAGCATCAAATCTTCGCAACAAACTTTAGCACAAACACCTAATAGAAATTATGTAGAGAAATAAACAAAGGATATTAATTGGAAATAAAGGAATCAAGCAATTAAATAACAGAATGTAAGCAATAACGAGAAGAAAACGATTTATAATGGTTCGGCATTGAAATCCTACGTCTACTTTGGAGTCATAACTTTTTTAAACACTTGAATTCCTGAGTAGAGAAGGATGGATCAGAACAAAACCCTTAGTTACAAAGAAGTGCAAGGTAATAAGCAGCGTAAAGATCCCTTAGATTGAACAATCAAGTCCATATTTATAGGCAAAGATGGTGAAATATCTTCTGGAAATTTTGGCAATGGAGTCTCCAGATCCAAAAGAAGTCATGATAACGATCGCCGTCGATCGTTCTACGGGATTGTTTTGGCATGCGATCGATATGGTGAGCTCCACTCTTTAACATAATTATGTTCCTAAAGTTTCATGTGTAGTTGACTTGTATATTCTGAGATGTCGATTGTTTTCCATTGAGTTGAGCTGCAATATCAATACGGTATGATCCATAATTAGTGAATATGGATTGTACCCGATCCATTTTCAGTAAATGTCATATTTTTATATTTTTATCGTTTTATTGATTTCGTCTTCCATTTCACCCTACCACTGCTTTAAATTATCATCTACGCCTGATCTCTTGGCTTCATTATTGCTAATCTGACTTGTCGATCTCGATGACAGTCGAGTTTAACTTATCCAATCTGTTCCAATATAGTCGGCCCAAAAGACTGGATAACAACAGCTATACAATTTTTGAAAAATATGCATTCTATATACATTGATGTTATGGTATGATTAAAGCTTCCCTTAGGTATAATATCTCCCCTTATCAATATGCATATGGATTTGTCCCCCTTTGTCATTATAAAAAAGAATAAGGGAATATAATAACTTTTATAAAATATTTTGTAAAGCGCAAGTATGTAAATCTTTTCTTAACTGCAATATTTCTAAATATAAATGAATATATTTAAGTACGCATATCTTTCTTAGAAAATATTGTTAGGAAATATATTCTTTCAATATTTATTCTCTTTATATCTATAAAAATGTGTGGACAGTTCAAAGAAGATTCAAAGTTATACTATGTCCAATGTATGCGTATTCAATTTTTTGAAATAACTTGGAATTCCTTAGAAATAAACGAATAACCAAATATTAATTATAGAAAAATAGGTTAGATTTTAACGAATTTGCCGATACCAAATGAAATTCTTTATTTCAGTGTAAGCACATAATCCATCAAATGCGTGGAACATGCTTAGAATTCAAAATTTATTATTTTCCTTTCGTTTCTCCAAGTGCTTGCAATAAATAATAATCATTTTGGTACTCTCTTACTATGTTAGGGTCTAGGGGTTAATCATAGGTTGACAACCTTACCAAAGTAGGTGTGGTTGTACCCTCTAAAAGAAATAAATGAAACAATTTCATCAAACAGTAATAACTTTACAGTACTTTTGATAACATTAAACTAGTAGTATTTTAATCAAGGTGCTGTAGAGAATCCTACTTCTTATAGCATTTCGTATCAAATTGTTGTGTTTTAGCGTCATAACTAGGATTGCCAATCATTAATAAATAACTACTACTTATAAACAAGGATATCAGTAAAAAAAATTAACCTTTAAAGAATGCGTACCCAAGCTTCTTATAATTTCCTAAGTTTAATGAAACCATACCTATTTAGGTTATGGTTGAACCTTTTTAAATTAGTTTTCATTACAAATCACATTCTTATAATAGTTCCTAATACAAAGTTATTTATCATGATCAATCATATTAGTTGGAATCCATATTTTTTTACTATTAGTCGTTAGCTTATGTAACAACCCGATATTTTCAACCATTCGCATCCGCACCTGTGGAATTGAATTGCTCAAAATACCACGTTGTAAATAAAATTTGGCAAATCTCAGAATATACAGTAAATAAATAATCATAGATCTCAGACACAGAGTAATTAATAACGTAACGGAATTAAAAGAGATAGTAGTTCATGAAGCTACTATATAAAAATAAGATACATCAGAGTTAAACAAGATACAACAGAAGAGTAACAAGATACATCAGGTACAAATCACAATACGTCACCGAAATCACTGGATACTGAAAGGAAAATAGATGGCTGAATCTTCAAGCAAACTCCAACTCCAAAGGTGAGTCTTGAATGCTGAATCACTCAGTCTGACTCGAGCGTAAAGAAAAACACAAAACACTCGAGTTAGAACATAAATAATTATGAACTGTAAATCAACTCAAGTGAATAGTAACAAAAATGCATTAGTAACTTAAAGGATGCTTAGGATCGCCCATCCTTTAACGATCCGTTAAACTATTTACTATGTAATAATATTGCGCTATTATAATAATGTCTGCAGTAAAATAAACTTACTTTAAAATAGCGTTAAGGGTACCCATATAGCCCTTAACACGTAATAGTGCCAGTAGTCTATACAGTACCTGCATATCTCCTGATCGGGAGACTATGAGAAGATACTCCATAGGTACGACACAAATAGAAACTCGTAGTAAGGCTCGCTATGGTAGGTGATACGGCACACAAGGCAATGCCAGGGATATACCAATTACGCACATGGGCTGGCGGTAACGTAGCAGCCACTACGCCCATCTCGAAGCACACTCCCAAATCAAAATCGGAGGATGGCCATCAAATCAACCATAAGTAAGAGTATAGTATCGAAGAAGTGCGTCCGACCAGAGGAGCTACCCCTTTTGGCCCGAGATCGCTCCTGTTTTAGCCGCCTAATGCCAACTCATGGGAGTTGGGTCCACGTAATAAACCTCAAGAACGTCGCCACTATCCTACTTCATTCTGTAATCTCCACCGTGTACACGGTTGTTAAAGTGGTTTTCGGAGTTGGTAGAGAGTATGACAACTTCCGATCCCGGTCTCTTTAACAACCAAACATTATTATAACGCCGTGATCATTTCAAAATAGTTTATTCTTCAAAATCAAATCATTTCTTTTCAAAACTATATTCGTTTCAAATTAGTTTATACTTCAAAACCAAAACCATTTCAAACATATATTCACTTCCAAAAATTATAATGCTTCAAAAGTTATAACTCTTTCGAAACCAAAATACTTGAAATCATTACACTTTGAAAATCATAACATGAAATCATACATTTGAAATCATGGTACATTCCTTTAATCCAAATTTTAAATTTCCAATTTAAATTCAATTCAAATCATCAGTTTCAATTCAATTCAGTTTTCCAACAAACCATTTCCAATCTTATCAATTTCAAATACAGATTTGATCCACAAAATAAACTATTCAATTTTTAATATATTTTAAAGCTTTAATATACCTTATTTCAAAACTAAAATTTTTAATTTCATATATCTCTAATTTAACTTCATTATTACTTAGTTTTGAAATATTCATTTCATAAATCCAATATTATTTAAATAAACTCAAATTACAAGTAAACCAAATATCCTTTCATACTAATATAAACTCCATATATTCATTTATCAAAATCAAGTATCACTCTAAATTCATATTCTTTATCAAAATAAAGATCAAATCATTTCCAAACCATTTCAATCATCAAAATATCATGTCCTTTCAAAACCCCATTATCAAATCATTATTTGAATTCAAACTCAAAAATTCAAATTTAAATATCATTTTTAAATCAAATAAGTCATTCATTTATTATTTCACATATCATTACAAAACACATGTAACAACCCGCATATTTTACGATTGTATATTTAAATATAGCATCGTTAATCAGATTTAAGTTCGAAAAGTTAATTTTTTGCAAACAGTCAAATTAGGACTCGAGACCGCCTCCATTGAGTCCAAAATGCTGTTTGCGACCATTTTGAGTATAAACATTGATATGTTTGGAGTTAGCTTGCATTTTGACATTTTCACTTAGGGCTTTGGGTTTGGGTTTCAGCCCATTAACCCCGACTTAAGACCCAAGCTCCACCCTACTCCTCTTCATCCATTTCATTTCTAATTCCTAACACTTCAAGCTTTAGAAAAATGGGGAAAGAGATTGGAAATTGGAATTCCTATGCCCTAGCTCCTTTGCAAATTCAAGTTCTAGCTCCAACTCAAAAGAGAAGCTTAGGTAAGCAACTCCTTCTCCTTCTCCATCTCAATCTCTCTCCAATTTCAGAAATTTTCTATAACCTAATTTGGAAAATTATTGCTTATGATCTTAGATTGGAGCTTTAAGAATTGAGATTGAAGAGTGGTTGATCCTCCTTTGTTTTCAAGCTTCTTCTTCCTTGTTTTTGAGTAAAAGGTGAGATCTTTATCTCACATCTATGTTTATATCTATCTTTGTTGTTAGGTATGAATTCCTAACACTTAATTATGTTCATTTGTTTTTGATTGGGATTGAATTGGTGAATATTCCAATTTTTAGTGTTTTGAGGTTAAATCTTTTGAAAATCCAATTTTTGATGTTTGAACGTGTCAGTGAGGTGCTTGGGAGAGCCATGCAAGGCTGGGTTATCACTAGGCGTAAATCCCTAGTCGTCGTGGCTCGCGTGCATCGTTCCATTCGTGTTATGGATTTTGCCCCATAAGGGGGCTAGTCTGGAACTACTAATGAAGCAGTTTCAGTCGACTGAACCAGGGGGCAAAAAATTTTCTGTCCCCATATCAGGACTGACCTGATGGTTCAGTCGACTGACCTGGAAACCCAAGAGTTTCCAGGTACTGTGCCAGTCGATTGACCATCTGGTCCAGTCGACTGACCTTCTTGCTTCAGACCAATTTTCCTATTTGGCTTGAGATTCCAATTTTAATCGATTCGTGATTATCCGATTTGTTGTTATCATTTATTATCGACTTCGATGACTTCTTTTCAGGATTTTTGGGAATATCCATTTTGATGGATTTGGTATCGATTTCTACGGATTTGAGCCACGTCTTCGTATGTGAATTTTTGGTGATTGATTGTTTCTACAATCATTTTTGTGAATTGTCACTTTAAAATACATAGGTTTCAATACTAGTAGTAAATAATCAAACTCTGTTACAAAGATGATTTCAAACCCTATTTTTAATATAAAGCTCGTTTATTAAAACCGTTTTCCAACCTATTAGTATATACAAACCTTTACCACATTCGTATGAGAAATCTAATTAATCGACTAAGCAAAACAAGTGGTATGAAACGCTAGCGTTTACTTTGCTGGTTAATTCTTAGACTTATTCGATTGAAACCCTTGTGACAACTTTCGAGCGGAAATCTACAATTTGTTTGTAAATATTTAAGTTAAGCCAGTGGTTATGGGACATGAAGCTAAGCTCATCTATTTGCTAGCTTAGTGTAATTAACACTTCTTGATGATCGATGATGATCATTTTGTGATTTAGACTAGCAATTTGCGATGTCTCTTTGTCTGCGAGGGAGACTGAACCCCGTTTCTGTGGAGCTTTGGCTCAAAATTGGTGGGGTAGCGACCCCATGGTCTTCGTGCCGTTTGTGGAGCCTCGCTCAAAATTGATGGTTAGCAACCATGGAATAGCGTTCCTTTTTGTGATACATATGTTGGTGAGTTTTCATACTCCCGTTTTGTGATAGGCCTCCCCCTTTTTTGTGATTTCTGGATTTCTATTGATGATTTCTAGAATTTGTGATTTACATTGATAAGCTTTACAAGATTTGTGCATTGGTGAATTTGTGTTTCACTAACTTTTTTGATTGGCATTGACAAGTTTGTCAATATTTGTGGTTTGGTGGAAGTGTTAAAGAATATGACATTCTTTTTGGTGCTTTGACATTTCTTGAGATGTTGTATGATTTTAGTTGTTGTTAGATGTATACTTGTCACAGTATGGTATTATTGTTATCATGCGTATTTGTCATATCTCTTATTCTATCTCATTTTGTCTGATATTTATAGCTAGACTGATCAGTTTATTATTTTCTTATTAAATAATACTCGGGTCAGACCGAGATATTACAAGTGCTTCTGCTTGACTCCTTATCTGGGATCATCATTATCTGAATTTTTTCTAACTACATTAGATTGGTAGTTTTTGTTGTTATACATTCGAGATAGAGACTCCTTGATGTATACATACTCATTGATGTTGCACTTGTATCTATTTTTTTGTGATATTGTAGATCTTATTTGACCACTACTTTGATGTACACTTATATGTGTTATATTCATATCTGTTTCCGCCTTTGTGATATGAACATGTGTGAATGATTTGTGTTATGTTTAGTTCTATATTTGTTTTCGAAGAAAACATAGCCACTATGTAGTAGCTTTGAGTTTGTATCGATATGTCGGATTTCCTCTTTAAAATGCATGTGATACTATCTGACATATCGGTGCTCGCCCAAAGCAATTACACGGATGATCACTCCTCAACAGCCTTATTCTTCATGCTAGTTGACGGCATTACCTCGTAGTGCCCTTGCCTATGAGTATAGAGGTGGGGCGTCACAACACATTTCAAAATTTCATTCAAAAATTCATTTATCTCATTACATTTCATTCCATTTAACACATAACCAAGTAAACATTATTTAAATTCAAATTCAATTTAAGTTCATTAAAATTTCAAATATAAATATTAAATTATATTTAAAACTCCTTAAATTTCACAAATTATAAATTCCAAAAGTTAAAGCGTTTAACACTTTAAAATATAACTCAAATAGTGTTAAAATCTATAACATTTCAAAACATTGTCAAATTTAGCAACGACGGCATTTATAAAGTGCTATTGTAGCTTATAGTTTCCAAAATAGTTTAGTTTAGGGGCAACGGCATTTATAAAATGCCATAATAGATATTTAGTTATTTCAAACGTAGTTATGTTCAAAAACAATAGCATTTAAAAATGCTATCATACGACCACAGCATTTTTGGAAATGCTATTAATAAAGTTCCAGCTTTTATTATAACTTTCAGAAACATTTAAAACTTCAATTTTCTTTTTGTCATTTTAAATTTATAAATCATATTTCTAGACTTTTAAACTTTCACATTTAAATCAATTTTAACATATGATTTATCACAACAAAATTTTATAAACAAATATACAATTTAAAACTCAATTCATTTGTTAAGTCAAAATTCATTATTTTCTTAAATTATAAATTAAATAAAACTTAACATTTTACTTCAAATATCGTTTCAAAACTTAAATTAAATTTCCATTATTTATTTACATTTTAAAAATATAATTTAAAGTCAATTCACATTTACTTCAAATTTACATACTTAAATTCACAAATTCAAAACTTAATATTTAGCTTTCTTAAAACCATAAAATATGTATTTTTAAATCAAATTTCATACCTTTTAAAAATACATATCTTAGTAAAAATCATTTAAAAATATACCATGGGGTCTGTATATAATTTTCTAACCTAGGTCAAGTGATACAGATATATATCACTTCAATCCGCAGTTTAAAAAGAAAACCCAGGTTCTATCATTTCAAACCCGCAATCCCAAGTAAATAAAATAAATAAATAAAAATCGCTTAGGCCTATCATTTCAGCCCATAATAATTTTTTCCTATTCTAAAGTCCGTTCGGGTATGTATCATTTCAACCCATAGTGATTCTATTCTAACAGGGAAACTTGTAGTGTGAACTTATGTATAAACAATATAAACACTGATCCTAACATGTAAATGTCACAATATAATGTCATATATCAGATGTTAGGTGATAATTAACATAGTTAACAGGGTAATAACATGAAATAATATATCATATAATCATCATTAACTTGCATAAACATTTTTATTACTAATCACTTTTCATCAAATTACCATTTCATAAGTGAAAATGTCGAAGTGAGAAGGACTCGCCTTTATCAAAGCTAGAGACAAACAACGCACAAAAGCGATTCCAAAGGCACGACAAGAACGATTTTATTTGAATGAATAGAGAGCCATGATATTGACCTTGTATACAAAAAATAAACAAGACAATATAAACATATGTATTCAATACAATATACATTGAAACAATTGGAAATTTTAAAGCAACAAGGAATAGAATGACTAGAACTTGCTTTAACCATCCAAATGCTTGGCCATGACATCATTTGGCTCAGCCATGATCAGGTCTAGACTTGAAATGCTCGTCCAATGGTCAGCAAAAATAAGGCAAAACAGTGGGATGTAAGGAGGTAGGAGTTACAACATCAAAATGCAAAGGGACAACCCAAAAGAGAAGGGCTTTGGTGCACCATTCGGCTCGTCCATGGTCATCACAGTGCTCGGCCATGCATGCTTCCGATCTGGAAAGAGGTCAAATAATGGCCAGAGGTGGTGTAGGCAGGTGGTGGTGGAGCTAGGGGTGTGGCCGAAGCCATATGTGAAGGGGGTGGTGAAACTAGGCTTGGCTAGGCATGTTTTGAAGGAGTTTGTGCAAAGTTTTGAGGTGCTATCATCAATGGATGGTCACGGACTGATTAAAGTTAGAGGAGGAGCTGATGGTGCTGCTGTAGATGGTGGAGGTGATGGAGTAGAGATGAGGGTGATAGGGCCGAGCATAGCTATGAAGAGGAGGGAGGCAAAATCAATGTAAATAAGAAGAAAATTGAGAAAGAAAGAAGCCATTAGAACTTAAATTTTTTCTCAAGATAAAAATGCCATGAATTTTGGAGAGAAAGGAGTTTTCTCACGGGAATGAGAAGAGAAATAAATGGCTATGGACTAGAGAGATGTACGGTCAAAGTAAGGAGAGGAAAAGCCAAAAGGCAAATGAAAAGGTAAGGTAAATGAAAAGTCAACGGAAATGAAAGGTCTAAGTCTCTTTGTATTTCTTTTTTTTCTTTTAATCAAAATAACTAATTAAAATTTTAGTAAATAAAAAGAAAAAAGAAAACAAAATAAAATGAAAAAGAAAATAAATAAATAATTTAAGGAAAAGTAGAAAATAAATAAAGAAAATAGCTTAATAATTGAAACAAGACTTTAAAAATATAAACAATATACAATTAACATTTGAAAAATTATAACAACACTTTAAAAATGTTTTAAAAATAAAATATATGCATTACATGACATGTTACAAAAATTATAACATTATTTGACAAACAAAAATATTATTTATATAAATTAAAATAAACAATTTTGTTAAATAAACCAACTTACATACAATATTGTAAAAAGCATAACTTTCACAATATAAATCGGATTTCAAGGAAACAAAAAGCAGTATTCTTGAAATTTAATATATTTTCATAATAAATGGTAAAATACAAAAATTCAAATATTTAAATATTAAATTTAAAAGTCAAAGTTTGACCATATTGACCAAAATTCACATTTTCTGGAAATATTCAATTTATTCATGTTTGGAATTATAATTCTCATACAAATCAAAATATATATTTAAAATAACAAAATTTATCATTTTAATAAATAAAATAAAGTTTTTAAATTTGGAATTTCAATTAAAATGATTAAAATAAAATTAAAATAATCACAAAATACAGTGTTGTTACACTCTCCCCCACTCAAAACTTTTCGTCCTCGAAAAGGAATGAGGTACGGAAAAACACAGAAAAAGATATAATGAAACATGATTAAGATAAGATGACAAGAAGATTGAAATTATACCTGATAACTGTTGTTATAGGTAAGTTTAACAAGGTGGAGGTGATCTTCCCATGATCCTCCAGCATCAAGAACACAATCACAAAAAAGATCTTCGAGAATTTGATTCACTCTTTTCCGCGTGACCTGACGGTCTGTGGATGGCAAGCAGTGCTCAGATTCAAAAATGAGTACCAAAGATTACCAAAGATTATAGAAAGATTTTCAAATAGACTGGTATAACCAATAGCCTCCCCATTCTGTAGCAAGATAAGGGAAATAAGAACAACCAAAAGATAGTTTGTGAAACAAAATAAGATAATAAATTTGGAACCATGAAAATTTCAACCTAAATTGAAAATTAAATTTTTTTTCCTAAGTTAAATAAATCTTAACCATCTCTAATTTCATTATCTTATCATCCAATTATCTTAAATTAACAATCTGTAATATCATAGATTTTAAAAAAAAAAGACATTTATTATACTCATAATGTATTCAATAAATTTTATTCTTCGTTGTTCCTAATTATAGTTAAATTTATTCCTAATTAAAATTAAATTTATTCCTCTCAGTATATTTTGTCACCTATGTTAATATATTTATACTTATTATAACTGCCTTAAATTTATTCTTAGTTTCTTTAACATCATTTTATATTGTAAATTATTCCATTACCCTTTTTCTATATTTACCTTTATTAATCTTTTTATAACATAAATTTTAAGTGTATAACATTTATTATAACCACTCAAAATTTGTTTATAAAATCTCTTTTTATATTGTATATTATCCAATTACATATTCAACTTTTATATAATTTAGGTAAATTATATTGGAATGAAATTGTGTATTATATAAAAAAAACTTTCCAATTCAATCATTTCAATCTTGAATATTTATCAAAATCTTGAAATTATGCTTGAAATTATCCTTTAAGATAAAATTTAGGAGTTAAATTTCCAATAAATTCCAAACTATTTAGAGATAAATAAATGCACATATACTATATATATATATATATATATATATATATATATATCCATTCAAATTTAAATCATATATCAGCATATGTTATAAATCCAGTCTTATTTTAGAAATTCAAATAAATTAAATTCCCAAAACAAAACTGTAGCAAGACTACAGAACGGTCTCTTCACTTGGAAACTCGAAAATGAATATCGACGATGCTGCAGTCATCACCGAAGTTATTTTCCAATGACAAAGAAAAGAGCACTGATTTTAAACTTTAAAATTCTTTGGAAACAAATTTCTATTAGAAAATACTTTTAATAGTAGATCCTTTAAAACTTTAAATACAAGTTTTAATATCCATCAGAAATTAAATTCTCAAATTCATGTCTAAATTCATTTTACATTTCCAAATAAATTTATAACCATGTTTTATAGTTCAATTATTTATATATGAAACAAGAGATAATGATATATAAAATCAATTATTATTTCTTAACAACCAGTTCAATAAAATCCAGAAAAAGATTTATAATATAGTTACAAAATTTATCTCATTACAAAGTTTGAAAAGAACATATTGTGTCAGTTTGCTTTATTCAAGTGTTTTGGAAATCTTATCGATAGCATTGATCAGACGAATCGATCAGAAACCCAAATCAACATCAACAACTCAAACAACACAATATATAAAACATTTTAAATATTAGTTTACAGATACACTTCAAGAATGAGTTGAAGATAAGTTGGAAACAAAGATGAGATGATTAAAGTACAGAATAGGAAGATGGATAAGATTATATAAATCACGGGCAACCTTAAACGGGTCAACCATGACTTAAAGAATAAGATCGATACAGATTTTCCGAGGAAAATCTACATTCGGTCTAAAGAGATAGAGTTTGGAATTATAAGAGGTACTAGAATCTAACAGAGGATATAAAATCTCTGGTGAATCGATGCTGTTGTAAAGGAGTTTCACCCTTTACAAATCAATTTGAGACTGGCGGGACCTCCAACTCATTATAAAGATCATTCGAAGTGGAGCTATGGGGTACTCTAGAATCAAAAGAAGATGAATAGCGAGGGACACGAATGAATTTTGGAACCGCATGGAACGTTCCAAAATTCAAAGGGATCGAGTCAAAAAGGAGGAGATTCAAACTCGAATGTAAGTGATTCTGTAAATACATTTACCATATATGTTGATTTTTGCCTAGAGCTGCCAAAGATCTGATACCAAATGTAACAACCCGATATTTTCAACCATTCGCATCCGCACCTGTTGGACTTGAATTGCTCAAAATACAGCGTTGTAAATAAAATTTGGCAAATCTTAGAATATACGGTAAATAAATAATCACATATCACAGATACAGAGTAATTAATAACGTAGCAGAATTAAAAGAGATAGTAGTTCATGAAGCTACTATATAAAAATAAGATACACCAGAGTTAAACAAGATACAATAAAAGAGTAACAAGATACATCAGGTACAAATCACATTACATCACCGAAAACACTGAATACTAAAAGCAAAATAGATGGTTGGATCTTCAAGCAAACCCCATCTCCAAAGATGAGTCTTGAATGCTGAATCACTCAGTCTGACTCGAGCGTAAAGCAAAACACAAAACACTCGAGTCAGGACATAAATACTTATGAACTGTAAATCAACTCATGTGAACAGTAACAAAAATGCAACAGTAACTTAAAGGATGCTTGGGATCGTCCATCCTTTAAGGATCCGTTAAACTATTTACTATGTAGTAATATTGCGCTATTATAATAATGTCTACAGTAAAATAAAATTACTTTAAAATAGCGTTAAGGGGTTACTCATATAGCCCTTAACACATAATAGTGGCAGTAGTCTATACAGTACCTGCATATCTCCTGATCGGGAGACTATGAGAAGATACTCCATAGGTACGACACAAATAGAAACCAGTAGTAAGGCTCGCTATGGTAGGCGACATGGCACACAAGGCAATGCCAGGGATATACCAATTACACACATGGGCTGGCGGTAACATATAAGCCACTACGCCCACCTCGGAACACACTCCCAAATCAAAATCAAAGGATGGCCATCAAATCAACCAAAAGTAAGAGTATAGTATCAAAGAAGTGTGTCCGACCAGAGGAGCTACCCCTTTTGGCCCGAGATCGCACCTGTTTTAGCCACCTTATGCCAACTCACGGGAGTTGGGTCCACATAATATACCTCAAGAACATCATCACCATCCTACTTCATTCTGGAATCTCCACTGCGTACACGGTTGTCAAAGTGGTTTTCGGAGTTTGCAGAGAGTATGACAACTTCCGATCCCAGTCCTTTTAACAACAAAAAGTTATTATAATGCCGTGGTCATTTCAAAATAGTTTATTCTTCAAAACCAAATCATTTCATTTCAAAACTATATCCCTTTCAAATTAGTTTATACTTCGAAACCAAAACCATTTCAAACATATATTCACTTTCAAAAATCATAATGCTTCTAAAGTTATAACACTTTCGAAACCAAAATACTTAAAATCATTACACTTTGAAAATCATAACATGAAATCATACATTTGAAATCATTGTACATTCCTTTAATCCAAATTTTAGATTTCCAATTTAAATTCAATTCAAACCATCAGTTTCAATTCAATTCAGTTTACCAACAAACCATTTCAAATCTTATCAATTTCAAATACAGATTTGGTACACAAAATAAACAATTCAATTTTTAATATATTTTAAAGCTTTAATATACCTCATTTCAAAACTAAATTTTTTAATTTCATATATCTCAAATTTAACTTCATTATTACTTAGTTTTGAAATATTCATTTCATAAATCCAAAATTATTTAAATAAACTCAAATTACAAGTAAACCAAATATCCTTTCATACTAATATAAACTTCATATATTCATTTATTAAAAATCAAATATTATTCTAAATTCATATTCAAGATAAAGATCAAATCATTTCTAAACAATTTCAATCATCAAAATATCATGTCCTTTCAAAACCTCATTATCAAATCATTATTTGAATTCAAATTCAAATATTCAAATTTAAATATCATTTTTAAATAAAATAAGTCATTCATTTATTATTTCAAATATCATTACAAAATACATTTCATAATTTCATTCAAAAATTCATTTATCTCATTACATTTCATTCCATTTAACACATAACGAAGTAAACTTTATTAAAATTCAAATTCAATTTAAATTCCTTAAAATTTAAAATTTAAGTATTAAAATATATTTAAAACTCCTTAAATTTCACAAATAATCAATTCCAAAAGTTATATCGTTTAACACTTTAGAATATAACTCAAATAGTGTTAAAATCTATAACATTTCAAAACATTGTCAAATTTAGCAACGACAGCATTTATAAAGTGCTATCGTAGCTTATAGTTTCCAAAATAGTTTAGTTTAGGAACAACAGCATTTATAAAATGTCGTAATAGATACTAAGTTGTTTCTAACGTAGTTAAGTTCAAAAACAGCAGCATTTAAAAATGTTGTCATAAGACCATAGCATTTTTGGAAATGCTATTAATAAAATTCCAGCTTTTATTATAACTTTCAAAAACATTTAAAACTTCAATTTTTTTGTTATTTTAAATTTATAAATCATATTTCTAGACTTTTAAACTTTCACATTTAAATCAATTTTAACATATGATTTGTCACAACAAAATTTTATAAACAAATATACAATTTAAAACTCAATTCATTTGTTAAGCCAAAATTCATTATTTACTTAACTTATAAATTAAATAAAACTTAACATTTTACTTCAAATATCGTTTCAAAACTTTAAATTAAATTTCCATTATTTATTTACATTTTAAAAATATAATTTAAAGTCAAAAATCACATACTTCAAATTTACATACTTAAATTCACAAATTCAAAACTTAATATTTAGCTTTCTTAAAACCATAAAATATAATTTTTTTAAATCAAATTTCATACTTTTTAAAAATACATATCTTAATAAAAATCATTTAAAAATATACCACGGGGTCTATATATAATTTTCTAACCGAGGTCAAGTGATACGGATATATATCACTTCAATCTGCAGTTTAAAAAGAAAACTCAGGTTCTATCATTTCAAACCCGCAATCCCAAGTAAATAAAATAAATAAATAAAAATTGCTTAGGCCTATCATTTCAGCCCATAACAATCTTTTCCTATTCTAAAGTCTGTTCGGGTATGTATCATTTCAACCCATAGTGATTCTATTCTAACAGGGAAACTTGTAGTGTAAACTTATGTATAAACAATATAAACACAGATACTAACATGTAAATGTCACAATATAATGTCATATATCAAATGTTAGGTGATAATTAACATAGTTAATAGGGTAATAACATGAAATAATATATCATATAATTATCATTTACTTGCATAAACATTTTTATTACTAATCACTTGTCATCAAATTACCATTTCATAAGTAAAAATGACGGAGTGAGAAAGACTCACCTTTATCAAAGCTAGAGACAAACAACACACACAAGAGCGATTCCAGAGGCATGACAAGAACGATTTGATTTGGATGAATAGAGAGCCATGATATTGACCTTGTATACAAAAAATAAATAAGACAATATAAACATATGTATTCAATACAATATACATTGAAATAATTGGAAATTTTAAAGCAACAAGGAATAGAATGACTAGAACTTGCTTTAACCATCCAAATGCTTGGCCATGACATCATTTAGCTCAGTCATGATCAGGTCTAGACCTGAAATGCTCATCCAATGGTCAGCAAAAAAGAAGGCAAAACAATGGGATGTGAGGAGGTAGGAGTTACAACATCAAAATGCAAAGGGACAAGGCAAAAGAGAAGGGTTTTGGTGCGCCATTTGGCTCGGCCATGGTCATCATAGGGCTCGACCATGCATGCATCAGATCTGGACAGAGGTCAAGTGATGGTCAGAAGTGTTGTAGGCAGGTGGTGGAGCTAGGGGTGTGGCCGAAGCCATATGTGAAGGGGGTGGTGAAACTAGACTTGGCTATGCATGTTTTCAAGGAGTTTATGCAAAGTTTTGAGGTGCTATCATCAATGGATGGTCACGTCTTGATTAAAATCAAAGGAGGAGCTGATGATGCTGCTGTAAATGGTGGAGATGATGGAATGGAGATGAGGGTGATATGGCCGAGCATAGCTGTGAAGAGGAGGGAGGCAAAATTAATGTAAATAAGAAGAAAAATGAGAAAGAAAGAAGCCATTAGAACTTAAATTTTTTTCTCAAGGTAAAACTGCTATGAGTTCTAGAGAGAAATGGGTTTTCTTACATGAATGGTAATAAAAATACATGGCTATGGGCTAGAGAGATGTACGGCCAAAGCAAGGAGAAGAAAATCCCAAAGACAAATGAAAAGGTAAGGTAAATGAAAAGTCAATGGAAATGAAAGGTCTAAGTCTCTTTGTATTTTTTTCTCTTAATCAAAATAACTAATTAAAATTTCAGTAAATAAAAAGAAAAAAAGATAAAAAATAAAATGAAAAAGAAAATAAATAAATAATTTAAGGAAAAGTGGAAAATAAATAAAGAAAATAGCTTAATGATTGAAACAAGACTTTAAAAATGTAAACAATATACAATTAACATTGAAAAAATTATAACAACGCTTTAAAAATGTTTTAAAAATAAAATATATGCATGACATGACATGTTACACAAATTAGAATATGACTTGACAAACAAAAATATTATCTATATAAATTAAAATAAACAATTTTTTTAAATAAACCAATTTACATACATTATTGTAAAAAGCATGACTTTCACAATATAAATCGGATTTCAATGAAAAGAAAAGCAGTATTCTTAAAATTTAATCTATTTTCACAATAAAAGGTAAAATTCAAATATCTAGATTTTAAATTTAAAAGTCAAAGTTTGACCATATTGACCAAAATTCACATTTTCTGGAAATATTCAATTTATTCATATTTGGAATTATAATTAACATACAAATCAAAATATATATTTAAAATAACAAAATTTATCGTTTTAATAAATAAAATAAAGTTTTTAAATTAGGAATTTCAATTAGAATAATTAAAATATAATATTAAAATAATCACCATATACAGGGTTGTTACGGCTTAGTACTTGAAAAATATTTTCTATCGTTTCTAAACAAAGTACTATTATGACTGTAAGTAGTTTTAGGACTATCATCTTTACTATTACTAGCACTATAATTGGTATGCATGAACGCATATCTAGTACCATATTTATTTTTAGCTTGTTTATTGCCTAAACACTTCTATCATTATGAGCTTTCGAATTTGTAACTAAGGAAGATAAGGTATCTTTACCTTTGCCAAATTTTTTAATTTTATCTTTCAAAATTTGCTTTAGAATCACAAACTTCTTTTTGAAAAATATTACTATTATCTTTTAAAAGCTCACATTCTTTGGATAATTCTAAGTTCCTTATAATTAAATCTTTTTCTCCTTTTCAAGAGACAAAACTAAAGAGGTAGAATTATTTAAAGAATTTTCCAAAAATATATTTTTATTTTGCAAACATCGATTTCCTCTAAAATATCATTGTTTTTAATTTCTAACTGCCAATTTTCTTACTGTAGGAAATCTTTTTGCAAAATAAGTTCTTCTATCGTATTTTAAAAAAAATAGTTTGTTTTGCCCAAAATTTGTTTTCCTCTTTTAAATTGAAAATTTCTTGCTTACAATCTTTTAACTTAGCTAATGCAACTCTATTAACATTATTAAAAGTTATACAATCTTTTCATAATTCATCATGTGCTAATAAA
The DNA here is from genome assembly GCA_030765085.1 of Allium cepa. Taxonomy (NCBI): domain Eukaryota; kingdom Viridiplantae; phylum Streptophyta; class Magnoliopsida; order Asparagales; family Amaryllidaceae; genus Allium; species Allium cepa. The sequence goes on along the minus strand of CM060934.1, from coordinate 281,108,985 downwards.
AGACCTTTATATAAAGAATCTGAGCATACTGATTGTGATATGAGTTTAGCCATGAAGCGTTTGCTTGTTTGCTCCTTTGATTCTTCTTTATTGCTCTTCCTCTTTTTATTGCCTTGAATAGATCTCTTTATGGCCATTTATTCTAAGATGTTGTTACAATCTCTAGAATCTCAAGCTCTGCTACCAATGAAAATCTATGTGGATCGAGTAATATGAATAGTTCTACTAAATTAAAACTTGCATATAATAATAGAGGAAAGAAAGAACTATAAAGTAAGTGCACCTAGGATTTTTATACCAGTTCAAACTTCCCGTTCTACGTCCAGTCCTAGACTCCTATGGATTTAACTAACAAACGTCCTTTCTTAACCTGAAGAAGTTTGTATTACAGACCGCTTGAGCTGCCAAATAGACTTCTATATTACAAGCCGCCTAAGCTGTCAAATTGGATTTCATGCCTGAAGATCTCCAACAAGACTTTGACTACAAAGAGCTATACAGTATTTTAACTCCTTGGGCTCTAAATAACACAAATGAGTTGATATAGTACAACATTCCTATAATCTTCCTCTGAGTGGTATATTTAGTGTACGTGAAGAAATGGAAAGGTTTTGATTACAAGATTGTATTCTTGAATGAATAAGCGATCAATTTAAAAGTATTGAAAGTATGTGAAAGCACCGGAGAATTCAAAAGTAATACACAGAGAATCATATAATGTAATTGATATTGAATTCAAGAATTTGTTTGCTTTATATGGAAGATGTATGGTTACAACTCTTAATAAAGAGGAATGATCAATAGAAATGGTTTCAACCATTAATAAAGAGGAATAACTCTTTATGGAGAAGAGTGCCCCTTTAGAAAATTTGAAAAATGTAGCTATTACGACCTTTCAGTTGACTGAATAGAGCTAATCAGCCGATTGAATTTTAAGTGAAAAGTCACATATCAAGTCAGAAAAGAAATAGTGTAAAATAAGGCAGTTTTAGTTGATTGAATTCCTTAATTTAGTCGACTGGACTGGTGTTTGGTCGACTGAATTGTATATTTAGTCAACTAAAACTATTAGTGTATAAATGTATGTATATGCATGTATTTAGTCGACTGTGGGGTTCTTTTCAGTCGACTGCTTGAAATGATTTTATTTTTAAACTTTGAAATTGACTTGTGATCGAATGCCTTTGTGTGTATATGCGTGTGTATCCCACTTTGAAGAGATTTTAACATTTGTATATTCTAGACATGACATTCTATGACTAATACTACTTTGTTTATCACGTTCGTCTTGTCTTTATCAAGTATATCTATTCTCGTATCTCCATATATATACTTTTTCCTCTTTTGTATTGTGTATCTTCATGTTGAACTTATTTGTTTGTCTTTTTTTATACTTATGTGCCTGCAAGTTATCATAGAGTTTCTTCGGTATAATTGTATAGTTGTTGTTATTAGAATTCAACAAGAGAGGTTATAACAAATGATATATGTTGAAAACTTTATAATGCATAGAATATATTTAATCATTTTTATTTCACTTTCAATTTTAGATCAATATCACTGTGTCTATGAATATTTGAAACTACATCTATACACTATTAGTCTAATCAAATATATAAAACATATGACCTTAAATTTAGAATCTATATTAATAAACTTATTGCAAAGGTAGAAAATCATAAATTTCATATATACTTATTTCCTTAATTGTAATTATATAGAAGAAATCACTACGTCCACATCAATTTTAGGAATTTACTCTCTGCTTATTATTTCTATTACGGTATTTTATTTTAAATCTCTTTATAATTTATGATTTTTTACAACTAATCACAATATTACAGTAATTCTCTATATCCATTTTACCTATATTTCATAATTTTTATAATTTTTATTCTCATTTTAATCTTACCATTTTACACTCAAATCCATATAATTATGTTAACTAAATATTCTTAAATTCAAAATATTCAAATAAATATAATGACTAATGTTCATTAATTCATGTAGTAAATCCTAAAAGGAGATAAATTCTGTATGTGATCCACAATCATATAAGCAAAAATGGAAAAATTAAATTTTGATGCAAATATAAAAATTTGTAAATTACAACTCTAAAATCATACCAATAAATAATAATAACAGCACTAATATATATATATATATATGCATGTATGTATATATTTCTATTATATCAATAAATTACCCATAATAACATATTTAAGTTATAGCTTGCTTGCTTCAACAAATTAACCAATATACCAACTAATCAACAACATTAGAGCATAAGAGTTAATGACCACTTACTCAAGTGGTATGTTATATTATGCTTTAGGCTAAGGTTTTAGAGATCGTAGATTTTTTTCCCTTAGATATCAAAATGAGTGGTCTAGATGAATAAAGTATCTCTCTTATTCTAAAGAAATAGTAAAGGGTATTGTTATTGACAGTCCAGTTTTAGATATAAAGGGATCATTTTCTTTCAAAAAGTTTTTTTTACTATGAGGGTTACTAATTAAACTAGCCCCCTCATAACATTACAATCAAATTTTAATAAATGTCCTTCTATTATTTATCCTATTTTTTCTTAATCATAGCTAATGTTTAATCCAAAATCATTAATCAAATAATGGAGAATTTAAATGCACCTCCAAATGGAATTGCAAAAGAGAAAACGACACGGTTGATTATCACTCAAAAAAGAATTTAACACAGTAATTTTAAACCCTATTTTTTACCATTGTTAAAAAATACATAATAAATTGGATTAAGAAATTACTTTTTCTTAATATTCTCAACAAAGTTTGGTTTTGATTGTGAGGATCGAGATCAATTTTTTCTCATCATTATTTTCTTTTCCAAAAAGGAGAAGAAGAGAGAAAATGAAAGTATCTAAGGTTTTGATATTTTAAGAATGGGCAAAAGAGGTAAAAAAATGTTTTATTAATAGAATATGTACCTCTCACATAATTTAATTTTGTATGGAGTGCTCAAAAATTTTTGTCCCCTTATGTCCAAAACTGGAGTTTCAATAACAATATCCATACTAAAGCATAAGCATATCCAACCTTCTCACTAATCCCTACATAATTTATGAATTCACAACTGATCTCAATAATTTATCGATTCTCATCAACAATTTTGCATTCCAATACTACATTTTATAACTACTATAATTATTTATAAAGTTCTTCTCAATTCTCATCTATTATTTTACATTAAGTTCATATAGTTAAACTATCTAAATAATTTTAAATTTACTTAATTAAATGATATATATTAATTTTTTTAAAAGTCCAAAAATAATGAAAATTTGTGCATTCATATCAACATAATAATTAGATAAGACTTTAGTTTAAATTAAGAAATAAATTAAATCATATAAAAAAGTTTGTATACACAAGCAAAAATAAATACTTTATTTCAAGGTTAATTTATCTCAGAAAATTATCAATAATACTGTGACGCCCCACCTCTATACCCACACTAGCCAAGAACACTACAGTGTAATGCTGTCAACTAGCACGGAGAATAAGGCTGTTGAGGAGCGACCATCCGTGTAATTGCTTTGCACGAGCACCGGTATGTCAAATACTATAAAAATCCGACATACCAATACAAACACAAAGCTACCACACGGTGGCTATAATAATCTTCAGAAACAAATATAGAAATAAGCATAACACAAATCAGTCACAAATAATTCATATCACAAAGGCGGAAGAAGATATGAATATATAACTAACACATGAAAGTGTATATCAGAGCAGTGGTCAAAAAGATACACAATAACACAAAAGAATAGCAACACGTGCTATACAAAAGAATACAACTATGAGTACATATCTCAAGTGTATACAACAAAATAAACTACTAATCTAAGTAGTTAGCCAAAAGTCAGAGAAATCAATCCCGAGTGAGAAGTCAAGCTGAAGCACCTGTAACATCTCGGTCTGACCCGAGTATTATTTAAGAAGAAAATAATAAACGGATCAGTCTAACTATAAATATCAGATGAAACGATATAGAATAAGAGATATGACTAAACACATAATAATCACAATGCCAAGCTGTGATATATATAAGTAGTTGAAAATCAACAAGAGATTAATCAATATCACAAAAATCTACACAAGAACCAAAAGGAATGTCATACTCTTTATTTCGTTCACCAAACCATAAACATTGACTATTATATCAATATCAATCACAAAAGTCAATGACGCACAAATTCACCAATGCACAAATATTGATAAAACTTATTAATGAAAAATCACGAAAATTGGTGAAGAACAAATTTTAGAAATCATCTCAAGAAATCCAGAAATCACAAAAAGGGGGAAGGCCTATCACAAATGGGAGCATAAAGCTCACCAACACATGTATCACAAACGGAACGCTAATTCCATGGTTGCTAACCATCACAAATTGAGCCGAAGCTCCACAAACGGCCCGAAGACCATGGGTTGCTACCCCACCAATTTGAGTTGAAACTCCACAAAACGGGGTTTAGTCTCCCTCGCAGACAAAGAGACATCGCACATTGCTAGTCTAAATCACAAAGATGATCATCATGATCAACGAGAAGTGTCAATCACACTAAGTTAGTAAATATATGAGTTTAGCTTCATGTCCCATAATCACTTGCTTAATTAATATTTACGAAGAAACTGTAGATCTTCACTAGAAAATTGTCACAAGAGATTCAATCGAACAAGTCCAAGAATTAACCAACGAAGTAAACGCAAGCGTTTCATACCACTCGTTTTACTAAGCCGTTTAATTAGATTTCTCATACGAGTGAGGTAAAGGTTTGTATATACTAATAGATTGGAAAACGGTTTAAGAAACGAGCTTTGTAATAAAATAGTGTTGAAATCGTTTTGATGAAGGAATTTTGATATTTACTACTAGTATTCAAAACCTTTATATTTTGAAGTGACAAAACATAAAAATTGATTGTAGGAACAATCAATCACTAAAATTCACATTCGAAGTCGTGAATGAAAATCCAAAGAAATCGATACCGAATCCATCAAAACGGATATTCCAAAAAATCCCTGAAGAAAAGAAGTCACCAAAGTTAATAACAAATGATAACAACAAATAGGGAAATAACACGAATCGATTAAATTTGGAAACCACGCAAAATATGCGAAATAGGCAAAACAGCAATATGTAACGTCCCGAAAATTTTCGACTTTCGAAAATTCAACATCGATACTCACTTTATCGACTGCCGAGAAATCGAAGGCCAAAAACCCGAAATGTTATGGGTTTTAAAAAGAATTTAAGAAAAGAGAAAAAAAGAAAGAAGAAGAAAACAAGAGATAAGAAGATAGAAAATAGAGAGAAAAGAAAATAGAAATAGAAAAATAGAAGAAAAAGAGAATAGGGAGGAAACAGAACAGAAAACAACACAACAACATCATAATCTCACAATTCGCAGCGGAACAACATATAATAGATAAATGAATAATCTTTAAACAAGAACTATATCAGTTATTACATTACATCACATTTCATTACATCATATCATCAGAGTGTACAACAACAACATACAGTGCAGCGGAAAAAGAAATACTATATACTAGTAATACGCCATGCCATCCATCTTGCCTCCAGCAACTCCAGAATATCCAGAATATCCTGATAAACCTAACTCTTAACTGCCCGTGTGGAAATTGGTGGGCACCCAGAGTTTAGGAAGGAAAACAATAAACTCCGAGTCAGTCATGTGACTGGTGTGAGAACTCAAAACAGTTTATTTATCTTTAAAATCAAAATAGAGGAATATTTTTAAAGTCAATTCGCAATGCTTTTAAAAATGAGACTACCATAAGACCTCCTGCTACACACACAATGCAAACGCAGACTTGGAGAAGATTTCTCCTTATGATAGTCAAAGATGCTTGATACGCATTAAAATCAAATCAATTTTGATATTATTATTAGTGCATAGTATAGGGAAAATTTATTTCGAAAGTAGAATATAAATCTTAGCCAGCATAGGTACCATTATATTATGCCTACTATAGCTACCTCCTGAGGAAGCAGGTTCTACAACTAAAACCATACAAGTCACGTATTGTTTCTTTGTATTTCCAACGAATGATCAGGCCAAGGAACTTCCCATTGCCACATGAGAATGCCTCTGGATGGACATCCCCGAGAACCAAACCGGATCTCTACCAACACAAGGCCGGGTTACCCCTAACTGAGTAACAACTGACCGAATATGCCATCCCCCGGTCCTTTGGGACCTTTCACCGAGCGCTCGCAATCAATTCACACAATCATAAAGTGTTTTCAACATGAGTAAGTATCTGGGCTCCATACCATGATACCACCCTTTTCCAGAAGGAAATGCACACATCCTAAAGGGCGCTACCCCTCATAACCTTGCTGCTTCTTTCCTGTTTTGACCATTCACGGGGTGTGAGGCTCGACGAAGTCACGTCCACAAAAACATACTTTATACAAAAGCCATGCTTTGGGTCAACAAATGATCATAGAAATGATCACCAGGATAGACGATCAAATAAACGATCCTATCACAAATAATCAACACAATGATCATTTCAGCAACACTCAGCATGTCACATTACCAAATTGGGAATATATCGCTGATAAGCTTCAACTACATAACCTCTGAGCTCGTACGTCTCAGAGAAGGGTGTTAAGCTAAAAGAATAAATTCTCCGCCACCAACAGAAATATATTTGAAAGAAATCGGCTTTATATCTCAACTTGTAATGTCAGACATACAATCCATACAAGTCTGTTCCGGGCTCGAACAAAACCGAAGGCACTTACAAAGAAGTCCTTGCAATCCGGATATTCACAATCCTGATCGAATTCACCATCACATATGGAGAACTCTATACCGTAGCTACTCGGTGCAGAGTCAATCGACAGGTCATCCTATCGCTCTCGCAACTACCGGGTCTTTAACACCGATCTTCAATGCAATTCACAACGACGTATCACATATTCGGAATGGGTTATACGACCCCATGGTCCTTTCCCGGTTAACCCGAATAGTGAGCGCTTATTCAAAAATAAGTGTGGCATTCAAATTCAAACAAATCACATCAATTACCCATTCAAAGGGAAATATTGATAGTCGGTTATTGAACTATCAATGGATATGCACACATCACCAGTTTTCAAATAATTTTCCGAATTATTTATTTTCCAAAATACCTTTACAAGATATATAATTTTCAATACTTCAAAAATAAATCAATATTTATTTTCATACAAGTTCCCCTTTCTTTTATAAATTCCATAGTGAATTTATATTTCACAATATCTACTGATATACGATTTTTCAATAGGTTTCAATATTTCTTTTCAATTTATCTTCAAAAAGATAAATTCTCAAAATATTCACTTTATATTGGAAAACATTTCCATACTTATTAAATAAGTAATTCACGAACCTATTTATTTTCAACACTCGGAAAATATTCAATATACTTAAATCGAGATTAAGTATATATTTCGTTCTTTAAGGAAATCATTCTCTTAAACATATTTATTTGGGCCAAAACGAATGTTGCGTAAAACATCGTTACGACAACCCAAAATCACTAGTATAAGGATTCGAAATTAAAATAGATATATAAATCCCAATACTATACAAAACATTTCCTTTCGGAAATCATTTACTATAACAACAGTGTTATAGTCCACCATTTCCTTCTATTTCTCGAAAACGTCTATTTCAACAATAAATGTTGAAATCTATGGTTTCGAATCTCAACACATTTTAAAACATCGTTAGATCGTTTTAATTCAATTTAAGACATCACATTCAAAACAACTTCTTTAACATATTATTCACTATTCAAAAACGTGAATATACTACGTTAACAAATTTCATCCTTTTATTCATTTTATTTTAAAGGATTATTCACAATCAAAAAATGTGAATATAACTCCATTAATAGGTTTCAACAATTTAGTTATCAAAATAAGTCGTTTGCGAATTTATAAAACAACGTTTATAAATTCCATTTCTATTTATTTTATAACAACTTTCTTTTATAAATTCCTTTATTAACCTATTCCAGTTTATGACTCAATTATAAACTAAAAGTTCATATTATAAGTTAAATACTTATAAAAACGATTATTTTACAACATCGTTCTTTTAACTTCATAATTATAAATTTTATAACTTATAAGATTTAATTATTTATCCAAATATATTCTTTAATAACTTCACAAAATTTATAAATCTTACTATTTATAAATTTCATTTATAACTTCACCATTTATAATTCTATAAATTCCATTCACTTATGCAATCTATTTTCACTTCATTCAAACACTTATAAAAACTCGTTTTATAATGTCAATATTTCAATTTATAAATATCCTTTTATAAATCTCTTAATATAAATCAATTTATGTTATTCTTTAAAACGTCTTTAAACTCCTTTATTATTTCACCATTTTGATTCATAAAATAATTAAATTTTATAAATCCTATATTTAAACTTTTCACAATAAATTCTAAAATCCCGATTAAACTCTTTTATAAAATCAATAGCATCATATTCTCAAAAATCAGTTTTTAACTATATTTCTCAAAAATCATAATTTTTATAACTTTAAAAATTATAACGTTTGTTTATTTAACATGGATCAATTCCAAACATATAGTATATTTTTCAAAAATCAATTTAAAAATCATTTTAAAAATTCCAAAGTTTGGTCCAATGATGCTACCTACCAAATAGTCAATCACGACAACAACGATATCATATATCGATATGATAATCCATCAAATATCAAAATATCTGAAATCAAATAAAAACTGTTGAGGAATCCAGTTGGATCCCTCCAACCTATTTTCCTGCATCCACAAACATTAGCACAATACCAATTCCGCTCCAGTACGGAATTATCGCGGTATATGGGATTTTAAAATATTATCCGCTTAATAGACGGCGCAATAGGGTCTCATCCGCTAAACAAAAAAATGTGGGAAATCAATAACTCCAATATATACATATGCCAATATATATATATATTGATATTATATATAATACCAATTTCACTGTTTATGAAGTATTCGCGGTATATGTTTTTAATAAATAACATCCGCTTACTAACGGCGTATAATGTCTATTTTAACAATCAATAGATAACAATCATCATTCAAACATGCATTCAAATATTTTAAATCTAACTATTTAAAATAAAATTGAAACTGATTCGATTGAGTGAGAAGTTCTCACCTTGATTTTATTTCCGTTTTAGCGATTTATTTCGAATAAAATTAAACGGACGTTTAATTTTACCCAAAATTCTCACTAACTCCAAACGACTCCAATCCAATTTCATCGCGTAGTGCTCGTCCATACGATTCCAACGCAACTGGTTTCGCGCGTTTCCGACCTCGTATGAAAAAGTTATGAATATTTGAAGTTTGTACACGATTTTATAACTATATTTACAACTTTATTTTATAATTTTATACCCAAAGCAAATAAAGACCCTTGGATCTAACCTCCCCCCATCAGGACCGTCACTCCCCTTCCTCCATCCTCTCCTCATTCACGTTTCTTTTCTACAGGCCAAGCACGCAACCTAGAACCCACCTCTCCAATATTAGGTTTTGATATCACCATCTCCTCGCTCAACGAAACTTCATCAAACCACCGCCATCTCGAAGCCCTTCACCCCCTCTATACTCGGCCCCAACCTCATGAAGCTCGGCCTCATCATGGCCTGGGAATTCGTGCCCAAACGCAGCGCCTTCTCGAACGATTTGCCGTTGATCCGTAGCTCCAATCTCGATCTCCACCGTTGAATATAAGGATCTTGCCATGCTCTACAATATTGTAGTTGAGGGTTTTGTCTAAAAGCTGATGGATTGAGAGATCGGAGGGGAAGAATGTGGGAGTTTTCTGGCCGTGCATAGATGTGGGTGGCGGCTAGGGTTTTGTAGATTAGGGTTTTCTTTTTTCTTTTTTCTTTTTTGATTTTAAGGTGTATTTATAGAGAATTTTCGAACACTATTCATCCCGGAAATTCCGAACTCCGATTCACGCGCCGTAACCAGCGTTTCTAGGGTTTACCCCGCGTTCCGGACACAATTGAACAGGTTTCGAAAGCTAATTCGGACATCTGTGCGAGTTATGGCTATAAACGCTCAATTTAAATTAAACAGATTTAAATCGATTTCTAGGCGTTTTAATTCGTACCGGACAAACGGTAAATCCAATTGACACGAAATTTGAAACCTTACGATAATATCACATTACGGATCCGATGAAACTAGTTTCGTCGAAATCCGAGACTTTTTGAAAAATGGCTATTTTAACTCGCCAAATTAAAATTAAAAATAATTCGATGCGTTTCGAGCTGCCACGATCAAACGGTAACTCCGATTGCACGAAAATTGAAATCCGATAATAACTAACTATTACGGATCCAATGGAACTGGTTTCGTTCAATTCTGAGACTGTTCAAAAATTGACTATTTTCACTAGTCGATTTAAATATTAAAATATTCAATTTTCACAAATAAACTTTTAATTCAATTTTAAAAGTTCTAAAATATCGTTCTAACTTCAATATGATAAAATAAAATTTTACAAATCATTTTCAATCATATTTAACTCAATTTTCAATTATTTCCATAATTTAACGTATTAAATTATCGATTTAATTATTCAATTAAATCCAATAATTCAAATAAAAATTTATTTGACTTATAAATTCACTTATTAATATTCAAAATTAATTAAATATTCAAATTTTAATTACTAAAAATCCTGGGTCGTTACAATCTTTCCCACTTAAAAGAATTTCGTCCTCGAAATTAACAAGTAAGAAAAGTTACAGAATCTATTAATTTTCCAAAAATTCATAATCAACTTCTTACAATAACTTTACTAAGTTTTAAATCATACTTAGTTATCTTTTCAAAAACAACTACTATTGTTTAACTTTCAATTCCAAATCAAAGTTAAAGTTTTCAACATTTTCCAATTTTCTCAAAAATTTTCTAACGCCTTAATTTTTCGGAAAAATTCGCCATAGTCTCCTTTGCGCGGCTCGATCCGAAAAAAAATGACGGTATATATATCACAAATATACATCTCATCAAGTAATGAGGCATCCCGAAGGGAAAAAAGTATAAAAGTACGGTATGTAATCCGAGATATGTACCTTATATTTTATTAGCGAGCATATACGGCTAATATAGCGCGAAAGCGAGCTCCAAATGCGAAGCAAACACGATCCGCACCTACTAATCACTCAACAAACAACATGAGAATCATGCATATAGACAATAATCTCAATATACAACATATAGCAACATAATAACTATACATGCCACATAGCAAATGCAACTAAACAACAAATGCAATATATATTCAACCATCAACCAACTATCATCCAACTAGCATTCATAACCAATAAATATTCATTCTTATTCTCATTAATATTCAATGAAATGGTTTTCAATTTAATCACATTTGATTCTTTAGCAGTGGATGTTTTTACTAACATTCATTTTCAATTAGTTTATATTCAAGTTGGTTCACTTCCAAATCAAATTCAATGCTATTTAAGATTCACTTAACTTCCAATTGAATTTTAATTACTTTAGCTTTCAATTTCATTAACCCTTAATGAATTATATACAATCAATCAACTAACAATCATATAACAACCAATGTATATTAATTGCAACCAAATTCCTTTGCTTATATTAATTCAATTATTCAACTTCCAATAACATAAGATTTTAATGAATTAACACTTATATTCATTATTTCATATCAATTATTCACATTTATCTCTTCACTTTATTATTTATAACTCATATTCATAAATATATTCATTAGTTTTACTTCTTATATATATAAGTTTATTTCACAATTGTAAATCACATTAATTATAATTCAATTCTTATAATTCTTTACTTATACAATTATTCTTCAATTTAGATTATTCAAACAACTAAACAATCAATTTATATACACTTTAATAATTCTGAAAAATTATTTCTTTATATATAAAATATATTTAGGTAAAATTATTTCATTTACCAAATTTAAAAACAATATTGTGTCGAATTGTTCTATTCAAGTGTTTAGAGATCCCTATCAACAACGTTAATTACTCGTATTAACCAGAATCCATATACCACTCAACAAACCAATCATCACAATATAAAACAATTTCATATTCACTAACAAATACGCTCTCATAGCTATTATTACACTCAAACTCATTCTAGAGTACTGCTGACTCTATCTCTAATGAGTAATACCCAACAGAACCATGGTTGTCGCTTAACCATATGCTCTGATACCAAATGTAACGTCCCGAAAATTTTCGACTTTCGAAAATTCAACATCGATACTCACTTTATCGACTGCCGAGAAATCGAAGGCCAAAAACCCGAAATGTTATGGGTTTTAAAAAGAATATAAGAAAAGAGAAAAAAGAAAGAAGAAGAAGAGAAGAGATAAGAAGATAGAAAATAGAGAGAAAAGAAAATAGAAATAGAAAAATAGAAGAAAAAGAGAATAGGGAGGAAACAGAACAGAAAACAACAGAACAACATCAGAATCTCACAATTCGCAGCGGAACAACATATAATAGATAAATGAATAATCTTTAAACAAGAACTATATCAGTTATTACATTACATCACATTTCATTACATCATATCATCAGAGTGTACAACAACAACATACAGTGCAACGGAAAAAGAAATACTATATACTAGTAATACGCCATGCCATCCATCTTGCCTCCAGCAACTCCAGAATATCCAGAATATCCTGATAAACCTAACTCTTAACTGCCCGTGTGGAAATTGGTGGGCACCCAGAGTTTAGGAAGGAAAACAATAAACTCTGAGTCAGTCATGTGACTGGTGTGAGAACTCAAAATAGTTTATTTATCTTTAAAATCAAAATAGAGGAATATTTTTAAAGTCAATTCGTAATGCTTTTAAAAATGAGACTACCATAAGACCTCCTGCCACACACACAATGCAAACGCAGACTTGGAGAAGATTTCTCCTTATGATAGTCAAAGATGCTTGATACGCATTAAAATCAAATCAATTTTGATATTATTATTAGTGCATAGTATAGGGAAAATTTATTTCGAAAGTAGAATATAAATCTTAGCCAGCATAGGTACCATTATATTATGCCTACTATAGCTACCTCCTGAGGAAGCAGGTTCTACAACTAAAACCGTACAAGTCACGTATTGTTTCTTTGTATTTCCAACGAATGATCAGGCCAAGGAACTTCCCATTGCCACATGAGAATGCCTCTGGATGGACATCCCCGAGAACCAAACCGGATCTCTACCAATACAAGGCCGGGTTACCCCTAACTGAGTAACAACTGACCGAATATGCCATCCCCCGGTCCTTTGGGACCTTTCACCGAGCGCTCGCAATCAATTCACACAATCATAAAGTGTTTTCAACATGAGTAAGTATCTGGGCTCCATACCATGATACCACCCTTTTCCAGAAGGAAATGCACACATCCTAAAGGGCGCTACCCCTCATAACCTTGCTGCTTCTTTCCTGTTTTGACCATTCACGGGGTGTGAGGCTCGACGAAGTCACGTCCACAAAAACATACTTTATACAAAAGCCATGCTTTGGGTCAACAAATGATCATAGAAATGATCACCAGGATAGACGATCAAATAAACGATCCTATCACAAATAATCAACACAATGATCATTTCAGCAACACTCAGCATGTCACATTACCAAATTGGGAATATATCGCTGATAAGCTTCAACTACATAACCTCTGAGCTCATACGTCTCAGAGAAGGGTGTTAAGCTAAAAGAATAAATTCTCCGCCACCAACAGAAATATATTTGAAAGAAATCGGCTTTATATCTCAACTTGTAATGTCAGACATACAATCCATACAAGTCTGTTCCGGGCTCGAACAAAACCGAAGGCACTTACAAAGAAGTCCTTGCAATCCGGATATTCACAATCCTGATCGAATTCACCATCACATATGGAGAACTCTATACCGTAGTTACTCGGTGCAGAGTCAATCGACAGGTCATCCTATCGCTCTCGCAAATACCGGGTCTTTAACACCGATCTTCAATGCAATTCACAACGATGTATCACATATTCGGAATGGGTTTTACGACCCCATGGTCCTTTCCCGGTTAACCCGAATAGTGAGCGCTTATTCGAAAATAAGTGTGGCATTCAAATTCAAACAAATCACATCAATTACCCATTCAAAGGGAAATATTGATAGTCGGTTATTGAACTATCAATGGATATGCACACATCACCAGTTTCCAAATAATTTTCCAAATTATTTATTTTCCAAAATATCTTTACAAGATATATAATTTTCAATACAGGAAATTATTGTCAAGGACAAAATTTCACAGCTTTTTAGCCTCAAGGACAGACCTTCAATATTTTATCTCGAAGGACAACTTTCTGTAGGTATCAGTTTTTAGTTATTGATAGCAGTTTTTAGGTATCAGTTTGTAGTTATCGGTAGCAGTTTGTAGTTATCGGTAGCAGTTTTTAGGTATCAGTTTTTAGCTCGGTAGCAGTTTTGTTGTCCTTATGAATAATTTTGAAAAATGTTTGTCCTTGTGAATAATTTTTAGAAGAATGTTTGTCCTTGCGGTAAAAATATTGAGGTCATGTTCTTGAGGTAAAAAATATACAAACCTTCGTCCTTTAGATTAATTTCCCCTTTTCAATACTTCAAAAATAAATCAATATTTATTTTCATACAAGTTCCCCTTTCTTTTATAAATTCCATAGTGAATTTATATTTCACAATATCTACTGATATACGATTTTTCAATAGGTTTCAATATTTCTTTTCAATTTATCTTCAAAAAGATAAATTCTCAAAATATTCACTTTATATTGGAAAACATTTCCATACTTATTAAATAAGTAATTCACGAACCTATTTATTTTCAACACTCGGAAAATATTCAATATACTTAAATCGAGATTAAGTATATATTTCATTCTTTAAGGAAATCATTCTCTTAAACATATTTATTTGGGCCAAAACGAATGTTGCGTAAAACATCGTTACGACAACCCAAAATCACTAGTATAGGGATTCGAAATTAAAATAGATATATAAATCCCAATACTATACAAAACATTTCCTTTCGGAAATCATTTACTATAACAACAGTGTTATAGTCCACCATTTCCTTCTATTTCTCGAAAATGTCTATTTCAACAATAAATGTTGAAATCTATGGTTTCGAATCTCAACACATTTTAAAACATCGTTAGATCATTTTAATTCAATTTAAGACATCACATTCAAAACAACTTCTTTAACATATTATTCACTATTCAAAAACGTGAATATACTACGTTAACAAATTTCATCCTTTTATTCATTTTATTTTAAAGGATTATTCACAATCAAAAAATGTGAATATAACTCCATTAATAGGTTTCAACAATTTACTTATCAAAATAAGTCGTTTGCGAATTTATAAAACAACGTTTATAAATTCCATTTCTATTTATTTTATAACAACTTCCTTTTATAAATTCCTTTATTAACCTATTCCAGTTTATGACTCAATTATAAACTAAAAGTTCATATTATAAGTTAAATACTTATAAAAACGATTATTTTACAACATCGTTCTTTTAACTTCATAATTATAAATTTTATAACTTATAAGATTTAATTATTTATCCAAATATATTCTTTAATAACTTCACAAAATTTATAAATCTTACTATTTATAAATTTCATTTATAACTTCACCATTTATAATTCTATAAATTCCATTCACTTATGCAATCTATTTTCACTTCATTCAAACACTTATAAAAACTCGTTTTATAATGTCAATATTTCAATTTATAAATATCCATTTATAAATCTCTTAATATAAATCAATTTATGTTATTCTTTAAAACGTCTTTAAACTCCTTTATTATTTCACCATTTTGATTCATAAAATAATTAAATTTTATAAATCCTATATTTAAACTTTTCACAATAAATTCTAAAATCCCGATTAAACTCTTTTATAAAATCAATAGCATCATATTCTCAAAAATCAGTTTTTAACTATATTTCTCAAAAATCATAATTTTTATAACTTTAAAAATTATAACGTTTGTTTATTTAACATGGATCAATTCCAAATATATAGTATATTTTTCAAAAATCAATTTAAAAATCATTTTAAAAATTCCAAAGTTTGGTCCAATGATGCTACATACCAAATAGTCAATCACGACAACAACGATATCATATATCGATATGATAATCCATCAAATATCAAAATATCTGAAATCAAATAAAAACTGTTGAGGAATCCAGTTGGATCCCTCCAACCTGTTTTCCTGCATCCACAAACATTAGCACAATACCAATTCCGCTCCAGTACGGAATTATCACGGTATATGGGATTTTAAAATATTATCCACTTAATAGACGGCGCAATAGGGTCTCATCCGCTAAACAAAAAAATGCGGGAAATCAATAACTCCAATATATACATATACCAATATATATATATTGATATTATATTTAATACCAATTTCACTGTTTATGAAATATTCGCGGTATATGTTTTTAATAAATAACATCCGCTTACTAACGGCGTATAATGTCTATTTTAACAATCAATAGATAACAATCATCATTCAAACATGCATTCAAATATTTTAAATCTAACTATTTAAAATAAAATCGAAACTGATTCGATTGAGTGAGAAGTTCTCACCTTGATTTTATTTCCGTTTTAACGATTTATTTCGAATAAAATTAAACGGACATTTAATTTTACCCAAAATTCTCACTAACTCCAAACGACTCCAATCCAATTTCATCGCGTAGTGCTCGTCCATACGATTCCAACGCAACTGGTTTCACGCGTTTCCGACCTCGTATGAAAAAGTTATGAATATTTGAAATTTGTACACGATTTTATAACTATATTTACAACTTTATTTTATAATTTTATACCCAAAGCAAATCAAGACCCTTGGATCTAACCTCCCCCCATCAGGACCGTCATTCCCCTTCCTCCATCCTCTCCTCATTCACGTTTCTTTTCTACAGGCCAAGCACGCAACCTAGAACCCACCTCTCCAATATTTGGTTTTGATATCACCATCTCCTCGCTCAACGAAACTTCATCAAACCACCGCCATCTCGAAGCCCTTCACCCCCTCTATACTCGGCCCCAACCTCATGAAGCTCGGCCTCATCATGGCCTGGGAATTCGTGCCCAAACGCAGCGCCTTCTCGAACGATTTGCCGTTGATCCGTAGCTCCAATCTCGATCTCCACCGTTGAATATAAGGATCTTGCCATGCTCTACAATATTGTAGTTGAGGGTTTTGTCTAAAAGCTGATGGATTGAGAGATCGGAGGGGAAGAATGTGGGAGTTTTCTGGCCGTGCATAGATGTGGGTGGCGGCTAGGGTTTTGTAGATTAGGGTTTTCTTTCTTTTTTTTTTTTTGATTTTAAGGTGTATTTATAGAGAATTTTCGAACACTATTCATCCCGGAAATTCCGAACTCCGATTCACGCGCCGTAACCAGCGTTTCTAGGGTTTACCCTGCGTTCCGGACACAATGGAACAGGTTTCGAAAGCTAATTCGGACATCTGTGCGAGTTATGGCTATAAACTCTCAATTTAAATTAAACCGATTTAAATCGATTTCTAGGCGTTTTAATTCGTACCGGACAAATGGTAAATCCAATTGACACGAAATTTGAAACCTTACAATAATATCACATTACGGATCCGATGAAACTGATTTCGTCGAAATCCGAGACTTTTGAAAAATGGCTATTTTAACTCGCCAAATTAAAATTAAAAATAATTCGATGCGTTTCGAGCTGCCACGATCAAACGGTAAGTCCGATTGACACGAAAATTAAAATCCGATAATAATTAACTATTACGGATCCAATGGAACTGGTTTCGTTCAATTCTGAGACTGTTCAAAAATTGACTATTTTCACTAGTCGATTTAAATATTAAAATATTCAATTTTCACAAATAAACTTTTAATTCAATTTTAAAAGTTCTAAAATATCGTTCTAACTTCAATATGATAAAATAAAATTTTACAAATCATTTTCAATCATACTTAACTCAATTTTCAATTATTTCCATAATTTAACGTATTAAATTATCGATTTAATTATTCAATTAAATCCAATAATTCAAATAAAAATTTATTTGACTTATAAATTCACTTATTAATATTCAAAATTAATTAAATATTCAAATTTTAATTACTAGAAATCCTGGGTCGTTACAATCTTCCCCACTTAAAAGAATTTCGTCCTCGAAATTAACAAGTAAGAAAAGTTACAGAATCTATTAATTTTCCAAAAATTCATAATCAACTTCTTACAATAACTTTACTAAGTTTTAAATCATACTTAGTTATCTTTTCAAAAACAACTACTATTGTTTAACTTTCAATTCCAAATCAAAGTTAAAGTTTTCAAAATTTTCCAATTTTCTCAAAAATTTTCTAACGCCTTAATTTTTCGGAAAAATTCGCCATAGTCTCCTTTGCGCGGCTCGATCCGAAAAAAAAATGACAGTATATATATCACAAATATACATCTCATCAAGTAATGAGGCATCCCGAAGGGAAAAAAGTATAAAAGTACGGTATGTAATCCGAGATATGTACCGTATATTTTATTTGCGAGCATATACGGCTAATATAGCGCGAAAGCGAGCTCCAAATGCGAAGCAAACGCGATCCGCACCTACTAATCACTCAACAAACAACATGAGAATCATGCATATAGACAATAATCTCAATATACAACATATAGCAACATAATAACTATACATGCCACATAGCAAATGCAACTAAACAACAAATGCAATATATATTCAACCATCAACCAACTATCATCCAACTAGCATTCATAACCAATAAATATTCATTCTTATTCTCATTAATATTCAATGAAATGGTTTTCAATTTAATCACATTTGATTCTTTAGCAGTGGATGTTTTTACTAACATTCATTTTCAATTAGTTTATATTCAAGTTGGTTCACTTCCAAATCAAATTCAATGCTATTTAAGATTCACTTAACTTCCAATTGAATTTTAATTACTTTAGCTTTCAATTTCATTAACCCTTAATGAATTATATACAATCAATCAACTAACAATCATATAACAACCAATGTATATTAATTGCAACCAAATTCCTTTGCTTATATTAATTCAATTATTCAACTTCCAATAACATAAGATTTTAATGAATTAACACTTATATTCATTATTTCATATCAATTATTCACATTTATCACTTCACTTTATTATTTATAACTCATATTCATAAATATATTCATTAGTTTTACTTCTTATATATATAAGTTTATTTCACAATTGTAAATCACATTAATTATAATTCAATTCTTATAATTCTTTACTTATACAATTATTCTTCAATTTAGATTATTCAAACAACTAAACAATCAATTTATATACACTTTAATAATTCTGAAAAATTATTTCTTTATATATAAAATATATTTAGGTAAAATTATTTCATTTACCAAATTTAAAAACAATATTGTGTCGAATTGTTCTATTCAAGTGTTTAGAGATCCCTATCAACAACGTTAATTACTCGTATTAACCAGAATCCATATACCACTCAACAAACCAATCATCACAATATAAAACAATTTCATATTCACTAACAAATACGCTCTCATAGCTATTATTACACTCAAACTCATTCTAGAGTATTGCTGACTCTATCTCTAATGAGTAATACCCAACAGAACCATGGTTGTCGCTTAACCATATGCTCTGATACCAAATGTAACGTCCCGAAAATTTTCGACTTTCAAAAATTCAACATCGATACTCACTTTATCGACTGCCGAGAAATTGAAGGCCAAAAACCCGAAATGTTATGGGTTTTAAAAAGAATTTAAGAAAAGAGAAAAAAGAAAGAAGAAGAAGAGAAGAGATAAGAAGATAGAAAATAGAGAGAAAAGAAAATAGAAATAGAAAAATAGAAGAAAAAGAGAATAGGGAGGAAACAGAACAGAAAACAACAGAACAACATCAGAATCTCACAATTCGCAGCGGAACAACATATAATAGATAAATGAATAATCTTTAAACAAGAACTATATCAGTTATTACATTACATCACATTTCATTACATCATATCATCAGAGTGTACAACAACAACATACAGTGCAGCGGAAAAAGAAATACTATATACTAGTAATATGCCATGCCATCCATCTTGCCTCCAGCAACTCCAGAATATCCAGAATATCCTGATAAACCTAACTCTTAACTACCCGTGTGGAAATTGGTGGGCACCCAGAGTTTAGGAAGGAAAACAATAAACTCCGAGTCAGTCATGTGACTGGTGTGAGAACTCAAAACAGTTTATTTATCTTTAAAATCAAAATAGAGGAATATTTTTAAAGTCAATTCGCAATGCTTTTAAAAATGAGACTACCATAAGACCTCCTGCCACACACACAATGCAAACGCAGACTTGGAGAAGATTTCTCCTTATGATAGTCAAAGATACTTGATACGCATTAAAATCAAATCAATTTTGATATTATTATTAGTGCATAGTATAGGGAAAATTTATTTCGAAAGTAGAATATAAATCTTAGCCAGCATAGGTACCATTATATTATGCCTACTATAGCTACCTCCTGAGGAAGCAGGTTCTACAACTAAAACCGTACAAGTCACGTATTGTTTCTTTGGATTTCCAACGAATGATCAAGCCAAGGAACTTTCCATTGCCACATGAGAATGCCTCTGGATGGACATCCCCGAGAACCAAACCGGATCTCTACCAACACAAGGCCGGGTTACCCCTAACTGAGTAACAACTGACCGAATATGCCATCCCCCGGTCCTTTGGGACCTTTCACCGAGCGCTCAGAATCAATTCACACAATCATAAAGTGTTTTCAACATGAGTAAGTATCTGGGCTCCATACCATGATACCACCCTTTTCCAAAAGGAAATGCACACATCCTAAAGGGCGCTACCCCTCATAACCTTGCTGCTTCTTTCCTGTTTTGACCATTCACGGGGTGTGAGGCTCGACGAAGTCACGTCCACAAAAACATACTTTATACAAAAGCCATGCTTTGGGTCAACAAATGATCATAGAAATGATCACCAGGATAGACGATCAAATAAACGATCCTATCACAAATGATCAACACAATGATCATTTCAGCAACACTCAGCATGTCACATTACCAAATTGGGAATATATCGCTGATAACCTTCAACTACATAACCTCTGAGCTCGTACGTCTCAGAGAAGGGTGTTAAGCTAAAAGAATAAATTCTCCACCACCAACAGAAATATATTTGAAAGAAATCGGCTTTATATCTCAACTTGTAATGTCAGACATACAATCCATATAAGTCTGTTCCGGGCTCGAACAAAACCGAAGGCACTTACAAAGAAGTCCTTGCAATCTGGATATTCACAATCTTGATCGAATTCACCATCACATATGGAGAACTCTATACCGTAGCTACTCGGTGCAGAGTCAATCGACAGGTCATCCTATCGCTCTCGCAAATACCAGGTCTTCAACACCGATCTTCAATGCAATTCACAATGACGTATCACATATTCGGAATGGGTTATACGACCCCATGGTCCTTTCCCGGTTAACCCGAATAGTGAGCGCTTATTCAAAAATAAGTGTGGCATTCAAATTCAAACAAATCACATCAATTACCCATTCAAAGGGAAATATTGATAGTCGGTTATTGAACTATCAATGGATATGCACACATCACCAGTTTCCAAATAATTTTCCAAATTATTTATTTTCCAAAATATCTTTACAAGATATATAATTTTCAATACTTCAAAAATAAATCAATATTTATTTTCATACAAGTTCCCCTTTCTTTTATAAATTCCATAGTGAATTTATATTTCACAATATCTACTGATATACGATTTTTCAATAGGTTTCAATATTTCTTTTCAATTTATCTTCAAAAAGATAAATTCTCAAAATATTCACTTTATATTGGAAAACATTTCCATACTTATTAAATAAGTAATTCACGAACCTATTTATTTTCAACACTCGGAAAATATTCAATACACTTAAATCGAGATTAAGTATATATTTCGTTCTTTAAGGAAATCATTCTCTTAAACATATTTATTTGGGCCAAAACGAATGTTGCGTAAAACATCGTTACGACAACCCAAAATCACTAGTATAGGGATTCGGAATTAAAATAGATATATAAATCCCAATACTATACAAAACATTTCCTTTCGGAAATCATTTACTATAACAACAGTGTTATAGTCCACCATTTCCTTCTATTTCTCGAAAACGTCTATTTCAACAATAAATGTTGAAATCTATGGTTTCGAATCTCAACACATTTTAAAACATCGTTAGATCGTTTTAATTCAATTTAAGACATCACATTCAAAACAACTTCTTTAACATATTATTCACTATTCAAAAACGTGAATATACTACGTTAACAAATTTCATCCTTTTATTCATTTTATTTTAAAGGATTATTCACAATTAAAAAATGTGAATATAACTCCATTAATAGGTTTCAACAATTTAGTTATCAAAATAAGTCGTTTGCGAATTTATAAAACAACGTTTATAAATTCCATTTCTATTTATTTTATAACAACTTTCTTTTATAAATTCCTTTATTAACCTATTCCAGTTTATGACTCAGTTATAAACTAAAAGTTCATATTATAAGTTAAATACTTATAAAAACGATTATTTTACAACATCGTTCTTTTAACTTCATAATTATAAATTTTATAACTTATAAGATTTAATTATTTATCCAAATATATTCTTTAATAACTTCACAAAATTTATAAATCTTACTATTTATAAATTTCATTTATAACTTCACCATTTATAATTCTATAAATTCCATTCACTTATGCAATCTATTTTCACTTCATTCAAACACTTATAAAAACTCGTTTTATAATGTCAATATTTCAATTTATAAATATCCATTTATAAATCTCTTAATATAAATCAATTTATGTTATTCTTTAAAACGTCTTTAAACTCCTTTATTATTTCACCATTTTGATTCATAAAATAATTAAATTTTATAAATCCTATATTTAAACTTTTCACAATAAATTCTAAAATCCCGATTAAACTCTTTTATAAAATCAATAGCATCATATTCTCAAAAATCATTTTTTAACTATATTTCTCAAAAATCATAATTTTTATAACTTTAAAAATTATAACGTTTGTTTATTTAACATGGATCAATTCCAAAATATAGTATATTTTTCAAAAATCAATTTAAAAATCATTTTAAAAATTCCAAAGTTTGGTCCAATGATGCTACATACCAAATAGTCAGTCACGACAACAACGATATCATATATCGATATGATAATCCATCAAATATCAAAATATCTGAAATCAAATAAAAACTGTTGAGGAATCCAGTTGGATCCCTCCAACCTGTTTTCCTGCATCCACAAACATTAGCACAATACCAATTCCGCTCCAGTACGGAATTATCGCGGTATATGGGATTTTAAAATATTATCCGCTTAATAGACGGCGCAATAGGGTCTCATCCGCTAAACAAAAAAATGCGGGAAATCAATAACTCCAATATATACATATGCCAATATATATATATTGATATTATATATAATACCAATTTCACTGTTTATGAAATATTCGCGGTATATGTTTTTGATAAATTACATCCGCTTACTAACGGCATATAATGTCTATTTTAACAATCAATAGATAACAATCATCATTCAAACATGCATTCAAATATTTTAAATCTAACTATTTAAAATAAAATCGAAACTGATTCGATTGAGTGAGAAGTTCTCACCTTGATTTTATTTCCGTTTTAGCGATTTATTTCGAATAAAATTAAACGGACGTTTAATTTTACCCAAAATTCTCACTAACTCCAAACGACTCCAATCCAATTTCATCGCGTAGTGCTCGTCCATACGATACCAACGCAACTGGTTTCGCGCGTTTCCGACCTCGTATGAAAAAGTTATGAATATTTGAAGTTTGTACACGATTTTATAACTATATTTACAACTTTATTTTATAATTTTATACCCAAAGCAAATCAAGACCCTTGGATCTAACCTCCCCCCATCAGGACCGTCACTCCCCTTCCTCCATCCTCTCCTCATTCACGTTTCTTTTCTACAGGCCAAGCACGCAACCTAGAACCCACCTCTCCAATATTAGGTTTTGATATCACCATCTCCTCGCTCAACGAAACTTCATCAAACCACCACCATCTCGAAGCCCTTCACCCCCTCTATACTCGGCCCCAACCTCATGAAGCTCGGCCTCATCATGGCCTGGGAATTCGTGCCCAAACGCAGCGCCTTCTCGAACGATTTGCCGTTAATCCGTAGCTCCAATCTCGATCTCCACCGTTGAATATAAGGATCTTGCCATGCTCTACAATATTGTAGTTGAGGGTTTTGTCTAAAAGCTGATGGATTGAGAGATCGGAGGGGAAGAATGTGGGAGTTTTCTGGCCGTGCATAGATGTGGGTGGCGGCTAGGGTTTTGTAGATTAGGGTTTTCTTTTTTTTTTTCTTTTTTTTGATTTTAAGGTGTATTTATAGAGAATTTTCGAACACTATTCATCCCGGAAATTCCGAACTCCGATTCACGCGCCGTAACCAGCGTTTCTAGGGTTTACCCTGCGTTCCGGACACAATGGAATAGGTTTCGAAAGCTAATTCGGACATCTGTGCGAGTTATGGCTATAAACGCTCAATTTAAATTAAACCGATTTAAATCGATTTCTAGGCATTTTAATTCGTACCGGACAAACGGTAAATCCAATTGACACGAATTTTGAAACCTTATAATAATATCACATTACGGATCCGATGAAACTGGTTTCGTCGAAATTCGAGACTTTTTGAAAAATGGCTATTTTAACTCGCCAAATTAAAATTAAAAATAATTCGATGCGTTTCGAGCTGCCACGATCAAACGGTAACTCCGATTGACACGAAAATTGAAATCCAATAATAACTAACTATTACGGATCCAATGGAACTGGTTTCGTTCAATTCTGAGACTGTTCAAAAATTGACTATTTTCACTAGTCGATTTAAATATTAAAATATTCAATTTTCACAAATAAACTTTTAATTCAATTTTAAAAGTTCTAAAATATCATTCTAACTTCAATATGATAAAATAAAATTTTACAAATCATTTTCAATCATATTTAACTCAATTTTCAATTATTTCCATAATTTAACGTATTAAATTATCGATTTAATTATTCAATTAAATCCAATAATCAAATAAAAATTTATTTGACTTATAAATTCACTTATTAATATTCAAAATTAATTAAATATTCAAATTTTAATTACTAGAAATCCGGGGTCGTTACACAATAGGTCGGTCGGCCGGCTACAGAGCTCGGTCGACCGGACCTTGTTCTGAAAAATCCTCGGGAAGCAGGTCGATCGACCAAGCCCTGTAGCCAGTCGACCGGACCAGAGACAGAAAAGTGCCTATGCACTTTGGTAGCAGGTTGATCGACCGGTCCAGGGGTTCGGTCGGCCGAACCTGATGTTCTGCCAATTTATACCTATTTCAAATGAGGTGCAAATCTCGACCAAATTGCAATCGCACGAGCAACGGCGCTAAGGGTTTATGCCAATCGACTACCCGGCCCTATATGCCCCTCAATACATCACCAAAAACATGTTCAAACATCAAAGTTAGGATTTTTAAAGATTTGAACTCAAAACACGAAAAATTGGAATATTCACCAAATCATTCCAATCCCAAAGCAAATGCACACGAATAAGTGTTAGGAATTCATACCTAACAATCGAAGATAGTTATAGACTAAGATGTGATATAAAAATCTCACCTTTGAACCCAAACGATTGAAGAAGAAGCTTGGAAGCAAAGAAGAATCAACCACTCTTCAAACCCAACTCAAGAAGCTTGATTCTAAGCTTTAAAAGGAGAACATTCCCAAAGTTAGGTTTAGGAATTTCTAAAATTGATAAGAGAATGAGTTGGAGAAGAAGAAGAGAAGGCTTACCAATGGGTTTTTCAATTAGTTTGGAGCTAGAGTTTGATTTGCAAAAGAAAACTAGGGCTTGTAGTTTTAATTTCTCATTCCACTCTCCATTGTTATAAAAGCTTGAGTAAAAGGAAAATAGAAAGGAAGTGAATGAAGAGGAGAGGGTTGGAACTGAGTTAAGTGGGGTTAATGGGCTCAGCCCAAACCAAAACCCTAAGTAAAAAGTAGCAAAAATCAACTTACTCCAAACTTATCGAAGCTTATACTCAAAAAGGTTGCAAAAGGCATTTTAAACTCAATGGGAGTGGTCCCGAGTCCTATTTCGACCGTATGCAAAAAGTAGCTTTTCGGACTAAATTCCGAGTATCGATAAAAAATTTAAATAAAATATTTAAATATAAAAATCGATAAATATGCGGGTTGTTACAGACTCCCCTCCTTAAAGAAATTGCGTCCTCGCAATATTTAAGAAGAAAATATAAAGTAACAACCATAAAAGCATATTCAACATAAAAGAAATTTAAAATAAAAGATTCACCTTAAAGAGCACGGGAAAGAAAGTCCGGATGTGTTCGCTCGATGAACTCTCTAGACTCCCAAGAACAATCCTTAGGATTTGAAGACCATTGAACTTTCACAAGCGGAACATCTTTATTTCGAAGGCGTTTGGCCTCCGAAGCAATAATTCGAATAGGATGCTGCTCATAAGTTAAATTAGGCGAAACTTCAATCTCTTCCACAACACCGGGCTCAAGAATAGAATCGGAATCTCGAAGGCACTTCCTTAATTGAGAAACGTGAAACACATCATGAATAGCAGAAAACTGAGCCCGTAACAAAAGGCGATAAGCCACGGAACCAATACGTTCGGTGATAGGAAATGGCCCAATATATCAAGGCGCTAATTTTTCCGATCGACTGAAACGTACAACACCTTTCATTGGTGAAACACGAACGAACACAAGATCTCCCACAGAAAATTCTAATTTCCTTCTTCGGTTATCGGCATAGGATTTTTGTCTACTTTGAGCTTCTTTCATCCTATGACGAATAAGGTCAATCTTCTCTGTGGAATCACGAAAAAAATCTGGACCTAAAACCAGCTTCTCACCAGCCTCAAGCCAACAAGAAGAAGATCGGCATGGCCTTACATAGAGTGCCTCAAAAGGTGCCATACCAATACTAGATTGGAAGCTATTATTATAGGAAAACTCAACAAGTGAAATATGATCTTCCCAACTTCCACCAAAATCAAGAACACATGCACGAAGAAGATCTTCAAGAGTTTGATTCACACGCTCGGTTTGTCCATCGGACTGGGGGTGATAAGCGGTGCTAAAATTAAGCTTCGTTTCTAAAGCCTTTTGAAGACTCTTCCAAAATCCACTAGTAAACAATGGATCACGATCACAAACTATAGAAGTAGGAACTCCATGTAATTTAACAATCTCTTTAACAAAGAGTTTGGCCAAAAGAGGAACGGTTCGGTTAGACCGAACGGGAATAAAATGGGAAGATTTAGTAAGTCTATCAACGATCACCCATAAGCTATCATGACCCGAATGAGAACGGGGAAGGCCGTCTTTAAAATCCATGGAAATTTGATCCCACTTCCAAATTGGAATTTCTAAAGGTTGCAATAACCCACCGGGCCTTTGATGTTCGGCCTTAATGAGTTGGCAAGTCATGCAACACTTAACAAAGTTAGCAATATCAAGTTTCCTTCCCTCCCAATAATAAAGTCGCTTCATATCCGCGTACATTTTACTGCTACCGGGATGAATGGTAAATTTAGAACGATGGGAATCTTCTAAAATATCTTTTCGAAGATCACTAATATTTGGCACGACAAGTCTACCAAATTTCCGAATGCCGCCACGAGAATCAATATCAAAGTCTTTCAAACCTTCAATATCAATTTTATCCTTAACATTTTGGCCAAGAAGAGCCAATTTAGGATCTAGCCTTTGAGCTTCAAGAATGCAGTCTAAAAGAGAAGGATGAGCGTCAAGGCTACATAAAACAAGAGATGGACATAAATCGAAAACACCGTCTCGAATTTCGCAAGTGGATAAAATCTCGAGATCGTTCCATTCGGATATCATCATAGAAACAACAGCTTGTTGTTTACGGCTAAGAGCATCGGTGACACGATTACCCTTACCGGGTGTATAAAGAATATCAAGATCATAGGGAGCAAGGAATTCGAGTCAACGTTGTTGACACAAATTAAGTTCCTTTTGAGAAAATAAATACCTCAAAGACTTATGATCGGTATAAAGAACAAATTTCTCTCCTAAAAGATAATGACGCCAAATCCGAAGAGCAAAAACAATAGCCGTGAGTTCTAAATCATGTGTGGCATATCTAGTCTCGGCCGGCTTTAATTGCCTAGAAGCATAAGCAATAACACGTTCTTTTTGCATAAGAACGGCACCCAAACCAACGCGACTAACATCGGTATAAACAACGAAATCTTGATTCCCCTCGGGAATAACAAGAATAGGAGCATTAGAAAGAAGTTCCTTTAGTTTCTGAAAAGAAGTTTCACATTTGTCCGACCAAATGTATTTAACACCTTTCTTCGTTAAGCAAGTGAGAGGCACGACAATCTTAGAAAACTCTTTGATAAAACGGCGGTAATAACCGGCCAATCCAAGAAAACTACGAATCTCCGTCACACTCTCCAGTCTCTTCCAATCTTGAATCGTTTCAATCTTTGAAGGATCCACGGAAATTCCGGATTCGGAAATAATGTGACCGAGGAACTTCACACGAGATTTCCAAAAGTGGCATTTAGAAAACTTTGCTTTTAATTGATCACTCCTAAGAGTTTCCAATACAATCCGAAAATGCTTTTCATGCTCCTCCTCGGTTTTTGAATTCACAAGAATATCATCAATAAAGATGAGAACAAATTGTAGGATCTAGATTAACCCTAGAGGGGGGGTGAATAGGGTTATAGCAAATTTTTCTTGTTTTAAACACAGAAACAAAACTGAAGAAATAAATATGCTGAAACGTAAATCACACACAAAATTTACCCAGCTTCGGCAACCCCTGCCTACTGCTGCATTCATAGATTTCTATTCGAATTAAACAGTATCACGCTTACAAACACTCTACTAGACTCGCAGACATTTGCTCCCGCTCACAAACACTCTACTAGACTCGCACACCCTGCTCGCAAACATTTGCTCCCGCTCACAAACACTCTACTAGACTCGCACACCCTGCTCCGCCTATAGAGTTTCGCTTACTCGCAAACTTTGCTTCCCGCCTATAGAGCTTCGCTTACTCGCAAACTCTGCTCCCGCCTATACAGCTTTATAAACTCGCATACCCTGCTCACTGAACTAATTCTAACTAGACAATCTGACACTACCTAAACCCTAGGTGGTGATTTACAAATTCTTTGATTCGTAAAATAAAAACAATAATTAAAAAACAATAGAAAATAGCCCTAAAACTAATTAACAATATAATAAAGCCTTATTATAAAAATTAAAAAACAAAAACCCCTTTTGTAATAATAAGGCCAGCCCACCCCTTATTTTACCCGATCCTTTTGTCTCGTTCGTGAGAATAATGGCGGCTTCGTCCTGTTTAGGGCTTCGTTCCCTTTGTTCCAATTAGGGCTTCCGCTCTTGTGTAAATCAGGGCTTCAATTTCTTCGATCGATCTGAGATATGTTGCCCTAGCTCGCTGCTTCTCTGATGGTTGACTATCGCTCGTTTGCAGTTGCTTGATCGAGTTCGTTGTTTGTGAATTCGGTATGTACGTATTCCTTTTGCTTTACTAAGTTGATACTTGAACTCGATGATTAATTTGCCAGTGATGATTGGGTTATATATGCATTCGAATTCCTTGAATTACGTTCGTCTAAATATATTTGAATTTGTCAATAGTCGTTCGATCTTGTATTGATGCTTGGGATTGATCTGACTTTGTCAATTTCGTATTTTTGGTAGCTTGATTCACACGGTATTGATTTGATTTCATGATCAATTTGCTTGGTTCGACTTGGCATTGACTATTTCAATTTGTCTCACACTTGATTTCTGATTTGTGAATTACTTTATTGCTAAGGCTCTGACTTTAAATCGTGAGTTCAATTTCTTTTACCTGATGACTTCGGCCATTTTGAATTTTTTGACACTGTTCTTCTGGATATTGTTCAAACTGTACTCATGCTCGATTTTATTCAAAGTGTTGTTTACTTTGCTTCATATCACCGTACATGTTGTTGCTTTTGGTTACTGAGTTGTTTGTTGTGGATATTGTGGGTTGCCATCTTCATGTACTTGATTTGTGACTGTTGATTCATCTCGACTTGTTCGACATACTGACTTGATTCAATTGTGGACTGGATTTTGTTTTCTTTGCTCAGACTTTTAGTCACATACAGCTATGAATATAAATGCTTTTGACTTTGGTATGTTCGTCCTGTCGATTTGTTTGCATTGCTTAATGGTGTCACTGTGTTTGACATGGTCTTTGTAGTACTTGAGATTGGTTCCTGTTGTATTTTTGTATACTATTGACAATCATGTTGGGTAGCTTCATCAAGGCTTGTTGTTGGCTACTGGTCGTCTGCACCTCTGCATTCATTGTAGTGTATCCTCAGTTGTTTGTAGTTGCACTGCACTGTTGATTGAGTATTGTGTCACAGCAAACTGCATGTTATATTTCTTGATCATGTTGGCCATTTGGTCGAGCTGTAACATTGTTCCATGTACACTTTGAGTTCTTGCAGTTGATTTGGTTGTTCCCTGTACTTGTGCATTGTTGTGTCTAGTTTTTTTTTTTCATTCATGTTGCAACTGCACTTTGATGGCTGTTCATTTGTATTCTGGTCAGTGGTGTTCATTGTAGTTGCTTCACCACTGACTTGTGTTTTTCACTGGACATGTTGCTTGAGTCATTGGAGTTTGTATTGGTGCATTGCCTTACTGAATTTGGTTGAGACTAGTTTCTTTGATGTGTTTCATTTGGCTGTGTTGATCCTATGTTCATGTTCTTGCAGTCTTCATGACTGTACTGTTGCAGTCGAGTTGTATTCATGTACACTTGTGGCTTGAACTTGATTCACTTCATCATGTTGTTTGAACATTTGCATTTGTACACTCCATACTTGGTCGTGCTGGAGTCTTCAAGCATGTTGTTGTTGCATTTGTTAGTGGCTTTAGTCTTGAACTGTTTGTAGTCAATTGCTTTGTCTATTCATTTGCCTTGAGTTGAACCTATTTTGGGTATGACCTTGTTTTTGATTTCTGTGCTTTTTTTTGACTTTTGCACACGAGTTGGCGAGGCAGTGCACACGTATACGAATGTACACGTGTGTACTGCAGCCACTTATAATTGCCTGTCCCTGATAAAAATACTGATATGCACAGATATTGCACAGTCAAAAATGATGACGAACAACCCAAATAACTGAGGAAAACAATGTTTTCAAAATTATCGTTTCTTTCAAATTTCAAAAATATTTCTCTTTCAATTTTACTGCGTTTGAGAATATTTTTGCAGATTACTCAGATGCTGGATTCAAACCGGAATGCAGTTGAAGACAAAAACACGAGTGTGAGTGATATGTAGTGAGGCTAACTGTAAATGTGAAATGTGATGTGATTGTAATCAAAAATGTATATGTAACAGCCCTAGTTTTTAGCTATTTATTTCTTTTAATTTTTTTGTTTTTAGAAATATAATTTATATAAATTGTGTTTACCAATATTGTTTAAATATTTAATTTAGAGAATTAAACTCGTTAATTTAATATGATTTTTGTAACTAAATTTAAGAAGAAGAAAAAAAAAGGAAATTTTTATAATGTATAATGAAGTGTGTGGTAACTAAATGTTTAGGATATTATCATAATATCTGTTGTTATACCCATTCCCTAAAAATAATGAAAAGGAGAAAATTTGTAACGTATTAAAGTAGTTAATTAATTATGTTAATTTGGTAGGTTATGACATGCAAATCATGTTGGTGGAATATTCTCAATTTTGACATATTAATTATGTTAGCAGTGAACATTGTTAAGCAATTTAAAACAATGAAACTTACAATCAATTTATTTGATAAATCTACCTTATTCCTAGTTAGCAATTCAAAACTTGAATAAAGGCACATACGGATATTTTAAAATGGAGTTAATGACAATTAATAGATATTTCAAAAAGAAATTTATGACAATTAATAGAGAAATTAATTGTAAAATTTCAGTAGTTGACCAGAATTAATTTATTGAATAATTAATGCAAATTAATAAAATTGATGAAAGATAAATAAGTTAATTCTTTTGGTTAATGGCATGAGGACACGAGGTTAATCCCCATTTTGTAGGAGAAATCTGCCCGTGTAACCAGTCCGGCTACCAGTGCCTACAAAGCGGACGGATTAATGTGAGACGTCGCAGGATTGATAATTAACAAAAAGGGTTAATTAACTAATTAAGTTAGTAACCAAATTTGAGTATGTAATTAAAGGAGGATAATTAATTGGTAATATGGTAATTAATTGAAATCAATTAAGGAGGGTAATTAAAAGCGATAAGGTAATCAATTGAAATCAATTAAAGGCAATTAAAGGGGAATTAATTGATTAGAAGAATATGGAAATCAAATTTGCCTTCCTTTGCGCGTGACACAAAATTTTATTCTTTTAACATTTTGACATTTGCCTCTTACCATTTGTTTCTTGAGCATGTCACTGTATTCATTTATTCACGCAGCCTTATCCACAAAAATATCAACTCTTCCAATTGCCATTTTTCCTCTCACCTAAATTAAATGCATTCAAAATTTAATCTTGCCTATCTTTGCAAATTTTCGCATACCCATTATATCTCTCTGTTTCCACTGCGTTTGTTTTGCAATAAATAAATTTTTCGAACCATTGATCAAGTAAATATTTATGTAAGCATTTATTACTTTTGCCTTTTCAGTTAAAAGCTTTTTCATTGCTTACCATAAATCACGCAAGAGCTCAAGTTTTGCTTCCTCAATCAAATCTGTTCAAATTTGCAGTAACGCATGCTTTAAATTTAGATTATAACTGGTATAAATCACGCAAGCTATCTAAAAAAAAAATCCAAAAGAGTGATATCGTTCAAACATAAAATTGGAAAGAGAAATCAACGCATGCATTTATCACAATTTTCGTGTAGCGTTCAAACAAGAAGAACTGGAAATAAATCTCTTGCCTAAACGCATGCACTCAAAAATCAACGCTTGCATTTATTTCTTACGTTTTCAAACCTGCCTATTTATCTCCCCTTTTTATTTCGCAAGTTTATCTATAAATACTTTGCCTCATTCACATAAGTTTTCATATCTCCTTGTTTGTCCCTCTCTGGTACAAGCTTCTATCAGGTAAATAATTTGCATTGTTTATTTCTTTGCTTCTTCCAATTTTCCTTCCTCCTTCTTGTGTTCTCTGATTTCCTTGCTCGGCTACTTCCCCATCATGCCGTGCCATTTATAAATACATATAGAACTTTGTTAGTAGTAGGCTGGAAGAAATGATATAAATTGATTGTAGGAAGCTAGACTATGGAATTAGTGTAGTTATGATGTAGTTAGTGGTATTGTGGATTTGGATAAGTGCAGTTTGAAGAGGAAGGCATAGAAAGAAAAAAAAAAAAGAATTACAATTTAATAATGGAGAAGATAAATTGATAAGGAGAAAATGATATGAAATATTCAAATAAACAATATTGTATGAATAAATCTTGGGTGAATATAATAAAATGACATTTATTTCAATTTTTAATGGTTGAAATAAATTTAAGATGGTTAAAAATAAATTTAACTACTTATTTGAGAATTTGGGTGGATAAATATCAATGGATTGTATTTATTATGGTTAATAAAAGGATATTGGTGATGTATACCAATAATCACCTTTTAATGTTTAATAATAAAAGTAAAAGAAGAAATAATTTGCCTAAACATGATGAACATGTATGTGAAATAAAGTATTATTTAATGAATTCGAATGTAGTTAGTGGCTACATTTGATTAAATCGAATAATTTGAACAGTATTGTGTTTGTTGCCAATATTGTCATTTTATTTAAATAAATATATATGAGAATGAAAATAATTGATCATGATAAATATGATTAAAAATGTGAGAAATAATTTAATAATGTCTAAACATGTATTTGTTTTGTTTGGGTGCATAACATCTTTTTATTCAATCAATTGTATTAAATTTGCAATTTATTTTGCAATTTATTCAATTTATTTTATGCATGCGTACGGTTGAAGTATGGGCCTAGGATATGTTGAGACGGTTAGCGGGTTGTAGTAGTCGAGCAAGTTGAACTAAATTTCTTTTATTCTATTCGTTCCAGTTGTTCTGAAATTTTGCTTTGACCGTAATTTTTAAATTCGCATACTTGGTATTTGGATCTTATAGATTTAAGTCAAGGCTTTGCATCCGCCGAAGTTTGATCGTGCTTTCCGTTTTTTTTCCGAAGTAGATACCGTGTTTGATTTAGATCCACTGCAGCGTTTAATGTGAGTATTCCTCACCAGACATATGTACATATATTTTGTGAATTATCGCAAGTGTATGTGTAAAAAATTTTATTTAAATATTATCTGTCTGTAGTATAACGTAGAATGATGAATCCCATTTAAATTGACACCTCATCAGTTATTATCTGTTGTATTATTTCTGCAGTTATATTATATTATTGTTTATTTACTGCTTAAATCACCACTGC
Organism: Allium cepa; assembly: GCA_030765085.1. Taxonomy (NCBI): domain Eukaryota; kingdom Viridiplantae; phylum Streptophyta; class Magnoliopsida; order Asparagales; family Amaryllidaceae; genus Allium; species Allium cepa. Next base: position 281,074,103 of record CM060934.1, on the reverse strand, counting down.
AAGTTCCCTGTTAAATTTAGATTGTTGTGGGCTGAAATGATAGGCCTAAATGATGATTACTGTGCTATTATTATGTTAACTGTTTAACTGTTAACTTGGGATTGCGGGTTTGAAATGATAGAACCCGGGGTTTGTAAATTACGGATTGAAATGATATAAATCCGTATCACTTGACCTAGGCTAGAAAACTATATACAGGCCCGTGGTCCTTATAATATTTTCTGAAATATTTAAAATTATTTTGGAAGTTAAATATTTGATTTAATATCTTTAAAGGATTTTATATTGATTTTGAATGAGTTATAAATGTTAATAAATAAATAAATAAATATTTGAATAAAATTTTGGAATATAACTTATTTTGGAAATTCTGGATTTTTGAAAGGATAAGATTTCAGTTAAGAAATATATATATAAGTTATATTTGGAAATATTTATTAAGTTAAACAATCTACTAAAGCATTTAAATGCTGTCTTTTGAAATTGGACTAGTTTTACCCGTAACTTTAGGTAGCATTTCCTAAGTGCTATAGAATCTGGAATTTGATTGTTTTGAAATTTAAGGAATTTGATAAATTATATTTATGTTTAAGTTTTGGAGACCTTTAAGATATGAGATTTATAACTGGATTTTTCTTAATAAATTTAAGATGAACATTCTAGTGTTAAGTAAATTTTGAAATTATTTAATGGCATAATTTTGGAGTTTTATCTATGGAATTTATGGGAATATTCAAGACGAAATAATAAACACTAATTTGTTGAAAGAAAAAATATCCAACCTTAGTTTTGAATATTAATACTCCAATTGGATATATATATAGGAATTGAAATGGTCTTGGGAACATGAAGTGATATTTAAATTATGGTTTAAAATAAAGAAATATATTTGTAAAGCTATGTAAATTATCTTCTTTACAAAGTAACCATAAAGTTAAACCATTTATTCTATATACCGTTGAATGTCCAAACCATTGTGTTTGGGAGTTATGGTTTTAAAGTAAAATTTCCAAAATATTATGTTTTGAAGATATAATTTAAATATTTGGTTTCCAGATATTATAAATTTTAAGCAGTATGGTTTTTGGAAAAGAATTATACTTGAATATAACGGTATCATTGTTTTGGGTTTTGAATGATATCGTGTTTATAGTTTGAAATAGAAATGTTTATTTTGGTTTTAAAGTATAAACTGTTTTAAAAGACCACGGTGTTATAATAACGATGGGTTGGCAAAGAGACCGGGATCGGATATGGACATACTCTTTGTCGATACCGAAAACCACTTTGACTAACCGTGTACGCGGTGGAGATTCCAGAATGAAGTAGGTCGGTGGTGGCGTTTCCTGTAAGGTAAATACGTGGACCCGACTCCCGTGAGTTGGCATAAGGTGGCTAAAACAGGAGCAATTCCAGGCCAATGAGGTCATTCCTCTGATCGGACGCTCCTCTTCGATATTATACTATGATCTTGGATTGATTCAGTGGCCACTTCTATATTTTGATTTTGAGGGAGTTAGTTCGAGGTGGGCGGCAGCTGCGCGCTGCGCGTTACCATCAGCCTGGATAGCAATTGGTATATCTACCCTGGCATTGCCTAGTTGTGCCGTGTCACCTACCCTATCGCGCCTTGTACGAGTTTGGTTTTCTCCCGTAGCCCGTGTGGTATCCTCTAGTGGCTTCCCGATCAGGAGGGACTATGATATTGGATGGACTACTGGGACTATTACATGTTAAGGGCTATATGGGTAACCCCTTAACGCTATTAAAAAGTAAGTTTATTTTATAAATAGACACTAGTATAATAGCGCAATATACTACATAGTAAATAGTTTGACGGATCCTTAGAGGATGGGCGGTCCCAAGCATCCTTTAAGTTACTTGCTCTATATTACAGTACACTTGAATTAGCTTACATTATATAAGTATGTATGTCCTGACTCGAGTGTTATGTTTTATTTTTACGCTCGGGTCAGCCTGAGTTGCAGCTTCAATTTCTTCTCCGTAGCTAGGACACTCAGTAGATCATTCGCGCTGCTGGAAGTTGTTTCAGCCTTTATCTTTTCTGGAATTCAAGACTTTGAAGACTCTATCTCTATTTATGTCTTAAAATTTGTATTGAGGATTATAGACAATGTAAGTTCTGTTTTGTTGAAGTTATATCAGTGGCTTCATGAACCACTAAATTTTTAATTTCCGCTGCGAGATTCTGATATCTGTGTATGTGATTCTGTGATCTATTTATTGTATATTCTGAGTTTTGCCAAATTTATTCTACAACGCAGTATTTTGAACAATTCAAGTCCGACAATGTGCGGATGCGAATGGTTGAAAATATTGGGACGTTACAGTATATGTATAGTGAGAGCATGAAATTGTACTATTTAAAATTGTAATAAATATTAGTTTGAATAAAATATTCGTTTGAATTCAAATTCTGTGTCATTTAATTTTATTCAGCAAATATTTATTTATTCTATGAAAAATAAAATAGTACATTAACAAATACATTTAAACGAATATATATGTTTATTATCATCAAACAAAAACATATAAGCGCATATTTAACAATCTCCCCCTTTTGATGATAACAAACATATATTTAAGATTTTGAATGTATTAAATGTATTTGATCGTTCAATTTGCTCCCCTTATTTGAATGCTTCATCTCTACATGATGCTCCCCCTACATATATGCATACAAATAAAAATATGTAAATGAGCCTATATGCAAATGGAAAATTATTTGACATTTTCTTGATTCTATTTGACAAAATCTTAACTTTTCTCTCCCCCTTTTGTTATCAGCAAAAGAATAACAGTGTTATAAAAATAGGGATGAAGTGATAGACATGAATCAAACATTTAACTCAATTAAATATAAATATCAAATTTCAATAAAAACTCAAACAAAAATCATAATTACCCTTGTCAAGCGCATATTCCACTTTCAGAAGTGATGGGGATAAAATCATCAAAAATCATACAATTCTGTCTATTTGTGGTATATTTATTTCAGTAAATTTGAATATCTACTAACCATGCATAACCGTTAGGACTTTTAAATGAGATTAGTAGTATTCACAATTTTTATTTAAAAAAATGAAATCAAGTATCTTCTTACCACGCATGACCGTGAGGACTTTTAAATGGGATTAGAATCAACTTGTCTATTAAATCAATTAAATTTGATATGCGTTCCATACATGCATAACCGTGAGGACTTTTAAATGAGCATGGAAGTACATAATCAAAAATCCATGTAATTCACCCATGCATAACCGTGAGGACTTTTAAATGAGAGTGAATACTTTGGATATTTATTTTTATTGTTGAATATAATAAGTTGAAGCACAAATAATTTCCTTCAGAGATTTAAAGATATTGAAGAACAAATGATTTCCTTTGAAAACTACCACAAATTTACATACTAAATATGATCTTGATGAGTGATGGTCGATAGAAAGATGATAGAAATAGAAATGGTCATGGAATTTTTACCCAACAAAAAGTTTTTATAACTCTTGTTATGAAATTCTAAAGAAATTTTCTAATTATACTTTCTCGAGTTATAATATATGATAAATATCAACACTCATCTCTTTTTCAATCACTATTCATCTTTTCGATAATCAAAGGGAGTCAGATTAGTCAAAATTTGTCATTTAAAATCAAATTAAAAATTATAAAATCAATTTTTCAAAAATGATTAAGCTGTAAATATGGTCAAACATGATTTTCTCGAGGGGGTTTTATAAGAAAATTTTATGCTATTTGAAAATTATTTCAAGTGAAAAATATGCAGATATTTTCTTTTAAAAAAAACGATGCAGCAAATGAATGTTTCAAAATAATTAATCACGTTACACTTAGTAATTTTTCTATCAACCATATTACCAGTGTAATCTACATCTAAATTTAAATTTCACTCAATATTCACTCGTTGAATTTGATTGACCAAAACATGAAGTGTGCACCAAGAATTTCAAACTTAACATCAATTTAAATGACATTCTTTTGAATTTGAATTGAAGCCGTGTTAACACTCAAACACATATCATGATGTTAATTTCAGAAACCATAGGATAAACAATTATATTCATGAGTAATCAACAGTCAATCAACATCATAATTATTTCAAAAACAATTTCTTGAAGTTTCAACAATTTCTTAAAATCCTTTTTCACATGAATTTGAAATCGTGCAAATTTACAAGCAGTGACCAAAATATCAGAACCAATATATCTACGTGTAGCATGAGTAACCATCATTTGACCGAACAAATTTATATAAATTAGTTCAAAATTGAAAATCTGATTGGTCATCATTTAAGCACAAATCAATGTCATAAATAAGAACAAGTCAAAAAATCATATCAATTAAGTCCGAATCAGTCAACCATCATAATTACTCCAAGTAATTCTATTTAAAGATGGTTAGTCAATATTTTAAAAAAGAATCATAGCATCAAAATCATCATCTTTTGTTTATCTCAATATTGGCTGATTTTAATTTAGAGTATGGTGCAGATAATCACATTTAAAAACAATTACCTGTTTTACCTTTACGATAATTTTTCGTGATTGCCCATTGTGATTCTGTCACCTTTATACTAGGCTAAGGAACTTTGCTTTGTCGCCCGTTGTGTTTCTGGAACAGCCGAAATCCAGAGAACACTGTTGTTGTTCCTTAGCCTGCCACCACACCTACACGATAAAAGATTTATGTGACCTATTTGTTTTTATAGGTCCATTGTTGTTAGTGGCAGAATATGAAAAATATGTTTTTGGAGACCCAAAACTATTTATATATGTTCCTTTTGGCACCCAAATTTGTTTGACTTTTAAAGATTTTATATTTGTGCCTTTTGGAACCCAAATTGGTATAGTTTTCACGTATTTCGGTCTATACCAACAATTATTTCGATTATGTCCAAATTCTCTACAAAACGTGCTCATTAAATTGACTTGATTAAATTTTGTGTTCCTATGACTATGATTTTCAACATGATTTCCAATTATTTCCGATCGAGCAACACTTTTACCTTTATCATCATCTTGTGATTTTCCAAAACCTAGTCCTTTTCTATTGTTAGAAAAAATTTGATTTCCCAATAACATTTTGAAAGATTTTTCTCCTTTTGAAAAGTTATTCAGGGATTTCTCAAGATTTTGGACTTTGGTTTTTAATGTTGAGTTTTCAGTGACAAGTGAGGTGCATCGATTAATAAAATCCTTTCTCCTAGTGTCGATGGTTTCCTTAAGATTCAAGTTTTCATTTTCAAGACTTTCAAAGTTATTCCTCAGTTTTGATAATTCTGAATCTAAAATCTTACATTTTTTACATTCTAGGTTTTGAATATTTTCAAGTTCAGTTTTTAACCTAAAATTTTCACGAGCAAATTCTCTCCTATCAGATTTTAGTTTTTCAATTTTAGATTCAAGAGTATCCACTACCTTAGTAAGATCAGAACACATAAAAACAAGTTCTTTATAAGAAAACTCACCTGCCTCACTAGATTCGTCGGAGGTTGCTTCTGATTCTGATTTTGCCATGCAACACAAGTTAGCCTCCTCTGAGCTGCTATCCGAAGCTTCCTCTCCTTCTTTATCATCCCAAGTCGCTGCAAATACCTTCTTCGCCTTTTTCTTTTCTTTGTTGTTTTTGAGAAGTGGGCATTTTGGTTTGATGTGGCCAGGCTTGTTGCAGTTATAACACGTCAGTTCATTATCGGAATTTTCGGAATCTTTTGGCCTATTACGATTTGTTTTCTTCTTGCGTAGCTTGAATCTCGACCATTTTCTAAGATTATTGACAGCCATTGCAAGCTCTTCAATTGGATCTTCTCCTTCTTCATCGCTTTCTTCTTTGCTCTTTAAGGCAATCATCTTTTTCTTTGGTTCGGAGTTGTTGCGTTCTTCCTTTGCTTTTAACTCAAGCTCATATGTCATCAAGTTGCCAATCAACTCCTCCATGCTTAGTTTGCTCAGATCTTTCGATTCTTGGATTGCTGTGACTTTTGCCTCAAAGTTCATTGGTAAAACTCGTAGTATCTTCCGCACAAGCTCTACCTCAGTGAATACCTTCCCAAGCGCTCTAGCATTGTATACCAAGGTTGAAAAGCATCCAAACATATCCTTTATGCTCTCGCCTTTGTCCATCACAAAGTTTTCGTATTCATTGCTGAATAGGGCTAGCCGAGACTCCTTGACTTGAGAAGTTCCTTCGTGTGTCACCTCCAAAGTATGCCATATTTCCTGTGCTGTTGTACAATGAGAAATTCTATTAAATTCATTTTTATCAAGAGCACATATCAAAGCATTCATGGCTTTAGCATTTGTCGTTTTCAATTTCTTATCGTTAGCATCCCACCTATCCTTAGGTTTAGGAATCTCAGTATCACCAACGATTATAGTGGGAGGTTTATAGCCAGTTTCAATAATATCCCAAACATCATAATCAACAGAACTAAGATAGATACCCATCCTAACTTTCCAATAAGCATAATCGTTTCCGTTAAACATGGGTGGCCTAGCAATAGATTGCCCCTCAGAAAAAGCATTATTTTGTAGACTCATGACTCTAGAGTTAAATAAAAAAAAATACCAGGCTCTGATACCACTTGTAGGATCTAGATTAACCCTAGAGGGGGGGTGAATAGGGTTATAGCAAATTTTTCTTGATTTTAAACACAGAAACAAAACTGAAGAAATAAATATGCTAAAACGTAAATCACACACAAAATTTACCCAGCTTCGGCAACCCCTGCCTACTGCTGCATTCGCAGATTTCTATTAGAATTAAACAGTATCACGCTTACAAACACTCTACTAGACTCGTGGACATTTTCTCCCGCTCACAAACACTCTACTAGACTCGCACACCCTGCTCGCAAACATTTGCTCCCGCTCACAAACACTCTACTAGACTCGCACACCCTGCTTCCCGCCTATAGAGCTTCGCTTACTCGCAAACTTTGCTTCCCGCCTATAGAGCTTCGCTTACTCGCAAACTCTGCTCCCGCCTATACAGCTTTGTAAACTCGCATACCCTGCTCACTGAACTAATTCTAACTAGACAATCTGACACTACCTAAACCCTAGGTGGTGATTTACAAATTCTTTGATTCGTAAAATAAAAACAATAATTAAAAAACAATAGAAAATAGCCCTAAAACTAATTAACAATATAATAAAGCCTTATTATAAAAATTAAAAAACAAAAACTCCTTTTGTAATAATAAGGCCAGCCCACTCCCTTATTTTACCCGATCCTTTTGTCTCGTTCGTGAGAATAATGGCGGCTTCGTCCTGTTTAGGGCTTCGTTCCCTTTGTTCCAATTAGGGCTTCAGCTCTTGTGTAAATCAGGGCTTCAATTTCTTCGATCGATCTGAGATATGTTGCCCTAGCTCGCTGCTTCTCTGATGGTTGACTATCGCTCGTTTGCAGTTGCTTGATCGAGTTCGTTGTTTGTGAATTCGGTATGTACTGTTTCCTTTTGCTTTACTAAGTTGATACTTGAACTCGATGATTAATTTGCCAGTGATGATTGGGTTATATATGCATTCGAATTCCTTGAATTACGTTCGTCTAAATATATTTGAATTTGTCAATCGTCGTTCGATCTTGTATTGATGCTTGGGATTGATCTGACTTTGTCAATTTCGTATTTTTGGTTGCTTGATTCACACGGTATTGATTTGATTTTATGATCAATTTGCTTGGTTCGACTTAGCATTGACTGTTTCAATTTGTCTCACACTTGATTTCTGATTTGTGAATTACTTTATTGCTAAGGCTCTGACTTTAAATCGTGAGTTCAATTTCTTTTACCTGATGACTTCGGCCATTTTGAATTTTTTTACACTGCTCTTCTGGATATTGTTCAAACTATACTCATGCTCGATTTTATTCAAAGTGTTGTTTACTTTGCTGCATATCACTGTACATGTTGTTGCTTCTGGTTATTGAGTTGTTTGTTGTGGATATTGTGGGTTGCCATCTTCATGTACTTGATTTGTGACTGTTGATTCATCTCGACTTGTTCGACATACTGACTTGATTCAATTGTGGACTGGATTTTGTTTTCTTTGCTCAGACTTTTAGTCACATACAGCTATGAATATAAATGCTTTTGACTTTGGTATGTTCGTCCTGTCGATTTGTTTGCATTGCTTAATGGTGTCACTGTGTTTGACATGGTCTTTGTAGTACTTGAGATTGGTTCCTGTTGTATTTTTGTATACTATTGACAATCATGTTGGGTAGCTTCATCAAGGCTTGTTGTTGGCTACTGGTCGTCTGCACCTCTGCATTCATTGTAGTGTATCCTCAGTTGTTTGTAGTTGCACTGCACTGTTGATTGAGTATTGTGTCACAGCAAACTGCATGTTATATTTCTTGATCATGTTGGCCATTTGGTCGAGCTGTAACATTGTTCCATGTACACTTTGAGTTCTTGCAGTTGATTTGGTTGTTCCCTGTACTTGTGCATTGTTGTGTCTAGTTTTTTTTTTCATTCATGTTGCAACTGCACTTTGATGGTTGTTCATTTGTATTCTGGTCAGTGGTGTTCATTGTAGTTGCTTCACCACTGACTTGTGTTTTTCACTGGACATGTTGCTTGAGTCATTGGAGTTTGTATTGGTGCATTGCCTTACTGAATTTGGTTGAGACTAGTTTCTTTGATGTGTTTCATTTGGCTTTGTTGATCCTATGTTCATGTTCTTGCAGTCTTCATGACTGTACTGTTGCAGTCGACTTGTATTCATGTACACTTGTGGCTTGAACTTGATTCACTTCATCATGTTGTTTGAACATTTGCATTTGTACACTCCATACTTGGTCGTGCTGGAGTCTTCAAGCATGTTGTTGTTGCATTTGTTAGTGGCTTTAGTCTTGAACTGTTTGTAGTCAATTGCTTTGTCTATTCATTTGCCTTGAGTTGAACCTATTTTGGGTTTGACCTTGTTTTTGATTTCTATGCTTTTGTTTGATTTTTGCACATGAGTTGGCGAGGCAGTGCACACGTATACGAATGTACACGTGTGTACTGCAGCCACTTATAATTGCCTGTCCCTGATAAAAATACTGATATGCACAGATATTGCACAGTCAAAAATGATGACGAACAACCCAAATAACTGAGGCAAACAATGTTTTCAAAATCATCGTTTCTTTCAAATTTCAAAAATATTTCTCTTTCAATTTTACTGCGTTTGAGAATATTGTTGCAGATTACTCAGATGCTGGATTCAAACCGGAATGCAGTTGAAGACAAAAACACGAGTGTGAGTGATATGTAGTGAGGTTAACTGTAAATGTGAAATGTGATGTGATTGTAATCAAAAATGTATATGTATAGTGAGAGCATGAAATTGTACTATTTAAAATTGTAATAAATATTAGTTTGAATAAAATATTCGTTTGAATTCAAATTCTGTGTCATTTAATTTTATTCAGCAAATATTTATTTATTCTATGAAAAATAAAATAGTACATTAACAAATACATTTAAACGAATATATATGTTTATTATCATCAAACAAAAACATACAAGCGCATATTTAACACAAATCGATCGAGAAAATCTTTGAAAACTCAATTCATAAGGTCAATGAAATAAGCCGGAGCATTCGTTAGACCAAATGGCATAACAAGCCATTCATAAGATCCATAACGAGTACGGAACGATGTTAAAGGAATGCTATCCTCTGCAATACGAAGCTGATGAAATCCGGTTGCCAAGTCCAATTGTGAAAAGACTCTAGCACCACTAAGTTGATCGAATAGGTCATCAATCCGAGGTAAAGGATATTTATTTTTGATAGTAAGATCATTAAGCTTGCGGTAGTCAACGCAAAGCCTAAGTGTGCCATCGGATTTCTTCACAAAAATAGCTGAAGCTCCCCAAGGCGAGGAACTAGAGCGAATAAATTGCTTCGTCTCCAATTCGGACAATTGTTTACGCATCTCCTCATTTTTTTTATTGGACATACGATAAGGAGGACGAGTAATAGGTTGAGCTCCAGGGATAAGATTAATTCTGAACTCAATTGCTCGCTTAGGCGGTAATCCTAAAACGGGCTCAAATATGTCAGAAAATTCACGAACAACGTGAATAAGAGAAATAATATCTTCCTCATCATCATTATCGTCATCATGAGGATTTAAAGAATATAAAGATGCAACCAAGCTGGAATCCGAATCTTAAGATTAATAGAAATCTGCTTAACAGATTGAGGATGTCGAAGATGAATAGTCCGCTCAGGACATAGGATATGAGCTTCATAACGGTTAAGCCAATCCATTCCCAAAATCATTCCAAAGCCTAAATAACGCATGACATGCAAATCGGCTAGGAAAGAAAAATCACACAAAATAATCTCGACATCTTTACACAATAAACTGATTGTTGAGGATCCACCAACCGGATTCGCAGTTCTCAAAGAAGTCATTAAAGCAACAATACTTAAAGAAAAAGTATCAACAAGCTCTTTTGATATAAAAGAATGGGACGCACCCGTATCAAAAAGAACTCGAATAGGATGATCACGAAATGTAATAATACCATCAAGGATAGAATGAGAAATACCTTGACCATGAGATGTGTTGCCAGGGGCTTGAGCAACATTAAGCTTTCCCTCCTTCCTATTTTGAAGTTTGGGACAAGAAGATAGATAATGATCCGGGCTTTTGCAATAGCGACAAGTGCGAGGCTTTGAACACTTGTTCGCAAAATGGTCTCTGGAACCACAGTTAAAGCATTTCCCTTCAGTAGAGGATAAGGTCTTTGCCTCTGGGGTTGCTTGCTTCCCCTTTTTGTTGGGATAAGGGCCTTTGAATTTACTGGGCCTTTTCTTGTTGTTGTTGAAGTTTGGTTTGGAACCCACCACTTCAACATCATTTTCCCTATCCGCCTCTTCAAGACAAAGAGCGATATCAATGAGTTGGTCGAAGGGAACTTCTAATTTTAGAAGTAATGGCTTCTTGAGACTTTTCATCAAGCCATAGAAAAATCTATGATTCTTCTTCAATGGGGTGTTAATATATTCAACCCCGTATTTAGAGAGAGATTCAAAAGACGCGACATAATCTGCCACGGAAGATTCGCCTTGAACAAGGTCTTTGAAACGCCGAGCCAATGTCACTTTCTCTGCTTCTGGCACGAATTTTAATTCGAAGCGTTCCCGGAATTGCTCCCAGGTGAGATCCGCTTCAATAATCTCAGAAATAAGAAGTTCATACTAGTCCAATGCTCTTTCTTGGAGCATACTAGAAGCCACCTGAACTCGCTAAAGATCAATGAGGTTCATGCGAGAAAAGATTCGATCGCATGTCCTTAACCAAGCCTGGACTTCAATAATAGTTTCAGAACCTTTAAATGGCTTCCCGCCTAAGTTGGTGTAATCATTGCACAAACGTGCAAACCCAGATTTAGGGTGAGTAGGTTCCGGATTAGTACCAGCTGCTAGAGCATTAGTGACAAGGTCAAGAAGTTGCTGGGTAGTCATAAAAACTCCATCTTGGGGTGGAGCACTAGATGGTCCAGCTCTGGGACGACCAGGTCTAACCATTTCTCTCCCCTTAGAAAGAAAGAAAGAAGAAGAAAAAGGTTATTCACCAAATGAATATCAAGCAATCTTGATAGATAAAACAAGGAATCATAAAGAAAATAGGATGAATCGGTACGATGACTCGAATTAAATCCTAAAGCACGACTCCTAAGAAGGACTTAGGACGATGATCCTTGTTAAATTATTTTACATTGTTCCGAAGTTTGGCTCTGATACCAAGCTGTGACGCCCCACCTCTATACCCACACTAGCCAAGAACACTACAGTGTAATGCTGTCAACTAGCACGGAGAATAAGGCTGTTGAGGAGCGACCATCCGTGTAAATGCTTTGCACGAGCACCGGTATGTCAGATAGTATAAAAATCCGACATACCAATACAAACACAAAGCTACCACACGGTGGCTGTAATAATCTTCGGAAACAAATATAGAAATAAGCATAACACAAATCAGTCACAAATAATTCATATCACAAAGGCGGAAGAAGATATGAATATATAACTAACACATGAAAGTGCATATCAGAGTAGTGGTCAAAAAGATCCACAATAATACAAAAGAATAGCAACACATGCTATACAAAAGAATACAACTATGAGTACATATCTCATGTGTATACAACAAAATAAACTACTAATCTAAGTAGTTAGCCAAAAGTCAGAGAAATCAATCTCGAGTGAGAAGTCAAGCTGAAGCACCTGTAACATCTCGGTCTGACCCGAGTATTATTTAATAAGAAAATAATAAACGGATCAGTCTAACTATAAATATCAGATGAAATGATATAGAATAAGAGATATGACTAAACACATAATAATCACAATGCCAAGATGTGATATATATAAGTAGTTGAAAATCAACAAGAGATTAATCAATATCACAAAAATCTACACAAGAACCAAAAGGAATGTCATACTCTTTATTTCGTTCACCAAACCATAAACATTGACTATCTTATCAATATCAATCACAAAAGTCAATGACGCACAAATTCACCAATGCACAAATATTGATAAAACTTATCAATGAAAAATCACGAAAATTGGTGAAGCACAAATTCTAGAAATCATCTCAAGAAATCCAGAAATCACAAAAAGGGGGAAGGCCTATCACAAACGGGAGCATAAAGCTCACCAACACGTTTATCACAAATGGAACGCTAATTCCATGGTTGCTAACCATCACAAATTGAGCCGAAGCTCCACAAACGGCCCGAAGACCATGGGTTGCTACCCCACCAATTTGAGTTGAAACTCCACAAAACGGGGTTTAGTCTCCCTCGCAGACAAAGAGACATTGCACATTGCTAGTCTAAATCACAAAGATGATCGTCATGATCAACGAGAAGTGTCAATCACACTAAGTTAGTAAATATATAAGTTTAGCTTCATGTCCCATAACCACTTGCTTAACTTAAATATTTACGAACAAACTGTAGATCTTCACTAGAAAATTGTCACAAGAGATTCAATCGAACAAGTCCAAGAATTAACCAACGAAGTATACGCAAGCATTTCATACCACTCGTTTTACTAAGCCGTTTAATTAGATTTCTCATACGAGTGAGGTAAAGGTTTGTATATACTAATAGATTGGAAAACGGTTTAAGAATCGAGCTTTGTAATAAAATAGTGTTGAAATCGTTTTGATGAAGGAATTTTGATATTTACTACTAGTATTCAAAACCTTTATATTTTGAAGTGACAAAACACAAAAATTGATTATAGGAACAATCAATCACTAAAATTCACATTCGAAGACGTGAATGAAAATCCAAAGAAATCGATACTGAATCCATCAAAACGGATATTCCAAAAGATCCCCGAAGAAAAGAAGTCACCAAAGTTAATAACAAATGATAACAACAAATAAGGAAATAACATGAATCGATTAAATTTGGAAACCACGCAAAATAGGTGAAATAGGCAAAACAGCAACAGGTCGGTCGGCCGGCTATAGAGCTCGGTCGACCGGACCCGGTTCTAAAAAATCCTCGGGAAGCAGGTCGGTCGACCGAGCCCTGTAGCCAGTCGACCGGACCAGAGACAGAAAAGTGCCTATGCACTTTGGTAGCAGGTCGGTCGACCGGTCCAGGGGTTCGGTCGACCGAACCTGATGTTCTGCCAATTTAAACCTATTTCAAATGAGGTGCAAATCTCGACCAAATTGCAATCGCACGAGCGACGGCGCTAAGGGTTTATGCCAATCGACTACCCGACCCTATATGCTCCTCGATACATCACCAAAAACATGTTCAAACATCAAAGTTAGGATTTTTAAAGATTTGAACTCAAAACACTAAAAATTGGAATATTCACCAAATCAATCCAAACCAAAAGCAAATGCACACGAATAAGTGTTAGGAATTCATACCTAACAATCGAAGATGGTTATAGACTAAGATGTGAGATAAAAATCTCACCTTTGAACCCAAACGATTGAAGAAGAAACTTGGAAGCAAAGAAGAAACCCAACCCAAGAAGCTTGATTCTAAGCTTTAAAAGGTGAACATTCCCAAAGTTAGGTTTAGGAATTTCTGAAATTGATAAGAGAATGAGTTGGAGAAGAAGAAGAGAAGGCTTACTAATGGGTTCTTCAATTAGTTTGGAGCTAGAGTTTGATTTGCAAAAGAAAACTAGGGCTTGTAGTTTTAATTTCTCATTCCACTCTCCATTGTTATAAAAGCTTGAGTAAAAGGAAAATAGATAGGAAGTGAATGAAGAGGAGAGGGTTAGAACTGAGTTAAGTGGGGTTTATGGGCTCAGCCCAAACTAAAACCCTAAGTAAAAAGTAGCAAAAATCAACTTACTCCAAACTTATCGAAGCTTATACTCAGAAAGGTCGCAAACGGCATTTTAAACTCAATAGGAGTGGTCCCGAGTCCTAATTCGACCGTATGCAAAAAGTAGCTTTTCGGACTAAATTTCGAGTATCGATAAAATATTTAAATAAAATATTTAAATATAAAAATCGATAAATATGCAGGTTGTTACAAATACAGTTTTGATCTATAGTCATTTTTCTCAATAATTATCCATGGATTAATCTATCAATTTAATTTAATTTACAATAAAGCACATAACTTTTCATTATTCTTATTAATTCTAGATTTTTCTCTCCCTCTTTAGTTCTCTTCTCATATTTTATTTTTAAACACCTATATAATTTATAATTTTTACAATAAACCACTATATTTTATTAATTCTCTCTAACCATTTCACATTCAAATACCTATACATTATATTTCCTTTAACTACAAAAATAAATGTTATCCATAGTTCTCCCTAATCATGTTACATTTTTTACGTCTAGTGCATTGAAATGAACCAAATAAATTTAAGTTTAATCTATTTAAATAAGCTAAAATCAACTAGACATTTATTAGTTCATCTCAAAAAATCTAAAAAATGACAATTTCATTATTGTATACTTCTTCCAAATTCAAATAATTAAATTAAATTTTGATTCATGTATAAAAATATATAAAACACGTAAAATAAATTTATAAATTAACAATAATAACGATATTAACATATAATTGAGTTTCTCAATAAATTACTAATAACATCCGCTTTGATTTATATGATCGCACTGAAGTGAATCATGCTTTTATTACTCTCATTCCTAAGAGTGACAATTGAAATAACATTAAAGATTATAGATCTATACCTTATTGTAATGTATTATACAAGAAAACATATTACGCATTAGAATGAAAAGTTATATGAAGTAACTTATATCAGTCAACTAGAAGCATCCATTCTTAATAGAATCATTCAAGAAAATTCCTTCCTTTTCTTATGAGATTAGAGATTATAGATGGAGAAATAAGTAATAATTTCCTAAAAATTGATTAGTAAAAGGCATATGATTAAAATTCATTCATCATATGATGTTATAAATGTGGTTCCCTATAAAATTAGCCTCACCATCTACATATGTATCTCATCCTCCATGTTTTTCATTATTATTAGTAGTTTTTTCATGACATAGTAAAGTGCAATAATTGAGCCAAGAAGATCCACTATCTCCCAATCGGTTTATAGTGGCCATGGATTCCTTTCACTATTATTGGATATTCAATACTTAAAAGGAGATTTAGGAGCATTTTACAGTGCACACCAAATCATTAACTATTTGATATATGCTGATGACTTATTGATGTTTTCAAAGCCAGATTGAACTAGTATTAAAGCTATAACACAAAGTATAGATAAATAATAAACTTAAGTTAGGCTAACCATTAGTAATAATAGGTCTAAGCTATTTTGATGTCGGGGTGAGTAATTTTCAAGAGATAAGTGCATTTTTTAACATACATCTTACTGAGTTCCCTGTTAAATATCTAGAAATTTCATTATCAAATAACAATTTGAAGACAAGAGATTATAGTGCGCTTTTTGACAATATAAGAAAAAAACATGATAGTTGGACTATAAAGCTCCTATTAACAACAGGAAGAATGGAACTTGTACAAGAAAATATTTACCCCATCATTACACCAAATTTACTCAAATCCTATAGAAAATACCCCCATAAACTTGAAATGATGTGATCTGAGTTTCTATGGCAAGGAAAGAACATATATTCACCTGGGATGTGGTTTGCAAAAATAAAAGGGAAAGAGGAACAAGGTTGAAAATTTTATTGGATTTAAATCAAGCAATTACTATAAAGCCTATTTTGACATATTTACTAGTGTTTCATTATAGCCTAAATGAACGCAAAAAAAGTATTGCAAAAATTAAAATTTATGGATTGCGCTTAAGGAAAAATACCTTTTACACATGGATGATTGTATATCTCAATATAAAGGACTCATTGAAAGAAAGACAACTAATGGGGCTAAAATAAACATTTGGTCGGATCCTTTGGTCGATTTCTTATCCCTCTTTCACAAATTGGGATGTAATGGCATGTCTAATATTGGCGATCACAATTTAATGTGTCTGCTCTCATTTATCATATATTTACTATAACACCCCAATTTTAATTGACATTATTATGTTATGATATGAAGAATACGATTTGATAACTAAATTGGTCGTGCCTTAAGTAGTCAATTAATAAGATTGTTCAAAACATTGATACGAAATGGAATAATGATAAAGGAAAAGTAGGAATAGTTCCTAATTTTCAAATCCTAAACCTCACCTCTCTCATTATCATGTAATTCTCATACAATCAAATACAAAGATATAGGTCGGCCATTAACTTGAGGAAGTGATGAGGAAATTTAAAGCATTCAAAGGGTAAAGCTAAGGGAAATTAATCAACTACAGTCTCAACCTCTTTATTCAACCTAAGGCGAATAATAGCTAACCATCTCACATTCATATACTTGATTTGGACTTATGACTATTTTCAAATTATTTTGTGATTTTATGCCATGTTATGATTGATTGCTTCATTATATGATTAAATGACTATTCACTAATTCTATATGAAATTAATTTGATAGGTTTTATGGGTAGAAACCTAATTTATGATCTTCAAATGACTTGAAACTTTGATATGATGTATAAAATATTATTTTGGAGATAGTTTTTAATTTTCTAATTTTCCAAGTTTATGTGAATATTTTATGAATTTCCTAAGTGAAGAAGGGTTTATTTCAAGTTTTAATTATTAATTAAATGATGTTTCTGGCCCCAAAATTTTATATGTAAAAGAATATGCTAATTTTGATTTTTGATGGTTTTTGGGGATTTTTCTCAAGTGGTTATGATTTTCTATAAATTTATTTATCTAGAAGAGCTATGAGTTAATATTAATTAATAATATTATTTAATGGGTTTGCAATTGTTTTAGGGTAGGTAAACTGATCTTCCAAGAGTTTTCAGAAAATAAAATAAAAATATTTTGCTGTCTAATAGAATATTAACAAGGTATAAGAGTTGGTTGTAAGAAATGTCTTTTTAAAGAAATAAATTAGTTTTAAGTTTCTTTACGGAAATGTCATGTCGTCATCATAGAGGTTCGACATCCCTGTTAAAAGCCAATACCTGGTATCATGTCTATAAGTTTGGCATCTATATGAAATGATGCATGCGATATCTACCTTACAGATATGTGATGTATCGATTTGTACAGAAGTCCGACACCAAGTTGTAGGGGTACTATATCTTTAGTTGTAGAGATCCGATGCCCAAGAGTTTCATAACTCCATATGGTTCTTTTAAAATTCCAACGTCATTCTACTTTAAAGGTCCGACAACTTCCAATATTAAAGGATGGCATCCTCGCTGTTTTAAAATCAACATTCCTTGTCCCCTATATTTTCGATATCTATTTTAACGGCATAGATGTCGTATGTTTACAAATCCAATATCCCAGTTTTGTAAGCTAGAAATCCTTATGTTATGTAAACCGAAAGCTAAGTTTTTATTACAACGTATATATTTAAGAAATTTGACAACCGCATATTTCAACTTATAGCCTTATGTTTTACAAATCAAAATTTTATTTTGGAAACTTCTGTGTTGAGACTCGACACTCTATTTAGGCGGTATAGATGCCCTTTTTTTTAAATCTAATAGCTTTACTTAAAGACTTGATAGCCAAGTGTTTTAGAGGTTCGAGCACATCCTTTTTAATACCGCATTTGTAGAAAGTTATTTCAAAATGCATAAGATTTTGATTAATCAAAGGGCTATGTTTCCTTGTATTAAAATATGATTTTAAGGGATAAATCGATTACAAATATAAATATTTTCAAGGAAATAAAAGGATATTTTAGCCTGAAGTTTTGTAAGGAAATTATTATTCTTGTCACTGTTAGATAAATTGTGATAAGATATTATAACTTATGGATTTAGAAAACCAGATAGTGTGCGACTATTGTAGGTTCATGCCCTTTGCTTCAGCTGCTAACCCCTAATTGATAACGGTCCACAATTAGACTACATAGGGCTTTATCAAGGATAAATATTAAATGTAGGTTTGCGCATATAAGGGAACTTATAGCTCAGATGGGTTATTGGTTGGCCTGTAAAACCAATATGTTCATGCTGACCCTAAGAAGAAACAATGGGTTAGATAGATAGTCAGAGTGACCATGTAAAAATTAGGTTTGGACGGACAATCCAATTTCCTCCTAACGGCTGTGAGGACCCATTTATTCGGCTCTTAGAAATCAATAATAATACATCCTTTGTATTCGTGTGCCGCAAATCCAAGTGCCGGAGAAGCGGATGCTTAAGGGTAAGAAAGAAAAAAAGATAGAACAGAATCTTTAAGCGGAATATACATTTATCAAAGTTACATGGACAATTACAAATTTCTGTCCTTACAAATGCAGAATACTATAGCTCAAGAGTGTGGTTGAAATAGATAAAGATATTCAGAAAAATCTTCTAACTCCATGCTTCGAGCTCCATCCAGGTTTCTTCGAAACTAAACCTGACTACTAGGCTGCTCGGGAAAATTAAGGCATCCAGAGTTTAAGGGAAAGGAAAATAAACTCTGATTCAATCATGGGGCTGGTGTGCGAACTCAAAATATGCATTTTGAAAACAAAAGGATATCTCATAAGACCACGCCGCATATAAAGATGGGGTTTTACCATATGATAACCAAATCATTATTACGTAAAAATAAGGGATATTATTTTTAATGACATTTCTTTGAAAACATTTGCAGGTAAAGTTATTAATCTTAGCTGAAATTATTACATTATTAAATTCTAGCATACCACCTTGTAATACAAGGATTTCTACATCTAAAATCGTGCAGGGTCTTATTGGAGAATGGGTTTCCATACAAATGACCAGGTGAAGGGACTAACTTCCGGCAGTACATTTCTAGAGGAATGTATCGAGGCCTAACTGATGCTCCTCTACCAATAAAAGACCGGCCTACCTCTTTCTAATGAAAGTCTACATGGTGGATCGTGTAGTGTATATGCAAGTAAATGTGACAAAATATATGACGCAACTAAAAAATTTATTAATCTAGGTAAATATAGAATAATCACACCAGGATTTTATACCGGTTCGGACCTCTCGTCCTACGTCCAGTCCCGAAACTTCCCTTCAGAATTTGACTATCAAATACCCTCGCTTCGTCTAGATGAATAGGCTTGGTTACAATAAATTGTTCTTGTCAAATATGTGTTCTACAACACGGATATTGACTAATAAGTACAAATACTTCCACTATATATCTAGAGAGTTTGTTTGTGAAGAACTGAATATATGAAAAAAATACAAGTATATATTGCTAGAGATTAAGAATATATAATAGAGTACGTAAGTAGAGAGCATAAGTAAGTAAGATAAGTTTTCTTCTTGGTTCTTGATGATATATATAGTTATAGAGAGGTTCCTTGAGTAGTTGCACCCATTAACAAGTGCTCTACAGTTGCTTCTGTTGATGATGAAGAGTTGCAGCGAAGAGAAGCGGAGATGTCTATTCGAATGTGGCAGTTGAAGTTTGAATTTTAAAATCCAAGTTAGAAATCAGACATCTGGTATTTGTATCAGACGTCTGATACTATATTTTTTTTTGCATATAGTAGATTTTCAGACGTCTGAGTGCAACTACCACATGTCTAGTTTCGTCTGTTTGTTGTTCCAGAGGATTCTTTTAGACGTTTGGCTTGTGCATCGAGATGTCTGAAATCTGTGCATGTCTGTTTTATGCATCTTTTCTATTGCTTCTTTGATCCTATCGACTTGTAGTCTCTTGTAACGTTCTTTGACCTATGTTCTTGTCTTTCTAGTGATGTTGCTCTAGCAAGTACCTATATATATAGAAATATATATTTGCATATTTGATTTCCATTGTATAGTTGTTGTCATCGAAACCGTAGATCTGATTTCCTAACAATCTCCCCCTTTTTGATGGTGGCAACTATTACTTATATATTATTTTATAAATCTCCCCCTGAATATGTGCTTTCCATAATATATTGTGATCTTTATTATTTGTCTCCTTTTGGCATTATCAAAAAGGATTTTTTAACCATTCCATTAAATATTTACCAATTGTTCTAAGATAAAAATATACACAGGAATAACACACCAAAAAGAGAAATTTCATTAATTACATTAATCGATTACATTTATAGGTTTTTATCATTTTATACATAAGATGGAGTCCTAAAAATCTAAGAACCTTTTAGGGAAGCTTTTTCTTGATTATCTCCTTTATCTTCAATTTTGGAAGAGCTAGATTGCTTTGTAGGAGATGTTGGAGCTTGTTCTAGAGGTTTGTTCTCCTTAAAATGTTTAGAATGTTTTAAAGGAGGAGAAGGCACTAGGGTTGGCCAATCTTCTAAAGGTGGTGTAGGACCACGAACCTATGTAGAACCTCTTTTAGAACTGATAATATAGTTGAAAGTGACGTTTCAACCGTGGCGAGGTGAGAAGCAAAAGATGTTTCAAAACTATCAATGCGCTTAGCCAACAATTTTGTATTTCGAGACAAAATAAGCTGATTTTGGAGAGTTAATTTGCGAACACTCTCATTTGGGTTCATCTCTGTGCGAATCTCCAAAATGTCATCTTGGGATGTATAATCAAATGGTGCAGGAGGAGGAGTAGTCTCATGATGTTGTTCCACCTCTTGTGATAGTTCAGGGTGTGTTTGAGGTGGAGGCCTAGCTTGTCTGGCTTGACGACGTTGCATCCACTCTTCAAATGATATAAATTCTAGAGGAACTTCCGGCAGGTGCATTAGTGAGAAAAATTTTATGGAAGCGTATTTCAGAGAAATTTCTTCAATAGTGGATAAATAGGAGGGGATGTCGTAAGCACATAGAAATCTCATGATGTATGTGGGGTAGATAATCAATGGGCATGATCGAGTCCAAAAATGTTTGAGCTCGTCAAATATAAATTAGCCCAATTTATCCTTATTCTGCTGAATAAAGCATATAGGGCCTTGTTCTCTGACTCCATTATCTGCTCATGACTAACAAGTCAAGGAATGATAGAGTTGATAATCATTCGAGTTAGGATTCTTGCCTTAGGTCTTAGATATTTAGATGCGCACTTAGGCAGTTCATCTTCCCATATTTGATGTGTGATATTGTCTCTCGGTTTGAAATGCACATCGAGAATATTATAAAAATCTTTGCCGGTGTCAGAGCATCCGAGAGTTCTGCCTATGAGACCTTGAGTTAGCCGAATTGTGTTGCCATAAACGCTAGACCATAGCCAATTATCGTCATTTTCAGTGTTCCAAACTATTGTGCTATCCAAATTAGCATAGAAGAGAAATGTGGCTAACTGATCAATTTGAATATTGCTGGAATTAAAAGATATCAAGTTTCTAAACCCGCACTTTCACACATTTCATCTAAATCGTACATTGGGAACTTAAGTAAATTATAAATGGACCTGTATGGAGTTTCTTCTTTTGAATGTCCCCGTATCTCTTGAGCGAATGCGGTACACGATTCATTCATCGTTCTATTTGATCATTTGAGCAAACCTAGCGATTGGAGGAAGTTGCTTGGCCTATTTTTTGCTTAGAGATCTTAGAATTTTTTGTTTTAGGAGCCATTGAATTTGATCAAGTTTGGAAGAGGGAAATTTTTGAGCAGTAAGAAATCGAGTTAGAAATAAGATGAAACGAACTGAGAGAGAAAAAATTGACGTTATTTGGGCATATAAGAGTGTAGATTGAATTTCAGACGTCTGGAAGGTAATTCAGACGTCTAATTTAACCTAGTTTGAAGACAGTAAATAGAATCAAACGTCTGGTTGGTTGTGGTAGACATTTGGTATTGGTCGATTTGTAAAATTTGATTGTCAAAGAGAATTATCAAACGTCTATTTGTATTGTCAGGCATCTAAAATAGATGAAAATTTTATTTGTATTGGATAGATAGTTTTCCCAAACATCTGGCTACAATATCAGACATTTGAAAATGTGTTAAGTTTTTATAATATGGAGGAAGAGACTTTGTTCAGACGTCTGGTTCATAGTTCAAACGTCTGAGATAGACTAGTTTATTTTATTATTAAGCAGAGGTAATTTTCATATGTCTGGAAGGTTATTGTAGACGTCTGATATATGCATGATGGTTTAAAATTTGTGTGATACCGGGTGTCAGACGTCTGATGGCAATGTTTAGACATCAGAAATGACCAATTTGTCAAAAATAGCCAAATTTTGAAGGGTGTTGCTTATTTTTCGATTTTTATTTTTAATAAACATAGTATTATTATTTGTAAAATAGAATTACAAATATATGTGGATAAAAATACAATGAGAATAATTAAATTTATTTAGATGGCGATGGAGCATTGCGATCTTCAGACTTGTCATCCCTCCATGGCTTGAGTGGAGACCACATATTTCCACGTTTGTGGGTTATCGGAGAACTAGTGAATCGCCTTGGTGAAGGATCCAAAGGTGTACGATATGAGGTAGAGGGATCCAAAGAACTGCAAGGAATCAGAATTGGTTCATGTACATCCTTCTTCCGTGAATTACAAATTTTTTTCGCTACTTGTTCCAGAAAACTAAGTCGTCGTGCCATGACTTTTTGTTCAAAATATAATTTTTGTTGTAGATCTATTTGTTGCTTTTAATAGTGATGTATGTCATCAGTTTTCTCCTTGATGTTAGGAGAAACAAATAGAGATCGTTTGGACTTCTTGTTATCGGGAGTGAATCCAATGTGACAGGAGGACCACCTATACATCGGTTCCTGATTTGTTGTAGGAGTTGGAAGACGATAGGGTGTATCCGCTAAGCTATCCATTGTTGGTGTCAAGAAGGAGAGATGAGAGTGATCGGAAGACATTCTTATATTTTCTGTTGTAAAAATGTGAAATCTATATTTTTTTGTTACGTTTTGTTTTGTACAAAGTATTTATATATGATTTTACAAATTATTTATAGGTAATTTCAATAAATAACCACCTAAAAAATTTAAGGTAAATGAGTAAACAATTTGAATTTGTGGCTAAAAAAATTCTAGTCAAAAATTTAAAAAAAAATGTAGTATTAATTTAGATATCATTAAGAGAGCATATTCCTAGATCATGTCGCAATTTAACTAATGTTTGTTCATTTAGTGGTTTTGTAAAAATATTCGCTATTTGATTCTCGGTATTTACGTATCCTAATTCTACATTATCACGTAAAAAAATGATGATGAATATCTATATGTTTGGTACGCGAGAGATTTATAGGGTTTTTTGATAGATTTATTGCACTTGTATTATCGCAATATATTTGTGATTTATTGATATCTTTGCCGAAAGCCGTAAGTGTTTGTTGCATGTATATCACTTGTGCACACGCTAGAGCTGCTGAAATATATTCGGCTTTGCAAGTAGATAAGAAGACACAATTTTGCTTTTTGCTAAATCATAAAACTAATGATTATCCGATAAAGTGACATGTTTTGCTAGTAACCTTACGATCTGTTTTACATCCACCGAAATCCGCATCACTATACGAAACTAGTTCAAACGATGATCCCTTAGGGTAAAACAAACTGTAATCTCTAGTACTAGATAGATATCGTAAGATACATTTAGCAGCTCTTTGGTGAGATTCTTTTGGTTTTTCTTGAAATCGGACACAAAGACATACACTCATCATAGTGTCGGGTCGACTAGCCGTCGAATAAAGTAAGGAGCCAATCATACTACGATATAATTTTTCATCGAAATCTTTTCCGTTGTCATCTTTTTCCAAGTGAACACTAGCACTCATCGGTGTTGGTTTGTTTGAAGTTTTATCCATTTCAAAACGACGTAGCAGATCGTTACAATATTTTTCTTGATGAATAAAGATACCATTTTCAAGTTGTTTTATTTGTAAAACTAGAAAGAAATTTAATTCTCCCATGTGAGACATATCATTTTTCATAATATTTGAAAATTGATTACAAAGATTTTCGTAAGTTGAACCAAAAATAAATCGTCTACGTAAATTTGTACTACTAAAATATCGTTATTTTCTTATTTAATAAATAAAGTTGTATCGATATTACCTATTTGAAAACCAGATGTAATTAAATAATTTTTAAGATGTTTGTACCAGGCATGGGCGGCTTGCTTTAAACCATATAAGGCTTTTTGTAATTTAAAAACATGGTCGGGATATTTTTCATGAACAAACAATGGAGGTTGTTCAACATATACGTTTTCTCTAATGAAATCATTTTAAAAAAGCACTTTTGACATCCATTTGAAATAATTTAAAATTGTGATGATTTGCAAAAGCAAGTAATGTATGTATGGCCTCGAATCTTGCTTCTGGAGCAAAGGTTTCATCATAGTCTATGCCTTCTTCTTGATTATAACCTTGAGCAACTAAACGTGCTTTATTTCTAACTATATTTCCGTTTTTGTTTGCTTTGTTTTTAAATAGCCATTGTGTTCCTATGAACGATTGATTTTTTGGTCTTGGTACTAATTCCGAAACATTATTACGTTAAAATTGATTTAATTCTTCTTGCATAGCTATTATCCAAAAGTTATCGTTTGAAGCTTCTTTATAATTTTGTGTTTAAAATTTGACACAAATTCTATATGATTTATTTGGTTAAGTTGATTTCTAGTTACTCTAGAAATGAGATCTCCAATGATATTATCTTTTGGATGATCTTTAAGAATTCTAGGAGATGATACTAAAGTACTATTTTGTGCATTTGTCTCATTATTAAAAGAATTTGTTGTGTTTTTTATTGGAATTATTTCTTCATCGCCATTAGTATGATGGTTAAGAAGATTTTCGTCAAACGAAACATGTAAACTTTCTTCAATTGTGTTATTTCGTTTATTAAAAATTCTATATGCCTTGCTACGATCCGAATATCCAACAAAGATTCCTTCATCGCCCTTTGGATCAAATTTTCCTAAATTATCTTTTGCATATAATGTAAAACATTTTGATCCGAATGTTTTGAAGTATGATATTTTTGGTTGTTGAGACTTGGTTTTGATTCATGACATAAAGCTATCACTACGACATACAGATTTGATGAATGCTATGACAAAAAGATAATATATATTATAAGGAGACGAGACTTCAAAACCGATGCATCAATTATATTATTTTATCTTTTGAGTCTTTGGTCAATATTATTAAAATCTCTCCTTGGTTACATATATATCAGCATATATATTTAATCATTCTATTTCCCAAAAATATTATTCTATATAAGCATATATTAAATTATAAAAGTGATTAAAGTTATACATACTTTTATACCTGTACAGATTTCACCAGGTAGTCAACTGACCCAGAGGTCTAGTCGACTGACACTGGAAAATTTGTGCAACATGCACAGGTGCACAGATATACAGATATATATTTTAAAAATTATTTTGAATATTCAGTCGACTGACCCAGAGGCTCAGTTGACTGAATTTCTACAACAACTACTTTTCAAAAGGACACGATTTTGTGAAGAGATACGAACCCCTACGAAAAATTTGGACGCAACACTTCAATTGAAACTCTTCACCAACATTCGGTGCTTTCTAAGCACTATAAATACATACTCAAACTTGATTCCAAAACATGAATCACAATCGAATTTTCTTATCTCTCTAATCTTAACTCTCTGGAATCTATTTGCTATTATACTTTCAATTATTCTGCATTAAAAGCAATATTATACCTTTCTATTCTTCATATACTTCAAATATATATATTTATATTCGAGGAAAAGATTATAGGAAGTGTGTACTACAAGTGACAAATCCGTGTTATATACAAAAGTCAAAATATTATTTGTATTTGTTGAAGTCCTGTTCTGCTGCTCAGGCAAGTGAAGTCCTCTTCAGCTGTTGAGGTGAAATCCTATTCTACTGCTCAGGTCCCTATTCGGCTGCTCAGGGGTTGTATAGACCTGTTCCTCTGGGTTAAATGAGGGTTGTTGTTTTAATGAAATTCCAGAAGGAATCTGGGACTGGACCTAGGACGGTGCTCCGAATCAGTATAAAAATCTCTGGTATCATTTTACTATACTTCTTTTTATATTCCACACTATTTACAGTATTACTATTATCACTATACTTTGTATTATCATATATCCATATTACACGATCCATAGCACACTTTCATTTGGTATCAGAGCAAGGTCATCATATAACTGTAACATAGTTATCTGATAATCTAATAATATGGACACTAACACTGGCACTGGCATTAACACTAGCTTCATTGAAGGACAATCCACTACACGTCCACCATTATTTAATGGCATGAATTACAACTTTTGGGCCACAAGAATGAGAATTTATATGCAAGCAAATAGTTCTGATTCATGGAATAAAACTAAAACAAAATATACTATTCCTACCAAGAATATTCTACTTGGTCAAATACACAAAAACTAGATGCCACGGCTAACGCAAAAGCCATGAATATGTTGTTTTGTGTCTTAGATAAAAATGAGTTTAACCATGTTAGCATGTGCAATATTGCATATGAAATATGGCGTACACTCAAAGTTACACACGAAGGAACCAATAAGGTCAAACAAAGCAAAATATCCATGCTCAAAAGTCAGTTTCAAAACTTTAGAATTAAAGAAAATTAATCTATAAATGACATGTAATCAAGATTTCAGGATATCTATCATTCATTAGTAGGACTAGGAGAAAAATATTAAGACTTTGATATTGTATCCAAAATCCTTAGCTCTTTAATGGAAGAATGGGAAAGAAAAGTTCTCGCTGTTGAAGAAGCGAATGATATTTCAACTCCGGAAGAGGTAATAGGAAATCTAATGTCCTATGAAATGAATTTGCAGGCTAAACGAGTTCAAGCTCAAGATAAAAAGAATATAGCATTTCATACAGAACAAGAAGAATCAGATTAAGTCAAATACGACCTAGCCTTTATTGCCAAAAACTTCAAGAAATTCTTGAAATATAGAAAAGGAAACAGAATTAATCGCAAGAAAAGCTCAAACAGCAATAAACCATCTTTATCAGTTATGGAATGTTTAACTGTCACAAAAAGGGGCATATGCAGAAGGACTTTCCAGATCAAAAGAAAGAATATCGAAATAAAAGGAAGGACAAATTCAAAAGAAATGCTTTTTCAGTTACATAGGATGATTCAGATTCCTCCTCTTCTTCTGGAAGTGGGAGTGATAGCGACAATGAACAACCAAATGTATGCTTTATGGCCAAAGATAATGATGTTAGTAATTTAACTTTTGATGATATGATAGAAATAAATTCTGAATTATTAAATACTTTCAAAAGTATCAAAAGAAAATATAAAGAGGCTGTAGAAAATCAGAACAAGGCAGAATTCGAAAGAGATATGGATAAAGACGAGAAGAAAATATTGGAAGAAACATTTGAGAAAAATCAAGAATCTCTTTAAAATATTAATTCTCAACTTATACTATTGAGTCAAGAAATTGAAACTCAAAAAGAAAAGAATGATGGTCTTGTTTCTGAAAATCATGTTTTAAAAATTAATATTAAAATGGTTGAACTAGAAAATTCAAGTCTAAAGACCAAACTAGAAGGAATCACTAAAAATGTTTCAAATTTTAATAAAGAAAAAGAAATTTTATCTAGAATGACTGAGAATTCACAATCTGTCAATAATTGAAGTGGTTTAGGATATAAGAAGAAAATCAAGAATTCACAATCTAGCAATTTAAACAAAGTTAAGTGTGATAAAACACCCACACCTTCAAAAAGACTAGTTTCTAAAACTATAAATATCTAGGCACCTAAAACTAATAACAAGTTAATAAGGAAAAAGTATATTAGTTCATTTATAGAAGATGTTCATAATAATAAAAATTATATTTATATAAGGGATACTAAACCCATTTGGGTTTAGTTCCCAAAGACCTAACTCTTAGGACCCTTTTAGGTGGGTACCAACGTTATCTCATATTTTTTGCAGGTCCCACTCAAGAAAAGAGAAAAATGGATACTCGACAGTGGTTGCTTAAAACACATGACAGGAGACAAAGATATGCTGATAAATATTACATACTCAGATGGAGATTCTATCACTTTTGGAGATAATTCCAAGGGATATATCATCGGCAAAGGCGATGTGAGCAATTACAATACATCTAATTTATCTCTTATTACAAACATTTTATTAGTTAAGAATCTAAAATATAATCTATTAAGTATAAGTCAATTATGCGATAAAGGTTTTAAAGTATCATTTTTTGAAAATAAATGTAGTATTCTTGACCAGAATCAAAATCTTATTTTCGTAGGAAATAGAGATAAAAACATTTATGTTTTCAATATGAAAGTTAATCATAACTCAGATATGTGTTTAACAACTAAACAAAATGATATCTGGATATGGCACAGACGATTCTATCATATCAATTTCAAAAATATAAATAAAATTTCTAAAAATAATCTTGTAAAAGGATGCAAAGATGAATTCTAAAGTTAATAATATATGTGACTCATGTCAATTAGGTAAATTAACTAAATCCTCATTTTAATCTAAGAAAGTTATTTCGATATTACAACCGCTTGAGTTACTTCGTATGGATTTATTTGGACCTACCCAAATTCAATCCATAAATCATAGTAAATACGTATTTGTAATAGTAGATGATTTTCTAGATATACATGGACTATCTTTATAAAAAATAAAAGTGATACCTTCGAGAATTTCAAAACATTTGTTAAACAAATTCAAATTTAAAGGATATTAGAATTAAAAATATTAGAAGTGATCATGGAGGTGAACTTGAAAATATATAGTTTGATAACTATTGTAAAACGAAAGGAATATTTCAGAACCTTTCAAACTCCACAACAAAATAGAGTTATATAACGAAATAATCGAACTCTACAAGAATGTGCAAGAACGTTACTAAATGAAAGAATGTTACCAAAACATTTTTGGGCTGAAGCTGTTGCAACTGCCTGTTATGTTTTGAATCGTGTTTCTATTAGACCTCTCACTAAGAATACTCCTTACGAACCTTTTAAAGGTAGAAAACCGAATATATCTTATTTTAAAATATTTGGATCAAAATGTTTTATATTGAATACCAAAGATTGACTTGGAAAATTTGATTCAAATGTGACAAAGGTATATTTCTCGGATATTCGAATCGGAGAAAAGCTTATCGAATTTTTAATAAACGAACTAATATTATCGAAGAGTCACTCTATGTATCTTTTGATGAGAACTCTAAATTTATTTCTAATACAATTAATGACAATGATTTACCTGATAATAATAAAACAAATATAATAATAAAAAATTCAAGAGATGATGATGATATTGTTTATAATTTTAAAGAAGATGAAAACATTATTAACAATTTAGAAAACAGAAATACTACTAATACAATAAGATCTCCTTGAAAAATCTTACGAAATCATCTGACAGAAAATATGAAATAAATTCAAATGTTCGAACTAGAAATCAACTAAATATAATGGGGAATGTAGCTTTTCTCTCTACTATAGAACCTAAAATACTAAGGAAGCATCATCCGGTGAAAATTGGATTATTTCTATGCAAGAAGAACTAAATCAGTTTGAACGAAATGAAGTTTGGAACTAGTACCCAGACTGACTGATCAGACTGTTATAGGAACTAAATGGGTTTATAAAAATAAAGCAGACGAATTAGGAAATATAACTAGAAACAAAGCGAAATTAGTAGCATAAGGATATAACCAGGAAGAAGGAATAGACTACAAAGAAACATTTGCTCCAGTCGTTAGACTAGAAGCAATATGAATCTTATTAGCGTACGCATGTTTTAATAACTTTAAACTCTATCAAATGGATGTTAAAAGTGCATTTTAAATGGTTATATTAAAGAAAACGTTTATGTTGAACAGCCTCCTTTATTTATTCATGAAAAATACCTAGATCATTTCTATAAACTTAAGAAAGCTTTATATTGTTTAAAACAAGCACCATGTGCTTGGTATGAACGCCTTAAAAGCTATCTAATTGACTCATGATTCGAAATAGGAAAAGTAAGATAAAACATTCTAAAAATGATATATTGATAGTTCAAATATATGTTGACGATATTATACTTGGCTCAACTAATAATGAATTATGTAATGAATTTTCTGAAATAATGGCTAGAGAATTTGAAATGTCCCATATGGGAGAATTATCATATTTTCTAGGACTTCAAATAAAACAAGTTTCAAATGGAATATTTATTAATCAAGAAAAATACTGTAATAATCTTATCAAACGTTTTGGAATGGAAAACACCTCTTCTAAACGAACACCTATGAGCACAACAGCACATCTTAATATAGATGAAAATGGCAAAAATGCAGACCAAAAACTATATCGTAGTATGATAGGATCATTACTTTATCCAATAGCAAGTAGACCAGATATTATGATGAGCAAGTGTCTATGTGCACGATTTCAAGCTGACCCAAAAGAATCACATTTACGTGTCGTAAAACGAATACTACGCTATCTTAGTAAAACCATAGATTTCAGACTTTTCTATCCAAAAAAGTGCTCGTTCGAGTTAGTATCATACCGCAATACTGATTTTGGAGGATCACGACCAGATAGAAAAAGTACAAGCGGTACGTGTCACTTCATTGGTAAATCTTTAATATCATGGTTTAGCAAGAAACAAAACTATGTCTCACTATGAACTTGTGAAGCAGAATATATTTCTACCGCACTAGCTTGCACATAAGTAATTTATATGCAACAGACACTTAAAGATTTTGGAGTCAATCTATCAAAATCAACAATTTACTGTGATAATTCTAGTGCAATAAATCTATCCAAAAATCCAGTAAACCACTCAAGAACTAAACATATAGATATTAGACATCATTTTCTACGAGATAATATAGAAAAAGAAGTGATAAATTTGGACTGCGTACCATCAGGAAATCAATTAGCCGATATTTTTACTAAGCAATTGTTAGACAATGCTTTTATAAAATTAGGTCGCGAACTCGGTATAATGTCAATTAAAGATACATAAATAAAATATAAAAAATTACCAAAAATTCAAAAATAAAATTTTTACAAAAAATTCATAATTCTGACCATGCTGAGACTCAAACCCATGACCTGCTGTGAATAGCCCAAGTGTCTTAACTACTTGAGCTATTGATTATTTCTGTTACAGTCTACTATGCGATTTTATTATATGGTGACATCAGTATATACTAAAAGTATGTGTAACATTTAACTTTATAAAAATACTTTACTTCTTTTATAAACATTATATTACATGAAATAAAATAAACAACAGAAAAACCAACGTAATACCCTATTACTTGGCTAAATTCAATACAAGCCACTTATTTCTACCTATTTTTTCTCTAAACTTATGCTATAAATAGATATGCAAACTTCATTTTTTTTCTACAACCAAACTGACATACAAATACAGCTTTCATTCGTTTTTCCTTTCAAAGACTATTTTCCAGTCGTTTTTCCTTTCAAAAACTATTTTCCAGGATGTCAACCTCTTCATCCAATGATTCTATCGAAATTTTTGCCTCAAACAATTCACCAAAGATTCTAGTTCATAAAACTTCACCATCTTCTGCCTACCATACCGGATATTCTCCGGATAAAAAGAAAGGAAAGAAGACGATTGATATATCTCTAAACATGAAGAAAAAGATAGATGATTTGCACCATTATCAACAAGAATCACTACTGCTTTAACATTAAATGTACTAGAACAAAAGATTAACTCCAGACGATTATGAATTATCGAGCATATTGCTATGAAGTTTTGCGGGGCCTCGTCAAATCCGATAAACGAACATGTTATTTCGCCTATTAGACGCCTTCGACTTCGTCCCCATCGTGACCATCGTTCTCACCGAATTCATGGGATCGCAATGAAGAATCGAATGCTCATCGCAAGCAACTAAAGGGCTACAAGACGCCTAGCCCTTCAAAATAAAGCATAGTTGTTATTATCTTTTGTTTTGTTTCCGAATAATTCTACTAAGTACATACGTTTTTGTTCTTGGAAAAATTTATTTCTGTTTCATCCATCCATATGTAAACTAATTATAATATTCAATAATAAACTTATAGCATTCACATATACAAATATATTAACATTTTACTCCAAAAAAATTCACTATAAAAATTCATCCAGGTCAGTCGACTGACCACAGTCGACTGGACCAGGTGGTCAGTTGACTGACATAGAAGTAAATTTTTTTTTTAAAAGCATGATCAGTCGACTGTCTCAGTACCTCTATAACATTTGCGATTTTCGACTGACGAAAGTCGACATTAATACGTCCACCGTATCAACTGCCGAGCAATCAAATGCCAGAAAACCGAACCATTAGGGTTAAAGAAGAGGTAGAAGATAGAAGAAGAAAGAAAGAAAAGCAACATAACAATATCAGAATCTCACAATCGCAGTGGAACAACATATAATAGATAAATGAATAATCTTTAAATCAAAGGAACTATATCAATTGTTGCACTACATCACATTACATTATCAGAGTTTACAACAACAAACAGCGGAAAAGAAATACTATATACTAATTGATACGCCACACCATCCAGCTTGCTCCTGATCTCCATAGCAACTTCTAAATTTCAGAATGACCTGATAACCTGACTCTAGACTACCCGTGTTAAAATTGGTGGGCTCCCAGAGTTTAGGAAGGAAACAATAAACTCCAGATCAGTCATGGGACTGGTGTAAGAACTTAAAATAGTTATTCTTTAAAAATAAACAAAGAACTATTTTAAATTAGATTCGCAATGCTTTTTAGAAAATGGGACTACCATAAGGCCTCCCGCACACACACACAATGCAAACGCAGAATCAGAGGAGATTTCTCCTTATGATAGTCAAATATGCTTAATACGCAAATTTTCTTTGATATTATTATTATAAGCGCAAAGTGTAGGAAAACATTTCGAAAGTATGATATAAATCTTAGCCAGCATAGGCATTCCGCACTTATGCCTACTATAGCTACTATGTTCAATAGCAGGTTACCGCCACATTCCATGGTAGGTTATACAACTAAAACCGTACAGTGCTCGTATTGTTTCTTTGGATTTCCAACTAATGGTCAGTCCAAGGAACTTCCCATTGCCACATGGGTACGCCTCTGGAAAGACGCCCTGAGAACCTAACCGGATCTCTGCCAACACAAGGCCGGGTTCCCCCTAGCTGGGTAACAACTGACACGAATATGCCATCCCTCGGTCATAACCGACAGAAATCCCAGGATTCACCAACAACCACAAAATAATAAGTTTGCAGCAAAACATAGGTTAAGTATCAGGGCTCCATACCATAATACCACCTCTATCCAGAAGGAATGACATACACTAAGGGGGGGCTATCCCCTAATAACCTTGCCTCATCTTTCCTGTTTTGACCATTACCGGGGTGTGAGGTCCGACGAAGTATCGTCCACAAAGCTATGCTTTTCATAAAATCCACGCTTTGATAAACAAATGCTCAACAGCACTTCGTATGTCACATTACCAGTTTGGGAATATATCACTAGTAACCATCAACTATATAACCTCTGAGCTTGTACGTCTCAGAGAAGGGTGTTAAGCTAAGAGAATAAATTCTCCGCCACCAACATAAATATATTTGATAGAAACTAGCTTTAGATCTCAAATTGTAACGTCAGACACACATCCATACAAGTCCGTTCCGGGATCGAACGGAACCGAAGGCACTTCAAAGAAGCCCTTGCAATCCGGATATTCACTAATCACGACTGGACTTCCCATCACAAAGGGTGATAAAATCTCTATATCGGATATCAGCCGATGCAGAGACATTCGACGGTAATCCTTCCG
Source organism: Allium cepa (assembly GCA_030765085.1). Classification (NCBI taxonomy): domain Eukaryota; kingdom Viridiplantae; phylum Streptophyta; class Magnoliopsida; order Asparagales; family Amaryllidaceae; genus Allium; species Allium cepa. Next base: position 281,039,778 of record CM060934.1, on the reverse strand, counting down.
TTTTCAAAAATATCCGGTCTTCAACACCAGTCTTCAAATGCTATCCATTACGACATATCACTATTTGGAATGGGATTTATGACCCAAAGGTCCTCTCCTGGCTAAACCGAATAACGAGCGCTTATTTTCAAAAAAATAAGTGTAGCATTCAAATTCAAGCAAATCACAACAAATACCCATTTAAAGGTAAATGTTGATAGTCGGTTATTTAACTATCAATAGATATGCACAACATCACCAGATTCCAAATAATTTCCCGAATTATTTATTTTCCAAAAATATCTTTACAAGATATATATTTTTCCATACTTTAAAAATAAATCAATGTTTATTTTTAAACAAATTTCCCTTTCCTTTATAAATTCCATGTGAATTTAAATTTCCAAATATCCACTGATATACGATTTTCAAATCGATTTCAAATATTCACTTTCAATTCATCTTTAAAAGATAAAATCTTAGAACATTTCACTTCATATTGGAAAACATTTCCATGCTTATTTAACAATAAGTAATTCATAACTCTATTTATTTTCAATACTTAGAAAATATTCAATATACTTAAATCACAATTAAGTATATATTTCATTCTTTAAGGAAATCATTCTCTTAAACACATTCATTTGAGTCAAAACGAATGTTGCGTAAAACATCATTACGACAACCCAAAATCACTAGTATAGGGATTTGAAATTTAGATAGATGTATAAATCCCAATACTATACAAAAAAACATTTCTATTCGAAAATCATTTACTATAACAACAGTGTTATAGTCCACCATTTTCTTGTTTCTCGAAAACGTCTATTTCAACAATGAATGTTGAAATCTATGGTTTCGATCCTTAAAACAACTTCAAATCGTTTTAATTCTATTTAAAAGATCACTTCCTAAACATTTCTTTAATATATTATTCACTATCCAAAATCGTGAATATACTTCGTTAACCAAATTCAACATTTCTACACATTTTATTTAAAGCATTATCCACTGTCTAAAATCGTGGATACATCCCCTTTAATAAGCTATTATAATTAACTTATCAAAATAAGTCGATTTCGCATTTATAAAACAACGTTTATAAATTCACATATATATTTATTTTATAAAAACTTCAACTTATAAAATCCTTTAATTAACAAATTCTATTTATATCTCATTTAAATGCCAAAATCCAAATTATAAGATAATTACTTATAAATCTTTTATTTTACAAAATCTATTCATTTGATAACTTCATAATTTATAAATTTATAAATTTCACTCACTTATAAAATCCATTTATACTTCATTTTAACACTTACAAAAACTTGTTTTATAATTCCAATATTTTTAATCTATAAATATCAATTTTATAAATCTTTTAATATAAACCGTTTAAAAACAATTCAAAAATCCCAATTTAAACCATTTTTACAAATTAACCAACTACTTATTTCAAAATCACATTTCGGTTATATTTCACGAAAATCATAATTTTTATAACATAAAAATTATAACGTTTATTTATTTAAAATGAATCAATTCGAAAATTCAATAAAATGTATACTTTCAAAAATCGCTTGAAAATCCTTTTAAATTCGAAATCGTTACTTTAACATTTTTAAAAATCCAAAAATAGACCTAATGCTGCAACAGCACTAAATATAACAACGGCATCCAAAACATCATATATCATATGATAACAGAATATATCACAATATCTGTAAATAAATCAATACGGGTGAGAAATCTAGTTGGATCCCTCTAACCTGTTTCCCTGCATCCACAGATGTTGGCACAATACCAATCCCGTTCCAATACGGAATATCATGGTATATGGGTTTATATAAAATATTATCAGCTATTATGCGGCGTAATAGGGTCTCATCCACTATATAATGCGGGAAAATCAACTCTAAGTACATATATAATACCAATTCCACATCATGGTGAAATATCGCGGTATATGTGTTTAATAAATAATCTCCGCTTAATATACGGCGTATAGGGTCTATTTCAATACAATAGATAGCAATTTTAACATTAAATCACACAATCAAGAAATTTTAAATCTAACTATTTAATTTAAATAGAAACAGTTTCGATTGAGTGAGAAGTTCTCACCTTGTTTCAATAATAGTTGCAGTGTTTATTTCGAATAAAATTAAACACGCGTTTAATTTTACCCCAAATTTTCACTAGCTCCAAACGATTCCACTCCAGCTCCATCGCGTAGTATTCGTCAATATGAACCCAACGCAAGTCGTTTCGTGCATTTCCGACCTCGTATGACAAAGTTATGCATTTTAGAAGTTTAAACGAATTTAAATATAAATTAATATACAATTATCTTTGTTATTTATTAAACCTAACTTCATCTGGCCGTTCATTATCACCAAATAGATCTAGGCCGCGTTTCTTCTCCTCTCCCCTCACGTTAGTTCCAGGCTGTTCGAACACAAGGAACCCAATGTGGTCGCGTTCGTCATTCACTTGCTTCGGCCATCTCGTATGTCGAGGAGTTGTCAACGGCCGTCGCGCGATGCTCCGAAGTGGTCTCTACCATCGCCGAGAAGGAAGGCGAACTCGGTGCTCTTATGGCCGAGAAAAACGAACACGAACGTTGCGAGTTCAAACCTATTTTGTCGTCAATCCATTTCTTGAATTTCGATCATAACTATTGAGATTATAGATCTTGTGATGATCTTCGATGTTGTAGTTGAGAATTTTTCGAATCGATGTGTGGATTTGAAGAAATTAGTGGAAGAAGTTTGGCAATTTTCGGCCATTAATCTCAGAACTGGCGGCTAGGGCTAAAGGTATTAGGGTTTGTGAAATAATGAAAATTGGAGGGCCTTTTATAGAAAATCTACGCGACACTATTCACTCGAAATTTTTCCGTACTCCAAACGAAACATGCCTCCTGGCGTTTATAATGTTTTACCCCCATTCCGAATGCAATGGAATATATATCGGGAGCCAATTCGATCGTATTTGGAAGATAAGTTTTTGAATCGACTATTTAAATTCAAAATTCACTCGAATTGATTTCTACGCGTTTTAGCTTGCCCCGGACAAACCGTAAATCCGATTGACACGAAATTTGAAATCATACAATAATATAACATTACGGATCCGATGAAACTGGTTTTGTCGAAATCCAAGACTGTTTGAAAAATGGCTATTTTTACTCGTCAATTAAATATTAAACTATTCAATTTTCACAATTTGACTTTAAATTCAATTTTAAAAGTTCTATAACATCATTCTAACTCCAATATGATTTAATACAACTCTACAAATCAATTTTAATCACATTGAACCCAAATTTCCAATTATTTCTGTAATTTCAAATATTAATTTATCGATTTAATTATCCAATTAAATCTACATATTCGAAATAAAATTTATTCAACTTGCAAATTTTACTTGTTAATATTTAAAATCAATTAAATATATGAATTTCAAATGACAGAAATTATGGGTCATTACAAACTTCCCCCCTTAAAAGAATTTCGTCCTCGAAATTACCAAGTAAAAAAAAGTCTTGAAATCCATTAACCTTTCAAACATCCATTCAAATTAGATTTCAAATTCACTGAAGTGTTTAACTTTCCCAAAATCCAATAGTTAAACTTCTTATAAAAACTTTACTAAGTTTTCAAATCATACTCAGTTATCTTTTCAAAACCAACTATATTGTTTAACTTTCCACTCCAAATCAAAACTTTAGTTTTCAAAATTTTCCAATTTTTCTCAAAAATATTCTAACGCCTTAAATTTTCAGAAAAATTCGCCGCAGCCTCCTTTGCGCGGCTCGATCCGAAAAAAAATGGCAATGTATATATCACAAATATACATCTCATCAAGTAATGAGGCATCCCGCAAGGAAAAAAGTGTAAAAGTACGATATGTAATCCGAGATATGTACCTTATATATTATTAGCGAGTACATACAGCTAATATAGCGCGAAAGCGAGCTCCAAAAGAGAAGCAAGCGCAATCCACACCTACTGAACACTCAACAAACAAATGAGAAACATGTATATATGAAAGTAATATCAATATACAACATATATCACTACAACAACTACATATGCCAATATAGCAAATGTAATAAAAAGCAATAAATTCAACCATCAACCAACTAGCATTCAACTAACATCCATAACCAAATCAATACACTTTCACTTCTCATTAATATTCAATTAATTGGTTTTCCAATTTAAATCACATTTGATTCATTAACATTGGATATTTTTACTAACATTCATCTATTCATATCCAATTAGTTTACATTCACTAATTCATATTCAAGTTGGTTTACTTCCAAATCAAATTCAATTCTATTTAAGATTCACTTAACTTCCAATTTGATTTCAATTACTTTAGCTTTCAATTTCATTTATTGAATTTCATATGGATTTCTATACAGTCAACTAACCATCATCTAACAACAATGTATATCCAACATTACCAAATTTCTTTACTTTGCTTACATTCATTCAATTTGGTTCATCACTTTTAATTAGCTTTAATGAATTAACACTTACATCCATTATTTCATATCAATTTATTTAGATTCAATTGATCTAACATTCAATCCTTTTATTTAATTCAATTGCTAATTCATTTAACCACAAAAGTTGAATTTCATTACATGACTCAAGTTCATATCTATTTAGTTCACTTTATTAATTTACTTCGATACCAAAATCAACTTCATTCAACATTACTTAAGTTATATTCCATTTCAAACATAATTTGTTTAACTTAACTTAAATTTCTACTTATAAATCCAATTCAGATTCCAATTCTAAATTAAATTCTATTTAACTTTTACCGAAGTAAAATCTTTATTATTTCATATTATAAGTCCAAAACTCGTTTCACTTATATTCAACAATTACAACTTGGATTTTAATTTCAAATTTGCTTATCACAACCAAACTTCAATATTCAATTCACTATGGTAGCAAATCCAACACACAAAAACTTGAAAATGATACTGATGATGCTATAGTCATCACCCTTATTATTTCCCAGCAACAGTAGTGAATTCAGTGCTTAATATTCTTTCAAAATATTTCCTTTTACTTATAAATCACATTTATAAATCTTTTTCTTATAGAATTCACTTATTGTATATATAAGATTATTTCACTTATTGTAAATCACATTAATTATAATTCCATACTTATAATCCTTCGCTTATACAATTTATTCTTTTAATTAACTTATATTCAACAATTCTTACATTTTCAACAACCAAACCATCAATTTATATACACTTCCACAATTTCTGAAAAATTATTCCTTTATATATAAAATATAATCAAGGTAAAATTATTTCATTTACCCAATTTAAAATCATACTATGTCGGTTTATCTCGTTTAAGAGTTTAGAAACCCCTATCGAAATAGTTTGCTAGACTACATCGACCAGAATCCATAAACAGCTCAACGGATAAGTCAGCACAATACAAAACAATTTCATATTCGCTAACAAATACGTGCTCATATCCATGATTACACTCACACTCATTCTAGACTACTACTGAGTCTATCTCTAATGAGTAATTCCCAACAGAGCGAAGGTAGTCACTTAACCATATGCTCTGATACCAGATGTAACGTACGGGTCCTCTCCCGGCTAAACCAAATAACGAGCGCTTATTTTCGAAAAAATAAGTGTAGCATCAAATTCAAATAAATCACAACAAATACCCATTTGAAGGTAAATATTGATAGTTGGTTACTTAACTATTAATAGATATGCACAACATCACCAGATTCCAAATAATTTCCCGAATTATTTATTTTCCAAAAATATCTTTACAAGATATATATTTTCCCATACTTTAAAAATAAATCAATGTTTATTTTTAAACAAATTTCCCTTTCCTTTATAAATTCCATGTGAATTTAAATTTTCAAATATCCACTGATATACAATTTTCAAATCGATTTCAAATATTCACTTTCAATTTATCTTTAAAAGATAAAATCTCAAAACATTTCACTTCATATTGGAAAACATTTCCATACTTATTTAACAATAAGTAATTCATAAATCTATTTACTTTCAATACTTATAAAATATTCAATATACTTAAATCACAATTAAGTATATATTTCATTCTTTAAGGAAAACATTCTCTTAAACACATTCATTTGAGTCAAAACGAATGTTGCGTAAAACATCGTTACGACAATCCAAAATCACTAGTATAGGGATTCGAAATTTAGATAGATGTATAAATCCCAATACTATACAAAAAAAAAAACATTTCCTATCGAAAATCATTTACTATAACAACAGTGTTATAGTCCACCATTTCCTTGTTTCTCGAAAACGTCTATTTCAACAATGAATGTTGAAATCTATGGTTTCGATCCTTAACACATTTTAAAACAACTTCAAATCATTTTAATTCTATTTAAAAGATCACTTCCTAAACATTTCTTTAGTATATTATTCACTGTCCAAAATCATGAATATACTTCGTTAACCAAATTCAACATTTCTACACATTTTATTTAAAGGATTATCCACTGTCTAAAATCGTGGATACATCTCCTTTAATAAGCTATAATAATTAACTTATCAAAATAAGTCGATTTCGGATTTATAAAACAACGTTTATAAATTCACATATATATTTATTTTATAAAAACTTCAACTTACAAAATCCCTTAATTAACAAATTCTATTTATATCTCATTTAAATGCCAAAATCCAAATTATAAGATAATTACTTATAAATCTTTTATTTTACAAAATCTACTCATTTGATAACTTCACAATTTATAAATCTATAAATTTCACTCACTTATGAAATCCATTTATACTTCATTTTAACACTTATAAAAACTCGTTTTATAATTCCAATATTTTTAATTTATAAATATCAATTTTATAAATCTTTTAATATAAACCATTTAAAAAAAATTCAAAAATCCCAATTTAAACCATTTTTACAAATTAGTCAACTATTTATTTCAAAATCACATTTCGCTTATATTTCACGAAAATCATAAGTTTTATAACATAAAAATTATAACGTTTATTTTTTTTAAATGAATCAATTCCAAAATTCAATAAAATGTATACTTTCAAAAATCGCTTGAAAATCCTTTTAAATTCGAAATCTTTACTTTAACATTTTTAAAACTCCAAAAATAGGCCCAATGCTGCAACGGCACTAAATATAACAATCACGGCATCCAAAACACATATATCATATGATAACAGAATATATCACAATATCTGTAAATAAATCAATACGGGTGAGGAATCCAGTTGGATCCCTCCAACATGTTTCCCTGCATCCACGGATGTTAGCACAATACCAATCCCGTTCCGATACGGAATATCGCGGTATATGGGTTTATATCAAATATTATCCGCTATTATGCGGCGTAATAAGGTCTCATCCGCTATATAATGCGGGAAAATTAACTCCAAGTACATATATAATACCAATTCCACATCAAGGTGAAATATGGCGGTATATGTGTTTAATATATAACATCTGCTTAATATACGGCGTATAGGGTCTAATTCAATTACAATAGATAGCAATTTTATCATTAAATCACACAATTAAGAAATTTTAAATCTAATTATTTAAATTTAAATCGAAACAGTTTCGATTGAGCGAGAAGTTCTCACCTTGTTTCAATAACAGTTGCAGTGTTTATTTCGAATAAAATTAAACGCACGTTTAATTTTACCCAAAATTGTCACTAGCTCCAAACGATTCCAATCCTGCTCCTTCACGTAGTATTCGTCAATACGAACCCAACGCAAGTTGTTTCATGCATTTCCGACCTCGTATGACAAAGTTATGCATTTTAGAAATTTAAACGAATTTAAATATAAATTAGTATACAATTATCTTTATTATTTATTAAACCTAACTTCATTTGGCCGTTCATTATCACCGAATAGATCTGGGCCGTGTTTCTTCTCCTCTCCCCTCACATTAGTTCCAGGCCGTTCGAACGCAAGGAACCCAATATGGTCGCGTTCGTCATTCACTTGCTTCGGCCATCTCGAACGCCGAGGAGTTGATCAACGGCCGCCGCGCGACGCTCCAAAGTGGTCTCTACCATCGCCGAGAACGACGGCGAACTCGGTCTTATGGCCGAGAAAAACGAACACGAACGTTGCGCGTTCAAACCTATTTTACCGTCAATCCATTTCTTGAATTTCGATCATAACCGTTGAGATTATAGATCTTGTGATGATCTTCAATGTTGTAGTTGAGTATTTTTCGAATCGATGTGTGGATTTGAACAAATTAGCGGAAGAAGTTTGGCAATTTTCGGCCATTAATCTCAGAACTGGCGGTTAGGGCTAAGCGTATTAGGGTTTGTGAAATAATGAAACTTGGAGGGCCTTTGATAGAAAATCTACGCGACACTATTCACCCAAAAATTTTCCGAACACCAAACGAAGCATGCCGCCTGGTGTTTATAATGTTTTACCACCATTTCGAATGCAATGGAATATATATCGGGAGCCAATTCGATCGTATTTGAAAGATAATTTTTTGAATCTACTATTAAAATTCAAAATTCACTCGAATCGATTTCTACGCGTTTTAGCTTGCCCCGGACAAACCGTAAATCCGATTGACACGAAATTTAAAACCATACAATAATATAACATTACGAATCCGATGAAACTGGTTTCATTGAAATCGAGACTGTTTGAAAAATGGCTATTTTTACTCGTCAATTAAACATTAAAATATTCAATTTTCACAATTTGACTTTAAATTCAATTTTAAAAGTTCGATAACATCATTCTAAATCCAATATGATTTAATAAAACTCTACAAATCAATTTTAATCACATTGAACCCAATTTCCAATTATTTTTGTAATTTCAAATATTAATTTATTGATTTAATTATCCAGTTAAATCTAGATATTCGAAATAAAATTTATTCGACTTACAAATTTTACTTGTTAATATTTAAAATAAATTAAATGTATGAATTTCAAATGACAGAAATTCTGGGTCGTTACAAGTCGACTGGACCAGAAGGGTGAAAAAATTCGATTTTCAGCTTCAGTCGATTGACGCACTGAGACAGTCCATTGAATCATAAATCTGAGTGCCTTTATTTCTTTTACCCACCAAATTTCCTCCTTTTAACTTCTGCTTTACCTTTTTTCACCATTCTCATCTCAGATTTCAAAATTTTCCAAAACCTAGCCTTTCAAAAACTCCATTTTTATTCTCCAAAAATTCAAATTAATGGCTCCTAAGAGAAAGGGACAAGCCTCTTCATCCTCTCAACCTCCTTCAAATAAGAAAATCCAAAGATGGCTGTTCAATGACTCCGCAAATAGGAGGTGGAGATGAATGCAAGATTCACGTATCTTTGAAGGTTCGTTTGTTAAGTTTTCTGATTTCTCTCCATACCATATCCAAGAATTAGCTCGTAGGAGCAATTTGGAATCGTTACTCAATATTGACGATAATAAGCACAAAATGAATCAAATAATGATCAAATTATTCTACACAAATCTTAACTTGGGTCACCAAACCGTCCAAAATCAACAAGATTGTGTATGACTCTAGTGTGTGGAAAACTAGTCCTTTTCTCTTTAGATCGAAAGGCTCATATTTTGAGAACCGAAAATGATGGTATGGAATTGGCCAATATTGATTGTGATTTGGTTTGTTGTGACCAAATAAGTCATTTGTTTTCAGAAGATGACATAAATCAACTCAAATCAATTTCTCTACGAACAAAAGCAAGAATATTTCATCGCGCTTTAATGAAAACCACAACTCCGAGAACGGGTAGTTATGAACTTGTCTATGAACATAACTTTAAAACTGTGTACGCTGTTTTTTCGGAAACATTAAAGTCAACTGGCTAAGTTTAATTCTTGATGAATTCTTAAGCTTCAACAACGGTAGAATAAATACAATCTACTACGGTGAATATATTATGCGACTTCTAAACGCTTGTGAGATTCCGAAAACGAACTCGCCGATTTCTACCGTTGGATGTTTAAATTCTCGCACTTTGGCGTTAATGAAGCTACCAGTTGCTCGACCACCACCTATCATATCTTTCGAAGAATGGACTCAACGGCAATTATCTCAAGACCAACCGCAACATCATGGCGAACCATCTCAAGGCCTATCTCGTCAAAGATCAACCGATAAATTCTTCAATCCAATATCACCAAAGTTGACAAGAAGCTTGATAAGGTTAAAGGATTTTTTTACGAAGTTATGGCAAGCTATTTCATGTTCTTCCGGGACTTCCATGGCAACCTCATGCGATCTGGGTAAGCAACCCGTCTTCACTTGGTCTTCTTCTTTCGACGATCAAGCAAGTAGTAGCGACGATGATGGAGATGAGGTGATAGTGGTGGTCAGACATCACATAGTGGAAGGGGTAAGCAACAAATGGCATAAGATGTTTTCTTTCTTTTAAAAACATTGGTATTCATTTCATATGGCTTGTACTAAATGGCCACTCTATTTCATATTATTTCAAAGACCCTTTTTTATGGAAGTTTTACATATGAATGGTTGTTTTCTTCCTAATATCTATGACATTATAACTTCGTACTTTTATATTCCTTTTTGTCGATGACAAAGGGGGAGAAATATTGTTGCTTACATTAAGAATGCAGGATATAGAGAGCCTAAGATTCAGGAGGAGTAAGTATTTATGTTATATATATACAGTCAAATCTATATCTATTTACAGGTTGTCATAAATCAAAAAAAAGAGAATGTTGAGACTTGATTTTGATTCATGACACAAAGCTATCACTACGACATACAGAATTGACGACTGCTACGACAAAAAGAGAATATATACTACAAGGAGACGAGACATCAAAACTGGTGCATCAATTATATTATTTTATTTTTTTGAGTCTTTGGTCAATATTGTTAAAATCTCTCATTGGTTACGTATATATCAGCATATATATTTAATCATTCTATTTCCTTAAAAATTTATTCATATATAAGCATATATTAAATTATATAAGTGAATAAAGTTATATATACTTCTATACATATGTAAACTATGCATATTGCATAGATTTCATCAGGTTAGTCGACTGACCCAAAGGTCCAGTCGACTGACACTGGAAAATCTGTACAACATGCACTGTGTACATATATACGAATATATATTTCCAAAATTATTTTGAATACTCAGTCGACTGACCCAGAGGCTCAGTTGACTGAATTTCTGCAACCGCTACTTTTCGAAAAGACACGATTTTTTGTGAAGAGATACGAACCTCTACGAAAAGATTTGGACGCAACACTTCAATCGAAACTCTTCACCAACAGTCACTGCTTTCTAACCATTATAAATAAATACTCAAACTTGATTCCAAATCACGAATCACAATCGAATTTTTTTATCTCTCTAATCTTAACTCTCTGGAATCTATTTGCTATTATACTTTCAATTATTCTGCATTAAAATCAATACTATACCTTTCTATTCTTCATATACTTCAAATATATATATTTATAATCAAGGAGAAGATTATAGGAATGGTGTACTACAAGTGACAAATCTGTGTTATTAGAACACACCAAAGTCAAAACTATTTTCAATATTTGTTAAAGTCATGTTTTACTGCTGAGGCAAGTGAAGTCTTCTTCAGCTACCGAGGCGAAATCCAGTTCTGCTTCTCAGGTCCCTGTTCGGCTGCTTAGGGGTTGTATAGACTTGTTCCTCGGAATAAAGTGAGGGTAGTTGTTTTAATGAAATTCCAGAAGAAGTCTGGGACTGAACGTAGGACGGTGCTCCGAACCAGTATAAAAATCTCTGGTGTCATTTTACTATACTGCTTTTTATATTCCACACTATTTACAGTATTACTATCATCAATATACTCTGTATTATCATATATCCATATTACACGATCCATAACACAGTTTCATAGGTTTTCTTCCAAAAAATATTTCAAAAAAGTTTATTTAGTCATGGGTCCTATGGTTACTCGATTCAAAACATAACAAGCAGTAGCAATAGTTTCTACCCATAAATGTTTTGGTAGACCACTACTATTTAATAATGTTCGTGCATATTCTTGTAATGTATGATTTTTTTCTTTCTACTAAACCATTCTGTTGAGGTGTGCAGGAAAAAGAAAATTTTTGACTTATACCTTTTTTATTACAAAAATTAGTAAAAAGATTGTTTCGAATTCTCAACCGTGATCAATTCGAATATTTTTAGTTTTCAAATCCATTTGCGTTTTAATTCTTTTAGAAAAAAATTTAAACATACCAAGTATGCCACTTTTATGTTTTAAAAATAAATTCCATGTATATCTTGAAAAATCATCAACTATTACGAAAACATATTTGTTGTGATTTATAGATTTTACTCGAGTAGGACCAAATAAATCTAAATGTAATAATTCTAATGGTTGTTTTATAGAAATATTATTTTTAGATTTAAAAGCGCTTTTCTTTAGTTTTCCAATTTGACAATCATCACATAAATTTTCTACTTTGTAATTTATTTTAGGTAAACCTCTAACTAGCCCATATTTTGCTAATTTATTAATATATTTAAAATCAATACGACAAAATCGTTTGTGCCATAACCATGGATCGTCATGTTTGGTGGTTAAACATAAATTTGAATTTCAATTATATTCATGTTTAAGACATATATATTTTTGTTTCTTAAACCCTCAAATATAAGTTGTTTGTTATTGTCGAAAATGTTACATCTATCTTTTTCGAAATTGATTTGAAACCTTTATCGCATAATTGACTAATACTAAGTAGGATGTGTTTTAGATTTTCTACTAACAAAACATTTGTAATAATAGGAGATTTAGAAATACCAGAGTTTGTGACTTCTCCAATGCCCACAATGTATCCTTTTGAGTTATCTCCAAAATTTACCATTCCACCATCGATGTATGTTATATTTGATAATATTTTTAAATTTTCGGTCTTATGCTTGGAGCATCCACTATCAAGTATTCATTTCTCCTTATTTTTTATTTTGGGTACCTGTAGAATATAAGATAATTTAACTGGTACCCATATACTTTGTTAGGGTCCTAGATGTTAGGAGGAGTAGGTAGCCGTACCAAAGAAGGTTTGGTACCTTTATGAACATAATTTTTATTATAGACCATATTTTCTAAAAAATTATTAATATTTTTTTGTCTAATCAAATTATTATTTGTCTTAGGAATCCAAATTTTTATACTTTTGGTATTCGTTTTAGACTTAAGTGATCTTTTAGTCTTTTGATAAATACAACTATATTTCTTAATATTATTCCCTTCTTGTTTAGGAATATTTTTAATTCCTACTCCATTTCTATTACCTGATGGTTTTAAAGTTTTGATAAGATTTTCCAAATCTTGTTTTCCTTTATTCAATTTTGAAACATTATTTGTAATTTTATCCAATTTTTCTTTTAGTTCTAAATTTTCAATTTTCAATGTTTCAATATTACTTTTCAAATTGATATTTTCTTTTAACAAGTCATCCTTTTCTAGTCTAGTTTTACCAAATTTTATAGCTATAATTTCATTTTCAATCAAACTATTTTTAATTTTTTCTTGAGATAATTCTAGTTCCTCCTCTAAAATAATTTTTTCATCTTTTAACATTCCTACTTCAAATTCTAATCTATTTATTTTGGCTATATGTTCTTTTTTTAATTTTTTAATTTGTCTAAATTTATCATCTAATTCCATGCTAAGTTCTAATTATTCGTCATAACTAAGTTCGGGACATACCTCATCAGTTTGTGCCATAAAGCACACATTAGCTTGTTCTCTGTCACTATCGCTATCACTGTCCGATGATGATGAAGAATCTGAATCATCCCATGTTACTTTGAAAGCTTTATTATTTTTGATTTTTTCAAATTATTTTTGTCATTGTTGAGCTTGGGACGGTCTTTCTTCATATGTCCAAACTGGTCACATTCATAGCATTTGATTGATGTTTGATTTGTTGAGCTTGATTTTCCTCCTTTCTGAAATTTAGTCATTTTCCTAAACTTCTTGAATTTGTTGTATTTTTTGGCAATAAATACAATTTCTTCTTCATCTCAGTCGGAGTCTTCATTCGTTGTTGGGAATGCTACGTTCTTTTTTTTGAGTTTTGTTCTTTTCGTGCCTACAAATTAGCTTCATAGGACATTAAATTTCCTATCAATTCTTCAAATAAGAATGTTGAAAGATGATTAGCTTCTTCGATAGCTAATACTTTTCTTTCCCACTCTGGAGTTAAAAAATTGAGTATTCTAGATACTAAATCAAAATTTGTGAATTTGACACCAAGTGCCATTAAATCATGTTGAATGATTTGGAATCTCGAGTACATGTCTACTATTGATTCATTTTGTTTCATTTTAAATGATAAAATTGATTTTGTAAAATTGAAATATTAGTTTGTTTAACTTTGTTTGTGCCTTCATGTGTAACTTGTAAGGTAAGCTAAATATCATATGCAGTGTTACATAACATGAGACATGAAAATTCATTCTTATCTAGTGAACAAAATAGAAAATTCATAACTTTGGCATTAATAGAAGCTGCGATTTTTTGTGTGTCATTCCATATTTTCATAGCAGTGTCAGGTGCTTCATATTTGTTTTGAGTGCCTGACTAAATTTCTAATCCATTAGCTTCCATAAAAATTCTCATACGTGTTGACTAATATGCATAGTTAGAACCATTAAAAAGTGGGGGTCATGCTGCGGATTGACTTTCTTGAAAAATACTTGCCATATTATAGTGATTTAAAAATGTGTTACTGTATTTTGATCTAACCTTGCCCTGATACCAATTGAAAGTCTACAGGGTGGATCGTGTAACGTATATGCAAGTATATGTGACAAAATAAATGATGCAACTAAAACAATGCTAATCTAGGTAAATATAGAATAAGCACACCCGGATTTTATACTGGTTCGGACCTCACGTCCTACGTCTAGTCCCGTAGCTCCCCTTCAGAATTTGACTATCAAACACCCTTGCCTTGCTCAGAGGAATAGGCTTGGTTAGAATAAATTGTTCTTGTCAAATATGTGTTCAATAACACAGATATTGACAAATAAGTACAAATGCTTCCACTATATATCTAGAGAGTATTGTCTGTGAAGAACTGAATATATGGAAGATTGAAATACAAGTATAGATTGCTAGAGATCAAGAATATATATTGAAGTATGTAAGTAGAGAGCATAAGTAAGTAAGGTAAGTTTTCTTCTTGATTCTTGATGATATATAAAGTTGTAGAGAGGTTCCTTGAGTTGTTACATCCATGAACAAGTGCCTTATAGTTTCTTTTGTTGATGATGAAGAGTTGCAGCGAAGAGAAGCGGAGATATCTATTCGAATGCGGTAGTTGAAGTTTGAATTTTAAAATCTGAGTTCGAAATCAGACATCTGGTATTTGTATCACACGTCTGATACTATATTTTTTTGTATATCGCAGACTTTTAGACGTCTAAGTGCAACTACCAGACGTCTGGTTTCATCTGTATGTTGTTCCAAACGATTCTTCCAAACGTTTGGCTTATGCACCCAGACATCTGAAATCTATGCATGTCTGTTTTGTGCATCTTTTATGTTGCTTCTTTGATCCTATCGACTTGTAGTCTCTTATAACATTCTTTATGCCTTGTTCTTGTCTTTCTAGTGATGTTGCTCTAGCAAGTACATGTATATAGAAATATATATGCATATTTGATTTCCGTTATATAGCTGTTGTCATTGAAACCATAGATTTGATTTCCTAACACCAAATATGTCATCACCCCGGTTGATACCAACCTATTCGAGCGCTCATTTATCGTACACCAAATTAATTTAAACCTAAACGTCATAGCGGGTAGTAATATATCTAGAAGTTGATGATCATGCCCTAATGTTTGCGAACCACATAGCCATGCAGCATCTACCATGTTTCGGCCATTTTAGGCGTGAGGCATGAGACGACGATTACCTTTCACATTGCACATTTCACTTTAAGTGTCACACTGTCATTCCATGATCACACAACTAATTTCTACAAACATATAACTCCCGAGCTCATACGTCTTAGGAAAGTGTGTTAAGCTAAGAGAAGTTTCCTTCTCTTCCACCAAACAGACGATACGTTCATAAAGATCGCATATTTAACTAGAAATGACATGTTAGACATTCGTCTATACAAGTTGTTCATAAACAGGACATACCGAAGGCATTTTCCTACTACATCATGTCGGGAGTTACCTTTAGGATTAGTAGCGAGAAGTCGTTGCAACCAGAAGAGTTTCAAAAATGAAAGGACCATTGCTATTTTAGTATTTGGGAGTTAACCAGAATTATCAACAAGGATTCCTTCCACCTCGAAGATCTTTGGTCTTCATCCTTAATTTTCTTTATCAGGCCTTCATTTTTCGAACGCATACATTGGTTCAAAGTGGTTTTCGAAAAAGATCCGACCACGATTCCTTCGAACCAATCATCGGTAAAAGAGGTCAAGTAAATAGGTGAATGATATTTCATTAGTACATTTCTTTTATTAGAATATCTTTTACAGATACATAACTTTAAAAACATTTCTTTTCGACATATACGGAATCATTAAACCTCTCTTATCAAATCCTTTGATTACTTAATACCTTTTTTAAACTTTGGAATAATTCTAAATCACTTCTTTTTCCACTTAGAAGAATATTTACAAATCATTTCATTTAATTCTTAACAAAGATTTCTTAATACAAAACTAGAAATTTTATTTAGTTAAAACCATGTCATCTAGATGTTGATTTGGGAAAGAATAGTTGTGTTTAAAACCATATTCCAAAAAGTTATGGAAAAGTGTTGTACAAAAAGTGCATTTAAGCTATATTGATCAAAATGATTTTTTATTACTTGGATATTCATTTTTATAACTCAAATTACTTTCAAATCATTATAAAAGATTTTTGGAATTTATTTCTTATTTTTAAACAATTTTAAAATATTATTTTCGAAGAAATCTAGTTATGGATTCTGAACTACAAAAACGCAATTTTTAAAAAGCATGTTTTACTCATATTTCAAAATCTACTTATCGAAATCTCGATTTCCTTTGTCGATTGAAAAACTATGGATATAATAGTTTAGAAAATTTTTATCTCAAACAATTCCGAGCTATATTCCATTCTATACACTTGTTTGGCTTTTATGACGCGAAATCGCGAACTATCATTATGCGACGCGCCTATTTTTAACTAAATTTTCAGTTACCTTTCAAACTTTACCAAAAATCTTTTATATGTCTATAAAATATTTCAAACTCATTTTTAAACCTTTTTAAAGAGGTTTAACATTCCATATACATCAATTCATTAAAATAGAGGAAAGTGATTTCCTTTATGCTTATTGACGTGTTTTTCCGTGACTTGCATATATATTCGATATCCATATTAAACAACCATCATCGACAATCAAATTAAAACATACATAACATCCAATAGCATACAATACTATAGTTTAGAAGTTCTCACCTTCATTTTTCCAATGGGCCAGTCTAAAGTTGACTATAGCGTCGCTACAATGGCTTTAAACTCTACGAAACCGAACTCTTTGACCTTGAATGGGCTTGACCCACTTTATAATGCTCACGGACATGACTTGGGAGGTGTGAGGGTTCAGCCACTGTGGTGATGGTGGATGGCCATGAGTTAGAGGGGTGGAAAGGAGGTGATTTGAACTAGTTTTGAAGTGGACTGATATTATAAACTATTGTATATATATTTTTCTCTTTATTCTCAACATTTTCCCCTAACTTTTCTATATTTTTTTCAATGAATAAGAATTCATTAAATACTCTCTTAGAAAGCTTAAGAAGAAGGAAAAAGAAGATGAAGAATATGTTAGGAATTTATGAGAAGAGGGGCGATATTTATTGAAAGAAAAATATGGAAAATATCTAAATGTGCGTGGACCAAAACACCCCTTGCCCATATCCCCTCTTTCACATCATTCTACATTTTGGTTCTCCCCCTCCGTGCTCTCCAACACTTCATTTCACTTCCAAGCCATGTGCATGTCCTTAGTGTGAAAGATAGTTGACTTTTGAAGCTTAAGAGTTAAGTTTTTTTATAAAATATTGTAGATTTTTCTTATATATGTTTACTTGTATATTTGTATGTTTATATATGTTCATGTGCATTTAGGATATGTATGAGTATTTTTTATATGTGCACATGACACAAAAATAAGGTTGCAACGATTTAAACAACTAACGTTCGCCAAACTGTTGAAAATCGAGAAACTGATTTTGGGCCACATTTTTACTTATATTTTAAATACATATAAATATAAACAAAATTTGAAAATAAATTTCTTATCAATTTCCACTAAATAACATGATCACATTTCATTAATAAAATAATATGAATTAAAATTAAAATTAATAATTATTTATAATAATTGTTATTATACTAATAAAGCGATATCGATTTTTTCTTATAATTTCAAGTCAAATATATATATATATATATATATATATATCTTTATAAAAATATTATAAATGATTTATTTTCACTTTATAACTATTAAAAATGAATTATCATAATTTAAAATAATTATTTGAATAAATAAAATAATTTTTAAATCATTAAATCTCAATTTAAATTAATAAATCTATATTTGAATACGATGCCATTATTTGTGATGACATAAATACATTTAATTCCCAAAAATAAAATAATTAATTTTGTTTCATATTCTTGTTCAATTATAAAAGTAAGTGTACGTATCCAACTCCGCGTGCAACGTTTTACGATTATAGAGCCGATTATCAACAAAACAATTTTCGATCATTTTATTGATTCAAATCTCGAGGAAAACATTTTTGTAAATAACTATTTAAAATAAGATTACTATTACTTATTATCACTCTAAAAATATTATTTTTTATATTCACCTTTTATTTGAATAAATCTAAAAATAAAAATATTTCATCAAGGTGATAAATTTATGGGTCGTTACAAGGACGCTTGGAGATTTTGGTATATCTGATTTGCCCGAGTCAGCCATAGAGATTTGTAGTAACCTTCGAAAAACTATGATGTAGGAACAGTGTAACGACCTGGGTTTTTGGACCAGTCAAAATCGCCGAATACCCGGGTTTTCGGACCAGTCAAAATCGCTAAATACCCAGGCATTCTAAAACTACAAATGAAAACTACCAACTTAATACACAATATTTATTCAACGTTACTAAATGTATTGGGTACAATTCTCAATTATACAAGTTAAATCAGAGTGATCATTTATTCTACAATGTGCTTAAATACAAACACAAAATCAAATACTACAAATAAACTGTAAATATACGGCTGCACATCTCTGATGGGAAACAACAGTATCCTTACCTGCGAACTCAATAAACAACTTAAATACGGAATAAAATAATAAACAGAAAGATACAACAATACAAGAAAAATAGCAACCAATAAAAGAAAAATGTTATGTTATTGTTGGAATTGCATCACTATCACGTGTGACTGCCTACGTATCCTTATCTAATTGGGTACCCAATTAGATAACATGATCAAGCCAACGTAGTTCTCCTACCGCAAATAGGACTCATGGAGACTACGATACACAAACAATATGTAATTCCCAAAACCATCCACTTAGGCTTAATATCCAATTTTAGATTTAAAATCTTATTAACTTTATGAAAATTATCTCGTTGGACTTTATTCCCGAATTCTTATTTTAAAACATTTGAAATATATATATATATATATATATATATATATATATATATATATCTTTTATATTAAAGCTAGTCCTTTACTTCGGGATCTAAAAGCAAATCACCTTTTAGAAACGATACCAATATACAAGCATACAAAACTATATGCTACCAAATCTCATGAGGTTTCTAGCCATGACCAGGCCCCTGGGTCTAGCTTTCTAAAAAATAATAGATTGGTGCATCCCTCTATTCCAAGAGCGGCCTACATCGACGCTACAGAACATCTGCACCTCTTTTGTCCATGCGTTTCGTAGATTATGGATTATCTGAATCTTTGGTAACATAACAAATCACTTTATATCCCAAAGTGGCAAAATCATTTATACTAATAATCACAAATACTTCTAATCTATAATAATTTCCATTTCCAAATACTTTCAAAAATTATTTTAAAACCATACGTTTTAGTTCTCGAAATTCTTTCCGTTTAATAAAACATTTTTAATAAAACCATTCTTTATATAAATCACTTTTATATAAAAGCACTTCAAAATATTCATTTTCAAATATTTCTTTTTCTTTAAACATTTCAAAGCTTTCATTTATGGAAACCAACTTTGAAAACAATTCCATTGACGTTAAATTATTATAACTAATTATAACAATTAAATGAACTAATTTTATCGCTAAACGCTTTTTAGTCAAATCGTGAAATAAATTACAAGGTGTTAGCCTACAATTATTTTTTACCCATGCATGTGGGTAATTAATTGCTCCTAAAATGTTCGAGCAATGTCAATAATCGATAAATAATAATCATTGCTCATAAACTAATCGAGCGCAATCCAAACTACAAAACAATCAGTCAACAATAATAATAAATAGCAACACATCGATTTATTAAATAATTAACAATCAATGTCTAACAGATTAATTTATCGAATAAAAATAAATGCACACAATCTATAATAGCGGAATAGGGATTTGCTCTGCTAATAAAATATCACTAATATTTTATCAATATTTAAACTGCCCTAAACGTGTCAATAAACTATGTTAATGTATTGTTCTATTCGTTTATACGAGTCTAACTTCGAAGACCACAGGTTAAACGAACTCTGTACGGAGAAGTTATTTGATTTTAAAGCTTAAAACATTTTAAGCTAAACTAATTATTTAAACTAAACAAGTATAATCATTTGCTCACCCAACCCATTACTGGCAAAAGAAAAAACCATGTAATTAATCCAATGTATCACACCTAAACCCGAAAGCTACCTTTTCTTAAACCAATCGTATAAACTAAACTTTTAAACTAAATATGAGATATCTGTATGAATAGATTTGAACATATATTTTTAAAATCCCCCAAAAGTATACTGAAAGCGAAAAATCTAGGGTTTTCTTCTGCCATGGGAGAAAAAATCTCTCTCTCAAATCCAAATCCAATCCCCCTCTCTCTTGTCCTTCTCCTCAAGATAAGCCACTTGAAACCCTTTTCAGAAAGCCGAATAATGTCATCATTGATAATGAGGGCTTCCAATTGGTTCAAACAAGATCACAAAGGAGATATCAGCCTAGAATTGGTCAGACTCGGTCTCAGATCAGTAATAATCAGAGAAGGAAAGAGGATCAGAAGATCAATTCTTTTAGGGACAGGACCAAGCAGACGCAAATCGAAAAACCACCAACAAAGTTCTCTCTAAATAAAGAACTAGGGCAGAAATCTTGGGCTGATATTGTCTCAGAGCAATCTAATGAACCAAAGGATGAAGATTGCAGTCTTGAAACCATTTCGCCTGTCCAAATTAATAACAAGAAATATGGTGTAGTAAAAGAGGCAGTTTGTAAAAGAGCTATGGAGTGTTGGAATAATTCTGTCTTGGTATATGTTGTTAGTAGTAAACCATATTTCGTGTTTTTCAAAGAATATATTAAAAGAGTTTGGAAACCAAAAGGTGAGTTTGAAATCTTTTCTAGAGAAAATGGTTTTTTTTTGGTTAAATTCTATGATTCACAAGACTGCAACTCCATAATTCAGAATGGTCCATATTTCTACAACGGCAAACTCATCATTATGAGAAGGAGGACGGAATCATTGAAGATGGACAGAGATCTTCTGTCAACTATGCCGATATGGGTTAGATTATCCAGCGTAAACCTCAAACTATGGGATAGAGAGGCGTTTAGCATCATGGCAAGTATTATCGGAAAACCCATTAAAATGGACGCAGCAACCACCATGAAGTCGAGATTGAATTATGCTCGAATTCTTATGGAAGTTTCTGCAATGGATGAACTTCCAGATGAAATTTGTTTAAATCTTTATAATGGGGAAAACATTATACAAAAGGTTGAGTATGAATGGGTTCCACCAAGTGTAGCATCTGTAAATGCTTCGGTCACACTAAGGAGCAGTGCAACCAGAAGCAGTTGTGGATTCCCAAAAAGAATGATAAAATTTTAATAAGTATTCAAGAAAATAGATCCGAAACATTTCAAGAAATTAGTGTCAGTGAAGGTACAAAATCTTAGTCAAAATCTCAAGAAGATGTAGATCGAATCTATCAAGATGATATCATTTTCGATCAAGAAAGTAATACTAAAGAGCTCACTGATCAAAACAATCAGATCATGGCGATGGAAGTTCATCTGCAAAGCGGAAAAATTTCAAATGATCATGATCCGACAAATATAAAGGAGGGTAAAAATAAACAGGTCTTTAACTCTGAAACCCCCCATATTTCAGAGTCATGTTTAATTACAGGCCAGAATAATACATGATTAGTCAACAAAATTCATCAGAATTCTAATTTGAATCAAGAATCAAAGACTGAGAAGGGATCTTCCTCTACACTTGCTGCAGATGTTGAGAGAAATGGTTGCTCAACATTGCCTCGCAAGGGTGATCAACCTCCAGAGAAGGCTGCAATGTCTGATTGTAATGAATCAGAATTTCCTCGCACAGCTTCTTTTGATATTTCTTTAATCAAGATTCCAGAATCTGCACAAAAGGAGGAAGATAAATCTGAGAAAAAAGACAGTGTTGAAAATTTTGACATATCAGAATTACATATTGATAAAACAAAATCATCTGGTAAGTTAAAGGGAAGTAAAGGGAAAAAAGCTTTCAAACAAAAATATATATCAATTAACCCAGAGTGGGATCAAATGTCCACCAGATTGAAGGCCAAAGGTATTGATAATAAAAAGAGAGGTAAAAGTACTATGGTGTCAGGTACAATTTAAATCTAATATTTTAATATCATATATATGTCTATTTTTGCATGGAATGTTAGGGGGATGAATACCCCTGTTAAACAATCTGATATCCTACATATGATTAATATATATAAACCTACTATTATTGCCCTTATTGAGAATAAATTGAATGATGAGAACTTTGATAGATTCTGTATTAAAATGTCCAGTAATTGGAAAGCTATTCATAATAATGATTGTGGCTGTAAAGGTAGAATTATTGTTATCTAGGACTCTAATGTCTGGAATAATACAAACATTAATAAAGACAGTCAATTTATAGATTGTAATTTTAGAAACATTGGTGGTTTTTATTTACAAGTTAGTGCTGTATATGGTAGTAACTTTGAAATTGAAAGAAATGTTTTGTGGCAAAAATTGAAATCTCTAAATTACAAATTTAATTTCCCTTGGATTGTATTAGGGGACTTTAATATTGTTTTTCATGTTAATGAAAAGTTTGGTGGGATTAAGATCCCTCAGAATAAGCTAGATAAAGTCAATAAATTTCTTTTAGAATCTAGTCTTATTGAGCCAAATATTAGTGGTAGTAAATATACTTGGAAATCTGGTTTAGCTAAAAATATTCATTGCAAATTAGATAGAATTTTGTATAATAAAGACTTCTTAAATAAATTTCCTGATAGTACCTGTTCTACTTTGGAACAGAACTTAAGTGATCACACTCCTCTTCTGGTTAACCTTGTTGTTAATAGTGTTGCTAATACTAAAGCCCATCCATTTAGATTCAAAAACAGTTGGGTTCTGGAAGAAGATTACAAAATTTTAATGGAAAATTGTCATAGTTTTTCCTGTAATGGATCCAAACAATTTCAATTTTGTATGTTTTTGAAATTCACTAAGACTAATCTTAAAAACTAGAATAAAAATAAATATTTTAATAAAAGTAGGTTTGCTGAATTGAGAAATGAAGGTAAAATGTTACAAATGAATGCTGATAATAAGCCTGGTGATTTGAATGAAATTAATAAAAAAAATTCCAAATCAAAGAGAGTTGTCTAATGAGATGTATAAAGAATCAGTTGATGCTAGACAAAAAGCTAAGACTGATTGGCTTACTTTAGGGGATGATTGTACCAAGTTTTTTTATGCAAAGACGAGTAATAGAAAACACCTTAATAACATTGGTTGCATATTTGATAGAGATGGCAATTTAGCTAATTCATATGAGAAAGTTTCTGTTGAAGCTGTTAAGTTTTATAAGGAGCTTTATTTTTCTGCATCTATTGAAAGGGAGTTTCCAGATATAACATGTAAAAATATCTTAAATAATAATGCTGCAGAAATCTTACTGGCTCCTGTGGGTATTGATGAAATAAAATTTATTGTTTTTAATGCTGGAGACAACAAAAGTCATGGCCCTGATGGTTTCAATGCTAAATTCTTTAAAAATAATTGGGAGTTTATAAAACAGCAAGTGACTGATGTGGTCAATGAATTTATGGACAATGGTAAAATTCTCAAAAGTATTAATCATACATTCATTACCCTTATTCCAAAAAATAAAAACCCCATTGATGTAGGTGATTACAGATCCATTTCATGTTGCAATTTTATTTACAAAATTATTGCTAGTGTGCTAAGTAATAGAATTAAAGTGTTTTTGCCTTTTCTTATTGCTGAAAACCAGAGTGCTTTTGTTCCTGGTAGGATTATATATGAAAACTCCCTTTTAGCTCATGAGATGGTCAGAAAATTTAATACAAAACAGGGTGACAATGTATGTATTAAGACAGATCTGCAAAAAGCATATGATAAGGTTAACATACACTTTATTCGTCACATTATGAAATGTATGGGTTTTCCTATAAAATTTTGTGATTTGATATTTGAGTGTATTAACACCCCTACATTTTCTATTCTTATTCAAGGTAAGGCTGAAGGGTTTATAAAGTCTAATAGGGGGCTGAGACAGGGAGATCCCTTATCTCTTTATCTTTTGCTATAGTGATGGAATATTTTTTTATCCTTATTGAAATAGAAAGTATTAAAGGTAAAATTCATCCTATAAATAGAATTCAGCCATGTGTAAATCACCTGATCTATGCTGATGATCTAATGGTTTTTATTAAAGCTAATAAAGATAATGCAGAATCCATTAAATACATTTTTGATAAATTAAAAATTCATGCTGGGCTTCAGCTTAATGTTAATAAGTGTAAAGCCTATTTCAGTAAAGCCTGTAAGTTCAAAAATGAATTTTTAAACATTTTACAAATAGAAGAGGGTTTTCTTCCAATCAAATATTTAGGTTTGCCTCTTTCTACTAATATGATTAAGAATTCAGATTGCTCGGTTCTTATTGATAAAATTCAGGAGAGAATGGAGACGTGGTCTTGCAAATTACTCTCCATTGCTGGTAGACTAGAGCTTATTAAGACAGTTATTTATGCTATTATCCTATACTGGTTACAAACATTTCAAATCCCTGCTGCAACAATTAAAAAATTAGAAAGCAGATGTGCTGATTTTCTGTGGAAAGGAAAATACCACAAAATTAGTTGGATTAATGTGTGTAGACCAAAAAATGAAGGGGTTTTGGTATTAAATTTTAAAGATTTGAGTACTACTTGCCGTTTAAAATTATTTTGGAGATTCATTAGTTCAGATTCTTTGTGGGCTAGATGGATGAGATCCAAGTACTTGAAAGAGGAAAATTTATGGACTACTGTTCATAAAAATAATCAATCAAATACTTGGAAACATATTTTAGATTGTAGGAAAATTGGTAAATCTCTTATAGATAGAAAATTTAAAGATGGAAAAGAGATCCATGGTTCAATAATGAAACACTTATAAATAGGGCTGGGTGGAACAGTCTTGTTTTATGTGGTTGCCCTAATGATAAAGTATCTGATATTATAGTTAATAATCAGTGGCACCTACAGATTCATCCCATTACTAACCCCCATAAAAATGATATTTGCAATATTCAGTTTGATAAATATGCAGAGAATGATTACTGGGAGTGGAGAGCTAACAACAGAGGGAAGTTTTCTTTTAAAGAAACTTGGAATTTTATCAGAATTAAATATCCTACTGAAGTGTGGTATCAGTGCATTTGGAATAGAGTGAATTGTCCCAAGATGGCATTCTGTGCTTATTTTGCAATAAAAAACAGATTGCCAACCTGGGACAGGATTAATAAATGGGGTAGCAATTTAAATTCACTATGTTCCTTATGCAAATTATGTAATGAAAATGCTAATCATATATTTTTTGAATGCATCTATTCCTTTTTTATATGGAATCAAATCAGAATGACTTTAAGCATTGATGACAACAGACATATGGATATTATGATTATTATCAAAATTATCAACAGCAAATTCAGGGTCAATTCTAAAGAATCGGATTATGCTCACATTCTTCTTACTACGACAGTGTTTAACTTATGGAAAGAAAGAAATCTGCATGTGCATAATAAGGGCAGCAGAAGCAAAGAGCAAGTTTGGCTTACTATTAGTACAGATAGCAAGATTATGTTGCAAAAAACTAAAAAAATTCAGAAAAGTCAAACCAGATATACTTCCCTTGCTGAAGACTGGAAGGCCGAAGCTGGTAGCAAGCACTTGGAAGCTTTTCTTTTAAATCTGAGAAGTTTGCAGACAAACAACTATTATCAGAGAATGGAGGGTAGTGTCAATCACCATGAGTTAAATGAAATTGACGAGGATAATAGCTCTTTCGAAGCTGCGTGCTACAGCAATGAACCACATCAAGCTACTGCCATGAAGTCATCAGATCTAGGTCTCGTTGACGCTAGATCTAACAATTTTGAGGTCATCAGAGATTATAATTTGAGATCCAGTGCGTCTTTGGGTGATAATAACAAAGCGCAGCAAGCTTCGTCAAATCTAGGTCGCGTTGACCATGGATGAAACATTTTTCAGCATCTCAACAATAATCGCAAAGCCTACTGGAGGATTAATTGTGGTAGAGGCATGAGAGGTGGCTTTAATGAGGCTCTTTAGTATTGCGAACGAGGTGAGGGCAGCGGGATGAAGATCGACAGAGGATAGTTTATTTGAGCTGCCATTTTTTTGCTTTTCGTTTTCTCTGTTTGTTTGAGAATTAGTGTTGCCGATAGCGTCGACGCTAGGGTTTTGCAGAGTGTTGTTTGGTTTGGGTATATTATTATCCGTGTTGTGTTTGATTTTGGGCCTGGCCCTTTTAACTTTATTCCAAAAAAAGTGATATCCAAATTATTTAACTTATAATTTCTTACTCAACCAAAAACCCAACGGCGCATGCCCACTTACCACTCTTCCGTTTTCTGTTTTCGCTAAAACAGAGATGACAACAGTTGAACTATCAAGAAAGGCTACTCACAACAGGTCTACTCCGTTCAAAGGAGATGGTGATGACTTCATAACATGGCAAAATCAAATGCTATTTTATCTCACCACACTCGGTCCGCAATGGTATCTCGAGGAGGAGGAACTGATTCCTACACCAGGCAAGGAATCAAATATTGATATGTGGAAGCATTCCAATTTTCTATGCAGAAACTATATTCTGAATTGTCTCGAGAAGGTGCCATACAAAGTATATCAGCCTCCAAAGACAGCAAAAGCACTCTGAAATGCACTTGTCACGAAGTACAAGACGCAGAATATCAGTCTTAAGAAATTCGTTGTAGACAAATTCATGGACTATAAGATGGTTAACTCCAAACCGGTGACTGCTCAACTGCATGAACGGCAAATCATCATTCACGAACACGAAGCGGAAGATCATAAAGTTGGAGAATCTTTTTTGGTTGAAGCCATCATGGGAAAACTGCCATCGCCATGGAGAGATTACCGCAACTATCTAATGTATAAGAAGAAGGAAGTCTCTTTACAGGATCTCATAATCTGACTAAAAATTGAGGCAGATAACCGTGGAGTTACAAAACCAAGCGAGGAGGCACTTATGGTTGAAGGATCAACGACCAAAAATAAAAGGAAGAATTTCCAGAAGAAAAGGAAAGCTCAAGACAACAAACCAAAAGACAACAAATAAACCAGAAAGTTTAGTGTCGAGTGTTGGGTTTGTGGAAAGGTTGGACATACCGCTAGAGATTGCAGACACAAAAAGAAATGAAACAAAGAGGCAAATATAGTAGACAACATGGAAGTAGAAGAGTCCAACTTCTCGGCATTTGTATTTGAATGCAATTTGGTTCAGAATTCTAACCAATGGTGAGTAGACACAAGCGCTACTTGTCATGTCTGCTCTAATAAATCCATGTTTTCTATATACCAGAAATTCGATCACGAAGAAAAACTCTATATGGGTAATTCTGCAGTATCTATGATCGAAGGCAGTGGCACAGTAATCATCAAGTTTACATCTGGAAAAACTATCAAGTTGAATGACGCGCTCCATGTTCCAGACATACGCAAGAATCTCATCTCTGGTGCAGTACTATCGAAGAAAGGATTCAGAATGGTGCCTAAGTCAGACAAGATGGTTCTGTCCAAAGCTGGAATGTATATCGGCAGGGGATATTTATGTGATGGCCTATTTAAGGCAAAAGTAGCCGTTATCGGCAATAAAACTATGTATTCTGATTGTGCTATTAATAAAATTGAAGTTTCTTACTTGCTTGAGCACGAAATTTTACTATGGCATGATAGATTGGGGCACATAAATTTCCGAAAAATAAAAATATTATCAAACTTGGGATTAATTCTGAAATTTCAAGTAGATGAGAACTACAAATGTGAGACATGCGTAGAAGCAAAAAATGGTTAAAAAAACCATTTCAATCTATTGATAGAAGCACCGAACCACTAGATTTGGTTCATACAGATTTATATGATTTTAAATCGTTACCTACAAGAGGTGGGAAAAAGTACTTTATCATGTTATTGACGATTATACGCGATATTGCTATGTATATCTTTTGAATAGTAAAGGAGAAGTAATTACATCATTTATAACGTACAAAGGTAGAAAATCAGTTAAATAAAAAGATCATATTGAGATCTGATGGATATGGAGAATACGAATCACCATTTAAACAATTCTGTGCCGAAAATGGTATAATTCATCAAACAACAGCTCCATATTCACCACAACAAAATGGTGTAGCCGAGAGGAAGAACAGAACATTAAAAGACGTGATTAATGCCAAGCTTTTAACCTCTGGTCTACCGACGAACTTGTGGGGGAAGCCTTAAATATGTCTAGTCGCATATTAAACAAAGTCCCTCACAATAAAACAGGAACGATTCCATATGAGATTTGGAAAGGACACAAACCAAGATTTAAAAACGTCAAAGTGTAGGGGTGCTTAGCAAAAATTACAGTTCCTCCTCCCAAGAGAGTCAAACTTGGACCAAAAACAGTAGATTGTTACTATCTAGGGCCGGCCTAAAATAATAGTGCATATAGGTTTTTGGTATTCAAGTCTGATATAGCTGATATTCATGTAAATACAATCATGGAATCTAGAGATGCCTCATTCTTTGAAGATGTGTTCGCACACAAAAGGAATGAAGGGAATAATGTCCCTAAAAGGACAAGAGAAGAATCAAGCAATTCACATGAAGATGAAAGTCATCATGAGATTAAGGAAGTTGAACCAATAAGATGCGTAAAGGTATGGACTTCCAAGACATTTGGTTCGGATTGTTTCACATATGTGTTAGAACACGAACCTCAAATGTACATGGAAGCAATGCCATCTTCTGAATTTTCATGTTGGAAAGAAGCAATCAAAAGTGAAATTGATTCAATTCTAAGTAATAAAACTTGGAAAATTGTTGATATTCCATCTGGAATAAAACCTATTGGCTGTGAATGGATTTTCAAGAAGACAACGAAAGCAGATGGCTCTATCGACAAATATAAAGCCAGATTAGTAGCCAAAGGATATCGTCAAAAAGAAGGAGTAGACTTCTTTGATACATATTCGTCGGTAACATGGATAACCTCTATAAGAATGCTAATAGCAATTGCATCGATCTATAATCTAGAAATTCATCAAATGGATGTAAAGACAGCATTCTTAAATGGAGATCTCGATGAGGAGACCTACATAGAGCAACCTGAAGGTTTTGTTTCCAAAGGAAATGAAAAAAAAGTCTGTAGATTAGTAAAATCATTATACGGACTAAAACAAGCTCCAAAACAATGGCACAAAATTTGATAGTGTAATGATAAGAAATGGTTTTCGTATAAATGAATGTGATTAGTGTGTTTATTATAAACAAATTGGACAATCATATGTGATGATTTGTTTATATGTAGATGATGTGTTAATATTTGGTCCAAATACTCAGGTAATAGAGACCATAAAGAAGATGTTAATTAGCAATTTCGATATGAAAGACCTAGAAGTTGCAACATTATTTTTGAAATCAAAATAATAAGAACACCTAATGGAATTGAATTATCTTAGTCAAACTATATAGACAAAGTGATTGAAAATTTTCAAAATTTTGGAATTAAGCGAGTAAGAACACCTTTTAATCCATCAAAAGTACTGCATAAAAATACTAATGAGAGTGTAATACAATTGGAATACTCTCGTGTAATACGATGTCTCATGTATCTCATGAATTACACAAGACCATATATACCTTATGCAGAAAGTCGAATGAGCAGGTATACAAGCCATCTAGGAAAGGAACACTGGAAAGCACTAATGAGAGTTTTGGATATTTAAAAAATACCGCAAATTATTCCTTACATTATGGAAAATATCTTGCCGTCTCAGAAGGATATAGTGATGCAAACTGGATTGCTGATTCAAAGGAATCAAAATCAACGAGTGGTTATTTATTTACCTTAGCAGGGGCAGCAGTGTCATGGAAATCTACTAAACAAACATGCATAGCTCGATCCACTATGGAATCAGAGTTCACCGCTTTAGATAAAACAGGCGAAGAAGCAGAATGGCTTCGTCATTTTTTAGAAGATATTTCATTTTGGCCTAAACTTGTACTGGCTATATGCATACACTGTGATAACCAAGTTGCGCTAAGCAAAGCGCACAACTTTGTGTATAATGAAAAGTCATGACACATTCGTCGACGTCATAACATGGTTAGGAAGTTACTCTCAAATGGGGCTATTTCCATAGATTTGTGAGAACAAATGATTACCTAGCGGATCCATTTACTAAAGGTTATCAAGAGAGAAAATTGACTGTGCATCTAGGGGAATGGGTTTAAAAACCTAAACCACCAAGAGTTATCTTATACGGAAACCTATCCTAGCGACTGGAGATCCCATGGACTAGGATCAATAAGCAAACCAGTTCTGAGTAAATTAAGACATAATGCATTTGCTTGGACATAGTCCAACTCCATTCCTACGGTGCACAATATAAATGCATGCCTACAGAAGTATTTAAAGGTTAAAACTATGTTTTTTAATGATGACCATATCTTGAATATAACAAGTGGGGTAAATATAGGATACTCTTAATGGTTGCGATCACCTATGTTAGTGTGAGCTAGGTTGGCTCTATGAGAACATAAAGGCTTTTATTCTCTAAAAACACTCTTAGAACCAAAAATTATCCAGGACCAAAAAGAACACAACCAAGAGATTGGATATGAAGGGAAATAATGCTTTGTAAAGCTTATTGTTTGGTTATACAATAACGGCTGACGGCTCAAGATGAAATAATTCACCAATTAGCCAAGTATATCCGATAAGTTTCAGCTAGGGAAAGTTCAAAGTGAAATATCTACTTATCCTCGATATAGCATTATTTTCATATGAACTGTGTGATATTAAACTTTGTGTGGGGGAGACATATATCGTCATTCATGTGGGGGATTGTTAGAATTCTCAAAAAATGGTGAATGAGATATGTCCCACATCGCCAAAAATATGTTAATTTTCTGGTTTATATAGTAAACTCTCAATCCCTATATTGGCTTTTAGGGTCAGGTAATTTTGTGTAAGGGAAGGACCTATATGGCCATGGACTACCACACGTGTGCGCGCCACCGCCCGCCCGTCCGACCGACCGAACCGGGCCAGGTCGGGTGCGGATGTGGGTCCAATAAGAGTGGACCATGTTATATTTTTGCTATACAAAAGTGAACGATTTTCCACTGTTTAAAATCAAAAAGAAGCAATTACTAGATTGGACGCGACTGATGCAAACCGCAACAGTTTCTGGCCGTTGCAAACGAAGGTACGCGACTGTTGCAAACTGCAACAGTTTCTGGCTATTGCAAACGAAGAGATGCGACTGTTGCGAACAGCACAGTTATCGGCCACTGCAAAAAAAGAGGCGCGACTGTTGCGAACAGCATCAATTTTCAACCGTTGCAAAACAAAGAGGCACAACTATTACGTACAGTAATGCTTTTGGCATTGCAAATGAAGGGATGCTACTTTGCTCAACGGGTGTAGCCATTGGAAATTCGGCTATCAATAAGGAGGAAACCTGATCACTTTCCTCACTCAATTAACTCCAAATTTTCTCTTCTTCCCCTTCGTTCCTTAATACTACCATCTGTGCGCTTTTGCATATCAGAAAGAAGATCATACACATCACAATCTCGAGCAGATCACGTCTATTGTATCTTGGAAGACTCTGAATAAAGTCTTAAGGAAATTGTTATGACAAGCCTCAGACGTAATTTCCTTCTTCAACCGGTTAGATTTCTAATTGATATATATATATATCATTTTTGTTTTTGCATTATACTATTTATTTCAATAGTATAACATTTGATTTATCGTTATAATTATTATTGCTATAGTTGTTAGTTGTTGTAATTAATTACAACGTACTTATTGTTAAAATAACTAATACATAATTCCAAAGTAGTGGAAATCTGAGTTGTAAACTTATGAGACAGTTTATTATTGATTAGTCTCTGTTTTGGTATACTAGATGTATAACATATAATTCATAGCAAAGCAACCTCATGTACAAATAACTAAATGCAACATTTAATGCTACCAACATGCACATGCAGGGATATTTTGTTTTAAAAATTTTAATATCTAAAAGTTTTAGGTTATGACCCTATACCATATTCCGTTCGTGTATGGACTACGAATGACTGAAATAAAAGTATAATCGCACACAATAATATTACGCGAGTGCAAAACAATAATAAAATAGACAAATTAACTAATTCTGTAAAATTTCAAAGTACCCACGTTTGACGCAAAATGCGTCAAATAAAAATAATTTATTTTCAAATTAAAAATAATGAAAAAATTCTATAAATTAAACTAAAACGACGTCATCAAAAATCAGGTTTAAATTTACAACATCTATTTTATTATAATTTAATTTCAAAAACTAATATTTAAATAAATTAAATATTCAAATTTGATGACCTAAAAATACGGATCGTTACATACAAATAGTCCATTGATTGAGAAAGAATGGTCAGATTTACCCATGTTGCATGCATGCATAAAAAAATTTATGATATGTTCTAATCATTGTGGTTGTAGATACATGATTTGTGATTGACATAATTTCAAAAATACTATTGAAGGGAAAACCCTTTTCACCCAGAGGCATAGTCTTACTAGAGTATGCCAGGGGTAAGGTTTTCAATTTTGATGTATAAGCTTCCGGAGACGTGTATGAGGCAAGCTAGCTATAATAGGATCTTTATATTCTATTGTGTTGTTTTATTTTACTTGAATGGATGTAATGGTAGATTATATAACTTTCAATTAGTCAACTCTGATCATCCAAAGGGCATCTTCATTTATCGGTCATAGAGTATTTTATAATAATTATATTTTCTCTGAATGTAGAAACGAATGAGATCATGTAATGAATATGAAAGTTGATTATGAAATATGTTTTGAAAATTTTCATATTCTTATGCTTCTAATGTTAATGATACAAATAACTGATCACATTTTTTCATCAAAAAATAATACTATTGATGGTTGCAGCATCAATAGTGCTTATTTTCCGGCTTCAAAATGGTGGACTCTACAAATTTGGTATCAGAGCAAAGTTTTATGTAAAACTTAAACGAATTTTGAACTTAAAAGAGTTTTGAAAACCTAATCCAAATGACAATTCTTCCATATCTTTCAAGGGTCCGTATGTAGATTTAATTGAAGTAAGATATGGAGGCCAGAAATTGGGTATTGGAACACCGCCAATGGATATGGGGCTATGCACTCGTTCGTTGTCAACATGATAAAAGCTAGAGCTGCAGCAGGATTGGCTGGGGCAAATGCTGCTAATGTGGGAGGAGAAAATCCTGAAGTTACTGTTGTCGATAACTACACTGTGTTGAGCCGGGATTGTGCCAGAATTGAAAGAAAGCCATTTATTGAAACAGAAGATGTTGTTGAAGAGCATAATTGGATGTTGCGTAGTGCGAAGATTTTTGTTGACATAGGCTTAAACAATGAGCACAAGAGGAGGTTGACATCTCGATAGTTTCAAGGTGCTACTTTGTATTGGTGGAACACTATGGCTATAGGAATACTAGAGGAAAATTTGAATTGGGTTGAGTTTGAAAGGAGAGGAAAGGTTTATGTCTGAGACAGCTAAGTCAGCTATTCTCATTAAGTTTGCTGAATTGGAGCAAAAGGATATTTCGGTGCTGGAATATGCAACTAGATTTGAGGAGCTGTCCAGATATGGATATGCTACTTTTGATACCGTGATAAAGAGGAATGAGAAGTTAATTCGTGGGTTGAAACAGGAGCTTGCCCGAGCAAAACCGTCGCATCTCAAAGATCCATGTAACGTGGTAGTGGAGATGGCATTAAGAAATAAGGAAATGCTTGCACTATTTGGTAATAATAAGCCAGTAGAGACTCATGGTGGTCAAAGCCAGAAAAGGAAGTTCTTTCGGAAGAAGGAAGCTCAGAATGGCGGAGCTTCCAAGTAAGGGAAAGCCAATGTTGTTTGCTTTAAGTGTGACAAGAAAGGACACTTTGCCAACAAGTGTTGCTCTAAAGATGGAAAGAAGGTCATAGGAAGAAAGAACATAAGGTGTTTCAATTGTGACTAGGTGTAGCATTACAAGAATCAATGTCCAATACCGGCTAAGGCTGATAAAGGAAATATGTTTGCTTTGGAACTCTACTTCTAGATCGACAGCAAAGGAGAAAAGAAAAGCTGTGATGGGAGGTACGATTTTGTTTCTTGGAATACATGTTAAAGAATTGTATGATACTAGTGTATCACATTCTTTTATCTCACATTGCCTGGTAGATAAGTTAAGTATAGTACCATCATACCTTATTACTTTCTTAAGGGTTGTGAATCCGATAGGATGGTATACAACCCTTGAGATGAGATGTGACCATTTAGAATTTGAGTTATTAGGTCATGTATTTCTTGCAATTTGCATGTGTTTGATTTTCTAGGCTTTGGGATTGTGTTGGATATGGAGTGATTACGTAGATATGATGCTAGGATATTTTGCTAAGATGGAAAGATACCATTAAGACACCCTAATAGCAGCAATTGAATTATATACTCAATAGAGAATTCAAGTTTATATTATTGTGCTTTATTGGGTGCAATAGAGGAGGAAGATGAGTTGAATCGGGTTTTTGTTGTATGAGAGTTACAGATGTTTTTTACACCAGTTACAGGAGTACCATCGGAAAGAGCTACCGAGTTTAGAATAGATCTTGTACCCGGAGTTGAACCCGTAAGTAAACGCCTAGTAAAATGGCACTTGTTGAAATGAAAGAGTTAAGGTACAACTGGTGGACTTAGAAGGAAAGAGTATTATTAGCCCAAGCAGTTCGTCTTAGGGAGCGGCATCGGATTTCGTGAATAAACCGTAAGTTGAATGAGAAGACGATAAAGAACCGACATCCTTTGCTAAGAATAGATGATTTGTTTGATCATTTGAGTATGGTCAAAATATTTTTCCAATTGGATCTGGCGACAGGGTTCCATTAATTGAGGGTGGCAAAGGAAAGTGTTCCTTTAATGGCATTTCAAACGAGGCATGGTTCGTATGAATGGTTAGCAAGCCCTTTGAACTGACCAATGTGTCTGTTAACTTTATAGATTTGATGAACGGGATCTTTCGAGAAAATTTGGATAAGTTTGTGTTAGTGTTTGTAGATGACATTTTAATATATTCTAAGAGTGAGCGAGATCATGAGGCTCACCTTTGAATAGTGCTTGAGACATTGAGGTAGCATCAGCCAAAAACCAATTACGTTATTTTTGGAAAAGAGAAATGAAATTTCTTAGTCATGTAGTTTCAGAAGAAAGGCTATTGGTTGATCCAGCTAAGATTAAAGTTGTTAATAATTGATATAGACCAAAAATTGTGATTGAGATAAAGAGTTTACTTAAACTAGCTGGATATATTAAAGATTCATTAAGGATTTCTCTCGTATAGTGGCACCTATGACTAAACATACAAGAAAGGATGTAAAATATGTTTGGACCGATAAATGTGAGGAAGGATTCTTGAAGCTGAAACATTATTGACCAATGCGTCCATTTTGTTTCTACCAGATGGGAATTAGGATTTGGTGGTGTATACTACTGCCTACAAAACATGATTAGGAACTGTGTTAATGCAAAGAGGTAAAATGATTGCCAATGCTTCTCAATAGCTTAGACCACTTGAAGTGAGGTATCTGACACATGATTTAGAGTTGGAAGCGGTAATATTTTCTTTGACAGTGTAAAGACACTATCTTTTGGGAGAAAGATTCAAGTTGTTCATGGATCATAAGTCTTTGAAATATTTGTTCTCTCAGAAGGAGTTGAATATGAGATAGCAAAGATGGCTAGATTTTTTAGTAGCTTATGATCTCATAATTAAGTATATGCTAGAGAAAGGAAATAAATTTGTCCGCACTTAGCAGGAAAAATAAAAATGCAGTGTTAGCTATGTTAGCTGAATGGAAAGATCTAAAGGAATTGACTACTGGTCGTGTGCAATTGAGATCGACAGCTAGTTCTAGTTAGGAAACAACCATGTTTGTGATCGATGACTAGTTCTTATCAGGAAACAACTATGAAAGAATTAAAGGGATGAATATGTCTTTCAGATATTGGTGACCTTATGAAGGAAGTTCTTAGGGAGTGGTCAATCGAAGTATACTATTCATCCGAGAGGAAATAAGATGTATCAAGACATTAAAAGAAGTTTCTTTTGGGAAGGCATGAAAAGGGATTTAGGCTTATGGGTAATGCTATTTTTGGATTGCCAACAAGTCAAAGCCGAGCATCAAAACCAAGTGGATAGCTTCAACCTTTAGATATACCTGTTTGGAAATTGGATTCTATATTTATGGATTTCATTGATGAGTTGCTAAGATCGAATAGAGGAAATGATAGTATCGGGTCGTGGTAGATAGACTGACCAAGTGTTTACACTTTATTTCGGTTAAATCGACAAGGAAGGCACCTACTTTGGCTAAGTTGTTTATGAAGTATACTGTTAGACTGCATAGGATTCCTAGTAGTATAGTTAGGGATACTTTGCTTAGTAGAGAATTCTGGAGGAATCTGCAAGAGGAGTTAGGTACAAAGCTTAAGATGAGTATGGCTTATCATCCATAAATAGATGGACAAACGAAAAAAAGTAACATGGTTCTTGAAGATTTGTTAAGAGCTTGTGTATTAGACTTTGAAGGGTCATAGGAAAACCATTTGCAATTAGTCGAGTTTTCCTATAAGAATAGTTACCAGACTGGTACAGGAACGACACCTTTCGAAGCACTACATGGAAGGCCATTCAAATCACTAGCATATTGGTTTGAGATGAGAGATAGATTGATTATTGGTCCAGATATAGTGGAAGTAGCTACAAAGAGAAGATTGAGTTAATCAAAGTAAGGATGAGGGAAGCTTAGTCTAGGTGGAAAAGTTACAAAGTCAATAGATGTAAGAAGTTAGAGTTCTTAGCTGGAGACCATGTTTTTGTCAAAGCATCATCGACGAAGGGTGTGGTACGGTTTGGAAAGTCAAGGAAATTGGCACCTAGTTTTATTGGACTGTTTTTTTATTATGGAGAGGATCGGGAAACTCGCTTAACGTATAGAATTACCATGCAGGTTAGCAGGATTAGGAACCAGAACCGACTATTGTTAGGAAACTAGTTCATGTTGTCGCTAGAGATGAGAAGTCCAGTGGAGTGACGATGAGAAGAACTGTACCTAGGAGACAGAGAACCAGATTAGAGACATTTATCATGAATTGTTTCGATGGTATGTTCCATATCTG
The DNA here is from genome assembly GCA_030765085.1 of Allium cepa. NCBI lineage: Eukaryota > Viridiplantae > Streptophyta > Magnoliopsida > Asparagales > Amaryllidaceae > Allium > Allium cepa. Next base: position 281,001,622 of record CM060934.1, on the reverse strand, counting down.
TGTTATATTTTGTTATGTTCTTTATTGTAATTTCGATGACGAAATTCTTTAAGGAAGGGGCCTGTAACACCACTAATTTTAGTTAACATCATTTAAGAGATTTAAATAGATAAATAAAATAAATTAATTTTCTTTGATAAGGAGAATGAGATTTGATAATTAAATTGGTCGTGCGTTAAGTAATCAATAATAAGATTGTTTAAAACATAGATAAGAAAAGGAATAATGAAAGGAGTAAAATAGGAATAGTTCATTATTTTCATATCCTAAAACCTACCTTTAGAATTATCCTTTCATTCCCATATAATCAAATACAAAGATAAAAAGAGGAATAGAAGAGGAAATCTAAAGCACTCAAAGGAAAAGGCTAGGGGGAATTAATCAACTACAAATCTCTTTATCCAATCTAAGGTGAATAATAACTAACCATCTCACTTTTATATGCTTGAATTCGAATTTATGACTATTTTTGAATTATTTTGTGATATTATGCCTATTATGATTGATTGCTTCATTATATAATTAAATGATGATTTATTAGATTTATATAAAATTAATTTGATAGGTTTCAAGGGTAGAAACCTAATTTATTATCTCCAAATGACTTGAAATTTTTATATGATGCATAAATTAATTTCAATTTTTTTTCGAGTTTATATGAATATTTTATGAATTTCTTAAGAAAAAAATTATTTCGATTTTTATTTATTGAATATAACTAAATAATGATTTGGCCTCTAAATTTTTGTATGTAAAAGAATATGTTAACTACGATTTTTGGGGGTTTTTCCTAAGTGGTTATGATTTTCTATAAATTTATTTAGCTAGAAAAACTATTGTTAATATTAATTAATAATATTATTCAGTGGGTTTGAAAATTGTTTTGGGGAAGGTAAACTGATCTTTAGGCGTTTTCAGAAAAGAAAATAAAAAGTATTTTGCTACCCAATAGAACGTTGGCAAAGGATAAGAGTTGGTGAAAAGAACCGTCTTTTTAAACAAAGAAATCGGTTTTAAGTTTATTTATGGCATGTCATTAACATCAAGGTTCAACATCCCTGTTAAAAGCTAATACCTGGTATCGTGCCTATATGTTTGGTATTTATATGAAATGATACATGTGATATCAACCTTGTAGATTTGTGATGCATCGATTTGTATAGAAGTCCGACATCAAGTTGTAGGGGTATATGTCTCTGGTTGTAGAGATTCGACACCGGAGAGTTTTGTTACTCTACATGATTCTTTTAAAAGTCTGACATCAATCTATAAGATCTGATAACTTCAAATATTAGAGGAATGCATCCCCACTATTTTAAACCTTACAATTCCTTGTCCCCTACATTTTTTTATCTATTTTAGCGGCGTAGATGTCGTATGTTTACGAATCCAATATCCTAGTTTTATAGGCTTGAAAGCCCTATTTATGCAAACTGAAAGCTAAGTTTTTATAGGTAGAACAACCTATATATTTTAGAAATTCGACAACCACATATTTGGCTTTATAGCCTTAAGTTTTACAAATCAGAATATTTGTTTAGTGGCTCCATATATCGATGCCTCTTGTTTATAAACTTAATTGCTTTACGTAAAGGCTTGACAGCCAAGTGTTTTAGAGGTTCGACAACCTCCTTTTTGATACCGAATATATAGAAAGATATTTCAAAGAAGATTATATTTTGGCATAATATTTTGATTAAGTAAAGGGGTATGTTATCCTTGTATTTGTAATATGATTTTAAAGGGTAAATCAATTACAAATACAATTGTTTTCAAGGAAATCAAAGGGCATTTTAGCCCAAGGGTTTGTAAGGAAATATTATTCTTGTCACCATTAGATAAATTGTTATAGGATATTTTGATTCATGGATTTAAAATACTAGATAGTGCAGGACTAGCGTAGCTTCATGCCCTATGCTTCAGTTGTTTGTCCCTATTTGATAAAGATCCATAATTCTAGTGTGTAAGGCTTTGTCAAGGGTAAAGATTAAAAGTAGATTTACACATAAAAGGAAACTTATAGCTCGGATAGGTTATTGGTTGGCCTGCAAAACCAATAGGTTCATGGTGACCTTAGGGAAAAACTATGAGTTGGACAAATAGTTAGAGTGACCCTACGAAAATTAGGTTTGGACGGACGGTCCAATTTCCTCCTAAAGTATTTGAAGGTTTTAGTATATCTGGTAAGCCCGATTCAGTCATAGAGGTTTGTAATAACCCTGGAAAAACTATTATGTAGGGTCAGATTGTCCACTGATTGAGATGGACTTGTTAGATTTACCCATGTTGCATGCATGCGTAGAATTGTTTTATGATATGTTCTAATTATTATAGTTGCAGGTGCACGATTTATGATTGACATATTTTCAGAAGATACTAGTGAGGGGAAACCTATTCTGCTCAGTAGTATGATCTCATTAGATATCTATTTGATTCGAGATGGTATATTAATATTCACACCAAACTTTTTATCTGACCCGAATTTTTTCTTTTTCCCTTAAACTCTGAGGTGCTCACTTGAGTATGCCGGGTTTATGGTTTCTAGGTTTTCAGGTTTGACGAATAAACTTCTGGAGACATGTAGGAGGCAAGCGTAGGAGCTTTATATTCCACTGTGTTGTTGTTTTATTTTATCTGAATGGATGCAATGTTAGATTGTATAATTGTCAATTCCTAGACTCTAATCAACTAAGAGGGCATCTTCATATGCCGATTTTGGAGTATTTTGTATTAATTATATTTTTTCTGAACCTGGGCAATGAATGGGACTATGTAATGAATATGAAAGTGGATTATGGATTTTTTGAAATTTTTATAATCATGTGCTTCTGATGTTAATGATACTAATAACTGATCTCATTTCGTCACCCGAAAATAATACCATTGATGGCTATAGCATCTGTATCGCTTATTTTCGAGCCTCAAAAAGGGAGATGTTACATTTACTAAGTGACATTTTGATGGAATAAGACTACGAAATAATGATGGAATGGACTCTAGACGTGAAGACAATCATCTACAACGAATTAAGAGAAAAATAAAGGAAATTTTGCTAAGTTCGTGGATTGGTACTAATCCACTGATGGATTGGTATCGATCCATCAAAAATACTGAATTCCCCTAGTTAAGTACAATGGATCTCTAGGCCAAGTTGAAGAAAAAGATGAGTTTTGGGTGTGGGAGATGGGTTGGTGCCGATTCATTGGAAATGTCATATTACCGCTGATGTTCAAGGATATTAAAGACTAAGGCATTTTGGAGCAATATTCAAGTATTTGGACCAAGGCTACAGATCGGTACCAATCCTTGGATGGATCGGTACCGATCTTTCAAGCATCAAGATTTGGCCCAGATTTGGCCTAATCTTTTCCCTAATATTTTGAATCAAATTGACCAGCAATTTGTAAAAATATCTAGAAAATCTAAAGGCCTTAAACTACCCGATTTAGTAATATATAGGCCCTTATCTCCAATGGAAAAGGGGTCTTCTTTTAGGAATACTATGGAAATTCTGCCCTTTTTGACCCTGAGGTTGAATATCAAGAATTTTTGTATAAATTGGTTGAACTAGTGCAAGCAAAGGGAGTAATACATCAGAGTAAATGTAGGTTAATGACTTGAAAACCCATTATAATAACTCTTGTCTCATTTTTACCTGATCTCTCTATTTCTTACTTTTTTATTTTATTAATATACTTTTGTATCCATTAGAGGCGTTAGAAAAAATTAAGGCTAATATTTTTTAGTGCTTTGATTGAGAAATTGAAGATCAGGCCCAAATTCAATTTTCTACTTAGATTTATAAAAATCCAAAGAGACCCGACAAAATATAGGACCTAAGATGAGTTGAGGTAAGGAGATGATAGAAGAAGAGATTGCTAGAAAAAGATGGCAGAAGTTGATGGATCTACTTGCTCTTTAATAGAGTTTTGTGACGAAACTACAGTTGGATGCAATAGTGTCTGTGGTGGATAAGAAGATGGAAGCAGCACAACAAGTTATTATGGTGGAGAATAAGAACAATTTGCGTTATTGAAGTAACCATTACAAGGCAAAGGATCTTTCCCTAGAGATCATGGAGGTATAGAATGTTGTCCATCTGGATTAATTTAATGTGTTAATAGTTACATATTATGAAAGGAACCAACAAATGATGAAAGGAAACAACTTAAAAGAAATGGAGTTGGAAATTGGATCCCTCGGTTGATCGGTACCAATCTATTATGAATCAAACTTGATGAATTAAGAGGAGAGAAAGGTGGTGATGAAGCTAATGAACGTGCTGTTGATGACACCTATCGAGCTGCCAGTCTTGTAGATGGAAGAAAATCCAAGGGAGATGCTCACATAGGATGTAGCCTGGATCAACGTCATAAAAGGATAAAACGAATGGATTCCCAAGAGCTAAGGATGCGTAGGCAATATGGTGATATCTATGACCATTCAGGTAGTGGTAGTAATGGTCGTTCGTGCAATTGAACATAGATTGATGCACGCAATGACCACTGTTTTGGTTGAAAGGAATACATTGATGAACTAATAACTAAAACACCCTAGAGATTTCTTCAGTAGAATAAGTAGGAAGATAACTGGAATATCTGTTATAAGTTGAATAAGGATGAAGGTAGATATTAATGAAAGGGCAGAAAAGTGGCCCACCTTCTAGGGCTAAAATGTTGATATTTTATGTCAACCTCGGAATTATAGTGGATTTTTGAAGGTCTCGAATTGACTGGTAATCAAAGATTTGTTATCTGTTCAGTATAATAAATATAACATACAAGTATGAAAGGGAAACAAGATTTATACTAGTTTGATTCTTACTGAACCTAATAAATTATTAGGGTTTGTGATTTTTATTGATTTCATAAAGAATACAAGGTTGAATGCAAAATAATATATTTTCACGCTTTCAAAGAGAATCTCTCTCCCGCTTCTCAATTGTAAGAGAAGATATATTTATAGCTGAAAACTGTTAATGTCACCTTATTAATGTATTTGAGGTAGACGGCTGCGATGATCTATGAGATCTATCATTGATTGTGAAATATTCATCTTGCAATTGGTGCTTTAATTGAATCAAATGAGATTTTATAACTAATTTAGGATCTTTTAAATTGAATTTAATTGAGAGATTTATGAATCTTTATATGTGTTGGTGCAAATTTTCATTACTGACACCCTAAAGTCTGAGGGTATAGCTTCGGAAACGAGTTGGAATATTGGACTCAACGAAGAGATTGCCGAGACATGACATAATTTAATTCAGGTTATGGAATGTTGGACCATAAGTCAAGATAACGAATGCAGAGAAGGTAGACTGTAGAAAGGAAGTAACTCTAAGACTTTTACGGTGGTTCAGGCCAAAACTCCCTACATTCGTTGTCCTTTCCTCATTTAGTTGCTCTTATCTAGCCAAGAGGCATGTTACATTGAGTTTGTGCATTTCCGCTATTAGTGAGTTTTTAAGAAAGGCTCTAATATAGGAAAGCACAATTTTTTTATGTCTTAATTCTCTTTATGCTAGAGATCCCTATGCCATGGGATTGCCACCTATTTATAGCCAATATGTCATGGCACCATTGGTGCAGAGCCTTCTCCCTGGATCAATGACTTGGCTTGCTATGCACGGTTTAGATGTGAATGCTTCTCATCATCCGATTGGGTGCTTTTTGATGTGGATTGTTGGCGTGATGCTTTTTATATATAACTACGGATATCTTTTGTTCATCATAACCGTTGCTTTCGGCCTGGGCTTTCTGAGCCGATGATTGCCGACACTTGCTGAAATACTTTTGGTTCTGGCAATTGCTGCACTTGATTTAGCTTCTTGTCTTAGCTGGATGATGATCTTGACCAAAATTGACACTTTGACTAATGCTATTAGACTATATATTTTTGGATATTAAGTCGAGTGCTTAAGCTCTTGTTGGAAACCAGCGATGGGTCCTAGAATTACAAGCCAGGATATCTTCCTTTTAAATATTCGAAATTTTTTCTTTGTAGAAATTATGGTGTAACACATGCCTCTCAAATTTCACTTCATATGGTTGATATGAGGTGGACCTTGGAAAGAATAGCGTCATACCAGGTTTAATACTTAGCTTGTTTGCTTTGTTCCATCTTGAGGTTGATTCTGAGCTTTCGGGCAAAGTGGCATTCTAAGGAATTTCGAAAGCACCGTTTTATCTAGACAACTTATAAAGATCTAACCTTATTTAGAGGGTTTTGAAAAAAAATTGAAATTTAACCTCGTCTAGAGTCTTTTGAGAAATTGAAATTAGTGCCTAGAGGTGAAAAATACTTCGATATCACGCTTTAGTCATCTAGAGCTGGTTTTGCATAGAAACTGGGTTCGAAAGCTAATAATGGAAGTATAATGCCTACGTTTGTACATTATTATGAGAAAACTAGGCTATCTTACTTGAAATCAAATTTCAATTTTAGACCGAAAGACATGATTTTAGCCTGACCGTGAGGTCTAAATTTTTGAAAGCGTGTTTGTCACTTGAAGCCATCTAGACTAAGCTATAAGCGAAATTGTTTGAGCCTCAAGAGGAGAAATCTAATTTGAGTCTATAAGGTCAAAAAAATTTGAAAGCGTGCTTGTCACTTGAAGCTTTCTAGACTAAGTGATAAGCGAAATTGTTTGAGTGCCGATAGATGAAATCTAATTTGAGATCTTGAGGTCAATTTTTTTTTTGAAATCATGCTTATCACTTGAACCTATCTAGACAAAGTGATAAGCGAAATTGTTTAAGCGCCGAGAGGCATAATCTAATTTGAGACCATGAGGTCAAAACTTTTATTTAAAATTGTAATTATCACTTGAAGCCATCTAGACTAAGGGATAAGCGAAATTGTTTGAGTGCCAAGAGGCTAAATCTAAAATGAGACAATGAGGTCAAAACCCTTTGTTTTTAAATTGTTCTTATCACCTGAAGCCATCTAGACTAAGTGATAAGCAAAATTGTTTCAGCCCCAAGAGGAAAAATCTAATTTAAGACTCTGAGGTCAATACTTTTGAAATCATGCTTATCGCTTAAAGCCATCTTGGCTAAGTAATAAGCGAAATTGTTTCAGTGTTAAGAGGTGAAGGTTAAACTGGGTCGTAAGGTTATAGAGATACTTGGCTTGTGAGACTTATGAAATGGGAAGCTGAGATCTGCTTTTGAAAAGATGGGTCTTGATCTTGCATTAAGTCCTTGTGATAATTGTCATGATTCTATTGGTCTTTTTGAAAAAGCGTTTACTTTTTCTCCATTCTATGGTGATTCGCTGCAACACTCATTCTATGGTTAAGATCCAACTGTCTAGGTAATGTACATCATTGGTTCAGGGGTTTAAATAAACCTTTTTCTTTTCTTTTCTTTTTATCATATTATCAACAGCCACTCCCCATTAAAGCTTTGAAGTCTTCACAAATTGCCACAGATTTTTGACTCAAATAGTTAGTCCTTGATCCTTTCTGATGATTTCACTGTTCTTTACTACCATCAATATTTGCGAGCATTTTCTTTTCTAAATTTACATAAAAAATTAGTTGTGATTATTACCATTATACTAATGTTCGATTTAGATTTGAGATACCATTCGATTGGTGAAGCCATAATGCATGTCACTTATAGATTAAGATTTTGTCTCTAAATCGAATCTTTCATTATCTTAGGTCGATAGTTGGTTATTTGGGGAAATCCGAAATTTTGAATTTGAGCTGAAAGACTGGATTTTAGGCTTAATCCTCCTTTGAACTACAAGACTCTTAACCTTTCTGGTAGAAGTTTCAAAATTTCTATTGAATTGTTAGCTTATTGTTGGCCTTTTCTAGATCTTTAGATGGATAAACCAATGATTGATCAAAAGGAATTGGAGAATTGGATTGAGAGCTAATGAATTGAGGGAGTCGAGATCAGGGCTCCTGGTTCGAATGACGATTGGATTGAACCCCCTAACGGGTTCTTTACTTGGACATTAGAGCATATAGCAAATGGACTATTGCTTCCCTTTGCCCCTTTATTTATCAATATTCTAAAATTTTATGGACTTAATCCAATTAAGCTTGGAGTTGTCTCCCCATCCGCTTTAGAAATTTTACGTTGGAAGAAAGGGTACCAAAGTATGACCACTTTCGAAATCCATTAATTGTATAATCTACATAAGTCACTGAGTAACTCACCGGTTCTCCCGTATTTTCTTCGATTCTGGAAGAAAATGCCTTGGATCAAGCCACTTTACAAAGTGATAGCTACCCATTGGTTTTATGTGAGGACAGATAATCCCCCAATCATCACCAAGTTACTAGAGGTTTATAAGTTTTCAAACCCTTCTCGTCTAAAATGCTCTTGCTTCTAAGCATTGAGCATACCATTCTTTAATAACCTCCCTATGCTAAATGTGGAAGGGATAAGACCCTGACCCTCAAGGATCTTTATGACGCTAAGCATGAGGAGGTGATGAAAATCCCAGAAAGGGAGAGACTAAAAGCACATAGCCTTTACCGAGGCCAATTTCAGGGTTTGGGGCTACTGTCATCTTCTACTAAGTTTCGTGGATACAATTATTCTTTATTTGACCATATTCTCAGATATGGTTGATTTTGTGATTTTGAAGAGCTCATGCATTTTGACCCTAAAAATACAGAGGCTGAAAAACCAGATGTTGTTCCCAATGATAAACCTTGGTTTTAGTTATGGGTATTTTAGGAAGTTACTTTTATGGAATATAAACTTTCTCGTCTAACCTATTTTCTCTTTTTATATGGTGGTGTCTTCTGATGATGTGCTCGAAATTAGTGCATTGCTTATCAATAAACCATCTTATTCCATTCTTACTCAACCAAAACTAGTTTCAAAGGATCCTGCCAAAGCTAAGAAACTGAGGAAACACAATATAATTCCTCCTACTGAAACCACCACTACCTCGGACACCCTAGCGTTAGCTCATTCTTTGAGGGCCTAGGTGAACTCGGTGGTCGAAGTGACTTGTTCCACTATTGATGCCCACTTCTCTAAGGTTGTTGGGAACTCTCAAGTGGAGTTGGCTGATGATATGGGCAGCTTTGAAAGGATTATGAATGTGGGGATGGAGGATCATCTCAGGGTACAAACTTACTTTTTACTTATGAAATACCTATCTCTTTAGATTTCATATACACCTCTTATCTTCATGTCTATCTAACTTCTTGGTTCTGTGTCAAGGGTTCCAAAATCTCATGGGAGAATTGGAAAGGGCTGGGATTATTGAGACACAACTTGCCGAATTCAAGGAGAAGGATGAGAAGGATGCTCAAATCGAGAGAGAAAAGGATCATCGGGAACCGAGGACATTTGAGACTAGAATCACTTATTTGGAGAAAGCTTTAAAAGATCTGGAGTTCAAGCATCAAGAGACCAAGGATTAATTAGTAGAAGCTCTAGAGAGGATTACGGCCCTGGTTACTAGGGATGAGGCCAAAAATATAGTTGTCACTGAAGCCTTCAAAATTATTTATAATGCTTATGAATATATCCGAGACAATGGCATGGTACTTTCTATTAGCTTTAATCCTAATAGTAAGAAGATTGAGAAAGCTTCACCCAGAGATATGAGAAAGCATGAGCTTCAATATGTGCCGGGTCCTCGATAGTAGTAGAGGTGAATGTTGATAGAGAAGAGGTACGCCATCATTCTAAATCCCAGAAATCTCATGATAATGTTTAAAATCTTAGTTAATGTAACGATTCGAATTTTTCGCGTTCGAAAATCAACATCCATACTTTACATTGTACTCGAATGTCGCAGATTCGACCGTTCAAATTCGAGTCGCCGGAGCTTATAACACATTAAGTAAATAACACAGCGGAAGAAAAATGAATGATACATATCATATACATTTGAGATACAACATTTGATACAATAACTGATACAACATGAATGGTACAATAGAAAGATACAATAGATATCAGAGTTATGGTACAAGATAACAGCAGCGGAAATAAAAGGTAACACAACAGCGGAACAGAATCTCCAATATAGTCTTCAAGGTAGAACTCCAGAACCGCAACTCCATCTCCTTAACCAATCCAGAAATAGCAAGAACTCCCAAATCAAGATGAAGAGAAGCAACTCGATCCAATTGCGATTGCCAAATCCTAAGGCTTGAAAGCTATCGAATCTACACCTACTACTGATTATCTGAAAACCCAACTCTAGACTGCCCGTGTGGGAAAATAGTGGGCACCCAGAGTTTAGGAAAGGAACAATAAACTCCAGGTCAGTCATAGGACTGGTATGAGCAAACAAAAACATTTGGTCTTTTAAAACAGACAAAAGAATTTAAATTTGAAATCCGCAATGCTTTTTAGAAAATGAAACTACCATATGGCCTCCCGGCACACACACAATGCAAACGCACACATGGGGGAGATTTCTCCTTATGATAGTCAAATATGCTTGATACGAGAAAATTTTCTTTGATATTATTACTAGTGCATACTGGAAAATCTTTCGAAAGTATAATATAAATCCTAGCCAGCATAGGTACCATGATACTATGCCTACTATAGCTGCCATGTTAAATGGCAGGTTCTACAACTAAAACCGTACAAGGCACGTAATTGAAGAATGGATTTCCAACAAATGGTCAGGCTAAGGAACTTCCTACTGCCACATGGGATCGCCTCTGGCGGGACGTCCCGAGAACTAATGTTACGGTTAGATCTCTGCCAACACAAGGCCGGGTTACCTCTGTAACTAGGTAACTACTACACGAATATGCCATCCCCCGGTCCTTTGGGACCTTTATCCGAGGCGCCTCTAAGCAACAACCACACAGTAAATGAGATTGGAGCAACCACATGAGTAAGTATCTGGGCTCCATACCATAATACCACCCTTTACCAGAAGGGAATGACATACCCTAAAGGGCGCGACCCTCATAACCTTGCCGCATCTTTCCTGTTTCGACCATTTCCGGGGAGTGAGGTCCTGATGCAGTCTCGTCCACAAAGCTACGCTTTGGCACAAAGCCATGCTTTGGGTCAACAGATAACCAAAGCAATGATCACAAAGATAAATGATCAAACAAATGATCATATCACAAATGATCAACCAATGATCATCACACAGCAGCACTCAGCATGCCACATTACCAAATTGGGAATATACCACCGATAAATATCAACTACATAACCTCTGAGCTCGTACGTCTCAGAGAAGGGTGTTAAGCTAAGAGAATAAATTCTCCGCCACCAAGCAGAAATGTATTTGATAGAGATCGGTTAATATCTCAAAGTGTAATGTCGGACATACAACCATACAAGTCTGTCCCGGGTTCGAACAGAACCGAAGGCACTTCCGAAGAAGCCCTTGCAAATCCGGGTATCCACAATCCCGATCGGACTTTCCATCACTTAGGGAATCTCTATACCAGGAGCTACCCAGTGCAGAGACAATCGATAGGTCATCCTATCGTTCTTGCAAACACCCGGTCTTCACCACCGGTCTTCAATGCTATCCATAACGACGTATCACATATTCGGAATGGGCTATATGACACAAAGATCCTCTCCCGGCTAAACCGAATAGTGAGCGCAATATTTAAAAACATATGGATATGGGATCTCAGTTAAGTCACAACTTAAAACTCAAAACCTTTCATCAAATGGTTAAAACAAATTACCATTTACAAATCTTTTTAAATAAAAAGATTTATTTCAAAACCTTTAATGGTTTAAACAATTTCCACATTTAAATATTTTAAAGAAAAGATTATCTTAAAGATCCCCTTTTAATCTTATAACAAAGATCACTAACAAAGATTTATTTCTAGCCTTTCAAAACAATTCCATTTTTAATTGGATTAACTCATTAGCCTTTAAATAAAAGAGTTATTTCATAGCTTTCAAAATAATTTCCAAAGATTCATTCATAACTTGGAAAACTTATATTTCAATTCAAACTTGAAATTTCCTATGAATTTGAAATTCATTTCTTATGAGAAAGCTATTTGCATTTTGAAACAACAGTTTTATTTCGAAAAACCCAATTTCAATTTCACGAGTTAGAGCCTTTCAAATATAAATTTGGATTACATTCAAATTCCTAAACCAATAGGATTCAATTTCAAATCTTGAATTTAAATTCAAATCAAACTATTTAAAATTTCAAAACTTAAACCATTTATTAAAATTCCCTTTTCAAAGCTTTTCACTTTTAACATACTTCCCTTTCAAAACCGTTTAAATTCAAAAATCCAACTTTTTAAAACTATTTCAAAAATCTGTGACTTAACCGATTTCCACGTGTAATCCGTATTTGTGTGTGTATAGTGTGGTCCAGGGGCTTAACACAATAGTGCACAACATCAATCAGCACAGATTCAAATACAGCAATATATCTGATAAGCGATATAAATTATAACGCTTATATTTGATAAGCGGTACAAACCAATTGCAACGCTTATTTTTCATTCATAGATCACAGGTACATGTATCACAGAAAATAAATTACAGTAAACATAGCTCAAATCAAACAAAGCATCACAGTTAGGGATATCAAACAATTCAATCATTCAATAGAATCCAAACGTCTATAAACAATATCAATTAATTATCTGATTAATTTAAATCAAATTAGCCACAAATCTTAGTTCATTAATGTTAATTAATTACAAACCACCTTAATTAATTATTCTTAATTAACTACAATAACTAATTAATTCTTAATTAATAATCAACTCTTAATTAATTCCATTAATTAATATTTAATTACTAATTACTTAATTCCCTAATTATCAATTTAATTAAGTGTTAATTAAAATCTTAATTAATCCTTAATCCCTCAAATTAATCAATCTTTAGTCATTCATTAAAATCAACTTAATAATTCTTCATTACCCATTAATTAATCTTAATTCATCAATCTCAATCATTACTAAGTTAATTTAAAAGCTCTTAATTATTTGATTTATTGACCTAATTATTAATTAATTAAATTAATTAATTACAAACTTAATTACCTTGATCAAATAATGGATTATTAAGTTCAAATAATTTTTATGAAAATCATTAATCTCATCAATGATTAAATTATTATCAAAGTAATTAAAAAAAACAATTTGCTTTCATCTAAATTCCATTTAAACTAAAATGAAAACAAGTTTAAACTTAAACAAGGTTTAAGTACTCCAAAGCCCTTTTAAATTTCAGTTAAAAGAATTGTCTAAGGTAAATTTTAAACAATGGTTTAACCCAAAATCCACAAAATTATATTATACTTTTAAACATTCAAGTGATTTTGAAACATTAAATTTCAAAATCTTATTTATATTACAACTAAAATTTAAATTGTGTTTCAGTTTAAGATTCAAAAAAAAAAATTAAATTTAAAATCATGTTTTTTTAAATTCCACTTCAGGTTTATAAAACATATGCTATAAACACTGAAATATTTAAACTTGACTATAACATTGAATTTATCAACTTATTCCCCTTTTTTAAAACTTTCAAAATTCAAACTTAAATTTTTGATCCAGGGTCCCAAATCCAGATTTCAACTTAAATTTAAATCATATTTTAAAATCCTGTTTTCAGATCAATGCATAAAATACTGCCCAGATTTATTATCTATTAAACACTTTATTTTATTTATGCAAATTTATTCAAAACCTGGAATTCAAATTCATTTGAATTCATGATTTAAACTTAGTTTCAAATTTTAGTTTACATATAAACTTTGCTTCTAAATTTTTTTTTAAAACTGCAACAGGTTCTCTGTTTTATTTTAAACCTGTAAGAATTTGCTACCCGAGCCAACCTTGTATTCACTTCGAGTCAAAACTATATTTGCTTCGAGCAAATCCCAGTATACTTCGAGTTTTCCTTCCAAAAATCCCGAGACAAAACCCTGTAACCATCAGCTCTTCACACATATGCACACTCCTCCTGTGCACCACCTAACCATCTCCGGCCACATCTGCCATCATCTCTGGCCATCTCCTCATCGATCAGTCAACCCACATCACAACTGAGCATTCAAAAGCCAAGAATTCAACTTGAATTTAAATTCAAGTTTTAAATCCCAAAACCTGGAAATCTTTCCCCCTCTTCAACGTCTAACCTGTCAACACCCATTTCTCCCAACTCCGGCCACCATTACCGACCAAACTCCGGCGACCACTCCATCAACCCACCATCTATCATTACCCAAAACAGTTTTGAACTCGATGCATTATTGAAGCCACAGCAATAAATTTTCTTATGCCCAGGTAAAACTAGGTCAACTTCTGACATTTTCAATTCTCTTCACCAAAAATTCATTTGTATTTCAAATTGGCATTTTACCTATAATCTATGATAGATAAACTATCTCCAGAAGCAAATTCACTCAGATCAATTGCAAGCTTCAATTTATTTTGACCAAATTGTAAAACACAGTGTTGGGACTGCATTTTGTATTTAACACTGTAAATTTTAATTTTTTTTTTAAAATTCAAATATTAGTTTAAGTATTCAATTCATACTCTTGAATTAATGAAACAGGATGATCAAATTTCTATTTACAAAAATTTGTTCTGTAACACTTTGACTTCCAGAGTTAATTACAAAGTCTTTATATCCCTTTTTTTTTCTTCTTATTAATACAGTTTTTAAACTCTAACCTATTTTGCATAACATACTATATTTATATCTTAAACTATAACAGGGATTTGAGTATGGTATCAAGATTTTTGAACTGAATCCTGGACAACAAGATCACATACTCAACTGCATACATACATTCAGTATAAAAAAAAAATGAACTTAAATTATAACATGCAAACATACTTATTCCAGAGATAAACAAGCAACTAATTTCTACTTGAGTTTATTTAGTAAAAATTGTTACTCACAGGCATTTCAAAACAGAGAAGGAGAAATTTGCTCACCTTATTTGTTGAAGGCAGAGACCAGAGAATGTAAAGCCTGGAATTGCTTTTGTTGTTGAATTTAAGTCCTGCTTTTGGTTTTTAAAACTGCTCATTTGAAGCTTGGTGAAGTTGTTTGAATCTGAATTGCTTTCTAGTTGAATCTGCATTTAATTTTTTTATTTTCAACTGCTTTTAAATTTATACTTTAATACTGATTTAAAATATGAATTCAAGTTTTTAAGAAAAATTTACTTATCTTAATTTAATCCCAAAGGAAACTGCCCTGCTCCATCTTCTATTTGTTTTGTTTGAGATCATCTTGAACTAGAATATTTTGCTTAAATCTTGATCTGGACTGATCAAGTTGAGTTGCTGGCTTGCTGTAAACCTTAGTTGTTGGAGCTTTAAACTTATTTCTAAAAGAAATACATGCATGTTGGCTGGTGATATCTGCCTGGATATTTCCAGATTTTCTTGTTTCAGATATTGCATGCAGGCTTGATTTTGAAAACATTGCATACTTTTAGATTTGTTGAAGCTTTGAGCTTGACTACTTTGCCCAACTTTGATTTTCCTAGTTTCCATTTAATTTTGTTGATCTGATTTGTTTCCAGGTTGCATGCTTGAAAAACTGTTTTGAACTTCCTTTTTTTTTTCTGATCTTTGAAATGCTTTGAATTCTTGAATTTGTTTCTTTGAACTTGCATGTTTCCCCCAGGCTTTGAAATTGCTCCAAGGCTAAAGCTTCCAGATTTTCATTTGCATTGAGTTTTGATTTCAGGTTGCTTTTAACTTGAAACTGAAGCTTGTTAATCTTGTTGTTGATTTTCCTTTATTTTGAATTGCTTGCATTATTCTTGCATAGGCTTCAGTTTCCAGGTAAAAACCTTTGCTTCACGATTTTGATCTTTGCTTTGTTTATCTTTTTTTCTTCTTCTGAAAGCTTGCATTTGTTTGTTTGGGGAGGTTCAAATCCTCAGATTTGCTGAGATATCAATGGATTGCATTATGGGGAAATGAAAAGTTTCTATAATTTTTTTAATCTTATTATTTAATTCAATTTGATTGTATGAAGGCCATTTGTAAAGAGATATCATAACTCTAGATTTTGCTAACTCCTTTACTCCAAATCCATGTGCATGTTTACTTCTTTATGTATATGTTTTACATTTAGATTTTTAAAGACAAAAGGAATTTTTAAATAAATTTTATGCCATATTTTCTTTGTAAATGAATACACCTTTTATTTCATTTGTATGTGCATATACAATGTTAAAAGAATTTAACCAATATTTCATATATATACACATTTTGTTTTTATTAATTTCAAAGAAAGAAATGATTTTAACCAATTATGTTTTTAATATATAAACACATATATAATAGTATTTAGTTCTAAACAATTGTTCTAAAATCATTTGTATCCAATTCAAAATACAACTTTTAAATCCAACTAATTTGATAAAAATATTGATTATTGAATTTTCAATTAAAAGTTCCATTTTAAAATACATACTTTTTTTTTATCTCTAAGCCTTTAAATTCTATTTACAATATAATTTAATCTTAGAATCTCCAAATTTCAAGTCAATTCAATTTTTTATATTTACTTATAATCAAATTCCTATTTAAAATCTAAAATTTTAAATTTATTCTGAAATACTTTAATTAATTCACAAATAATCCCACAATTTTATTATAAAATTCACTTAAATTATCAATTTAAATTTAATTAAAAATTGGGATCGTTACAGATTTCCCTCCTTAAATAAATTTCGTCCTCGAAATTTGCAAGGAAGACGAGAAGAAAAAAAAAATTGATGAAAGATAGGGAGATATCTTTCCGAATCAAACCGGATATCAGTTCTGTATTTGGCTTACCAAATCAGAATATCGACAATATGAGAACAAACTCATACAATATTTCACAAGATATTTGGGTCAATCGGTCTACGAATATAAGAGGGCATTGATTAGCTTGAAGTGGTAACTAATCGTTCGTAGAATATATCGGATCCCAGAGAATAGATGGATGGATTCAATCTTTTACAATTTCTTAAACGCTGGGTATGGATTCCAAATTCAGGTCGGAATACTCCAAAGTATATACCAATTTATACCTCTTCAGACTTGATATACACAAGAAATTACGATTTGGTTTTAACCGATATCGTTTTATTAATACAATTCAATTTAGCCTTAATTTAAAATTTCCAATTTATTTAATTTAAATTTTCAATTTCAAATTTATTAGAGTTTAGATCGAAAAGCTGATAAGAAAACGATGAAGACGAAAGAAGGATTTTCTACAACGATTTGTAGGGCTACCATCACATTGAAACTTTTTTCCGGAGCTGTCACAAAGATATCGAAAGAACTTAGAATCGAATCAAAGGAGATTGAGAAGAAAGTTGTTTCCACTGTTGCAGGGTATTGACCATTTGTAGTGGTATTCCCCTGTCCCCTATCTCATCCTCTTCTCGCACTCATACTTACTATCGGTGAATAGTAAGAGAATTTACTGAGGCATTCGGACGGATATCTTGAGGATAACTCATTCTAGGGTATACTTCACCCTATCTCTAATGAGCTACTTAATGTTTTATACTCCTGAGCTAAAGTTTTAACCTTCAGCTCTGATACCAAATGTAACGATTCGAATTTTTCGCGTTCGAAAATCAACATCCATACTTTACATTGTACTCGAATGTCGCAGATTCGACCGTTCAAATTCGAGTCGCCGGAGCTTATAACACATTAAGTAAATAACACAGCGGAAGAAAAATGAATGATACATATCATATACATTTGAGATACAACATTTGATACAATAACTGATACAACATGAATGGTACAATAGAAAGATACAATAGATATCAGAGTTATGGTACAAGATAACAGCAGCGGAAATAAAAGGTAACACAACAGCGGAACAGAATCTCCAATATAGTCTTCAAGGTAGAACTCCAGAACCGCAACTCCATCTCCTTAACCAATCCAGAAATAGCAAGAACTCCCAAATCAAGATGAAGAGAAGCAACTCGATCCAATTGCGATTGCCAAATCCTAAGGCTTGAAAGCTATCGAATCTACACCTACTACTGATTATCTGAAAACCCAACTCTAGACTGCCCGTGTGGGAAAATAGTGGGCACCCAGAGTTTAGGAAAGGAACAATAAACTCCAGGTCAGTCATAGGACTGGTATGAGCAAACAAAAACATTTGGTCTTTTAAAACAGACAAAAGAATTTAAATTTGAAATCCGCAATGCTTTTTAGAAAATGAAACTACCATATGGCCTCCCGGCACACACACAATGCAAACGCACACATGGGGGAGATTTCTCCTTATGATAGTCAAATATGCTTGATACGAGAAAATTTTCTTTGATATTATTACTAGTGCATACTGGAAAATCTTTCAAAAGTATAATATAAATCCTAGCCAGCATAGGTACCATGATACTATGCCTACTATAGCTGCCATGTTAAATGGCAGGTTCTACAACTAAAACCGTACAAGGCACGTAATTGAAGAATGGATTTCCAACAAATGGTCAGGCTAAGGAACTTCCTACTGCCACATGGGATCGCCTCTGGCGGGACGTCCCGAGAACTAATGTTACGGTTAGATCTCTGCCAACACAAGGCCGGGTTACCTCTGTAACTAGGTAACTACTACACGAATATGCCATCCCCCGGTCCTTTGGGACCTTTATCCGAGGCGCCTCTAAGCAACAACCACACAGTAAATGAGATTGGAGCAACCACATGAGTAAGTATCTGGGCTCCATACCATAATACCACCCTTTACCAGAAGGGAATGACATACCCTAAAGGGCGCGACCCTCATAACCTTGCCGCATCTTTCCTGTTTCGACCATTTCCGGGGAGTGAGGTCCTGATGCAGTCTCGTCCACAAAGCTACGCTTTGGCACAAAGCCATGCTTTGGGTCAACAGATAACCAAAGCAATGATCACAAAGATAAATGATCAAACAAATGATCATATCACAAATGATCAACCAATGATCATCACACAGCAGCACTCAGCATGCCACATTACCAAATTGGGAATATACCACCGATAAATATCAACTACATAACCTCTGAGCTCGTACGTCTCAGAGAAGGGTGTTAAGCTAAGAGAATAAATTCTCCGCCACCAAGCAGAAATGTATTTGATAGAGATCGGTTAATATCTCAAAGTGTAATGTCGGACATACAACCATACAAGTCTGTCCCGGGTTCGAACAGAACCGAAGGCACTTCCGAAGAAGCCCTTGCAAATCCGGGTATCCACAATCCCGATCGGACTTTCCATCACTTAGGGAATCTCTATACCAGGAGCTACCCAGTGCAGAGACAATCGATAGGTCATCCTATCGTTCTTGCAAACACCCGGTCTTCACCACCGGTCTTCAATGCTATCCATAACGACGTATCACATATTCGGAATGGGCTATATGACACAAAGGTCCTCTCCCGGCTAAACCGAATAGTGAGCGCAATATTTAAAAACATATGGATATGGGATCTCAGTTAAGTCACAACTTAAAACTCAAAACCTTTCATCAAATGGTTAAAACAAATTACCATTTACAAATCTTTTTAAATAAAAAATTTATTTCAAAACCTTTAATGGTTTAAACAATTTCCACATTTAAATATTTTAAAGAAAAGATTATCTTAAAGATCCCCTTTTAATCTTATAACAAAGATCACTAACAAAGATTTATTTCTAGCCTTTCAAAACAATTCCATTTTTAATTGGATTAACTCATTAGCCTTTAAATAAAAGAGTTATTTCATAGCTTTCAAAATAATTTCCAAAGATTCATTCATAACTTGGAAAACTTATATTTCAATTCAAACTTGAAATTTCCTATGAATTTGAAATTCATTTCTTATGAGAAAGCTATTTGCATTTTGAAACAACAGTTTTATTTCGAAAAACCCAATTTCAATTTCACGAGTTAGAGCCTTTCAAATATAAATTTGGATTACATTCAAATTCCTAAACCAATAGGATTCAATTTCAAATCTTGAATTTAAATTCAAATCAAACTATTTAAAATTTCAAAACTTAAACCATTTATTAAAATTCCCTTTTCAAAGCTTTTCACTTTTAACATACTTCCCTTTCAAAACCGTTTAAATTCAAAAATCCAACTTTTTAAAACTATTTCAAAAATCTGTGACTTAACCGATTTCCACGTGCAATCCGTATTTGTGTGTGTATAGTGTGGTCCAGGGGCTTAACACAATAGTGCACAACATCAATCAGCACAGATTCAAATACAGCAATATATCTGATAAGCGATATAAATTATAACGCTTATATTTGATAAGCGGTACAAACCAATTGCAACGCTTATTTTTCATTCATAGATCACAGGTACATGTATCACAGAAAATAAATTACAGTAAACATAGCTCAAATCAAACAAAGCATCACAGTTAGGGATATCAAACAATTCAATCATTCAATAGAATCCAAACGTCTATAAACAATATCAATTAATTATCTGATTAATTTAAATCAAATTAGCCACAAATCTTAGTTCATTAATGTTAATTAATTACAAACCACCTTAATTAATTATTCTTAATTAACTACAATAACTAATTAATTCTTAATTAATAATCAACTCTTAATTAATTCCATTAATTAATATTTAATTACTAATTACTTAATTCCCTAATTATCAATTTAATTAAGTGTTAATTAAAATCTTAATTAATCCTTAATCCCTCAAATTAATCAATCTTTAGTCATTCATTAAAATCAACTTAATAATTCTTCATTACCCATTAATTAATCTTAATTCATCAATCTCAATCATTACTAAGTTAATTTAAAAGCTCTTAATTATTTGATTTATTGACCTAATTATTAATTAATTAAATTAATTAATTACAAACTTAATTACCTTGATCAAATAATGGATTATTAAGTTCAAATAATTTTTATGAAAATCATTAATCTCATCAATGATTAAATTATTATCAAAGTAATTAAAAAAAAACAATTTGCTTTCATCTAAATTCCATTTAAACTAAAATGAAAACAAGTTTAAACTTAAACAAGGTTTAAGTACTCCAAAGCCCTTTTAAATTTCAGTTAAAAGAATTGTCTAAGGTAAATTTTAAACAATGGTTTAACCCAAAATCCACAAAATTATATTATACTTTTAAACATTCAAGTGATTTTGAAACATTAAATTTCAAAATCTTATTTATATTACAACTAAAATTTAAATTGTGTTTCAGTTTAAGATTCAAAAAAAAAAATTAAATTTAAAATCATGTTTTTTTAAATTCCACTTCAGGTTTATAAAACATATGCTATAAACACTGAAATATTTAAACTTGACTATAACATTGAATTTATCAACTTATTCCCCTTTTTTAAAACTTTCAAAATTCAAACTTAAATTTTTGATCCAGGGTCCCAAATCCAGATTTCAACTTAAATTTAAATCATATTTTAAAATCCTGTTTTCAGATCAATGCATAAAATACTGCCCAGATTTATTATCTATTGAACACTTTATTTTATTTATGCAAATTTATTCAAAACCTGGAATTCAAATTCATTTGAATTCATGATTTAAACTTAGTTTCAAATTTTAGTTTACATATAAACTTTGCTTCTAAATTTTTTTTTTAAAACTGCAACAGGTTCTCTGTTTTATTTTAAACCTGTAAGAATTTGCTACCCGAGCCAACCTTGTATTCACTTCGAGTCAAAACTATATTTGCTTCGAGCAAATCCCAGTATACTTCGAGTTTTCCTTCCAAAAATCCCGAGACAAAACCCTGTAACCATCAGCTCTTCACACATATGCACACTCCTCCTGTGCACCACCTAACCATCTCCGGCCACATCTGCCATCATCTCTGGCCATCTCCTCATCGATCAGTCAACCCACATCACAACTGAGCATTCAAAAGCCAAGAATTCAACTTGAATTTAAATTCAAGTTTTAAATCCCAAAACCTGGAAATCTTTCCCCCTCTTCAATGTCTAACCTGTCAACACCCATTTCTCCCAACTCCGGCCACCATTACCGACCAAACTCCGGCGACCACTCCATCAACCCACCATCTATCATTACCCAAAACAGTTTTGAACTCGATGCATTATTGAAGCCACAGCAATAAATTTTCTTATGCCCAGGTAAAACTAGGTCAACTTCTGACATTTTCAATTCTCTTCACCAAAAATTCATTTGTATTTCAAATTGGCATTTTACCTATAATCTATGATAGATAAACTATCTCCAGAAGCAAATTCACTCAGATCAATTGCAAGCTTCAATTTATTTTGACCAAATTGTAAAACACAGTGTTGGGACTGCATTTTGTATTTAACACTGTAAATTTTAATTTTTTTTTTAAAATTCAAATATTAGTTTAAGTATTCAATTCATACTCTTGAATTAATGAAACAGGATGATCAAATTTCTATTTACAAAAATTTGTTCTGTAACACTTTGACTTCCAGAGTTAATTACAAAGTCTTTATATCCCTTTTTTTTTCTTCTTATTAATACAGTTTTTAAACTCTAACCTATTTTGCATAACATACTATATTTATATCTTAAACTATAACAGGGATTTGAGTATGGTATCAAGATTTTTGAACTGAATCCTGGACAACAAGATCACATACTCAACTGCATACATACATTCAGTATAAAAAAAAATGAACTTAAATTATAACATGCAAACATACTTATTCCAGAGATAAACAAGCAACTAATTTCTACTTGAGTTTATTTAGTAAAAATTGTTACTCACAGGCATTTCAAAACAGAGAAGGAGAAATTTGCTCACCTTATTTGTTGAAGGCAGAGACCAGAGAATGTAAAGCCTGGAATTGCTTTTGTTGTTGAATTTAAGTCCTGCTTTTGGTTTTTAAAACTGCTCATTTGAAGCTTGGTGAAGTTGTTTGAATCTGAATTGCTTTCTAGTTGAATCTGCATTTAATTTTTTTATTTTCAACTGCTTTTA
This sequence comes from Allium cepa, assembly GCA_030765085.1. Classification (NCBI taxonomy): domain Eukaryota; kingdom Viridiplantae; phylum Streptophyta; class Magnoliopsida; order Asparagales; family Amaryllidaceae; genus Allium; species Allium cepa. Next base: position 280,978,717 of record CM060934.1, on the reverse strand, counting down.
AATTTATACTTTAATACTGATTTAAAATATGAATTCAAGTTTTTAAGAAAAATTTACTTATCTTAATTTAATCCCAAAGGAAACTGCCCTGCTCCATCTTCTATTTGTTTTGTTTGAGATCATCTTGAACTAGAATATTTTGCTTAAATCTTGATCTGGACTGATCAAGTTGAGTTGCTGGCTTGCTGTAAACCTTAGTTGTTGGAGCTTTAAACTTATTTCTAAAAGAAATACATGCATGTTGGCTGGTGATATCTGCCTGGATATTTCCAGATTTTCTTGTTTCAGATATTGCATGCAGGCTTGATTTTGAAAACATTGCATACTTTTAGATTTGTTGAAGCTTTGAGCTTGACTACTTTGCCCAACTTTGATTTTCCTAGTTTCCATTTAATTTTGTTGATCTGATTTGTTTCCAGGTTGCATGCTTGAAAAACTGTTTTGAACTTCCTTTTTTTTTCTGATCTTTGAAATGCTTTGAATTCTTGAATTTATTTCTTTGAACTTGCATGTTTCCCCCAGGCTTTGAAATTGCTCCAAGGCTAAAGCTTCCAGATTTTCATTTGCATTGAGTTTTGATTTCAGGTTGCTTTTAACTTGAAACTGAAGCTTGTTAATCTTGTTGTTGATTTTCCTTTATTTTGAATTGCTTGCATTATTCTTGCATAGGCTTCAGTTTCCAGGTAAAAACCTTTGCTTCACGATTTTGATCTTTGCTTTGTTTATCTTTTTTTCTTCTTCTGAAAGCTTGCATTTGTTTGTTTGGGGAGGTTCAAATCCTCAGATTTGCTGAGATATCAATGGATTGCATTATGGGGAAATGAAAAGTTTCTATAATTTTTTTAATCTTATTATTTAATTCAATTTGATTGTATGAAGGCCATTTGTAAAGAGATATCATAACTCTAGATTTTGCTAACTCCTTTACTCCAAATCCATGTGCATGTTTACTTCTTTATGTATATGTTTTACATTTAGATTTTTAAAGACAAAAGGAATTTTTAAATAAATTTTATGCCATATTTTCTTTGTAAATGAATACACCTTTTATTTCATTTGTATGTGCATATACAATGTTAAAAGAATTTAACCAATATTTCATATATATACACATTTTTTTTATTAATTTCAAAGAAAGAAATGATTTTAACCAATTATGTTTTTAATATATAAACACATATATAATAGTATTTAGTTCTAAACAATTGTTCTAAAATCATTTGTATCCAATTCAAAATACAACTTTTAAATCCAACTAATTTGATAAAAATATTGATTATTGAATTTTCAATTAAAAGTTCCATTTTAAAATACATACTTTTTTTTATCTCTAAGCCTTTAAATTCTATTTACAATATAATTTAATCTTAGAATCTCCAAATTTCAAGTCAATTCAATTTTTTATATTTACTTATAATCAAATTCCTATTTAAAATCTAAAATTTTAAATTTATTCTGAAATACTTTAATTAATTCACAAATAATCCCACAATTTTATTATAAAATTCACTTAAATTATCAATTTAAATTTAATTAAAAATTGGGATCGTTACAGTTAATAATATTTTTGGTATGTTTACTTTATGCCTTTTCTTATGGTGATGGATAACTATGATAGTACTTTATTTTGATGCTGGATATATGATGAGTTATTTCCTTACTATTTTCATTGTGTCGGTTCTGAAGTACTTTCTCTTTAACCATGTTAAACAAAGAAAATCAAATTTCACTTCACACTATGAAGTATTATAGAAGAGGAACCAAACCAGAAACTTGAGATTGCTAGCAACTATAAGCACCCTTAAAATCCAACTAAAATCCAGTACATTAAGAAAACTAGACTTGTCCAATAAGATCGGGGAAGTACAAGAAACGCATGATCGAACCCATGCCAAATCACTTAAGTCGCTTAGTGTTAACTGGGTTTCAACCTAGCAGAATTCAATAGGAGTTAGAACATCCAGATTAAGCCCAAATGACTTGAAACTTGTACAAGGCATCTAAAAGAACAAGCCAATTGAACTTAAGAGAAACAAGCCAAAAATCCACCAAGTAGATGGATCGTTGGCGATCCATCATCCATGGATTGCTAGCAATCCAAAAGAAACCATTAAGAGTTGTCAAAGCCACTTGCATCATGATCTACTACCTCTTCTAGGAATACTTACCAAGTTTCACAGCATTCCAAGCATCATAGTTCAAGAAGTAAAAACTCATATGATTCAAGTTGTTTGCCAACTTTTTGACCAAAGCACTAACTTAAAACGGACCTACAGAACTCAAACAAAGTTGGATTGACATGATGTTTTGTGAAAATACTTAGAAGAGATAAAAGAAGGCGCTCACCAATAATGAGCTTCATTGCATAAGATTAGATGGGTCGCTAGTGACCTAACTAGATGGATCGCTAATGACCCATGTAGAATGAGCCCCACCACTTGAAATTTTTATGGTAGGTCCCTGACATCTTCTAGAGTGTACCTGCAAAGTTTCTTCTGATTTCGTTAAGTTTTGAGCGAGTTATGGATGATTCTTCTGGACCAGATGACCTATGAAGACGGATAATCAAACAAACTACTAACAACATTATATTTGGACAAGGCACTTAAATAGAAGATAGGAAGACAATCGAAAAAAGATTACTCAAAAATATGCAAAGTTGATGGATAGCTAGTGACCCATCACTTATGGATAGCTAGTGATCCCTCAACATAGGTCGGACCGCCCTCAAATTTTTGAGTTCCTTCATAGCACTAAGTAAAGGCTTATAGTAGAAAAATATGTTAAGTTGATGGATAGCTAGCGATCCATCCCCTATGAGCAGCTAGCGATCCATCCTCGATGGATACCTAGCAATCCATCAAGATAGGTTAGGTCTCCCTTAAACTTTTCGAGCTCCTTCATAGGACTAAGTAAAAGCTTCTGGTAGAAATTTATGTTAAATTGATGGATAGCTAGCGACCCAGCAACTGTGGATTGCTAGCGATCCATAAAAATGAATCAGATTGAATTGAATTATTCGGTGATGACATGGCATAACAACTGGACTCTTTTGCACTTAAAATTCTAGCCCAAGTGCTCTCCAACATCGATAACTTGCAACATAAATTGAGTCTTCTGGACTGGTTGTTGGAACTCTGTAGTGATTATTCTTCACTCTTCTCCTCCCACACAATAGTTGTATTGGGGTTCGTTGTGATTCTCCAATGAACACTTGTACTTGTGACTTGATCTAACTTAGAAGATTCAATCATATTGTAATCTGATTCAACTTGTTGCAGCAGTCAGTTAATAGAAAATTATAAAGTGGATGTAGGCTTCATTAATAGCCAAACCACTATAAAATCTTCTTGCCATTTTACTATTTCTGCTCTTTTTAGATTTATTCTCTATATTATTGCTCTGTAAGAATAGGGTTGATGCTTTCACACACAATCCAGGGCGTTGATTCATTTTTTGGCTTAACGTTTTGGTGCTTTCACTGAGAACCCAACTTAGCCTTAGATCTAGCTATCTACTTTGAATCAGATAGGTTCAGTAGTTAGATCCTCTATCTTAGCTTAGATGATTTGCTACTGAGAATCAATGGCAACAGGAAGAAAGAGAACTACCTTCGAAAGATCCATAAGAGCTACTATTGCTGCAGAAGAAACAAACCTCGGAAAGTTGAAAGCAACATCAAAAACCTGCTGTTAGGACCCAACTCTGTAGATCAGGTTCAAGGATCCTCCACATAGCATGAAGTTGTGGCTAAGGGAGAAATGAACAAGATGGTTGATGAAATTAACCATAAAATTGAAAATAGTCAAAATGCTCTTATGGAAAAGATAGATTCTCTCTTAGCGCTCCAATCATTAACTACTCCCAGAATGGTGCCTGAAGCGGTAACTACTACGGAGCAAGAGTATTCTTCTGTTTCTGGCTTAAACAGAAGAAACAAAAGGAAAAAAGAAAAAGGAAGCAATGGGCGAAGCTCCAGGAATCGTGTTTGAAGAAAACGTTAACACTCTACCCACTACAAAAGCACCTGCCATATACTCAAACTTAAGGGTGAAAACCCCACAAGAGGATATAACGATGACTCTCTATGGCTCTGAAGATGGCAAAAATTTAAGGAAGACAAATTGGATGAAAATGCCAACATGCTAAATGCTAGAAGAAGCTCTAAAATCCATGCCGCAGCATAGTGCCAAGCAATGTACGAGGAACAGCTATTTAAACGGTATTTCCAGAGGCAGGAGAACTAAGAAGATATGATACAAACCAAGATCGATTACATGGCTAAGCACCCATGGTATATTGTGACCACTCCCAACTGACCAGCTTTCAATCTCAACATGGAGCTCACATTGTCGAATCACGAATGGTCGTCACTGAAAATCATCAAAAACCGTCAAAATGGTCGTTGGAAAAATCACTTCAGGGTTGACTCAAAGTCGAACTCAGGTGATCGGCTATTTAAATTGAAGTAGATTCCAGAAGTCCTGGCCCAAAATCAGACTCGGGTAAAACCAAGATTTTCTTCAAGCATACATGCAAATGGCTCCAAGAAAGGTTTGTCACCAATCAAGCACTTCAAATTCTATGACTCCAATAGAACCATATGCTGACTTCAAGCAAATGGAAAATTTTCTCAGGTCGGACTCCAGGTAATACCACTGATCCATCAGTGCGATCCATCTTCTTTTTCCTGTAACTCGAACATGCCAACTCCAAATGCCTTGAAATTTGGAATGCAACCGCATAGGGCCTTCTTTGTTACCCCAAACCAATCTCACCTAGTTTGAAAATAAAATTGGGATTGTCACTAATCCATGACCCCATCATAAGTGATTTGTTATTCAATCGGCATTTCCAATCATTCAAAATAGGACAATCATGCATATATCATTCTCAAGCATTGTAAACAACCGTAACTTGAAGCGGACTAGTCTGCCAATGATTAGATCATCTTCCCCAACGGAAGCCCATTCACATAAGTCGTTCAACAAGCAGAATATCCAAAGAAGTTTATCATGCCAACCATACCATTCTACAACTGTACAACTGATTTGAAATTGCTTGTATCATTGGTATGACTAGCATATGGATGAAGCGATGACGATGGTGCATTCTACTGCAAGACCCTCATGATTCATTAAAGGATGAAGCAACCTACTACCCTTGAAGAATTCTATAGGAGGGAAAACTAGTTCCAAAGGCTAGAGGTAGTGCAAGTGGCAGGAGGAAAACTGGCAATTTGCCAAGGAGCATACCAAATGGTGAAGGAGCTACAGAAAGGGACCTTCTGCCCAAGCAAGGCTACTAAGACCTAATAGAAAAGCACCCTAACTAACTGATAAAATCAGACGAAAGGATGATCATCAAATAACACTCTAGCTAGCAAGCAACTAAAGAACGGGGCAGCAACATAAAGCAATGCCTTCTCATCCATCCTTATTTACTTTCCTTTTCCAAATGAGCTGTACCGAGGCATTGGGGCATTACAAACAACACGATGAAAGAAATGCTTTTATGCCCTCGACAAGTCATATCGATCCTCCTTCTGAGAACTGGCGTTGCTCTGGTAGTGTCGAGAAGTCCTGTCCAAGGGATCGTCCAACAAACAGATCTAAACCCTTAGTCTCCAGGACTGATGAAACTGTATTCCCGCAGAGCTGCATCCTAAAAATTACTCTTGAAGTCTTTGTATCATCGCTTTAATACCGTTAGGCCGTCGGACATACGACCTAGACGTCTTCTTGGAGTTGAGGAGTTATCATCCCAAGGCCGCCTAGTCACCAAACATTAGACCAAAATTTCTCTTCGAGTCGATGAATTATTGCTTTAAGACCGCCAGGCCGTCAGACACATAGCCAAAACTCTTCTTGGAGTAGATGAATTTCACTCTAAGGACATCTGGTCGTCGAACATCCGACCAAAATTTCTCTTGAAGTCGATGATCATTGCTTTAAACTGCCGTGCCGTCAAACACGCAACCCAAAACACTTCTTGTAGTCGATGAATTATCTCTCCAAGGCCATTTGGTTATTGGAAATCCAATCAAAATTCCTCTTGGAATCGATATATTATCATTCTAAGGTCGTCTCGTCGTCGGACATATGACCACAAAAAATCCTTCACGAACTAAATCATCGTGAAGGTCTTTTACAAACTAAAGCGTCGTAAAGGTGAATCGATAGATCGGTGGACATTTTATCCAAAAAACCCTTCATGAACATGAAGGTCTTTTATGAACTAAAGCACCGTGAAAGCGTACTAGTAGATCAGCGATCATCTGATCCAAAAATCCCTTCACAAGCGTGAAGGTCTTTCACGAACTAAAGCATCGTAAAGGCGAACCGGTAGATTAGCAGTCATCTAATCCAAAAAACCCTTCATGAACGTAGAGTTCTTTCATGAACTAAAACATCATGAAGGTAAATTGGTAGATCAATAGTCATCAGATCCAAAAGGCCCTTCGCGAATGTGAAGGTTTTTCATGAACTAAAGCATCGTGAAGGCAAACCGATAGATCAGCAGTCAATCTCCTTTGCGAACATGAAGGACTTCAACGAACTAAAGCATCGTAATGGTAAATTGATATCAACAGTTATCAGATCCAAAAATCCCTTTGCAAATGTAAAGGTCTTTCATGAACTAAAGTGTCGTGAAAGCGAACTGTTAGATCACTGAAATTTATGTATGACCGATATCCGTGAAGGTGAACTAGAAGATCACCGTTCGTCAGATCCAGAGCCCCCTAAAGCAAATGAAGTCATGCTCCGAGGCCACAAATCGACAATCGTAGCAGTCAATTTACATAATTAATGGAATCACTTCCAATGACCGATGAAACAAATAGTGCTGAACTCCAGAGCTTCAAAGACGCTCAAAGGAACTAAGGCAAAACTGAACCAACCTTGTGGTTAATCTAAGATTATCTCAAATCAAGCCAAGATTTAGAACTTGGGAGAACCGCACCACTAGACTGGGGCAACTAGATGAGTTATGGAAGGATCTTGGGTACAGTTCAAGTACGCCAACAGCCCTGTGGCATAGAGGGCACCGCACACACTTGAATAGCCGCATAGACTAATCAAACCACAGTTCTGCTTTGCCCGATCAAAAATTCTATCATTCTGATAACATGGACTTAATGGCCTAGCTAGTGCAAAATATGAAATAGAAGCATAATGCTTGCTTGCTTGCTTTTGCCCAACTCTTCATTTGTAAACCCTTGGCGACCGGTTCCTTTTTTTACTATATGCCAGTTGAAGACCAATTCTCTAAAGGCAGTTTGGACCACAAAATGAGAGTCTTGCCCCGAACTCTCATAAATTATTTCTTCATAACCATCTCTATGCGGTCGGTTGTAGATCTCTGAACCATAGAAACCTTATCTGTTTGCCTATGCACATCTTCACGAAATATGGGAGGATCGTCCAAGCCACGGTTACCCCCAAAAACCAGTTATCTCGTAGAAATTACGAAATCACGTTCTAGCGAAGTCAAATCACCGGATTGACAGTCCTTACCTTCTATGAACTGGTATCACTCTTCTAGCACCGAGAAGGCCCAAACTATTGTGCGCATTTCATAAGCTGTGCAATCTCAAAAGGCGGGCATTTCGTAAGAAACTCACTTCGTATGCCATGCACTCTTAAAGGCCGTGCATTTCGTAAGCCACGCAAGCACTCAGAAATCGCTAAACAAATTTGAGAACTGGTGTTGTTTAGACAATACTGGAAAACTTGTCTATTGTAGGATTAACATGGATCAACTTCCGCTACTCGAAAAATCGACATTGCTTCGGTAGTGCCACAAAGTTCATAAACCAAGAAGTCGACAAAGAATTCTATTCTTTAACTAAAGTTAATGTACAAATGTCTAAATTCAAGACATCCAAGTCACTAGTTCCCAAAAATAAGATATGCAATGTACCTTTGGCAGGGGTATCTAAGGAACCACCCAAAAAATCAAGTCTCACATCCATTATTTGGAATAATCAACCCTGTAGATGGAGGGGCACATAATACATTAACAGTTGGTCAGGATAGAAAATCACTTAAACTTGCAATAAATGGAAAAACTTAGCATCATCTAGAGATAGACGTTGAAGGAAGGGATTCCCAGAACCAAATCATCAATGCACAATTTTTCGAAGACAGAAGCTGGTGCTCGACTGAGGTCTCAAACCCCAACTTGCAGAAAACTTGTTGTTCTCTGTAGACAGACAACAACAAGGAGAGAATGCTAGAAATCGAGTAGCTAAACCATTGAATTGTGAAGATTTGAACAAGTGAATGAGGTTAATATCCAAAACAACGCTACCAGCCCAACATAACGCATATGGCCTAAAACAAGCAAGGTTAAGTGTCACAGATTCTAGACAAACACTACTGAACTCCATCGGTCCCTGATTAGGACAGCAATGAGCGCGGTCGTACCTGGGGCAATGTGATGACTTACTCCAGAATTTCTAATTTTCTATAAGAACCTGAATTTTGACACCAAAAAATGAAGGGTTCCGCCTAGAAATGAAGGGTTCTACAGATAGAAGTCAGATCATAACAAAAATCAATTTGACGAAATTTGACTTTTCATGAATAAGAATAAACATGGAATTGGTTAAGAAACAACCCTACATTTCCAAGCGTAACACTTGATGATGATAAACAAGGCTAGGCAATGGAAACACCTGGGACTCCCATCCTTCCCGAACATGGCGTACCTTGAAGTTAAGCAACGTTGAGAAAAATAGCCACATTGGGTTGAAAGGGATCTACTCAACTATATAGGATCAGATAAATGGTTCAATCCTAACAACATGACTTTAACATTTCTCGAAGACAGGCAACACTAAGAAAAGAGTTCTATAACCCAATCATCGAAATGCAAGTTTTTGAAGATCGAAACTAGCGCCCACCTGGATTAAAATCATTGCCAGATCGATAGGGAAAATCAATATCAACCTCCTGAGTGTCGGTGTTGCCCTGACAATGCTAAGGCCTTTTCTCATTTCCTAAGTATTGGTTTTGCCCTGGCAACGTCGAGAAACTTTCCATTACATAAGCATTGGTATTCCCTCAGCAATGCCGGGAAACCCTCTATTTCGTAAGTAACGACATTGCCCCTAAAATGCCAGGAAATTTGCTATTCACTATGTACCGGTATTATCTTGGCAACACCCGGAAAACTTTAATCTATAGGTTCGATGAGAAACATTCACCATAGCAAACCATCATTGCACTAGCTTTCAAAGATAGAAGTTGACCCTCAACTGAGATTCTACCTTTGTCTTAAGAAAACTATCATTGCTCGAAAATGGGAAACAAGAGGAAGACATAACATTTCATTGGTCGCCCGGATGGTTCGACCTTTCATCAGAGGAATCAACCACTGCATAGGAATAAAGCAGCAACGAAGGGAAATCCTAGGATTGAATTGCTTGTGCACTAATTTCTAGAGATGAAAGCTGGTGCACAACCGAATTCTCGTATTCAACTTAAAAAGAATTTAGATACAGCCAAAAGATAGGCAGCCTTGAAGAAATGTGGCTTGGAACCAAGTAGTTGGGTTATCAATTCCCAAAGACAGAATTTGGCATATGAACAGAACTTCCGTGACGACAGCAATCAAGCAAAGCATGCACAACTAAGGACATGTAGGGACAATCACAGAGGGTCGGAACTAAAACCATCATACTTCATCAATCCTAGAATAGGATTGAGAGCTAGACCAGGGGTAATCAAATCATTTGTTCCAAACCTCTCCATCTCTCACGATCGCCCACATATTGGCATTTGAAATAGCCAGTCCCTCGAGCAGGAATAGATGTATATATACTTGATCGATAGAAATGTTGCAAAGTCCAAACAAAAATAAGTGTGAGGTTGGTTAGATAATGGTTCTATATTGCATAACAGAACATTCTGGTAACAAAATCGCCAACAGAGGAAATGAAGGATTCAACATTCAGAAATCAACCATTGCTCGTCGTCTCGCAATGATGAGAAAGATTGATGACCTCTTATGGTCTAACTAGATCATTTGGTTCCATATTGCAGGAATATGCCATTACCCGAATTTTGGTGATGCTAAGTAGAAACCCGCAGAATGAAACTATCGATACATCAGCTTTCAAAAATAGAAGCAAGAGTTTGACTGAATCTTTAGCCCTACCATATGACATCTCATGCTATCTGAAGATTCACAATATCAAGAAAAAATCCACAGAGTTGAGTCATCCATGCATGAGTTTATAGAGATAGAAGCTAATACATGATTAGGGTATCAACACTAGACTTGGAAGATTCACTCTAGAAAAAGATGACGGCAACGCGTCTTTGCAATGAATGTACCTAGAATGATATTTGATGACGATGTCAACTTAGAGGGATTTAATTACAGTTAGAAACAAACATTGTTGAAAAAATCAGAGCTTGGAATAAAGCAGCAAAATCCCTAGTTTTTGGAGATAGGAGCTACCATGTTAATCAAACTGGGGTAATCGAACGTATTGCCCAGGAGACCTAGTCTCGTAAGAACATATAGGCCTGGTATTAAAAGAAAACAGCGCTATGGACTAAGGTAGATACACCAACATTTTGTTGAAATGAACTCAATTGAGCATGAGTAGGGATTAGCTACAGATCTAGCTAGACCAAGCTACCTCATAGTTCTGAAAAATCTATGAAATAGAATATGTCGAAATGACCGTAGAAGTAATACTTACATGTATAGAATTACAGTAAATGAGTATGCTGCACATGAACACAGAGACTGGTGTGTAGGTTGAATTTCAAAAAATGCAAAGGAAGGATAATTGCAACCATGCGCTAGTCTCCGAAGACTAAAACAGTGCTGGATCGAACTTCAATTACAACTCTACAAGAGATGCTATGCCTTGTAATTCAACTATAATCAATCATCCCAATATAACAAGAAAAATAAGTGAAGCCTAAGTTGCGAAGGACCTAGCTTCTGGAGGAGTGGAAGTCCCTCCGCCAGACCAAAGATTGGATGACCAGAAAGTTATTTTCAACAATAAAACTTTGCATTCAACCCTATCGGTATGTTTTACTTTAAATAATATCCTCATATAACCAAAGCCCGAAATCCAAGGGAAGTCAACGTATGTTGACCAGTCGGGTTCTAAGCATTGACCGGGGCAGATATAGTGTGTTATCTGCATGAGAAGAGTCTTGTATCCTGAATACTGCAAATGAACAATCTAGTGAAGATAGTTTGCTTACATTTGAAAAACAACTCATATTGTCCTTTAAAATTATCTTTTCCACACTTACCCATATCCATCAATGATCGGTAACGGAGCCGCTGTCCAAAGCGACGCGGGAAGCTTTTCCTTTCAAGATCACTAGATACAAAAACGGGAAGAGTGATACGATTGAATCATCCACAATATTCTATTTTGGAATAAATCGTTGCATTATAATTCAGAACGGTGACAAGACTTAACCAAGTCCTTGAAAAGATGCTGTTAAAGACAAAGAAGAAGACTTTTCTTTCGAATGGCATACAATTGTTCGAGATAAAACAAAGCTTCACTGCCGGTCGAGTTAAAACTATATAGGTCAACTATAAACCTACGTCATACACCCACTTACCGACTAAACCCTTGTGTAAATTATAGAGCAAAGATTGCATTGTCAATACTAGGCGTTGAAATTCAGGTCGAAATCAAAAAAATGAACGGCTATCAAAAACTAGTCAATTGAAAACAACATATTGAGATTGACTTCGATGATTCGTTGAAATTCATAGAATAGTAATTCGAAACTTGTTTTGTTCCAGATCATACTTTGTTTCCAATAAAATCATACTTTGAGGGGAAAATGTCAATTGGGTTTTAACCTAGCAGAATTCAACAGGAGTCAGAACATCCATACTAAGCCAGAATGACTTGAAACTTGAAAAAGGCATTTAAAAGAACAAGCCAATTAAACTTAAGAGAAACAAGCCAAAAATCCACTAAGTAGATTGATCGCTGGCGATCCATCATCCATGGATCACTAGCGATCAAAAAGAAAGCATTAAGAGTAAGATTCTTGAAGATGAATATTTTTCAAAATATTGCCAAGAGGAATTAAGTGTAACTTCATCCCAATTAGTTATTTCCAAGAGGAAGACTCTTGAAGATGAACATTTTTCAGAATATGTTTCACAATGTATCCCGGAAGATGACCTTATGCTATCTTTAGTAGATTCTTCTTTCTCGGAGCTTTCTACACCGAAGAGTGGTTTAGGAAAGGATATCTCTTTCTCTAATGTGGTCAAACACTCAGGGTCTCTTTCTGATACTAGGAGTAGAGGCCTTAGGATTATTTTAGCTACTAAGGAGAAATTTTCACATCTTAGGGAAATATAAAATTTATACCTTTTTTTACTATCTATATTAACTTCCTATGAAATGAAATAGGACTATCTTTATGATGATTTGTCTTTTTTATTTTAATTTGAATCTCTTTTAAAGGCAATCATGTCTCAACTTCTTAAGACTAAAAAGAGATTATGCCTCCATGCAACGGAGTCTTGATGACAAGATAACCAAGATGATGAAATATAACCCTGAGCTTAATATCAACATTCAACCCGCCTTAGAAGACAATGAATCCTTAAGACGAACCTTAAGGAGCTATCTAAGAAGATGTCTTCAATCTTAGAGTCGATGTTGATTACTGATCAGGCTTCGGATTGGTTGGAAATCTACGTATACTCTTAGACAGTAGTTAGATGAAGTTCATGAAGAGCTTTCAACAACCAAGATAACAGAACTTTAAATTGAAAATGAATGTACCAATGAAGTTATAGTTCTGGCTCCTTCGGGTCGTGGGAGAGGTTGTGCTTCCATAAGGCTTACCTCTTCTACAGGACCATAGTTGTCTCGAACAGGTCTCATTCCTAACCTACTCATCTTGAGGGGAGTTCACCCTCAGTGCCAGTTCTTGATGCATAAAACATTCTCATTTGTACTATAGATGGTCATAGAATTTCATTCAGGGAATTTAAGAAAGAACGGATATTTAGGACATATGATAGAATGGAGAAGCATTTCAAATCTTGCTTGGAGGAAGTCATTAGAGACTAAGGTTAGAGTTAAAATATGTATGCAGTCGTATGAGACATCACCATTTCCCTTTCTTTTTTTATCATACTCAGAATGTGCTGATGATTACTTGAATTGTCTCTCTATAGTACTGAGGACCTTTTTTCCTTTAAGTTGACTTATTCTTTCGATTCAAGTTATCTTGCTTTCTCTTTTAATTCTGTCCTGGGGTAATTCTTGACCCTTGGTGTCTTTCCATACTAGTGTCTTTAGTGTCTATATTTATTTGATAGATGCCACCCTTATTGCCCTGATTGGGATTCTTACCCAGTGCTCATTCTAGCTTTAGAATATTTCTCTTAAGATTCTCATCTTATTGGGGATCTTAGCAATCTTAAACTTATGCATGGTACTTATTATTGGGAATCTACCCAATAAACTTATTTAACTAGGAATCTACCTTAAGATATGGTACTTCTTGACCATGGCTCACTGTTATTGGGAATCTACCCAATATCCTAATTTAACTAGGAATCAACCTTAAGGCATGGTACTTCTTGACCACGGCTCACTATTATTGAGAATCTACTCAATACTCTAATCTAATTGAGAATTTACCCAATGCATAGTACTACTTGACCATGGCTCACTATTATTGAAAATCTACCCAATGCATGGTACTATTTGACTATAGCTCATTGTTATTGGGAATCTACCCAATATTCTAATCTAATTGGGAATCTACCCAATGCATGGTACTATTTAATCATGACTCACTATCAGCTTCCATTCCACTTTTTGACATTTTTTAAACCCAGGTGATATGGTCCTACATTTTGTAGCGCATCACTATGGGGTGCTCTTATGGCGAGGTCTACCAACTTATTATTGGGTCCAAATCTACATCCTCTTTTGGTGGACGTCGGCTATATAAAACCATTCTTGGTGGGTATTGGCTATCTACAACCACTTTTGGCAGGTGTCGGCCATTCATAACCACTTTTGGTGGGTTTCGGCCATCTAAAATTTCTTTTGGCGGGTGTCGGCCATCTAAAACTTCTTTAGGTCATCAATCATATGGGGAGCTAGTTGTAACTTGGTAAAGAGACATATGAATTCATTGAAAAGAGTACTACCAAACCATTTCATAAAAGATTTTTGGAATCTCATAGTTAATAAACCTTGTTGTCTAGTAGAAAATTTGTTAAATTCAAGCTTGAGAAAGAGAGTGGTTGAGTGGACTAATATTTTTTCTTTATTGGCCTTGTCGGACCAATTTGAGAGTTTTGGTGCTAGGAATCTAAATGCGGACACAATAAATGAAAATAATTAAAAGAGAGACGTGCCAGATAGAGTTTTATGGGTACTAAGACTAGATTATGCCCATCAAGAAAGGAAAGAGTTAAACCTGGAAGAAGTGTTTCGAAAAGATAGGAGACTTCTTCAAATATGAAGATCCATATGGTATTCTGCATCTTTAAAGGGGGATATATTATTAGAACCTCGAATTTCGATGTTTTGATTATGACAACTATATAAGTAAATATTATATGAACTAACCAAGTTTGCAGAAGAAGATAATCAAAAACATATAAAGACCAGATTCAGATTCTAGAATGTTGCTACGATCTTATTGTTAGGCATAGAGTTTATGTCTAGATGTAGATAAATTTTAATATCTCTCTGAAGTTGTATGCACATACACACAAAACAAAAGTATTGGCAAATCAAAAGAACTACATAAAAACATTGCATTCAACCGACTGAATGACCCCTTTCAGCAGATTGAATGTTGTACATGTTCAAAAACAAATAAGAACATTCAGCCGGCTAATTTACAATATTCAAACGGCAAAATTGTATCTTTTTTGTGCTATTTCTTTGTTGTTTTGATTTTCACTTGATTCAGCTGGCTGAAATGTTTAGTTCAGACGGTTGGATATCTATAATGGCTAGTTTTTGAAAAGGTGCTTATCTTTCATGGATAAAAACAACCCCTGATTCAAGAGTAGCTTCCATATCTCTTTATGGCTACTCTTTATGAACGAATGCAACTCTTAATCCTTATAAATAGCAAAGAATTTCAACGTTTTATAAATCAATTCAATTTTCTTAATTCTATCCATTCTTGCTATTTATACTCAAAAACTTTCTAGGCACAAGAACACTAGTTGATCATTTATATTCAAGTTTATTCTTGTTTAGTCAAATAAAATTCCTTTCTTCATGAAATACACGATGTACCATAAAGGAAAAGATTATAGGAAGGATGTACCCTAAAGACTTATTAGTGCTATTAAAAGAGCATAATCAGTCAGATATTTCTTTATTATTAAATTCCTGTTCGATTGCTCAGGCGGTTAAAAGTCCTACTTTATTGCTTTGGCGGCTGAAGTCCTATTTAGTTGCTCAGATGGTGTAATACATATTCCCCCGTGTTAAGAGAGGGTTGATAGTTGAATTCTAGAAGTAGTTTGGGACTAGACGTAGAACGTGAAAGTTCGAACCAGTATAAACATTCCTGGAGTCATTTACTTTACTACTTTAATTTTATACATATATTTCGCACAAGTAGATAGATTATTTAATATTCCATATTATAAGATCTATAGTTACTTTTATTTGATAATAGAGCAAGGTCATCATATAAGCGTAACATGATTATTTGATATTCAAATAATATGAGCGGTTATTTGATATTCAAATAATATGAAAAATAATACTAGCACAATTTTTGTTGAAGGACAATCCACTGCACGACCACCAATGTTTAATGGATTAAACTACAATTGTTCGTTAACTAGAATGAGAATTTATATGCAAGAAAATGGATATGACACTTGGAATATCACTCAGAATGATTACAATGTACCTACTACGCCATATGCACAATGGTTTAACGCACAAAAATTAGATGTTGTTGCTAATGCTGAAGCCATGAGTATGTTGTTTTGTTCATTAGACAAAAATGAGTTATGTGTAATTCGGCTTATGAAATTTAGCGTACACTTAAAGTCACACATGAAGATACTAGCAAACTTAAACAAAGCAAGACTTCTATACTTAAGAATCAGATCCAAAACTTTAGAATGAAGCAAGATGAAACTATAAATGAAATGTATTCTAGGTTTCAAGAGGTATACCATTCACTTTGGCATTATAAGAAAAATACGTAGATTTTGATATCGTTTCAAAAATCCTCAACTCTATAAAGGATGAATGGGAACGAAAAGTTTTAGCAATTGAAGAAGCTAATATCATTTCAACCATAAAACCAGAAGAATTGATTAGGATGAATGGGAATGAAAAGTCTTAGCAATTGAAGAAGCAAACGCCATTTCAACCATAAAACCAGAAGAGTTTATAGGAAATCTAATGTCATATGAAGTAAATTTATAGGAAAAAGAGCCCAGGCGTAAGACAAAAGGACAATAGCAATCCAGGCCGAAAAGGAAGAATCAGATTCAAATGAAGATGATATGGGGTTTATAGCTAAAAATTCCAAAAAAAATTGAAATTTAGAAAAGGCAATAAATTTGGAAATAACAAGAACACCAACAAACCATCAGCTTCAAATCTCAAACGTTATGAATGTCACATAAAGGGTCACATAAAGAAGGACTGTCCAGATCGTAAGAAAGACGGGTACAAGAATAAATGAGAAAAATATAAGAAGAAGAAAGCATTTTCTATTACATAGGATGATTTAGGTTCTTCTTCCTCATCAAACAATGATAGTGATGGTGACATAGAACAAGCCAATGTATGCTTTTTGGCTACAAATGAAGATGTAAGCGATCTTTCCTTTGATGATTTAGTAGATATAAACTCAAAACTACTAGACACACTAAAGATTATCAAAAGAAAATATAAAGATACACTTGGAAAGTTAAATAGAACTAAAATTGAAGTAGATATGTTAAAAGATTGGAAGAAAATTTTAAAAGGAGAACTTGTAATCGTTCAAGGATCTTTTTCTAATACTACCTCTTAGTTTACAATGCTAAGTAGGGAAATAGAAACTCAAAAAGAAAAGAATGATATCCTTTATCTAAAAATCACGAACTAAATTCTACTATTATTATATTATAATTAGATATCTCTAGTCTTAAAACAAAATTAGAGAATATTACCAACAACATTTCTAATTTTAATAAAGGAAGAGAAAATCTTTCTAGAATTTTAGAAAATTCACAAGCTACTTCAAATAAAAGGGGATTAGGATATAATAAGATAACAAAAATTCCTTAAAATAATAGTTCTTTATATACAAACTTTAAAAAGAAAGATAATACTTTTGTAAAACCTGTTTTAAAAGGTTTTAATCATTTAAAATCTATTAAGATTTGGTTTCCAAAAAAAAACAATTATCTAATTAGAAATAAGCATATAAAATATTCTATAGATACAGTTCATAAAAGTGAAAATTTTACTTATAAAGGGAACTCTAAATCCTTTTGGATGTGGCTTCCTAAGACCTAACTCTTAGGACCCTAATAAAAAGTGGGTACCAACATAATTTCTATATTTTTTTCAGATACCAATTAAGAAAAGAGGAAAATGGATACTTGATAGTGGTTGCTCAAAACACATGACAGAAAACAAAGACATGCTTACTAACATTATCTTCTTAGCTGGATAATCTGTCACATTTGGAGAAAATTCCAAAGGATATATCATCGCAAAGGCAATGTGAGCAATGACAGTACATCTAACTTACCTCTTCTTACAAATGTTTTACTATTTAAAATCAAAAACATAATTTACTTAGTATAAGTCAACTATGCGATAAAGATTTTAATATACCTTTTTCGAAAAATGAATATAATATGTTTGACCAAAATAAAAATCTTATCTTTGAAGGAAATTGTAAATATGAAAGTTAATCATAACACAAATATGTGTCTAATAGTCAAAGAAAATGATTCTTCGTTATGGCACAAAAAAATTTGTCATATAAACTTCAAAGCAATAAGAAAATTATCTAAAAATAATTTTGTAAAAGATTTACCAAAAATGAATTTTAAAGTAAACAGCTTCTGTGATGCTTGTTAGTTAGGAAAATTAACTAAATCTTCTTTTAAATCAAAGTAAATTATTTCTACATTACAACCACTTGAGTTATTACACTTGGTTCTTTTTGGTCCAACTCAAGTTCAATCTATAAATCATAATAAATATGTTTTTGTAATTGTAGATGATTTTTCGAGATACACTTGGACAATAATTATGAAAAATAAAAGCGATATTTTTGAAAATTTTAAAAACTTTTCTAAGAGAATTCAAAATACTAAAAATTAAAAATATTAGAAGTGATCAAGGTGGTGAATCCGATAATGATATTTTTGAAAAATATTGTAATAAGAAAGGAATTTTTAATAGTTTTTCATTTTCTAGAACTCGACAACAAAACATAGTTGTAGAAAAGAAAAATAGAACACTTCAAGAATGCGATAGAACCTTATTAAATGGAAGCATTCTACTTAAACATTTTTTAGCAGAAGCTGTAGAAACTGCTTGTTATGTTTTAAATCGAGTATCCATTAGACCATTAATGAAATATACTCCATATGAACTTTTTAATGAAAGGAAACCCAACATATCATATTTTAAAATTTTCGGTTCAAAATTTTTTCTACTAAATAAAAAGGACTAACTTGGTAAATTCGATTCGAAATCCGATAAAGGAATATTCATAGCATACTCAGAATGAAGCAAGGCATATAGAACTTATAATAAAATGACTAAAATAATCGAAGAAACACTTCATGTGTCCGTCGATGAAAATTTCAAACTTAATAATGAAAATGAAGATATAGATATAATTTAAAAATCAAATATCACAGAAGATGATATTGAAAATATTGAAAATAATACTGAAATTGAAAACAACAACTTATCTAATGAAAATGAGATTCAATCTCTACTGAGATTACTAAGAAATCATCCAATTGAAAGTATTATTAGAGAAACAAATTCTAGTGTAAGAATAAGAAATCAATTAAATCAAATGGGTCGTATAGCTTTTCTATCGAACATTGAACCTAAAATGCTAAAGAAGCAACAACTGATAATTACTGGATTATAGCTATGTAAGAATAGTTAAATCAATTTAAACAAAATGAAGTTTAGGAGTTAGTTTCTAGACCCAGTAATCAAACAATCATCGGTTACAAGTGGGTTAACAAAAATAAAGCCGATGAGCAAAGGAATATTATTTGAAACAAAGCCAGATTAGTCGCTCATGGCTATAATCAAGAAGAAGGAATGGACTATGAAGAAACGTTTGCTCCAGTAGCTCAACTAGAAGTAATACGTATTTTATTATCTTTTGCATATTTTCATAACTTTAAACTATATCAAATGAATGTAAAAAGTGCTGTTCTTAGCGGATTTATAAAAGAAAATATGTATGTAGAACAACCACCTCTATTTACACATGAAAATTTTCCAACCATATCTATATATTCAAGAAAGCTATATACTGTTTAAAACAAGCACCTCGTGCTTGGTATTATCGACTTAAAAGTTATCTTATAAATTCTGGTTTTAAAATTGAAAAAGTAGATCAAACTTTGTTTATAAAACAAGATAAAAAGGATATTTTAATAATACAAGTTTATGCAGATGACATCATTTTTGGTTCCAGGAACGAAAAATTATGTCAAGAATTTTCGAATATTATGACAAGAGAATTTAAAATGTATCGTATGGGAGAACTTTCATATTTTCTTGGATTACAAATCAAACGATTAAATAATGTAATTTTTATTAATCAAGAAAAATATTGTAATAATCTAATAAATCGTTTTGGTATGGAAAATACTTTTTCTAAACCGACACCTATTAGTACTACGGTACATCTCGATCGAGATGAAAATGGTAAAATATTGACCAAATACAATATCGAAGTATGATTGGATCTTTACTTTACTTAACTTCTTATCGACTCGGTATAATTATGAGTGTATGCTTATGTGCATGATTTCAAGCAAATCTCAAAGAACCACATTTTCGAGCAGTGAAACGAATTTTGCGCTACTTAAGCAAAACCAAATACTATGGCCTCTTTTACCCGAAAGAATGTCTTTTTGAGTTAGTAGCATATAGTGATGCTGAATTTGAAGGATGTCGAACGGATCGAAAGAGTACAAGTGGTACAGTTCATTTCATTGGACAATCTTTAGTATCATGGTTTAGTAAGAAATAAAATTGTGTTTCACTTTCGACGTGTAAAGCAGAATACATTTCTGCTACTTTAACGTATGCTAAAGTAATATATATGCAACAAACACTATAAGATTTTGATATAAATTTATCTAAAACAACAATTTATTATGATAATCAAAGTGTTGTAAATTTATTAAAAAATCCAATAAACCACTCAAGAACTAAATATATTGGCATTTGACATCATTTTCTACATGACAATATAGAAAAAGGTACCATCTCTTGAATTTTTATCATCAGAAAATCAAGTTGCAGACATATTTACTAAACCTTTAAGTGAAAATATTTTTCTAAAGTTAAGATGTGAACTCAGAATTATGTCATTACGTGATTTATAAATTGGTAATCAACTACTTATGAATAAAAGGTTATAAAATGAATAAAAATATAATAATAAATTTGAACAAAATTTGGAATCAATGACACTCGAACTCTACACTCATGGGAGATAGACATGTGATTTTCCAATGTAATATTTTATTATTTGCGTAAGATCTTTCCTCCTTTCTTTTTATATACAGTAATAATCATTATATATTTTTCACCATAGAAACTTATAACTATTTATAACACATAGATAAATTTACAAGATTGGCTAAAGCTTAAAGAATAATGTTAACCATGAAATTTCAACTTTAGAAATAGCAAACGTAATCAATATATATACACATGAAGAGAATGTTTTAAAACAAACAACCATCCGCTTCATCTTAAAAAATGTCTGAAAATTCCGACCTTTCATCAATTTTTTTTAGCTCTCCAACTACGGATTTGTCTAATAAATCTACTCCAATGTATGTTCCAGTAAAGATTACTCCATATCCTAATCACCGTACCATATATAACCAAACAACAAAAAAGCTAGAAGAAATTTAGAATTTGGATCACCTTCTACCAAGGAGAAAATCGACGATATTGATCACTTCCAGCGTGAAACTTTAAGTATGCAATGTGAGATGTATTATGAGCAAAAACACTATGGAAAACGTTTAAATTTTCATGAACAACCCTAAACAAGGTGCGCATAATCCATCTCCTCAATGACCTGACATATCTCCAAATTCTTGGAACCAAGGTGCTTCTATTCAATGTAATACTTGGTCTCCTATTATATCATTACGAGATGACACCAAAGTTGAACCAAGCTCGTTCGAAATTTCCTCATCATACGAATCTAAGGCCTCTGAAAAATAGAGTTTATGTTTCCGTAAGTTTATGTTCATAAAATTGTTATTGCAATTTGGAATATATAATACGTTGTGTTAATGAAATAATAATTTTAATATGAGAATAAAGCTCCCAAACATATATATATATATGGCATACATTGTTAGCCAAAATAGATATTGCTAAGATTAGGCTAACAAAAAAACTCAATAGATTCAGCCTCCTGAATCCAAGGATTCAGTCGACTGCATATTCATATATATATAATTTTACCTAGAATTCAACCGATTGAACCCACTACTTTAGCAGAGTGAATCATACTAATTTTCAACTGCTTTCTTGCGGGTTAATTTTCTGCCCGTTGCCGATAAGCAATTCAAATGGCTGATCCAACTATTTTCTATTTTTTCATAGAAACACACGTTTTTCAAAGCAAGTAACCAATCTAAACTTCTACTTATTATAATCTACTCATTCATTCATCCTTTACCCATCAATTCGCTCTTTAGAACCCAAATCTTAAATCCTCCAAATCCAAAAGCTAATTTCTTTCTCTTTAAGAACAAAAATGCCACTAAGATCGAAAAGAACAAGAGAAACATTTAATAGTCCATCTCAAAGCCAAATTAGATCATGGGTCCGTAATGATACGACTTTAAATAGATTCAATAGCATGAAGAATTCCAAGCTTTTTGAGGGGAATTTATGAAATTTATCAATTTTAATGGGTATGTTATTAGAGAATTGGCGGAAGCACATGGTTTCAATTGTCTTATTGGGTATGATGCTAATAATGTTAAATTTTATCCTTTATTGATCAAGCTTTTTTATGCTAATATGAATCTAGACCATCATAATCCTCAAAACAAAGACGATTTGTATTTGGACTTTAGTCTATGGCGTTAAAACTTACTTATCTTTACAAAGATTAAGACATATTTTAAGATGTTCAAACGATGGTTTAGAAATTGAAATGGTTGATGTTAATATGTATGAACGTGATAAAGTGTCACATAGATTTTTGTCTGATGATTTAACTGAACTAAAATCAAGTGCTTTACGTCCTAAAGTAAGAAATATTCATTACGCGCTTATACATTCTCTTCAACCATGAACGGAAAGCTATGAAAATGTGTATAACATGACTTCCAAGCACTCTATGCCATTTATTCCTAGAATTAACTGGGGCAAATTATATTGGATAAATTTCTTAGTGTAAAACATAGGAGAAGCTATAAAACCATTCATTACAAAGCTTATGTAATGTGGATACTGCAAAATTTTGGAGTTTTTTTGCTCGATTCCGGCTTCACGACAATATGAGAGCTTAATTCTAAAACCATTAGTCTCATGGGTCTCCATAAGCGTCCCGAAAGTCAACAAATCATTAGTTTTCAAGAATGGGTCGCGAATTACAATCAAGGAATTCCGCAACCTCAAGACACGAATGCCTCTTCTTCTCAAGACCCTCAACAAGAGAAGAGGATGACGAAATTCATGAAATAAATATTGACGTGCCTCCTAAGCAAGCCCTTCTCACGTTCCTGGAATCAAAGAAAACTCAATCGACGTTTAGATAATTTTGAGAAAAATGTTCCAAGACAAACAAAAGGATAAACTCTATAAAAGGGTTTTTGAATAAAATTTCGGAAAAAGTTTCTTGTTTCGGATCCACCTCAAGGGTATTCTTGAAAATATGGCACCATTTATTTGGACAACTTTGGGGGAAGAAGGAGAGGAAAAAGAAGAAGGTAGCGAAGAATGATTTGATACGCTCTTTGCTTTCACTGAGAGTCGAATTCTCAGGCCGATAAGATCTACTTTGTAGTTACTGGATTGAAAAATCCCCTGAAGGAGATCCGATCTATTCATAGGACGTCTGTTGAATCTATTCAGAGTTTCAACCGATAACTCTACTATGGGAAGACCACGTACCTGATCAGCCTCTCATAATGCGGACGTCCACAAGACTGCTAGCGTGCAACAAGTTGGACCTAGTAATCAACAAGCAAATTTAGGTGCAGGGACTACCACCCAAACTCAAACGGAAGTCATCACCTGGACGGAGTTCAATGATTCGATGAGGGAACTCAGGAAAAGTAGAAGGCAACTTGCTGAGCAGATCCAGGCCAACGCTAATCTCATGCCTCAGCTGACTCAGCAGCAGCATCAGAATGCTGAAGGTAGCCCTGCTCCTCATTCTTCGTCTGATAGCTCGACCTCAGCCGATGAACCTTCTAGGCGTAGACGTCGTAAGACTGAAGCTGCACAGGCAGGTGCCACTGATCGATCAACCAGGAATTAGGTACGTGAGGATACCGAACGCCCGGCTCACCAAGATCCTAATGAAGCTAGCCTTCAGGATGCACGTTTGGCCGATCGCCAATAGAGGGGACATCAACCCGAGCAGTCCCGTGGAATGGAACCCAACCTTCCATCCTCCATACAAAATCCGGACTTATCATTCATGGTAAGGCAGTTAATGAGAGAGAACCAAGGCTTGACCAACGAAGATTGGGGAGTATCCAGGAGTCACACTCCCTTCACAAATACTATCCTACAAGCCGAGTATCCCAGAAAGTTTAGTATGCCAACTATACCGGCCTATGAAGGGAAGAATGATCTCAGACAGCACGTAATGAGGTATGAATGGATGATGGATTCTGCCCGAGCGAATAATGCGACCAAGTGTAGGTGCTTCCCAATCACTTTATCAGGAATCGCCGTTATGTGGTTTACTCGACTTCCCCCACGGTCTATATCCAGCTTTGACGAGTTGGCATTGAAATTTGTAGAACAATTAAGGATACATGCAACTCGTCCAAAGGATGTAATGTCCTTATCAAGTGTAATCCAAGCTCCGGGAGAGTCATTGAAGGCGTACTTACAGAGATTTCACGTTGCAGCCACTGAAGTTAGCAACCCTAACGACCATGCAATTTTGATGGCAGTAATGCGAGGTGTAGATCCAGACTCGAAGTTTGGAGGTTGGCTGGCTGGAAAGCCCCCAACTACGTTGGAGCGATTCTATTCGAAAGCTCATCGGTTCATAAGAAGGGAGGAAGTTCGATGGACAAGGCGAGATAAGGCACCAGGGCCTGTTCAGGAGACTGTGAAAAGTAACATCGCCGTAAAGCAATCCGACGACAACTCAGGAAAGGTTCAAGTCAACGTCCAGAACAAGCCTGAGCAATCTAAAGGATCCGGAAGAGGAAATCCTGGAAAGAAAAGAGAAACAGGGAAATGGAAGCCGAGGATTCCAACCTACAACGAATACAACCCCCTGAATATGTCTCTTGAAAATATTTATCTATCAACCTGTAACACCTTTCAATACAGAAAGCCACGCCCAAAGGAGTCCACAGAAGAACAGAAACGGACGGGGAAGTACTGTCGCTTCCATGAGACTCACGGGCACAATACTAAGGAGTGTAGACACCTCCATGACGCCATAGAAAAATTGATCAAGCAGAAAAAACTGCAGGAATTTGTTAAGAACCCACAAGAGGGTAGGCAAGAAACTTCAGACCCCGGACGCGGGCCGGCTCAACGCCATCCGGAGGAACCTGCCCGAACCGTTGGTAGATTGATCATAAACACTATAGTCAGAGGACCTCACCCTGCAGACAAGAATTGGAAAAAGATGGAACGCTACCTCCTTGAGGCATGCGGATTATGAATGTTGTTCGAATGTGGAAGATGGAACCCCCGCAAAACAACAACGCATGATGACAGACGATATAGTATTTAGGAGTCGAGATGCAGACAAGATAGATGCTCCTACCATCGACCCGAGGTTATATCTGCGACAATCGGGCCAGCATACGTCAAAAGAATTTTGATTGATTGTGGAAGCTCTGTCAACATCATCTTCAAAAAGGCATATGACCAAATGAACATGGTGACAAAAGACTTGAAGCCGTCTAAAGCCCGTATCCATGGCTTTAATGGTGCAGCGACTAACGCGATGGGGTATGTCGAGTTACCAGTTGAACTGGAAAAGGGTGAGCATAGGAGGGTGCGAATCCTACCGTTCATAGTGTTGGATGTTGACTCTCCATGCAATGTATTTCTGGATCGTCCGGCCCTGGTGGAATTTAGGGCAGCTTTGGCCTCATGGTGTTTGACATTAAAATTTTCGACAGACAAAGGAGTCGGTGTAGTGCATGGCGATCAGGCGACCGGTCGTGCATTTTATGTGGTAGAGCTGAGAGAGGCTCATTGAAGAGAGAAAGGAAAGGCTGTGGACAGCTCCGACAGCATCCAAAACACTGACAATTGACAAGTAGTGCTCGAGCCCTGGCTTGGGCAACATTCTCGGATCTACAGAGACATAGATCTGAGAGATGATAATGGAGGACCCAGTGAAACGAATGCAGCACCGGCTAAGCTGACATTGACATTCCAGTCAGCCGGGATGACCCGTCACGAGTTCTTAAGATTGGATCGCAACTCGACCCGTCATTGGCCGAGGATCTTACTAATTTCCTCCGAGCGAACCTGGACGTTTTCGCTTGAACACGTTCTGATATGTGCGGGATTTCTTCCGCTCTTGCGAGTCATATGTTGAACATAGACCCAAAGTACGTCCTAGTAAAACAGAAATGGGGAGGCATGGACCCGGAGAGATCCGCCGCCCTTAGAGGGGAGGTAGACAAACTCAAAGCCAATGGGTTCGTCTGCGAAGCCCTCTATCCTGAATGGGTATCTAACCCTGTGCTAGTGAGGAAAGCGAATGGGAAGTGGCAAACTTGCATTGATTATTCTGATTTAAACAAAGCATACCCAAAGGATAGTTTCCCTTTGCGTAGAATCCACCAGCTGGTTGATTCAACGGCCGGCCACGAACTACTGTCATTTATGGACGCGTACTCGGGATACAATCAAATCCCGATGCACATTCCAGATCAAGAACACGCCAGTTTTGTCACAGATGTTGGGTTATATTGCTATGTCGTGATGCCCTTCGAATTGAAAAATGCAGGAGCAACTTATCAACGTCTGGTAAATCGAATGTTTAAAGATCAGATTGGTAGAACGATGGAAGTCTATGTGGATGACATGCTCATGAAGTCACGACGGTCAAACGACCACATTTGAGACTTAGCGGAGATGTTTGATATACTCAGGCATTATGAGATGAAAATCAACCCTTCGAAGTGTTCTTTAAGCGTTGTGTTAGGGAAGTTCTTGGGTTTCATTGTGAATGCGCGGGGAATTGATGCTAACCCGGAGAAGATTCGGGCTATTCGGGAAATACAAGTGCCCAGAACTATAAAGCAAGTACAAAGCCTGAATGGAAAGGTGGTCGCGCTGAGTCGATTCATATACAGAGCTACGGATAAATGCATTCCTTTCATTGATGTGATAAAGAAAGGAAAAAGAAATTTCGAATGGACATCCGAATGTGAGGAAGCATTCCGAGCTCTGGTTAGACATTTAGAAAGTCCCCCGGTGCTATCAAAACCAATTAACCATGAAGTGATGTATGTATACATGGCTATATTCCAGCACGCTATCAGTACGGCTTTGGTTCGCGAGGAGGACCGAATTCAAAACCAGTGTATTATGTCAGTAAACATTTGACGGGGGCAGAAAGAAATTATCCCAAGATTGAGAAACTAGCTTACTGCTTGGTGACTGCATCACGCAAGCTTCGTCCATACTTTCAGGCACACTCAATCAGTGTTTACACTGATCAACCCTTGCGGCAGGTACTCTAACGACCAGAAACCTCTGGAAGGATGTTAAAATGGAATATCGAGTTGATTCAGTTCGATATTACCTCCCTGCCACGAAGGGCCATACAAGGGTAAGCGCTAGCAGAATTCATTGCTGAATTCACCATGTCAGATGAATCAAACGGCCACAATGTCATACCTCCCGTTCGATGGAAGATGTACACCGATGGGACATCTAATGACCATTGTTCAGGCGCTGGTATAGTTCTTGCGACTCCTGAAAACCAATCAGTTTGCTACGCTTTGAAGCTCAAATTCACAGCAACAAATACCGAAGCCGAGTATGAAGCATTGATAGCTGGCTTGAGACTTATCAGAGAATTGGAGGTAAGATCGATTGAAATCTTTTGTGACTCACAACTGATGGTGTATCAAGTTTGGGGGGACTGTCAAGCAAAGGGGCAGAGACTTTCCCCATATCTGGCACAGGTTCAAGAGCTGCTAGCGAATTTGGAGTATTATGATATTTCACATGTCCCGCGTGAACAAAATAGAGCAGCCGATTCATTGGCAAAATTTGCAAGCACTGGCGATGCGCAGCAAATTGGATTGTTTGCCGTTGAAACCTTACGTGCTCCGAGCATAAAAATGATGGAGGTAGATTTCATGTTAGAAACAGAAATCGAGAAGGAATCATGGATGACCCCATTCAAGCAGTACTTGTTACACGGGGTCGTACCCGAAAGAAGGAGCGAAAGACGACAAGTCATTCGTAAGGCCTCACGATATGTAACGCAAGACGGGGTAATGTATCGAAGGGGATTCTCGACCCCCTTACTCCGGTGCATATCCCATGATGAGATCAAAACGAGTCCTGAAGGAAGTTCATGAAGGGGAATGTGGTGACCATACTGAGTGGCAGACATTAGCAAAGAAAATCCTCCGCTATGGATACTATTGGCGGACTGCGAATCGGGAAGCCGCAAACTATGTGAAAAGATGTGACAAATGTCAGGAATATGCAAAAATCTCGAGAGCTCCACTGACGGAACATACACAAATGGTTAGTCCCTGACCGTTTGCAATGTGGGGGATCAACATAATCGGTTCCTTACCCATATCCAAAGGTGGTGCGAAATACGCGATAGTTATGGTCGATTACTTTACCAAGTGGGCAGAAGCAGAGCCTTTGGCCACTATCACAACCAAAAAGGTCATTAATTTCGTTGTACGAAATATTATATGTCGTTTTGGCCTTCCACGGACCATCATTATAGACTACGGAACTAAATTCGAAAGCAAAGAGTTCAAAGAGTTTTGCCAAAAATATGGTATTGAGAAAAAGTTTGCAGCAGTTGCCCATCCGAAAGCCAATGGACAAGTTGAAGCCGTGAACAAAATAATCAAGTCCATATTGAAAAAGCATTTGGAAAAGGCTAGAGGCAAGTGGGTGGATGAGCTTCCAACAGCGCTTTGAGTTTATAGAACCACCCACAAGTCCGCGACTGGCCACACTCCATTCGCATTGGCATATGGCATGAAAGCTGTTATACCCGTAGAACTTGAAGTTCCATCACATCGGGTAACTTATTATGACTCTGAGTCGAATCAGGATCTTTTGCTGGAATCGCTGGACTTCATTGATGAAAAGCACGAAGAAGCTAATTTAAGAGCGGCTGCATACAGACACCGAGTCGCTCGATATTACAATAAAAAAGTCCGGCCAAGAATCTTGGGTGTGGGTGACCTCGTTTTGAAACGAGTTTTCCCAGTTCCATCACATATGAGCCCTGCATGGGAAGGTCCATACGTCATTGAACGAAACCTTGGAAAAGGAACTTTCAAGCTAGCGACCGTTGATAGTGCGACACTCCCTCGAGCCTGGAATAGCGAGCATTTGCGCCATTATTATACTTAGTTCATTTCTTTCATACTTTAGTTGCAATTATTTCCAGCATGTTTTTATTCTTAGTTTGAGGCATGTAATAAGACAATTTAGCTTGTTTGCATTAACAAAGGCTTGAAGCCATTTTTTCCACGGATTATTGATGTTTCTGTGTACGATAACTATGTGACAAACAACTAAGAGGTACATTATTCTGTCTGACGTACGAACGCGCACGAGGACTAAAAATCTCCAAGACCCCTGAGTGCGGACTGGAGTACTCGGAGTCCCCTGAGTGCGGACTGGAGTACTCTGAGTCTCCTGAGTGCGGACCAGAGTATAAACGACTCGAAATCTCCAAGTCCCTTGAGTGCGAACTGGAATACTTTGAATCCCCGGAGTGCGGATTGGAGTATAAATGGTTTGAATTCTTTAAGTCCTCGCAGTGCGAGCTGGGACATGAATGACTTGAAGTCATCAAGTCCCCGGCGTACGAACTAAAAAATATTCTAAGTGCTTGAAGCATGGAATATACAGGATGAACAACTCCAAAGAATTTCAGAGTTGTATGGAGATAAATTGAGAAGTTTATGTAACTCACAATAGCTTGGGTCTCGGCCACAATCACATAGAAAGCTGAATAATAAAAGTCTTTTGAAAGACAAAAGAACTAAGCTTTATAAGTTTCTACCACACTCCTCCAAAATTCGGAGTCAAAAATCTATTTACATGGACTACAAAAATAAATAAAAATAATTACATAATCTAAATTAACTCTTGTTGAACGAGAGTAACGATTACTTCTACGACTTCTTCAACTTCTTCCCAGACGACTCCTCTCCTGTGCGTTTGCCCTTGGTAATTTC
Source organism: Allium cepa (assembly GCA_030765085.1). Taxonomy (NCBI): domain Eukaryota; kingdom Viridiplantae; phylum Streptophyta; class Magnoliopsida; order Asparagales; family Amaryllidaceae; genus Allium; species Allium cepa. The sequence goes on along the minus strand of CM060934.1, from coordinate 280,948,840 downwards.
CTTTGGTGGGGAGGTAACAACTGAAGAAGTACGGAGAACTTCCACTGGCCTGGACCCACCAGGGAGAATGACCTTCAATGGCTTATTCAGAGGATCGTCCAGGTCCACAACTTGAGGCTCGACTTTGATTTTGACCGTCTTTTTATTTTCCTCCTCGAGCTGCTCCTTCATGCTCATTTTAGATGTATGTTCAGAGGCGCCTGTAATCTCGATTTCATAACTCCCATCAATGGGAGAGGATGTCTCGGACTTATCCTCATCAAGTGCCCCAATCACCTGAGCATCTGGACCGGGAGCCTCCCTTGCGTGAGTAGCCTCACTTGTTTTTCGCTTCACCTCCTTGGCGTCATCGCTCCTCGGAGTGGGATCGGGATCAGAACATCCTGCGTAAAATCATGGAAAACAAGCATTAGAATACAATGACCTCTCGTCAAAAAACAACGACTCTTGGAATTTCAAAATGAAGTGTCACATACCAGCATCTGGCTGACTCTCAGCCGTCCGAGGGGTCTCACCCTCTAGAATGGGAGATAGAATGTGAACGCCGAGGCCAGGGTCCTCCAGGTCATCACCGATATGTTGCTCAAATGGATCAAGTATCGGTCGATTGGCCAACTGAAGAGGAGCATGAGCTGGAGACTCGATCCTGGATGGACCGACAATGACATCTTTCCATTTCGATGAGGAGGAGCCTTTGTAGTAAAGAGCTTTCGCCATAGACAGATCTGAAGGCTTGTTCCCCTTAAGGAATTCTTTTATTAAAGCGTCCTCATCGACCTCCTCGGTGCCAAGTTCGACCTTTTTGATTTTTATTAAAGTCTCCAACGCATCAGCTAGGGATTCGAGGTAGCCCTCTCCTAGAAAAGTTAAGTCTCGATGCATGAGGACGCGGGGTTGAATTTTGCAATCAATTGGTCGAACATGCATTTGACCTCCTCCCTACCAGCCTCTTTAGCCGCCTCCAGGCGAGAGTCAATCTCCGCAGATGCTATTTTCTTGCCAACTTTATGGGCTTCATCCTTTAGCATCCCGGCTTTAGAAAGTTCATCATCAAGCTTTGCCTTTAGAAGTCATATAGCAACGATCTCGTCGCAATACCGTTGCGACTCTTCTTGGGCAGTAGCCTTCTCCTCTCTTTCTCTGCAGAGTTGCTCCTCCAGTTCTTTGACTCGGAGGCCAAATGCATCCCTTTCTTTCTGCACCGAGTCCTTCTCTAAATCTAGGGCCCCACAGCGTTGGACCGCCTCGTCAATTTCTTTTTTATGAGTTGACTCCAGACGATTGACGGCCTCGGCGGTATCTTTAGCGCTTTGCTAGGCGGCTTCAAGCTGAGACTTGTAAGAAGCAAGCTCTTCGTCCTGAGCTTTGATAATGTCTTTATTATGGACAACCTCAAGCTTCAGGCGATCGATCTCACGCTAATGCTTTATGAAATTCTGAAACTTTTCGGCTAAGTGCACGAACGCATCGTGTCGAACATAGACACCGTTGGTGCAAGCGATAACACTTTGCTTGACATGCCCTGCAATCTGGTGAATCTTCGAAAGGAATTTTAAGCCATCGAAGCATATCTTTGGAAATGAGGCCTTAAGCTCAGCAAGTCGCTCAGCGACCGATGGATCGGACATGGGAGCAAGAGGAGTCTGCTTGGAGACCGCAGGCATTCTGTAGGGATCTCGAGATTGCCTAGTACTTGAGGAACCGGAATGTTGATCACGATGAGCCTCAGGCTGAGACCCCTTATGTGCAGGTTTCTTTTTGCTATGCTCAGGTTGAGAAGGAGAATCATGAGGGTAGGAGGACTGATTATAAGATTTTCTCCGGTAGGACGATTCTCGACGGTGGTAGTCTCGATCACTAGAGTTGTCTCTATCTCGACGCTTGCCGGAACCCGAATCCCAGCCGGATTGGTCAAAAATTGATGAATCGCGAAGGCGGTCAAGTCCATGCGTACGCCTCATGTCACCTATGCAGAATTTAAATAACGTCGAGTTAGCAAATAGTAGAGTGATGACAGAAATTTAAGTGCAAGGTAAAGTGCATGTGTTTGTTTATGTCCTATTGTTTCCCCCCGACGGACCAGTTTCTTTACTAATACGAGTTTTTCTCCCTAGTTTTGGGCTTGAGCGCTTATATCGCCTCGCGTGGGCGAATGAAGCTTAAGGACCTCTGGATCGTCGAAACCATAATTGAGCAAATCTTCAGGCATGGTGAGGTTCGACAGGCTTTTCAGAGAACTTTCCAAGTGCTATGAGGAAGCTTCTTTCTCCGTTGGAACAAGAATAACTTTAGAAGTTCCACCGACTGTCTTCTTCCTCATCTTGTATGTCAGTTTCTTCTTCCCCGTCGAAGGGAAGGTGTCGTTTCAATGCCATGAACTTCAACTATTGGGTCTCGAGATGGACTAACATTTTTGCCATGTACTTCGGGCATTTCGATTTCTTTAATCTCCCCTTCCTTTGGCGTGTCAGGGGCGTTATGTACTGAGTACTCGGCCTTCTTTTTTCCTTTGCCCGAAGCCGGCTTAGGTATGGTAACACCTTGGGGGAGGTTTATCCAGCGACCTTCCGCCAGCAACCCAAATTTCATGAGAGACTCATTCGAAATGAGAGTTATGATGTCCCGTTCTTCGGCGGGAGTGGCTCGAATAGTTTCGACAGCTTCGGAATATTCGAGGCCCTTGGGGCATGGGTTAATACCTAAAAAGATGGAAAAAGTGTTAGAAAAGATATATCTTCGACCAAACATGAGTATTGGTCCAGGAAAAAGACTTACATCGTTCCATCTATCTCCTCGCAAAGCCGGGGTGACAGCGCACATAGAACCATTCCTGTTTATACTGGGCAAACTTGCTCCATGCCCCAGTTAAAATTTGACATTTGCTGTGCGGCTCGAGAAACATGAAAGATGGGCTATCCGACCGTCTCTTGATGCGATAGACGTATCGGATATTGCCCGGAGTCGGAAGCATGAATAGAACACTCATGAAGAAGATGCAAGTGTCGTATATGAATGCGTGGGTGTTCGGATGCAGTTGGGATGAGGCAATCTCGATATACTGCAACACGTCTCGGAGAAAAGAGTTGAATGGCGGCACGCTGCCAATCTTGCACATGAATCTGTTACAGGCTGTATATCCAACTGGGGGCAAGTAAGGACGATCATGCCCCGATGGAACTAACACATCATCGAAAGGGATTCCATGGACAGAGCATATCCGACGGAGTGCACTTTCGTTAATCCTTGAAGCCTGAGAATCGATTGGGTCGTCTAGGAAAATTGATGCCTCCAGAGCGTCGGGAACCAAGTCGACAGACGCAGCGCGGGTCTCGGTAAGTCTTGAGCAGGAGTAGTTGACGAATTTGAAGTTTCTACAACTTCTTGTCGAGAAGATGGCCCGGGTCTATCCGAGATCGTAGCAGAGCTAGATTTCCTAGACATCTCTAATGAAGATTGAATCTAACAGAGTACCTGTTTGAACTATACTTGAGAAACAATCGACATTAGACTTAACAACATAAATATTCCCCCCTCATCCCCCCGTGTGATGTGTAAACTAGTGCGATCATTCAAATGTAAGTGCCAAGCAGCGAAAAGCCACTGGATTGATGAAATAAGTTTAAGCTTTAAATTGTCATATTCGAAGACCGTCATCGCTGACCGTCTACGAAAGCTTGTTGTATGGTTTATATTTTGAACTCGACATCTTCAATGCATTTGAAAGGTTATTTACTGTTAAGCAAGTTAAGTCCAAGTTTTCAGTTGTTTAAACACGGGATTTATTATAGGATAGGAAAGCGCATGGTAGGAATCGAACCTGCGTCTCATTCTCTCCCCTCCTTTCCTCTCTTTGTTCTGCGCTTGCTTTATTATATATAAAAAAAGTTCATACGTTTTGGTTTGTGAAATCTTGCTCGTGCTCATCTCCAACCTTCATACTGACGAACCCAACCCAACCATCCTCGTCCTTCCACCGCCCCTTGCTTCTTCCGCCTTCCCAACTTCGCTCTCCACTGCCGTTCCACTCCATCCACCCTCCGCCCACTTTATCCGCCGCTAAGACCTCTTCGCCACTGAGCGCCACCACTTCCCACTATCAGCTTGCTTTCCTCACCTACCAAGCAACCCTTGCCCGCCACCCAAACTTCATCCTCCCACCTTGTCACCCTCCTCCCTTCGGCCTCATCTCCTTTTGCCACCGCATAACGTTCCTGTCTTTCCCCATGCCTCTCTCCAGCCTCGCAACACACAACAGCCACAACACCAGCCACCCACTGCCGCTGCAAGCACTCCCTGGCCGAACCGGCACCCAGTCCTTCCTCTCCTCCTTGCTTGATGCCTATGCCATTTCCCACCACCCGCTTCCACCAATAGCCGCCACGCAATAACCCCCTCCAATGCCGAACCTGAATCCACTCTCTCCACCTTGCTTTGTTTTCCCACTATCGAACTAATCATGCAACAAAGCTCCAACCAGCATTTAGTCGCAACCTTCTTATTTTTCTTTGTTTCGCCGCTGTCCGAAAATTACAGCAGCTCTTTGGTTTGTTATTGTCCTATTTGTTCGATTTGTGTGCGTGTCCATTTGCATCTTATCCTCGTTGTTTTCATAGCCATGAAAACTGAGCGGTCACTCACGATTGACATTCGTATGTTTAGTAAATTTATTTCACATGAAATGACGATTGAAACGTATTGTTAAATTTGAATTGATTAGTGATTAAATCCTTAAGTATGATATGTTATTATTTGCGTTTGTTCACCTATGTTAATTGACATATGACACCAAAACACGTTAGTATATGTATTATATTTAAATTTTTAATTATGATATATGATTGTCGTTGATATGTTATGTCATTTTATGTTATTCTATGGTTCTCACACTGCAAGTTCTCTATTAGTTAGGAAAATCGCTACGGATTGAAATGTTACATACCAAATAATCTTATAGATTAGGGAAAATCATTATGGGTTGAAATGATAAACCCAAGTGATTTTACTGATTTTGAATTTTGGATTGTGCGTTGAAATGATATATACCCGTAAAATTTAAACTATTGCGGATTGTTATGATAAATATCCTTATCACTTGACCATAGGATAGAAAACTATATACGGACACCGTTGGTTTATCATTAAATGATTTTCAAAATTTTAAAAAGAAAATATACGTGTGTTTTAATAAATATTGATTTTTAAAATATAATATAAAGATTTTTATTTCAATGTATATGTAAAATTTAGATTTAGATTATATGTTTTGAAAATTTTAAAATCATAAGTAAGTTTTAAAAATATAAATTATAAGATTTTATTTATAATTTTATTATTTTAAAATATATTAAATAAGGTTTGATATAAAATAAAACATTTGCCTTGCCAAAAATTTTTAATAATAATATTTAATTTAATAAAAATTTAATATGATAAAATTTAATAAAATTTAATTTAATTAATATATATAATATGTTTAAGTATTTATTTAAATTTATGTTAACATTATAAAATAGATTTTGTGATAAATTTTAATAAATAAAAGTTGGAAAGGTAAATTAAAGTTGACTTATAGTTTAATTTGTTTAAGAATTGAATTTAAATAAAAATTAATTTGAAACTTTTTGATTTTGAGATTTTAAAGGATATGAATTTATAACTTGATTTTGATTAAAGGTGATTAAGTGAATATTTTCAAAATTAAATATAATTCAATTTAGATATTTAATTTTTGATTTAAAAAAATTATTTTGAGATTTTATTTAAATGTTTATAAAAGTGATTTTACAAAATGGCCACGGGGTGAAGTAAGCGTTTGGTTGTTAAAGAGACCGGGATCGGATATTGTCACACTCTCTGCCAATACCAAAAACTACTTCAACAACTGTGCATGTAGTGGAGAATGCGGAATGAAGTAGGATAGTTTGGCAAACGATACTGTATGAGGTATGAACGCAGCCCTGACTCCCTCGGTTAGCTTGATATGACTAAAACGGGAGCTATACCTGGGCCAAATGAGCTCGCTCTTCCGTTCGAGCATGCTTCTTCGAAACCATATTTATTACTTTGTGATTTGATTAGTGCGCACCTTTAATTATGGGAGTGTGTCTCGAGGTGGACGGTAGTAGCTATTATGCGTTACCACCAACCCGGTTCTCCAAAACGGTAGTATCCTACCTGGGCATTGCCTCGCGTGCCTTGTCATATGCTTTATCGAGCCCATTACGACTTTGGTTCGATTGTACCTATGGAGTTCTCCCTAAGTATCCCATTGGTTTAGTGGAGCTTACAGTATCTATATAGACTACGGTATTTATATAAAAATGTGTTGATGGGGATATGGGTAAGCATTAACGTTATTTTAATACTTTACTTTATGATAGACATTATCTATGTAGCGTACTCTATTATATATGTAGGGAGTTCCACGGATCCTTAAAGGATGGAATCCCAAGCATCCTTTAAGTTATTTTGCATTTCACTTGGACATTTCACTTAAGTTGATTTACTTGCGTAAGAATGTTAATCCTGACTCGAGTGTTTTATGTTTTGCTTTATGCTCGAGTCAGCCTGAGTATCACCGCATTTGTGACTCACCTTTGAAGCTTAGAATTTTGCTTGAAGATCTATCTTTATCTATTCAGCTTTCAGTTATTTCCAGTTATTTATGTTCAGACTTTTTATTTGCTTATGTATTAGAGGCTTCCTTGTATTTGGACTTATGTTGTATTTTGCTTTAGACTCTGATGTTTCTGTAGTAGCTTCATAAACGATTATTTATCTATTCCACTGCGTATTGTTGTATTAATCTGTGTCTATGATTTTATGACTGATTTATTTACTGTATATGCTAAGTTTTTCCAAAAATAAATAACAGTGTGTTGTTTTAAGCAATTCAAGTCTAACATGTGTGGTTTATTGTCGATTTGAATGGTTCGAAATGATGGGTCGTTACAAGAGGAGCAAATCACACCTCATACTAAGAGAATTATATTTTACTCCACAAGGGGAACTGCATTATACTATGTTAGAAAGTTAAATTATACTCTGCATTAGGGAGTTAGATTATACACTACATTAGGGAGTTATATCATAATCCACGAATGGGAGTAAGACTTTACTCCATATTTCAGAATAAGATTATACTCCACATCAGGGAGTTAGATCATAATTCACTTTTAAGAGTTAGATTATATTCCGCTTTGGTAGTTAAATTGTACTCCACATTTAGGAGTTAGATTATACTCCACTTTAGGGAATTATATTATACTCCACTTTTAGGAGTTATATTTTAGCTGACAAGCTGGGCTATGTTCTTACAACCCAATGATTTTCATGATTCTTTTTGAGAACCATTGGATCTTTATATTGGTTCAGGCCGTTTGATATCCTTGCATCTAGTTAATTTTGGCTGAAAAGCTGAGGTGTATGCTTGAAACTCTAACATTTAGTATGGTTCCTTCATAAGTTATGAATAGACACAAGACATTTTCATACTGGTTCGGGCAGTCTAATATCCCTACATCCAGTTATCATCATAACAATTTTCATGCCATATCCACTAGATTAAGAGTTATTTTTTGTCTTGGAGGTTGATAGCACTTTCATTAATGGGTCTTCTTAAACGGGCTCTTGGGAATGAGCTAGATATTCACTAATATAATAAATAAATCTATGCCCTTTTTGAAAGGGCTAGGCACTCTCCTTTGGTGTCTTATTGCTTTAACAAGTTTTTAGTTAACTTCAAAAATGATTCACAAAAGAGGAGTCTATTATATCGGTTAAGTAAAGTAAACATGTTGCATTTAGTTAAGCAATGAATTAAAATGGAAATTTCTAATTTATATTTTCATCAGAAATTAAACAAAATAGTTTATGATGGCTAGAAAACATTGTTTAATCTCAAACTCATATTGATCTAAATAATAATATTTATTTACGCTTTGCAATAAGGTAAGTTGTACTGATGAATGACATGTATTGTTTGTTGATTAAGGACGAATCCATAATCTTCTCTTTCAACAATTCAAGGTTTCATTGTATAAAATTATAGCAAGAATTTTTCAATATGTAATATACAATTATCTACTATTTTCAGTAGGAAGCAGCCGTGATTCCAAAAAATAAGACAGCTAAAATAAGTAGCATTAGATTCTTTTATATAACATTCACTTCATCGTAACCTGTATAGTTATTTTGAATTATCGACATACTTTTAGTATAACATATCAAATTTGAATTGACTCGCATAATATACTTTAACAAATATAACTTGCTTTAACTGTGTTTACAGCATGTGTTAATTGTTGGTTTCTTTAAGTTGTATCACATAAAGAAAAATATCAATATAGATTAATGTTTCGTTAGTTAGATTATGCAAAAGAATTTTTTTTTGTATACGCTGAAACCCAAAACAATTTCCTTTCTATGGGATAATTAGGATCTCGATGACTTATACAGTACTCTTGTATAATTTTTAGATTATTCAAGCAACGGTTGCTATCGATGGGAGAATAATATTTTTAATGCTATTAATAAATGTAATAAATTGAGATATTGCTTAGTTTTCCATATATTTATTTCATTAAAGACTTTATAATCGCTTTTAATACCTTTGATCCAAATATTGTATTTTAGTGGGAAAGCCACGATATTTGCTACATATATGAAGACATATGCATATTTGAAGCTGTAATCCATTAGTCGTTCATTTGTTTAGTACTTAATTGGTAGCGAGGAAGGAATCTAATTATATGCAATAAGAAAACAAGAGTGTGATGCACATGAATATAAAGGAATATGGATTAAAAAACAAATCCATGCCAGTTATGCTGAATATGTTTGTTAAAATTTTGAAAAATATAGTTCCCTAGTAAAAAATTCATATAAGAATGTTTAACAATAGCTAAGAGAATGTTCATATTCATATCTATTGGTAAAAATAAAAAGAGGAGAGTTGGATATGATAATGTTAAACTTAAATAAGATTTAAAATTGAAATGAAATATGTACATTTATCCCTAATTGTTAATGATAGAGATAAGCATATGATTAAAAACGTAAGTATCTTGTAAAGAGAATTAATTTTGTTTCTTCATCTTTTCTAGTTTGGATATTTCCATAGCACAAAACCCTAATCCTAGCCATTTTGTTCTTTCACAGCTGCAACACACTCCAGTGTCTGCTCCTCCAGATATGAACCAGCCTCTTCCTCCTAGCGTTGCACAAGATGAAGGATTTACCACGGTATTCTCTACATGTTCACAGAAACAACTTCGAGCATTATTTAGAGCCATGGTTCCTAGATTACGTACAAGCCTTGTGTTGAAAAGAAAAAAGAAGTATCCATTTTTTGCTTAGAACTCAACTTTCCATAAATTCTACCTTGGAATTTCCCCTTTTATACACGAATCAAGCACATGTCCCCTCGGATGCCTCTTCAACAATCATAAATAATAAACAGGTGAATGGAAAATCTAACTTAAAAATCTAATTAGAAGCGTGAAAGGCGGTGATTGTAGAGGAGGATATTCTGGTCTTTACGCCCTTTAAATTTAATAACCCTGTTGATTTTAGGCAAAAAAAGGTGCGCTAGAATGACAAACTCTATAATTAATTCAGCAAAAAATATTGGGATAGTTTGATGTTATTCATGTGTTCAGATCCCGACCATATTATCACTATTTTATAGCATACATCAAAAGAGTATGAAAGCCCGTATGGGAATTTTTCATTGACGCAAATGACAACGACTTCTATGTGATCAAATTTGACAGTAAGGAAGATTGTGAAAGAGTATTGGAAGGATGAACTTATTTCCATAATAAAAGACTTACGATGATGAAAAGATGGATTCCGGATCTTGAACTAAACGAGAAATTGCTACAATCAATTCCATTTTGGGTGCACTTCCTAAATTTGAAATCAGACTTCTGGTCAGAGGAAGGTATTGGTATCGTTACCTCTATATTAGGCAACCCCATTGATATGGACCAATATATGAATGGTATGATTAAAATCTATTTCACCCATATCTAATCAAACCGACCGTAGGGAGGTTTGCCTACTTCTACTAGCCAAAATCAATTTTCCTGAAGCCAAAAAAACGTGGATCTTGTCTTGTCGCGGTTTCTCTAAAAACGTGGATCTTGTCTCATCGCGGTTTCTCTAAAAACGTGGATCTTGTCTCATCGCGGTTTCACTAAACTTTCTACTTTTATTTTGCGCATCAAAGATTTCAAATTAAAATCTATTATGATTTTAAAATTTTCAATTTCAAATCGACAATTTTGAATGTTTAGATTAATATTTAAATTTGAAATTCATATTTTCAGATTCAAATCTCAATTTATTTTTTTCCAACGTATTATCACTTAATGTTTAAGTAATATTAACAAATTATTTAAATGTATATTTCATATCAAAGTTATACAATCGAACGGTCGGTTTCTCCACCGTTGTGCGGTTATACTAGTTTAAAATTAATGATGATCTTAAGTCTTGTAATGAGGTCCTCGTTATAACTAAAAATATTGATCTATTCTTACAACTGGTTGAATAGAAATAGAGACCTAGGGTATACCAAAATTGTTACTATTTTGGTCATTTAATTAAATTTGCATGTTTGGAAAAAAAAAAATCTAGATACAGAAAGAGATGAAAAATCAAAGAAACGCAATTGATTTTATGGACATTGACAATGCACAGACAGTGAACATCGCAGCACAAACAGAGAACGAAATAGTCAAGAACACAGTGAGCAAGAAAGGGACAATTTGAACCAATGTGCGCAAAATCGTGTAACAGCACATAACCCGTACCATGCAAAACACGCAGCAACCGATATTATAAATAATCCTGTATGGCATAACATAGTGTCACAATTAAAATCAAACAATAAAAAATAAACCGTTCAAGTCAAACCTGAGCGCTCCTCATGTTGAACTAGAGAGCAAAACTTTCAATTTGACCTTATGAATATGTTTGTATGGAATGGTATGGGTCTAAATTCCCCTACTAAATTACTTAATGTCGCTCAAACCAAAAAAACAAAAACAAGCTTCTATAGAAGTTTCTATTGGAAAACAAATTAGAAGACGATAAAATCAATGAAGTTGCTAATTTTCTTAGTAAATACTGGGATTTTACTCATAATAATGATCAGCAATGTAAAGGGCATATCTTGATCTTATTGGAAAAAGGATCGTGGGAGGTGTCAGTTACTAACAAAAAGTGATCAATAAATCACTTGTTGCATTCGCAACAAACTAGATTTGGTCTTCTAGTGTACTTTCATTTATGCACATAATCAAGTGGAAAGGAGAACCATGTTGCGGGATCATATAAAAGAGCAAACCAATATTTTTAACTTACATTGGGTGATTGTTAAAGATTTTAAATCTACTCTATACTGTCACGATAAAATTAACAACGGGTCTTACAGTCTTTACCCACATGCATAATTCTTTGTATGTGTAGGAATTACAAATCTCTTCGAACCCCCAAGTTTAGGGAACTACTACACTTGGATGAGATAATATGACCATTCACAGTAAAAATGATAGGTTTTTCATCAACAAACACTGCTTCAACAAATTACTACACTTTTTTGCCTATTTTTCCAACGACTCTACAAGTGATCGCACTCCGATCATCTTTAACTTTGCCCCGAATAGACCGCCCAGTAGGAAATACTTCTTCAAATATAAGAATGCATGACACCTCTACCCAGAATATCACGAGCTTGTTAATGGAATATGGAATAGCTTCTTCATCGATAATCCCCTTTTTCAATTTCTTTCGAAGTTAAAGAAAAAAGGAAAACCTCATAAGGTGGAAAAAAGAAATCACTTCCAACCAAATCTCTGCTGATCGCTAAAAAAGTATCTTGATATGGCCTATTCATATCTCATTAATCACCCAAATGAGGTCCTGGCTATGGATTCATACGAAAACAAAGTAAATTACCCTTCGGAGATGCTACGTAAACAAGCAACGGAAAATAGGCAATGGTCAACATTCAAGTTGCTAACAAAAGGAGATAAAGCATCACACTTTTTTCAAGGAAAATTTGCAGAAACTAAAACATGCTCAGCAAACAAGATGATGATGGATGCGTAAGGGAACTGGATAGACGTTAATGATACTCTAAATAGAGAAGTGATATAATATTTTTCTAACTTGTTTAACTCCCCTTTTATTCCAAAATATTTTCGATATATCATTTGTGAAAATTTCTTTCGGACAGTGCAAGGAGTGCATTGGATAGGCCTTTTAAAAGTAATGAAGTGAAGGAAACAGTATTTTGAATAGATGATAATAGCTCTCTAAGCCCAGATGGATTCAACCCAAAAATTTTAAACTCCTTTGGAAACTTATTGAAAACGATGTTTTTAAAGTTATGGTGGGTATCCAACAGTCAGGCAAAACAATCAAAGAGATCAATCATACATTTATTTGTTTAATTCCAAAAAAAGCAAACTGACAGACCCTTTCAGACCATAGACAAATTGCGCTATGCAATATGATCTATAACATATTGGCAAACTTGCTATGTAATAGAATGAAGCATTACCTTAATTATTTAATTTCAATCAATCAAAATGCATTCATTCCAAGTTGACTCATCACAGAAAACCCTTTACTGGAATACAAAAAGATGAGAGGGTTCAAAAGAAAGACATTAAAAAAACCTATACTGAAGGTGGACTTACACAAAGCATATGATAAAATAAGTAGGAAATTCATGTACCATATGCTGCTTTGTATGGGATTTCTTGAAAAATTTGCAAATTTGATGTATGAATGCATATCCACTAACACTTTTTCAGTTCTACTGATTGGCAGTCCCATGGGTTACTTCAATAGCAACTGGGGTATAAGGCAGAGTGACCCTCTATCTTCATCTCTTTTTACCATTGCAATGGAATATTTCACTATCTTAATCGATATGGAATATATTGTAAACGAAAATATTACTCCCATTCTCTCTATTGATCCTACTATCACTCATTTAATATATGCAGATGATATTTTAATGTTCTCAAAAACTAGCACTAAAAATGCAGAGAGTATAGCTAAATTTATTCACATTATTAAGGTGTTTATGGGTTTATAAATGAATGAATAGAGAACTACCTTGATTTTTAGTAAAAGGCTAGAAAAAAGGACCAAATCATGAATATTATAAAGGTTCAATCTGGGAACCTACCATCATCGATTTGAGAATTCCATTATCTTACGGTAAACTAAAATCTAGATATTTCGGTAAACTATTAGATAAAATAAAAAATAATTCAATAACTGAAAAAATAGGACGTTGAATGTAGCTGGTAGAATTGAACCAATTAAAACAGTGATCTATTCAATGACCATGTTTTGTCTCAATTCTACCAACTACCAGCATCTGTTGTCACCAAAATAAACTAGTATGTTCCAATTTTGTGTGGAAACACAAAGATCAAAATGCGAGCTGGAGAGATATGTGTCGTATGAAGTATGAAGCAGACATGGGCCTAAGGAGAATATAAGATATCATGAATGCTATTTTGTTAAAACTTACATGGAGATATTTACAAAAGGATTGCTTATGGGATAAATGGATGGAGAGTAAGTATTGCAAAAATAAAAAAATTAGACAGTCATTGTAGATATTAATTCTTCATACACGTGGAAACTCCTTCTTAAGACCAGAGCACAATCCAGAGAAATTATTGAATGTCAAATTTTCAATGGCCATAATAAGGGTCTTGGTGAAGAATATTCAGTTTGGAAGGAACAGCACAATGGAAAATTTTCATTCAAATCAGCATGGAACCAAGTCAGAGACAAATATAATGAACTGTAGTTGTGCAAACACATTTGTGGTAGCATATATGCACTTATGGTGTCGATCTGCGGTCTGTGCATTATTGGCGAAAATGAACAAACTAAACACAATGGAAATAATTTCCCAGTGGAAAACCGATTTAGATACTACATGCAATATGCGTAATCAAGCCGTTGAATACTCAAACCATCTATTTTTTCAGTGCCATTATTCCAAAATAATTCTACACATTATCGTCACCAAGTTGCAACTTATAGTTTGTGGAAATAATGAAATTGATAATGAATTTGACCAAGCATTATGTACTAACGATGGCAATAAATCTTTCAGAACCTTAAGAACACCATGCTCACTGTTCTCATATGACATATGGGCAGAGCATTACTCCATGGATTTTCGCAATATTGAACCCCAATTCATGTGCGGCTTGAACTAATAATTGCCGATATCAAACTTCTAATGAAATAAGTAAACATTCAGACAATAGCCTTTAGAAACAAAGAACTTATCTACTTCATATTTGGTGCTGAACCGCAACTCAGTAATGGACCCGACGTCAGATCTGGGCATAATAACCCAACAGTTGGAAGCTAATGATTTTGAAGCAAAGCAAAAGACAACGAGTCCACCATAATGGGGATGAGAGATTTAATAGTACGGTATCCCAATCACCATGGGAGGAGGCTAACTTATCTCGCAAAGGAGAAGGAAGAAATAAGGCTTTCTGGATTCTCTTAAATCGAATATGAAAGAGATCCAAAGCAAGTTTAAATAGAACGTGGAGTGGATCGAAGAAAACTACTTCCATTGAAAAGCGTAAAAGCTGGATGTAGTATCGGTGTACTTTTTTTATATGGAGCAGTTTTATTTTTTTTCGCACTGTTTGACGATTAGGTGTGACCAGATACGTACGGTAATTTTTTAGTCTAATTCTACTGTAATACTCCCACCACTATTTGTTCCTAAAACCCTCATAATTTGTGCCCTTATTTCAATTTAGTAAATAAACTACATGTTCAATTTTTTTTTTTTTTTAATATTTCATAAATTGAAGAATGGATACAGATGTTAAACTACTTTCTTAACATAATTAGTTACAAGAATAAATGATATAGAAAATTTTAAATATTTTATTGTTGAAAATAGAAGAAAAGACCACATTAATTAATAGGGCCAAAAAGTGCTAGATAATTGACATGCTAATTTATATCTAAATTTGAATGCGATTCAAAATTTTCACATATGATTATTTATTACAATCATAGTAATTCTAATTAATTACTAATTGAGTTTAATCAACCAACATATTCATGATAAGTTTATTAAGAGGCATCCTAAATGCAACGAGTATAAAATCTATACCTTGATGTTTGTAGATGATTTGTTATTATTCACAAAACCTACAACACGCTCTATTTCAAACTCCTTAAAAGTTCTGGATATTTTTAAAATTATGACTGGGCTTCAAATAAACATGAAAAAATTTCATATTAGTATTGCTGGGTTATCTGATTCTGCCTATGTTATATATTCCATATCTGGTCTTTAATCCTTGAATTCTAATGCATCTTATCTTAGAGCCTTTTTGTGTTCTTTTAAGATTTCTACTGCTCAATGTCTTTCTCTCTATGAAAAAATTATAGCTAATTAAACTCAATGCCCAACCCTAAACTTTCTCAAGCTGATATATTGTTTATCGTTAGAAGTGTTGCCATTGCTATGTGTACTTATTATTTCAGAATTTTCATTATACCATGCAAGTTCATTATTATGCTGGACAGCTATTTGTGGCATGGTGACCCTTTCTCTAAAAAAAACTTACCCATGCTGCCTCTAAACAATGTTAGAGATGATATTTGAATTCAAGAAGAGGCCATTGGAGAAGCTCATAGAGGAGGAAGCCGAAGCCCTAGGAACAGGAGCTGAAGGCCGAACAAGCAAAGTGGCTCGGTGGACGAAGCTGATTTTTCGGACCAATTCAATGATCCGTGTTGCTTGGATTTGCCGCTCTAGAGCTCTGGAGCAGTGGCGACTTTGTTCGATGATTGAACAAGACCGAACGAAAAATTCTTTCGGTAAAGAAGAGAGGTGGTGCGACATTGGTTTCGAGCGGTGAAGGAAGACTGAACCAAATTTGTCGTTCGATGATCTAGTGATGCCAAACGAGATATTTCGTTTGGTATTTTCCGAACCAGGTAGGTGAAGAGGAAGAGCGATCCAGATTTCTCATTCGGCAATAGGGGGGATGTCGGTCCAGACTTGAAGTGTACTATGCTAAACCAAATGCCAAGTGCCATATGCCGGACCAAACATGCCAAACCAAGATGCTGAACCAAATCCTGACCTTTCATATAGCAGCTATCCCTCCTCATATCTTCACTCTATAAATAGGGGAGCTTCTGGACAACAATAGCAGCTGAATTTGAGAGCTAATTTCATCCAATTTCAGAGCCATCCTAGAGAGCTGAAACTCTCCATAATTTGACTGTATTTTTAATTCTTCTTTTGTATAGCCTCCAAAAGTGAATCAATCTTGTAACTCTAATTTTTCAGTGATTAATAAAATCTCTTCTCTCCAAGTGGATGACGCTGCCTTGCGGCAGTGGAACCACTATAGATACTGGTGTTATTTATTTTTCTGCATTGCATAAATCTGTAAATGTCAGTTCAGGTATTTATCTCTGTTTGTATCGTCTCACTACAATCACGATCCAGTTCTTTTCGCCGCGTTGAGTTTTTTATTCTCTTAGACTGATCATTTGAAGGGATTTTCCCCAACAGTCTGGTATCAGAGCTGCAAGGTTGACTAAGAAGTGTTAGACGCTATAGCAGGAGATGAAGCGACTCCATTTGTTACAAGACCCTATATTAGAGGGATGTATATCGCATTAAGATCATAGTTGCAATTGAGAAATGAAATGGGGAAAAAGACTTCGAGAAGTGGCAATGGAGGATGAATGCTGTTCTAATGAGGAATGAAGTCCATCCAGTAGTGTATGCTCCTAAGGAGTTGACGGTTGACATCTCAATCGCGGAAAAGGAAGGAGATGGAGAAATGGGTATTTACTACTTTACAACTAGCTATGGAAGAATATGTTATCTCAGAGATTAGAAGTGAGACCACTGCTAGGGGCATTTGGACCAAGCTAGAAAATCTCTACTTGAAGAAATCTCTTACTAACCATTTGATATTACTGAAGATATTTTTCACCTTGTAGATAAGAGAGGGCACATCAGTGAAGGAACATCTTAATTTCTTTGATGATATCGTGATGAAGATGAAGATGTTGAATTGAAGATGGATGAGGAGCAAATGACGATGATTCTTTTGTTTACTCTTCCACAGCGGTACATAGGTTTCGCTAACAGCCTTATCTTCGCTCGAAATACATTGATAGTGGAAGATATGAAGTTACGCCTTCTATCGAAGGGCTTGAGAGATCAGATAAAGGAGATAAGTGAAGAAAGTAGAGGTGGAAGTAGTAGTCATGGCCTGTTTATTGAAAGAGGTGAAGAAGATAAGAAGAATTGGAACTAGAGGGCGTTCCAAGTCCAGGAAGTCCGGAAATGGCAGGAGAGGAAAGTCTAAGGATGAAAAGTGTTTTATCTACAAGAAACCTGGTCATTGGAAAAAGTATTGTCCATATTTGAATAAGAAGGAAGAAAACAGATCTTCATTATTTGCGGTGGAGAAGTCTGCATGTGACAATATGTTGTCTGCAGTAGTATCGGATGTCTTAGACCATTGGGTGCTGGACTTAGGGGCATCCTTTCATATGATGCCTAATAAGGATTACTTCAGTTCTTTCATTGGACGAGAGGGAAGCTCCATTTTTATGGGTAATGATACTAATTGTAGAGCAATGGATGAAGGTACAGTGAGGATCGGGATATTCAATGGAGTGATACGTACTTTGATAGGTATCCAGTATGTTCTAGGTCTTCGAAAGTTCTTAATTTATTTAGGACAATTGGCTTCTTTGGGATGCAAAGTAACTATTAATAAGGATAGTCTGAAGGTTTCCAGAGGTGCACCAGTCCTTATAAAAGGAGATGTGCTTCGAAAACTGTGTTTACTGAAAGGAACCATGGTTCTTGGAAAGTCGTGTGCTGGAGTAGACAGTTCTCGTGCTTTAAATGCCATAAAACTTTTGCATCTCAGGTTGGGTCATATTTTAGAGAAGAGCTTAGAGTTGCTTTGAAGATGGAAGATGATCAAAGGAGGATGATTCGACAAGATGGACTTTTTCTAGAAGTGTGTGTTAGCCTAGCAAACTAAAGTATCTTTTGAAGTTGGACTTCATACATCAAGGCGAGTACTTGAGTATGTGCATACAGATGTTTGGAGACCGGTTGCTACTCCTTCTCTTGGTGGAGCAAAGTAATTTATCTCATTCATTGATGAATTTTCTTGGAAAGTATGGTTGTATGTGTTGAAGGCCAAATCAGATAGTTTTGAGAAGTTCAAAGATTGGAAAGCGCTTGTTGAGAATCAATCTGGTTCTAGGTTGAAGGTGCTGAGATCTAATAATGGCGGTGAATTTATCTCTAGGGAATTCCTCAACTTTTGTAGGCAACATGGCATTTAGAGACAAGTCACTACATCCGGAGATCCGCAATCCAATAGGGTTGCAGAAAGGATGAACTAGAGTCTACTGGAGAAGGCTCGTTGCTTGACGGCGGGCTTATCCAGAGGCTTTTGGGCTGTGGCATTATCAACTGCGGTGCACATCATAAATCGAATTCCGTACTCAGCCATATATGAGAAGATTCTAGAGGAGAAGTGGAGAGGTAAAGTAGTGTATCTTGGTTACTTTCGAATTTTTGGCTGTCTTGTATATTCACCATACAGGTGATGATTAGTTGGAGGCTAGAGCATACAAGAGCATACTAATGGAATAACCGATGGTATCAAAGGGTATCGAATTTGGAACCTTTTTGATCGAAAGATTGTTCATTCAAGACATGTTACTTTTAAGGAGTCTATTATGTTCGATCCAAAGGAGAAGATACCTACAGAAGATTCTGATAGGCCTAAGGAGATGGAAGAAGTTCCCGTGTTCCAGCCAAGGAGTAGAGTTGTTGTTGGTGCTTCCATGGAAAACGCAGTTAATGAAACATCAAAGGATAGTCAACAAGTACCTTCTAGTAGTTATGGCGATGTGCATGAATCTAGAGGAAGTTCAGTTCAAGATGGAGCTGAAAGGAGTTTAAGTGAAGCAGTGCCTGCTCGGGTCAATCGTAGAACTATTAGGCCGCCCGAAAGGTATGGTAATTGGCAGTTTGTGAACCTTAGCCAGAAGATATGGTGGCACGGGGGGAGAGTTGAGATGGTTCATGGTGACATTTAGTTCCATGGTGAAGATTGATAGATTCTACACAGACTGGGTACTTCGAACACTTTGTTGACAGGCATAGGTCTTGCCGAAGTTCGATCACAGTGTGCAATGGGTAATGGCATTGTCGAAGCTCATTAGATAAGTATCCATTGCTTGGAGCATGAAGGTGTAGATGAAGTTAAAAGGCTTGTATGGAATTCAGTATCAAGGTGGAGATTGTTAGAGATGATACTTGAATTTGAGAAGAGGCCATTGGAGAATCTCGTGGAGGAGGAAGCCAAAGCCCTAGGAGAAGAAGTTGAAGACCGAACCAGCAAAGTGGTTCGGAGGACGAAGCTGATTTGCCAGACCAAATCAGTGGTCCGATGTTGCTTGGATTTTCCGCTACAGAGTTCTAGAGCGGTAGCGACTTCGTTCGGTGATTGAAGAAGACCGAATGAGAAACTTCGCTCGGTAAAGAAAGAAGTAGAGCGACATTGGTTTGGAGTGGTGAAGGAAGACTAAGCAAAATTTGTCCTTCGGTGATTTGGTAGTGCCGAACGAAATATTTCGTTCGGTATTTGCCGATCCAAGTAGGTGAAGAGGAAGATTGGTCCATATTTCTCATTCGGCAATTGGGAGGTGCCGGTCCAGACTTGAAGTGTACTATGCCGAATCAAATGCCATGCCAAACCAATATGCAGAACCAAATCCTGAACTTCC
This sequence comes from Allium cepa, assembly GCA_030765085.1. Classification (NCBI taxonomy): domain Eukaryota; kingdom Viridiplantae; phylum Streptophyta; class Magnoliopsida; order Asparagales; family Amaryllidaceae; genus Allium; species Allium cepa. Next base: position 280,928,974 of record CM060934.1, on the reverse strand, counting down.
ATATAACAGCTATCTCTCCTCATATCTTCATTCTATAAATAGTGGAGCTTCTGGACAACAATGGCAACTGTAATTGAGAGCCAATTTCAGCCAATTCCAAAGCGATCCTAGAGAGCTGAAACTCTATAGAATTTTTAATTTATTATTAATTCTTCTTTTGTATAACCTTCAAAAGTGAATCAATCTTGTAATTCTAATCTTTCAGTAATTAATAAAATCTCCATTCTCTACGTGCACTGCCTCGCGATAGTGGAATCACTGTAAGTACTGGTGTTATGTATTTTTTCTGCATTGCATAGACCTGTGACTATCTGTTTTGGTGTTTATCTCTGTTTGTATTGTCTCACTACAATCAAGATCCAGTTGTTTTCCGTTGAGTTGGGTTTTTATTCGTTTAGGCTGATCATCTGAAGGGATTTTCCCTAACAAAAAAAATTCAAATTCAACATTCAAATATGTAGGCTTGCATATTACTAATCTTAAGGCTTGGAATCATGCAGTATCCTCTCTTTATCTCAATAGGATACTTAATAAGAAGAATAGCTTGTGGACCTTATGGAATATTCATTATATTTTGAAAAATTAAATTTTTTGGATTATGAATATTCCCCTAGATTCTAGTTAGTTTTGGAGATGCAGTTTCAGGCTTAGGAACTCTTTTCTCCCTATGATACAATGTAGTCAACATGATTTTGGCATGCTCCTTAGTCTGGATCTAGTATAATTCTTTCAACCATAATTGATTGTAACTTACACAGTATTATTGGGATCCCTAATGAAGCTAAAGCTAGTAAATTTATTCATGATAGAATTGTAATTCTCCCTCGTCTCAGCTCCTACTCTATTAGTGCCTTATGGAATAATATTCAAAGAACTTTTATCCTTAATGACAATATGAATCTTCAACAAAGTAATAAGGACAAGCATTTTATTGCCTTTATTTATAAAATTATGAGCACTAACCATAAATTTTTCATTCATCCTTGGTATACTAAAATTTAGAAATCTAGATCTAGACCTAAGAAGAACTTACTAATGTGGAAAGTCATTAACAATGTCGTGCACTTAGAAGATAATCATTTGCACGAGCATATTACAAATTCCTCCAACTGCTTGCTATACTCCCAAGCTCTTGAAACATTGCACACTTATTCTTAAGTAGTTTGTATGTTCACTAATTATGAAAAGGGATTTTGTTGCATTATAACTATCTTGCTCCTTCCATGAACCATGCTTCTGAATGGATTGCTATTTTTTAAGCAACCTAATAGAGATCTCATAATCTACCCTAATACTTTGGCCGGTGAAGAAGTTATTAATGCTTACTTAGGGGGAAAGGAATGCTAGGCTTTTTAAAGGAGTTAAAAGCTCAGTTTCAATGCTCTTTAATAAAGTCATTCAAAATTGAGTTTTTAGGATAGAGTTTTAAATTTGATTAATCTTTATTTAGGTATTACTCAAATTTATTACTGTATGTTATGCTCAGTGATGTAGATGTGTTGCTCTTCTTGTTTTTTTCTTTTTTCTTTTTTGTTTATGCTTTGTTTCTTTATTTCATTAATAAAATGGAGGACCACTATATAACCAACTTGCTTTGTGAAAAAAATTGTTAATTTTTGTCGGTTATTATCAATTCTATCCTTAGATTTTATTCTTTCTCATTATTGTTCATCCAGTGAGTATTTTCCAAAAGTAAATGCAGTTTTGAATTTACATTTATTTTAGAAAAATACGTTTAACACTCTAACATTTAAAAGGCACCTCATTGTTAACTCTTATTCAAATTTTCAATCAAAAGAATTATTAGAGTGGAAGCATTACGATAACCTTTTGGTTTCTATTATTCAAATGCATAGCTTTAAGTATAATTGGTTCTAATGTTTATTACTATAGGCATCTTAGGTATATGAGGGCCATCATGCATATTTATTGATGACAATAAATATGTGCATTTAACATAATGAATGACTACATATTAAAAATGGTAATGTATAAATGACAGGTAATGAAAAATTCATTATTTCAAGGTGATATCTTACGTTTTTGCTATCCTGTGTGTATATAAATAGACATACATATATTCTTTTATTTCTACATTATTTATTTTTAGAGTAATAATGAAACTATTCAGAAGTGATGATTGAGATAAAAAAATTCTACTAACATATTTTGAAAAAACCGACAGCAAGAAAAGTAGTTAAAATGGTAATGTTAAATGTCAATCAAGACTTAACAATTGTATTCATTAATTTTTCATAAGTGAAATCTCAAACTTCGTTTTATAATAATGATTTATGAATCTAGTACTTTCATATAGCATATCTTCATTGAGAGAACTCTTCAATAGGTCAATTCAACGTGAGTTTGGAATATTAATTTATGGTACGCTTTGGAAACTATAGTTTATTTAACAAAAAATATTGTATAAATTATGAAAGATTATGAACCAAAACATTTAATTCAATGAGGTATTTCAACCTTAGAATCTTCATAACGATATTTCAATCAACTTATACCATAAATAATTAGCGATAATCTAATCTTATGTTGAAATGTATAAAAAATGCCTTAGAAACATCACGTTTTGTCTAATTTTGTTTCAAAACTTTTCAAACAAATTAATTACCTTTACACATGTATTAAATACATGTAACATTTTCAATTATGAATATTGATTAAAACATTCTATAATTATTGCTAGATATTGCAACCTAACCTTATATTTCCAACTTTGCAAATCTCATTTTACTATCACAAAGATAATATGTAATTTAATAATGTGATTATACCTTTCATTTTATAATTTTAAGCAAATTACTAAATTATAGTTCATCAAATAAGATACCGAAGTTTTGACCTTTTATCGAAAAAAGTGAATAAAGTAGAGAAAGGTCAAAGATGCAAAATCATTTTAGCTTTAGAGAACTGATGAGTAAATGAATAATTATTTACGCAAATTAGAACTATTCGAAATTAACTATCGAAAACTTTATGACTGTGCTCAGCAATCGTAAATATTATATCACGATACCAAATGTGTGAAAATTAATATAAAAGTAAAAAATTAGGAAATCATACCATTTTTTCCTCATAGCAATGAAATGAGCTTACTTGCTACCAACTGATGTTTTGAAATTTATCGACAAATAAACAAAAGAGTATCATTATCGACAAGCACCCTTGTTCAACTGGTTAAGTGATTCGGCTTCGGTGCGAGATGTCACAAGTTCGAAACTTGCGTAGCATGATTCGAACCTTTATTGACATGTGATATGATGTCCCAGTGACATGTTGTATATAAAGTACCATTTCAAAAAGGGGTATCATTATCGAGTTGATTGTTAGTGGAAGCTCTAGCCATGGTAATGATGGTCATAAGCATGAAGGTGGATGTTAATGAAAGGGCAATAAAGGGGTCTTCCTTCTAGCTACAAAATATTGATGATATTTTTTGTCATACTTGGAATTATAGTGGATTTTTGAAGGTCTCAAATTAGGTGGTTCAATCCAAGATTTGTTATGTGTGTAGTACAATAAATATAAAATATAGATATTAAAGAGACATAAGATTTATATTGGTTCAGTTCTTATTGAACCTCCATCCAGTTAAGGGGGTTAGTGATTTTTATTTCTTTCATAAAAAATACAAGGTTAAATATAAAATAATTTATTCTCTATGCTTTCAAAGAGAAGCTCACTACATCTTATCATTTGCGAGATAAGACATATTTATAGTTGAAAGTTATTGATGTCGCCTTGTTAATGTGTTTGAGCGGACGGCTACAATGAGCTGCAAGATCTGTCATTGATTATGAGCTATTCACCTTGCAATTGATGCTTTAATAGCTGAATCAAAGTAGATTTTATGATTAATTTAGGATCTTTTAAATGGAAGTCAATTGGGAGATTTATGAGTCTTTATATGGATATTTGTTTTTGAATGAAATGAACATTTATTGCATGTTTAAATAGAAATTATGAATTTTGAATGGACATAAATAAAAGATTAATATGGTATAAATTATACTGGAAATGCCATTTATTGTGAGGAAAATGTTATTTATTATGAAGAAAATTTGATTAATTTATGTAAAAAATGACATTTATCGTGATATTTATTGCAATTGAATTATTGATTAAAATATGATCATTAAACGTATATAATTAGGATAATTATGGATAGGTAAAGACTAAGTAATGGATTTTTATTATACTTGATAGAACGAAAATAAAATAAGAATAAATAGCATATAAGGGTATTAGAGGAAACAATTGAGGGGTTAACAATTGTGTGAGGTTATTGAAGAGGCAATAAGGATGGGTTATGGATCTTTTATAGGAATAAAATGGTTATGAGTATGGTCCATGTAAACTTAACATTTAAATGATGTGAGAAAAATCATATTTAGAGCTATCATTTTGAACCATGCGATGTAAGGCGGTATGCAAGCAGATGTCCATGGGCTTGTTGAACCCTATTAAATTTAGTTAAGAGTATTTTTGTGAAAAAAATGCATACAACACCCACCTCTAGTCAAAACTCGTTTACAATGGAGATTAGGGCAAGGAGGTATCCTAGAATGTTTGTGATGTCGACGACGCCTAGATATGATGGACTAACGGATCCAATGCAACGTCTATTCAAGTATGATTGTCGCACGGATGGTGCTCGAACGAATGATGATGTGAAGTGTGGATGTTTCCCATTATTTTTGAAGGCTTAGTGATGATGTGGTTCTATAGGTTAAATCCAAGATCCATGTTGTTGCACAATCAATTAACAAATAAGTTCATGAATCATTTCAAGTTCACTCCATACAAAATATGCAATTAAAGAAATTAACTTTTTAATAGTTGTGGCGGTGCAAAAAATATAGCAAGGAAATCTTTATTGGAGAATAAAATCAAATATTCAAAGCTGATTTGCTCTCATTTCGACAGCATTTATGTGGAATAAGAAACGTTTCTCACTCTTATATAACAAAACCGAAGAATATTGACAAGCACCATTGTCCCAGTGGTTAAGTGATTCGAATTTGACGCGAGAGGTCATAAAGCATCATTCGAACATTTATTGACATGTGATTTGTGGTTTGCTGTCCCAATGACATTGTATCTAAGTACCATTTCAAAAAAATACGGAAGAATATTAATGACCCATGCAGTTCTATCTTGGTGAAGAGAATAAAATTCTAATCTATATTGAGTGTCTAGAATTTGAACTTAGATCTATACCCTAAATTTGTTGATTTGGTTTATAAGAGAACATGTCAAATTAAACTTTTTATTAAGTTGCAAAAGCCGGTGTTAAAAAACCCTGGTTTAGCGGGCATAGCAAAAAATAGCAGGGCCATTAGGTGGATCTAATATTTAATAGCATTAGATTGAAAAAACATAGTGATTGAAGTGCATTAAGTGCTTTAACGGAGAATTAGAGAGGCTTTAACTTCATAGTGTACAACCAAAGGATGCAATGTCACTTGAAAATACCCACCAAAGGAATGGAGATTCTTTGAAAGGTTACTTGAAACTATTCAATGCTATAGTGATGGAGGTGAAAAATCCACAAATGATGTGGTGCTGATGACAATTGTTAGTAGAAGAGACAATGAAATCAATTTTGGAAGGTGGTTGACAATGAAGAAGCTGACCATATTTAACGAGTATTACGAAAAAGGAAAATCAATTTCTCCGCTTAGAAGAAGCAGAAATGGAAAGTCAACCACAATGAAGGAGTATTATTGAAGGTAATGAAGCTATTAAGAAGGATGGTAATAAATGAAATAATGGTGATAATGAATGGATGAATAATAACTTGGGGGAAATAAATAAGATCCCAGAAAGCATTTTCAATTTAATCATGATGGGAAGCATACGAAGTTGAATGACTCCATGGTGAATATCTACCTTGTAACTTAAAGCAAGGTTAAATATAGAAGCCTGCTCTGAGAAAGGTGACAAATGAGAAAAAGAGCTTCGGGAAGTATTGTAGATTTTACGAGACCTGTTAGCACAATGCCAACGAGTTCTCGAATTTGAAGGACGTGATAAAGGAGTTGATTTGGAAGACACTTCTCCCTAACTAGAATTTTTATGACCCCTTTAAGTTTTTCCTTTTTATGTCTATATGCTTGAATAAGCTAAATAAGGTATGTGTGGGATTGATTAATAAGGAACGACATAAGGGGAAAATCGAAGCATATAGATGTATGGGTTAGTACCTTAACTATTATTAGTGTACCTTGTTTATTTAGATGTTTTTTATTATATTAAACCATTTATATATGGTATTTGATGTATTATTTTATACCTATTTATTTGAAGGTTATGTACTCTGATTTAAACTATTATACCGAGTTCAAAGTTAGTTATACCATATTATTTCACATTATAGCATAGAATTGAACGGTATGATTACTTGTGTGTTGGTTGAGTTGATTGCTCATAGTGGTATGATATGAATATTGTTGTAGCTGTTTGAATTATATGCATTAAATTGGTTTCCATGGAATTTTTTTATGTTAGGGTCTTAGATAGAGTAATGATAATTTGTTTGACGAAGTATATAGTTTGATGGTTTATGAATGAACTAAAGAGCGTGTATAGAAATATGAGGAGAAATTTAGTTGGAAAATAGACAAGCTTAAGTTTTTTTGCATATCGAATCATTTATTTTTTTAGTCAACATAAAAGAATGTATAAAAGTATACATTTTGTTCATAAATGGTCAGGGCTGGCCAAAGCAATTTGGTTGCCCCAACCCAGTTGTCTAACAATTGAGAAAAAATAATGCACTTTTCCTAGGGTTGAACCTGGGTTTCTCCACTCAGTCAATATTGATATTACCACTACATTATATATATATATATATATATATATATATATATATATATATATATTTTATCTAAATAAAAGACTAAACCCATCCGCGCTACCTAATCGTTGCCCATGTTGGATTAGTTGCCCTAGGCGACATCTTACCAGCTCTGTCATGGGGCAGGGCTTACATGAATTTCGGCCAAAGGATGTGATTTCACAGGCAAACATATAGCAACGAAGAGGGGAGATGTTGAATAATTATTTGAAAATGTTTTATGCTGTCATCAAGGAAGTATGGAATGCAAAGGACAATCCCTTATCGATGGCTTAGTAGAAGGCATTGGTAAAGATACAAAGATATGAAAATTTCACATGATGAAGAAGCCAACTACATTAAAGAAATTCCATAAGAAGGTGATTCAGTTTCTTTGCAAGGAACATGCTTATATTGAAGAAAGGTTGAATACAATAAGGATGGGAGAACCGGTCAATACTACAATGGGTATTGATGAAGTGAATAATGATGGTGGTAGCAGAAACAATGATAAAAAGAAAAGGAATAATCAGCATAGAGGCATAAGAGAAGACCCTACAAGCATTTTAGGTAAGTGCAAAATGGGAAATACATGAAGTTAACCAGCTCCTTGGAAAATATTCACCTAGTGACCCAAAACAATTTATGTTACTGAAAGTTTGGTAAAGAAGACGATTAAAAAAGAATGAAGGTTTGGAAAATATTGCTTCTATCAACCCATGGGAACAACATGAAAGATTACATATTAAAGTTACTATTAAAGTGCTAATAAGGAGAAAGAAACTACTGCAGTATGTGATGAATCCATAGAAGGACGAAAAAAGGAATAATCAAACTCCGAGGCAACTACCTTGGGATGACGACAAAGAAATGGGGAGAGATCGCCTCTGTTCCCCAGATATGACTTGGTAGTCAACACCATTTCAAGAGGTCTGCATTTCATGGAGAAAAGTTAGAATGGGATGGATAAGTATGGGAGTTCCTTGAAGCTTGTCCCTTAAGAGACATGCTACATTATAGAGGATGATTCTCCCGCAAAGCAATTAAAGATAATGGATGATGATATCACTTTCATTAATTGAGATATGACTACAATCAAGGATCATATATTCATTCCAATGGTTCTAACGGCTAATATTGGGCACACCTTCGTGTCCTGCTTGATAGTACAAGCTTGGAGAACATCTTATTTAAACATTCTTATAAAATAATAAATGAAAAGAATTTGTTATTTTCAACTTTCCTTCTTTAAGGATTCATCAAAGAACCAACATCTCCAATTAGTTGTATTAGTTTATCTTTGCAGTTAGGGGAAAAACCTCATAGGACTTTGTAGGTGGAGAAATTCATTACAGTGGATGGTTACTATGCGTATAATGCATTCCTTAAGAGAACACCCTAAGTTGATTTTGGAATACTTTGTCTCCGTGGTGCTTAATTATGAAGTTTCCAATTGACCGTGAAGTTGTAGTAATTCAAGGAAACCAAAGTACTAGTTAGAGTGCTATGTTGCTAAGCTTAGAGAAGTCAAGCGTAGAGAAATAGGAATGCAAGCATAGAATGCCCTCTACTTAAAATGGAAAAACACATAGCAAGTACCACCTAAGTATGGGGTTGGGTCTAGTAGTGACAAGTATTAAGTTATGAATCCTCATAAATATGTGGGCCAGGTAAGAGAAGGACCAGTAGAGCTAACAGATAAAATACAGATAAACAAAGACAATCCTATAATGGTGGTCAAGATTTGTTCTTAGCTTGGTCTAAAGTTGAAGCAGGTATTAGGGTTTTAAGGGTGAATTGAAATATGCTTGCATTTACTCACTCATATATGTGTAGGATTTCACTTGAAGTGGCGTATTTTACATTGAATATCAACTTGCCTTTCCTTCCCCTAAAGCAGAAAAGACAAAGTATGGATCCGAAGAGATCGACCATGTTAAAGGAAGAATTGGATAAGTCGATGGATAATAACTTTACTCATGAAGTTCTTTGCACTGATTTACTGGCAAACCTCATGATGGTTAGGAAACTAATAGTAAGTTGCTGACATGCATTGATTATCCTAACTTGAATTAAGCATGTTTGAAGGACTGATTTTTAATTCCACGGATAAACCGACTCATAAAAGGAACAATCGAACATGAATTACTTACAATTCCTAATGCTTATTTTGGGTATAATTAGATTGCAATGAATGTCACAGATTGGAAGCACATGAGTATGATTATAAATATGGGACTATATTGCTACAAAGTAATGGCATTTAGTTTGCTGAACACCAAAGCTACTCAACAGCGTTTGGTTGGTAAGATTTTCTCAAAAAAAGTTAAATGAGTAGTGGAGGTATATGTAGATGATGTATAGTAAAGTCTAGAAGATTAATAAACCATGTGGCAAACATATCAAAAATGTTTGATCTACTTCAAGAGTATGGAATAAAACCTAATATATTGTTTTCTTTCTTAAAAGTTGCATCGGGAAAGTTTTATGGGTCGTCATGAAATTTAGGTGTATAGATGACAATCCAAAGCATAATAAAGCGTTAAAGAAAGTTAAAGCCCAAAGGACTAGGAGGGAACTATTTCGAATGACACGGTTAATGCTTTAAGTAGGTTCAAATAAAATGCGACCGACAAGTATATGAAGGAACACGGTTTCCCTATAGCGAGTGGAATTGGTAGATTTAAAAAAAAAAATCCATATTTGAATCATAGTGGGCCTATAAAGTGCATGAGTTTTACTAGATCCAATCTATTTTCAAATAAAATCACATTTTTTACATGTTAATTAATCGTATTGACATTTCTGCTAAATGTTTAATTTGGGAATGCATTATATACACACACACACACAAAAAAAAAACATAGATACTCTAATATAAACATGTGTATAGGCATATATATATGCATTAAGATATTAGGATTTATGTCTTTTATATATACACAAATATATGATACTTACTAAAAGTAAAAATCTCGCATGCATATGTGGAATATAAAAATCTAAGTATATACATATTTGAATATCCTATAATATATATACGGTTTCTATACATATATTAATATTACCAAAGATATATAGCTTAGACATACACTTACACATATGTATGTGTGATCTTTGTTGCCACTTATATATATTATACATTTATAATATGAAAAAAATTCACATAAAATTAGCATTTAAAACTAAGAGAAATTTTAAAAGACTGAAGATGGAAAGGAAATTGTTTGCTCAAAAAATGTGCAATCACCTCCAAGTCATTTGTTGTAGAACTATGAATGAAGAGTACAACTGTTATGTTTGTATTATGCTTGATTATAAGAGAGCAGATCATATACATGTTGTGCAGAAAGTTAATCGCAGTAAAGTACAGAATACAAAGATTTATAGTGGTTTGGGCAGAATGTAACTACATCCACTATCCATTTTGATTATCTTTCTCATAGACCTTTGGTATATGCTAAGAATAAAAAATACAATGATATATAGATCAATAGAAAGTAAGATATAAGTCATGAAAGTCTATTCGGCTGCTTATGTTCGTCTATCTATTCCTATCTACCTATTTATGTTCGGCTATTAAAAGCTCTTTGACTTATCCGCCATTACTGTTCACAACTTTAAGTATTTAAAGGAACTAAGATATAAGGGCTAGGACTACAAAATAGGCAATTTCCTTATTTAGCTCATTTCGTTTACTACTTTCCTTGTGGAAGATTTGGTTTGGTGTTTCCATCTTTACAAGATTCTATCTGTAGTTTCCTATTTTTGCTTGCTCGACATCCTTCGTTCGTCACCCTAGGTTTGATCATTTTGGTTTGATAGAGTTCCTAATTTGACAGTGCCTTAATTTTGCATTTTCATTTTTTGATAATGGACATTCGGCTCGGTTAAAGGTGTGTGGCTATGTTGGGAATACCAGATAAGGAATACTGTCAAGTAGGTCTATCGCCGGATAAGAAATTCTATTCGGTTGGTGAACTACCAAACCTTGTCCTTTGCTAAAACTTATCTTTCCTCCTCAATTATTCTTGTGCTCTCTCCAAGACTTCTTGCCTTAATGACCTAATCCTTTGGCCAAGCGGTAATGCTCTAATTCAAAAATTTCTATAACGCTTGTTAGATCTTTACAACTCGATCCAACAACATAAGTTACCAGATCTGTGATTGGCAAAGTTTTGATGTTGTAAATCCTAAGGTTTTGTACAACTCAATTTTGGATAATGGACTTGATATTGAAAGGTGATTGGATATGGATGAGATGATTCTTTGCTTTTTCGAAGTGCTCTAGAAATTCAATTAGGCAAGATTCTATTAGGTAGAGATTCTACTAGGTAATTTCTAGAGCTCCAAACTTGTCCAACAATATTTCTCATCCCTTCTTTCTCTTTTAGTTTTGCTAATACATGTTGTATTTATTGGGGTGAGGTTAGATAGTAGTCTATTAGGTAGAAAATAGTTTAGTAGTAAGCGGATTGGTTCCCTACCGAACCTTTTCTCCTTTGACTTTCCAGACAGACCTCTTTATGCCATAACTCTTTCGTTTACAATCGAATTTGAGTGAACTTTTGTCCATAAGCTTCGTGTCATCAAGTATAATATTCTGATGTCTTTGGATGTTTTTTTCCTGAATTGGATAGTACCTCTCCATAGTAGGGCCAAAATTAGTTAGGTGGTGAATTAATTTCAAGATGATCATATCTTTCAATCTATAGTTCAAATTAAGAAGCGATTCACAAGTACACTCATATTGAGTGCTCAACCTATGGTTTATAATGCAAGTTAGCCAAGAATTGCTCTATTTATATTCATTTGATTTGGTTATTTAATATTGACTTATTAAGAAATTTGGCTAAGTCAACTTAGCCCATATAATGTTATGACATGTTTATTAATTGGTCATGTTAAATTGCTATGTTGGGATGTATGGATATTATAAGATGAGATGATGCACCTACATGGCATTTATAGTTGATATGAAAATGTGATATAACACCATGCCAAGTGTAAACGACACTAGGGAGGCTAAATGTATTAAATGACATATATTTTGACATTTGTCAAGACTAGTACAAGGTGAAACTCCCATACACTAGTTTCCTTCCTAGGGGATAGGATTTGGAGTCGCACCCTGAATTGTGGCATCTGGTCCACCGCCACTCTTTAATCCAAATGATTTGTTACATGGACACACCACATGGAAGCCCGGTGCAATCGAGGATTAGTAGCATCATTGATGGATGCTAGATGAGTCAATTACTGTAACATAATAAAGTAAGCGCCGGAGATCTAAAGAGGATTGTGCAACTAAGGAATCATGTGGGAGCACCCACAGCGTCTGATCAAGGGATATACAGATGAAACAGGCTATGTATCTTGATGTTGAGACAGAGTCTAGTGGAGTAAATATCTGGTCGAGGGATATATGGATGAAACTGTGAAATTAAGATTTTGTCAAATAGAATTAAGCAAAGGTCAAATAATTTTCCTATATGCATCTAGGCTTATTTGAATATTTCTATTTATGCATATATGTAGGGGGAGCATCATGTAGAGAGGAAGCATTTAAATAAGGGGAGCAATTAGAGTATACCATGTATTTGGTAATGTACTATTTTAATTTTCATATATTAAATAAATATTTGTTGAATAAAATAAATAACACAGAATTTGAATTTGAATTCAAACGGAACAAGTTACACAGATTTTGAATTCAAACAGAAATTTTATTCAAACATATATTTATTACAATCTTGAATAGTACAAATTCATGCTCTCACTATATACAATTTTGAATTACATCACATTTCATATTTACATCATTATCCTCACTACATATCACTCACACTCGTATTTGGTCTTCAGCTGCATTTCAGTTTGTATCTAGCATCTGAGCAAATCTGCAAAAATATTCACTAACGCAGTAAAATTGATCGAGAAATAGTTTTGAAATTTAAAATAAACGATGTTTTTGAAAATATGTTTTGCCTCAGATATATGGGTTGTTTGTCATCATTCACACTTGAATTTATCACAAAGTCGTGCACATAGATATTACAGGGACAGGTAATCACAAGTGGCTGCAATACACACGTGTACATTCATACACGTGTGCACTGCCTCGCCAACTCGTGTGCGCAGCCAACAAGAGCAAGTGTGAAAATGCAAAGGTCAAGCCATCACTGCAAATTCGACACAACGCAATGCAATTCAAACTGCAAGTACAAAACAGATGCACTATGCATTGTACAACAAATCCAGGCAGCAAGTAGAGGAATGAAACCAACATGGCCGAGCATTGTACAAAACTGCAAAATGCAGTTCAAAACATCTACGACAGCAAGGTATGACCAAATACAGTGTGAAAAATCCAAAGCATGATATAGATACAGGCCGAGAAACAATGTGAACAAGTTGTGCACATGAAAAGGCAATGCAGTTTACAACAATGAATAAGCCCAAGTGAAACCACTGACTACAAAGCCAAAGATCACAAAGAAATGGATGCCATCAAATTCAACAACCACAAGATACAATGCAAACACAAACTGCAGTGGACAGCAAGCACTACCAAGACCACTATACAGTGCTAACAAATGATCAGAGAACATGCTTAAAGACTGCACCAATGACCAAGCTACAAGTATGGAAGTGAATCAAGTTTCAAGTGGACAGTGAATGAAGGCAATGCACAAATGCAACATGTTTAAAATGCTCATACCAGAATGGAAGAAACTACACAACTCAAGCTCACAAGAATGGTCAACAAAATGCAGTAGTGAAGAATACACATAGCAAGTTACATGAAGACAAGACTACACCAGAGACAAGTAATACAATATACATATATAGGAAGTGCAATTGCCAAGTGAAGATGGAGCTACAGGAAGAAGCTGACCAGAAGTGAAAGTCACAGTGATAAACGAATATCAACATCATGTTCGAATGCAATATCAACTAAAGTCAGAAACAGTGCAGTACAACTACATGAAACAGTGGAACAAACTCAAATGTCCAGTTACAATAATACAATGAACAAATTCATACAAGCTCAGACTACAAGTTCAAGTGAAAGTGCAGACAAATGACCAAGCTGCAGCATCAATGATGAACAAGACCACCAGTGACCCATACACAAATGACCATGCCACAACTATGCAAGCCTGTGCCAAGCATGATACAGGAGAATACAAACAAGCATGCAACAGAAGACATAGCCAATGCCAACAAATGTGCGCAAGTGATACAAGTAACATGAATGTAGACAGCAAACATGCAACAAGATGGATGGTCCAATGTCGATATCAAATGCATGTACCAAGACAGTACAACATTACAAGAGAACAAAGTCTCTGTAATAATACATGAAGCATACAAGTGCAACACAAACATGAAGACTGAAACCAGAAGACAATGCCAAATGTCAACAGAGACAATGCAAATGTGATCAATGCAAACAACAAAGACCACAACACTCAAGTGTACAAATGAAACATCATCAAAGACAACACAGTAGCAAGCTACAAGTGATGCAGAACAAACATGTCAGTGGCAAGTTACAAACTCAAGTACAAAAATGGAGATGCAGACCATAGTGCAACAAGATGAACCACAATGCCAACATGATGAATACAGATGCAAAGTACAACAGTGAAGCATGCAAATAGGTCACAAGTAAGACAGGTTCAAATACAACAAGCATCAGTATGGAGATCAAAGTCAGATGAAATAATGCCCAAAATGCCAACAAGTGATCATGTCAAATGCATCAATATACATAGCCGTGGGTAAAGGTCAGAAAAATAATCAAACAACCAAGCCAAGTAATGCATCAATGATGGCAAGAGGGCCAGAGAAAATTCAATGCCGTATAAAGTCAAAGAAGAAAATGAATGGGGTTGAATTTAAAAATAAACATCAGGTTTAAATTAAGAAATCTAATTTTGGCAAGAAATCTCTGCATCAAATTTCTCAAATTCATATATGGTCAGGGTTAATTCAAATAGGGGCCGAACCAACAAGTATGGAAAGAGATTTTCGAATTAATTAATTCGAATACAAATATGGACAGCGGTAATTCAAAATTGATTTCAAGAACAAAATCAACGACATGGAAAAATCAAATATGACAGTGATTAGGAGGGTTTCAACCCTATAAATAAACCCAAAAGAAATCATCATCGGCATCGAGAAAAAGGCAAACAATCAAACCAAACAAAAGTGAAATTACATACCGCAATTCAACAACTCGATCATCAGAGATAGAGCTTGCAACAAGAAGCAATTATCAGAGAACATGCGACGCAGGCCATCAGAGAACAAGCATGAGCAAGAGCAACGCAAGTAAGTGAATCAATCATCCAGAGCCGAAGCCCTAATTCAAGAAAGAAGCCGAAGCCCTAATTTGGAGGAGAAGAGCCGAAGCCCTAATCAGTTGCAAGAATTGAGGCCGCCATTTTTTTTTTTTTTTTCGTGACAAAAGAAAAGATAGCGGATCGGGTCAAAAACAAGGGGCCGGCCTTGTTAATATTAAAAGGGGATTTAGATTTAAGTTTTAAAAAGGGGTTTTTATTTTTAAAAGAGGCTTTTGTTTTAGTTTTAGTTTTTAAAGGGTTTTTCTTTTTATTTTGAGCAAAAAAAAAAAATTGTAGAGTAAAAGTTCGTATTTTATTTTTTGCTCCAGGGTTTAATTTTGAAATTGTTTTTATTTTTCGAGTCAACAAATTTGTAAATCACCACCTAGGGTTTAGGTAGTGTCAGATTGTCTAGTTAGAATTAGTTCAGTGAGCAGGGTGTGCGAGTTTGCGAAGCTCTATAGGCGGAGCAGGGTGTGCGAGTCTAGTAGAGTGTTTGTAAGCGGGATACTGTTTAATTCTAATAGAAATCTGGGAATGCAGCAGTAGGCAGGGGTTGCCGAAGCTGGGTAAATTTTGTGTGTGATTTACTTTTCAGCATATTTATTTCTGCAGTTTATTTCTGTGATTAATTCGAGAAAATTTGCTATAACCCTATTCACCCCCCCTCTAGGGTTATTCTAGATCCTACAAGTGGTATCAAAGCCTGGTATTTTTTATTTAACTCTAGAGTCATGAGTCTACCAAATAATGCTTTTTCTGAGGGGCAATCTATTGTCAGGCCACCCATGTTTAACGGGAATGATTATGCTTATTGGAAAGTTAGGATGGGTATTTATCTTAGTTCAGTGGATTATGATGTTTGGGATATTATTGAAACTGGCTATAAACCTCCTACTATAACTGTTGGTGGTACTGAGATTCCTAAACCTAAGGATAGGTGGGATGAAAACGATAAGAGATTGAAAACCACAAATGCTAAAGCCATGAATGCTTTAATCTGTGCTCTTGATAAAAACGAATTTAATAGAATTTCTCATTGTACAACAGCACAGGAAATTTGGCACACTTTGGAGGTGACACACGAAGGAACTTCTCAAGTCAAGGAGTCTCGTCTAGCCCTATTCAGCAACGAATACGAGAACTTTGTGATGGACAAAGGCGAGAGCATAAAGGATATGTTTGGATGCTTTTCAACCTTGGTATACAACGCTAGAGCACTTGGGAAGGTCTTCACGGAGGTAGAGCTTGTGCGGAAGATTCTACTAGTCTTACCGATGAACTTTGAGGCAAAAGTCACAGCAATACAAGAATCGAAAGATCTGAGTAAGCTAAGCATGGAGGAGTTGATTGGCAACTTGATGACATATGAGCTTGAGCTAAAAGCAAAGGAAGAACGCAACAACTCCGAACCAAAGAAGAAGACAATTGCCTTAAAAATCAAACAAGAGAGCGATGAAGGAGAAGATCCAATTGAAGAACTTGCAATGGCTGTCAATAATCTTAGAAGATGGTCAAGATTCAAGCCACGCAAGAAGAAAACAAAGGGCAATTCGTCAAAAGATTCTGAAAATTCCGATAATGAGCTGACGTGTTATAATTGCAACAAGCCTGGCCACATCAAACCAGAATGCCCACTTCTCAAATATAACAAAGGAAAGAAAAAGGAAAAGAAGGTGTTCGCAGCAACTTGGGATGATGAAGAAGGCGAGGAAGTTTCGGATAGCAGCTCAGAGGAGGCTGACTTGTGTCTTGTGGCAAAATCAGATTCAGAAGCAAGCTCGGAGGAATCAAGTGAGGAAGGTGATTATTCCTATAGAGATCTTGTTTTTATGTGTTCTGATCTTACTAAAGAAGTTGATGCTCTTGAATCAAAAATTGAAAAACTTGAATTTGATAAGAGAGAACTTGCTCGTGAAAATTTTAGGTTAGAAACCGAACTTGAAAATATTCATAACCTAGAATGTGAAAAACGTAGAAGTTTAGATTCGGAATTGTCAAGACTCAAGAATAGCTTTGAGAGTCTTGAAAAAGAAAACTTGAGTCTTATGGAAACCATTGACACTAGGAAAAAGGATTTCATAAATAGATGCGCCTCACTTGTAACTGAAAACTCAACACTAAAAACCAAAGTCCAAAATCTTGAAAAATCTCTGAATAACTTTTCAATAGGAGAAAAATCATTCAACATGTTATTGGGAAATCAAATTTTTTGCTAACAACAGAAAAGGACTAGGTTTTGGGAAAACACAAGTTGAGGATAGTGCAAAAGGAAGGAGTGTCTTTGGTAGATGTGAAATAATTGGACATCATGTTGAAAATTGTAGACATAGGAACAAGAACACAAAATTTATACAAGTTTGGGTTCCTAAAAATTCTACAAACTATTGGAACAAGAATGAAAGGACAAAACAAGTTTGGGTTCCAAAGGGTTTGTTTATTCATAATGCTTCTGCCACTAACAACCATGGACCTATAAATAGGTCACATAAATCTTTTCTCGTGTAGGTATGGTGGCAGGCTAAGGAACATCAACGGTGTTTTCTGGATTTTGGCTGTTCCAGAAACACAATGAGCGTCAAAGCAAAGTTCCTTAGCCTAGTATAAAGGTGACAGAATCACAATGGGCAATCACGTAAAATTATCGTAAAGGTAAAACAGGTGAAGATATTCTTATGTGATAATCTGTACCATTTTCTGAATGAAATCAGCCAAGATTGAGATGATGATTTATTTTTTTTCTGACTTGTTCACTGTTCAAAATTGAATTTAAATTTCTTATGCATATTTTCATGATCTTGTTTACCAAGTTAGTGATATTTTGAAGTGAAAAAGAAATTCAGATGCAGTTCATATTGATAATCTAGTTGATAGAAAACTTACGAGTTGAACGTGATTTATGGTGAAACATTTGAACATGATTTATGGTGAAACATACATTTGTTGCATCATTTTTCAAAGAAAATATCTGCATATTTTTCTCTTGAAATAATTTTCATTTAGCAGAATTTTTTTTCTTCATATAACCCCTTCGTAAAAATAATTGTTTGACCATACTTTCAGATTAGTCATGTTTATTTGATATTAAATGACAAAATTTTGACGAATCCGACTCCCTGCTGATTATCGAAGAGATAAACTGTGATTCAAAAGGTGATAAGTGTTGATAATTAACATACATTACTCAAAAGAGTATATTTGGAGAATTTCTTTAGGAATTTAAACAAGAGTTATAAAAAATTTTGTTGAAAAAAAAATTTCATGACCATTTCTATATCTATCATTATTTCTATCGACCATGATTTATCAAATATTCAAGATAGTTTGTCGATAAGTGGTACTATAATCAGGGATCATTTGTTTTTCATTTCACATTTTTTAAAATAAATAAATATCCAAAGTATTCACTCTCATTTAAAAGTCCTCACGGTTATGCATGGGTGAATTACTTGGATTTTTGATTATGTGCTTCCATGCTCATTTAAAAGTCCTTATGGTTATGCATGTATGAAACGCATTTCAAAATTAATCGATTTAATAGACAAGTTGATTTTAATCCCATTTAAAAGTCCTCACGGTCATGCGTGATTAAAAGATACTTGATTTCATTTTTAAAATTAAATTGGAATACTACTAATCTCATTTAAAAGTCCTAACGGTTATACATGATTAGTAGATATTCAAATTCCTGATATGAACGTACCACAAGAAGATTCAACTGTAAAATTTTATATGAGAACATCGTAATCATCATTTCTAGAAGTGGAATATGCGCCTAACAAGGGTCGTTATGATTTTTGTTTGATTCTTATTGGAGTTAAATATTTATAATCAATTTGAGTTTAATGTTGGATTAATATCAATCACTCTATCTTTATTTTTCTCTCACACTATTATTCTTTTGCTGATAACAAAAGGGGGAGAGAAAAGTTAAGATTTTGTCAAATAGAATTAAGCAAAGGTCAAATAATTTTCCTATATGCATCTAGGCTTATTTGAATATTTCTATTTATGCATATATGTAGGGGGAGCATCATGTAGAGAGGAAGCATTTAAATAGGGGGAGCAATTAGAGTATACCATGGATCAAATACATTTAACACATGTACAAAATCTTAATTATATGTTGCATCATGTAGAGAGGAAGCATTTAAATAGGGGGAGCAATTAGAGTATACCATGGATCAAATACATTTAACACATGTACAAAATCTTAATTATATGTTTGTTATCATCAAAAGGGGGAGATTGTGAAATATGCGCTTTGCGCTTATATGATTTTTGTTTGATGATAATAAACATACATATATATTTTGTTTAAATGTATTTGGTAATGTACTATTTTAATTTTCATATATTAAATAAATATTTGTTGAATAAAATAAATAACACAGAATTTGAATTTGAATTCAAACGGAACAAGTTACACAGATTTTGAATTCAAACAGAAATTTTATTCAAACATATATTTATTACAATCTTGAATAGTACAAATTCATGCTCTCACTATATACAATTTTGAATTACATCACATTTCATATTTACATCATTATCCTCACTACATATCACTCACACTCGTATTTGGTCTTCAGCTGCATTTCAGTTTGTATCTAGCATCTGAGCAAATCTGCAAAAATATTCACTAACGCAGTAAAATTGATCGAGAAATAGTTTTGAAATTTAAAATAAACGATGTTTTTGAAAATATGTTTTGCCTCAGATATATGGGTTGTTTGTCATCATTCACACTTGAATTTATCACAAAGTCGTGCACATAGATATTACAGGGACAGGTAATCACAAGTGGCTGCAATACACACGTGTACATTCATACACGTGTGCACTGCCTCGCCAACTCGTGTGCGCAGCCAACAAGAGCAAGTGTGAAAATGCAAAGGTCAAGCCATCACTGCAAATTCGACACAACGCAATGCAATTCAAACTGCAAGTACAAAACAGATGCACTATGCATTGTACAACAAATCCAGGCAGCAAGTAGAGGAATGAAACCAACATGGCCGAGCATTGTACAAAACTGCAAAATGCAGTTCAAAACATCTACGACAGCAAGGTATGACCAAATACAGTGTGAAAAATCCAAAGCATGATATAGATACAGGCCAAGAAACAATGTGAACAAGTTGTGCACATGAAAAGGCAATGCAGTTTACAACAATGAATAAGCCCAAGTGAAACCACTGACTACAAAGCCAAAGATCACAAAGAAATGGATGCCATCAAATTCAACAACCACAAGATACAATGCAAACACAAACTGCAGTGGACAGCAAGCACTACCAAGACCACTATACAGTGCTAACAAATGATCAGAGAACATGCTTAAAGACTGCACCAATGACCAAGCTACAAGTATGGAAGTGAATCAAGTTTCAAGTGGACAGTGAATGAAGGCAATGCACAAATGCAACATGTTTAAAATGCTCATACCAGAATGGAAGAAACTACACAACTCAAGCTCACAAGAATGGTCAACAAAATGCAGTAGTGAAGAATACACATAGCAAGTTACATGAAGACAAGACTACACCAGAGACAAGTAATACAATATACATATATAGGAAGTGCAATTGCCAAGTGAAGATGGAGCTACAGGAAGAAGCTGACCAGAAGTGAAAGTCACAGTGATAAACGAATATCAACATCATGTTCGAATGCAATATCAACTAAAGTCAGAAACAGTGCAGTACAACTACATGAAACAGTGGAACAAACTCAAATGTCCAGTTACAATAATACAATGAACAAATTCATACAAGCTCAGACTACAAGTTCAAGTGAAAGTGCAGACAAATGACCAAGCTGCAGCATCAATGATGAACAAGACCACCAGTGACCCATACACAAATGACCATGCCACAACTATGCAAGCCTGTGCCAAGCATGATACAGGAGAATACAAACAAGCATGCAACAGAAGACATAGCCAATGCCAACAAATGTGCGCAAGTGATACAAGTAACATGAATGTAGACAGCAAACATGCAACAAGATGGATGGTCCAATGTCGATATCAAATGCATGTACCAAGACAGTACAACATTACAAGAGAACAAAGTCTCTGTAATAATACATGAAGCATACAAGTGCAACACAAACATGAAGACTGAAACCAGAAGACAATGCCAAATGTCAACAGAGACAATGCAAATGTGATCAATGCAAACAACAAAGACCACAACACTCAAGTGTACAAATGAAACATCATCAAAGACAACACAGTAGCAAGCTACAAGTGATGCAGAACAAACATGTCAGTGGCAAGTTACAAACTCAAGTACAAAAATGGAGATGCAGACCATAGTGCAACAAGATGAACCACAATGCCAACATGATGAATACAGATGCAAAGTACAACAGTGAAGCATGCAAATAGGTCACAAGTAAGACAGGTTCAAATACAACAAGCATCAATATGGAGATCAAAGTCAGATGAAATAATGCCCAAAATGCCAACAAGTGATCATGTCAAATGCATCAATATACATAGCCGTGGGTAAAGGTCAGAAAAATAATCAAACAACCAAGCCAAGTAATGCATCAATGATGGCAAGAGGGCCAGAGAAAATTCAATGCCGTATAAAGTCAAAGAAGAAAATGAATGGGGTTGAATTTAAAAATAAACATCAGGTTTAAATTAAGAAATCTAATTTTGGCAAGAAATCTCTGCATCAAATTTCTCAAATTCATATATGGTCAGGGTTAATTCAAATAGGGGCCGAACCAACAAGTATGGAAAGAGATTTTCGAATTAATTAATTCGAATACAAATATGGACAGCGGTAATTCAAAATTGATTTCAAGAACAAAATCAACGACATGGAAAAATCAAATATGACAATGATTAGGAGGGTTTCAACCCTATAAATAAACCCAAAAGAAATCATCATCGGCATCGAGAAAAAGGCAAACAATCAAACCAAACAAAAGTGAAATTACATACCGCAATTCAACAACTCGATCATCAGAGATAGAGCTTGCAACAAGAAGCAATTATCAGAGAACATGCGACGCAGGCCATCAGAGAACAAGCATGAGCAAGAGCAACGCAAGTAAGTGAATCAATCATCCAGAGCCGAAGCCCTAATTCAAGAAAGAAGCCGAAGCCCTAATTTGGAGGAGAAGAGCCGAAGCCCTAATCAGTTGCAAGAATTGAGGCCGCCATTTTTTTTTCGTGACAAAAGAAAAGATAGTGGATCGGGTCAAAAACAAGGGGCCGGCCTTGTTAATATTAAAAGGGGATTTAGATTTAAGTTTTAAAAAGGGGTTTTTATTTTTAAAAGAGGCTTTTGTTTTAGTTTTAGTTTTTAAAGGGTTTTTCTTTTTATTTTGAGCAAAAAAAAAAATTGTAGAGTAAAAGTTCGTATTTTATTTTTTGCTCCAGGGTTTAATTTTGAAATTGTTTTTATTTTTCGAGTCAACAAATTTGTAAATCACCACCTAGGGTTTAGGTAGTGTCAGATTGTCTAGTTAGAATTAGTTCAGTGAGCAGGGTGTGCGAGTTTGCGAAGCTCTATAGGCGGAGCAGGGTGTGCGAGTCTAGTAGAGTGTTTGTAAGCGGGATACTGTTTAATTCTAATAGAAATCTGGGAATGCAGCAGTAGGCAGGGGTTGCCGAAGCTGGGTAAATTTTGTGTGTGATTTACTTTTCAGCATATTTATTTCTGCAGTATATTTCTGTGATTAATTCGAGAAAATTTGCTATAACCCTATTCACCCCCCCCCCCTCTAGGGTTATTCTAGATCCTACAGAAACTGGTTGTGTTATGTTAGTGTCAAGGCATAGTTTAGTAAAGTGAATATGAAACAGGCTACTATATCTTGGTGTCAATGCAAACTCTCTCAAAAGTGAGTTCACAACCTTATTGAATCATATCACCTTGTTCTTTTGAGTATTCACTAATTCAAAGCCAAATCTAGCCAATTCATTAAATTGACCCACATACTCTCCAACTGTCATCTCTCATTATTTCAAGTGAATAAACCTCTCCAATGGTGAATCCCTCTCTACACTACAAAAAACTTATTCTCAAGCTTCCTCTTAAACATTCCACAAGTAATAATGTCTCCTCTACCTTTGCTGACCTCCCATCAACATGCTGCCTCACCTTATATGTGCTAAGAGGCCAGGTTCCTTCTTGTAATATCACCAAGTCCCAATAAGTTAGAAATCTTCTCACAATAATTCAACCATGGCCGAGTCACAAAGTATGATTCCATCCCAACAAAAGGCTTCCCACCAAGATAGGAAAAATCCCTATAATGTCAAGAAAGTCAACAACGGGTGGTATTTGGGATAGCACCACACCTAAGTAGTAATGGTGGTAGTGGTGGTTACAGGTCAGTAGGTTAGGTACTAGCATGGTTTGCGGCTTAGAGTTAGTTCCTAAACTATTCTGGAATATTAACTCCAGGGACATCTAGTACATCTACACACGTGTAGTCCTGGCTCTAGTTTCTACCCAACCGATATTGGCTGTATTGATCTCTGTTCCAGTTTCGACTGAATTGCTTATTTTAGCAATCATTTAAAATGTGATTCGTTAGCAACTCCCTTATAAATAGAAAACGGAACTGGAATAGTAAATGGTGTGCGCATACGTACTCGACTCTTACGTAACATATTTATATACATATCTTGTGGGTAATACAAATATTCTCTTTCAACATGTTCCTAATCCCTAGATTACGGTTATGTTTTTCTCTAATACAGAAGTAACAACAGCCTTTTTGACCCTCGAGTTCAATGCCCAAACCAATGTTAACAACTCAAAAACCCAAAAAACAAATCACTTGGATATGAGAACAAGAAACAAACATATTTCTAAATAATAACTTTCAAAATCTTACCGTGGGTGGAAAAAAAGTATATTATATCAATAACCATTTTCATTTGGTGGCAACATAGTGTGTGATAGCATCATACACATATGTCTTTACAATAACAACCAAACCTTCCATACATAAGTCATAATCAAATCTAACACATATTTACAATATATTCATAATATTCCATGCCCATATTCCCTCAGGCCTATAATCTCCATCAACCTAGTGATATAAGTAAAAAGAAAAATAAGAATGAATCGACCATAAGCCTAAGTGAGTGAATTATATCAACTCCACATTTACTGTAAAGATAGTGGTATAATTTGACAACTGTCTAACACATCCTGAAGCCATCTCACATGCTACAAACCATATCATACTCAAATAATCTTATACATCCAATCTTGCCATTTACGTAAAGGATTGTATCAGTTAACTATCACGTACTAGGCTCACATTCTAGACCCACCACATACACTACAGGACCACCTAATGCCCCTGTTACATAACAAATTGACACACGACCAAGATCCTGCCTCCAATTCACTACAGGATTGCTTACTCTCCCCTCCTATTTCGACCCACCTCTTGCACTATAAGAGAGAATACTCCCTGGACTGGCCTACTGCACTATAGGGGAGAAAACATCTTGGACCCAACTACTATACTATAGGGTCGCCTACTTGTGCTGAGATTCCTTACACGTTCCCATCAACATCAAACTAATTTGATCGCTAAATAAACATACAATTCAACTCCATACAAAGATTAGCATCTGCGTATTTCTCGTTGGATCCATAGTGTTGACAAATGCTTCTAAAGATGTCTCCATACATCGCTTGAAACAAAGGAAATGAAGCTTGAATCGATAAGCTATGGTTAGGTGTGGGTCCAAGTTCAAATTGAACCCAGACATAGCCCATGGGTCGATTGCCCTAGATATGATCGATTGACCGATCAACCTATAATTATACTAGTTTTGTCGTGAATGGTCAACCTACGGTGAGCTCAGGTCGTTATTTTGCATTGTTTAAGGTCGTTTCTCCTTTGTTCTTCCACCAATTTTATTTTGCACCTTCTCCAACTTGTTTTATATTCAATATACTTCAACTATACAAGGATTTTGATTAGATTTTGGGTAGTTTGAAATGGAATTTGGGTTATAAATTTTAGTTAGGTTTGCTAAACATTATTTATTTGATTTTGGTTACTGTTTCTTCAGTTTAACTACAAATTCATCCCATAGATCAATACAATTAATTATCAATCACATTTTAGCATATAATCAAACCTCAAACTATCAATATATAATTCAAATTTTGATTATATTGAAGATTAGAAAAGAATCACTCATCAAATTTCCTTCTAACCTTTAGTCCTCCGCTATTCGATCAACTGCCCCTCCAATCCTTTGAGTTTCGCCTCAAAGTTGTATGCAATAGTAGTATTCTTCATGCTCTTTAGTTTGCCACTGATTTCATGCCAACTGTCGAGAAACGAGCAAGATATTGGCGTTTTAAAATTTACAAAGAAGAGGAAAAGTTTGAATTAGTGAAAATGGTCTGAAAGAGGAGAAATTATAATTTGGGCTCATGTTAATAGGCAAAAGAAATGGTAACATGCCAGTTTAAACTTAAATTAAAAATTTGAATAGTTGGTGCTAAATCAGCTAATCAAAAATTATTCCATATATCCTTCGAAAAATGAGTCGATTGCAATGGCATCGGTTTCATCGTCAAATTCCAAAGTTTGAAAAATGACCATTTTACCTCCTCCTTAAATTGAAAATTTATTGATATTTTACAAATAATATTCTATTACAATATATCTCAAATTTTTGGGTATTACATTCTCACTCCATTAAAAGAATTTTATCCTCGAATTTCTAAGGGATAAAAAATGTAATATAATGTTTGTATCATCAAATATATTACAACAAGTAAATAAAGCATAGGATCCAATGTGTTCAATAAGCTTAAGAGATCTAACTAGATAACATGTATAACATGTGGGCATGAACGATGCCATGTAACTTACAGTTTCTAAACTTATAATGCAATGATGCAGCTAATGCATCCTATATGAATGCGATAGGATGGCATCCTATATGAATGCGACAGGATGACATATTAGGCATGAATGCATAGCATCTTAATATAAGCATATAATGCTATATGAATGCAATAGTCATGTATGAACCATTAAACAAGATAATCTTTAAATCTAATAGTAGTCTATCCTAACAACTAAACCATCCAAATCATCTGTCCAAACTTTATAAAAATCTAATCTTAATTAAGCGCTAAATTAAGGAACGTGCTGGAGAAGAGTTAAGGACGAGTAGCCTTCATCTTCTCTTCGGGGTCCCATGCACTCTCAACCGGGTCATTCCCCATTGCACTCTACCCAACTTCAACACTTTATTCCTAAGTCATTTATCTATATGTTCGACGATGTGGGCTGGATCATGGGATGAACTCAGCGTAGTTTCTAACTCTACCTCCTCCAACAGACTAGGCTCAACTATAATGGTCGGATCATGTATACATTTTCTACAAATGTGATACATGGAATAAATTATGGCCTCCCACTATCTTCTTTGGAAGCTCCACCCTATATGCCAAACTCCATATTTTCTCCAATATCTAAAATGCATCAATAAAGCAGGATTCCTACTTTCTCAAATCCCCGAATATCATTATCATCTTCAATAGTGAAACTTTCACAAAAACCAAATCCCGAATCGCAAACTCCAAATATGTCATTTCTTATCGATATATGACTTTTTCCAATTCTTTGCAGCTTTTATCCTCTTCCTAATAAGCTACACCTTTTCTATAGTGTCTCTAACCATCTCAAGTCCAAGCATGACGTTGTCCATAGACCCCCACCAACACGAACGTGACTTACATGGCATTCTGTATAATGCTTCAAATGGTGCCATGCCTACACTGGTCTAGTAGCTTTTAGTATATGATAACTCTATTAGAGGTAGGTAATCCTCTAAGATCCTCCAAAATTCAATATGCATGACCTAAAAAAGTTTTTCAATACCCTGTTCACCCTCTCAGTCCATCCATCAGTTTGTGGGTGATGTGTCATACTTAGATTTAGCCAAGTCCCTAATGCATTCTATAAACTTCTATAGGATTCACTCATGAAAACTGGCTCATGGTCACTTACTATATTTGATAGAACTCCATGCAATTAAACTACCTCCTTGATGTACAATGTTGCCAATGTTGATGCCGTACTTGCGCTCTTAACTAGAATAAAGTAGCACATTTTGTGAGCGATCCACTACAACCCTTATACTTTCGCTTTTTTCTCCCGCTCCTAAGTAGTCTGTCTATATAGTCCATAGATATGTACTTTCACTACCACTATAGTACTTCTAATGGAAGTAATATCCAACTCGGCTTCTTCTACTTCGCCTTTACCCTTTGGCATGTCATACATTTCGTTATATTCTCTATCACATGCATCGTCATCCCTGGCTAGTAGAATATCCTCTTTGCATCTCTGTTGTCTGATCTCTTCATGGATGAATAGTCATCCTAGAATGATGAAACTTGCCCAACACTTCATCCAACAACTTCTTGATCTGTTATATACACAACCTTCTGTCTCTTCTCAAGTAACCCTTCTGGTCTTTGGAGTAATGATGTAAATGGCTTAATTATTCACCCTATTTCACTTACCTTATTGTACCAACTAACCATACATCTTGTCCATGACTCATCCCAATATGATCCATCGATGCAGGACTAACTTATATTACTACCAAAAAACCAGTAGCTATTCTGATAGGGGCAAGAAACCAAAATCTAAAATTAACTCCAACTATTTCTATACATATAGCACAACACTCAACTCAGTATGCCTCCTTCTTAAAGCATCAACAACAAAATTTCCCTTCTCGGGAGGATATGCGATCCTAAAATATATGACGATACGAACTCCATCCATTGTCGTTATCTCAAATTCATGTGCTTCTAGAAGAGCAGGTACTTGATGACATATGATCTGTAATCAACCCAAATCTACCCCAATAAATATTCATCTAAGTCTTCATTGCAAACATAATAACAGCCAACTCCAGATCGTATATCTGCTAGTTCCAATCACGAGCCTTAAGCTACTGGCTCCAATATTCCACCATCTCCCCTTCTAGCATAAGGACATCCCAAAGGAAAGTACCGCATTGCATCAGTATACATAATGAAAGTGTAACGACCTACAGATTTGACACATTATTTATTCACTTTAAAGTATTTAAAATAAAATTGTCTTTTCGGGGATTTTGATGGTTCTATTAGGTTTAGAATTAGAAAAAACAATTTTTTGTATATATTATCTGATACATTTCATTCGGATGAGAAAATGGTTTTCAAGCCTTTGTGACCACTTTGGCCCAACATATCTCTTCTTCACCTATAAATAGAAAAATATGATGAAACCTTAGCAGCCACCATTCAGTATTCTTCTTCATATATGATCTTTTTTATTCTTATGCCTAATACTCTTCTCTATAATGGAGTTTAGATCTCTTAATCGCAAAAATTAACACCAAAAAGACTGTGTTGCCAATCCACTACATATCATACACTAGATCAATCGTCTCAATGAGATGAAGAGATGTTTGAAATTTGTTTTCTAGATCAACCCACTATTTGGCAACAAATTGATGAACAGATCGTAGCCGTTGGTCTTAGAGTTTAGCAAATCACAACATTAGACTTTATTATTATTATGGCTGGGTCGGTGCTAGCAAGTGGAGCACATCGATGAGGTTTAGTTTGGGTGTAGGTGGATAGATTCGTTGAAATTGGAAAATAATGGTGGCATTATGGGTTGTTGCGGCAATGATTTCAAGCATCTGGTAGTTATTGCGGTTCAAGGTAGTGGCACATGTTGAGGCGAGTTCAATGGAGGTTGCAACATGACCTATCTCGGCTTGTACAGTGGTGGTTAGGGTTCAAAAACAAAAACATTAGTGATGTTGGAGGTAGAAGGGTTACTGTACACGAAGGTAATTTTACAGATTAAAACCTATTAATTTAATAAATGTATAAATAATGTGGACTCTTCTAATCCTTATATCTTTTCCATACAAAATCTCCGACTCACAATGGTTTGTTTGTTGGACCCATGGCAAAATTCCGATTGATTTATCACTTGTTCGTTGGGTTTTGGAGCTTTTTTGAAAGCAAGTTGGTATGGTTAATTTAATTTAATTAATTAAATTTTGAAACATAAAATTCATATCTAACGAAGAAAAGTTAGGTTTATTGATATATATTGTGTTCTATGGATAACTATTTGATTATTATGATATTTTTGGATGTGTTGTGCCTTGATTGGTTAGTTTATTGTATTTTTCAATGTTTAATTATAATTAATTTTTAATTTAGATTTAAAGTTAGTAAATTGAAATAAAATGGATAAAATTGGGAAGTAATTGGAAGACTGGACAAATAAATGAAAAATAAGGTAGTTTACAAATATTGGATGCAATTTGTATATAACAGTGATTTAAGGAATTTAATAAAGTTACTATTTATGAATTTTTGGTGAAATTTTAAACAATAATGAAATTTTTTGGAGTGGAATGTTTTATTCAAATAGTTCTTTTCTTTAATTTCAGGAAACTTTTTATTTGAAAATTTATTCAAGGGAAAGGTTTTTAAAAAAAAATAGTCTTTGGTAATGAGTTTTGGTTGAAAAAGACTTAATTTGAAAACTATTTATGGGAAGATGTAACATTCCGGAAAATTATGAACACGTTATATTTAAATATAGAGATTACTTAAATAATTGAATTATGAATTTAATATTAATTAAATGGACTAAATAACATTATTAAACTCCTTTTATCAATACATAACAATGATAAACTCATTTTGTAAATTTGTTTACATTAATAAATAGTTCAGTAAAAAATTGAAAATGTGACCGAAATTCGTCTTTTGTACTTTCGACTTTTTACCCGATGAAAGTTGTTGCAACATTGTTGCACACGCATACATTTATGTAAGCATGTTGCAAATTGGAATTCATTTAGCACTAAACAAATTAAATAGCCAAAGTATCATTAGGAGTTTCTAGAAATAGTTAGTAATGTAATTAAATGATAAGACTTGTGCTAATCCTTTTGCTCCCTTTTCTGTGATGTGATGGAAAGTACTCAAGGCCACATAGGTGCATGATAAGGTAACTGAAATGACAAGAGTTAGAAGGGTAATTTTGGCTAAGGGTATTAGAAGTAATTTTTCACATTTGCCAAATTCTATAAATATACATCCTTACCTTCACTTTTCCTTTTACACTTTTGTTCTCATTTCTTCATTCTTATTTTATTAAGATAAACTGCATGAAAACTCTTCCTTTTCAACCAAAACTCCTTCATTTACCTTAGAGCAACCTTGCAAACACCACCATCTTACTAAAGGTCAAAGCTTTGGAGCATTTCCCCTTGAACCTGGCTTGGTCATATGTATTTTTGGTCCTCCCTAGGCTAGGATATGAGCATTTGGAAGGAAGGGGTAGTTTGGGGATAGCTTGGATGTGGGATTTGGTTGTGGTAGGAAGCTGTGGTGTGTTATTGCTTTGTTGTAGTAGGAAATGTTGCTTCTTCTTTGAATTTAAAGTAAGTTAATTTCACTTTAAAATGGTTTTAAACATTGACTAAGTGTTGTAAAATATAAATTGTTGTTTAGGTTTTTTATACTTGTGTATATTGCTTATTTGAATTTGATTCTTGCTTGGAAGCGGATGAAATAAATAATCATTGTTTTGAAGAGGACAAAAGAAAGATGAAGTTGAAGTGTTTTCGTAGCAAATAGGTCACTATGGAACACTTCGAAGAATATTTATATGAGATTCACAAAGGACTTTGTAGAGAGACCCTAAGAGGTTTCTTGCTAATATTGATTTACTTTTGTGTTTTATTATCGACATGTGAAGCAAAATATATTTCTGGAGCTTTGACATGTGCTTAAGTTATCTATGTGCAACAAACATTATAAGATTTTGGTTTTAATTTACCCAAATCAACTATTTATTGTGATAATTCTAGTGCTATAAATTTATCTAAAAACCTGTCAATAAAACATATTGATATTTGTCATCATTTTCTTCGTGATAATATTGAAAAGATTTGATAAATCTAGAATTTGTTTCCTCTGACAAACAATTGGTAGATATCTTTACAAAACCATTAAATGAAAATACTTTCATCAATTTAAGACGAGAACTTGGAATCGTCTCTTATAAAGATATTTAAATCTTTTTAAAAAGCATTTTGTATATTTCTGTTTACCAGTTCTATTTAAAAAAAGGAGACTCTTCCAGCACTCGAACTTGGAATCTCATACTCGATAGTCTACTGTTCTACCACTGCATTACTTTATTTTTTAATGAAATCTTTGTTTGTTTGTATATTTCTATTTACCTTTCATTCATCCTCTTTTTTCTATGGTTATTATAATTCTAACCATAAAAACTCTTTCTATTTTTATTTGGTTCTAACTATATTCTCTCTGCCATCCTTTCTTCTTTTTTGCACCAGAATTCAAATAAAAATTTAAAGCTTCAACTATTTTTTTCAAATTGTCATCTCAATACAATTCAGAATCATCAGATCTATCTTATATTCTCCTTCCTCGGGATTGGTAAATTTACCAACTCCAACACCAATTTATGAATCGGTTCCGGTTGTTCCACCTTCAACTCATACTGGATATACTCCACCTACTAAAAGAACAAAACGGTCTCTCTTTTTTTGGTTCACCATCTACAAAAGAGAAAATAGATTATATTCATCATTACCAGAGGGAAACATTAGAATTACAGCCTGAGTTATACTATGAACAAAAAGTTAATGCTAAGCGGTTGAGCTTTTTGGAACAAGGCGCGTTAAAATTCTGTGGTTCTTCCTCCAAAGACACAGTTCATCAATCGTCTCCTGTTCGCTCTCCAAATCGTCACAATCCTTGGGAACCATCACCAGAACGTCCACCGACATCACCAAATTCTTGGGAACGTGGCAACAGATGGTCTCCACTTCGACCATTTGTGGAGAACGCTAAAGTTAAAGAAGATGCATATTATACTCCAAGCTCTTCTTCCAAATCTCTTTAATAATGTTTTCATATGTACTATTGTTCATTTGTTATTTTCTTGATTGTTCTAAACTTTTATTATTCAAAATATTTAATTACATATATTCTTTGCTATAATCAGTAAAGCTAATATGAGCTTCTATGCTAATTCAGATGGCTGTTTTATTTAAAACAGATGTCTGAATATTAAAGATAGAAAAATTTTACCCCAGATTCAGACGTCTGAATCTATCAAAACAGATGTCCGAATGAGGTCCAAATTGAACTACTTCTTTGTGGGTTGCAATTCAGAGCAATTCAGACGTCTGAACATAATTATTCAAATGGTTGAATTTGCTCTGAGTCATTTTTCTCTCCCCCTCTTTTATTTTCTTTCCACTAATACCCTTGCTTTTTAACCCACTATATATATATATATTACCTTTTTCTTTCATTCCCGATTATTTCAGAACCCTAGCCCCCATTTTCAAGTCTTTCAAAAAAAATTACCCTTCCTCTAATTCTCTAATGGATCCAAGATCAAAACGTACTAGAGTATCGACCTCGGGACCATCCGAAGATTAGATTCGGCAATGGCTATGGAACGATGTTGCAGTTTTCCGTTACAATTCTATGAAGAATTCCAACATCTTCGAAGGAGCATTCATGAAATTCCCTGATTTTGTAGCTTACCGTATTAGAGAGTTGGCGGAACAATTCCACTTCGATAGCTTAATTGGGTATACTCCTAACAATGCCAAGATTAATCATCTTATGATCAAACTTTTTCTTGCAAATTTAAATTTGGATCATCATAATCCCCAAAATCGACAAGATTGTGTTTGGTCAAAAGTTTGTGGCATAAAAATCTTCTTACCCTTACAATGACTAGGTAATATTCTAAATGGTCCCTATCAAGGAATTGATATTAATGATATTCAAGTTGATATGAATCATCGAGACGAAGTTTCACATCGTTTCTTGTCCGATCAACTTACAAATTTGGGAAATTTAAAATCTACCTTCTTAAGGCCACAAGTTCGACTCATTCACCGTGCATTTATTCGTTCTTTACAACCAAGGACAGGGAGTGATGAATAAGTTTATAAAAAAAAATTTCCAAGCTCTTTATTCAATCTACTCCAACCAACATTTTATTTTGGATGAATTTCAAGACATCACAATCCGAAGAAAATATAAAACCATTCATTATGGTGCTTATATTATACGCATCCTTCTTAATGTCAGCGTACCAATGCTCGACTCCTATTTTACAAAATGTTCAATAAGGTATTCCTCAACCTTAAGACACTAGTAATGCTTCTTCTTCTCATACTCAACATGAAGAAGAAGAGGAGGAGGACGATGATAACTTTCATGAGACTGGCCCGAACACTTCTTCAAGACGAACCATTATCACACTCTCTCGAAATCAATCAAAGATTCATCGAGACATTAAGTCACTTGAGAAGAAGACGGAGAGAAAATCCAACTCAATCAAACGATTTCTAAATAAATATGGGATCAAATTTCATGCTCCGATTCTTCATCCACTCAAGCTACAAACCATCCCCATTTCAGTGGTCTTCTTCAAGTTCAAGTTCTAATAATGATGACCCGTCTATTTCTAGCCAATTTTAATTATCTATGTCTGTTTTAAATTATGTTTACTTTGATTATGCTTTAACTTTGTTTTTCGAGTTGTATGACATATTTTTAACTGTTATCCTTATTGTTCTTTCATGTATTAAATATTCTACTTGCTTTCATGAGATGATTCGTCTATTGTTATCTATGTTCTTTCTTTTTGTCAATGACAAAGGGGGAGAAATCTAAAAATTGTGCATATTGACAGGGGGAGTAATAATATTATGAATATTTATATAAATGATTATATAGTTATCACCATCAAAAGGGGGAGAATGTTGGAATCTTGATTTTGATTATGACAAGCTATAAAAAATAATCTGTATATACTAATCATTTTTGCAGGAGATTTGTTGCAGATTCTTTTTCAGATATTTAAAGCTGAGTATGGTGTGTCTAGAGTTTGTATTTTACTTAGAATTTTGTTAAAATCTCTCCTGAATCGATATATATATATATATATATATATATATATATATATATATATATATATATATATATATATGCACACACATGCATACACATGTACAAATGTCTAAATTCAGACGTCTGAATACATTCATTCAGACGTCTGAATGTTGCAACTAGAGTATTGTTTCACAATATTCAGAAGTCTGAATGAAAATTTTCAAAAGTTTGAATTTTGTCAAAATTTGCCTAAAAACTTGTTGTTTGCGTTTTAATCTAATTCAGAAGTCTAAATCATTTTGATTCAGACGTCTGAACATCTCTAACTGCTATTTTCTTAAATAGTCACTTCTCTTCACTGAAGAGAAACGTTTTCAAAATCAATGGTTGCACATGTTCTTTTAAATATAACTTTTCATCTATAGTTGTAACTCTTTACACACTATAAATAGATTACAGAATTCAACAAACAATTCACCAAATTTACTTTTAATATTCTTGAATTAACATCTATTCTCAAGTTTTCAAATTGCACTCAAATTGCTTACATACTTTGATCATTGATCACTTTATCTTCCACAATTCTCAAAGCACATCACACTATATATCATAAAGGAGAAGATTATAGGAAGATTTATATTGAAGTTTGATTGAAATATATGTGTGATTTATTGATTGTTTGTGAAAGTGTCGTTATAGCGATTATCGTTAAACTGACATTTATGAAATCTCATTTTTCAGTCTTTGTTAGTTGCTTTTGCGCTTATGTTTGAATCACTAAATATTTGGTACTACTTTTGCGCTTTTATATTGTTGTTTAAACAAAGTTTGGATGGCTCACAAAAGGTTATAAAACCTAACCCCAAAGATTTTAAAATTTAGAAAGGATTTGGTCGTGTTTTTGCAGTTCAAAAGTCAAGTTTTAAAATAATTTTCAAATGGGTTTTCTTGACTTTAAAATTCTGTAATATTTTGTGAATGCATACTAGACTCCTAGTACGTTGTTCTAAAAATAAAGTATAGTATTCGTACTTTGTAAAAACATGATGAAATTTTCATTTTGAAAGGAATTAATTCAAAGGAATTTTCCATACTCTTTTTAGCGGCACTTTTGAGGCACTATTTCCAACTTTTTGAAAAATTGTTTTAAACTTGAATTTTCTTTTTCAATCATTTTGTAGCATCTTTCTGACCTATATTAAAGTGTTTTAAAAGTGGTTTTAAATTGATATAAGTATTTAAAGAATTTAATATAAATTATCGAAGAAAAAGTTTTTATTATGAAAACAAGGAAATGGTTTTGAGTTTTAATATATTTTAAACTTGAGATTTTTTAAAGTGATATTTGAAATGGATGTTTAAAACAATACCTTAAGTAATTTTGAGTTTATTAAAATAGAAAAACGAAACATGGATTACAACACTATTATTGTAATACATGTTTTTTGAAAATTGGGAAAAGAATTCATGGATTATAACACTTTTGTTTTAATAAATAATTTCGTAAAGCTATTGAAAAATTTGTTACTTGACTTAATAAGTGTTGATATTTTTAAATTGTTGGAGGAGTTTTATTTTAAAGATATTAATAGGTTGATTTATAAATGATATTTTACAAATGAACAAGTCTTTAAAACGATTGTATTAAAGATAAAGGTAAGTGTAATTGGTTTTAGGTTTATAGTAAATAATGTTTTAATAACATTTGTTTTTTGACCCTTCTTTTTAATACACCGAGAAAGCTCTTTAAAGGGGTATTTTAAAGAGTGTTTTTTACAAGTATTTTACAAATATCGATTATGTGAAAATCAAGCACAATTGCAAGTCAAATGTTTTTAAAATTTTGATCCGTTTATAAATTTATTCAGTCTTGCTCTTAGTACTAAACGTTGAGAGAACCCCTGCTCTCTGTAAAGTGAAGAATGTATGTCGAGGTAAGGTCTAAAAGACAACAATGCGTCCAACTTGTCCGGCTCATTGTTAACCCCAGGATAATGGTTGGTTTAGGATCGACAAGCGGTGATAAGTGTACAAGATTTAATTTCCATATACGATCATTTTATTTATTTCTGATAGTTGGTTTATTGACTATCGATCTTGATATCTACCCCGTAAACAAATAAAGAGATGGAATGAATTCGTATGGTTTGGGATCCCCCGGAAAGTGCTTATTCCTACAAAATGTTCCTACTTTAATAATGTATATGTGTACGTATATACCATTAACTTACTTCGAAAAGAACCAGAGTTGAGTTAACCGGAAGTATCGATTTGGTTTGAAGTTACCAAATTGGGTAAGCTTTTCAAACTATGGTTTGACCAGAACCCCAATTCAAACTATTCTTCTTGCTT
This sequence comes from Allium cepa, assembly GCA_030765085.1. Lineage (NCBI taxonomy): Eukaryota > Viridiplantae > Streptophyta > Magnoliopsida > Asparagales > Amaryllidaceae > Allium > Allium cepa. The sequence goes on along the minus strand of CM060934.1, from coordinate 280,892,411 downwards.
TGTCGATTTAGGATGATTGGTAGCTCGCTTGAGCGTTGATATCCTTTACAGAAAATGACTAAAACTAATGAGAAAGTGGTAGCCAAGCTATGTGGGGTTGCTAACATTACGGTATATTCATATCTAATCTAGAGAGGTTTCAATTCTATGCATGCAGTGATGTGGATATAATCGGATTCTCGGTAAGGTTGGCGAGGTCCAGCTTGGACATGTCCAAGAGAGTCATAGAGTATGTGTTCCTCTCAAGTGTATTTTATCTATAGGTATACTTTCAAGGGAGAGTACCCTCCTTGTCATGTTGGAAAAAAATTCTTTCCCCTTGTTTTGATTCAAATCTTTGAATTTTTTCTTAATTGCATCAAGAAGTTTATTGTACTTTTCTCTATGTTTAATTATTCATGTACATTCTTTAAGTTTGGATTTCGATCTTATTTGTGCCCATTCTTTAAATTTGGATTTTGTTTTGATTTATTTTCATTTTTTCATGTATTGATGTTGTTCTTATGAGGTAAATTCTGTTCCTATTTAATGGCGTGATCTCACGGATTATTATATGTTCATATTTCCTGAGTTTTATCATGTTGGTTTTTCAAACCGATCCAGATGTTATTTTTTAATAATGGTCGAGTCAGACTAAGTTTCTAGGTTGTCATTTGTTGGAGCATGGAGCTTATAGGGAAGAGCTGGATGTTCACTTGTCATAGTATTTTTTATTTTCCATTGTATTATTATGTATACCCATCAGGAATTATAAGGTTGGGGAGCTATAACTATCCAGGCTGATGAGGTTTGTTTCAACTTTGATATACGATATATCTTAGAGTGACAACCTTTGATATCTTTATTATATTATATGTTATCATTCCGCTGTGAGATTATGTTTCCTCTGTTCCTTTTCTTTTTATTTTACCCAAACAATCTGTTTTCCAACATAGCTGTTTGGCATATGAATACCATGTATGTATTAGTGCTAACTTTCGAAGGTTGAAAAGGTGGGTTATTACAAAAAAGCTATGTTTAAAGTATCTAGTTTTGCAATACTTAAAAATAATGGTTGAATAACAAACTTTGGAGGTGTCTTAACAAGTATTTCATTAAGAATATGTTTTATGTGGAAATCTCATTTGAGAACTGTAAAACTAAACTTTGTAGCATATGGCGTAAGAGGATAGGGGTAAGATGAGTTTTGAGTTTGTTAAACACTTAGTATGATGACGTTACTTTTATGATTTCTATGTGTGACCTTCCCTAATAAGCTATAGGATGTCTGGCTATTCTCTTCCATTGAGAGTTTGAGATAAGAGGTATGGACTACCCATTTTGATCGTATGGGATACTGACCCTTTATTTGGATTTGTTAATTTTGGTTGAATTGTTTGTATTATTCCATTGTTTGTTAAGTTATTAGTTATATTAACTTGACCATTTCATTTGACCATTAGTTTTGTGGTCTATAACATGATTGTTTAGATTAAGTTATTCTATTTGCATTAAATTATTATTATTTACTCGTTTGATAATTATTGTTGACTAATTTATGTCATGCATGTTTGAATTAATTATTTTTGGTTGCATTGTATTTTTGTTAATTGTTTGTTTTGCTATGATCTATTTTAATAGTTTGCGTGTTTTTTTAGTTGCTTATTGTTTGCCTTGTTATGAATGTGTAGATTGTATGATGGGTTATATTATTTGTTGGTGTTGTTATTGATATTTTTATATGACATAGTTATCCACTGATTGACTTTTACTGAGATGCACATTGTTGAATATGCGCTTATATGATTTTTGTTTGATGTTATAAACATATATACATTCGTTTAAATGTAGTTGTTAATGTACTATTTTATTTTTCATAGATTAAATAAATATTTGCCGAATAAAATTAAATACACAGAATTTGAATTCAAACAGAAATTTTATTCAAACAAATATTTATTACAATTTTGAATAGTACAAATTCAAGCTCTCACTATACATATACAATTTTGATTACAAATACATCACAATTTCATATTTACATTTAACCTCACTACACATCACTCATTCACTCAATTCGTATTTTATCTTCACCTTCATTCCAGTTAGAATCCAGCATCTGAGCAATCTGCAAAAATATTCACTAACGCAGTAAAATTAAAAAAGAAATATTTTGGCGGTATAAAATAAAAAGTGAATTTTGAAAATAATATTTACCTCAGTTATTTGGGTTGTTCGTCATGATTTATATTTGAATTCATCACACACGAATAATGTGACATGCACAGTGTATCACTGTACATGCCACAAGGCCATGCACACCGATATAAACTTGATAATGTTACAGGGACAGGTGAGCATAAGGTCAAACCCAAAATAAAAAGCCGGGTTCAACTCAGGTGCAACATAAATAAAATCTCGACTTCAGCACAAGGTCAAACTCGAGTTGTAAAACTGGATTCAACTCAAGTGTAATGCACAGTCTACACAAATTCAAGAAGGCACCAAATAACAAACAAAGTGCAAAGGTCAAGCCATCACTGCAAACTTGACTCAACTCAATGCAATTCAAACTGCAAGTCCAAAACAAATGCACAATGCACTAAGCAAATGACATAGTCAGTTCAAACATGTATCAAAAAACATGTACATGGGTAAATAGAAAATGCACCAGTTCAACTCGGAGATGCAACTCCAAGCTAAGAGTAAGTGATAGTAATATATACAAGTGTAGCGTTCAAGACTAAGCAAGCCTCAGCATCAGATTAGAAGTGAAGCAAGAAATTGATCAGAAGTAGCAACTTTGAGCTACAGACTGAGCAAGTACATATATACAAGCAACTGAAGGCAACATGATCAAAAGATCAGAGACAAAGTAAATCCAACTCAGCAATCAACTCACATGGACAACATGTCAGAATGACTCAATAATGCAAGTGAAACTAGGTTACTACATAACACAACATCAACGTTCAACAACATATCAAATGAACTAATGAACACTACAAGTCAGTAGAGAACCCATACTACATGAAATACATGGAGACAAAGCCAAACTGCAACAAGACCAACTCCAAATGCATTAATGCTTGAAGACTACAGCAAAACCAGAGTATCACAAATACATAAACAATGGAAACACATAAGCTAATGAATGCTACTGGTATGAAGGAGATCAAAGTGTGCAAGCTAGTCTACAATTACGAGATATGACATCACAACAACCAAGAAGCAAGTACATCATGAAACCAAAGTGCTCAATGCACAGTGCAGACAAATGCACAATTCAAATGAATATGAAATAACTAGAGAATGGCCAGGACTAAGGCAACAATGTGCACAAGTCAGGAAATGCTCAAGACCAAGTATAAGGTACAATAAAACAGAAGCATGACGAGAATATACATGACCAACAGCAAGGGTCCAACTATATAGATATATGCAGTAACAATATAAATGAATCAATTTCGAAATGAACAATGTAAATGTCAAAGTCGTGGAAGGATCAAAGTCGAAGCCGACCATTAAATTCACGAAACCAAAAATTGGGCAAAGTCAAAGGAAATCAAAGCCGTGTTTCTGATCAAAGTCAAAATCATGGTGACCACGAAATGAATCAAAGCCGTGGCAATCAAGGCGCCGAACAAGTCAAGCCGTAATCAAAATCAAAACCGTGGGAATTAAGTCAGAAAATACATGCATATGAAAAGGTCAAAAATTATCTCAAACATCGAAGCATAATCGAACGGCCGATCAAACAAAATTGACAAATTCAAATATAGTTGTACGAACGCAAATCTAGGGTTACAAACCCTATATGAACAATCATCATCGGTAATTTCAATGCATCGAGTTCAAACAAGCCAAAACCAGAAAAGCAAAAGGAATAAAGTACTTACTGAAATCATAGATGAACTCGATCAAATAGAAGCGGCCAAGACGAACAAAATCATCACGCAATTAGATTGATCGAACAATCGACAGCTTCATCAAACCCTAAATTGGATCGAAGGGACGAAGCCTTAATTTAGCTTCAAAGAGGAACGGCCGCCATCTCCAAATAAACGAACGAAGAAACTAAAAGAGAACGGGCCGAATAATAAACAAAAGGGGCGGCTATTTTAATAATGGCTTCTAATTGTTTAAATAGGGTTATTTTATTTTAAATTGTTTTTAATTTGTAATTTTATTTCTAAACCGTTGTATTTACTAGTCGTGTGACTAGGGGACAAACTACGTGGCGTAGTTTGAGAATTCGCAACTCAGTGGCTGAGTTGTGGCAGGGTTTTGAGCGTAGAGTTAGGTTTGGTCGATAGCGGGTGTCGCGAGTTTACGTGTGTAAGCGTCTGACTATCTAATTTCTAGTAGAAACCTTGGGGGCAGTACGTAGGCATGGTTTTGCCGAAGCTGGGTAAATTCTGTGTCGTTCTATTTCTGCTTATTATTCTACTGTGCTGCTATTATTTTGTGATTTGTGTTGAAATTAATTTTATAAGCTTCCACAATTAATTTTTATAATTAACACTACCACCCTATTCACCCCTCCTCTAGGGTGAAATCGATCCTACAAGTGGTATCAAAGCTAGGAATAGAAGTCAATTTTTGTTTTATAAAAATTCGTGTTTCAAAAATCGGTTTTTGTTTTAAAAATTTGAATTTTTAAAAATGGCTTCTTTTAATAATACTTTTGTTGAGGGTCGCTCCAATATTATTCCTTCTATTTTCGATGGAACAGATTTTTTGAATTGGAAATTGAAAATGGAATTTTATTTAATATCTGTTAATATTAAATGTTGGGAAATTATTGAAAATGGGTGTGATATAACAGACAAGAAAATTATCTCGATTAATGCTCTTGCTATGCATATATTATATTCTCATATTAATCAAGATAATTTTAATTTCATCTCTCATTGTGAAAATGCATAGGAAATCTGGAATACTTTCGATGCAATATATGGTGCAAAAGTCAACAGCAATGAGAAATCCTCCACAACCAACTCAGTTGAAGAAATGTGCTCAACAGGATTTGTAAAAAGCAGTTATGATGAGGATGATGATGATGGAGCAGCTGAGCTGGCGTTAATAATCAAGGAATTCAAAAGATGGAACCACAAATATGAAAATCCAGCTCTAAATCAAGAATTAAAAAGCAGAATAATCAAAGCACTAGATAACTCGGAAGAACACGGGATCATTTGCAACAAACCCTGTGATATCAAGCCCAATTGTCCCCGATTTCAACGCGATTTTGAAAAGAAATCAAAACGAAGATGTTTTACAGCCACGTGGATAGGAGTGAAAGTGAGAAAGCAGATATGTGCCTTCATGGGAATATAACCGATTGCGACGATGACGAGCCAAGCGAGGTATCAAAACTTACTCACTCTGAATTACTTATTTATTTCCACGAAGTAAATGGCTGTTTTGAACGACTTAGAGAGAAGTATGCTAAACTTGAATCACAAAAAGTTACTTTGATAGAATTAAATCAACAACTTGACCAATTAGTAAAAACCTATCAAAGTAGGATCCCTAAGTGTGCTAAGTGTCCAACATTTGAAGAAGAAATTAAAAAATCAGAAATTAAAATAAAATCACTTGAAAATGAAATTCTGATTTTGATAGAAAATGAAAATACTAGGAGAGAAAATTCTATCAAAAAGTGCACACAATTATTGAAAGAAAATGAATCTCTCAAAACACAAGTCCAACAATTGTCAACGACTTTAGATAAATTTTCAAAAAGTGAAAAATCGTTGAATATGCTATTAGAAAAGCAAACTGTTAATACGGGTAGAAAAGGACTTGGATATAATAAATCTAAAATTGTTGAAAACAAGATTAATCAAGAAAATTCAATGTGTACGATTTGTAAAAAATATGGACACAATCACAATAATTGTTGGTATAGACCCAAACATGTGAAATCTATGCCGACATGGGTTCCAAAAGGCACAAATATAAAATCACTCAAAGTTAAACAAATTTGGGTGTCGAAGGGAACAATTATAAATAGTTTTGGGTCTTTACAAAATTGTTTTTCCAAACATTCTGCCACTAACAACTATGGACCTATAAAAACAAATAGGTCACATAAATTTTTTCTCGTGTAGGTGTGGTGGCAGGCTAAGGAACAAAAATAGTGTTACTTGGATTCTGGCTGTTCCAAGGACACAACGAGCGACAAAGCGAAGTTCCTTAGCCTAGTATAAAGGTGACAGAATCACAATGGACAACAACGAAAATTATCGTTAAGGTAAAACAGGTAGTTATTTGAACGATATATTAAATGTGATAATCTGCACCGTATTCTGAATTAAATCAGCCAATAATGTGATGAATTCAAATGATGACGATTCTGACTTATTCAAAATAGTTGGCCAATTATATTCTTATGCCAAAACACTATAAAAATCTCTAGATTCTTTGAATTACTTCATATATATCATTTGGATTAATAATAGTGTTTTTTTGGATGTTAATACAATTGGTTATAATACGGCTAACTCAATATTCACGGTTTTTTGATTATTTACACGGCTTCATTTCAAATTCAAGAGAATGTCATTTAAATTGCTGTTAAAATTGAGTTTGAAATTTTTGGTGCACACTTCATGGTTTGGTAAATCAAATTCAATTAATGATGATTTTGAGTGAAAAAGAAATTCAGATGCAGATTACACTGGTAATCTAGTTGATAGAAAAATTACTAGTTGAACGTGATTTTTGAGACATTTAGTAACTGCATCGTTTTTCAAAGAAAATATCTGCATATACTTCATTTCAAATAATTTTCAAATAGCAGAAATTTTTCTAATATAACCCCCTCAAGAAAATTATTTTTGGCCATATTTTCAGGTTAGTCATTTTGAAAAATTGATTTCATAATCATTTTTGAATTTGATTTTAAATGACTATTTTGACTAATCTGACTCCCTAATAATTATCGAAAAGATAAGTAGTAATTGAAAAAGTGATGAGTGTTGATATTTATCATATATTATGACTCGAGATGGTATATTTAGTAAATTTCTTTAGAATTTAAACAAGAGTTATAAAACTTTTTGTTGGTAAAAATTCCATGACCATCTCTATCTCTATCATATTTCTAACAACCATCACTCATCAAAATTCTATATAGTTTGTCGATATGTGGTGCTTTAAGTAGGAATCGTTCGTTTTTCATTTTACATTTTTTTCTTAAAAAAAAATATAAAAAAATTTATATAGTAAAAATAAATAAATAAATACCAAAGTATTCACTCTCATTTAAAAGTCCTCACGGTTATGCATGGGTGAATTACTTGGAATTTGTTATGTGATTCCATGCTCATTTAAAAGTCCTCACGGTTATGCATGTATGGAACGCATATCAAAAGTTGATTTTTAAAATAAACAAGTTGATTCTAATCCCATTTAAAAGTCCTCACGGTTATGCGTGGTTAGAAGATACTTGAATTTATTTTTTTTAAATAAAATTGAAATACTACTAACCTCATTTAAAAATCCTAATGGTTATGCATGGTTAGTAGGTATTCAAATTCCTGATATAAATATACCACAAATAGACACAACTATATGGTTTTATATGATGACATAATTCCCATCATTCTAAAAGTGGAATATGCGCATAACAAAATATTTATGATTTTTGTTTGATTTTTTATTGAAATTTAATATTTATATTCAATTGAGTTTTAATGTTGAATTAATATCGATCACTTTATCTCTATTTTCTCTAACATTATCATTCTTTTGCTGATAACAAAAGGAGGAGAGAAAAGTTAAGATTTTGTCAAATAAAATCAAGCAAATGTCAAATAATTTTCTATTTGCATCTAGGCTCATTTGCATATTTTTATTTATATGCATATATGTAGGGGGATTATTGTGTAGAGAGGAAGCATTTAAATAGGGGGAGCAAATTAGAGCATATTAATGATCAAATACATTTAACATATTCAAAATCTTAAATATATGTGTGTTATCATCAAAAGGGGGAGATTGTTGAATATGCGCTTATATGATTTTTGTTTGATGATAATAAACATATATACATTCATTTAAATGTATTTGTTAATGTACTATTTTATTTTTCATAGATTAAATAAATATTTGCTGAATAAAATTAAATACACAGAATTTGAATTCAAACAGAAATTTTATTCAAACAAATATTTATTACGATTTTGAATAGTACAAATTCAAGCTCTCACTATACATATACAATTTTGATTACAAATACATCACAATTTCATATTTACATTTAACCTCACTACACATCACTCATTCACTCAATTCGTATTTTATCTTCACCTTTATTCTAGTTAGAATCCAACATCTGAGCAGTCTGCAAAAATATTCACTAACGCCGTAAAATTGAAAAAGAAATATTTTTGCGGTATAAAATAAAAAGTGAATTTTGAAAATAATATTTGCCTCAGTTATTTGGGTTGTTCGTCATGATTTATATTTGAATTCATCACACACGAATAATGTGACATGCACAGTGTATAACTGTACATGCCACAAGGCCGTGCACACCGATATACACTTGATAATGTTACAGGGACAGGTGAGCACAAGGTCAAACGCAAAATAAAAAGATGGGTTCAACTCAGGTGCAACATAAATAAAATCTCGACTTCAACACAAGGTCAATCCCGAGTTGTAAAACTGGATTCAACTCAAGTGTAATGCACAGTCTACACAAATTCAAGAAGGTACCAAATAACAAATAAAGTGCAAAGGTCAAGCCATCATTGCAAACTCGACTCAACTCAATGCAATTCAAACTGCAAGTCCAAAACAAATGCACAATGCACTAAGAAAATGACATAGTCAGTTCAAACATGTATCAAAAAGCATGTACATGGGTAAACAGAAAATGCACCAATTCAACTCAGAGATGCAACTCCAAGCTAAGAGCAAGTGATAGTAATATATACAAGTGTAGCGTTCAAGGCTAAGCAAGCCTCAGCATCAGAAGTGAAGCAAGAAATTGATCAGAAGTAGCAACTTTGAGCTACAGACCGAGCAAGTACATATATACAAGCAACTGAAGGCAATATGATCAAAAGATCAGAGACAAAGTAAATCCAACTCAGCAATCAACTCACATGGACAACATGTGAGAATGACTCAGCAATGCAAGTGAAACTAGGTTACTACATAACACGGCATCAACGTTCAACAACATATCAAATGAACTAATGAACACTACAAGTCAGTAGAGAACCCATACTACATGAAATACATGGAGACAAAGCCAAGCTGCAACAAGACCAACTCCAAATGCATTAATGCTTGAAGACTACAGCAAAACCAGAGTATCACAAATACATAAACAATGGAAACACATAAGCTAATGAATGCTACTGGTATGAAGGAGATCAAAGTGTGCAAGCTAGTCTACAATTACGAGATATGACATCACAGCAACCGGGCAGCAAGTACATCATGAAACCAAAGTGCTCAATGCACAGTGCAGACAAATGCGCAATTCAAATGAATATGTAATAACTAGAGAATGGCCAGGACTAAGGCAACAATGTGCACAAGTCAGGAAATGCTCAAGACCAAGTATAAGGTACAATAAAACAGAAGCAAGACGAGAATATACAAGACCAACAACAAGGGTCCAACTATATAGATATATGCAGTAACAATATAAATGAATCAATTTCGAAATGAACAATGTAAATGTCGAAGTCGTGGAAGGATCAAAGTCGAAGCCGACCATTAAATTCACGAAACCAAAAATTGGGCAAAGTCAAAGGAAATCAAAGCCGTGTTTCTGATCAAAGTCAAAATCGTGGTGACCACGAAATGAATCAAAGCCGTGGCAATCAGGGCGTCGAACAAGTCAAGCCATAATAAAAATCAAAACCGTCGAAATCAAGTCAGAAAATATACGCATATAAAAAGGTCAGAAATAATCTCAAACATCGAAGCGTAATCGAACGGCCGATCAAACAAAATTGAAAAATTCAAATATAGTTGTACGAACGCAAATCTTGGGTTACAAACCCTATATAAACAATGATCATTGGCAATTTCAATGCATCGAGTTCAAACAAGCCAAAACCAGAAAAGCAAAAGGAATAAAGTACTTACTGAAATCATAGATGAACTCGATCAAATAGAAGCGGCCAAGACGAACAAAATCATCACGCAATTAGATTGATCGAACAATCGGCAGCTTCATCAAACCCTAAATTGGATCGAAGGGACGAAGCCCTAATTTAGCTTCAAAGAGGAACGACCGCCATCTCCAAATAAACGAACGAAGAAACTAAAAGAGAACGGGCTGAATAATAAACAAAAGGGGCCGGCTATTTTAATAAGGGCTTTTAATTGTTTAAATAGGGTTATTTTATTTTAAATTGTTTTTAATTTTTAATTTTATTTTTAAACCGTTGTATTTACTAGTCGTGTGAATAGGGGACAAAGTACGTGGCGTAGTTTGAGAATTCGCAACTCAGTGGCTGAGTTGTGGCAGGGTTTTGAGCGTAGAGTTAGGTTTAGTCGATAGCAGGTGTCACGAGTTTACGTGTGTAAGCGTCTAACTATCTAATTTCTAGTAGAAACCTTAGGGGCAGCACATAGGCAGGGTTTTGCCGAAGCTAGGTAAATTCCGTGTCATTCTATTTCTGCTTATTATTCTGCTGTGCTGCTATTATTCTGTGATTTGTGTTGAAATTAATTTTATAAGCTTTCGCAATTAATTTTCATAATTAACACTATCACCCTATTCACCCCCCCTCTAGGGTGAAATCGATCCTACACACATTGAAGTAACTAGTGATATTTTAAGTGACACGTTTAGTTTAGTCATATTGGGATGACAATTTTTTAAGCTTAGGAAGACTAGATGTTTGGGTTGACTAAGAGATTTGATAATGTTCCTGAAGGATGAGTAATTGTAGTTAACGTATTTTAGTGACAAAAAGGCTTGGTAGATACCACTGGGGAACCAAATAGATGTGAGAGGTTATTTACTTCAATTTGAGAAAACTTAGATTTGTTTACAAAATACGTGTTTTGAAATCTATTTTAAACAAGCAATTGCCATCTTTCATATGCGTTTTAAATTCAAGTACTATTTCTATTTTAGGATGATTTTTATATAGTTTGAGAATTTTCTAAAAAAAGGGTATTTTCCCAAAAATTATTTTAAGTTGATTTTTAAGAATGACGATAAAGTTTTCAAAATCATTTTATAAAATGATTATGATATTTTGAGAAAAGATTTTGGTTTAAAAAAAGCATGGAAGATTTGATTTGAATATGAAAATATTTTGGTAAATTTTTGAAGATGTATCAAACTCTAACCACTAGAAACAGATCGCACACCCTATAGCGTTCATGTTTTTAAGTCAAATTTAAATTGGTAATTAATATAAATTTTTGGGTTTAGTTGTGAATTAATTTGAATTTTTTCAAATTAAATAAGATATTTGTTTGTTTATTTATATATATGTATATACATTGTGATTTGAAAGTTATGATTTAAATTTAATATAATAAATTTCTAAAAAACTATTTAAAAGTTAAATTTTATATTTTTAAGACTTATGTGTGTGTGTGTATGTGTTTATTTACTAATGTGTAACTAAATTTTAAAAATCATATTTCTTTAAAAATTTATATAAATTGGAAAATATTAAAACATAAAATACACACACATATATAAAGATATAATATTAAATAATATTAAATATAAAACATTTATGCACGCTATTATACATGTGCAAGTATTATTAACATAAGAATTTACAAGTGTGAAAATTATATGGTACAATTTAACATTTATAAACATTTTAACAAGCATTAAAACAAGTGTTAACTCAATTTTATTATATAATTACAAGTGTCATTGTCTTTTTATTTTAAAAAATATAAATAAAATTGAAACAAGTTATTTATATGTACATCTACTTCTCCTCTTTTCATATTTTCCTTCATATGATTCAAAATCTAAAACCTGGAAAACTTAAAGAAAAGAAACAAAAATCCAAACCAGATCAAAATCAAAACCTGGAAGAGAAAAATTAAATCCAGAAATAAAAGGATCAAAAGCAAGTTTAAAATCAAACCTGAAACAAGCTCCAAATTTCAAAGATCAACTTAAATCTAAAGCATGCAAGTTAATCCAATTTTATCAAACAACTTCAACCTAAGATAGAAAATTCAAGTTAAAATGAAACTCAACAACTAAGTAGCAGATCAACTAACAATTCTAGATCATAAAACAAGCTGCAGCTTTCAAATCAAGATCATTTCCAGGCAAAACTTGTTCTCTTCTTAATCAATTCGCAGATGAGTAAACTATTATTTCAAACTTGAATCTGTGTATATATCTTGATATTTATGATTGATATTTGAAATGAAGTAATGAAAAATGTTTGTATAGATGTAAAAATTTACCTACATGTTTATATATACATGTAAATTTAGACGTGCATATCTGTTTACAGGCAACATTCCCCTGTTCTAATTATAGACTTTAAAAAAAATTCAAAAAAAATTAATTTCTCTCTCTACTCAATTTCTGGCTATGATTTCAGGAGGAAATTTGTTTGTTTGAATGTTATTTTATTTTTAAAAATAGTTTCAGGAAGATATGTTGGGTGAATATATCTTAAAGAAGAAATTACAGAGAAATAGAATTCGAGTCGAAAATTTGACCTTTAAAATTTCAAGTTTAAATTATATAAACTGGTTCATTTTGGAAGATGGTGATTTTTGATGTCAAAATCAAGATTTTTAAGTATAAAAATCATGCGAATTCTCGAGTTGAACGAGAAAAGGAAAGTCGTCGATTTCCATTGATCGATGAGGAGTTGTTCGTTGTGATCAAGGCTGAAGGTGGCTAGAATCATGGGGATCATTGGAAAAATGGAAGATGGATTTTTAGTTGGTCATGGTGGCTGATGACAACAGTTTAGGGCTTTAGGTCCAATTTTAATCGACGTTGTTCTCAGGGCAATCTCATCGTCGATGGTGGATCGGGAGCGATCGCACCAAAGGGAATCATCGCGTGGGTTATCGGGGTAGCTCGGGTCGTGATCGCGTGGCGTTTGGTGGTCGAAGGTGGCGTGGCGAGGTGGTTTTTGGTGACTAAGTTAGTTCCAGGTGGTGATCATGTAGCTCAATTTCAATTTTCAAGTGAGTTAATAAATTTGGGTGTCCAGGTTAGTCGGCAAGGTCACCAGCAACATGTCGAGGGTCTCGGCGATGGTCAGAGGGCAATGGATCATCGGTGCACGTGCACGAATGTCAGGATATTTCAATGGGTTGATTTGTTACTATCGGGTGGAGAATAATGGTGTAACTCGAAGTCATGCTGGGGGAATTTTGGTCCTGGCTCGGGTTCGTTCTTGGAGAAACTCGTGTGGGTTTTATAACTGGTTTTAAAATTTTAAAACATAGAAAATTTTAAAAAGAAAAGGGGTAGCTTGGGAAAGGCTCGGGGAAAATATGAAATGACTCGGGTTGATACCCGAATTAATCTCGGGTCTGAGTTTTTGAATTTTTAATTAAACAAGTTTTTCCAAATTTAAATATAAAATAAGTTTAAACACCTTCTTGTTAATTCTTTTAAAATAATAAATGTTCTATTCTAATTTGGAATTCGTCAAAGTTTTTAAAGGAATTATTTCAAATTAATTAAGTTTTAAAGTGTTTTAATATATATAACCTTTATTTAAAAGTTTATTTTAAATAAATTTAATATTGAAATTGAATAGTTAATTAAGGAAATGAAATGCTTTCAATCATCAATTAACTTAAGTGACTTAAGTTAATTTATTTGTTTATGGTGATTTATTACTAAGGTTTATTAAATAAAGGTTTTAACGATAATTAAATAATAAAAGATAATTAATTGATAATTAAAGGATAATTAATTAATTAAAGGTTAATTAATTAATGAAAATAATTAAGGGATAATTAATCACTTAAAGATTAATTACTTAAAGTATGCAATTAAAAAATAATTAGTGATTAAAGGTCAATTAATTAATAATTAAGGATAATTAGTTAAGTAATTAAAGGATGATTGATTTATAATTAGAGAGCAATTAATCAAATGATTAAGGATAATTACTTAATATGATTAATTAAAGATAATCATTTATTGTAATTGATTAAGGATAATCAATTAATAGATCTAATAAAAGGTTAATTAATGATAATTACTTAAAGGCTGATGACTTAATTTCAATTAATAGTTAATTAAATAAATGATAATTAATTGAGGGGTTAATTTGTTAATATAATTAATCAAAGGTAATTAATCACTATATTTAACTTAAGGTTAATTAATTTATGTCGTTAATTAAGGATAATTAGTTAATTAAGGATAATTACTTAAGATGGATAATTAAGGTAGATTAATTAATTTTTATTAATTAATTAAGATAATAACAAATGGTTTGTAATTAATTAATGTTAATTAGTCAGGTTTAGGTGATTAACTCATAAGTAATTAATTTATTTTGAGATAATTAAATTAATTATAATCAGGTGATTAATTCATCTTGCTTACGGATGATTGGATTTTATTGAATACCTTGAATTATTTGATATCTCTGGTGTGTGATGATTCTGTGATATGATTGTTTTGGATTAAGCTATGAACTGTGATTTATTTATCTGTGATGATATTAGTTGTTTATCTGTGAATGAAAGATAAGCATTATAGGATTATACGGCTTATCGATATTGTTGTGTTTGAATTTATGATGATTGATATTTTATTGTTGCCTGTGAAACTCCTGGACTACACACAACACACACAAAAATATGGATTTCATAGGAAATTAGTTAAGTCATGGGTGTTTTGAATTTAATATTATTTTATTTAAAATTTGAATTTTGAATCCAATTGGTTTGGAAGTGAAATTGAGCTGTGAAAAGCTTTTGAAAAGAAAGTTTTAAAATTAAAATTTAGTTTGAATATAAAATGTCTTGTTAAAGTTTTGAAATTATTTGGAAACAATGGTTTAACAGCGGCTATACGGGTTATATAATGGATTTTAAACCATCTTTAAAATATTTTAAATAAATTGTTTTGGGAATTTAAATTTAATTCAAACAGAACTTGCCGAGAATACGACAGTTCGCAGATTTTCCAACGTATACTTTGAAAGGCTATAACCTGAATAAATTTAATCGGATTTTGCGAATGAAAAGCATTTATTTTCAAACGATGATGGCTTTTATATAACGAAAGAATTTCCAATTTTGTTGAAAGAATTTCAAGTTATTGGTGAATCAAATTGAAAATAGTTTTGGAAGTTATGAATGTATCTTTGTTAAAGATTGGTGAACCTTGTTTTCAAATTGAAGAGGATCTTAAAGGGTGAATCTTTTGTTTAAAAGATTTAAAATGGAAATTTGTTTAAACCATTCAAAAAGAAAGGTTGTGGGAAAAAAATTGTGACTTAACTAAGATCCTAATATACCCATATGTTTTTAAAATTAGCGCTCATTATTCGGTTTAACCGAGAGAGGACTTTATGTCATAAAACCCATTCCGAATTAATAATACGAGGCAATGGATTACATTTGAAGACAGTGGCTGAAGACCTGGTATTTTCGGGAACGAAAGGATTACCTATCGAATGTCTCTGCATTGAGTTGCTCCGGTATAGAGATCTCCATAGGTGCTGGGGAGTCAGGTCGGGATTGTGAATATTTGAATTTGCAAGGATTTCTTTTGAAGTGCCTTCAGTTCCATTCAGACACAGGATGGACATTTATGGACATATGTCTGACGTTACACTTTGAGATGCAAAGCTAGTTTCTATCAAATACATTTCTGTTTGGTGGCGGAGAATTTGTTCTCTTAGATTAACACCCTTCTCTGAGACGTACAAGCTCAGAGGTTATGTAGTTGATAGTTGCTAGTGATATATTCCCAATTTGGTACTGTGACATGCTAAGTGTTGATCATTTGTTGATCAAAGCATGGCTTTTGTGAAAAGCATGGCCTTGTGGATGAGACTTCGTCGAACTTCACACCTCGAAAACGTTCGAAATAGGAAGGATGCGGCAAGGTTACGAGGGTCGCCCCTTAGGGTATGTGCATTTCCTTCTGGATAAAAAGTGGTATCATGGTATGGAGTCCAGATATTTAACTTATGTAGTTGGTTGTAATTGTTGGTGAATCCCAGGATAAAGGTCGGTGATGACCAGGGGATGGCATACTCGTGACAGTTAGTTACCTAGTTACAGAGGTAACCCGACCTGTGTTGGCAGTGATCCGGTTAGGTTCTCGGGGCGTCCCTCTAGAGGCGTACCCATCCAGTAAGGAAGTTCCTTAGCCTTGGCTATTTGTTGGAAATCCAATCAACCAATACGAGCCCTGTACGGTTTTAGTTATAGAACCTGCCATTTAACATGGTAGCTATATTAGGCATACTATAATGGTACGTATGCTGGCTAAGATTTATAATATACTTTCGAAATGTTTTCTACACTATGCACTAATAATAATATCAAAAGAATTTTCGCGTATCAAGCATGTTTGACTATCATAAGGGAAAATCTCCTCCAAGTGTGCAATTGCATTGTGTGTGTGGTGGGAGGCCTTATGGTAGTTTCATTTTCCAAAAAGCACAGCGTTCTTTTTATTTCTTTTTGTTTTTTTGTTTCAAACAACTATTTTTATTTGCTCACACCAATCCCATGACTGATCTGGAGTTTATTGTTCCCTTTTCAAACTCTGGGTGCCCATAATTTTCCACATAGTCAGGCTATTAGATAGTTAGCTAGTAGGTGTAGTTTTGGCAGTCTTTGAAGTTTGTGGATTGGGATTGGATTTGCTTCACTACAGCATGATAGGGGTTCTCGCTTCGTGTTTGGTGGTGAGCAGGAGACTCTTGCCCGTACTTGTCCCTGCGAGGGTTGGTTGCGAGTCGAAAGGCTGACCGTAAAAGAAAATGCGAGGTGCCAATGTGTGCCACAGCGGACTGAGCCGCTGTTGGATGGCCGAGGGCCTGACCATCACATCCGGTATCAGCGCTAAAGGTTGAGTAAGAACATTAGCTTTGGAGTATAATACATTGGGTGACTCATTAGAGATAGGGTGTGAAATGCCTTAGAATGAGTATATACCTAAGTTATCTTATCCATATGCCTCAGTAAATTCTCTTGCTATTCACTGATAGTGAGAATGAGTGCAAGAAGAGGACGAGGTAGGGGACATGGGAGTACCACTAGAAATGGTCGATGCCCTGCAACAATAAGAAACAATCTTTTCCTATCAATCTTCTTATCATCATCCAATTTCAAATATTTGGCGGTTTCTTGGCAGCTACAAGAGAAGCTTTGGTGTGGTGTGGCCCGACGAATCTTTGTTTACATTGTAGAAAAATTCCTATTTCGTATTCTAATCATCAGTTTCTTATCAGCCATTTCGTTCTTAACTTTAATAAATTTGAAATTTTATTTGATATAAATTGGTTAACAAAATATGAAGTTAAATTAATTGTATCAATAAAATGGTTTCGGTCAAAACCAAATTTGGAAATTTTGTTATGGGGATCCAGGTCCGAAGAGGGACAAGTTAGTATATACTTTAGGGTATTCTGACCTGACTTTGGAAACCATACCTAGTGTTTAAGAATTGCAAATATTTTTATCCATTTATCTATTCTTTGAGGTCCAGATATATTCTACGAATAGTTAGTTATCCTTTCGGACTAACTAATGCCCCTGCATATTTCGTAGACCTGATGACCCGAGTATTTCGAGAAGTGTTGAATAAGTTGTTCTCGTATTTGTTGATGATATCTGATTTGGTAAGCCAAATGTAGAACTGATATTCAGCTTGATCTAGCAAGCCATTTTCTCTATCTTTTGTGTGTTCATCCTTTCTTTGTTGTCTCCCTATCTAGCAAATTTCGAGGACAAAATTTTCTTAAGGGCTGTAACGATCCCGTTTTTAAGTCAAATTTAAATTGGTAATTATATAAATTTTTGGATTTAATTGTGAATTAATTTTAATTTTTCCAAATTAAATAAGATGTTTGTATATCTATATATATGTATATACATTGTGATTTGAAAGTTATGATTTAAATTTAATATAAATTTTCAAAAAGCTATTTAAAAGTTAAATTTTATATTTTTAGGACTTATATATATAATATATATATATGTTTATTTATTAATGTACAACTAAATTTGAAAAATCATATTTCTTTAAGAATTTATATAAATAGGAAAATATTAAAACGTAAGATACATATATATAAAGATATAATATAAATAATATTAAATATAAAACATTTATGCATGCCATTATACATGCGTAAGTATTATAAACATAAGAATTTACAAGTGTAAAAATTATATGATACAATTTAACATTTGTAAACATTTTAACAAGCATTAAAACAAGTGTTAACTCAATTTTATTATATAATTACAAGTGTCATTGTCTTTTTATTTTCAAAAATATGAATAAAATTAAAACAAGTTATTTATATATACATCTACTTCTCCTCTTTTCATATTTTCCTTCATATGATTCAAAATATAAAACCTGGAAAACTTAAAGAAAAGAAACAAAAATCCAAACCAGATCAAAATCAAAACCTGAAAGAGAAATATTAAAACCAGAAATAAAAGGATCAAAAGCAATTTTAAAAACAAACCTAAAACAAGCTCCAGTTTTCAAAGATCAACTTAAATCTAAAGCATGCAAGTTAATCCAATTTTATCAAACAACTTCAACGTAAGATAGCAAATTCAAGTTCAAATGCAACTCAACAACTAAGTAGCAGATCAACTAACAATTTCAGATCATAAAACAAGCTTCAGTTTTCAAATCAAGATCATTTCCAGGCAAAACTTGTTCTCTACTTAATCAATTCCCATGTGAGTAAACTACTATTTCAAATTTGAATCTATGTATATATCTTGATATTTATGATTGATATTTGAAGTGAAGTGATGAAAAATGTTTGTATAGATGTAAAAATTTGCCTGCATGTTTATATAAACATGTAAATTTAGATGTGCATATCTGTGTACAGGCAACATGCCTCTGTTCTGTTTACAGACTTTAAAAAACAAATTAAAAAAAATAATCTCTCTCGCTAATTAATTTCTGGCTATGATTTCAAGAGGAAAGTTGTTTGTTTGAATGTTATTTTAAAATTAGTTTCAGGAAGATATGTTGGGTAAATATTTCTTAAAGAAGAAATTAGAGAGAAATAGAATTCAAGTCGAAAATTTAATGTTTAAAATTTCAAGTTTAAATCATATAAACTGGTTCATTTTGGAAGATGGTGATTTTTTATGTCAAAATTAAGTTTTTTAAGTTTAAAAATCATGTTAATTTTTGAGTTGAACGAAAAAGGAAAGTCGTTGATTTCCGTTGATCGGTGAGGTGTTGTTCATCGTGATCAAGGCTGAAGAAGGCTAGAATCTATGGGATAATCGGAAAAATGGAAGATCATTTTTTAGTTGGTCGTGGTGGCTGAGCGATGACAGTTTAGGGCTTTAGGTCCAGTTTTAGTCGACGTTCTTCTCGGGGCAACTCGTCGTTAATGGTGGATCGAGAGTGATCGCACGAAGGTGAATCGTCGCGTGGGTTATCGGGATAGCTCGGGTCATGATCGCGTGGCGTTCGGTGGTCGGAGGTGGCATGGCGAGGGGGTTTTCGGTGACAGAGTTAGTTCCAAGTGGTGATCATGTAGCTCGATTTCAATTTTCAAGTGAATTCATAAATCTGGGTGTTCGGGTTGGTCGGCAAGGTCACCGACGACATGCT
The DNA here is from genome assembly GCA_030765085.1 of Allium cepa. Classification (NCBI taxonomy): domain Eukaryota; kingdom Viridiplantae; phylum Streptophyta; class Magnoliopsida; order Asparagales; family Amaryllidaceae; genus Allium; species Allium cepa. The sequence goes on along the minus strand of CM060934.1, from coordinate 280,872,640 downwards.
GAGGGTCTCGGCGATGGTCTGAGGGTGTTGGATCGTCAATGCACGTGCACGAATGTTAGGATATATCAGTGGGTTAATTTGTTACTATCAGGTTGGAGAAGAAGGGTGTAACTCGAAGTCATGCTCGGGGAATTGGGTCCTGGCTCGGGTTCGCTCTCGAAGAAACTCGTGTGGGTTTTATAACAGGTTTTAAAATTTTAAAACATAGCAAAATTTTAAAAAGAAAAAGGGTAGCTCGGGAAAGGCTCATGGAAAATATGAAATGACTCGGGTTGATAACCGAAGTAATCTCGGGTCTGAGTTCTTGAATTTTAATTAAATAAGTTTTCCAAATTTAAATTTCAAACAAGTTTAAACACCTTCTTGTCAATTCTTTTAAAATAATAAATGTTCTATTCTAATTTTGGAATTAGTTGAAGTTTTTAAATAAATTATTTCAAATTAATTAAGTTTTAAAGTGTTTTAATATATATAACCTTTATTTTAAAGATTATTTTAAATAAATTTAATATTGAAATTGAATAGTTAATTAAGGAAATGAAATGCTTTCAATTGTCAATTAATTTAAATGACTTAAGTTAATCTATTTGTTAATGGTGATTTATTACCAAGGTTTATTAAATAAAGGTTTTAATGATAATTAAATAATAAAAGATAATTATTTGATAATTAAAGGATAATTAATTAATTAAAGGTTAATTAATTAATGAAAATAATTAAGGGATAATTAACCACTTAAAGATTAATTACTTAAAGCAAGTAATTAAAAGATAATTAGTGATTAAAGGTCAATTAATTAGTAATTAGGATAATTAATTAAGTAATTAAAAGATGATTGATTTATAACTAGAGAGCAATTAATCAAGTGATTAAGGATAATTACTTAATATGATTAATTAAAGATAATCACTTATTGTAGTTGATTAAGGATAATCAATTAGTAGATTTAATAAAAGATTAATTAATGATAACTACTTAAAGGCTAATGACTTAATATAAATTAATAATTAATAAATTGAATGATAATTAATTAAGGGGTTAATTTGTTAATATAATTAATTAAAGGTTAATTAGTCACTATAATTAACTTAAGGTTAATTAATTTATGTGATTAATTCAGGATAATTAATTAATTAATTAATTAAGGATAATTACTTAAGATGGATAATTAAGGTAGATCAATTATTTTTTATTAATTAATTAAGATAATAACAAATGGTTCGTAATTAATGTTAATTAATCAGGTTTAGGTGATTAATTCATTTGTAATTTATTTATTTTGAGATAATTAAATTAACTATAATAAGGTGATAAATTCATCTTGCTTATGGATGATTGAATTTTATTGAATACCTTGAATTGTTTGATATCTCTGATGTATGAATATTCTGTGATATGATTATTTTGGATTAAGCTCTGAACTGTGATTTATTTATCTGTGATGATATTACTTGTTTATCTGTGAATGAAAGATAAGCGTTATAGGATTATACCGCTTATCGATATTGTTGTGCTTGAATTTATGATGGTTGATATTTTATTGTTGCATGTGAAACCCCTGGACTACACACAACACACACACACAAATATGGATTTCATAGGAAATTGGTTAAGTCACGGGTGCTTTGAATTTAATATTATTTTATTTAAAAGTTGAGTTTTTAATCCAATTGGTTTGGAAGTGAAATTGAGTTGAATATGAAAAGCTTTTGAAAAGAAAGTTTTGAAATGAAAATTTAGTTTGAATATAGTATGTCTTGTTAAAGTTGTGAAATTATTTGGAAACTATGGTTTAGAAGGGGTTATACAGGTTATATAATGGATTTTAAACCATCTTTAAAATATTTTAAATAAATTATTTTGGAAATTTAAATTTAATTCAAACAGAACTTGCCAAGAATACGGCAGTTCGCTGATTTTCCAACGTTGACTTTGAAAGTCTATAACTTGAGTAAATTTAATCGGATTTTCCCGAAATGAAAAGCATTTGTTTTCAAATGATAATGGCTTTCATATAACGAAATATTTCCAGTTTTGTTGAAAGAATTTCTAGTTATTGGTGAATCAAATTGAAAATAGTTTTGAAAGCTATGAATGAATCTTTGTTAAAGATTGGTGAACCTTTTTTTCAAATTGAAGAGGATCTTAAATGGTGGATCTTTTATTTAAAAGATTAAAAATGGAAATCTATTTAAAACATTCAAAAAGAAAGGTTTTAGGAAAAAAGTTGTGACTTAACTAAGATCCCAATATATCCATATGTTTTTAAAATTATCACTCATTATTCGGTTAGCCGGGAGAGGACTTTATGTTATAAAACACATTCCGAATTAATATTACGACGCAATGGATATCATTTGAAGACGGTGGTTGAAGGCTGGGTATTTTCGAGAACAAAAGGATTACCTGTCGAATGTCTCTGCATTGAGTTGCTCCGGTATAGAGAACTCCATATGTGATGGGCAGTCCAGTCAGGATTGTGAATATTCGGATTTGCAAGGACTTCTTTTGAAGTGCCTTCGGTTCCTTTCAGATCCAGGATGGACTTGAATGGACTTATATATGACGTTACACTTTGAGATGTAAAGCTGGTTTCTATCAAATACATTTCTATTTGGTGGCGGAGAATATATTCTCCTAGCTTAACACCCTTTTCTAAGACGTACGAGCACAGAGGTTATGTAGTTGATGGTTACTAGTGATATATTCCCAATTTGGTAATGTGGCATGCTATGTGTTGATCATTTGTTGATCAAAGCATGGCTTTTTTGAAAAGCGTAGCTTTGTGGACGAGACTTTGTCGAACCTCACACCTCGAAAATGGTCAAAACAAGAAGGATGTGGCAAGGTTACGGGGGTCGCATCTCTTAGGGTATGTGCTTTTCCTTCTAGATAAAATGTGGTATCATGGTATGGAGCCCAGATATTTCACTTATGTGGTTGTTGGTATTTGTTGGTGAATCCCCGGATAAAAGTCTGTGACGATCCTGGATTTAAATTGAGTGTGAATTGATAATCAATTTCATTTTTGAATAAAAGTTATGAAATAATGGGTAATTGATATAAAATACTATTTAGATTATGAATTGATTAAGAATTAATTTGAATATACGGAAATAAACAATAAATAAGTAAATACATCAACTAAAAATTTAACAGCATTTTCTCTTAAAATAATGTGTATATGATAATAATAAGAAAAATGTAATTTGAAATTTAATTGAGAGCTTCAATTTATGGAGAGAAGTAAATATAAAATGTCTTTGTATACTTGTAAAATAATGAACAAAGGGAATAGTAAAGCAAATAAAAAGTAAACAAAATAAAGTATTCAAGCAATTAAATATGCAAAGTAAAACAATGAAGTATACTTTCCTGTACATCAGGCAAGTAAAGAAAGTTATGCAAACATATCAGCCGAGCAAATACATGCAGGTGAAAGAAACATAAAGTACCTACATAATTTAATAACATAAGTGTAAACAAGAGAGGACAGCAAGGCAAGTAAAAGAATCAACAAGTGGTATCAAATAAATGCAGGCCTGGAAACCATATAAAAGAGAAAAGAGAAAAAGTACATAACCAAGAAATTTACTCAACAAATATAATATTAACATAGCCACCACTGTCTCAAATCTTTGGACAGCCGAACCAAAGAAAAAAAAATGTGAGCATGGTACAAGGCAATTAATGCAAATATACTTCAGCCCCCAATTGAAAGTATGCATGTCCACATTTTTATAAAAAAGTATAAACTATTGTACAAAGAAAATCTCTGGGGAAAAAAAAAGAAAAAAAATAATACATCCTGTACTTGCAAAGAACTTCAAGCTGCATGCTTCCTCTTATACATATCTCCCCTCACCATTTCGTTCACCTGTGAAAAATTTAGAAAGGAGAAAGAAAAAAACTGAAGTAAGAAACATTTAAACTCAAACAAAATTTTAAACCTCAAACATATAGATTGGTAGAGGTGAATTGATAACAAAGCAAGCAAGGCCTGGGCATCAGGAAGCAAAGAAGTTTCAGCATCAAAACCTGATCACAAACTCAGCATCAAATTGAAAGCTTTAGAAACATGATTTGGAAGGTGAGTAACACTCAACCATTAAATCTTAAGTATATATATATATATATTTAATGATGCTCTGTGTATATGCATGTATCAGTGGGCATTTCTTCTCTGTTGATTTACAGGGTGTTGAACAACAAGAAGAAATTTCAATTTCTTGCTTTCTAGTTAATATCAGGTTTTGATTTCAAAACAATATAGTTGTATTTAGGTATAAGTTAAAATCTAAAAATGGTTTCATAAAGTTTAAATGTTTATTGGGAGAAAAATCAAAAAATTTCAGTAGAAACCTTAGTTTCTGGGAATTTCGAGTATCATGAATTTTTGATTCAAGCTTATAGCTTGAATCCTCGCGGGAAGATAGGATTTTTAAGACTTGTTTGATGATTTTTGAGTAACTGGTTCAAGGGCAATGTTGGGTCGAACGAAAATGGCCTTCCGACCATTTGCTGGTGATCTCGATGAAGGGGAAGGTCGTGGCTCTTTGGGGTGGTAGAGGAGTGAGCGGAGTATCGGGGAAAAATAGCAGGGAGGTGGTCAGACCTCGGTGGTGGCGATGGCCGTGGTTCAAAGTTTCTAAACCTAATTTGGACGTGGGGACTTGATTTGATTCGTTCGACCTTTGTGGTCGACCGAGTGCAACCAGACGTTGGTGGTTGATAGAGGGGTGTCAAGTGAAGCCGTGGATGGAAATTCATGGCCACTGGTGGACGAGGCGGCGGGGACGAGAGTTTTCCAGGGTTGGGGTGAAATGTTGTTGTGTTTCCAGGTTCGAGATTTTGAACTCGATTTCGAATTCGAGTTCAACGTTGGGGTTTAACGCTTGGGGGCGATGGAGCAGATCGTGGGTGACTTGGTGGCATTGACGACGATAATCGAAACTGGCCGCGGCGTGTGTACACGTGCATGTGCACGTTTGGGTTCTGGCCGTGGGTTGCGTTTTTTGGGGAAGAAGAAGGAACTCGGGACGTTGCTCGAGTTTTAGCGTGAGTGACTCGAAGTGGAGCTCGGGATTTTCGTGACTTGACTCGAGTTTTGTGTGAGTTGTTTCGTGTCTTATTGTTTTTTTTTTTACTTAACAGTTTAAAAAAAAAGAGAGGAGGGAAGAAGATAGGATCAGGGAGGAAAGGGGTTGCGTGAAGACAGGGGAGAGACTCGGGAAATTCACGTGTGTTTCGAATTTTGCTCGAAGCAAATAGAAGAGGGGCTCGGGTATTAAAGTTGTTACAGGTTTCTTTGGGAAAACTGTTTGTTCCCAATTCAAAAATCAAGTTTTAAAAAAAAATCTGGTTCAAAAGTAAATGTTTTGAATTTCTTTAAAACCTGAGATTAAGAAGTTTAAGGGGTTTTTGGAAAACTTTGTTAAAATTTGGTATTTACTCATTTTAACCCTTAAGTTTAAAATGAATTACGAAATATAAATTTGAAAACAAATTGTTTAAACTTGCTTTGTGATGATAATTAAAACATTAGATAGAAAATGTTTTAAATTTGAATTAGTAAAGATAAAATGATATGCACTCATTAAATTAGTTTAAGTGAATAATTGATTTAATTGTTAATCAAGAAATTAAGATTTGAGTTAAATTAATTAAGGTCAAATTAAATTGTAATCAAGAATAATTAATTGAGGATTAATTATTAATTAAGTTAAATTAACTTGTAAATAAGATTCATTAATTTAATAAGAGTTGTCTTTTAAACAAATGATTAGGGTTATTTAAATCAAGTAATTAAGATTTATTAAGTTACAGTTTAGAACTTAACTAATTAAATAATTAGAGATTGATTAAGAAGTAAATTAAGAAATGTTATTAGTTAATGAGGATAATTAACTATGAATTATTAAGTAACAAAATCAAATGTGATAAATTTTGATAACAAATTAGATTAATTAATTAAATCAACTGTAAATTGCTAATTACTTAATGGAAGCAATTAAAGGGTTAATTACCAATTGTAATTAAATTTGGATATTTTGATTTAATTAATGATAAAAATAAATTGGTGATTAATGATTTGTTATTATGAGATGATTACTTAATGATAAGTAATTAAAGAGTAAATTTCTTAAAATAATTAATTAAAAAGTTAATTAATTATATAATTGGTTCAAAAGTCAATTTAATTAATATGATTGATTAAGAATAATTTAATTAATTAAAGTGTTTGATAAATTAATTTATATCAAATGATTTTAATTTAATCAGAATTGGATAATGAATTCATAAGTAATTAATTAAATTTGAAATAGCTTGAATTAATTTAGGATTAAACAATTAATTAATCCTGCTTATAAATGTTTATTGAATGCTTGACCTTACTTATGAATGATCATATTATATGTGATGCCTTGAATTGATTGTCCTATCTGACTTGTGATATTTTGTTCTGAGTATTGGGCTGTGTATAAGTTATTCATTTACATTTGCATATTAGCTGTGAATCTGTGAATGGACGATAAGCGTTATAGTTTATATCGCTTATCAACTATATTCCGTGTTTTGATCTGTGATGACTGAATGATGTTGCACTATTGTGTTAAACCCCTGGACCACACTTTTACACACACCAATATGGATTTCACAGGGAAATCGATTAAGTCACAGATTCTGAAATGATTTTTAAAGTTGAATATTTAAATTCAAATGTTTTGGAAATGGAATCAGAGTAAATGTGAAAAGCTTTTGGAATGGAATTTCAAGATAAAACTTATTTTAATTTACTTGATTTAGTTTGGAATTTAAGTAATATGATTTACATTTGAATTCAAAATTAGAAATTGAATTCTATAATTTGAAATTAGAGATTAAAGATGTTATACCAGTTATATATGAGTTAAACCATTTTAAATATATTGATTTTGAGAATTAGAATTTAAATTCAAGGGCTTTAACTCGAGCAAATATAATTGGTTTTTTCTGAAACGAAAACTGTTTGTTTTCAATTAATAAAAGCTTTCACATAAGAAATGAACTTAGAATTTGAGTTAAAATGATCTCTAATTTGAAATGAAGATAATTTCCAAGTTATGAAAACGATTTGAAAGCTATAAGTTAAATCTTTATTTAAAGATTTAATGGGTTAATCCTATAGAAATGAAATTGTTTTGGAAATCTATGAATTGATCTTTGTGAAATAAATCTTTTTGTTTAAAGATTTGAAATGGTAATTTGTTTAACCATTTAAAGAAAATTTTGGGTTTTAAGTTGTGACTTAATTGAAATCCCATATCCATATGTTTTAAACGTTTCGCTCACTATTCGGTTTAGCCGGGAAAGGACCTTTGTGTCGTATAACCCATTCCGAATATGTGATACGTCGTTATGGATAGCATTTGAAGACCGGTGTTGAAGACCGGGTATTTGCGAGAACGATAGGATGACTTATCGATTGTCTCTGCACTGAGTCGCGCCGGTATAGAGACTCCCTAAGTGATGGGAAATCCGATCGGGATTGTGAATACCTGGATTTGCAAGGGCTTCGTAAGAAGTGCCTTCGGTTCTGTTCGAACCCGGAACAGACTTTTATGGATTGTATGTTTGACATTACAAGTTGAGATATAAAGCTGATTTCTTTCAAATATATTTATGTTGGTGGCGGAGAATTTATTCTCTTAGCTTAACACCCTTCTCTGAGACGTACGAGCTCAGAGGTTATATAGTTGAAGGTTATTAGTGATATACTCCCAATTTGGTAATGTGGCATGCTGAGTGATGCTGTGAAATGATCATTGGTTGATCGTTTGTGATAGGATCATTTGTTTGATCATCTATCTTAATGATCATTGCTTTGATCATTTGTTGACCCAAAGCACAGCTTTTGTTTAAAAGCGTGGCTTTGTGGACGAGACTTCGTCGGACCTCACACCCCGAAAATGGTCAAAACAGGAAAGATGCGGCAAGGTTATTAGGGGGTAGCGCCCCTTTAGGGTATGTATATCTCCTTCTGGATAGAAGTGGTATCGTGGTATGGAGCCTAGATACTTACTTATGTGGACATCACAAACCTATATATATCTTGTTTTTTGATTTGATGTTGGGGCCCCGGTTAAAGGTTGTTACAACCGGGAGGTGGCATACTCGTGTCAGTAGTTACCCAGTTAGGGATAACCCGGCCTTGTGTTGGCAGAGATCCGGTTAGGTTCTCGAGACGTCATTCGAGAGGCGTTTCCATGTGGCAATGGGAAGTTCCTTGGCCTGACCATTTGTTGGAAATCCAAAGAAACAATACGAGCCTTGTACGGTATTAGTTGTAGAATCTACCATCTAATATGGCAGCTATAGCGGGCATAATATAATGGTACCTATGCTGGCTAAGATTTATATTCTACTTTCGAAATTGTTTTCTACACTATGCACTAATAATAATATCAAATGATTTGATTTTGCGTAGTAAGCATGTTTGACTATCATAAGAAGAAATCTCCTCCAAGTCTGCGTTTGCATTGTGTGTGTGGCGGGAGGTCTTATGGTAGTTTCATTTTCAAAAAGCATTGCGAATCTACTTTAAAATTCTCTTGTTGATTGTTTTTAAAGGTAAACTGTTTTTGTTGCTCACACCAGTCCCATGACTGATCCGGAGTTTATTGTTCCTTTCCTAAACTCTGGGTGCTCATTATTTTCTACACGAGCAGTCTAGAGTTAGGTTTTTCAGATAGTCAGATTAGTGGATTATCTGGAGTTAGTTCAGTCTTTGGTTCGCGCCAGTCTTGCTTATCTTTGTGCATCGTTATTGGGAGTTCGAGCTATTGCTGGATTGGTTCTTGGAGATGGAGTTACAGATTTGGAGTTCTTCGTTGAAGACTATCTTAGAGTTATTTGTTCCGCTGCTGGCATTATCTATATTTCTTTTCCGCTGCTATTTTCTTGTATCTCTAATGTATATTGTTATTCATTGTATTTGTATCAGATATTGTATATCAGTGTATTATTCTTTTATTCCGCTGTGTTATTTTACTTAATGTTGTTATAAGCTCCGGCGAATCGGTTTTGAACGGTCGAATCTACGGCATTCGAATGCGATTTGAAGTATGGATGTCCATTTTCGAGCGGGAAAAACCCGTTTCGTCACATAGTCGATGACGACCGGGGGATACCATACTCATAACGGATAGTTACCTAGTTACAGAGGTAACCCGACCTTGTGTTGGTAGAGATCCGGTTAGGTTCTCGGGGCATCCCTCCGGAGGCGTACCCATTCGGTAAAAAATTTCCTTAGCCTGGGCCATTTGTTGGAAATCCAATCACCCAATACGAGCCTTGTATGGTTTAAGTTATTGAACATGCCAATAACGTGGTAGCTATAGTAGACATACTATAATGTTACGTATGCTGGCTAAGATTTATATTATACTTTTGAAATGTTTTCTACACTATGCACTAATAATAATATCAAAATAATTTTCACGTATCAAGCATGTTTGATTATTATAAGGGGAAATCTCCTCTAAGTGTGCGATTGCATTGTGTGTGTGGCGGGAGGCCTTATGGTAGTTTCTTTTTCCAAATAGCATAGCAAATTTCTTTTTATTTATTTTTCTTTGTTTTTGTTTCAAACAACTATTTTTGTTTGCTCACACCAGTCTCATGACTGATCTGGAGTTTATTGTTCCCTTTCTAAACTCTGGATGCCCATAATTTTCCACACTGGAAGCCTAGAGTTAGGTTATTAGATAGTCAGCTAGTAGGTGTGGTTTTGGCAGTCTTTGGAGTATGTGGATTGGTGATCGCATTTTCTTTACTTCAGCATGATTGGAGGTTCTCGCTTCTAGTTTGGAGTTTTGGAGATTTGGCAATAAGGACCATCTTGGTGTTATCTTCCCACTGTTTGTTTTTCCGCTGTTGTATCTATCTCTGATAGTGTTGCTCACTTCATTTGTATCAGATTGTTGTATCAAATAGTTGCATATCTATAAAATTATTCTTCTGTTTCCACTGTGTTGTATTCACCTAATGTTGTTATAAGCTCCGGCGAATCGGATTTCAACGTTTGAGTCTGCGGCATTCGAATACGGGTGATGTATTAGATATCGATTTTTGGGCGCTGAATCCGGGTCGTCACGCACCCCTCTTTGGTATTTGGGTGAGTGGCATTATCATCAAAATGGAGTTACTATAAATGCATTGTTGAATCTGATATTCGATTGGATCTAAGGAATGGAATAAAGTAGGTTCCAATGGGTATGCATACTAAGTGATTGTGGGTTACTTAGAGATTTAAAAGTTTAGTCTTAAAATGGGGACATGTTAGTCTGTGTGTGCCCTTATTTCTAGACTTCTATGTATGTCTAGTCCTTAGCCATTCGTGTGAGAATGAGTTTAAGCGCTCTGTAGTTGCGACGTTGAGTATTCGTTGACCATCTGTGCTGGAATCAAGTTATCATGTATCTAAGGGTGTTTGGCACTATAATGTTGTGTGGGTCTAAAAGTTTAACCATCTAGGTGCCTATAATTTTCCCATTTGTGTGAGGTCCATACATCTTGACCGCCTTTGTTGGGTTTATACTTCTCGACTGTCTATATAGGTCTGGGAATCAATGAATGATATAGCTTCAGTAATATCTTGAGGATGTAGCCGTGGGTGAGCATATATAAAATTTTGAAAGGTATATGTGTATGGATGGTGCATTGATAATTCAGAGGATCTGACTATGAGAAAGTTCAATGATAGTTTTGAGGATACACTTAATTTGATGGATATGCAGTCGACATAGAAATTAACACACCTAAGTTATTTTATTGTTGGATGTGCAATGTTAACCTTTTTTAGTGTGTGTTTTATTTTTTATAAGCTTTGTTGATTGTTTATTTACGTTTATTCATTTATTTATACGTGCATGTTTGGATCAACCTAATTTTGTTGTGAACTTCGTTATAAGCAATTAGGGTTGAATGGTTGGTATGCATGATATAAGTTAACCCATGATTGAGATTGTTTCACCCTTCGTTAATAGAAAGGTATTTTTACATACTGTAATTTGGATTGTATGATTGTAGATATGTATGTGTATGTAGAAAATTGAATTCATTATTGTGAATGAATCATGATGTATCATGATTGATAGTGTTATGTGGTTGTTATACAAAGCTTTTATAAGTAGCTAAACTATAATTGATGTAATTTCTCGCATTCTGTGATTAAATCAACGATGATGCTTTGTTGATTTTCTTAGGAATTGTATTTAGAGAATTGTGAGGGCACGGTTCTTTTAAAGGGGGTGAGAATGTAACGATCCGTAGATTTCATATATTAATTATTAATTTTAAAATAACCGTTTAAAATAGAATTGACGGTGAAAGACAAATTTGTGTAAAATTTTCTTTTTAAGGATTTCGATGGTTCCATTAGATATAGCAATACCAAAAACGTATATATCATGTGTGTGTGTCTTTGTAACATGATATATTTTCTTGGGCTCGAAAACGACATTTTCGGGCCTTTGTGATTGCTTCGGCCCAACACATCTCCTTTTTTGCCTATAAATAGACTATTGTGATAAAACTCTGTTAGTCCGTAAGATGATGGTTTTGATGACAACAACCTTAGAATAGGATTATAAAATATAAATACTAACATTATAGTTTAGAATTATATGTATATGTAGGATTTAACCATGCAGGCACCAAGAATGAAGATCGCACGGTATAGAGATTAAGATATCAAGAATGAATACTCATGAGTATCAAGAAAATCAAGATTATCACGTGTTCAAGATTTCTAGAAATTTATTTTTTAATTAGAAATTTTGTTAAAACTCTTAGAAAAGCACTGACATCTTAAAATCCAATTTATTCGTGGAATGGAATCCACTTCGAGCCTATTAAATGGATGAAACCCTAAGTAGGATGGAACCTACGAAAAATCTAGTGGAACATTGTTTTGTATCCGCTAACTTTTTATTCAAAATGAATTTACAAAATTATATCTTTTCAAAATGATTTCAAAATCTTCCTTTTAAAAGAATCAAAAACACCTATCCTGGTTTTATACTTTTAGCCTCAAAATAATATTTAATTTCAAAATCAAATTATTCTTAGTTTTAAATTATCTTTAATGATAATGTATTTAACTTTTAATATTTATACTTAGATTTAAATATATAATTATTGTAAAATTATATATATACCAATATATTATTCTCTGTATTTACTTATGTATTTTAACTATAGTCAAGTATATTTATAAAGTTTAAAATAGTTTTTAATATAAGATAAAAAGTTATTTTCAAAAGAAAAACAAACCACCAAAAATTCCTTTGGGATGTTGACATGCTCAATATAATCATGTCGACATAGTGTCAGTTAATTTCGAAATTTAAATTTCAAAAGAAGTGTCTATTTGTCATATCTCTTCACGAATGGACATGACTGTTGTTCTTCTATAAATAGGGTTTGGTTTCAATGAATTTTTAATCATATTTTTCTGGTTTTCATTTCTCTTCTTCTTCCACATTTTCTTTATACATATTCCTACTATTACTCTGCCGAAATCAACATTGAATCTAACTAGGTTATCTCTGGTTTGATTCTCTATCACTATTTCAACAAGATTCTTAGTGCTATTCAGAGTTATAGGCTTTTTGTAATCAATTAAACGAGAAAAGGTGTGATTGTGGTCTTAGAAATCAATCAAGCGAGAAAAGGTGTGATTGTAGCCTTGGAAATCAATTGGGTGAACTTGTTGCCCGTAAAATCAAGTATCTCTACCTAGAGGATTGTGAATCTGGAGGGTGTACCTCGTAGCCTTGAAATAAAGGGTGTAATTATACAATTGCTTTTGAAAGGAAATCCGTACTTGTGTGAGGGACTGGATGTAGGGTAACTCCGAACCAGTATAAAATCCGATGTATTCTTTCCTTTACTGCTTTTACTTTATTTTTGCATGCTTGTTTGATTCTGTGATCATATTTGTGTCTGAATATTACATACATTTGTGTTCAAATTAACAAAAACTCAAAAAGGTTTTATAATTTCTTAAAACATTGTTCACCCTCTGTAGTGTTTATCATAGCCTTAAGATCCGTAATCCGCATTTCTCACAAACTCTAGTATCCATCATTCAGTATTCTTCTTCATTTTCGATCTCCTCTTCTTCTTATATATAATATCTTCTATTTAATAGAGATTAGATCTCTTTCATTGCAATTAACACCAAAAAGACCGTGTTGCTACCAGATCGAATGTCTCAATTAGGCGAATAGATGTCTGAAATCCATTTCCCAGATCGATGAACCACTTGGCCAGAAATCGAGGAACATATCACAGACATTGATTTTAGGGTTTCAAAATCTCAAAATTAGACTTCGTCGTTGGTAGGGTAAGGTCAACGCTTGCAAAGGGAGCACATTGATGGGTTTGATTCGGGAGAAAGTTCCTTGATATTTTAAAATTAGCAAAAAAATGGTGGCATTATGGGTTGTAATGGCAATTTCTGGTGTCTGGTGGTTGTCGCAGTGGTTTAAGGGGGTGGCGATGTGGCATATCTCAGCCTATAGAGGCGGTTAGGGTTTGAAGATGTCGGTGTTCGATGTTAGGGGAGAAAAGTTACAACAGGGAAAGGTAATTTTCAAGATTGGACCCCATAAATTTAATAATTGCATAAATGACCTCGAATCTTCTATTCTTCATGTCTTTTGTATACAAATTCCCATTATGTGTGGTTTATTCTATTGACTCATGACGAAATTCCGAATCATTTGGTTTGCTAAGTATTGGAATTGTTTGCAAAAGTGTGCTGGTATGGTTTGTTTAATTTAATTAATTGAATTTTAATATATAAAACACATATCCATTGATGAAACGCTATGTTTATTGCTATATGTTGTGTTCTATAGATGACTATTTGATTATTATGATATTTTGTAGGTGTTGTGCCTTGATTGGATAGTTTATTATTTATCGTATATTTTTGGATGTTTAATTATAATTAATTTTGATTTGTACTGGAATTCAACTAATTGAAATAATATGGACAAAATTGGGTAATAATGGGAAGATTAGACAAATAAATGATAAATAAAGTTATTTATAAATTTTGAATGATATTTGTAAATAACTAGGATTTAATGAATCTAATTGAAATTAAAGCAATTTAATAAAGTTACTATTTATAAATTTCTAAGGGAAGTATTATAACAAAAAATCACTACATTGGAAATAGTTTTTCACAACATTCTAGAAACATTGTAATAGGATATGACGAAGTCATTAGGAAGGCTGTATAATGACCTACTGTTAACGGAAAATTAAAAAAAATGTTGTTAAAAAGAAAAATTGATAATATTTATATTGAGTTGTTAATAGTTTTGTAGTTTGACAGCGTTTATTTGAGTCATTAATCCAAAGCCTGAATGTATGGGTTTCACAGTTTATGTTAGTAGAATGTTTGTTAGGTGCAAATAACAAAATTTGCATATTAATTCTTCATATAAGACCTTTTTTCTTCTTTTTCCAAAATTGACTACTGAATATGCTCAGGATAGCCATTGGTACAAATACATAGTAGAGTAATATTTACCACGAAATCAGATTGCTTTATTTTGCGAACATATACCTTCTCGGTGTAGGATACAACCATATGGATGTATGTAAAGATATTTAAGATCAAGTACGCAATCTTTTAAAACCCTCACTCTTCTATCCCAAGGGAGAGACTCACTTCAATTAAATATTAAAACAGAAATCTCTAAAGTATTAAAAATGCTGAAATTAATTGTTGATATAACTATCTTTTCTTGCAGTGACAGAGAGAGACAGTAAAAGTTCTGATGCACCATATGCTACTGACATGCATAGGACCGATACTCATTACCAATATGAATAACAAGAAGTCACTGCCAATCCCACTAACCTTTCAATCTCACAAAACAATCATCCTTTTGACTTATCAACCATGCCAAATTCATCCAACTTAACAACTAATAATTATTCCCATTTTCACATGATCAAACCAACTGATCATGAACCAATCATCAAGTCCACGTGCACCATGCTAGAAAATGATATCACCCATCTTTGGATTTTTTCTCGATTCAGCCAATTTATATCAATTAAAGCCTTTTTTGGCCAGATTAGCATAGAGCTGGCCAAAATATACTGGCGACTTTCAAAAGTCGAAAGCATATTTTTTTATATTAAAAACATGCATACGACTTTTGAGAAGTCTTCCCGAAATTCTTTTATGTTCTCATTTAAAAAAACATACGGGCGACTTCGCCGGTGGACGACTTCTCAAAAGTTGCTCAAACGGGGTTCTGTAACAAAAACAGAACCCCCTCCCTTCCTTGTTCACATTTTTACTTTCTATTCTATCTCCCAAAACCCCAAAACCCACCCAAATCAAACATTCGCCCCAAGCCTAAAACTTTTAGCATTTTATTCAACAAATTGGAAAATGGATAGATGGAGGCTGGAGACATCTGCATTTCACCTACGTATTGGGGGAGATGACTATCACGCTGGCTGATGTTGCGTGCTTACTTAGCATACCCATAGATGGCACTCCGTTGACCAACCCCGAGCCAGTCGATTTCCTTAGTTTATGCCAAGAGCTCCTAAGTTTAACTCCTCCAGCAGAGAAGTGGTGGGGTAACAATATGATATAGACAAGATGGTTTAGGCAACAGCTTGCGATGACATAACAGCAGACGCCATGGAGATTCAAATTCAACAACGAGCCAGAGGCATTATATCGCATATTATTTGCTCGAGGTTGATATGCTATCATTCGAAGACATGGATATGGCTTAGAGGGCTTCTATTTTTAGAAAATTTTGATCTTTGTCGCCAGTATTCTTGGGGCAGTGCAGTTTAGCATATACATACTACGAGTTGACGAAGCTTGCTTTGCAAGAGAGTACAAGCATTGGTGGTTGTGTGAGTCTAGCATAGGTGTTTCCATTATTTACTTTTGCCGACAGTTATTTCACATGCTCTTATCCAATTGGAAATATGTGTCTAATCTATTTGCAGCTTTGGTGTTGGACTTATCTACCTGTAGGTAGAATAACCATGAGGAGGACAGCGGTTGATTTATCATTGCCATACGTTGTTAAGTATAATTAGTGCTAAAGTGTAGTATGCATAGTTGTTCGGATTTGATAAGTTACAATTTTATATTTCTACAGATGGGTATGACCTAAAAGCACCGTTTCATCGCCGAGGCATAATGTTGCTTTCTACCGTAATGAGTTCGATGTGCTAGAGTATCATTCTATGACTTGGACCCTATATGTAGATGTGCTTGGTGATCTGCCAAACTTATGTACCACTTCCATTTAGCTATGGACTGCTCATGTCCCTCTCATTTTCTTGAATGAGGTCGACCGAGTGATGAGGCAGGTTGGTATGGCCCAGCATTTTCCGGAACAATTACCATATTACAGGATTGATATTGCAGCTGGGGAGTATGCTATGGCGATTGAGACATAGACTGATCGCTATATGCAAACGCAACAGGAACGCGAGTTCACATTGTCCAAAGAAGAATATCTTTCTTGGTGCTGGAACATCATGTGTCGATATGTTCTTTGTGCCCTGCAGCCAACTATAGCACCTCCCGTTATTGCAGACCCTTACACTCCCAGAGCTCCCATTGAAAGGAATGTGGTACGTAGTACGTCCAATATTTATTCAAATATTTGAAATATATAGCTTTCAAATTGTATATGTTATTATGACAGGCGGACGACATTTACCATGTGATCGAGATTATAGACGAGCTTGCACAAGAGCTTCCAGAAAGGTCGTAAGGGAAATGATTTAGTGTTAAACGTATCTTAGAATCTATTTTAGGGAGGAATAAGTTAACAAGACCAAAATTGCCTCCACCACTTCCTCTACCTCCACCACAGGCACTCATCGAACATGCCGTAGAAGCCTTTAATGTTCCTCCTACTACTCATACATATCAGTGACGAAGACATTGAAAAGGCGCTTCTTCATCTCAACAAACACAAGTTGAAGTTGCTTCCGGCCCTTCATAGCCTACAGATCCTACGCAAGCAAGGGAAGAGGAGGATTCATCGAATGAAATTCCACTGTCTAGGAGGAAACCATGAAGCACTCCACTCCAACTTCGTAGGTTGAACTAGGGAAGTTGGTATAAATTATTGAATTGCTTTGTTTAGTTTTGTTGTGTTTAATGAATTGTTGAAATATTGGAATTAGTTGTTTTGTTGGATGTTGGAATTGGAATTCAGTTGTTGAATTGTAGGATGTTGGAATTTGAATTCAATTGTTGAATTGACGGATGTTGTAATTTGAATTCAATTGTTGAATTGGTGGATGTTGTAATATGAATCATTGGATGTTGGATAATTGAATTTGATTGAAATGTTAAAATTTGATTGTAGTGATATTATAGTCAATTTGAATGACTTGTTGAAACTAGATTGAATTGTTGAAAATGAATTGATGCAAGGTTTCTGTCTTGAAACCCTGCAAACACTTCTGGGGTGATTTTTCAAAAGTTGCCAAATTGGCAACTTTTGAAAAATTGCCATCAAAGTTTGCAGTGTTTAAAAATAGAAACCCTGCATCACACCTGGGGCGACTTTTGAAAAGTCGCCCACTGGCGACTTTTCAAAAATCGCCTTAGGGGTGTGTGTAGGGTTTCAAAATAGAAACCCAAACTTGATCCTTCCTCATATCTCACTTTATCAAAAACAAAAATAGAACCCAAAACCTAAGCTACATCTCTCTTCCATAATTTCAATGATTCCCTACGAAGCCGAATATCTTTTATAGATTTGGAGACACAGCGAGAAGATAAGTTCCATTAGAACTACTAATTTTTTATAATCTTGTGCAATTAAGGCTAATTCCAACATTGTTGTTTTCAAGAAATATGTAGTTGAAAATGGACAATTGAATGATTGACAACAAGACGATGATGAAATTATATGACGAATTTGAACAACAACGAGGCTTTGGGGGTTAATGAAGAAACTATTGAGGTTGATTTCGTCCCTGAGATGTAGGTTGAAAACTTACCCCTCGTGGGGGTGGCGGTACATCAACAATGGCCATGGTTAGTGGTGAACCAATACAACAATCATTTCATGGAAAATTAACAGATGTCTAGCTTGTCGTATGCCTAACATTGCTAGTTCAAGCCGGACACCACCTTAGGTACTTTGTTATTGTGGAGATGAATGTGAAATGGCTGTGTGTGGGAATGAAAGGAATGTTGGTCGTCGCTTTTACCATTGTGAATCGTACAACGATAATAAGTTAAGGCCTAACGACGTTGCGTGCTGTAACTTTTTTAAACGGCAAGATCTTAAAATGTGTCCGAGGGAGTTGAATATGCCCTTAAGATGCAAGTAGAAAATACTCATTTAGAGAAGTTGAATCTACAATATCGCAACGCACTATTGAATAAAGGTGTATCGTTCGATAAGTTGAGTCCTCATAGATTGTGGGAGGAGAAGTAAATACTATAATTTAGTTGGTTTATGTATAGTTGAACATGTATTATGTAATCTATTTATGTATCATTAGCGTGTATCCTTGCATCTATTTACGTATCACTTAGCAGTAAGTATTTCTCAACTTACTTTCAGTGGAGCTATCCAATTCCAACACATAACATTCATCGTCTCAAACGAACATAGCACATGGAATGAAAACACAAACTGTTCTTGCATAAACAACATACGGTTTACAAACATCATACCAACAATAACACGCATACGAAAACTAAGTAATTGAATTACAATGACTCCTTTTATGACCGTGCAAACCACATTTACTGCATCTATTCAGCCTTGGAGGCTGCATCTCATCCATAGTACCTTTAATTTTAGTGGACTTAGGCCTTCTTGGAGCTCACCGAGCAGCGAGAGGAAGAACCATTTGAATTTTATGTAGAGACCGATACCTTTATCATGTACGGGATGAAGTTCTACCGAGTAAGCCGCTAGGTAGTTCTGTACGGAGTACCAATGTGATGCAAAATCATGATGAGCTCTGTTTGCACCATTGGCCACTGATGAACAAACAACCATCACATGGGCGCAAGGGAGATGCTACAGTAATGGGATGTTGCATGTATATGAACAAGTGTTACCATCGATTATAACTTTGAATTCATCTCCAAAGTAATGAATTACTTGCCATTCAATTTGACCAAAACAAACAATCCGACAATGTCTTGCTTCGCGTGCTCTCTCCACTATTTTTGCTTCCTATTTTAGAGCGACACGAAGTATGGAATTCTTAGCTAACTCTCTTTTTGGCAGAAGAAATCAACGGAACAATAGAAGGTACGTGCAAAAAGTTCTCTAATAGGAAAAGATCTTACAGCCTTAAGTACACCAATAAAAATTTTCAACGCATTAGTCGTCATAACATGAAGATGACCATCATCATCTTTACATAATGCCCAAATTTTCTCCTTTCCACCCAAACTTCTCTCTATCCAGTTGTGTGCTCTAATACTATTAGTTTTAATTTCTTCACGAATCTTTAAGTACTCAATCTCCTTAGAGGCACATGTGATAGTGTAGAATAAACCGGTCAATCGTTTGTCTCTGAAACCTGCTGCTTGAAAATTAGCTTTCAAATGTCTAGCATAATATCTATGTTTATGTAGGGCTCGCTATTTGCTCTCCAACGCTGTAGGTATTACATTTATTATACTGGAAATGAAAATAATACGGTGATTGTTCACGCTGTGAATGAACCTTTGCATGCACGCAAAAAACCAACTCCAACTATCAGTTGATTCGGACTCAACAATGGCAAATGCCGAAGGATATAGCTTATCATTTACATCGAGTGCGGTTGCAACAAGTAAGATACCTTTGTATTTACCATATATATGTGTACCATCTATACAAAGCAAAGGTCGACAATGGACAAATCCTTTGATATATGGCCTAAACGACCAAAATGCACGATCAAACAATACGTACTCATCAATAGTCACATGTCCTACGCTTCCTGGATTTGTTTTGCATATTTCACTAAAGTATTGTCATAGGTTGGAATATGAATCTACCTAATCATCGTATATGCATTCAATTGCCTTGCTCAATGCTATCCGTGCTCTCAGATAGCTAATTTTGATAAACAATTAACCCTCCATTAAAACTTGCACCGTTCCAGCCGTAACGTTCAGACCTGATTTCACGAAAGGCATGATCTTCGATACCATAAAAGATGATGTAGCTTACCTATGGTTTGAGTTCACTATTGGTTTAATGCATGAATGATCACTTGGATATTTTTTAATAACCCACCATCCGACTTGTGTCTTTTTTGAGTCAATAGCATGTATTCTCCAAGGACAACTGCCATTGACGTTGCAAATGGTGGTGTATTTTGATTTGTTCAACCAGATTGGCTTAAAGGACACCACATGTAAGATTGACCATTCTGATAGTTGTTGCAAAAATTTAGCTTTGCTCTCAAAAACCATGCTAACATTGAACATTGGTTTGTACGCTAGAAGATGAAAATAATTCATTGTTGAAGTTTACATTTGCTACTATCGACCTATCCATAATTTGTGCATTGAACAAATCATCGTCCAACGGTATCTCCATTTCCAGTTCATCATTGTCCACACGATCTGGTTCTGCAACTCCAAAATCATAGTTCAGTGGATCATTGTTTACTTGCATATTTTCCACCCAAGTTGTATCAACATCTGGTATTGACACAACAGTCATACTATCATATGCAGGAAAATTTTCAGCTTGTACATCTTCTTCATCGTCTACATCCATATCATTTTTACAGATACTTTGACCCGCTGGTTCATTCGATGGTTGGACGTATGACAGTGTAGCTATATTGTTTGCTGTGGAGCTGAAGTAAATAAATACATCAGTTTTAATTTATTTCTACATACCAACGATTTTACAACATATTGCAATATTTAACTTACTTCTGGCTTAAATGGTAAAGTTCAGACGGAGTTAGCTGCATTCGATCAGATGTATGGCTACTCAATGGTCTAGCACTTCTTTGAGTGGAATATTGAACTGGGATAAAACTGCATAGGAATACAATTTTAGTATAATAATTAAATCAATTCAGTATATCAGATCTATTGTAATTACAGCTAAGTGATACCTCTGACTCATTAGTGGAAAACTATCCTGCGTCAAATAAGGATAGGTAAATTGGAATTTGACTGCAAATTCATGAATGGATGATATCCATAAAACACTTGTTGTTGCCCGTATGCGATACATGCTGAGTCAGATAATTAAAACGAGGAGATGGAATTCCTTGCCCGTTACTCATGTTCCCCACCATTCTAGAATATTCTTCAACGCCAAAATTTGTTACTGGTGCTGCTGTTGGTTGCTCTGCAATC
Organism: Allium cepa; assembly: GCA_030765085.1. NCBI lineage: Eukaryota > Viridiplantae > Streptophyta > Magnoliopsida > Asparagales > Amaryllidaceae > Allium > Allium cepa. Next base: position 280,851,237 of record CM060934.1, on the reverse strand, counting down.
GATCTTCTATTTTTCCCAACAAATAGCTCAATAGATTTAGCCGTAGCGGCAAACGTTAATTCAACATCATCGTCGTTGATTGATTTAGATCCAGAATATGTTGGCCAACTTCAAACTATATCCATATCATATGCTTTCGGTTTTATCTTTGTTGCTTTGTAAACCGACTCTTTCAACTACTCAAAAGTAGAACCTCTTCGAACTTTACTTGGTTTGTAAGATCCACCAAGATATTTTCCAAACATTAAATCATCAATAACCAATTCACCTTCATAATAGCATATGGTTGGAATATAACAAGGAGCCATTCTACATCAACCGTGCAAAAATCAAATAAGTTTACAAAGTAATTTCAAAACTGAGGGTTTCTACTACATAACTTGATTGGATTCGAGCTTATGATGGTTTGCTATGCTTGAGGTAGATCTTCGAAATCTGATGCTTTTATTGAGATTAAATGGAATTTAAGTAGATTTAAAAAATGGAGGTGGAGGGTTTTGGGGTTTTTGGAGATAGAAGGGGAAAGCAAAAATATGAAGGAGGAAGGGAGGGGGTTCTGGTTTTGTTACAGAACCCCATATGGGCAACTTTTGAGAAGTCGCCCACTAGCGGCTTTTCAAAAGTCACCTATATCTTTCTTTCTTTTTTAAATGAGAACATACAGGTGACTTTTGAAAAGTCTCCAGTGGACGACTTATCAAAAGTCGCATGCATGTTTTTAATAAAAAATATAATGGCGACTTTTGAAAAGTCGCCAGTATGTTTTGACCAGCTCAACTTTGAGCTGGCCAAAGTAGGGCTATAATTGATATAAGGTTCAAAACAAGGCTATTTGCGATAATAAGTTTTAAATAAGGCTAAATTGGAAAAAAATCCCCCATCTTTCTCATGATAACAAAGTTTCAACCAAAATCCAACAGCCCACCACACAAAAAACCAACCAAATACCACAAACTGATCCAAATAATGGCATGCACCATTCTGATACACTAATCGCAAATACTCATCACCAAAACTACCGCATATGATTATGATTTTTTTAATATTTTACTTATACTGAATTTCAGTTGCAGAAATAGTCCAACAGATAGCTTATTGGGGTATATGATTATGATTTCAATGGTATAATCATAATTTCTACTTGTTTGAATTTTCCAAAAAGCAAAAGTAGTATGAGACATCAAAAAATATCACTCGATTCAGCTGCAAATTTTCAAATTTAAATCTAGCCATGAGTTTTGGCTATCTAAACAAAAAATGAGAACAAAATAATACTACTTGGCAAGAGCAAGTGATGAGAAAAGGAACCATCGTTCTAACATAGTGAATTGGTTGGTTACAACAAAGGTAATCATTAGTGTTATACGTTATAACACAGATTCAAATTCCTTACTATAACCTTAGAAGCAAATGTACGTACTGCCTACTGGCTATGAACATGAATAAGCTAATCATAAAGATGTTTCGTTTTAAATTGTTATGGTTTAAATAGCGTTTGCACCAAAAGTTGGACAAACATCTAATCAATATATAAGCAGTAATTATAAAAGTAAAGAAATTGAAAATGAGAAAATAACATGAAAGATTTATAGGAGTTCGCTGAAGGACAATAGCCTACATTCACTATCAGCTTTGTCAATGACTCTGACTTTCTTTTACAACGCTGATTTTACAATTCGATTGTTTATAATTTGGAAAAAGTTCCAACAGAATCTCAAGCTAAGATCAAATAGTTCAAAACAAAAGCAAAAGAGCTTGTTTTTATGCACCTCTCCCTTTATTTAGATGGAGATCAGCGAAATAAGCTCAGAAAATTTCTCCCCGCATTCTCCATCTCCGACAAAAGGCCATAAAAAAGATCATGGCCAATGTTGCACTTCAGTTCTCAACTCATTATCGAGTTGAGGCTCACAAGTTGGTTGCGACTTGTGATTTCTCTTAGCCATGTACTTTGCATTGTTTTTGACATTTAACTTCTTGAAGCGAGGAAGCTGAGTCAGCATCATAAATTGGTATCTAGACGAGGGGTTCAACTCAGTACCACATAAGATTTGAATTTGTGTTTCTTGCTTTTCTCCTCACTATTTAATTCATATGGGAAGGGGCTGTCTGAATTCAAGTGGAAAGTGAGGTTCAGCAATTATTCTTCGTTGTAACAACTCGTCTTTTCGATCCTCGGAAGTCGACACTAATACATCTGCAGTATTCACATGTCAAACATCCAAGTCATAAAAACATATTATTGGGGTGAAAGAATAGAAAAGACAGAACAAAATCTCACAATAGGACGAGTAATATATAATATACCAATAACCTTTACAAAAGAAAACTAAACTTCAATATACATACAAAAAATAAGAGTAATTAACCTATCATCAGCCTGAATAGTTATAACAGCATGTCCTTGTAATTGTTGATAAATACAGGCAAGAATAAGTAGCGGAAGATAAAACACAAAAATATGTCATGGAAGATCCAACTCATCACCTGAGGCCTGAAAGTATTTAGCTAAATCTGGAAAATATGATTGGGTTGACTCGAGCATTACAAGAAAAATAACGTCCGGATTAGTTTGGTGAACCAGAGTAAGAAACACAATCTAATAGATGTTTGACTTTTTTAAAACCATCCAAAATAAAGGTATCTCGTATGATCACGCCACACATAAACACGAACAGGTTTTTACCTTACGATAGCCGAATCATTTTTTTAATAAAATCCAGTGTTATTATAACAATGTCTAGGGGTTGAAAATAAATAAATGAAATAGTTGGAATGCTTGCATCTTACATTCCAACATAGTTGGCACAACAAAATCCGTAAAGTCATGTATTGGAGATTCGATTTCCATTATTGATAAGTTTACTGGGGTATCGCCTGCTATAGTACACATCTAGACAAAATGTACTGAGGTCAACAAGGACGTTTTGCACCCCTGCTACACAGAGTCGGCTGCCCCCTTTAAGATGGCATACCAGATTACATCATCCCCTAGGCATCAAGGTTGCAAATAATTTGCAACTGGCCCCACTCTTCCCATGTGCATGCATACCAAAATCCATAAATATCGAATCTAGATCGAGGAATGATGCTCCTAATGGTAGCTCATCACATAGCTCTACTGCATATCCTATGTTTAGTAAGTACCGAATTATGAGGCTTCTAAGGTCATTATTACCTTTTTCCTCTCTTAGTAATTCCCACTTGTAATGCTAAAACTGCTCTTCAGGCAACAATGCAATGCTAACAGTCATCCACAAAGTTGTTCAGGATAAGAACAAACCAAAGGAACTACTTCTACAACATCCATTTTGGAATCACCTTTAGGATTAGTAGCCAGTAACCATTGCACTTCAAAGAGCTTTTGTAACGGCCCAGAATTTTGAACAATTTAATTTGAAATATTTAATTAATTTTAAATATTTGAATAATGGTTTGACTTGAGTTTCAAATTATCAGAATGAATTTGGCGATTAAATTATAGAATTTAATATATTGAAAGTTGAATAAAAATTTGAATCTTCAATTTTAAGCCGATTAAAAATATTTTAAAGGCTTGTAAAATTCATATTGAAAATACTGAAGATAATAGAAGCTTCAGAATTGAATTTGATTATAATTTATTCAGTTTTGAAATTATATCGTTTGAATCGATATTTAAAAATAGCCTTACGAGGCACTGTCTCGGAATTCGACGAAACCAGTTCCATTGGGTCCGTAATATTGAATTATTCTTGGATTTCAAATTTCGTATTTTTCTGAGTTGTTGTGTGAGCACACGGCGAGTAAACGCGTTGAAAATTGTATTGAAACAAATTTAATTTAAATTTAAATTTTATTACAGACAACATCCCTAGATTCTTGCCTAAAATCACGTTATCTCCTATAATCGTGCCGAGAATCGTGATATGATCATGCCTCCTTCACGTTTAAATGTCCCTCTCCCTTATCATTCAAAACAAAGAGAAGAAAAAATGGCCTTCAGCTGAGTCAAATCGAGATCCCCTCTTTTCCCATTCAAAATTCACGGCCCCCTTCCTCTTTCAAATTCATTCCAACGACCTTAAAAAAAATCGAAAGCTTCAAAACAACAATGGCCGCGTCCATTTCCCTCTCCCCCAAATCAAAACAAAAATCGAATCGCACGCGAGGTCGGATTTTGGACCTGGAAACGGCGAAATGTGGATTGGGTCGCGTGCTCGAGTAAGTCACAGGGTGGGGTTGTGCACGAGACGTCGACGGCAGGTCGCGATGGAAAGTGCGCAGTATCGTCGCTCGAACTCGAGGGTTAAATCGCGATTGTGAGTGGAAGCAAGTTGGGGGTGCGTGCGCGAGCAGTTGAATTGGGGGTTGTCGAGGCTGCAAGATGATGGTGGGAAGTCGAGCACGGCTTCAATCAGGGTCGAGCATATTTAGGCTCGAACAATTTACAATAAGGTATGTTAACAACTTATTTCCAAATTTAAAACTAATTTAAATTATATAAATATAGGTTAGAAAAATATTAACAGTGAAATTTATTTCCGTTTTATAATAAAATACTATTATGGTTTAACTGTAGGGTTTGTGAAAAGAAAAATAAAATAAAATATTTTTAGAATTGATTTGTATAAATGGTTCATTTAATTATTGTGATTTAAAAATAATTTAATAAAGGAAAATTTAGTTTTAAAAATAAATTGAAATTAAATGAAATTATTAAAGGAGAAGTAAATTTAAATAATTCGGTGACAGTTTACAAATTTGGTTTAAATTAACTTATTAAATTTTTAGTGGTTAAAAATAATTTATTTAAAGAGAATTTAGTTTAAAATTTAAATTTTTAGTTAATCAAATTTATTAAAAAAATGGGAGAATTTAATCATTAGTTGGATAAATTTAATTAAAGGGTAAGTTAATTTAATCTATTAAAGGAAGATTAGTTTGAATTTAATTTCTTGTTAAATCAAATTATTTAAAGGGTATTTGTTTAAGATTGAGAATATTGGTTTTAAATAAAATCACAAGTAAATTAAATTATCAAATGCAAATTGAATTATTCAATTCACTTCGAATATTAATATATTATAAAGATAATTTTATTTGATGAAACTTAATTGAATTTTTACAAGAGGTTATTTTATTTAATTTAGTTCTGAAAGTAAATTTTTGGTTAAACATTTTATTAAAGAAAAATTAGTTGATTTAAATTAATAAAAAGGAAATTTAGTTTAATTGGAAATTTCTAGTTAGAATTATTTTAAAAGGAAAATTAGTTAAAATAAATTTATTTAAGAAGAAATTGGTTTAAATAAAACTATTGATTAATTAAACAATCAAGAACGAAAATTTATTATTCAATCTGTTTGAATATTAATGAATGTGTATAATATTTATACAAGGTATAAATCAAGAAAATCAAGGTGGAAAATGGATTTCTAATAAAAGAAAAGGTGAGAACTTCTCACTCAAAAAAATTTATAAGTTGGATTTGCAGTTATTGATTGATTTCTATTTGGTTGTGATATTAGATATAGTAGGATATATATCTATATATATAGCAATATATATATATATATATATATATATATATATATATACTGGCATACGTATATATTGCAGTTGATTGATTTCCCGCATTGTATAGCGTATGAGACCCTATTGCGCCGTTAGTAAGCGGATGATATTTTATAAAATCCCATATACCGCGATATTCCGTCTTGAAGCGGAATTGGTATTGTGCTAATGTTTGTGGATGCAGGGAAACAGGTTGGAGGGATCCAACTAGATTCCTCACAAATACTTATTGATTTTAGATATTGTGATATTTGATTGTTTATCATATCGATATATGATGTTTGAAAGTTGTGATTGACTATTTGATGTGTTGCATCATCGGATCCAGTTTTGAAGTTTAAAAATAATGATTTTTATTTTAAGGGATTTCTAAAGTGATCTTTGAAAGTATATGTTTATAAAATATTTTTTGAATTGATTCATCTTAAATAAATAAACGTTATAATTTTAATGTTATAAAAATTATGATTTTTGAGAAATATAGTTAAAAGTTGATTTTTGAAAATATGGGATTAATAATTTTATAAAATAGTTTAAACCGGGATTTTTATTATAAAAAGTTTAAGAATAGGATTTATGAAATTTAATATTTTATAAATCAAAATGATGAAATTATAAAGGAGTTGAAAGATGTTTTAAAAGAATAATAAAAATTGATCCATATAAAAGATTTATAAATTGATATTTATAAATTAAAAATATTGGAATTGTAAAACAAGCTTTTATAAGTGTTAGAATGAATTGTGAATGAATTTCATAAATGAATGAAATCTATAGGATCATAACGGTGAAGTTATAAATGGAATTTTATAAATAAAATTTATTAAGTTATTTTGGGGAATAGATTTGGATAAATAAATGAATCTTATAAGTTATAAGATTTATAATTATGAAGTTTAAAGGAACGATTTTGTAAACAAATAAATTATGAGCATTTAACTTATAATATGTACTTTTGGTTTATAGTTGAGTTATAAATCGAATAAGTTAATAAAAGAGATTTATAAAGGAAGTAGTTATAAACTAAATAGAAATGGAATTTATAAACATTGTTTTATAAATCAGCAAACTACTTATTTTGATAAGTAAATAGTTTAACTTATTTATGGAGTTATATTCACATTTTAGAAAGTGAAAAATCCTTTAAAATAAAGTGAATAGAAATGATAAAATTTGTTAACAAGTATATTCACGTTTTAGTGAATAATATATTAAAGAAAATGTTTTGGATGTGATGTTTTAAATAGAATTAAAACGATCTAAAGATGTTTTAAAATGTATTAACTATCGAAACCATAAATTTCAACATTCATTGTTGAAATAGACGTTTTCGAGAAATAGAAGGAAAAGGTAGACTATAACACTGTTGTTATAGTAAATGATTTCCGAAAGGAAATGTTTTGTATAGTATTGGGATTTATATATCTATTTTAATTTCGAATCCCTATACTAGTGATTTTGGGTTGTCGTAACAATGTTTTACGCAACATTCATTTTGGCCCAAATAAATATGTTTAAGAGAATGATTTCCTTAAAGAATGATATATATACTTAATTTCGATTAGAGTATATTGAATATTTTCCAAGTGAAGAAAATAAAAGGACTTGTGAGTTACTTATAAATAAATAAGTATAGAAATGTTTTCCAATATTAAGTGAATATTTTGAATTTATCTTTTTGAAGGTAAATTGAAAATGAATATTAGAATTCGAATGGAAATCGTATATTCATAAATATTTTGGAATGTAAATTCAATATGGAATTTATAAATGGAATTGGGAAAATGGGTTTAAAAATAAATATTGATTTATTTTTGAAGTGTTGAAAATATATATCTTATAAAGATATTTTTGGAAAATTATTTGGAATCTGGTGATGTTGGCATGTCTATTGATGGTTCAATAACCGACTATCAATATTTACCTTTGAATAGGTATTTGTTGTGATTTGCTTGAAATTGAATGCCACACTTATTTTTTTTAAAAAAGCGCTCACTATTCGAGTTAATCGGGAAAGGACCTTGGGGTCGTATAACCCATTCCGAATATGTGATACATCGTTATGAATTGCATTTGAAGATCGGTGTTGAAGACCGGATATTTTCAAAACGAAAGGGTTTCTTGTTGATTGTCTCTGCACTGGCTGATCCCCGGTATAGAGATCTCCATATGTGATGGGAAGTCCGGTCGTGATTAGTGAATATCCGGATTGCAAGGACTTCTTTGTAAGTGCCTTCGGTTCTGTTCGATCCCGGAACAAACTTGTATGGATTGTATGTCTGACATTACAATTGAGATATAAAGCTGATTTCTTTCAAATATATTTCTGTTGGTGGCGGAGAATTTATTCTCTTAGCTTAACACCCTTCTCTGAGACGTACGAGCTCAGAGGTTATATAGTTGAAGGTTATCAGCAATATATTCCCAATTTGGTAATGTGACATGCTGAGTGTTGCTGTGAAATGATCATTGTGTTGATTATTTGTGATAGGATCGTTTGTTTGATCGTCTGTCTTGGCGATCATTTCTATTATCATTTGTTAACCCAAAGCATGACTTTGTATAAAGCGTGGCTTTGTGGACGAGACTTCGTCGAGCCTCACACCCCGGAATGGTCAAAACAGGAAAGGTGCAACAAGGTTATGAGGGGTAGCTCCCTTTAGGGTATGTGCATTTCCTTCTGGAAAAGGGTGGTATCATGGTATGGAGCCCAGATTCTTACTCATGTTGAAACACTTATTATTATGGTGTGATGTCGATTAGAGAGCTCTCGGATAAAGGTCCCAAAGGACCGGGAAATGGCATGCTCGTATCAGTTGTTACCCAGTTAGGGGTAACCCGGCCTTGTGTTGGCAGAGATCCGGTTTGGTTCTCGGGGACGTCCTTCCAGAGGCGTTCTCATGTGGCAATGGGAAGTTCCTTGGCCTGACCATTCGTTGGAAATCCAAAGAAACAATACGAGACTTGTACGGTTTTAGTTGTAGACCCTGCTTCCTCAGGAGGTAGCTATAATAGGCATAATATAATGGTACCTATGCTGGCTAAGATTTATATTCTACTTTCGAAATGTTTTCTACACTATGCACTAATAATAATATCAAAATTGATTTGATTTTGCGTAGTAAGCATCTTTGACTAACATAAGAAGAAATCTCCTCCAAGTCTGCGTTTGCATTGTGTGTGTGGCGGGAGGTCTTATGGTAGTCTTATTTTTAAAAAGCATTGCGAATTGACTTTAAAAATATTCCTCTATTTTGATTTTAAAGAAAAATAAACTGTTTTGAGTTCTCACACCAGTCACATGACTGACTCGGAGTTTATTGTTTTCCTTCCTAAACTCTGGGTGCCCACCAATTTCCACACGGGCAGTAAAGAGTTAAGGTTTATCAGGATAGTCTGGAATTCAGGAGTTGCTGGAGGCAAGCTGGATGGCATGGCGTATTACTAGTATATAGTATTTCTTTTCCGCTGTTAGTTGTTATTTGTTGTTGTATACTCTGATGTAATGTAATGCAATGTAATAGCTGATATAGTTCTTTGTTTAAAGATTGTTCATTTATCTATTATATGTTGTTCCGCCGCAAATTGTGAGATTCTGATATTGTCTGCTATTTTCTTTCCGTTCTATTTTCTTTCTTTTCTATCTTCTTCTACCTCTTTCTTCTTTCTTAAACCCTCAGTGTTCGGTTTTCCGGCATCCGACTGATCGGCATTCGATACAGTGGACGTATTGATGTCGATATTCGGGAGTCGAAGAATCGGGTCCTGACAATGTGGTATCAGAGCATATGGTTAAGCGACAACCATGGTTCTGTTGGGTATTACTCATTAGAGATAGATTCAGCAGTACTCTAGAATGAGTTTGAGTGTAATAATAGATATGAGCGCGTATTTGTTAGTGAATATAAAATTGTTTTTGAATCGGGTAAATAAGATAATTTTGTCCAAAACTATTTTTGATAGAAAAGAAATGATTTTCTATGAATTATTATAGTATATGGTTGCATGATTGTTGGGAAGTAATAATATTAAATTATTATCATATGGAATTAAATAAGAAATAAAATGGATTGAATTCAAGTAAACTAACTTGATAAATTATTAATTCTTGGACTAATGAATTGGAATTTGAATTGGTTAAATTAAAGTTTAGTCGTGAGCTAAATTTGAAGATAAATTTGAATTTGTATATAAATTCAAGTAAGTAAAAGAAATAAATTGAAATTTCCTTTGTTAGTAATTAAGTAAATTCGAGATGAATCGAATATGGAAATTGAAATTTAAAATGAATAAGTGAATGTACTAATTGAAATGAATTAGTGAATAAAACTAATTTAAAGTAGTAATATGAATTAGCAAATGAAAGTTAATCGTTAGAATTCAATATTTAGAATTGAGAATTGAATTCTAATGGAATTTAAATTATGAATTGAATTCAAATGGAATTGAAATTGTGAATTGAATTCAAATGAAAAATTGAATGAAAATGAATGCGTAACTTCAATAGTGAAGTAAAAATGTATAAGAAGCATATATTGGAAATTTTGTAATGGAATTGGAAAAATGGTTTGAATGTTGGAATTGATATTATGACTAGCAGGATATACAGGTGTATTAAAAGAAATTGGATTGAGATTTTGATTTCAAAGATAAAATTGAATTGCTCGACAAAAAGGTACATATTTCAATTTCAGTATGAGATTTGATGATTTTCTTCTCCAGCCACTTGGCTTTCTCTTTTCTTTTTGATTCTGAGGGGCCGTGGTGCCATTTTGTAGTCGTACCGAGCTAGCCGCGCAAAGGAGACGCTGGCGAAATTTTTCGAAAATTTAGGGTGTCAGAAAATTTTTGAGAAATTTTGAAAGTTTAAAATTTGAATTTGAATTTGAATTGTTAGGAAAACGATGTTGTTTGAAACTTATAATTGAAGTTGGAAACCTAGTTGAAATGATAATGAATCTCTAGTAAAAAGATTTGTTTTAGAAAGCTGATAAAACTATTTGGATTGTGAAAAATAATAGACGGGATAAGGGCATTGTTCTTAACTTATAATTTCGGGACGAAATTCTTTTAAGGAGGGAAGATTGCAACGACCCAGAATTTTGAACAATTTAATATGAAATATTTAATTAATTTTAAATATTTGAATGATGGTTTGACTTGAATTTCAAATTATCAGAATGAATTTGGCGATTAAATTATAGAATTTAATATATTGAAAGTTGAATAAAAATTTGAATCTTCAATTTTAAGCTGATTAAAAATATTTTAAAGGCTTGTAAAATTCATATTGATAATACTGAAGATAGTAGAAGCTTCAGAATTGAATTTGATTATAATTTGTTCAGTTTTGAAATTATATCGTTTGAATCGATATTTAAAAATAGCCTTACAAGGCACAGTCTCGGAATTCGACGAAACTAGTTCCATTGGGTCCGTAATATTGAATTATTCTCGGATTTCAAATTTTGTATTTTTCTGAGTTGTTGTGTGAGCACACGTCGAGTAAACGCGTTGAAAATTGTATTGAAACAAATTTAATTCAAATTTAAATTTAAAATTTTATTACGGACAGCATCCCTAGATTCTTGCCTAAAATCACGTTATCTCCTATAATCGTGCCGAGAATCGTGAAATGATCATGCCTCCTTCACGTTTAAATGTCCCTCTCCCTTATCATTCAAAACAAAGAGAAGAAAAAATTGCCTTCAGCTGAATCAAATCGAGATCCCCTCTTTTCCCATTCAAAATTCACGGCCCCCTTCCTCTTTCAAATTCATTCCAACGACCTTAAAAAAAATCGAAAGCTTCAAAACAACAATGGCCGCGTCCATTTCCCTCTCCCCCAAATCAAAACAAAAATCGAATCGCACGCGAGGTCGGATTTTGGACCTGGAAACGGTGAAATGTGGATTGGGTCGCGTGCTCGAGTAAGTCACAGGGTGGGGTTGTGCGCGAGACGTCGACGGCAGGTCGCGATGGCAAGTGCGCAGTATCGTCGCTCGAACTCGAGGGTTAAATCGCGATTGTGAATGGAAGCAAGTTGGGGGTGCGCGCGCGAGCAGTTGAATTGGGGGTTGTCGAGGCTGCAAGATGATGGTGGGAAGTCGAGCACGGCTTCAATCAGGGTCGAGCATATTTGGGGCTCGAACAATTTACAGTAAGGTATGTTAACAACTTATTTCCAAATTTAAAACTAATTTAAATTATATAAATATAGGTTAGAAAAATATTAACAATGAAATTTATTTCCGTTTTATAATAAAATACTATTATGGTTTAGCTGTAGGGTTTGTGAAAAGAAAAATAAAATAAAATATTTTAGAGTTGATTTGTATAAATGGTTCATTTAATTATTGTGATTTAAAAATAATTTAATAAAGGAAAACTTAGTTTTAAAAATAAATTGAAATTAAATGAAATTATTAAAGGAGAAGTAAATTTAAATAAGTCGGTGAGAGTTTACAAATTTGGTTTAAATTAACTTATTAAATTTTTAGTGGTTAAAAATAATTTATTTAAAGAGAATTTAGTTTAAAATTTAAATTTTTAGTTAATCAAATTTATTAGAAAAAAGGGAGAATTTAATCATTAGTTGGATAAATTTAATTAAAGGGTAAGTTAATTTAATCTATTAAAGGAAGATTAGTTTTGAATTTAATTTCTTGTTAAATCAAATTATTTAAAGGGTATTTGTTTAAGATTGAGAATATTGGTTTTAAATAAAATCACAAGTAAATTAAATTATCAAAAGCAAATTGAATTATTCAATTCACTTCGAATATTAATATATTATAAAGATAATTTTATTTAATGGAACTTAATTGAATTTTTACAAGAGGTTATTTTATTTAATTTAGTTCTGAAAGTAAATTTTTGGTTAAACATTTTATTAAAGAAAAATTAGTTGATTTAAATTAATAAAAAGGAAATTTAGTTTAATTGGAAATTTCTAGTTAAAATTATTTTAAAAGGAAAATTAGTTAAAATAAATTTATTTAAGAAGAAATTGGTTTAAATAAAACTATTGATTAATTAAACAATCAAGAGCGAAAATTTATTATTCAATCTGTTTGAATATTAATGAATGTGTATAATATTTATACAAGGTATAAATCAAGAAAATCAAGATGGAAAATGGATTGCTAATAAAAGCAAAGGTGAGAACTTCTCACTCAAAAAAATTTATAAGTTGGATTTGCAGTTATTGATTGATTGCTATTTGGTTGTGATATTAGATATAGTAGGATATATATCTATATATATAGCAATATATATATATATATATATATATATATATTGGCATATGTATATATTGCAGTTGATTGATTTCCTGCATTGTATAATGGATGAGACCCTATTGCGCCGTTAGTAAGCGGATGATATTTTATAAAATCCCATATACCACGATATTCCGTCTTGAAGCGGAATTGGTATTGTGCTAATGTCTGTGGATGCAGGGAAATAGGTTGGAGGGATCCAACTGGATTCCTCACAAATATTTATTGATTTTAGATATTGTGATATTTGATTGTTTATCATATCGATATATGATGTTTGAAAGTCATGATTGACTATTTGATGTGTTGCATCATCGGATCCAATTTTGAAGTTTAAAAATAACGATTTTTATTTTAAGGGATTTCTAAAGTGATCTTTGAAAGTATACGTTTATAAAATATTTTTTGAATTGATTCATCTTAAATAAATAAACGTTATAATTTTAATGTTATAAAAATTATGATTTTTGAGAAATATAGTTAAAAGTTGATTTTTGAAAATATGGGATTAATAATTTTATAAAATAGTTTAAACTGGGATTTTTATTATAAAAAGTTTAAGAATAGGATTTATGAAATTTGATTATTTTATAAATCAAAATGATGAAATTATAAAGGAGTTGAAAGACGTTTTAAAAGAATAATAAAAATCGATCCATATAAAAGATTTATAAATTGATATTTATAAATTAAAAATATTGGAATTGTAAAACAAGCTTTTATAAGTGTTAGAATGAATTGTGAATGAATTTCATGAATGAATGAAATCTATAGGATCATAACGGTGAAGTTATAAATGGAATTTTATAAATAAAATTTATAAAGTTATTTAGGGAATAGATTTGGATAAATAAATGAATCTTATAAGTTATAAGATTTATAATTATGAAGTTTAAAGGAACGATTTTGTAAACAAATAAATTGTGAGCATTTAACTTATAATATGGACTTTTGGTTTATAATTGAGTTATAAATCGAATGGTTAATAAAGGAGATATATAAAGGAAGTAGTTATAAACTAAATAGAAATGGAATTTATAAACATTGTTTTATAAATCAGCAAACTACTTATTTTGATAAGTAAATAGTTATAACTTATTTATTCAGTTATATTCACGTTTTAGAAAGTGAAAAATCCTTTAAAATAAAGTGAATAGAAATGATAAAATTTGTTAACAAGTATATTCACGTTTTTGAATAGTGAATAATATATTAAAGAAAATGTTTTGGATGTGATGTTTTAAATAGAATTAAAACGATCTAAAGATGGTTTAAAATGTATTAACTATCGAAACCATAAATTTCAACATTCATTGTTGAAATAGACGTTTTCGAGAAATAGGAGGAAATGGTAGACTATAACACTGTTGTTATAGTAAATGATTTCCGAAAGGAAATGTTTTGTATAGTATTGGGATTTATATATCTATTTTAATTTCGAATCCCTATACTAGTGATTTTGGGTTGTCGTAACAATGTTTTACGCAGCATTCGTTTTGGCCCAAATAAATATGTTTAAGAGAATGATTTCCTTAAAGAATGATATATATACTTAATTTCGATTAGAGTATATTGAATATTTTCCAAGTGAAGAAAATAAAAAGACTTGTGAGTTACTTATAAATAAATAAGTATAGAAATGTTTTCCAATATTAAGTGAATATTTTGAATTTTTCTTTTGAAGGTAAATTGAAAATGAATATTAGTATTCGAATGGAAATCGTATATTCATAAATATTTTGGAATGTAAATTCAATATGGAATTTATAAATGGAATTGGGAAAATAGGTTTAAAAATAAATATTGATTTATTTTTGAAGTATTGAAAATATATATCTTATAAAGATATTTTTGGAAAATAAATAATTTGGAAAATTATTTGGAATCTGGTGATGTTGGCATGTCTATTGATAGTTCAATAACCGACTATCAATATTTACCTTTGAATAGGTATTTGTTGTGATTTGCTTGAAATTGAATGCCACACTTATTTTTTTTAAAACAAGCGCTCACTATTCGGGTTAACCGGGAAAGGACCTTGGGGTCGTATAACCCATTCCGAATATGTGATACGTCGTTATGAATTGCATTTGAAGATCGGCGTTGATGACCGGATATTTTCAAAAACGAAAGGGTTTCTTGTTGATTGTCTCTGCACTGGCTGATCCCCGGTATAGAGATCTCCATATGTGATGGGAAGTCCGGTCGTGATTAGTGAATATCCGGATTGCAAGGACTTCTTTGTAAGTGCCTTCGGTTCTGTTCGATCCCGGAACAGACTTGTATGGATTGTATGTCTGACATTACAATTGAGATATAAAGCTGGTTTCTTTCAAATATATTTCTGTTGGTGGCGGAGAATTTATTCTCTTAGCTTAACACCCTTCTCTGAGACGTACGAGCTCAGAGGTTATATAGTTGAAGGTTATCAGCAATATATTCCCAATTTGGTAATGTGGCATGCTGAGTGTTGCTGTGAAATGATCATTGTGTTGATTATTTGTGATAGGATCATTTGTTTGATCGTCTATCTTGGTGATCATTTCTATGATCATTTGTTGACCCAAAGCATGACTTTGTATAAAGCGTGGCTTTGTGGACGAGACTTCGTCGAGCCTCACACCCCAGAATGGTCAAAACAGGAAAGATGCAGCAAGGTAATGAGGGGTAGCTCCCTTTAGGGTATGTGCATTTCCTTCTGGAAAAGGGTGGTATCATGGTATGGAGCCCAGATGCTTACTCATGTTGAAACACTTATTATTATGGTGTGATGTTGATTAGAGAGCTCTCGGATAAAGGTCCCAAAGGACCGGGGAATGGCATGCACGTGTCAGTTGTTACCCAGTTAGGGGTAACCCGGCCTTGTGTTGGCAGAGATCCGCTTTGGTTCTCGGGGACGTCCTTCCAGAGGCGTTCTCATGTGGCAATGGGAAGTTCCTTGGCCTGACCATTCGTTGGAAATCCAAAGAAACAATACGAGACTTGTACGGTTTTAGTTGTAGAACTTGCTTCCTCAGGAGGTAGCTATAGTAGGCATAATATAATGGTACCTATGCTGGCTAAGATTTATATTCTACTTTCGAAATGTTTTCTACACTATGCACTAATAATAATACCAAAATTGATTTGGTTTTGCGTAGTAAGCATCTTTGACTAACATAAGAAGAAATCTCCTCCAAGTCTGCGTTTGCATTGTGTGTGTGGCGGGAGGTCTTATGGTAGTCTCATTTTTAAAAAGCATTGCGAATTGACTTTAAAAATATTCCTCTATTTTGATTTTAAAGAAAAATAAACTGTTTTGAGTTCTCACACCAGTCACATGACTAACTCGGAGTTTATTGTTTTCCTTCCTAAACTTTGGGTGCCCACCAATTTCCACACGGGCAGTAAAAGGGTAAAGGTTTATCAGGATATTCTGGAATTCAGGAGTTGCTGGAGGCAAGCTGGATGGCAGGCGTATTACTAGTATATAGTATTTCTTTTCCGCTGTTAGTTGTTATTTGTTGTTGTACACTCTGATGTAATGTAATAGCTGATATAGTTCTTTGTTTAAAGATTATTCATTTATCTATTATATGTTGTTCCGCTGCAAATTGTGAGATTCTGATATTGTCTGCTATTTTCTTTCCGTTCTATTTTCATTCTTTTCTATCTTCTTCTACCTCTTTCTTCTTTCTTAAACCCTCAGTGTTCGGTTTTCTGGCATCCGACTGATCGGCATTCGATACAGTGGACGTATTGATGTCGATATTCGGGAGTCGAAGAATCGGGTCCTGACAGCTTTGTCTTCGATCCCATCATCTTGAACCAGTCCTGAATCTTTTCCAAAGCGTCGGACATGAACATGGTTTTGGGGTTGTTACAGTGTCGAGTAAGTACACTTCCCCGCTTACCATTCACTCCAAAATGAAATCAAAAGTGTTGGTAAACTCAACTCAGGTTCTTTTGGAAATAAACAGACCCATATTTAAGATTGGAGATCACCTCCTAACCGTTTAATATGTTGAATTTCCTTATTATTTGTTCTAGGTGAACAAAGTGAGGATTATACGCACAATACAACGTCGTTAAAGATGACTGTGCCATATAACCCCCATTTTTCTCTTGGATATTTCTAAAGTTATATTTTGGTAAAGATTTGATAGTCTGTTATTTAACTATCAAATAATCAAACAATCAACTTAGATTAAATTCCATGTGGGATCCACCAAGCCTCTATTAATAAATCTTTCATTAATTAAATCTTCTTTCAATTATTTGATTCAAAATGCTTGCATAAAAGATAATATTCACAAACCCCTTATACTCCTTTCAATACTTGGAAAAACAATCCTGTACTTATCTCAACGATATAAGTATGTTCACATCCATTATATTTTCCACACTAAGAAAATATATCCATATATTTACCTTAACAGTATAAGTATATCAACAAAAACTTAAGGAATATTTTCACGTTTTCAAATTCATATTCAAATGGACCAAAATAAATATCATTTAAAACATCTCTTACTATAAAGCAAACCACTATCCTTCGATGTTAAGTATAAGAAGAAGGTTTTCATACTATATAATTAAGGAGGATTATTTATGAAAATTAAATCTCATTCCTTTTTTAAAATTCTCTTTTTATAGGCTCATTTCATATTCACAAATCCTTTATTAAATCTCCGAATTAATATAAACCTTCTTTTATAAATCTCTAAAATGATTTATAAAATTTCTCTCTATTTATAAAACTCTTTTCTAATTAATATAACCTTTTCTATTTATAAAATTCTTTTATAAATCTCCCTTTATAATTCCTTTATACAAATCTTTCATACAATCCTTTAAAAAAGTTCCTTTATAGATCCAAAACCCAATTTATATATCTTATATATTTAACAATCTACGTTGTCTTTAAAATATCACTTATAAATCCATTCTTTTATTTATAAGTTGACATTTCTAATATCTTTTACAAATATTACTTATAAAACTCCTTTACAAAATATTGCTTAAAAATCTCCTTTGCAAAATATCCTTTGTTAAGTAAAATTCCTTCTATAATAATTTGTTATTTATAAACACCTTTATTAAATTAATTAATCATCTTTAAACATCAAAAATAAATAATTAATTAACTTTAACACATCGTTGATAAAGTAATTAGTTAACTTTAAAATATCATTAACAAAATAATAAATTGTCTTAAACCATAACTTAATAAATCAATTAATTAACTTAAACCATAATTTAATAAATCAATTAATTAACTTAAAATATAATTAAATAAGTCAGTTAATAACTTAAACCATAATTAGATCAATTGACTAATTAACTTAGTATAGAACTTCATTAACAAAACAATTAATTAACTTAAACATCATTTATAAAATAATTAAAATCATTTACAATTAAATAAACATCTAACCTCAAATTGTTATAGAATTGAAGTTAATTTAAATCCATAACCTTTCAAATTCGAAAAGAGGCTCAACGACCATAATGGTACATAATAAAGCGCCATTTAATTCAATTTGACTTTTCAAGTCACATAACTGGTATTCACATAACTGGTATTCCAATTGTCTGTTTTCATGGCAAAATCTTCCTCTACCTTTATCCATCCCTCGTCTCTTCTCATCATACCTTCCTATCCATCGAGCCCTTTCCCTATCACATCCTTCTCTGTCCTCTAACATCCCATCCCACCCGCTGTCCCTCTTGATCCTTCGTCGATGCCTCCTCTTGCTGGTTTCTCTTTTCCTCCTTTGTCCAGTAAGGTTACTGTTCCTACTCATGTTGGTCTTTCTCCTTTTTTCATCAATAGGTATGGACTTTTTGTCTCGACCCGTCTTCCACTACCCAGGAAGTCGCATCATGAATTAAGAAAGAAAGGGATAGAAAGAAGAGAAGAAAGAAACAACATCAGAATCTTACACAGCGGAACGAATAAATTATATTAATATCATAAATATTACATAGTTTACAACTATTATCAGAGTACACAGATATACAACACATACTAGACAGTTATAAACACCTGTCTAGTTATACAACTCAATACAACACTCAGAGAACACACAGCGGAAACTATATATATCTACACGCGGAAGCCTTCTGCTCCATTGTTCCTCCATAATTCGTCAAAGCTAACCTGAATCCTAACCTGAATTCCCTTGACTACTCATAAAAATTTGAGTACCCAAGAGTTTATGAAAAACAAAAATAAACTCCGGGTCAGACATGGGTCTGCTGTGAGTAACAGGTTAAAGTTGCTTAACTTTCAAAAACCTTTGAAAAGAAAGGTATCACGTAAGACTTCCCACACATAAACATGGAAAAGTTTTTACCTTACGCTAACCAAAACATTTAATAGGAAATCCGATGATATTATCATAGTGTCTATGGTTTTCAAATAAATAAGAAATAGCCGAAATTGTTACATCTATTAAATTCCAGCTACTAGCCACAAAAGTGGGTAATACAATCAAAACCGTTGGCACTTATTGGATTTTGGATTCCATACAATGGCAGGGCTACTG
Source organism: Allium cepa (assembly GCA_030765085.1). Lineage (NCBI taxonomy): Eukaryota > Viridiplantae > Streptophyta > Magnoliopsida > Asparagales > Amaryllidaceae > Allium > Allium cepa. Next base: position 280,831,871 of record CM060934.1, on the reverse strand, counting down.
GGGCACCGCCCGTCACAGTACGTGGCCTAGATCAACGTACCGAGGTTCACTCCCGACCCCCTGCAACACAAAGCCGGACCCATTCCTTACTGAATAGTTCCGAACAAGACAACCCCGTGGTTGTAGCTAGCAACCACCCACACAGCCGAATATAAAGTGACTTCTAGACAGGGATCAATCTTGCTCTCTAGTGGGCACGACCCACGAAGCTTTGCTACACCTCCCTTGTTTTATCCATTCCTGGTTGATGAGGCTTGAGGCTACGATTACCTTTATAGGACATATCACTTAGAATGCTCATCGTCCACCTGACGATGTTCTGAAAGCATTCAATCCATACAAGTTCGTTCCGGGTTCGAACGAAACCGAAGGCATTATCTCGTTACACTCATTTTGGAATCACCCTCAGAGTTAACGACAATAACCCTTGCACTCTAATTCACCATCTCGAATCTATAAGAACTAATTCCGTCAACTCATTACGGAATCACCCACAGAGTTTTACTGACTCATAGTCCTTATACCTCGAGTCTTCACAAAGCTCCACTTTGATTCACGACCTAACGATTTTGGAATCGATGTGGTTTTCGGATATCCAAATATGGAAACCCGATCTCGGTCTCATCGAAAACCAAAGCGTGTCTTTTAAGGTCCAAGTTGTTTTAAAGTTTTTAAAACAATTACAGTATCTATATACACACAGATAGATAACTTATAAATCATAATTGATAATCAATCATTATCACATAACAGGTAATTCACATCATCAATATCATATAGATATACCATATATCACCATCACAATAGATAACCTATGTTATCGTCACAATATAATCAAACATCCATACCACACAATATTATTTATCTCATTACTGAGATCACAAAGCATCCAAGACAAATCAATGACATCCATTCATCCATAAGCAAAGATTTACTCATCATAATATAATTAATTTAAAATGAATTAACTTAACTATCTCTAATTAATTTAAAATGAATTAAATTAATTACCCATCTTTAATTAATTTAAAATAAATTAAATTAATTACTTCATCAATATAAACCTTGCTTATTCAATCATTTAATTGATTACAATCAATTAATCAATCATAAATTACTTTAATTAATCACTCTTGATTAATTATACTTAATTACATTCCATCAATTATCCTTAATTAATTTTACAAAATTAATTATTCTCAACCAAACGGTAATTAACCTTTAATTACTTCAATTAATTAATTAATCATAATTAATTCTCAATTAATTACATTAATTAATTATCTTTAATTATCTATTATTGATTAATTAATCATAATTAATCAACTTTAATTACATCATTAATTAAAATAATTAATGATCCTTAATGATTTCTTAAATTAATTTCTTTAAGTAATTAACTAACTTAATTACTTTATTAAATAAATTAATTATCCTTTAATTAATTACTTAATTAATCCCTTGATTAACTACTAAATAATTTATCCAAATTACTTCACACTTAAACCTCTCCACTTAATTACAATCATGTAATTATTAAACAATTACTTAACCGAGTAATTTCCAAATCATTAATTACATAAAGTAATTATTTATAGAACCTAAATGTTTAAAATTAATTAAACTTAATTAATTAAAAATAAACAATCTCATTAAATTAAATTAATTACATTAAGTAATTAATTTTCTTAATTACTTTATCAAGTAATTATACTCAAATCATTTACAATTGATTAGTATTAAATTAATTAATCTAATTAATTATAAAAATTAACCATATTAATTAATTGTTAGATAATCCTGACCTTTATTAACCATCCTCAAATTATTTTATAAGGTAATTAACTTAAATTAATTACCATTTAAATTATCTTTAATCATTTATTAATTAAAGTTAATTTATTAAATTAATTAACCTTAATTTAAAACCTAATTACGTAATTATTATTCATTCATCATTAATTAATAATATAATTAATGGTCTTAATTATAGATTGATTAATCAATCATTAATTCCAAATTCAATAAATTAATTAAATTAATTAATTAAACTTAATTACCTTATTAATTAAAGCTAAAACATAAATCTTAATTTAAATTTTCAAGATGAAATATAACTAATTATGTTTAAAACAATTTAATTCAAAACAAGGTACTTTTGAATTTTTTTTTAAATTTTCTATTTAAATTCAAGCTTAAAATAGAATAATTTTAAAACTTATCAAAGTTTTAAATAATTTAAAACTTTTTAAATTGCAAATCAAATAAATGCTATGGAAATTTTTGAAGTTAAAGTCATTTCAAAACTTCCAATAATTTAAATTTCCATTTTAATTTGAAACTTCAAATTTAAACCTTCTTTAAAATTTAAACCTGAAATTCAAATTAAACTTTTGAGTTTTCAGATTTTAAAATAACCTCAAATCCACTCATATTTTTAAAATCTCATTTCTAAAAGTGTTTAAAACTCTTTTATCAAACCAAGAGTTAATTAGGTTTAAATTTCTGAAACTTAAATTTTATTTAAAAACTGGGATTTAAATTAAAATTAGAAATTCAAACTAGAATTGAATTTTAAACATAAATCTTAGTTTAACCCCAAACTACAGATTTTAAAAAATTTAAAACCCAGATCTTTAAAATAAACAGGTCTGCAACCTGAAACCTGCAATATACAGAGAAACCCGAGAAAACCCCATTCTTACTTCGAGTCTCATGCTGCTCTACTTCGAGTTTCACATTGACCTTCTTCGAGTCATTCTCCCACTTTCCACACATCTCCTCTGCAACACCCAAAACCAAACAGATCACCAGAAAACATGTTGCCGTGCATATGCACGGCGGCCACCACCTCTGGCGATCGTCTTTGATGACCCAACACTTCCAGCAACCCAACAATACCCACACAAGCCTTCAGTTCGAACAAAAGAACAAGAACTCAAAATTTTAGCTCCCCATTCCTAAACCTAAAAAAGTATTACAGGTTCCAACTCAAAACCTGTCAACGGCCGTAGTTCGCCACCCCGATCACTTGCTAATCCACCTCTCCGGCCATGACCCCATCCACATACCTACTTCACATTCACCAAGTCCCAAATCACTCGAACCATCCTACACCTCTCCCTGACTAAATGCTCAAACCCACATCAAAACTAGGGTTCACTGAAGAATTTCAAAACTGCACTTACTCTAATCAATTTTAAATTTATCTCCGATTTTTTTGAGGATCAATGATCCTTACTTTATAACCCAGAAAGATTCTAAGTTTTTCCCGAAACACAGATTGCAATAATTTGCACAAGTTCAAATTTTGTTTTCCAGACCAAACTGTAAATGAACATTCACTTAAAAATACTAATACTTGATTTTAAAACCAAGTTTTTGTCAATGCATTAAGTTTATGGAACTGGATTTAAATATTAATGTGTTTGATTTTGATCAATATTAACATACAGGGGAGTTACTTAGGTTTACAGAGACAAATTTCAAGTATTTTAATTTTCCCAAAGATTTTTAAATCTAAACTTAAGAAAATGAATCACATTACTTTATAAGTTTCGAAAGTAATATAAAACAAACAAACTCTTTTTATTATCCTAAAACCCAGTTACTATCTCAAAATAGATCAATTTCAGAGGATTCTTAAAGTAGGATGTAGACCTGAGTATACACTGCAGAACATATTCAAACATGCATGCACAATCAAAATCAAAACACACAAACATAATTTAACTCAAGCAACCTAATTACAGTTTAAAAAAAAATTAAATGTTACTCACAATTTGAAGAATGCAGAAAACAAATGCAGAGCTCCTGTTGATCATTGGAAATTTGCAGAGAATAAGATAATGCAGGTTTGCTCCTCTCTGTTGCTCATTCATTCAGAAACAAGCATATGCAGATTTGATCTTTGAGTAACATGCAGATGTGTTTGACACTTGATTTCTTTTGACATCCAGGTTGCTCTTGAAAATGTAAGTTTGTTTGCAGATCATATTTTGCAGATTACAGAAAATGTAGGTGCATGCAGACATTATATTTTTTTCCAGATTTTAAAAACACAAATTTCCTTTTTGAAGATGATTACTGACATAAGAGTATGGGGAGTTTTGATTTTTGAATAATGTAGGTTTTCTTTGGATTTGTTCAGGTATTTGAATGGCTTTGACAAGAGGAGTTTTTGATCTTTTAATATGCAGGTTTTTCTGAATTTTTAATATGAAAATGAATTTGATCTTTTCTCTTTTGATTAAAGAAGTGAAAAGAATATGCAATATGAAAATGAAGATGCACTCTTAACTAATGTATTTCAGATTTAATAAAAGAAAAGAAAATTTAAAACAAAATTTAACACTTGTCAAAAGTTAGACACTTGTATATTTGAATGCATATGAATTTAACACATGTATTTCCTTTAAAAATAATTATTATTTATTTACAAAATAATGCATGTGATTTTAGTTTAATTTAAATTGTTAGTTTATATTTAAACATGTGTATAAATTTACAGATGAAAATAAAAACAAACTATGTTAATAAATGAAACTTATACATATTAAAGATTAAAACAATTTAAGACTTTATACTTTTAAATTTAAATTCAACTAAATTCAAAATCAAATATTTTTCAAATCAAGTTATACATATAAATTCAATTTGAAATAAAAATTACAAATCTTATTCAAAATTTATTTATAAAGTCAATACAATATTAATATTATTTTTATAAATCTCTTTTTATTAAATTAAAATTATTTTATTGAATTTATTCTAAATTTAAAAATCAATCTAATTTAATTAAAACATTTAAATATTTTTCTTATCACATTTAAAATCATATATTTATGTATGAAATAGTCTTTGAAAACTCAATACCAATTTAAAACAAAATTTTCCCAAATTAAAATGTATATATTAAAATTTTAAAACACGATTTAATTATTAAATTTAAACCAAAATCATTTGTTTAGCTTTGAAAAGCTTAAATATTAAATAAAACAAATTTTCCAATTTGCTACAAATATTAAAACTAGAAAATATGCTTTATTTATTAAAATTAAAACAAAACCTATCTATTTAAAAATATAAACCAATTATTTTATATTGTAAATAGAAATCAATTTATTATTTTTAAAAGATAAAATAACTAATTTAAATATTTATTGAAGAAGATTATTAAATTTTTTTGAACAGAATATCAATATCAATTTGATTTCAACTACAGATTATTAAATTGATATTGTCAAAAATTCTGGGATGTTACACTTTTCTTTTCAAAATCAAGTCGTGGAATGCGGAGAAGTACATACCGGTTGACATGACTTCATCATTTAGTGGTGATGCTATGATACTATCGAATGATGTTATAAATGCTGGCTCTCTGGTTTCTAAAGATTGTCTTGTTGGATTCTTTCTAGACAAACCCCTCTCTTACACTACAGTGATTCAAAGACTCAATTCTATATGGAAACTTAAGGGTTCGATCAAAGCTCGATCTAATGGAGTCATTTTCCTGTTTCATCTCACTTGTGAGGAAGATCGGCATCGTATTATACAAGGAGATCCTATTATAATGAAAAACAAAATCGTTAAAATCAAGCCATATGATCCGCTGTAAGTAACGTATGTGGATCTGTTACGATAGTTCTTGTTTGGGTGTAGTTTTCCAACATCCCCCTGTTTGTGTGGTCACCACTGGGGATTAACAGGTTGGGAAGTAGACCTGGCAAACTTCTATGCTTAGATGAAATGATAGAAAGAATGGAAAGGTTGGAATACGCTAATTGTCTGATAGAAGAGAAATCTGACAGAGAACTAACTGATGACTTCATGGTGCAACTGGTTAAAGGTGGTACTTAGAAAATAACTGCCAAGTACTTATGGAGACCTGATGTTTGCTATACATGCAAAGCCTTTGGCCATACTTCGGGCAGTTGTGAAAAAAAATCCATGATGGTTGAGATGGATGAAATATCAAGAAAGATAATAAATAACTATACAAAAGAAAAGGTGAACGATATGCTTCCCAGTGAGATGATGAAAAATAAAAAGATACAAGAATGGCAAAAAATTGGTAGATGGTGGAAGAAAAATCACAGAGCTAAGAATGCACATACCTCTACAAGGCAGAATGAGAAGATAATATTGGGAGAAGGTAGAGTGCACACTGGAAAAAGAAACTTGAATGAAGATCAGACATAAGAGAAGGAGAACAATGAATTGGATCTTTCCAAATCAGTGAATGAATCAAGTCAAAGAAGAATATATATATTGAGGAGAGTGAGAAAGATAGCATTAATGATATTGGAAGTGAAAAACTAACTATTGGGCCACCAATCATACAGGAAAAGGGCTGTAGTAATTAATGAAAATAATACTAGTAATTATACTAATAGACTACTTTCCAGTAATCCTTTTAATGCCCTACTGAGTATACATAAAGAAGAAAATGAGGAAGCTTTAATTAATCGTAATTCGATATTGACTAATGAACAGTAACAGAGAGATGTATTTGAGTCAGGTCTTACTAAAGAAAAATCAAGGAAAAAGGTGAGAATGTGTGCGAAGAACCAAGGCCCGCCCGTTATATTTGGTTGCCCAAAGCAAATATGAGATATAAGTAAAGTAAAAATGTGCAATCCAAAAATAATACAAACAGCGATACTCGAACCCAGCACATTGAACAAGAAAGTGGAACAACATACCACTACACTGAAGTACCTCTTCATCATGGTTGCCCTTTTAAATAAATTAAAGAAACTGGATAAAATAAATTTAAAAATTTGTTGCCCTCCTCCGATGTGTTGCCCCAGGCGGCCGCCTCGGCTGCCTTGCCCTAGGGCCGGGCCTGCGAAGAACCTGAAGCAACAAATGGTGTGACTCGAAGCAAGGCTCGGGATAAAAGTGAGAACGATAGAGGGTACAATAAAGGAATAAATGATATTGGCTTGTCCCAAAGTAACCAACAGATATTCACCGTGAATGCCAGTGACAAAATTGTGGAAAACAGTGGAAGGAACAAAGGCAAAAGTAAATCACCAAATCAAAACAACTTTGAAACTCTACGTCAAAACTTTGTGTCAATTATTACAACTCCTAATCAAATTTCCAACGCTTCTGTACATGGTTCAAATTTAAACAAAAAAACTCAGTGGTCAACCCATGCACAAGACTCTGTCACATGCACTTCTCTGTGCACACTCTCCTCCTCTTCATCTTCCATCCTTGCTTCCATTTCTGTTTCATGCAAACCCATCATTTCTGTTGAAATTTCTACTTCATGCAAACCCCTTCCTCTTTATCTTCCATTTCTGCTTCCGCTCATTGCATGCCATCTCATCTTCATGCAAAACCACCATGCAATTAGTACCCACCACATTTCCCAACCCCAAGCCTTCTCAATCCAAATCAACCTGTCCTTATGCTTTCCTCAACCCCCTATTGCTTAGAAACCACCTACTGTTCTTTCACCAGTTTCCTCCTCTTCCCCATCAAATACCATTAAGAAATCCTTATATGTAGAATTGTCTATAGATGCAACAGTTCTCTCCAGCAACTTGTGACGACCGCCCATGACTCCCGCACCAAAACAAGGAAATAGTGCGCTGAAGAGTGTGTCAGGCATCCATGGGTGACCGTCAAAGGTAAGAATATAATCGCAATAGTCTATCGTATTACTCACATTGCATGGATAAAATATAATAGAAAAATATACATAGTGAAGCTCCATAGAACAGAATCTCATCATATAACCTCATAATAGTTTGGTACAACAATCTAAAAAGTCAATACATCAAGCCTCACTACATATCACTCAGAGAATCATATAAGCAGCGGTACATCCAGTACATATAGTAAGAAAATAATATGCAAAAGCCTCCAGCTCGTCTTCGTCATCAACAGCGTTGGTCACTAAGAACAGCACCTGTCACCTGCTACCAAGTCTGCCCATCCCAAACGGATGAACAGCCCAAGGTAATAAGAGTTGAACATAAAACCTTGAGTTAGACAAAAGTCCTAGTGAGCAGTAAATCAACTATCAAACATACCAAAAGAGCATAAAGGGTAAAAGGAATAGGAACCCAACCATCCCACTCCACCTCTTTCTACAGTGATAGCCCCTAGACCCACTAAGCAGGAATAAACATAGCAAAGCAGACAATTAAATTAAAGCAATTGTCACTTGAGTCAAGGTCGATGTTTTCCAAGTACAAACCCCCAAGGCCTAAACCAAGATCAGATAAGCACCCACAAAACATCGCTCTTGAGACCGAGTGACGATACAACCAAAGCATCCAAATATCCATGACTCTAGCTATCACTGTTATCATTGCTTCGATATCACCGTTAATTGAATGACCGGCTCATTCTTTCATCCGTCCGTCAAGGGATAATGGTAACCCTGGTTCTAGACATAACTCCGCACGTTGTCGCAGCCCGTGCCTAGGACTATCGAATCTGCCCAGAGTACTTGGCACGTCGTCGCTGCCCGTGCCTGGGATTATCGAATCTACCCAGCGTACTCTTGCTTGGAGCATGCTAGAACCTTCAATAACGATGAAATCTCAGCCTCCTAGTCATCCTCCTTGACGACTATTCTCAAACTAGCTCAAGCGCCTCTCGAGCCATCCATTATCAACAAGCTCGAACCATATCACCGAGTTATCAACATGCTTGGGATGATCCCGTCTGGATTAAACCAAGGCTATCTCACATCATGCTTTGCTTCATCGCATCATAGCAAAGTCTCATCTCAACATCATCATCAAATCTATCTATATGAGCTTTATCATCCGCTTCATATGCCACAAGCAGCTTTCCTCATTCAAAAGCCTTTCCACTTGGCTTTTGGATCATCTTCGACCAACTTGTCCAAATTCAACCATCAATCAACTAACTCATAACAATCAATCAAATCAATCATTAATCTAAATAATCAATCATTCAAACAAGATCTAAATAAACGATTATAACTATAATGGCAATTTAGTAAATAAAGAGTCCAAATCTAACAAGCATAAATTCTAAGTAACAACTTGATGAAGGATCTGTCATAGGTTAACATGTAGTAGAATGGATATCAAAATTTTGTGGACAATGGATCTACATGCAGACTTAAAGAAAATGCATGAAATCACTATCTTTAACATACAAACAAGCCACCAATCCAATATACTCCTTTGGGTCCGTGTGAGTGATAACTACCACTCACCGAATCGCCTAAACACTCCAAAAGCTACCAACTTCAGATCTGGACAGCAAAGGATCTAGCTTGATCCGACAAGATTCCAATTCAAACGATGAAATCTCTCTTCGATGGGTGGAGATCTTCAACTTTGGCTCTTGGATCTTCGATTAGATCTTCAATCTTGGATGGAAGGAAACACTAGATTAGAGTAGAGAAAAGAAGTGAAGAAGTGTTGTAGTCGAGCTCTCAAAATGGCAGCACTTCGTCGCTCCAAAATCCAGTGCCAAATAGTGAACCAAAGACGTGTATTTATAGGCTGAAACCTTAGGTCGACCGCCCCCTTAGGTCGCCCACGACCTAACTATCCCGACCTACGACTTAAGCCTCTACACGACTCAACAACCTAACAACTCAACACTTAACGGCATGCGCGACCTAACGGTCCAACGACCTAACAACTTAACCTATGCGCGACTTAAAACACAAGCCGACCTAAAAACCTCACGCGACCTTCGACCTAACTGGGTTAAGTACTCAAGCGGCTCAGCGACCTAACAAATCCAACGACCCAAAACACACGCGACCTAACGACTCAACCATAAGTCGCCCAACGACCTAACTACAATACAGGCTATCCACTAGGTCGCCATCCTCCTTAAGTCGATCACCACTAGGTCGCTAACCCGTTAAGTCGTCCTAAACGACCTAAATTACCCACGACCTAAGTTCCACACCTATCCCCTTAGGTCGCCTAAACCTTAAGTCGCTAGCCCTTAACTCGTTAACCCGTGGGCTTCTAACTCGTAACTCGCTAACCTCCTTAGGTCGCTCCAAAACTCCACCGACCTAACTATCATATGACCTAACCCCTTAGGTCGTTAACCCTTAAGTCGCCAATTACGTTAAGTCGCTCCGCGCGAGTTAACTTTCACACGACTTAACCTTTGGTCGACTCAAACTCTAAACAACTTAACAACATCAACGACTTAATGTCGACAGTTCTACGATCTTTCGATCCGTAAAAATACGGGTCGTTACATTCTCTCCCCCTTAGGAATTTCGCCCCCGAAATTCCAAACTAACAAGAGCATCCAAAACTATTCTGCATGCCTACCATCCATAGCAATCAGCAAACCATGCATCCAATTTCTAGCCTAGCATGCAGAATTCTAAGACTAGAACAAGTTACAAATTCATGAGATGCCACGACACCTTAGGGCCATACCTCGAAGAGTTCAGGATGAGCTGCTTTCATCCTCTCTTCCTCCTCTCATGTACAGTCGTTAACATCATCACTCCATTGTATCTTGAGTAACGTAATCGTCTTCCTCCTAAGCTGTTTCGTGTCGATTTCAACAACACGAAGCGGCTTACAAGGTCTTGTAACAACTGGATCAACCTGCAAATCCTCACAGCTATCAGCAGAAACCACCGTATTCGAGTCGTGCACATACTTCCGTAGATACGATTTATGAAAAACATTGTGCACTCTCGACATCTTTTTCGGTAACTCCAATTTATAAGCGAGCTTTCCAATTCGCTCGATGATCGGGAATGGTCCAACAAATCTCGGAGTCAATTTTCCTTTCTTCCCGAATCGAATAACATTCTTTAGTGGAGAAATCTTCACAAAAACCATATCTCCTACGTCGAATTTCAAATCCTTACGACGCTTATCGGCATAACTTTTCTGACGGTCTTGGGCTGCCTTCATTCGTCGTCGAATGATCTCTATGCAATCGGAAGTCTGTCGTATCATTTCTGGCCCAAGTATCAATTTTTCTCCTATTTTCAACCAACATGTCGGAGAGTTACATGGTCTTCCATACAATGCTTCATACGGTGCTATACCAATACTTGACTGGTAACATTATTATATGCAAATTCCACCAAATGAAGATGATCCTCCCATGATCCTCCGAAATCTAAAACATATGCTCTAAGGAGATCTTCCAAAACTCTGTTGACTCTCTCGGTCTGTCCATCTGTTTGGGGGTGATAAGCTGTACTCAAACACAACTCGGTTCCCAAAACTTCTTGGAAGCTCTTCCAAAATCTACTAGTGAACAATGGGTCTCGATCGCTCACTATACTCTTCAGAATACCATGGAATCGAACTATCCACTTAACATACAACTCAGCCAATTTCGATGTAGTCCTAGCTGATCGAACAGGAATGAATCTTGCACTCTTAGTCAAACGATCTACGATTACCCAAATCCCTTCATTTCCTGCTCTAGTTCTAGGTAACCCATCGATAAAGTCCATCGATATTTGCTCCCACTTCCATGTAGGAACTTCTAACGGCTGAAGCAATCCACTTGGCTTCTTCTGTTCAGCTTTTACCAACTGGAAGTTCATACATTTGGAAATAAAATTTCCAACATCCTTCTTCATACCTTCCCAGTAATAGGTTCTCTTCATATCCCGATACATCTTATTTCCACCTGGATGAATTGTCAGCTTTGAGTGATGACTTTCCTTCAGAACTTCATCTCTCAATTCATCTATATTGGGAACAACTAATCATCCTTGCTTCCGAATCCAACCCTCTCGATCGACTTCGAATCCTTTATCCTTTTCTGGGTCCAATCCAGATTCCAAATCACGGATAATCTTGACAAGCTTATCGTCTCGCTTTTGGCTCTCGCCAATTCTTTCCACTAGAGTAGGTCTTATTGATAAGTTTGCCAACATCTCAGGTTCCAATCCACATCTAGGCCTGAAGTCAAATCCAGCTAAATACTCGAGACTCTTCCATTCCGAAAACATGGCTCCTAATCCTGCATGTCTTCGACTTAACGCATCTGCCACTGCGTTACCTTTTCCCGGAGTATAGGCTATACCAAAATCATATGATGCTAAAAACTCTAACCATCGTTGCTGTCGAAGTTTCAAATCTTTTTGGGAGAAGAGATACTTCAACGACTTATGATCTGTAAACAACTCGAATCGAACTCCCAGTAGGTAATATCTCCACATCTTCAAAGCAAATACAATCGCCGCTAACTTCAAATCATGAGTCAGATAATTCCTTTCATGCGGCTTCAGTTGTCGACTTGCATATGCAACAACTTTTTCCTTTTGCATCAGCACTGCTCCAAGTCCAGTACCACATGCATCGGTGTAGACCACCATCTCGTCATTTCCACTTGGAATAATCAAAACAGGAGCACTTGTCAGTCGCTCTTTCATGATTCCGAAAGCTTGTTCACACTTAGCATCCCATCTGAATACTTGGTTCTTTTTCGTCAATCCTGTTAACGGTGCAGCTATCTTGGAAAAGTCTTTGATAAACCGACGATAGTATCCTGCTAATCCAAGAAAAATTCTCACATCAGATGCATTATTAGGTCTAACCCAATCCTGGATTGCTGCCACTTTGGCGGGATCAACCGCTATTCCATTTCCAGAGATAATATGGCCTAAGAATCTCACTTCACTCTTCCAAAAGTGACACTTCGAAAACTTAGCCCTCAGCTGATGTTTTTGCAAGATTTCTAAAACAATCCGCAAGTGCGTCTTGTGCTCTTCCTCAGTTCTGGAATAAATCGAAATATCATCCACGAACACAAGTACGAACTTGTTCAACTGATCCCTGAACACTCTATTCATAAGATCCACAAAATATGTTGGTGCATTGGTTAATCCAAACGGCATTACCAGCCACTCATAGAAACCAGATGGTGTCCTGAAAGCAGTCTTCGGCACACTATCCCTAGCCACTCTTAACTGGTGAAATCCCGCTGCAAATCCATCTGAGAAAACACCTTAGCTTCGTGAAGCTGATCAAACAAGTCATCTATTCTCGGCAATGGATACTTGTTCTTCTTAGTCACTTTATTCAGCTCACGATAATCCACACACAACCTCAACGATCCATCCGCTTTGGTTGCAAACACAACTGGTGCACCCCATTCGGACACACTACGCCGAATGAATCCTTTCCGTAAAAGGTCATCAACTTGCACCTTCAATTATTGTTGTTCCCTAGGCGCCATCCGCCTAAGAGGCATCACAACAGGTCTGGCTCCTTCAACTAGATCGATACGAAAATCGATCTCCCTATGCGGCGGTAACCCTTTGACCTCGTCAAAGACATCTTCAAATCCTTTCACAATAGGCACCGATGACAGTTCATCCCGTGGAACAACCAGCGAGCTCATGAAGATGCCTTCTTCATGCTTACATCGTATCACAACCTTTCGCCCTTCCACATTCTCGACCGTCACCTCCAGCCTCTTACAATCAACCTTTGCCGCATACTTCCTAAGCCAGTCCATACCCAAAATAATTTCGAACCCCGCAAAGTTCAGAACAAAACAATCACAAACAAAAGAGCAATCATGACTCGATACCACTAGACCACGGCATACCATACACAAACAAGACGAACCCCCAACTGGATTAGTCACAACCAATGGTCTATCAACAATATCCGGTTCCAAATCCAACCGGCCTACAAGATCACTACAAACAAAGGAATGCGACGCCCCAGTATCAAATAACACTCTAACTGGAACACCACAAATGGAAAGAGTACCTTGAACCACCACACTCTTTCCCTCCTCTTCATCAGTAGGAGCCTTCAAAGATGATGGCACAGCCCCCAAAGCATAAGCTTGCACAATCTGCTTGTCCTTCCTTGGTTCCGGACAATTCTTCCTGAAATGCCCCGGTTTGTCACAGTTGTGGCACTTCGCCAGCACCTTTGGATTCTTACAATCTCTGGAGAGATGTCCCTTCTGCTGACAGTTGTAGCAGGTCACTTCACCCTTCGGCCTTTTGTGGCCATCCTTACCCCTCTGTTGCTGCTGCTTCCTCTTCTTGTTTCCACTTTGCTCCTTGGTCACAGCAACAACAGATCCTTCCTTAGGAAACAGATTCTCATGCCTGAGAGCCTTCTCCACAAGCTTCTCAAATGGATCATCCAGATGATCCACCAACTGCCTCCCAAGATAACTGTCCAAGCCTGTCACAAACTCCTCATTCTTCTGATAAGGAGAGTCAATATATGACCGAGCATACTTGGACAAAGCTTCAAACTCCGAAACATACTCCAGAACTGGTCTTCCACCTTGCTCGAGCTCCACAAACTTCTTAAACAGAACAGATTTCTGAGCTGTAGAAATGAACTTAGCTTCAAATCTAGCTTGGAATTGCTCCCAAGTGATCTCTTCCTCTGGAGTATCAATGGTGACAGAGTTCCACCAATCAGAAGCTCTTCCTTGAAGCTGTCTTGATGCAAGCTTCCTCTTAGTTGCATCCTCAACTCCCAAATCACCAAAGATCCTCCTACAAGCATCTATCCATCTCTGGACTTCTATGGTTGATTCTGTTCCCAAAAAAACCTTTCTTCCAAGAGCAGTATAGTCCTTACACAACTTAGCAAAATCCACTGGTTTTGGGGTTTGAACTTGAACTCCAACATCTACTGATGGCCCTGGAGCTGGCATCCTTCTCATGATCGAAGTCATCATAGCCTCGAACATAGAAGCATAATCAGCAGCCCCCTCAACAGCACGGCCTTCCCTAGCAGCTGGTCTCCCTCTTCGACTCATTCCTAATATCTATTAGAAAATAATTAATATACCCTGAGAAACAACTGCATAAGGAATTCAAATTCTTCTAAGCTACTATATTATATATATAGTAATCATCCATAAAAATACAATTACGTCTCTCATACGTAGTTACATCAGCGAGCGTTGGCTAAAATCGATTAACCAAAGCTCTGATACCAAATGTGACGACCGCCCATGACTCCCGCACCAAAACAAGGAAATAGTGCGCTGAAGAGTGTGCCAGGCAGCCATGGGTGACCGTCAAAGTTAAGAATAAAATCGCAATAGTCTATCGTATTACTCACAGCGCATGGATAAAATATAAGAAAAATATACATAGTGAAGCTCCAAAGAACAGAATCTCATCATATAACCTCATAATAGTTTGGTACAACAATCTGAAAAGTCAATACATCAAGCCTCACTACATATCACTCAGAGAATCATATAAGCAGCGGTACATCCAGTACATATAGTGAGAAAACAATATGCAAAAGCCTCCAGCTCGTCTTCGTCATCAACAGCGTTGGTCACTAAGAACAGCACCTGTCACCTGCTACCTAGTCTGCCCATCCCAAACGGATGAACATCCCAAGGTAATAAGAGTTGAACATAAAACCTTGAGTTAGACAAAAGTCCTAGTGAGCAGTAAATCAACTATCAAACATACCAAAAGAGCATAAAGGGTAAAAGGAATAGGAACCCAACCATCCCACTCCACCTCTTTCTACAGTGATAGCCCCTAGACCCACTAAGCAGGAATAAACATAGCAAAGCAGACAATTAAATTAAAGCAATTGTCACTCGAGTCAAAGTCGATGTTTTCCAAGTACAAACCCCCAAGGCCTAAACCAAGATCAGAGAAGCACCCACAAAACATCGCTCTTGAGACCGAGTGACGATACAACCAAAGCATCCAAATATCCGTGACTCTGACTATCACTGTTATCATTGCTTCGATATCACCGTTAATTGAATGACCGGCTCATTCTTTCATCCGTCCGTCAAGGGCTAATGGTAACCCTGGTTCTAGGCATAACTCTGCACGTCGTCGCAGCCCGTGCCTAGGACTATCGAATCTGCCCAGAGTACTTGGCACGTCGTCGCAGCCCGTGCCTGGGATTATCGAATCTACCTAGCGTACTCTTGCTTTGAGCATGCTAGAACCTTCAATAACGATGAAATCTCAGCCTCCTAGTCATCCTCCTTGACGACTATTCTCAAACTAGCTCAAGCGCCTCTCGAGCCATCCATTATCAACAAACTCGAACCATATCACCGAGTTATCAACATGCTTGGGATGATCCCATCTGGATTAAACCAAGGCTATCTCACATCATGCTTTGCTTCATCGCATCATAGCAAAGTCTCATCTCAACATCATTATCAAATCTATCTATATGAGCTTTATCATCCGCTTCATATGCCACAAGCAGCTTTCCTCATTCAAAAGCCTTTCCACTTGGCTTTTGGATCATCTTCGACCAACTTGTCCAAATTCAACCATCAATCAACTAACTCATAACAATCAATCAAATCAATCATTAATCCAAATAATCAATCATTCAAACAAGATCTAAATAAACGATTATAACTATAATGGCAATTTAGTAAATAAAGAGTCCAAATCTAACAAGCATAAATTCTAAGTAACAACTTGATGAAGGATCTATCGTAGGTTAACATGTAGTAGAATGGATATCAAAATTTTATGGACAATGGATCTACATGCAGACTTAAAGAAAATGCATGAATTCACTATCTTTAACATACAAACAAGCCACCAATCCAATATACTCCTTTGGGTCCGTGTGAGAGATAACTACCACTCACGAATCGCCTAAACACTCCAAAAGCTACCAACTTCAGATCTGGACAGCAAAGGATCTAGCTTGATCCGACAAGATTCCGATTCAAACGATGAAATCTCTCTTCGATGGGTGGAGATCTTCAACTTTGGCTCTTGGATCTTCGATTAGATCTTCAATCTTGGATGGAAGGAAACACTAGATTAGAGTAGAGAAAAGAAGTGAAGAAGTGTTGTAGTCGAGCTCTCAAAATGGCAGCACTTCGTCGCTCCAAAATCCAGTGCCAAAAAGTGAACCAAAGACGTGTATTTATAGGCTGAAACCTTAGGTCGTCCGCCCCCTTAGGTCGTCCACGACCTAACTATCCCGACCTACGATTTAAGCCTCTACACGACTCAACAACCTAACGACTCAACACTTAATGGCATGCGCGACCTAACGGTCCAACGACCTAACGACTTAACTTATGCGCGACTTAAAACGCAAGCTGACCTAAAAACCTCACGCGACCTTCGACCTAACTGGGTTAAGTACTCAAGCGGCTCAGCGACCTAACAAATCCAAGGACCCAAAACACACGCGACCTAACGACTCAACCATAAGTCGCCCAACGACCTAACTACAATACAGGCTATCCACTAGGTCGCCATCCTCCTTAAGTCGATCACCACTAGGTCGCTAACCTATTAAGTCGTCCCAAACGACCTAAATTACCCACGACCTAAGTTCCACACCTATCCCCTTAGGTCGCCTAAACCTTAAGTCGCTAGCCCTTAACTCGTTAACCCGTGGCCTTCTAACTCGTAACTCGCTAACCTCCTTAGGTCGCTCCAAAACTCCACCCACCTAACTATCATATGACCTAACCCCCCTTAGGTCGTTAACCCTTAAGTCGCCAATTACGTTAAGTCGCTCCGCGCGAGTTAACTTTCACACGACTTAACCTTTGGTCGACTCAAACTCTAAACAACTTAACAACATCAACGACTTAATGTCGACAGTTCTACGATCTTTCGATCCGTAAAAATACGGGTCGTTACACAACTCCTCACCTAATATTAAACAATGTAGCGCAAGACGATATGCTACTTCAATGTTATTCTCAAACTCTCCTCTTTCTACTATAGTCCCCGGATATAAAGATTTAAACAACCCCTTAACTAGAGGTATGAAAGAAGAAATTCTTAACGCTACAAAGTTTAATCAATGACATATAACTTAGGATATTAGAACATTAGGGGTGCCTACAGTCAAATCAAACTGGATCAATGCAAAGATCTAATACTTCAGCACAGTTCATGTGTTCTAGCAACTTTTGAAACAAAGCTGTCTCTAGAACTTTCTTCACGAGCTGCTAAATATATAAGACCTAGTTGGAAGATGATATAAAACCATGAACATGCTTAATATGGTAGAATATTAATCCTGTATGACCCATCCCCCTTGAACCTCGCTACTATTGACCATACTTCTCAAATTATCCACTGCCACGGCCTTCTAAATAAAACCTACTTTACAATCTATCTCTCTTTTGTTTATGCTGAAAGCAACACCAATGCTAGATCTTCCTTTACCTAATACATCCCCTTACTATGTCAAGAGACCCACCCGTGGATCATTGTGGGAGACTTCAACTGTTCTCTGAGATTATCAGATAGAATTGGAAGAAATCCTCTACCCTTTAATTAAATTAAACCCTTGAACATGATGATCCAACAATCTGACCTCATTGAAATCTCAACCACTGGTGCTAAATACTCATGGAACAATAAAAGGAAAGTGGGTTGTAGAACATTCTCTAAGATTAATTTTTCCTTCTGTTATCAACTCTCTCTCTCTCTCTCACCGCATGGCCTTCTACGTTTAACCAACTTCCTTGTACCCTCTTATCTAACCATTCTCCATAAATTTTCCGATTGGGTGTGTAACGTCTCCAAAATTTTCGACTTTCGAAAATTCAACATCGATACTCACTTTATCGACTGCCGAGAAATCGAAGGCCAAAAACCTGAAAAGTTATGGTTTAAGAAAAAGAATTTAAGAAAAGATAAGAGAAAAAGATAGAAGATAGAGAGAAAAGAGAATAGAAAAAGATAGGGAAAAGAAAACAGAAAATAGAGAAGAGATAGAAAATAGAACAGAACAGAAAACAACAGAACAACAACAGAATCTCACAATTCGCAGCGGAACAACATATAATAATAAATGAATAATCTTTAAACAAAGAACTATATCAGTTATTACATTTTATACATTACATTTCATTACATCATATCATCAGAGTGTACAACATCATACAACATCAAACAGTGCAGCGGAAAAGAAATACTATATAACTAGTAATACGCCATGCCATCCAGCTTGCCTCCAGCAATTTCAGAATATCCTGATAAACCTTAACTCTTGACTGCCCGTGTGGAAATTGGTGGGCACCCAGAGTTTAGGAAGGAAAACAATAAACTCCGAGTCAGTCATGTGACTGGTGTGAGAACTCAAAACAGTTTATTTATCTTTAAAAATCAAAATAGAGGAATATTTTTATTTCAATTCGCAATGCTTTTAAAAATGAGACTACCATAAGGCCTCCCGCACACACACACAATGCAAACGCAGAATCGGAGGAGATTTCTCCTTATGATAGTCAAAGATGCTTGATACGCATTTAAAAGAACATTTGATATTATTATTAGTGCATAGTGTAGGAAAAATTCGTTTCGAAAGTAGAATATAAATCTTAGCCAACATACGACCATTATCGTATGCCTACTATAGCTACCATCCAAACAGCGGGGCGCCACCATAAGTGAATGATAGGTTCTACAACTAATACCGTACAAGTCTCGTATTGTTTCTTTGGATTTCCAACGAATGATCAGGCCAAGGAACTTCCCATTGCCACATGAGAATGCCTCTGGATGGACATCCCCGAGAACCAAACCGGATCTCTACCAACACAAGGCCGGGTTACCCCTAACTGAGTAACAACTGACCGAATATGCCATCCCCCGGTCCTTTGGGACCTTTCACCGAGCGCTCCTAATCAATTCACACAATCATAACAAAGTGTTTTCAACATGAGTAAGTATCTGGGCTCCATACCATGATACCACCCTTTTCCAGAAGGAAATGCACATACCCTAAAGGGCGCTACCCCTCATAACCTTGCTGCTTCTTTCCTGTTTTGACCATTCACAGGGTGTGAGGCTCGACGAAGTCACGTCCACAAAAACATACTTTATACAAAAGCCATGCTTTGGGTCAACAAATGATCATAGAAATGATCACCAGGATAGACGATCAAATAAACGATCCTATCACAAATAATCAACACAATGATCATTTACAGCAACATTCAGCATGTCACATTACCAAATTGGGAATATATCGCTGATAACATTCAACTACATAACCTCTAAGCTCGTACGTCTCAGAGAAGGGTGTTAAGCTAAAAGAATAAATTCTCCGCCACCAACAGAAATATATTTGAAAGAAATCGGCTTTGTATCTCAATTTGTAATGTCAGACATACAATCCATACAAGTCTGTTCCGGGATCGAACAAAACCGAAGGCACTTACAAAGAAGTCCTTGCAATCCGGATATTCACAATCCTGATCGGATTTCCCATCACTTAGGGAGTCTTTATACCATTGCAAATCAGTGCAGAGACAATCGACAGGTCATCCTATCGCTCTCGCAAATACCGGGTCTTCAACACCGATCTTCAATGCAATTCACAACGACGTATCACATATTCGGAATGGGTTATACGACCCCATGGTCCTTTCCCGGTTAACCCGAATAGTGAGCGCTTATTCAAAAATAAGTGTGGCATTCAAATTCAAACAAATCACATCAAATACCCATTCAAAGGGAAATATTGATAGTCGGTTATTGAACTATCAATGAATATGCACACATCACCAGATTCCAAATAATTTTCCAAATTATTTATTTTCCAAAATATCATATCTTTACAAGATATATAATTTCATATTTCAAAAATAAATCAATATTTATTTTTAAACGAATCCCACTTTCTTTTATAAATTCGATAGTGAATTTATATTTCACAATTATTTTATGAATAACGATTTCAATTATTCATTTCAATTTATCTTCAAAAAGATAAATTCTCTAATATTCACTTTATATTGGAAAACATTTCCATACTTATTTATTCATAAGTAATTCACAGATTTTATTTATTTTCAACACTTGGAAAATATTCAATATACTTAAATCGAAATTAAGTATATATTTCATTCTTTAAGGAAATCATGCTCTTAAACATATTTATTTGGGCCAAAACGAATGTTGCGTAAAACATTGTTACGACAACCCAAAATCACTAGTATAGGGATTCGAAATTAAAATAGATATATAAATCCCAATACTATACAAACATTTCCTTTCGGAAATCATTTATTATAACAATAGTGTTATAGTCCACTATTTTCCTTTTATTTCTCGAAAACGTCTATTTCAACAATAAATGTTGAAATCTATGGTTTCGAATCTCAACACATTTGAAACATCGTTAGATCGTTTTAATTCAATTCAAAATATCACATTCTAAACAATTTCTTTAACATATCATTCACTATTCAAAAACGTGAATATACTACGTTAATCAATTTCATCCTTTTATTCATTTTATTTCAAAGGATTATTCACAGCCAAAAACGTGAATATAACTCCATAAATAAGTTTCAACAATTTACTTATCAACATAAGTCATTTCGAATTTATAAAACAACGTTTATAAATTCCATTTCTATTTATTTTGTAACTACTTCCTTTATAAATTCCTTTATTAACCTATTCGATTTATAACTCACTTATAAAACAAAAGTTCACATTATAAGTTAAACACTTATAAAACGATTATTTTACAAAATCGTTCCTTTGAACTTCATAATTATAAATCTTATAACTTATAAGATTCAATTATTCATCCAAATATATTCTTTAATAATTTCACAAAATTTATAAATCTTACTATTTATAAATTTCATTTATAACTTCACCATTTATAATTTTATAAATTCCATTCATTTACAAAATTCATTTTCACTTCATTCAAACACTTATAAAAACTCGTTTTATAATGTCAATATTTCAATTTATAAATATCCATTTATAAATCTCTTAATATAAGTCAATTTATATTATTCTTTAAAACATATTTAATCTCCTTTATAATTTCACCATTTTGATTTATAAAATAATTAAATTTTATAAATCCTATATTTAAACTTTTCACAATAAATTCTAAAATCCCGATTAAACTATTTTATAAAATCATTAGCATCATATTCTCAAAAATCAGTTTTTTTTTACTATATTTCTCAAAAATCATAATTTTTATAACTTTAAAAATTATAACGTTTATTTATTTAAAATGGATCAATTCCAAAATTATTTTATAAAACGTATACTTTTCAAAAATCACTTTAAAATCATTTTTAAAATCCCAAAATTTGGTCCAATGATGCTACATACCAAATAGTCAATCACGACATCATATATCGATATGATAATCCATCAAATATCAAAATATCTGAAATCAAATAAATACTGTTGAGGAATCCAGTTGGATCCCTCCAACCTGTTTTCCTGCATCCACAAACATTAGCACAATACCAATTTCGCTCCAGTACGAAATTATCGCGGTATATGGGATTTAAATATTATCCGCTTAATAGACGGCGCAATAGGGTCTCATCCGCTAAACAAATAAATGCGGGAAATCAATAACTCCAATATATACATATGCCAATATATATATATTGCTACTATATATAATACCAATTTCACTGTTTATGAAATATTCGCGGTATATGTTTTTAATAAATAACATCCGCTTACTAACGGCGTATAATGTCTATTTTAACAATCAATAGATATTAATCATCATTCAAACATGCATTCAAATATTTTAAATCTAACTATTTAAAATAAAATCGAAACTGATTCGATTGAGTGAGAAGTTCTCACCTTGATTTCAATTTCTTTTTAGCGATTTATTTCGAATAAAATTAAACGGACGTTTAATTTTACACGAAATTTTCACTAACTCCAAACGACTTCAATCCAATTTCATCGCGTAGTGCTCGTCCATACGATTCCAACGCAACTGGTTTCGCGCGTTTTCGACCTCGTATGAAAACGTTACAAATATTTGAAGTCACACGAGTTTTTATATAAAAATTACAACATATATAACTCCAAACCCTTCAGATCCGTGCGTCCCCCCCCCCCCCCTCTTCTCCTTCCTCTTTCATGCGCTTGGCTACAGGTAATAGCCGAACTTTTAAACCCAACATCACCAAATTAGGTTTTAACTTTACTCCGCCCACAAGCATCGATACTCCATCATACCACCGCCATCTCGAAGCTCTAAACCCCCTCTATGCTCGGCTGTGAGCATGTGAAGCTCGGCCCTACCCTCTTCACGAAAAACCGTGCGCAACAATCAACCCTTAAGCCCAAATTTCCATCGATCTATAGCTCCATTTCCAATCACAACCGTTGGATCACAAGATCTTACTCCCCTCTACAATATTGTAGTTGACAACTTTCTCTAATTGTTGACGGATTGAATGAAAATTGAGGAAGAATGATGTGAATTTCTGGCCATTCATGCCTAATGGAGGCGACGGCTACGTATAGATTAGGGTTAGGTTTTTTTTATTAAATTTGTGAATTATGGTCTATTTATAGAAATTAAACGACACTATTCATCCGGGTTTTCAAAACTCCGATTTACGCGCCGTAACCAGCGTTTCTAGGGTTTACCCCACGTTCGGGACACAATGGAACAGGTTTCGAAAGCTAATTCGGACATCTGTGCGAGTTATGGCTATAAACGTTCAATTTAAATTAAACCGATTTAAATCGATTTCTAGGCGTTTTAATTCGTACCGGACAAACGGTAAATCCAATTGACACGAAATTTGAAACCTTACAATAATATCACATTACGGATCCGATGAAACTGGTTTCGTCGAAATCTGAGACTTTTTGAAAAATGGCTATTTTAACTCGCCAAATTAAAATTAAAAATAATTCGATGCGTTTCGAGCTGCTACGATCAAACGATAACTCCGATTGACACGAAAATTGAAATCCGATAATAACTAACTATTACGGATCCAATGGAACTAGTTTCGTTCAATTCTGAGACTGTTCAAAAATTGACTATTTCCACTAGTCGATTTAAATATTAAAATATTCAATTTTCACAAATTAACTTTAAATTCGATTTTAAAAGTTCTAAAATATCGTTCTAACTTCAATATGATAAAATAAAATTTTACAAATCATTTTCAATCATATTTAACCCCAATTTCAATTATTTCCATAATTTAACATATTAAATTATCGATTTAATTATTCAACTAAATCCAATAATTCAAATAAAAATTTATTTGACTTATAAATTCACTTTTTAATATTTAAAATTAATTAAATATCCAAATTTTAATTATTAAAAATTCTGGGTCGTTACAGGGTGCCTCTGTCATGAAAAGGAAACCAATTTGAAATTTTTAACACATGGGATCTTGAGCCAGATTTTCTAACCATTTTACATGCTGCTTGGACTAGACTTTACTTTGGGAATCCTATGTATGTATTGTAGAAAAAACTCAAACAAACAAAGGAAATGTTGAAAAAGTGGTCAAGAGAAATATATGGTGCCGACTCTAAACAAACTGATAAGTTAAAGGCTCAACTCACTGAAATTCAAAGGAGCATGCTAAAAAATGTTGATGATGATTTTCTGGCAAGTCTGAAAATAGAGGTAAGCAAACAATACTACGAAGCTATGGCTAGAGAAATGAGACGATTAAACAAAAAGACAGGCTTAGATGGAAAAATGAAGGAGATCGAAGTTCTGCATATTTTCATGCAGCCCTTAAAGCCAAGAAAACACATGGAAACATTCATAAAATTTATGATGAAAATGGTATTTTCCATTAGGACTCTAGTAGTATCACTGAGGCCTTCGTTAATTGCTTCTCTAATCTCCTTGGCAATGCTGAAAACAATCAACCTGATATAGATGCAATAAACCCACTACTCCTTCCTAGACTTGGTGAAGATGATGTCTTGTTTCTTAGCAGTCTAGTTACTGACATGGAGATTAAGCAAGCTATGTTTTCACTTAATAAAGACTCATGCGGTGGGCCTGATGGTTTTAAAAATTTCTTATACACAACTTGTTGGGAGATAGTCAAACATGAAGTCATAAAAGCAATTAAAATTTTCTTCAAGAAATGTGAAATGCTTAACACATTCAACACTACCTCCATTGCCCGAATCCCTAAAACTAGGAATGCGGACAATTTACAAGACTTAAGACCTATCTCCTGCTGCAACTCAATCTACAAATGCATATCTTACAACATCCCGCCTTTTTATATGCTTTAAATCGACGATAAACCACACATGTCAAACTCAAACCATACAGAAGGGCGAATTGTTATTGGGGTAACTAAGAAAAAGGAAGAAAGAAAGAAAAAAAATAGATTCTTGCAGTGGACGCTACAACAAATATACCATGTTACAACGTCATTTTTACAACGGGCATACTCTGCCCGTTGTAATAGACGGCTATTACAACGGTCGTTTTAGGATCATTGTAATAGATGCTCCGTCCAACGCCCTTCTTACAACTTGCATTATTTGCCCATTGTAATAGAGAGATATTACAACGGTCAACTTCTGCCCGTTGTAATGGAAGTATATTTGACAACATTCAGCAATTACCCATTGTAATAGATTGACTACGAAACTTCTCTTCCCAGTTATCATGTGGTTTATCACTACGAAATTAGATCTCGAGCCACCCCTACTTTCTCGATCCCAAATAAAATTTCTCGATCCACATGATTTCAAAAAAACCCTTCAGATCTTTGAATTTCGGTTCCCCAATCCAGATCGCAACTTCCAAATTTCTACCCTCGAGCATCACATCCAGCCTTCTCAAATTTCTGTCACCAAGTCCACTCAAATCTCCATCTCTATCTCGTTTCATAGACCCAACTCAAAAATCGCTGAGATCTGAGGGAGTTGTACATGCGAGATCAGAGTGAGGGAATTGTATGCGCGAGCTTCTCATTGGATTCAACATGGTGGTGATCGTACCTTAACCTATGACATAAAATCGCAACTCCTCGGTTCCAAAAGGTATTTTCTGTTGTTTTATTTACTTATTTTTTTTATGCATTTAGGAATATGTCGTACTAGAGTTCGATAAAAGTTGCTTTCATTTTGAGTAAATCTGTGGTGACATTATTATTCAATAGTTTTCGGATTTGATTCATTGGAGATACTAAAGATAAAACCACGTACTGTTTTGTTTTTTGTAGTTATTGTTACTCAATAACGTGCAAATTATAGATTGTTGAATATTTTACGCATCTTTGTGAGGTTTCAATTGCAATTGTCTACTGGTTAAGATGTTGATAATTAAAGGGATTTCCATTTCCGTGGAAGCAGCTAATTGCTACTTATATGACTTAAATGAACATTCATAACAAAATCTAATTTCACTACAATTAGATAAATTAAGCAACCCACTTAGAAATAAAAATAATGTTCTCAATTCACCATAGTATATATACATTCTAGTTCTGAGCCAAAAATGCAAACCAATTCAACCCTTCGTGTGCTTAAATGATCAATTCTAAAATTCCTAAGGTGTCTTCATATTGCTAATGTTTATGTGTTTATGTTCACACTGAAATTAAACTCTTTTGGAGTATTTTTGGTTCATGCATTTGACAGTCAATCAATCAAGTAGATATCAACAGTTTTATAGCAATTGGTTATTTGTCTACTGACAGTCATTTTACAGCAACCCACTTTCCATGGTTGTATTATTTTTGTTCACGGTAGTGCTTAGGTAATTATATTATGACCATATTCATCTATCTAACTCATTGCTTTTACGTTGGATTTCAAATTCAATGTGTGATGTACATCTAATTAGGTGTCAATATTTAGTTAATTCATCTATAATCTGTACTACTTACTCCTCCATTGTATCACTGTCGACCTCAATAATTATGCTTGAGGAAGTTGCTATTTTTCTCTTATATGATGCTAATTGACTAAGTAAATTATGTTCATATTTATTTCATATTTGATTTTTCAATGTGAATCTTTATGTTCTATTATCCAATTTTTTTAAAATTATCCACATGCAATATGTTTTTCTAGATAGACTCATTACTATAAATTTATAGGAAAAAACTGAAAATGAACAAGTGTTGCATCTTTCCTCTTGTCTGCATGATAACTTTGCCTCTCCTTTTCATATCAAATAAAATAAAATTCATCTCTTCTTGGCAATTAAGGATAACTTGACTACTTGTCTTTTTAATGAATTAACATGATTTATTTTGTTTGTTACTTGGAAGATCTAAAATGTTAGCACTAAAAACAAAAAACAAAACAAAAAAGATGAAGAATAAGAGTTTATAATTAATGCAAGTATTTTGGTATCTGGTCTGTGCTTCATGCCTTCAAATATGGGCACACACAAGAAGCATATTGGGTGAAACAATGTAACTAAAAATAGCTGTAAGTATACAATGAACTGCATTTGATATAACAACTAAAAAAAAGTGTTGACATACACCGCCTAATGCTTAAGCTGATTAATTTATGATATGACATCTGATATTGAGTGAAATAAACGTTATGCGTTTATATCTATTTTATCTTAGCTAGAGTCTACATCTGGTTTGTGGGTTTTGGAAAAATTGAACTACTTAAAGTTTTCCCCTACTATTGACTTGTACTGCTACCCCAACATATTTGCTTTCATTATATTCGAAATTTAGTGTTGCTTTGGTCACGCAACTTGCTTATTTCGAGGTTGAACTTGATTTGTACATAACTTTTGATTCTTGTATCTGATTTCGATGATCTTGCACATTCGGAAAAACCTAAAACATAAGTTATAACTTTCATTTGAAATGTTTTGTGAAATTTTGAAGTTTTCATGGTCAAAAACGTAGTTTTAGGCTACTGTCCTGCACTTATAATACTATTTTATCATCCAATCAACTCATTAAAGATAGATATCAAAAGTAGCTTCAAAAAAATAAAAACACACACATTTAATGGAGTTCGCTATTGTTAAAGCAGCATATAATGTGCTTGTACAAATAGTTTCAAAATACAACAATCAGAAATCTCTGAAATTTATATACTGGATGCATATAGGTAATGATATAGTGCAATTAACAGATGATTTCAATTTAATTTTTTTGAATTAAAAAAACAGTTAGGTTATGTATTTATATTCAAGATGGGATTGAATTTAGAATCCTAAGTGAAAAAGGACTTTCTTAAGCATATATGTTTCTCGTTCATCTAAAAATCCTTAGCAAAATACTTAAAGATGAATCAGTAGTAAATGCATAAAATAATTATAATTCCGAGGAAGATTTTTTTGTAATATTTAGAAAACCATAGAATAATAGTGCATTTTTTATAAAAGTTTCTAGCAGAATATTTTGAATTAGCCATATATTTTTACTACTTGGGTCTGTAACATATCAACCCACTTAATCTGATGGGTATTAATAACATTTAAACTATAAAATATTAACATATACAACATATGATAATTTCTTTGTGTTTGCATCGTTGAGATCTACCATTCCATATCCATACTCTAGCGTGCGATGTCGATTTGAACAAGTTGACAGTTTTGGGCGCAATGGCCAATAGCATAGGGTTTTGGATTTGGAAAGTTTTCGGCATTGATTAGCAAATAAGAGGCTGGCATTGTGTTCATGGTGTGGAGGTGCATCGACGGCCACGTTTCGGTAAAGTGCAGTTGCTCCAGGTAGAATGCGACCTTTGGGTTCATGTAGGAATTCATGAAAAACTGTGAAGGTATTTGACTTTTTTTTGCTAAATCGGAAATACTTGCTTGTTGATGGTGTATCGTCTAGATTATCATCCAACACAGGATATATCCCATACTATTTTGATTTTTTAATATAAATGTGGTAAAGTATGTACACCACTTGTAAACCAAGTAGTTCAAAATTTCAGTACTGAAAATTTAATGTCAGTTATTTATTCTTGTTCATTTAATGGTCTAAAACATAGTTAACTAAGAGATGATTTGCATCCGTTTAGTGTGGTGTAAAAAAATTTGAGATTCACATGGTAAATCAGTATGGTGACACATCATGAAATCATTGCAGTTACCAAGAAAATCAATATTCTTATCATTTTAATATTTTCTTTGATTCTTATATATTATCTTGCCATTTGATGATATATATTTCTATAAAGACTATAAGTGAATATGTTAAATAAATTCATCTTTTCCCTGTGTAGAAGTTTTGTTTTCACAAGATAAGCCTACATTTAAGAAATAAATTATTTCTTCCAAAGTTTGGATGGATCTCCTCCCATTTGAAGTTATGCTATTTTTATAAATTTTGTTGCTTGTAAATATATTTTCATCCAACATCCTCACTTTTTTCCCTCTCCCATTCTTCCATGTACCTACATATGTAGTTGTCTAATCAGCATTTCACATATTCTTTCATATTAGCATTGTTTTTGATTCTCGTATATTATATGCCATTTGACAAGACATAGTCGTTAAAGATTCCATCAAGTAAATAGTTATGTTAAATAAATTCCTCTTTTCCATATGTAGTAGTGACTTTCGTTTTTCAGTCGATAAGCCTGTGACTCAAAAATATAATCTTTCTTCCAAAGCTTGCATTTCAGAAATAAAATCTTCCAAAGTTTGTTACGAGGGTTCTTCCTTTTTATGCTATATTTTTCTTTTTCATATATAAATATGTTTTTGAGTCAACATACTCTTTTCTCTCTATCTATATATATATATATACATGTTTGTATATAAATAGATACTTTTTTTGCCAAAAATTCTCATATCTTTGTCTCAATCTAGCTAGTGGTTCAATAGTAAAAGCACTTTTTATTTATCCAAAGTATCTTTTGATTTAGGATAATAAATGAAGGGAATAAAATATATGTCAGCATGCTCCTATGTTTAACTAAAATATGTTTTCTGATTAGGTGCGGAAATAATATTGAAAGTTGTTTGTTTTTCCATTTCAAAATTAACATTTTGAATTTTTTTGTTTTTAAATAACAAGAATGTAGTTTTTCGGACCTTGAGTTTTTGTAAATGTGATATTCTTATCATATAAATCATGCTCACCAAATTATAGATTATTCTAAAACATTTAACTCTTTAAATACATAAGTTAACATGAGCCATCGAAAAAAATTAAACCAACACCACACCCCCCACCCTCAACAAGCAAGTATTTTCGATTTAGAAAAAAAAGGTCAAATACCTTTACAGCTTCAGATGATCAAAAGGAAAAACCTGCAAAACAATCCATAGGGTCCAAGCAGTGTTTGAGGTGATCAAAAGGAAGATTCCTTTAACCCATGTAGATTTTGAGGATTCAGTGGAAATATGTGGTGATGTTTTATGTCGAAAAAGCTGATGATAGATTAAAGGATTCAGATGAGGTCTTATATAGAAAGCAATAGTCATTATTCCTAATGCATCACGCTACTCCAACCTTTGGTCGAGTGCTGCAGGCAGTTACTTTGATGGTTGTAGTGGGTGCTCACGGTAGCAGGTAGAGGAGAATTAAATGTTACTGTTTGCTGATGTGTGGTGAGTGAAGTAGAGGTGATTGGGACAGAGAAGAGATTGACGTAGGTCACTATGTGAGTTAATCAGAGATTGAAGGCAGTAATGTAAATGGTAGTTTGTGGAGCAACTGGAGGAAGTATGGGGGTGGTAGCTGTGGTGATTTTCTTGAGCTTGTTTGATTGAAGGTTACAGGCAGAAGTGCTTGTTGTGAAGTTGTACAGAGCAAGTGACAGTGTTGATATGTGGAGGACGAAGGCAGTGACTGGCTGTTGTTTTCAAGCAGTTGGATGAAGTGTTATGTGCCGTGTGACATTGAAGGGGGTCTGGAGGTTATGGTGAAGTGATAAGGGTGGTTTGATGTCAAGGAGCTGCTGTCAGTTTTGCTAATGAAGACAAGTATGGATGGTCATTGATGGGTGAAGTTGATGTATATGAAGAGAGTGTGGCAGTTGAAATGTATATGAAGTTGAAATGTATTAGTAGAGGGGTGGAGCAGCAGTTTGTGAGATGTAGGGAAATGGAATGAATGTTATGTATGGCATAGGGGTTTGCTGTGTTGCTGATGTGGAGTAGTATGGAGTTTGGAGTTGTATGGTTTTGTAGTTTGTATGGTATAACAGAGTGATGTATGGTTGTGGAGTTGTGTAGTTGTGATGTAAGAGCAGTAGTCGACAGTGGCAGAAAGATGAAGAGATGACTGGAGCAGTAAGGTGGATGGAATGGTATTGCCAGAGGAGGTATTGCAAGTGATACTTGAAGCAGTAAGCAGTAAGGTTGTATTGTTATGGTTTGATGGGGGGATGGTATGAAGACAATGGGACTGCACTGTGATGGTATGGGAGTTTTGATGAAGTTGTTGAAAGAAGTGTTGAAGTAAGCAAACAGTTGAAATGTGCACAGAGTTTATGTATGCACAAAGGAGGATATATGGTACGTGCAGGATGTATAGGATTGCACAGTGAAGTGTGTGCATAGTGAGTATGAAAATGTTTGTATGACTGGTGGGGGTGTGGTGGACTGGTGGGGGTGTGGTGAACTGGTGGATGAAGGTGTGTTAAAGGAATGCAGTGGCAATTAATATGTGTTGTATGAAGCAATGGCGGTCTGCGTTTTGTATTTGTATTATTGCTGGACTAATTTAGTATCAGTGAAGTGAAGTGAAGTGAATCAAAGTGCTGAACTGATGATGTGTGAAGTTTTGAACCGGTGAAGTTTTGAAGTTGTAGTGTATGCTTGAATGGTGGGTGGATGTGCA
This sequence comes from Allium cepa, assembly GCA_030765085.1. Classification (NCBI taxonomy): domain Eukaryota; kingdom Viridiplantae; phylum Streptophyta; class Magnoliopsida; order Asparagales; family Amaryllidaceae; genus Allium; species Allium cepa. The sequence goes on along the minus strand of CM060934.1, from coordinate 280,800,374 downwards.
CTGATGTGCTTGATGGATATGTGTATGCTGGTGCGAGTGGTTTGAGCAAGAAGTCTGATAAACAAATATTTTATTAGGGACGTAAAAGAATTGCTTGGATGGTATTTTTGATTTTTGAAACAAGTAAATTAGTTCGATTAGTGAAATTTGAAGCAAGTGCACCGTAGAGGTCATTCTGACCAATATAGTTGAAGTAGGTGTTTTTTGAATTGAGAGTCGGTTTTACTAGCTATGAGTATTTTGTTGCATTTTTTCTGGTTTGTATTTGTAGAGCTATCAGTAAGGCTTATTGATGTTATTTAGTTTGTTCAGTTCATATTTATATACCCTATAGTTCAAAACGTTAAAACCACTAGAGTATGTCAAATATGATGAATACTGTAATATAAACCTTGTTCCATACTTACCTTTTGAATCTCAGTATTTTTATATAACCTTGTTCCATGGTTTTTTGCAGCCACACCGTGAGAGTAACAATACGCAGGTTCAAGATCAGCTTACCGTGGATGGTTTGGTGAAAAAAAGTGCAAGCTATTGGGTTGGCAGAAGAACGTAGTTGTAGAGGGGACGATAGCAAGCACCGATCCTGATGCTTCAGTACATTTTGTAAAGCTTAGAGCAAATGCTTGGAAAGTATGGCTTAATGTAGCGGTGGAACCAGAAGCCTTTTTATTTAGGCCAAATTCAGAGATGCAGACTATCAAAGAGGCCATTGGATCAACCGTCGCGTGGCATAAAGACTTCATCTCTGTGCTATAGTATGATTGTACTCAGAACATGATATTTGTAGCGGACTGTTATGTGTTAATGCTTTATGTATTTGGCATGTAAACTTATCTAACTTTTTGGAGTGTTAGAATTCTATGACTCTAGATTTTAGTCTTTTCGTATGTGATTTTAATTATTTTACAACAATATTTAGTATTAGTATGGATGTATTGCATGGATTCTGCTGTATTTTTTTTAAATTTGCATTTATTTTGCAACGGGCAATGTGCGTTGTTATATGAGCTTATTACAACAGTCACTGCACGTTGTTATGTACGATTTTTACAACGGTCAAAAAACGTTGTGAAATAGGTATTTTACAACGGTCAATACATGTTGTGAAATAGCCTGTGCAATTAGTATGGTTAGTCTATTGCAACGGGGTATGGCCGTTGTATCACAGTATATTGCAACGGGCAAAACAAGTGGTTAAATATTCTTTTTACAACGGTCAATGCATGTTATGAAAAAGACTATGCAACTAGTATGGTTAGTCTATTGTAATGGGTTATGGCCGTTGTATTATAGTCTATTACAATAGTCATAACCCGTTGTAAAAAGGTATACTGCAACGGTATTTACAACGTGCTTTGCCCGTTGTAAAATGTGGTGGATCTATTACAATGAGGCCTATTACAACAGGCACATGCCCGTTGCAAAAACCATATTACAACGGGCATTGCCCGTTGTAAAAGGCCTGTTTTGTTGTAGTGGGAACGACAAAATATAATAATCAAATAACAGTTCACGAAGCTGTTTGCAAAACATTTGAGTATACTAATACAATATAGAATCAGAGTTACACATACCAAAGAATAATAAATAACAATGCAGCGAACAATGTGATGCAGTGGAATACTATAGTAAATAATAGCAATACAATCTTCGTCTTCTTCCTCTAGAAGTAAGGTTTTCAAACCCTGAAATGCTCAGATTGACCCGAGCGAATTGAAAAGACAAAACATTCGAGTCAGAACTAAAAGATCTTGTGTGAGTTAAATCAATGGTAAATAATACGAGTGGAACGGTGTCAGAGATGTTTACGGCATTTGACATCTCCTATCCAGTATCAAATGTGAGTGCAATAACTTAAAAGATGCTCGGGGTTCACATCTCCTATCCAGTATAACACCTGCATACCTCTTGATCGGGAGGAGAAGATGCTCCATAGATATGACACAAATCAAACTCGTACAGTGCTCGCTACGGTAGGTGACACGGCACAACTAGGCAATGCTAGGGTAGATATACCAATTACACTTCCAGACCGGTGGTAACGCGTTGCAGCTACTACCGCCCACCTCGAGTCACACCCCCAAAATCAAAAGGGCCCAAATCAATCATAAAGTATTAGAATGGTGCCGAAGGAGCGTGTCCGACAAAAGGTGCTACCTTCTTAGCCCGTCAATCGCTCCTGTTTTAGCCACTTTATGCCAACTCATAGGAGTCGGGTCCACGTATATACCTTAAAGGAAACGCCGCCACGATCCAACTTCATTCTGGAATCTCCACAACGTACACAGTTGTTAAAGTGTTTTTCGGAGTTGGCAGAGAGTATGACAACTTCCGATCCCGGTCTCTTTAAAAATCAAATGTTATTATAACACCACGGTCATTTCTAAAATAGTTTATGCTTTAAAACCAAATATCATTGCCTTTCAAAAACCAAATCAATACGATATCATTTTATTTCAAACAACCTTTCTAAAACCATAACACTTCCATAATTATAATATTTCGAAACCAAACGCTTGAAATATAACCTTTCAAACAATACTTTGAATTCCATAGCTTCTAAACCATAACCTCCACCACTTAAACGGTTTGGATATTCTAACAGTATATAAAATAAAATAGTTTGAAATTGAAATTACTTTATAAAGTTAAATAATTTCCTCGACTTCGTAAATTTATTCACTTTAAATTAAATCTCAATTCATAACTTTCAACTCACTTTCAGTTTTCGATAAACCATTTCAAAAGATTTCAAAGCTTTCAATATCCAACACTTCAAAACTAAATTTGTTAACACTATATATATATATATATATATATATATATATATATATATATATATCAAATTCAGTTTACTATTATTTAGTATGGAAATATTTACTTAATAATTCTAATATCACTCAAATAAACTCCAATTTCAAATAACTGAATATTTCCCTCACTTTATTCAAACTTGATATATTTATTTATATAACCTTAAACAAAAATCAAGTTAAAATCATGTCCTTTAAAACCTCAAATTCAATGAGTCCTAAATGGATTTTTATTAAATAAAATTCTCAACTAATTACAATTTCAAATCAATTTCCAATTTATCTTTCAACCTTAATTCATTGAAATCATTATAAATTCTATATTAAGATGTAAATTAAATAAATACTTAACCATATTATATCTTAAATAAAATCAGACTTTATTATTTAACTTATTTTATATTTAAAACAAATTTATACATAGCTAAAAATCAATAATAAAATAACATTTATATAACATCTAAAATCAATATTTATGTAATCCATATATTTCTTTACAAAACCGTAGAAATCATGTTAAATATTTTTATATATAGACCACGGTGTCTGTATATAATTTTCTATCCTATGGTCAAGTGATACAGATATTTATCATTTCAATCTGTAATTTAAAATATAAATACGGTTATATATCATTTCAAACCGCAATCCCAAATGAAACAAAATCTATAACAAATTGCAGTTTATAACAATACAAATACAGCATCCATTCATCCAATATCAATCGTCAAACATTTATCACAATCATCATCTATTTCAATCAATAACATCAATATAGAACGAATAATAAATAACAGATATGTACTGGCAGTTTATATTCAATAATAAATTAAATAACAATTTAACTGGCAGTTTATATGCATTAATCGATTAAATAACAATTTAATTCAAATAAATTCAATTTAACCGAGACGATGATTAAAAATATGCCAAACAGTCATAAATAAATTTCAAATCACATCATAAATCAATTTAACAAACATAAAAAAATTTAGAAGTCATGAATGGGTTAAAACACTCATCTTTCGAATTTAAATTGAATTTAAATCTAATTTAAACCCAAAATTAAAAGAGCCTCAGAATTCGTCCAAACCAATGTCAAAACGTTCGAAATTTTAATACGATCCCAATGCAAGAAACCGCGCATGAAACAGACCTCGTATATAAAAGTTACACGCATTAGAACATTTGAAACAAAATTAAAAATAAAATAAAATAAAACACTCACCCACGAGAACGGCCATGTCACCCAGCTACCTTGTTCGCGCGTAGAAACACTCGAACCCAAAAACACTAGAAGCCACCGCCTTTCAGACTACCACCGTTCGTCGCACACCCACCATTTCCACTATTTGACCTCGCCAACGTCACGACAACATCGAGCCACACCTCCCCAGGCCGAGCGGCCCACTCCTGCGCCCCCTTCCAAAGCCGCAGCCACTGCCAAAAACCCCCCAACCACGGCAAACTACGGCCAGATCTCGACAAAGCAACCGCATAGATCGGCTCCCCACATCATGCTCTCCACCGCTGCATCACCTAATCGACTCCAAATTGAAGATCCACCGTCAAACGACAATCCCAAGCGTCGACGGCTGAAAATAAAACAATAATTTCTGGCCACGAAGAAGCTTAAATTGAAAAACTAACTGCGAAATTGACTTGCGCTCGTCGAGTGCTTTGAATTGATATATAATTTGATATTATTTGAGGAGTTTGAATTTTTGAAGTGGGATTTTGATTTGAAATTGAATTGGAAATTAGGTTTTTGTCTACCATTGAAATGAGGAAGAGGAGCAATTGAAAGTGTACATAGTGAACATAAGAAAAGGCTAGGGTTTATAACGAGGTATATATAGGCGAGCTGAAATTAGAATGGACCGGATTGATTTGGATTGAAAGTTGAACGACTAATGGTCCGAAAGGCCCGTTCTGACTTCGGAACGAAAATAAGCCAACCCATATATCGAAATAGATGTTTTTGAGTATTTTAAAATCAAAGGAACAGGTTTCAAGCCCAAATTCCATCATATGAAGAAGTCATGCTAAAATCAAGTTATTTCAAATTGATTTCAATTAATTTGATTTCAAGGCGTTTCGAGTCTGTACGATCAAACGACATGTCCGATCGCTACGAAACTTGAAATTCTACTATAATTCACCATTATGGATTCGATGAGACTAATTTCGTTGAAATCCGAGTCAGTGGCCAAAATGGCTATTTTACATTAATTAAATAAATTAATAATTAACTAACTAAATCAAAATTTCAATTTCAATGCTATAATTGACAAATTTTATCGTTTTTAAATTTCTTGATCATTTACACTAATTTAAACAAATTTAGATGTCAATTTAAAATTGATTAATTCCTCAATTTCAGTGTTAAATTTCAATTTCATTAAATTCAGAAATTTATACATTTAAAATTCCAAAATCCATTTATTAACATTTAAACTTTGTTATTCAAGTCTTTTATTACAATAAGGATATAATTAACATTGGTTTATAACATGGTACACTAATATTTTCCAATTTCATCTTAATCCCTATTTACGTAATATTTAAATATTTAATTTCATTTATTTGCAATTAACCCAATTATTAAATTTAAATTAATAAATCTTGATTCCCATTCTTTTTGTTCAATCAATCATTATCCTATTCATACTTTATTATCAACCAACAATTGTTAAAATTAATTATCTAATGTTGATTCTATCGAATTATAATTTATTACGTATTATTTCACAAATTAATATACTTTGAGCTTATCTCCCGATTTATTGATTACAATCAATTATAACCTTACAATTGGTTTCAATTAGTTGGGATTGCACTAAATTAATTATTTATTCACTTGCATTAACATTATTACCTTTATTTTTGTGATTTCATTATTAAATTACAATTTTTTTATTTTCTTTCCGAATAAAATTACCAAAACTTAATAAATTAACAAAATTTAATTATCGAAAATTACGGGTCGTTATACTCTCCCCCACTCAAAACTTTTCATCTTCGAAAAAGAAAAAGAAAGGATAAGAAGGAATTAAGTAGTCAATAAATCTTATTAAAAATATTAATTTTATAAAAAATAAATTTATAAAATTTAATTATTTAAATAAAATATATCTATTTATAACTAATAAGTCGTTTTATACTCAAATTAATAAAGTTCAGAAAATATTTTTCAAAATTTTTCTAAGTCCAAAATTTATCGAAAATTTCGGTAGAGTCTTCTTTGTACGGAGAGGCTCGGGAGAAAATATAATCAAATATAACAATATACATCACAATATCACAAAATAATATATCCCAACAACGGGAAAACAATATAATAATGCTATAAAACCGTAATCCGAGAACGTACCTATTCGTCGGGTAAACAACGTTTAATTATGAAACCAAAAGCAATAGCAATTGCTTCCATAACCTGTATTTCACTTATATAATCTAAAAGAGTTAATAATAATTATATAAATGAAATATTTAAAGTTGTTTCAACCAATTCAGTATAAAACAATAATCATTTGCAACCAACTTACACATCATATACAAATCAACCATTCAAGCAAAACAAAATAATTGGTTGGTTCGGGTTAAGACATTTTAAATCACATAGAATGGCAAATAGCTATGAAGTATTCCATATACTCAACAGTCTTAGGTAGAACTCAATAGATTATTCCTACATCTAAGCAATTTTAAAGTATCCCTGCCCAAACAACCATAAACCAAACAACCAACAATTTCAAACAATAGATCAAGTTCATTCTTATTAATTTCATTTCATACATTGTTGTTTGCTTTCCTTTTCATATAATGATTTATCTTTTAAATTTTTACATTTATTTCTTGCAAATTTCCATATTTCCATTCATTCATTCAATGTTCATTACCTTTATTTGCACTTATACTTATGTAAATTCATTTTTATTTATTCATATCATGTTTTCTTTTTATTGCATTACATTTATTCATTTCTCAATTTCATTTATTTACTTTAATAATAAATGGTTTCAACATTAGCTTAAGTTCGAAATCTTTACTTACATTACTCATTTCCTATTTCATTTAATTACTATATTAAAATTTTGACTCAAGTATATAACTATTTTCATGTCAAATTTCTTATTTATAAAGCAAATTTTTATTGAACACTTTCATTATCTAAGTGTTACTTGTATAATATTCTATTACATTTTCTTATAAGCATTTCAAACTTTTTACATCTTTTGGTAAGTTATATATATGCCTTTAAGAATGTAATTGAAAGTTATACAAGTTTTTCTCATTTCTTTTAATTAATTTAATGTACAATAATCATATCCTTTGCTTTTTTATAGATTACAAATTTCAACTTTCTTTTTATTTCATTTATAACCTAGAATTTAATCTCTTATTTTAATTAAAGGTTTCAATTATTAATTAGTTACATTCCATTTCACTACAACAATTGAAACTATTAATTAACAGAACTTAAGAACTAAATACCGAGTTCAATTTCAAATCATTTTAAAATAATAGAAAGATGTATGCACTTACAATTTATATATCCAATTATAAAAACCATTTGAAATTTACATTTGTTTATCAAACTAAATCTGCAGTAAAACTACTACAGTGGTCTTCCCACTTAGAAACTCGAAAATGAATGTCGATGATGTGTGCACTTATCACCGAAATTATTTTCCAGCGACAGAGAGGGGAGTACATAATTTATTTCTTTCCAAAATTTCTTTAAACAATTCTTTCGAGCCATATTGAAATATTTATATCAGAAAATACTTCTAAATAACATTATTATTATATTCCAAAATCATTCAAAAGAAACTTTTCCAAAAGTCCCGGAACTTAAGTTCTAAGTTTTCGATCTTTCATTTATTTTATTTCAATCTTATTTTCAACTAATATCTAAAAATTTCACTACCTAACAACCAATATATTACAACCAAATATAAACTTTATAAAAATTTATTTTATATATAGAAAATATAATAGGCAAAATTATTTCATTCACCTATATTCAAAACAAATATTGTGTCAGTCTATCCTATTAAGTGTTTATAAATCCTTATTGATATCAGTGTCGTATGCACCAACAACAACTTATAAATACAAAACGGAACAAATTAACACAATATCAAAACCCTTTTGATAACACTAACAAATACGCTCTCTCATATATAAATACACTCAGCGACTCATCATCATAGAGTATTACTACCCTATTAATAACGAGTCAGACCCCACAAAGAAAATGTTTATCGCTAAACCAAAGCTCTGATACCACGTGTAACATCCCGCCTTTTTGTATGCTTTAAATCGACGATAAACCACACATGTCGGACTCAAATCATACAGAAGGGAGAAATGTTATTGGGGTAAATAAGAAAAAGGAAGAAAGAAAGAAAACAAAACAGAATCTTACAGCGGCACGACAAATATAATAATCAAATAATAGTTCATGAAGCTGTTAGCAAAACATTTGATTATACTAATACAATATAGAATCAGAGTTGCACATACCAAAGAATAATAAATAACAATGCAGCGGAACAATGTGATGCAGTGGAACACTATAGTAAATACTATTAATACAATCTTCATCTTCGTCCTCCAGAAGTAAGGTCTTCAAACCCTGAAATGCTCAGACTGACCCGAGCGAATTGAAAAGACAAAACATTCGAGTCAGAACTAAAAGATCTTATGTGAGTTAAATCAATGGTAAACAATATGAGTGGAACGGCATCAAAGATGTTTACGGGATTTGACATCTCCTATCCAGTGTCAAATATGAGTACAGTAACTTAAGAGATGCTCGGGATTCACATCTCCTAAGGATCCGTTAATCTATTTACTGTGTAGTAATATTTCGCTATTATAATAATGTCTATAGTAAAATAAACTTACCTTTAAATAGTGTTAAGGCTTTATATTTTCCACCTTAACACGTAATAGTGCCGATATTCTATACAACACCTGCGTACCTCCTGATCGGGAGGCTACGAGAAGATGCTCCATAGGTACGACACAAATCAAACTCGTACAAGGCTCAATAGGGTAGGTGACACGGCACAACTAGGCAATCCCAGGGCAGATATACCAATTACGCTTCTGGACTGGTGGTAACGCGTAGCAGCTACTACCGTCCACCTCAAGCCACACCCCCAAAATTAGAAGGGCCCAAATCAATCACAAAGTAATAGAATGGTATCGAAGGAGTGTGTCCGATAAAAGGTGCTACCTTCTTAGCCAGTCAATCGCTCCTGTTTTAGCAACCTTATGCCAACTCACGAGAGTCGGGTCCACGTATATACCTTAAAGGAAACGCCGCCACCGTCCTACTTCATTTTGAAATCTCCACCATGTACACAGTTGTTAAAGTGGTTTTTGGAGCTGACAGAGAGTAATGACAATTTTCGATCCCGGTCTCTTTAACAACCAAACGTTATTATAACACGCGGTCATTTCCAAAATAGTTTATGCTTTAAAATCAAATATCATTGCCTTTCAAAAAAACCAAATCAATACGATATCATTTTATTTCAAATATCCTTTCTAAAACCGTAACACTATCAAAATTATAATATTTCGAAACCAAACGCTTAAAATGTAACCTTTCAAAACATAATACTTTGAATTTCATAGCTTCTAAACCATAACCTCCACCACTTAAACGGTTTGGATATTCAAACAGTATATAAAATAAAATAGTTTGAAATTTATAAAGTAAAATAATTTCCTCGACTTCATAAATTATTCACATTAAATTAAATATCAATTCATATCTTTCAACTCACTTTCAGTTTTCAATAAACCATTTCAAAAGATTTCAAAGCTTTCAATATCCAACACTTCAAATTGAATTTGTTAACTATATATATATATATATATACACACATATATATATCAAATTCAGTTTACTATTATATAGTTTTGAAATATTTACTTAATAATTCCAATATCATTCAAATAAACTTCAATTTCAAATAACTGAATATTTCCCTCACTTATTCAAACTTGATATATTCATTTATATAACCTTCAACAAAAATCAAGTTAAAATCATATTCTTTAAAACCTCAAATTCAATGAGTCCCAAATCGATTTTTATTAAATAAAATTCTCAATTAATTACAATTTCAAATCAATTTTCAATTTATCTTTCAACCTTAATTTACTGAAATCATTATAAATTCTATATTAAGATATAAATTAAAAAATACTTAACCATATTATATCTTAAATAAAATCAAACTTTATTATTTAACTTATTTTATATTTTAAAACAAATTTATACATAGCTAAATATCAATAGTAAAATAATATTTATATAACATCTAAAATCAATATTTATATAACCCATATATTTCTTTACAAAACCGTAGAAATCATACTAAAATATTTTTATATATAGACCACGGTGTCTGTATATAATATTCTATCCTATGGTCAAGTGATACAGATATTTATCATTTCAGTCCGTAATTTAAAATATAAATACGGTTATATATCATTTCAAAACGCAATCCTGAATGAAACAAAATCCATAACAACTTGCAGTTTATAACAATATAAAATATAACATCCATTCATCCAATATCAATCATCAAACATTTATCACAATCATCATCCAATTCAATCAATAACATTAATATAGAACAGATAAAAAATAACAGATATTTAGTGGCAGTTTATATTCAATAATAAATTAAATAACAATTTAACTGGCAATTTATATGCAATAATCGATTAAATTACAATTTAATTCAAATAAATTCAATTTAACCGAGATGATGATTAAAAATATGCCAAACACTCATAAATAAATTTCAAATCACATCATAAATCAATTTAACAAACATAAGAAATTTTAGAAGTCATGAGTGGGTTAAAAGACTCACCTTTCGAATTTAAATTGAATTTAAATCCAATTTAAACCCAAAATTCAAACAATCTTAGAATGTGTCTAAACCAGCGTCAAAATGTCGAAAATTTTAATATGACCCCAATGCAAGAAACCGTGCTTGAAATGGACCTCGTATGTAAAAGTTACACGCATTAGAACATTTGAAACAAAACTAAAAATAAAATAAAATAAAACCCTAAACTACGTGAATGGCCACGTCACCTGGCTACCTTGTTCATGCGCATAAACACTCAAACCCAAAAACCGTAGAAGCCATCGCCTTTCAGACTACCACCGTTCGCCGCACACCCATCATTTCCACGATCTGACCTTGCCAACGTCACGGCAACGTCGAGCCGCACCTCCCCAGGCCGAGCGGCCCACTCCGCCGCCCCCTTCCAAAGCTGCAGCCGCTGCCAAAAACCCCCCAATCGCGGCAAACTCCGGCTACATCTGGACAAAGCAACCGCATAGATCGGCTCCCCACCGCAGCATCATCTGATCTACTCCAAATTGAAGATCCACGGTCAAACGACAATCCCAAGCGTTGACGCCCGAAAATAAAACAATAATTTCTAGCCACGCAGAAGCTCAAATTGAAAAACTAATTGCGGAATTGACATTTCGCTCGTCGAGAGCTTCGAATTGATATATAATTCGATATTATTTGAGGAGTTTGAATTTTTGAAGTGGAATTTTGATTTGAAATTGAATTGGAAATTAAGTTTTTGTCTACCATTGAAATGAGGAAGAGGAGCAATTGGAAGTATACGTACAGAATAATGAACATAAGAAATATGATAGGGTTTATGACAAGGTATATATAGGTGAGCTGAAATTAGAATGGACCGGATTGATTTGGATTGAAAGTTGAACGACTAATGGCCCAGAAGGCCCGTTCTGACTCCGGAACGAAAATAAGTCAACCCGTATATCGAAATAAATGTTTTTGAGTATTTTAAAATCAATGGAACAAGTTTCAAGTCCAAATTCCATCGTATGAAGAAGTTGTGCTAAAATCAAGTTATTTCAAATTGATTTCAATTGATTTCAATTAATTTGATTTCAAGGCGTTTCGAGTCCGTACGATTTCAATTCACCGTTACGGACCGATGGCACTAGTTTCGTCGAAATCCGAGTCAGTGGCCAAAGTGGTTATTTTTACATTAATTAAATAAATTAATAATTAATTAACTAAATCAAATTTTAAATTTCAATGCTATAATTAACAAATTTTATCATTTTTAAATTTCTTGACCATTTACACTAATTAAACAAATTTACATGTCAATTTAAAATTGATTAATTCCTCAATTTCAGTGTTAAATTTAAATTTCATTAAATTCAAAAATTTATACATTTAAAATTCCAAAATCCATTTATTAACTTCTAAACCTTGTTATTCAAGTCTTTTATTACAATAAGGATATAATTAACATTGGTTTATAACATGGTACATTGATATTTTTCAATTTCATCTTAAACCCTATTTACGTAATATTTAAATATTTAATTTCATTTATTTGCAATTAAATTAATAAATCTTGGTTCCCATTATTTTTGTTCAATCAATCATTATCCTATTCATACTTTATTATCAACCAACAATTATTACAATTAGTTGTCTAATATTGATTCTATCGAATTATAATTTATTATGTATTATTTCATAAATTAATATACTTTGAACTTATCTCCCAATTTATTAATTACAATCAATTATAGCCTCACAATTGGTTTCAATTAATTGGGATTGTACTAAATTAATTATTTGTTCACTTGCATTAACATTATTACCTTTATTTAAGTGATTTCATTATTAAATTATAGATTTTTTATTTATTTTTCTTTCGGAATTAAATTACCAAAACTTAATAAATTAACAAAATTTAATTATCGAAAATTACGGGTCGTTACATATCTAAAGTCATATCTATGTGCATGAAGACTGTCTTACCTAATATCATATCACATAATCAGTCTGCTTTCTTGCTAGGCAGGAATATTCTTGATAATGTCCTTATTGCTCATGAGCTTCTTTATGGCTATAAGCAGCCGATAGTTTCCCCTTATGGCATATTAAAAGTAGATATAAGGAAAGCATTTGACACTCTTTATTGGGATGCAATTGCTCGAATACTGGGTTACATGAACTTCCCTCCTCACTTCATCACATGGTTTCATGCTTGTATCTCTATTGGAAACTTTTCTATCAATGTAAATAGATCTGGTGTTGGCTTTTTTGGTAGAAAGAGAGGAATACGGCAAGGAGACCCTATGTCTGCTCACCTATTTATTACTGTAATGGAGTTACTCACTAAAATTCTTGACGATTTAGTTGGACAAAAGCTCTTTCATCTTCACCCCCGCGGTAAAAATCCACAAATAACATCATTTATATTTGTAGATGGCCTGGTCATCTTTTACGAACCTACTGCCCAAACCCTCAGTGGTATACATGAAGGACTCAACCTATTCTACAATATAACTGGTTTAAGGTGAACATAAATGAATCTAACATCATGTTAGTGGGTCTTCAACATGAACAAAAAGAAGTTATACACAACTCCAGTGGTCTGAGGCTGAGAGAAGAGACTGTCTCCTTTCTTGGCGTTCCTCTTGCAACATCATGAATTACAATGAATCAATGCTTGCCTTTATACGAGAAGATTACTGCTAGAATGGCATGCTGGTCTAGTAGGTTGCTCAGTCAAGTAGGGAGACTTACTATTATAAAGTCTATTACATTTTTGATGTCTGTATACTGGGCTAGATCATTTATTCTCTTACTCAAGCTTACTAAAATGATCAAAAGTGCTGTCATGAAATTCTTTTGGAAGGGGTGTACGCTTGGTCAGTATATGGCTCTTATATCCTTCAAACAAATTGAAAAACCAATAAAAAAGGAGGTCTGGGTATTTTAAACCTATCTGTTTGGAACAAAGCAGCGGTAGCTAGATTTATTGATACCTTCTTAATTAAGACAGAGAATATTTGGGTGAACTGGTCCTATAATAACATGATCAATGGAAGGAATTTTTGGAAAATGGATCCCCCTCAAAGTATAAGCTGGACTTGGCGTAACATCTTTAATCTAACAGAGCAGATTCTTTCCCTTATTAAGTATGTTATTGCCTCCCCACAACAAAGTAAGTTTCTGGGAAGATCCATAGAGTTTGCATGGTTGCATTCTAAGTAGGACCGTTCCTCGACATAAGATTTTGCAATATGTGATTAGCGTAAATGCTTGTGTTAACTCCTACATTCAAATTGGTAGCATGGTTCTTCCAAAAATTCCAATCAAAACATTAATTTACTCCGGAACACTTTTCATGCTATGAATTTTGGTAGTCATCGTAATGTTACTGTAACATGGGGTCACTCTAACTCTTCTTACAGTTCAAAGTTGGTCTACAACTACCTAATGGGCTCTCACTCTCAAGCTAAATGTAAATGGCATACTACTGTCTGGAGGAAAAAAAGTCCTGCCAAAGACAATATCATATTATGGAAAATGAAGAATAATGATCTTTTTACTATATTTAAATTAGTTAGCAGAGGAATGAGCTTATGTGTTAGTTGCATCTTCTGTCAGAACCTTCCTGAAACCATAAAGCACTTGTATTTTGATTGCACCATCACCACTTCTCTCTGGAACAAAGTGCAAAAGGAAACTTGTATTAAACAAGAAGGGATGAATAGATTAGATGAATGGGAGATTCTTCGGCGGGTAGCTGCAAAGAATGGTCAATAGTTTAACAAATACATAGTTGTATTTAAGCATTTTGTCAAGCTAATATGGATAGAACACAATACAAGGATTTTCGATGCAGTGAGAAGCAAAAACAATAGTCAGTTGTTGTGCTATATTAATTTTGAGGTTTGTAGAGGCCTACGTGATGTTGTATTCCATTTCACCCAGGGGACCATGAGAGCCAATGTTGAATGTTTTCCAATATGTTTTGTGCTTCCCCTTTTCTTTAATCCTTTTTCCTTTTTGTGCCTTCTTTTTTTTGATCTACCATCCTCCGTCTCTGCTATGTTGTTGCTTTATTTGTTTTTATGTGCTTTTTTCCCATGGTGGATCAATAAAATGGTAGGGGACCATTCAACCCTGTCGGCCATGCCAAAAAAACAAATAGATAATTAACCATCAATAGTTAACCCATCACGTTTACCCATATTAATTAATCCATATATTAATTAACTGGTCTAATTTGATATAATAGTAGAATAGCGATTTGTTCTGCCAAACAAATGCCATCAATAATCTATTCAATTTAATTATAGTTGAGTGGTGTTTTATTCTACTAAATAGATATCCAAAATAATCTATTCCATTTATAATAGCAGAACGATGTTTTATTTAGCCAAATAGATAACATCAATGTAGTATAATTAATTTAACCACGTTATTATTTAAAATAACGTAATAAAATTCAACCACTATTATTTAAGCCTAAATATCTACTTCATTAAAACTATCAATAAGTTATACCAAAATGTTGTACTCGTCAATACGAGTCTAATGGAAAAAACTACGTGTTAATCGGATCTCGTATGGGTGAGCTATCAAATTTAAAGCTAAAACTAATTTAAACAACTAATTAAATAAATGATAAATTAACTTAAACTACTAAGGCCCAAGCCAATACTCAACCCGACCCAAGAACAAGCTCCTTCTCCCAAATAAGTTCCTTCAAATATAATTTAAATGTTCCATCCTCCCAAAATCAAATTATCTTCAAATGACACTCCAGTATACCAACGTGCACGCGTACACATGACACAGCTTCCGCCGCCACCTATCGACAATTCAGTCTCATCTGTAAATGCCACTAGCCTTGCTCGTCATACAATTACCATTACCTCCAAGCCTAGAAACTCTATCGAAATCTGACTGGAAGAACCCAAATGAAAGCCACCTGCAACCTGAAACGAGCATGATTGAACCACCTTGCTGACGCCTCGCTCAACAATAGCCTATGCCGCCGCCGCCAGAAGCTCCGCCGTCCCCAGACGCAACTCGCGGTCACCTTCGAGTCGAACCTAATATTTTTGTTCACCGCCGCCATTGTAACAACCCGCACTCCTATGGGCCAGGATTTTCGCTAACCTGAAAATCCAAATCCACTAAAATATGAATCGAAGGTTTGGTATCCTGCAAAAGAGAAGCTACATTAGAGCACTTATGGTAATAACTCGTAGTAGAAATAACTAAATACAATATATCGTAATAATTACTGACCCAGAATTGATACCTCAAATGTCAAGTGCCTCAGCAAGATCACTGCTCCAAAACAATACATTTACCTGCCCTTCTAAATCCCATGGGTTGTAATGAGGAGGTGGTCAGAACAACGTTCTAGTGATTGGTAAATTATACATATTATACATAATACTAGCTTATGCTAATTGTCCACCATTTCTTTTTATGTTAGATTTATCATTAGCCGCTACGAGCCCATCGTTGCGTACAAACCATTTCCATCTACACCATGTAGATCTACATCTATATATACAAGTATACATATCTCATTGTCCACTAATGGACCAAGATACTATCCCCCTAGTACCTACCACTCAGCACCTCGTAAGGATCCATTTCCTCGCAGTCTAATCCCACCCATCGTCCATTTAGATTGCCTAGTTCAATCAAGAAGATACCCTCCTCTAGCAAATTTGAAGTAGACTAATAGTGCTGGTACAGTCTCGACATCCATAAAGGGTCTGCCTATTGCCTACAATTATGGAGGTTCCTTTCCAAGCACCCACAGACTTGAGGGTATCCCTTCATCTATACGCAAGTGTACTCTCTATGGGTCCTGTTGGTTGGATATGTTTTGTAACAACCCGCATATTTATCGATTTTATATTTAAATATTTTATTTAAATATTTTGTCGTTAATCGGATATTGGTCCGAAAAGCTACTTTTTGCAAACGGTCAAATTAGGACTCAAGACCACTTCCATTGAGTTCTAAATGTTGTTTACAACTTTTTTTAAGTATAAACATTGATAGGTTTGGAGTTAGTGGAATTTCACTTACTTTTCCCGCTTTGGACTTTGGATTAGATTAGCCATTATAACTCAAACCCACTTCTCTCCTTCTCCTCACTCTTCATAAATTCCTACCAAACACAAACTTTAACATTAATGGTGAGTGGAAAGGGAAATTAGAAACTCCAAGCCTAGGTTTCAACTCCAACTCCATCATTCAACTCCAAATTCAAGAAAAAGCATTGGATTCAAGCTTGTGGTTGCTTCTCCATTCACCTTCAGGCTTTACCTCCATAACTTGGTGAAAAGGTGAGATTTTTATCTCATAATTCTAGTCTATAACTATATTGGACTGTTGGGAATGACTCCCCATCACTTTAGCATTTACATTTGCATTTGGTTTGGATTGGATTGGTGAAAAACTCCAATTTTTGGTGTTTTAGGCGAAAAACTGCAGTTAGGTCGTTCTGGACCTTTAGGTCGTTCGCCTAGGAAAAGTCTCACCTTCATTTGGCTCGTTCTGGCCTTAGCTCGTTCGGAGTTAGGTCGTTGCCTCTAGGTCGCTCGCGTGTTAAACCCTTAGGTCGCTCGCGTGTTAAACCCATAGGTCGCTCGTGTGTTAAAATCCTTAGGTCGCTCATGTGTTAAACCCTTAGGTCGCTCGCGTGTTAAACCCATAGGTCGCTCGCGTGTTAAAATCCTAAGGTCGCTCGCGTGTTAAACCCTTAGGTCGCTCGCGTGTTAAAATCCTTAGGTCGCTCGCGTGTTAAAACGTTAGGTCGCTTGGCCTGTGCTATTGTTAGGTCGCGAGTTCCTTAGGTCGCTCATCTCCCTTAGGTCGCTTACCTGGTTGAGTCGCACCTCACCTTAGCTCGGCCATGTTAGGTCGCGAGTTTCCCTTAGGTCGCGTGTACCCTAGGTCGCACAATCCCCTTACCTCGCTCGGCCTTGTCATTTTTAGGTCGCGAGTCTAATTAGGTCGTTCGGCCTTAAAACGTTAGGTCGCTTGGCCTGTGCTATTGTTAGGTCGCGAGTTCCTTAGGTCGCTCGCCTCCCTTAGGTCGCTTACCTAGTTGAGTCGCACCTTACCTTAGCTCGACCATGTTAGGTCGCGAGTTTCCCTTAGGTCGCGTGTACCCTAGGTCGCAACCTTTAAGTCGCTCGATCCTATCCTCCCTTAGGTCTTCACTGGGTCTTCGCTAGGTCGAACCCCGTAGCGGGGGCATTGCCCCCGCACCCCCACCTGGGGGGGTTGCCACCCCCCTGGACCCCCCTCCGTAGGGGATCTTATCTGAAAAACATTCAATGGAACTTGCTTTGTTGAGACGCTGAGTTGATCATTCTTCAAGACAAACTATCTTTGGCTTCTCGGTCGATTTTATGGTATCACGGCCTTGCTAAAAAGGCGGGATAACAACTTTAGAAATATGAAGGTTTCAATACTAGTAGTAAATATCAAAACTCTTTCAACAAAATGATTTCAACTCTATTTTCAATAACAAAGCTCTTTTCTTAAACCGTTTTCCAATTTACTAGTATATACAAACCTTTACCTCACTCGGATGAGAAATCTAATTAAACGGCTTAGTAAAACAAGTGGTATGAAACGCTTGCGTTCACTTCGTCGGTTAATTCTTGGACTTGTTCGATTGAACCTCTTGTGACAATTTTCTAGTGAAGATTTACAGTTTGTTCGTAAATATTTAAGTTAAGCAAGTGGTTATGGGACACAAAGATAAACTTTTATATTTACTAGCTTAGTGTAATTGACACTTCTCGTTGATCATGACGATCATTTTATGATTTAGACTAGCAATTGTGCGATGTCTCTTTGTTTGCAAGGTTAGACTAGACCTCATGGGTGTGATTCCGACTCACACATATCTCTTTGTCCGCAAGGTTAGTCTAGACACCATTTGTGTGATTCCACTCAAACATACCTTAGTTGCGAGGTTAGGCTAGGCACCATTTGTGTGATTCCACTCACACATACCTTTTTGCTTTTTGGTTAGCCTAGACCTCATCTGGGTGATTCCGACTCACCCATATGGGGTAGCTCCCCATGGTCTTCGGACCGTCATGTGATAGGCCTCTTTCCCTTTTCTATGATTTCTGGATTTCTTGTGTTGATTTCTAGAATTTATGTCATTGACTTGTTATGAGTACAAGTTTAGGGTATGATGCCCTCTTTGGATCTTTGAGAAGATTCTTGTGATATCGATTTATCTCTTATTGATTGATCTTCTGTTGATCATCATTTGCATACTTATAGTAGTATGTCAGTATGGATATTTTATGTTTATGCCATATCTTTTATTTTATACCATGTCATCTGATATTTGTAGCTAGACTGATCCGTTTATTATTTTCTTAAATAATACTCGGGTCAGACCGAGATGTTACAGGTGCTTATGCTTAACTTCTTCCCAGGATTTACTACTCTGAATTTTGGCTAACTATTTAGATTAGCAGTTTTTGTTGTATACACTTGAGATATAGTATTCTTTTGTATAGCACGTGTTGCTATTCTTTTGTATTATTGTGGATCTTTTTGACCATCACTCTGATGTACACATTCATGTGTTAGTTATATATTCATATCTTCTTCCGCCTTTGTGATATGGATGTCTGTGACTGATTTTTGTTATGCTTATTTCTATGTTTGTTTCCGAAGATTATTTATAGCCACCGTGTGATAAGCAATCACATAGATGGTCGCTCCTCAACAGCCTTATTCTTCGTGCTAGTTGACAGCACTACACTATAGTGTTCTTGGCTAGCGTGGGTATAGAGGTGGGGCGTCACATGTTTTTTGGATCTCAACCTAGTCTAATGATCTTAAGTCGTCTATTTTTTATATTGATAACCGACAATTTATAATTATTCACACATGTCATAAACGCATATTCGAGGCTATATATATATATATATATATATTCATCTGTATTTATTCTTCTTACATCTTTATTACTTCTATATCTTTTATGTTTGACCCTAAGTCTTCATTTTACTATGCGTTTAATTTTTCACTTATCGAATTCATTTACCGCTTCTCATTTTCTATCATCAATATCAGTGCTACTACACTTATTAGTTTAACTTTGATTTCTATTCCATTTCATTTAATTATCAGAATTAATCCACTTCATTCAATTAATAGACCTAATCCATTTCATTCAATTGAAGAATTAATCCATTTCATTTAATTATCAGACTTAATCCATTGAATTAATTATCAAACTTAATTCGTTTCATTTCCTATTTCTTTTTCTTGCATGTTACTTAGACTTCCTTTTTCATTGGTTTTCATTTTATTGACTTATTAGTTTCATTCTTATTTAAATATTACAACTTTGGATTTACTACATTTTAATAAATTAAAATCTAAACTTTAACAATTGACTGTCACACAATAAAGTTCCATATTTTATCACAAAGAGATGGTTTGTGCGATGCTTGTAATTACGAGTTCTCTTTTTATTTATTGAAATAGATAGTATAAAATACAATAACTGCCAAAAATTTGTTTTGTACATCTCTTTCTTTTATAGAAATATATTTGTTCCTTGTCGTTTCAAATATCACACTTTCGCTAATTTAAACTTGATAGTACATGGAAATCCACTTACAATAGTATATAATCCAAGGAATTAAAATATCACTAAAATCACAAAAGTGCAATAAACTTTATTTTCCACTCCCAACCACCAATATAAAATAAAGTGAAATCTCAATTCATTATGTTTCATTTAACTAATCTGATATAAAATTGCGAATTAAAATCATTTCGCAATTACAGAGTTAAATCTAATCATTACGCTCCTGTAATCATCAATACAAATTTACAGGCAAGTTTACAGTCTTCAACATTTCATACGTGATAATTAATAAATTTAAATTCAATTATCAGACATATAGGAATAGGTCTGCAACGATATACTCTAGTATTTTATAAAAACATTTAATGTCCCCACTCACCTTTAATTGGGGGTTCCAAATCTCAAGATCTAATCCAGATCTAACCCTATTATCTATATTCTCCATTTTTGACTCCCTTTTCGGATCCACGGATAATATTTATACAGTTCTCATTAGAAATGAAATTAGGGAAAAGTGATTTAAACTTAGATGTATTAATTAGAACCAGATTCAGAGTTTACCTTTGATGTAGCAATCTGATTTTAACATATTTCCTATTATATATCCTTCCATGTCCTTCTCCAAAATGTATCCATGAAATCAAGATCTATTTTCGTATATTTAGAAATTTCTGAAGGAGGGGAGAAAGTGACAGAATTTCGGCTCTCATTAGAAAATAATGAGTTAGAAGTGAAGGCCTAGGTCCTAATTTGTAGAGGTTCAAATCAACGCTAATTGTCGGATCGAGCTATTTCAACTCTGGTTCGTATGGCCAAAACCTAACACGTTCCTTTTAAGATTTCGAGTTGACAATCCCATGGTCTAGGTCGACCGCCCATGGTTGACCTAGGAACCCCTTGGGTCGACCCGTGCCTTGTTTCAATGGCGATTTGAGATTTTGTTAATTTAGTGTTTGATTATTGCGCTTTGTTTCCTTCGTTAACTTAATCACATTATCTTTTACCCATTTTTTTATTACTCAATATTTATGTAATGGTTAATTTTAACAACGTTCAACTAATGTTAATCAGTTACCAAGTATTTCCTTAATTACATATATATTTATTTCCGACTTTAAAAATTCAAATGTTAATAACCTTTTCGTTTGAGCTCCGATCGAAAAAGTTCATATATGAAAATTGTTCAAAAAATTGTTATAAATCCAATGGATAAGTTTCTTAGTAAAATTCTGACATTTGTAAAAAATACCATTTTCATAATTTATTATTTATTAATTTATTCTATTTTAATTAATTACCATAAAAATGTGGGGTGTTACGTTCTCCCCACCTTAAAAGAATTTCATCCTCAAAATTCAACAACGATTTGATCATGCAAACCATCGCACATCCATTCTACACCAACATCACTCAGTGTGCAACCAATTTTGTAACAATCTGTGTACATGTATATAGTGCATCAAAGTACATATGATATGCATGAATAATGATTTCTAATTGGCGCCTCCTATATGAATGATTGCTTTTCAAATTAGTTTCAAAAACATGATGTTGGCATCCTAAATATACTGGCAGTTCTACATGACTGCAAATTTTTGAAAAATAAAAAATGGTTTTTCACCCAAATTTTCCCACACCTTTATAAATAGAAGCATAGGTCAACCAATCTTTCATCCAATCTATAACGACTCGGATTTTCGTCATTTGATTTTCAGTATTTAAGTGGTTTTAAATATGGATTTGGAATACAAATTAATTTTTGAATATGGTGATGTTGGTTGAAAACTTTAAAATGAATTTAAATTCCAAATATAACGATTTACTGAATAAATTTAATTGTTGAATTTATAATTGAAAATCGTTAAATAATTGAAAATTGGAGTTGCTTATGAATCGAAAAGATTTCTAATGTTAGTATAAATTCTATTTGAGTTAATAAGAATTATAAAGCTGAAATTTTAAGCGATTTCATATATCTTAGAAATCGTTGATTTAATAGACGCGTTAAAATAGCGATCCGAGACACAGTCTTGAGATTAGATGAAACAAGTTCCATCAAATCCGTTATAGTGTATTATTATTGAATTTCAAATTTCGTAGTGTTTGGAGTTATTGTTTGATCGTACGGGATAGAAATGCGTTGAAATTATATCGAAATCTAATATAATAATTGGGTCCAAAAATCTATCTCCTTCATACGATCGAATTAGGACTCGAAACCTTTTCCATTACGTTCGGAATAGAGGTATAACATTATAAACACCTGAAATTTTGAGTTATGCAAAGCATCATATGTTGAATATTTATAAAATAAAATGAAATAATCAAATCAAAGTCACCTTGCCTTCTAATTCATGCCACCTGTCACGTACGAAGATACCCTTTTCACCTTTCTAAATCGTGTCGGCCCCTTTAGTTCAAATCATGCTCACTCCCTCCTTTTCACAGTTTGAAAATGAAATCAAGTAACCGAAAAAAAAGATGAGAAGTAGAAACGAAATTGAAATCGCAAACTTCACTTCAGTTCCCTCTCCTCCCAAATGGAAAACAAAATCGAAGAAACTAAGAATCGCGACCTTCTCTTAAGATGTTCAAGGCCATTCACCATAACTAAAGCGTTTCAAACAAAAAAGCATGAGCACAAGCCTTGCTGCATCGCGAAGCCCTTATCGACACACGCGAGAGGGAGGAGCATGAGCACGCGAGAGGATAGCGATCGAGCAAATTGAGAAGGAGGAGCGGTGGCGCGATGTTTACATGAGTGGTCGACGGCGAAAAAGGGGGCTTCGTGATCATGTTCTCGAGGGTCGACAATAAGGTCAAAATGGGATTGGAAAGTCGAGGTTTTGCCGACAATCTAGGGCACGAGGCAAGGCCACGCTAGTGGCATTGGGAAGAGAAGCCTCAGGGCGACGTTTGATGATAGTATAGTAGTCAGGCGATGGATGTAGGGGCGATGAGAGAAGATCGAAGTCAGTAGTTAGGTTTTGCAAGCAATTGAAGAAGACACAAGTCTGAAGAGATTAAGCAAGGGAAGCGAATAACTAGATCTTTGATTGGGTTAATTTTAATTACATTGATTAGTAAAGTAATTAATGGATTTAAATTTATTTAATTATCGTTAGCTTATAAATTTAGTAAATTTTATACGGGGCTAAAAATCGGGAAAGAATGAATCGAGATTGAAACGAAATGCAATAGAAATCAAGGTGAGTTAATCTCACCCTTCTAGGATTGCAAGATTCAATTTGTAATAATTAAATAAATTGTTGAATTCTGGTTGGATTTATAAATTATTATATGTTGGATGTTATGTATATAGTAATACATATTGGTAGTTGGAGTGATATTCCCGCATATTTTAGCGGATGAGACTCTATGAGCCCCGCATAATAGCGGATGACCCTATATACTGCGATATCCCCCTCGAAATGGGATTGGTATTTTTATTGTTGTCTCACATCTATGGATGCAGAGAAATGGGTTAGAGGGATCCAATTGGATTCCTTAAAAAATTATATTGATTGTTTTCATGTATAGTAATATATGACATGTTAGAATATCTGTATAGATTATTGTTGTGATGTGAATTATTGAATGCTATGGTAGAACTGACCTGAATTTTAGTATTTTAAATACCATAAATACTATAAATTTGGAGGAATTAAAAAGGAATTTTGAATGTAAAAATATTTATATCGAAATTTGGATTATTTCTAAGAAATTGATTTGGATAAAAACAAGAATTGATTTTGGTTTGTAATTAACTATTCGTAATATATTTTAAATAAAGGTTTTTAAATAATTTATATAAAGAATTTTTTTAACGATGGATATTTAAATAATTTTTTTGGAAAAGGAAAAGATGTTGAGATTGGTATTAAAAATAAAAATATAGAATTTATATGAGAATAGACGTAAAAAATGGAATTTGTAAATGAAATTGTTTTTATAAACAATTTAAACTCAAAGGAGTTATAGAATTTATAAACGATATTTATAAATAAAAGATATCGATATCAGATGATAAATTGGGATTATAAATTTACATGGAGAGTTTATATTAGAATATGGAGATATGGTGAGAGAAAATGGTGGATGCTATTTTTGAAGTGGAAATGGTTAAGGAGATCGTAATAAAATGCGATGTGTAGGAAATTGAGAGGAACTTATAAATTGCATTGGTTGTTGATATTTTAAAAATATATTTTTAATTTTTATGAAGTTAAGTGTTTTTAAAAGAAAATTTTATTTATGAACACTATGAATTTTAATGTAGTAGAATCGGAATACATCGAAAAGTAGGTCCTTTAAATATTGATATTTATTTTAATAAATTCTAATTATAAAAAATCATCTTTGAAGATTAATTTGTTTATCTAAAAATGAGTATTGATGTTTATAAAAAGCGTTTCGATATTTTATAAAATTATTTTAACATGTATTAAAAATAAATTATTATTATTTCTTTTAAATACTTATTTTATGTATTTATATAGAGTGTGTAATGTTTTAAAATTTATTTATAGACCTTCTCGAAAATCTAGAAACGGGGTTATTCAGTATATGGGAATTTATAAGAGAATTCTCAAAATGGAGTTGGGGAAAAAGTAAGAAAATTTCAAAGTAGTTAAATAGAATTGAACTTCGAAATAAATGATATAAAATTCATAAAAAGAAGTAGAAAGGGAGTTTGAAATTATAAGCAAGTATATTTGACTTTGGAAATATAAAAAAGGGATTAATTAGAATCTCGGAATTTATAGAATTCGCTATAAACTAGTCAAGGAATTTACAAATAAATTTTAAATGATTTTGAGAAAATAGGAAATAGGAAACAAATGGAATACTTCCTAAGTGTTGAACATAAAATGGGGTTGGGAAAAAATTCTAATTATTAGAAAAGTTGGGAAAATTATGTAGAAAATATAAGGATTTAAGATCGCTTTCAAATGTTGGGAATTTTGGAAGGGATTTGAATACTTATATATCTTATAAATATATTTTGAAATAAATTTTGGAATATTTTTATAATAAAGCTAGATGTCTGCTTATGGATGTTTATGGATAGTTAAATAACCGACTATCAATTTTGACCAATTTCGTTAATCGTTTCAAAGAGTCTGGGATCGGGTTTAATTATCCAAAAACCACTTCGATCCACTTTGAACATTACGAACGAATACCGTGAAAATGATGCAGATGGTGATTCAGTTTGTCCAGACCTAGGATTTGTATGGACGAATGCTATCAGAACATCGTCATTGGAGAACGATGAGCATTCTAAGTAGAACTGTTTCTTGAAAAGTAATGCTTAGCCTCAAGCCTCATCTACCGGGAATAACTAAAACATGGAAGATGCAGCAAGACTAAGTGGGTCACACCCAAATTAGGGTATGTTATCACTTTTCTTGATATTCTCGGAAACATATATATTATGGATATAGTTGTGCATGAATGAAGGAGCGCTCAATTATAAGGATGGGAATATCATGGCCCGTTTTTCCATACCCTTTGAATCGACAATAAACCATACATGTCCAACTTAAATTGCACGAAAATATGGAACATGAAGGGTAATAATGAAAAATAGACAGAACAGAATCTCACACAAACGGAATAATATATAATATTGAACAAATATTTTTACAGCGAAACACTTTTAAATACATATATCAGAGTCTAACCTAAATTCAGCTTGGAGAGTTATAAACATATGTCCTTTCAATTGCTGACAAACATCAAACTAAAACTAATTAAGTACAGCGGATAATAGAATATGTCCATACGTAGATAAATATCTCCAGCTCTCCTCTGGAAACTTCAACCGTCTTCGACCAACCTGAAACTACTCAGATCTGACCCGAGTATTGAAAATACCCGGATTAGGCTTGATAAACCAGCATGAGAAAAACTCTATAACGAATGACAATTTCATATATCAGCCTTTGAATAGAAATAGTTTAAAAATAAAGAGTATCTCATAAGACAACGCCCACACATAAACACGAACGATTTTTACAACATGATACCTAAAACACTTTTATATCAAAACATTTGATATTATTTATAATGACATATCTTTGAAAACATTTGCAAATAAACTTATTAATCTTATCCGAAATGGTTATCCATATACCATTTAGAGGCTATTCATTACGTCAATACAAACAAAACCGCATGCCCTTATTGGAGAATAGATTTCCATACAAATGACCAGGTACATGATCTACCTTCCGAACGGGTACACCTCTAGATGGATGCCCGAAGGAACAGCACAAAGGAACCTCTACTAACACAAGACCGGCCTACCTATGTAACTTGGTAGTACCGAATATGTCATCCCTCGGTCGTTACTGACCTTTAACCGAGCACTCGTTTTCCATACACCACACTAATTTACATCCCAAACGTCATAGCGGGAAGAAATATATCTAGAAGAGGATGACCATACCCAGCTTGGGAATGACCCACTTAGCCTTACCGCATCTAATCTTTTTTCAGTAGTTTTCGGATTAATGAGGCTTGAGGCAACGATTACCTTTTCACATAGCATATATCACATCTTTGAACGCCACATTGTCATTTCCGTTAACTACTAATTGCCTTCCACAAAAATACAACCCTTGAGCTCGTACATTTCAAGGAGAGTTTCAAGCTAAAATAAGTTGCCTTCTCCGCCACCACTGATGTACGTTTGTACAAAACCAATGTACGTAATCTTTAGAAATGGAATGTCGGACAAACGTCCATACAAGTTTTCCAGAAATGGAACAAACCAAAGGCACTCTCCTACTAACACTTGTAGCGAGTAGTCCTTGCAATCCGAAAAATCTCCACCACGAGGAGACCACTGTTATAAATAACTCTACAATGGGAGCTACCCAAAGCATGTTCAACAAGCAGTCTTTACTCTATGAAGATCCACAGTCTTCAATAATCATCATCTTCAACATGTCTTCACATTCGAACGTATATATTGGTTCGAAGTGGTTTTCGGATAGGAATCACCCAAAATCTGACCCCGGTTCCTTTGAAATCCAATTATCAATAAAAAGTGAATATGAGTACATATGATTTATTAAGTCTCTCTTCACTTTAATTCTTTTCATCTGATTTCGAAATCTCTTTATTTTGACTTAGGATAATTCTAAGTAATTCATTCTTTGCTTTGGAAAATATCTCAAATATCTCAAATTTCCTCACTTAACCCTAGATCCAAATTTCTTAACTTTTTAGGCAGGTCAAAAACAATGTTATTCAAGACTATCTCAAATTTCCTCACTTAACCCTAGATCCAAATTTCTTAACTTTTTAGGCAAGTCAAAAACAATGTTATTTAAGACATCGTTTAAGATAAACCCTAAATCAATCTTAGCAAAAATTTTTGGGTAAACAGGATCATAGAAATCATTTATTTTGGACATTGCATAAATTTTGGATAATACCAATCTTCTTTATTTTGGAAACTCAATACGATCTTTTTATTTAGGAGCATTCGGGCTTTCTTTTCAATCCATTCCACCACTCGCCAAAGAAAATAAAACATAGGCTAGGTAAGTTCATGGCACTGGTTTCTCCACCTCCAATCCTAGACAAACACCTTGTTTTATCTTACCAGATCTCACAGGCGAGACAAACGTACAAGTCATTTCCACATACTCAATTATCAACTTTATTTTGAAATTGATTACAAAGATTCCAAATTATATTTTAAATGATTAATTTTCATTTTAAAAACATTCACAATTTACTCTAGGAAAAATCGTTACGTTTAAACTCACATTCAAAAAGTTATGCAATTCGCAGCAAAGAAGTGCAAAGGAAAGTGCTATATAAGCTTAATTGATTTAAACCACTTTTTAATACTTGAAAATTCATATTTTCCACTTCAAATCTCTTTTAACCTATTTAAATGGATTTATCAAATTTATTCCATATTTTTCTATAAATAAAACGTTTACTTAAACAGATTTCTTGTTATGGTCACTTAACTACACTAGTGTGATTTTTCTAGAAAATTGATTTGGACTTAATTCAAAATCTATTTAACGAAATTTTGATTTTCTTTCTTCATTTAGAAGATATGGATATAATAGTAAGGAATTTTCTTATCTCAAATAATTGTAAACTATATTTTACTTTATACACTCATTTGAACTTTTTCGACTCGAAAATGTTGACTACCGTTGCGCGACGCGTCTAGTTTTAATTTATTTTTCAATACTTGAAATAATCTATTCAAATTGAATTTTATCACTTATAAAATCATTACAAATCATTTTAAATCAATATTTTCACTTTTTAAAGCATTTAAAATATATTTTCACTATTACCATGGTATAATATTATTTTATTCCTATTATTTTAATATTAAATTTTAATTTTCCAATTTCAACTCAGTTTCACTTCTAACCTCAAATTAAATACATTTAAAACTTAGATTTCAAATCTAATTTCAATTTAAACTTCAATTCATCCTTAATCTCAACTTCAATTTTCAAAATCGATTTCAATTTCACTATTCATCTTAATCTAAATTTCAATTTAACTATCCTTTTCAAACCCATTTCATTTCATATTTCAAATTCTCTTTTATTTTAACTTTAATTTTACTTCTACTTGAAAAGAGATTTATTTTACAAAAATTGTGACGACCGCCCATGACTCTCGCACGGAAACAAGGGATTTAGTGCGCTGAAAGTGTGCCAGGCAGCCATGAGTGACCGTCAAGGGTAAAATAAACATCACAGACTCTATCGTAAAACTCACAGCGCATGGATAAAATACAATAGAGAAATATATTATAGTGAAGCTCCCATAGGACAGAATATCATCATCTAATCATAATAGCTTCATACATGGTCTGAATCATGAATACAAGAAGCCTCACTACATAGCACTCAGATTAATCAACAAACAGCGGAATATCCATTACATAGAATATGAAAATAATATGCAAAGCCTCCTGCTCGTCTTCGTCATCATCAGCGTAAGCCACTAAGATCAGCACCTGCCACCTGTCACCTAGTCTGCCCATCCCAAACATGGATGAACAGCCCAAGGTAATAAGAGGAGACATAAAACCTTGAGTCAGACAAAGTCTTAGTGAGCAGTAAATCAACTATCAAACATACCAAAAGAGCATAAGGGATAAAAGGAATAGGAACCCAAATCATCCCACTCCACCTCTTTCTACAGTGATAGCCCCAGACACACACTAAGAAGAAGCAAGCATAGCAAAGCAGATAATTAAAGTAAAGCAATAATCACTCGAGTCAAGGTCGATGTTTTCCAAGTACAAACCCCCAAGGCCTAAACCAAGATCAGATAAGCACCCAGAAAACACCGCTCTTGAGACCGAATGATGATACAACCAACATCCATGACTCTGGCTATCACTGTTATCATTGCCTTGATTTTATCGTTAATTGAATGACCAACACATCTTTCAAACATCCGTCAAGGGCTAATGGCAACCCCGGTTCTAGACATAACTCCGCACGTCCTCGTGACCCGTGCCTAGGTATAACGAATCTACCCAGAGTACTAGCACGTCATCATGACCCGCGCCTAGGTATAACGGATCTACCCAACGTACTCTTGCTTTGAGCTTGCTAGAACCTTCAATAACGATAAGATCTCAGCCTTCTAGTCATCCTCCTCGACGACTATTCCCATTATAGCTCAAGCACCTCTCGAGCCCACCATTATCCACCAACTCGAACCGCATCATCGAGTAATCAACATGCTTGGGATGATCCCGTCTGGATTAAACCAAGGCTTCCACATCATGCTTTGCTCCAACGCATCTTAGCAAAGTCCATCTTATCATCATACTTCACCTCAACATATCATGACAAAGTCCATTTCATCATCATACTTTGCTTCCTCTAACTATAGCAAAGTCCTCGAACTCATCCATATGAGCTTCATTATCCGCTTCATATGCCACAGCAGCTTTCACCATTCAAAAGCCTTTCCACTTAGCTTTTGAATCATCTTCAACCATCTTGTCCCAAATCAACTACAAGCTAACTCGAGACAATCAAATCAATCATACATCCAAACAATCAAGCATGCAAACAAGATCTAATCAAGCAATATCAACTATAATGGCAATTTCGTAAATAAATGAACATAAGTCTAACACATATAAAATCATGGATTTTAGCATAGATCTATCAAGTATAAAACATGGGTTTTGTCTCTATAACTTGTTAATTGAACTTGCATAGGTAAACATCTTCAAAAGTAATTAATCTAGTCTTGGAACTAAGAAAAATGCATGAAATCTCTAACTTTAACACTTAAACAAGCCACCAATCCAATATACTCCTTTGGGTCCGCGTGAGAGATAACTACCACTCACCAAAACACCTCAAAAGAAACCCACTTCAGATCTGGACAGCAAATACCCAAGCTTGATCCGACAAAACCTCGCTTCAAACGATGAAATCTAGCTTTGTAGGATGAAGATCTTCAACTTTGGCTCTTCAATCTTCAATCTTGATCTTCGATCTTGGATGGATGTTAGCACTCGATCAAAGGGGAGAAAAGAAGTGAAGAAATGTTGTAGTCGAGCTCTCAAAATGGCAGCACTTCGTCGCTTCAAAAACCGGTGCCAAAAAGTGAGCAAAACTCCACTATTTATAGGCTAGTCGCCCCCTTAGGTCGTAACTCGTAGCTCGGTTTTAGGTCGTTGCCGACCTAACATGCTACGACCTAACTATATTACGACCTAAGGCCCACAGTATGCACGTGACTTAAAAACACTGCCTTATAACGACTTACGACTCAACACACTAAGACACAAGGTCGTACGACTCAAAAGGGAAAACGACTCATCACTCTACGACTTAACATGATGGCCGACTCAACGATTTAGCAACTCCACACGACTCGGCCTACATGCGACTCTCGACCTAATCCTAACACAGGGTCCCAACGACTTATACTATAGCCGACTCAACTCCTTGCCGACTCAACACAACAGTCGACCTAACAAATCCCAAGTCAACGACCTACCGACCCAAGCTCCTACGCGACTTAACAACTTAACATCTATAAGTCGTCTAACGACCTAACTATACACAGAATCACACCCAGGCCACACGACCTAAAACGCAGCCGACCTAACAACACACGCGACCTATCCTTAACTCGTCCTACCGACTTAAGCCACTAACCTTTAGGTCTCCCATCCCTATAGGTCGCCCATTCTACTAGGTCGCTCGAATACTTAAGTCGCTCTAACCTGTTGTCTACTAGGTCGTACTATCTTGAGTCGTCCCTCTATCTTAGGTCGCTCAACCAACCTAACTACACAGGGATTTCCTTAGGTCGCTACTTCTATAGGTCGCTCCACTCGACCTAAACACTAACTCGTCTACCACCTTAAGTCGTATCACCGACCTATCTTCATACGACCTATCTCCAAACCCTTAACTCGTTAGTTACCTCAGGTCGCAATATATTAACCTATTCCAATTACTAACTTGCTAACAACCTATTCCTTAACTCGTATAAGCTTAGGTCATCTACGACTCATGAATACCGACCTAAGCTTTCCCCCACGAGTTAATTTTCCCACACGATCTAACATCCATAAAATACGGGTCGTTACATTCTCTCCCCCTTAGGAATTTCGCCCCCGAAATTCCAAACAAACAAGAGCAACCAAAGTTATTCCGCATGCCTACCATCCATGGCAACCAACAAACCATGCATCCAATTACTAGCCTAGCATGCAGAATTCTAAGATTAGAACAAGCTACAGTTCATGAGATGTCATGACACCTTAGGGCCATACCTCGAAGAGTTCAGGATGAGCTGCCTTCATCCTCTCTTCCTCCTCCCACGTACAGTCGTTAACATCATCACTCCATTGTATCTTGAGCAACGTAATCGTCTTCCTCCTAAGCTGTTTCGTATCGGTTTCAACAATACGAAGCGGCTTACGAGGTCTTCTAACAACTGGATCAACCTTCAAATCTTCACAGCTATCAGCAGAAACTACTGTAGTTGGGTCATGCACATACTTCCATAGATAAGATACATGGAAAACATTGTGCACACCCGCCATCTTTTCCGGTAACTCCAATCTATAAGCGAGCTTTCCAATTCGCTCGATAATCAGGAATGGTCCAACAAATCTCGGAGTCAATTTCCCTTTCTTCTCGAATCTAATAACACTCTTCAATGGAGAAATCTTCACAAAAACCATATCACCTACGTCGAACTCCAAATCCTTACGATGATTATCGACATAACTTTTCTGACGATCTTGGGCTGCCTTCATTCGTTGCCGAATAATCTCTATACAATTCGAAGTCTGCTGAATCATCTCTGGCCCAAGTATCAGTTTTTCTCCAGTTTCCAACCAACATGTCGGAGAGTTACACGGTCATCCATATAATGCCTCATATGGCGCCATACCAATACTCGACTGATAACTGTTATTATATGCAAATTCCACCAAATGAAGGTGATCTTCCCACGATCCCCCGAAGTCCAAAACACATGCTCTAAGAAGATCTTCCAAAACTCGGTTGACTCTCTCAGTCTGACCATCTGTTTGAGGGTGATAAGCTGTACTCAAACACAACTCGGTTCCCAAAACTTGCTGGAAGCTCTTCCAAAATCTACTAGTGAACAATGGGTCTCGATCGCTCACTATACTCTTCGGAACACCATGGAGTCGAACTATCCACTTAACATAAAGCTCGGCCAACTTCGATGCAGTCCTAGTCGATCGAACAGGAATGAACCTTGCACTCTTAGTCAACCGATCTATGATGACCCAAATCCCTTCATTCCCTGTCCTGGTTCTAGGTAGACCATCGATAAAATCCATCGACACTTGCTCCCACTTCCATGTAGGAACCTCTAATGGCTGAAGCAATCCACTGGGCTTCTTCTACTCGGCTTTCACCAACTGGCAGTTCATACATTTGGAAATAAAATTTCCAACATCCTTCTTCATGCCTTCTCAGTAATAAGTTCTCTTCATATCCCGATACATCTTATTTCCACCTGGATGAATTGTCAACTTCGAGTGATGACTTTCCCTCAGAACCTCATCTCTCAATCCATCTATATCGGGAACAACTAATCGTCCTTGTTTCCGAAGCCAATCATCTCGATCGACTTCGAATCCTTTAACCTTTTCTGGATTCAATCCAGATTCCAAATCACGAATAATCTTGACAAGCTTATCGTCTCGCTTTTGGCCCTCGCCAATTCTTTCCACAAGAGTAGGTCTTATCGATAAGTTTGCCAACATCTCAGGTTCCAATTCACATCTGGGCCTGAAATCAAATCCAGCCAAATACTCGAGACTCTTCCATTCCGAAAACATGGCTCCCAATCTTGCATGTCTTCGACTTAACGCATCAGCTACTGCGTTACCTTTTCCCGGAGTATAAGCTATACCAAAATCATACGATGCCAAGAACTCTAGCCACCGTTGCTGTCGAAGATTCAAATCCTTTTGGGAGAACAGATACTTCAACGACTTATGATCTGTAAACAACTCGAATCGAACTCCCAATAGATAATGTCTCCACATCTTCAAAGCAAACACAATCGCCGCTAACTCCAAATCATGAGTTGGATAATTCTTTTCATGCGGCTTCAGTTGTCGACTTGCATATGCAACAACTTTATTCTTCTGCATTAGTACTGCTCCAAGTCCAGTACCACATGCATCGGTGTAAATCACCATCTCATCATTCCCACTTGGAATAGTCAAAACAGGAGCACTCGTCAATCGCTCTTTCAGGATTCTAAAAGCCTGCTCACACTTAGCATCCCAACTGAACACTTGGTTCTTCTTCGTTAATCCTGCTAACGGTGCAGCTATCTTGGAAAAGTCTTTGATAAACCGTCGATAATATCCAGCTAATCCAAGAAAACTTCTCACATCAGTTGCATCTTAGGTCTAACCCAATCCTGGATCGCTGCCACCTTAGCGGGATCAACCGCTATTCCATTTCCAGAAATGACATGGCCTAAGAGCCTTACTTCACCCTTCCAGAAGTGACACTTTGAAAACTTAGCCTTCAGCTGATGTTTCCGCAAGATTTCCAAAACAATCCTCAAGTGCGTCTTGTGCTCTTCCTCAGTTCTGGAATAAATCAGAATATCATCCACGAACACAAACACGAACTTATTCAACTGATCTCTGAATACTCTATTCATAAGATCCACAAAATATGCTGGCGCGTTAGTCAATCCAAACGGCATTACCAGCCACTCATAAAAACCGGATGGTGTCCTGAAAGCAGTCTTCGGCACACTATCCTTCGCCACCCTTAACTGGTGAAATCCCGTTGCCAAATCCATCTGAGAAAACACCTTAGCCTCGTGGAGCTGATCAAACAAGTCATCTATTCTCGGCAATGGATACTTGTTCTTCTTAGTCACCTTATTCAGCTCACGATAATCCACACACAACCTCAACGATCCATCCGCTTTGGTTGCGAACACAACTGGTGCACCCCATTCGGACACACTACGCCGAATGAATCCTTTCCGCAAAAGGTCATCAACTTGCACTTTCAACTCTTGTTGCTCCCTAGGCGCCATCCGCCTAAGAGGCATCACAACAGGTCTGGCTCCCTCAACTAGATCGATACGAAACTCGATCTCCCTATGCGGCGGTAATCCTTTGACTTCGTCAAAGACATCCTCAAATCCATTCACGATTGGCACCGATGACAGTCCATCCCGTGGAACAACCAGCGAATACATGAAGCTCATGAAGACGCCTTCTTCATGCTTACATCGTATCACAACCTTTCGCCCCTCCACATTCTCGACTGTCACCTCCAATCTCTCACAATCAACCTTTGCCGCATACTTCCTAAGCCAGTCCATACCCAAAATAATTCCGAACCCCGCAAAGTTCAGAACAAAGCAATCGCAAACAAAAGAGCAATCATGACTCGATATAACTAGACCACGGCATAGCATACACAAACAAGACGAACCCCCAACTGGATTAGTCACTACCAATGGTCTATCAACAATATCCGGTTCCAAACCCAACCGGTCTACTAACTCATTACAAACAAAAGAATGAGACGCTCCAGTATCAAATAACACTCTAACTGGAATACCACAAATGGAAAGAGTACCTTGAACCACCACACTCTTCCCCTTCTCTTCAGCAGTAGGAGCTTTCGAAGACGATGGAACAGCCCCCAAAGCATAAGCTTTCACAATCTGTTTGTCCTTCTGTGGTTCCGGACAATTCTTCTTAATATGCCCCAGCTTATCACAGTTGTAGCACTTCAACAGCACCTTCGGATTCTTGCAATCCTTGGAGAGATGGCCCTTCTGTCGACAGTTGTAGCAGGTCTTTTCCCCCTTCGGCTTCTTCTGACCATCCTTACCCTTCTGTTGTTGCTGTTTCCTCTTCTTGTTTCCACCCTGCTGTGGTTTAGACTCCTCCTTGGTCACAGCAACAACAGATACTTCCTTAGGAAACAAACTCTCATGCCTGAGAGCTTTCTCCACCAGCTTCTCAAATGGATCGTCCAGATGATCCACCAACTGCCTTCCAAGATAACTGTCCAAGCCTGTCACAAACTTCTCATTCTTCTGATAAGAAGATTCAATATACGACCGAGCATACTTGGACAAGGCCTCAAACTCAGAAACGTACTCAAGAACCGATCTCCCACCTTGCTTGAGCTCAACAAACTTTTTAAACAAAACAGGCTTCTGAGCTGTAGAGATAAACTTGGCTTCAAATCTAACTTGGAATTGCTCCCAAGTAATCTCTTCTTCTGGAGTGTCTATGGTGATAGAATTCCACCAATCAGCAGCTCTTCCCTGAAGCTGTCTCGATGCAAGCTTCCTCTTGGTTGCATCCTCAATCCCCAAGTCACCAAAAATCCTTCGACAAGCATCAATCCATCTCTGCACCTCAATGGTCGATTCCGTTCCCAAGAAAACCTTCCCTCCAATAGCAGTATAATCCTTACAAAGCTTAGCAAAATCCACCGGTCTTGGAGCTTGAACTTGAACTCCAACATCCACTGATGGCCCTGAAGCTGGTATCCTTCTCATGATCGAAGTCATCATGGCCTCAAACATAGGAGCATAATCAACAGCTTCCCTAGCAGCTGGTCTCCCCCTTCGACTCATCCTTAATATCTACAAAAAGGAATGACTTAGAACACCTTGAGAAACAACTACATAAGGAGTTCAAATCCTTCTAAACTACTATATTATATATAGTCATCATTCATCAAAATACAATTACGTCTCTCATACGTAGTTACGTCAGCGAGCGTTGGCTAAAATCGATTAACTAAAGCTCTGATACCAAATGTGACGACCGCCCATGACTCCCGCACGGAAACAAGGGATTTATTGCGCTGAAAGTGTGCCAGGCAGCCATGAGTGACCGTCAAGGGTAAAATAAACATCACAGACTCTATCGTAAAACTCACAGCGCATGGATAAAATACAATAGAGAAATATAATATAGTGAAGCTCCCATAGGACAGAATATCATCATCTAATCATAATTGCTTCATACATGGTCTGAATCATGAATACAAGAAGCCTCACTACATAGCACTCAGATTAATCAACAAACAGCGGAATATCCATTACATAGAATATGAAAATAATATGCAAAGCCTCCTGCTCGTCTTCGTCATCATCAGCGTAAGCCACTAAGATCAGCACCTGCCACCTGTCACCTAGTCTGCCTATCCCAAACATGGATAAACAGCCCAAGGTAATAAGAGGAGACATAAAACCTTGAGTCAGACAAAGTCTTAGTGAGCAGTAAATCAACTATCAAACATACCAAAAGAGCATAAGGGATAAAAGGAATAGGAACCCAAATCATCCCACTCCACCTCTTTCTACAGTGATAGCCCCAGACACACACTAAGAAGAAGCAAGCATAGCAAAGCAGATAATTAAAGTAAAGCAATAATCACTCGAGTCAAGGTCGATGTTTTCCAAGTACAAACCCCCAAGGCCTAAACCAAGATCAGATAAGCACCCAGAAAACACCGCTCTTGAGACCGAATGATGATACAACCAACATCCATGACTCTGGCTATCACTGTTATCATTGCCTTGATTTTATCGTTAATTGAATGACCAACACATCTTTCAAACATCCGTCAAGGGCTAATGGCAACCCCGGTTCTAGACATAACTTCGCACGTCCTCGTGACCCGTGCCTAGGTATAACGAATCTACCCAGAGTACTAGCACGTCATCATGACCCGCGCCTGGGTATAACGGATCTACCCAACGTACTCTTGCTTTGAGCTTGCTAGAACCTTCAATAACGATAAGATCTCAGCCTTCTAGTCATCCTCCTCGACGACTATTCCCATTATAGCTCAAGCACCTCTCGAGCCCACCATTATCCACCAACTCGAACCGCATCATCGAGTAATCAACATGCTTGGGATGATCCCGTCTGGATTAAACCAAGGCTTCCACATCATGCTTTGCTCCAACGCATCTTAGCAAAGTCCATCTTATCATCATACTTCACCTCAACATATCATGACAAAGTCCATTTCATCATCATACTTTGCTTCCTCTAACTATAGCAAAGTCCTCGAACCCATCCATATGAGCTTCATTATCCGCTTCATATGCCACAGCAGCTTTCACCATTCAAAAGCCTTTCCACTTAGCTTTTGAATCATCTTCAACCATCTTGTCCCAAATCAACTACAAGCTAACTCGAGACAATCAAATCAATCATACATCCAAACAATCAAGCATGCAAACAAGATCTAATCAAGCAATATCAACTATAATGGCAATTTCGTAAATAAATGAACATAAGTCTAACACATATAAAATCATGGATTTTAGCATAGATCTATCAAGTATAAAACATGGGTTTTGTCTCTATAACTTGTTAATTGAACTTGCATAGGTAAACATCTTCAAAAGTAATGAATCTAGTCTTGGAACTAAGAAAAATGCATGAAATCTCTAACTTTAACACTTAAACAAGCCACCAATCCAATATACTCCTTTGGGTCCGCGTGAGAGATAACTACCACTCACCAAAACACCTCAAAAGAAACCCACTTCAGATCTGGACAGCAAATACCCAAGCTTGATCCGACAAAACCTCGCTTCAAACGATGAAATCTAGCTTTGTAGGATGAAGATCTTCAACTTTGGCTCTTCAATCTTCAATCTTGATCTTCGATCTTGGATGGATGTTAGCACTCGATCAAAGGGGAGAAAAGAAGTGAAGAAATGTTGTAGTCGAGCTCTCAAAATGGCAGCACTTCGTCGCTTCAAAAACCGGTGCCAAAAAGTGAGCAAAACTCCACTATTTATAGGCTAGTCGCCCCCTTAGGTCGTAACTCGTAGCTCGGTTTTAGGTCGTTGCCGACCTAACATGCTACGACCTAACTATATTACGACCTAAGGCCCACAGTATGCACGTGACTTAAAAACACTGCCTTATAACGACTTACGACTCAACACACTAAGACACAAGGTCGTACGACTCAAAAGGGAAAACGACTCATCACTCTACGACTTAACATGATGGCCGACTCAACGATTTAGCAACTCCACACGACTCGGCCTACATGCGACTCTCGACCTAATCCTAACACAGGGTCCCAACGACTTATACTATAGCCGACTCAACTCCTTGCCGACTCAACACAACAGTCGACCTAACAAATCCCAAGTCAACGACCTACCGACCCAAGCTCCTACGCGACTTAACAACTTAACATCTATAAGTCGTCTAACGACCTAACTATACACAGAATCACACCCAGGCCACACGACCTAAAACGCAGCCGACCTAACAACACACGCGACCTATCCTTAACTCGTCCTACCGACTTAAGCCACTAACCTTTAGGTCTCCCATCCCTATAGGTCGCCCATTCTACTAGGTCGCTCGAATACTTAAGTCGCTCTAACCTGTTGTCTACTAGGTCGTACTATCTTGAGTCGTCCCTCTATCTTAGGTCGCTCAACCAACCTAACTACACAGGGATTTCCTTAGGTCGCTACTTCTATAGGTCGCTCCACTCGACCTAAACACTAACTCGTCTACCACCTTAAGTCGTATCACCGACCTATCTTCATACGACCTATCTCCAAACCCTTAACTCGTTAGTTACCTCAGGTCGCAATATATTAACCTATTCCAATTACTAACTTGCTAACAACCTATTCCTTAACTCGTATAAGCTTAGGTCATCTACGACTCATGAATACCGACCTAAGCTTTCCCCCACGAGTTAATCTCTACACGAGTTAATTTTCCCACACGATCTAACATCCATAAAATACGGGTCGTTACAAAAATCTCATATGACTAAAATATGGTCTTATTAACAAAGGGATTATTAAATCAAAATGAACCTAATCGAGTTAACATTTGTCACTAACATAATTATGGTTCATACATAAGCTAACATGATAAATAATCACACGTATAAACATTTGCTACTTATTCAAACATAACATAGACTAACCAAACATCCATAGCAACATTTTAAAGGGGTGTATACTTGCATATATGCCATAAGATAATTATTATAGAAAAATCAAAATATATCTTTTGAAAGCAATGAGAATTTTCTCACATTTAACCAAAACGTTTAACTTCCTACTAACATTCATTTAATTCAATGCTTCACTAAACAACCACCTAAACATTCTTCCACCGTTTTCAAGTGCTCGACCACCACCGCACATCCCTTCTTACTCTTGGCCATAGCCTTCTCCTTCCATATTGCTCACGTTCTCCCTCTATCAACTCCTAAACTCACAGCCTAAGGCCATTTTTAAGCAGAGAAGAAGAAGTGAATTAAGAAGAGGTTAGAGAGAAACAAGTGGAATAGTGCTTAAGCGTTACACTATTTTTAACTCTCCTACCTCTCTTGAAGAGAGAAGCCATTAAAATAGTCAAAAGAAGAAGAAGAGAATGATTTGTGTGAATAAATGAGAAGAATGGATGGGTATTTATAGGAAAAGTAAAGAATGGTAAGTTACAAAACTAACCCTTTACAAAATTACTAAAATATCATTACTTTATCTTACCTTTTCAACATTTACCATCACCTTATCAAATCATTACATTATGTCTTAATCACTTAGTATTTAAGTAAAGAAAAAAGATTTGGTTTGGATTTGATGTGACGTGCTTTGTCCTTTTGTGTTTACTTTTGCTAATTGTTTCCTAAACTTGTTTAGTAAAAGTAAACTTGATTAGTAAATTAAATAATAATTATACTATTTGAATATATGTTCATATATAAGAAAATAAAGGTGCAAAAACATCGTGACAACTTTTAATCGACAAAATGTTGATTTTCGACAAAATATTTTACGGTCGCATTTTGAAGTTTTAGCTAAATTCTTCATTTATGTAAACCAAATTTAAAACGAACTTTTTTACTTCTTTAAATAAATTAAAAAATATCTCTTTATATTTTAAAACCATATTTAATTAATATCAAAATATCTAATTTTACAGTTTATGTAAAACTGACAAAATGCGACAAATTCTGGTTATTTTTGTAAAAGATTATCAATACTCTTTTAAATCTTTTAATATACTTTTATTATCTTTATTAGATGTTTTAAATAGGATTTAACTTATCAAATAAATATTTAAACCTTTATATAAGCCTTTATTTATTTTTGACAAACTTTTGTTGATTTGTTCTAAATTCAAATTTATAGTTTTTAATTTATTAACTATAAGAATAAATAATTATTTATTATATAACATGTTTATTTTAAGTTTTAAATTCCTTCTAAATTTAAAAATAAACAAAATCCTCATTTTCGAAATTGCGAAATTACGGGTCGTTACACTCTCCCCTACTTAAAAGCATTTCATACTCGAAATGAATGTTAGATAAAGGAATCTATTTCACACTCATATCCTCAAATAATTTGACTTACTTATACTGATGATAGAAAAGAAGAAGGTCGATATTAACAATAAAAAAATGATGCCAAACATACATACAGAGATTCCCTACACTAACCTGAGCACTTATCATGTACTTAAGGTTATATATACATAATCAAGTCAGACTTCTATCGTACCCATCCTATTGCATACTGCATACTTAAGATAATACATACAACAACCAAACAAGACTATACACCCAAAAACAACCAAACTGATATAATATTAATATAAATGTATATACTCCTATATCTTAGTGTCTACTATTTAAGATAACTATCCACC
Organism: Allium cepa; assembly: GCA_030765085.1. Lineage (NCBI taxonomy): Eukaryota > Viridiplantae > Streptophyta > Magnoliopsida > Asparagales > Amaryllidaceae > Allium > Allium cepa. The sequence continues at coordinate 280,758,803 of CM060934.1, read as the reverse complement.
TACTATGTTGACAGACCCAAAACATCATACTATATGTGATATTTGATTCTATCTATTATTTGAATCCACAACTTTACTTCTAAGGTAGTATCATCCCCCAATTTTCTAATGTAGACTTTGATCAGACTTCCTAATCACAACCCTTACTTTCCTTTCATAGCTCTCAATTATGATATAAAACTCGTGTATATAATCATAAACTCTCATCAATGTTCGCCGTCAAGAATCGAGTGATAAATCCTTTTCGGATTGATGTAAACACCTCAAAGTTCCATACTCAAACCTTAGATCAAATTTTATGTGCCTAAATGATCTATGTATAACTTATGTATTTATTCACATTCATTTTTACGTAATAAATTTCTTTAAAATTATTATTAATCCAAGTTTGATTCACGACCATTTACTTTCAACTAAATCCATTATTACTTAAGCTTACAAATATGACTTAAACTTGTATAATATACTTTTACTTCCTAAGAGTATATATACATATCCTCAAACTTCAAACTATTATCACTTCAATTATGGTATTTAGCTAATGTTGAATTCTTTTATTTTATCAAATTAATAAGTTATAAAACGTAATCTTAGCTCTATTTATCTAAGGTCTTAATTTAGCTAATATTATTTATCTTATCCATATATTAATAAGACAACTTTATTAAGTGTACATTTTTTCCTTACTAATTCTATGATTATTACTTAACTTATTTACCTATCCATTTTCTTTAAAATCAAATTTCTTAACCTTAAATCCATAAAATACCTTATGGTCAAATTGTGAAACTTAATTCACATGGTATTTTTTATTTAAACATTTTCATTCAAGAATCAACCTACTAACCATATTATTCAAAATTATCTCCTTCTAATATTACTTCATTTTGAATTACAAATGTTACCCTAAATGTATCACTAATTCAAAGTTTTATATTAGGATAATATTTCTTATATCTCTTATTCCCAATTTTCATTTTGATTTTTAACCTACTCAAAGTGTCTAAATTTAAAATTAACTCATCTCCTTTATAAGTTATAGAACTTACCCTTTTATATTATATTTACCCAAAATCTCAATTTTGGCTTATCTTTTTCTATCTTATTGATAAGAATTTTTCCATGCATTTTCTTTTTACTTTCTCCAATTACAACTTCTAGCTTCAATATTATCATCAAATATCTTAAGTAAAGTTGTGAATTTTACTTCATAAGGTATTTGTAAGATTTTAAATCCACCAATTATGATAATCACTTAATAATGATTATTTATTAATACTAAATACCTAAGGGTATATGGTTTAAGTTCTAAATTCTAGTTCTCAGGTAATTGATTCTAAATGGAATATCTTATAGTCAAATCGTGCAATTCTAATCACAAGATATTCATATTTTAGTTTTGCTAAGCTAAATTACAAACAATCCTTAATTTATAACCAAAAATAATAATATCCCCTTTTAACATATAAACCCAAGATAAAATTATTTCATTTACCAATTTCTTTAAAAGAAATCATTTTTATAAAATTAACAAATATGCACTCATATATAATACGCTAAAACTCATTCTAGGGTGTTACTAACTCTATCTCTAATGAGTTACTCATCCTAGGATATTACTAATCCTATCTCTGATGAGTCCTTACCCATAACAAAGACAAGGTCTCACTTAACCTTTTGCTATGATACCAAATTTCATGGCCTGTTTTTTCATACCCTTTGACTCGACAATAAACTACACATGTCCAACTCAAATTGCACGAAAATATGGAACATGAAGGGTAATAAAAAATTAGACATAACAGAACCTCACACGAATGGAATAATATATAATATTGAATAAATATTTTTACATCGAAAAACTTTTAAATACATATATCAGAGTCCAACCTAAATTTAGCTTGGACAGTTATAAACATCTATCCTTTCAACTACTGAAAAACATCAAACTGAAACTAAGTATAGCAGATAATAGAATATGTCCATATGTAGATGAATATCTCCAACTCTCCTTTGGAAACTTCAACCGTCTTCGACTAACATGAAACTACTCGGTTCTGACCCGAGTATTGAAAATACCCTGATCAGGGTTGATAAACCAGCGTGAGAAAACTCAATAACAAATGACAGTGTCATATATCAGCCTTTGAATAAAAATCCTTTGAAAATAAAGAATATCTTATAAGACAACGCCCACACATAAACACGGACGGTTTTTACCTTATGATAACTGAAACACTTTTATATCAAAACATTTGATATTATTTCTAATGACATATCTTTGAATTTTTTTGCAAATAAACTTGTTAATCTTATCTGAAATGGTTACCCATATAGCATTTCAAGGCTATTCATTATGCCAATACAAAAAAGACGCAGGCTCTTATTGGAGAATGGATTTCTATACAAATGACTGAGTGAATGATCTACCTTCCGAATGGGTACACCTCTAAATGGATGCCCCGAGGAATAGCACAAAGGAACCTCTGGCAACATAAGACCGGCCTACCTCTGTAACTAGATAATACCGAATATGTCATCCCCCGGTCTTTACCAAACTTTGACCGTGCGCTTTTTTTCCATACACCACATTAATATACATCCCAAACGTCATAGCGGGAATAAATATATCTAGAAGGGGATGACCATACCCTATTTGGGAATGACCCACTTAGCCTTGCCGCGTTTAATTGTATTTCGGTCATTTTCGTTTTGATGAGGCTTGAGGCAACGATTACCCTTTCACATTGCACATATCAAATCTTTGAATGCCACATTGCCATTTCCGTTAACTGTCTTACACAAAAATACAACCCTTGATCTCGTACATCTCAAGGAGGGTGTTAAGCTAAAAGAAGTTGCCTTCTCCGCCACCACTAATGTACGTTTGTAAAAACTAATGTACGTTTGTAAAAACTAATGTACGTAACCTTTAGAAATGCAATGTCAGACAAACGTCCATACAAGCTTTCAAGGAACATGACAAATCGAAGGCACTCTCCTACTACCACTAGTAGCGAGTAGTCCTTGCAATCCAAAAAATCTCCACTACGTTGAGACCACTGCTATAAATAACTCTATAATAGGAGCTACCCAGAGCATGTTCAACAAGCAGTCTTCACGCTATGAAGATCCATGGTCTTCAATAATCATCATCCTCAACATGTCTTCACATTCGAACATATATATTGGTTCGAAGTGGTTTACGAATAGGAATCACCAAAATCCGACCCCGGTTCCTTCGAAATCCAATTATCAATAAAAAGTAAACAGCGAGTAGTCCTTCACATTCTTTTCGGTTGATTTCGTAATCTCTTTATTTTGACTTAGGATAATTCTAAGTAATTCATTCTTTTGCTTTGGAAAATATCTCAAATTTCCTCACTTAACTCTCGATCCAAATTTTTAACTTTTTAGGTGGGTCAAAAATAATGTATTCAAGACATTGTTTGCGACAAACCCTAAATCAATCTTAGTAAACATTTCTGAGTAAAAAAAATCATTCATTTTGGAGAATGCTTAAATTTTGGATAATACTAATCTTCTTTTGTTTGAAAACTCAATACGATCTATTTATTTAAGAGCATCCAGGCTTTCCTTTCGATCTGTTCCACCCCTCGCCTAAGAAAAGAAAACATAGGCCAGGTAAGTTCAGGGCACTGGTTGCTCCATCCCCAACCTTAATTAAACACCCTATTTTATCTTTCTAGATCTCATAAGCGGGACAAATGTACTAGTCGTTTTTGAATACTCAGTTATCAACTTTATTTTGGAATTGATGATAAAGATTCCAAATTATCTTTTAAATGCTTAATTTTCCTTTTAAAAACATTCACAATTTATTCTAAGAAAAATCTTTACGTTTAAACTCACATTCAAAAAATTATACAATTCGCAGCAAAAAAGTGTAGCGGAAAGTGCTATATAAGCTTAATTAATTTAAACGACTTTTTTATATTTGAAAATTCATATTTTCCACTTCAAATCTCTTTTAAACTATTTAAATAGATTTATCAAATTTATTCCATATTTTTCCATAAATAAAACAATCATTTAAACAGATTTCCTCTAATGGTCCTTAACTACACTAGTGCGATTTTTCTAGAAAATTGATTTGGACTTAATTCAAAATCTATTCAACAAAATTTTGATTTTCTTTTTCCTTTTAGAAGATATGGATATAATAGTCCGAAATTTTCTCATCTCAAAGAATTCTGAACTATTTTTCACTTTATACACTCATTTGAACTTTTCGACGCGAAATCGTGAACTACCGTTGCGCAACACATCTAGTTTTAATTTATTTTCCAATACTTGAAATAATCTATTCAAATTGAATTTTATCACTTAAAAAATCATTACAAATCATTTTAAATCAATATTTTCACTTTTTAAAGTATTTAAAATATATTTTCACTATTACCATATTATAATATTGTTTTATTCCTATTATTTTAATATTAAATTTTAATTTCCAATTTCAACCCAATTTCAATTATAACTTCAAATTAAATACATTTAAAACTTAGATTTCAAATCCAATTTCAATTTAAACTTCAATCATCCTTAATCTCAACTTCAATTTTCAGAATCGATCTCAATTTCAATTTTACTATTCATATCAATTTCAATTTCAATTTGACTATCCTTTTCAAACTCATTTCACTTCATATTTCAAATTCTCTTTTATTTTAACTTTAATTTCACTTATAATTGAAAAGAGACTTATTTTCCAAAATATCTCATAGCACTAAAATATGGTCTTAATAACAAAAGGATTATTAAATCAAAATGAACATAATCGAGTTAACATTTGTCATTAACATAATTATGGTCCATACATAAGCTAACATGATAAATAATCAGAAGCATAAACATTTGCTACTTATTCAAACATAACACAAACATAACCAAACATTCATAGAAACATTTTAAAGGGGTGTATACCTTCATATGCCATAGGATAATTATTGTAGCAAAATCAAAATATGTCTTTTAAAAGCAATGAGAATTTTTTCACCTTTAACCAAAACGTTTAACTTCCTACCAACATTCATTTAATTCAACGCTTCACTAAACAACCACCTAAACATACTTCTACCTTTTCCAAGTGCTCGACCACCACCCCACATCCCTTCTTGCTCTTGGCCATAGCCTTCCCCTTCCATTTTGCTCACATCCTTCCCCTATCAATTCCCAAACTCATGGCCTAAGGCCATTTTTAAGAAGAGAAGAAAAAGAAGTGAATTAAGAAGAGGTTAGAGAGTAACAAGTGGATAGTGCTTAAGTACTCCACTAATTTTAATCCTCCTACCTCTCTTGAAGAGAGAAGCCATTAAAATAGCTTAAAGTAAGAAAAAGAAGAGAATGATTTGTGTGAAAAATGAGAAGAATGGATGGGTATTTATAGGAAAAATAAGGAGTGGTAAATTACAAAACAAACCCTTTACAAAATTACTAAAATATCCTTACTTTGTCTTACCTTTTCAACAATTACCATTTCCTTAACACATCAATACTTTATGTCTTAATCAATTAATATTTAAGTAAAGAAAAGTAAAAATTTGGTTTGGATTTGATGTGACATGTTTTGTCCTTTTGTGTTTACTTTTGCTAATTATTTTCTAAACTTGTTTGGTAAAATTAAACTTGTTTAGTGAATTAAATAATATTTATATTATTTGAATATATGTTAACAAATAAGAAAGTAAAGGTGCAACAACGTTGCGGCAACTTTTAATTGACAAAATGTTTTGCGGTCATATTTTGACGTTTTGGCTAAACTATTCATTTATGTAAAACAAATTTAAAATGAACTTTTTTACTTATTTAAATAAATTAAAAATGTCCCTTTATATTTTAAAATTATATTTAATCAATATCAAAATCTCTAATTTTACAGTTTATGTAAAACTGATAAAATGCGACAAATTTTGGTTATTTTTGTAAACGATTATCAATACTCTTTTAAATCTTTTACTATACTTTTATTATCTTTACTAGATATTATAAATAGGATTTAACTTATCAAACAAATATTTAAACCTATTTATTTTTGACAAAACTTAACTTTTGTCGATTTTTTCTAAATTCAAATTTATACCTTTTCATTTATTAACTATAAGAATAAATAATTATTTATTATATAACATGTTTATTTTAAGTTTTAATTCGTTTTAAATTTAAAAATAAACATAATCCTCATTTCTGAAGTAGCGAAATTACGGGTCGATATAGGGAACACTCGGGGCGATAACATATTCGGTCTATCCAAGTTAGGGGTAGGCCGGTCTTGTGTAGCAGAGGATCCCGATGAGGTCCTCGATACATTGTTCTAGAGGTGTACTATGATGGTCAATACTCCAATTGCCTAGCTATTGTATGGAATCCATTCTCCAATACGAGCTTTTATGGTTTTGGTTGTAGAGCCTAGTATGCTGGAATTTAATTAATGTAACAATTTCATCTATTTGAATAAGTACTTGTACCTAGACACTATTATAATATCATATGACTTTAATAAAAAATGTTTTGGTTATTGTAAGGTAATAACCCATCGTGTTTATATATGGCATGGTATTACGAGATACCTTTATTTTTCAAAGAATTTGATAACTTTAATAAAATTGGGTATTTTTCTCACGCTGGATTTCTATACTGACTCGGGCGTTATTTTATTATAATGCTTGGGTCAGACCAAGTATTACAGATTTAGGTTAGGATGCTATGGAGATCAGGAAACGAGCTGGAGGAGTTCAGACGTATATCGTGCACTTGATTATTTCCGCTGTGTGCGTTATGTATATCCGGACAAGTTATTATAACTGTCCAGATCGATGTATTGATTTGTACTCTGATAATTGTAGGTAATAAAAAAGCTATAATTTTTTTTGTGTAAAATATGTTATTATATAATATATTTTGTTCCGCGGTGATTGTGAAATTCTATGTTGTTGTTTACATTTTCTTTTACCTCTTTCTTTTTCTTCACCCTAGTTATTCGTTCTTTTGTACAATTTGGGTAGAGCAAGAGTGAATTATTATCAACTCAAAGGGTACGGAACTACATGTCGCTACACAATCCTTGCCATCCAAATTCCTAGCACACCATTGCTAACATCCATATTTAGAAAAATTCAGTTTTCTAAATCCATTCTCTTATGCTTGGAAAGGGTCTAGATGGAAAATTCCACATTTCCACCATTCTCTTATGTAACCTTTTTCCACTGTACCATGGAATCTACTCCTTTTTCCCCAATCATTTTTTTACTTTTCTAATTATAGTTTTCATAAGTAACTTTTCTTTTTTTAAAGTTCAAAAGCATTACTATTTCAAAAATCATCTTTTTAAATTTCCCTTATCAACAAGGATCCCAAGTAAACTTCCATAAATAAAACAACTTCATTATCGCTCATCATATCCATTTTGCTGCAACTACTGCTATAAAATAAAATCTACATTAATCAACTTGCCGACTATTTCCCAATGCTAGCATGCGGTACTTTAAAATTTCTAAAACTTAAAATCCTGAACTTCTAAAATCTTTTCAAAGATATGTATATATTTATAATGAAAACTTTTCATAAATAAATTTTTATTTTCCAAAATATATATATTTACATTTTATAAATAGCTTTTTCTGCATTTTTGACATCGGCATTTAGCCAATCATCCATCGTCCATAACGAACGACGTTTAATTTTGTGGTAATTTTTTTTAAGTTCCCAAAAAAATTATCTCTAGTTAATATCAATCAGCATGCATGTTGAATTTTAAATTTCAGTCTTCGAGGAACAGAAACATTGATATATGGCTCACCTCTTCGTACTCCTATCCTCCGTCTACTAAAATTTATTTTCTTAAAAAATTTTATTCTTTTCGGATCCTACATTTTCCATTTTACTTTAGTTTTGTAATTAGCTTAGTTTATTGCTTAACTTTTAGTTTCAACGATATTCTTTTTCCCTCATATTAATTAACCGACCTACTCAGAAATTCCTTTTTATTTCTTTAACATACATTGCGGTCCACCCAGAAAACACATAAAAAGAAACATTTTTCTAAATGTACATTGTTCATAGCAATAACGAATGCTTACAACCTATGAAAAGAAAAACTAACACTAGAAGGAAATGCAACACCACTAACTACAACTACAAGAACAGACCTCTTTAACAAGCCATCCCTCTATCACAGCCTTCATATCTTATCTATTCTTTATTACTTGCGATGAATAAAATCTATTTATCTCTTACATTCTATACCCAATCATGGAATAACTATGTCTCTTCTCACTGCAGTGGATAACAGATACGACCTATGAAATCTTCATATTAAATGGCAACTAAGCTTAGGGAAATAACCTTCCAATCCCTCTCTGGTTTCCCTAATTTAAGTATACTAATACACTCCAATGTGTGTTTACTACCTCATTATCGTTTGTTATCATCTTCTCTTAATCTCATTCGTTTGATGGTATCCTCAATCCTTATATTTTCTTACCCATAAGCCTCTTACAAGCATGTCCAAAACTTATAGAGGTGTACTATAATACCTCTTTATGGTTTACACACATATCAACATAACATTCCTAGGCACTTTCAAATGTCCTTACACTCTATAGGGATTTCTTCTTACTATTCCCAAAGTAGTCATAGCTATCCCCTTCCTAGTCTTATTATTTTTCCTGACTCACTGAGGCAATAATTCCTATATCTAGTCCACATTTGAATTTTGGTTTGGTATTATCATCTTCTTTCTTTCAAAAATTAAAACTTCAAATTTTTCGAAATATTTATTCCCAAAACTTCTGTTTTTAAAAGTTCCACTTAGAAACTTTTATTAAATTCAAAAATACTTGGTGTCTTAACTCTTTTCAAAACTTACATTTCAGGATTTTTTTTAATTTAACTTGTCCACTGAACTTTAAAAGGGAATGTTAACAATTTTCAGTTTAAAATCAAATCAGCTTTTTCTTTCAAAGACCATTCTAACTCTTATTAAAAATTTAGAATTTTTAGTTCAACTATTTATTAAGTTTTTCTTTTAAATACTTATTTATTTTCAGCAAACCATTTCTTTCAAAAATAGAATGTAAAATATTTCTAAAACATCGCTAATAACTTTTAACTTATAGAAACGGGAGTAGATAACGATAACCATCACCCTATTACTTTTCTTACATCTCATACTCTTCATATATCCAATATTTGGAAGAGTTTCTAACATCATGAAAAGGGGACTTCTAACAAACAATTGAAGTAAATGTGCATAACAACGAAAAGCGTCCATTTTCCTTTGTTATGCTTCTCTAATTAGGTTACCATCATTGTTTTAATATAATTTACTAAAACTTTCTATTATACTTAAGAATTCTATAATTTAATGCATTGGAACTACTTTTCCCTCCAAGAGGAATCATAAACACTATAATTCTATGTGAATCGCTTAAAAGAGGATTCATGTTTTGCATGAAATTACAAGAAATTATATTTCATTTTCTTTATTGAAATAGACAGAAAAAATATGAAGTTTCCCATATTTTGTACATCTCTTCCTTTGCACTCACATTCCTTATTATTTCAAACAGAACACCTTTATTTGTATGATTGATTCATAGAAACTTATTCGTTATCTCTTTTCATTCCAATAAATTAAAATATGTCAAATCCCAACCTAATTATAATAATTCAACCTCTCTTTAATTTATACTTCCTAACTTCCTACTACTTACAAAACCTTTATGATATTATTTTTTCCAAAATTCAACATTTACTTACTTTATCATTAAAAATCCTTTTAAAGTATACAATTTATGCTTCTTCTTTTTTCACAAAAAAATCTTATAGTTGGGTTGGACTCAAAGTGAACTTCTAACTATTCTCTCTAGATATCCTTCTTTCCAAATCCAATTATTATTGGTAGTGACCATTTCACACCCTTCTTCAAATACTTCTCCACCTTCCATTATCCCTAAGATATGGAATCTTATTTCCCTTTATCTGGACCAATTGTATGTCATCAATCGGCAATCAAAACGGGGATCAACAAATAGTTGGCTATCAAGGCCTGACCAGGGAGTCATGTACCATCTAGTTTTATGGACTTTTCCATACGAAACTACTCTATAGATGGACTTCTTAGGATTTTAGAATATACTGTACTTATATTTATAGTCCAAATACAAGTACGTTCACTCAACATTTTTAAATTTTTCAAGAATCGAGTAACCTATGCTCTGATACCAAATGCAACAACTCGCACTCCAGTGGACCCGGAATTCTGCTAGCCCGAAAATCCAAGTCTACTAAAATACAGATCGTTGGTTTAGTATCCTGCGAAAAAAGAAAACATACCAAAGCATTAATGGTAATAACTTATAGTAGAAATAAGTAAATATAATAGATCATAATAATTACTAACCCAGAATTGACACCTCAAATGTCAAGTGCCTCAGCCAAACCACTGCTCCAAAATAATACCGATACCCGCTTTTCTAAATCTTGTGAGTTGTAATGAGGAGGGGATCAAAAAAACATTCAGATGATTGGTAAAATATACTTCTTATACATAACACTAGCTTATACCGATTGTTCAACATTTCTTGTTATGTTAGATTTATCGGTAGCCTCTATGATTCCATCACTGCTTATGAACCATTTCCATCTACCCTATGTAGATCTATATCTATATATATAAGTATATATCCCATAGTCCATTAATGGACCTAGACTATCCCTCATAGTATCTATCACTTAGCACCTCGTAAGGATTCATCGCTTTGCTACATCATGATCAACATATCATTCAAGGAAATTATATAATGCACACGGATGACCTCCATTTTATAAGTTCCTGTATTCTTCGAGGATTTTTAGCTTTATCTTCTTCTGTATCATGGACTTTTGGCCCTACAGACCTCCACCCCGTCCGTGCTTTAGAGGAATATCTGTATGGGTTAAATAGCCTTACCCTAGCACATAGACTAACAAACAACTGTGGCGGTGCATAAACTAATTAGGTGGAAGAGATCAGTTAGGTGTAACCTGTCCTCCCCATTGACCGCAAGGGATCTATGTTGATCTCTCTAAATATAAAACTCCTACCCTTTATTTTCCTACCTGTGCACGCCAGCTTATGTGCGCCCTATTGCATAAGTCTGATCCCACCCATCATGTTGCCATCCGTAAAAGGTCCACACATTGCCTGCAATTATGGAGGTTCCTTTCGAAGTACACACATGCTTAAGGGTATCCCTTCATCTATAAGAAAGCATACTCTCCATAGGTCAAACTGGTTGGAATGTTTTTAATATCCCATCCCAGTCTAATGGCCTAAAATCACCTATTCTCTGTAATTATAACAAACAATTTATAATTATTCACACGTGTCATAAACGCATATCTAATGCTACATACATACATATTTCATATTCATGTATATTTATTCTTCTTACGTTTTCCTTATTGGCTCTATATATTTTATGTTTGTAACGACCTGATATTTCAAACCATTCAAATCGACAATCATCCACACACGTCAGATTTGAATTGCTCAAAACAATATATTGTTATATTTGGCAAAACTTAGCACATACAGTAAATGAATCAATCACGGACACAGAGTAATATAACAATAAGCAGCGGAATAGATAAATAGAAGTTCGTGAAGCTACTATAAAACATCGGAGTCTGAAAAAAATAAAATACAACAGAATCTCAAATACAAATGAATCTCTAATACATAAGCAACTGACGAGTCTGAACATAAATGACCGTAATAAACTGGAATAACTGAAAGCTGGATAGATAGATCTTCAAACAAAGCTCAATCTCCAATGATGAGTCTCAAATGTTGTGACACTTAGTCTGACCCAAGCATAAAGTAAAACACAAAACATGTGGGTCAAGATTTAACGTTCTTATACTAGTAAATTCAATTCAAGTGAAATGTCAACTGAAATACAAGTAACTTAAAGGATAGTTGGGATCTTCATCCTTTAAAGATCTATGGAACTATCTACTGTGTAGTAATATACGCTACTATAATATGTCTACTAGATAAAGTATTAAAATAGCGTTAAGGCGTTACCCTTATCCCCTTTAACACATTTGATATATTCCCGTAGTCTATACAATGTTGTACGCTCCACCAAACCGGTGGTTTACCCAGAGGATACCACATAGGTACGGTACAAAACAAACTCGTAGAAGGCGTGATAGGGCATGTGAAAAGGCACACGAAGCAATGCCAGGGTAGATATACCTTTTGCACTCCCGTACTGGTGGTAACGTATAGCAGCTACTACCGCCCACCTTGGACACACTCCCAGATCAAAAGTGCACCCAATCGAATCACAAAAACAATAGAATGGTATCGAAGAAATGCGCTTGATAGGGGGAATGACCCCACTTGGCCCGGTATAGCTCATGTTTTAGCCACATCAAGCTGACTCAAGGGAGTCAGGGCTGCGCTAATACCTCATATAGAATCGTCGCCAAACCATCCTACTTCGTTCTGGAATCTCCACCACGTACACAGTTGTTAAAGTGGTTTTCAGTATTGGCAGAGAGTATGACAATATCTGATCCCAGTCTCTTTAACAATCAAATGCTTATTTCACACCGTAGTCATTTCATTTCAAATAGTTCGTACTTCGTATCAAAATATCATATTCATTTCAAAACCATATCAATTTGATATCATTATTCGCTTTAAATAATATTCATTTCTAGAATCGTGACAATTTAAAAATCATAACACTTTTGAAGTCATCCATTTTGAAATCATAACACTTTGAAATCATAACACTTGAAAATCATAACACTTTGAAATCATAACACTTTGAAATCATAACACTTGAAAATCATAACACTTTTGAAATCATAACACTTCTGAAATCATAGCACTCCTAACTTAAACAGTTTAGATATTGAAAATAATATATATATCAAAATAGTTATAAATTAAAAATAGTTTATATTTTAAAATAGTTTATATATTAAAATAGTTATAAAATAGTTTATATTTATTTAAAGAGATTATACTGAATTAGTTTCCAGATTAGAATTATTTCATTCAATTCAACAAATCGATTCAAATCAACTTAAATTCCAAAATTCAATTTCAATCAATCCTAGCTCAACCATTTCAATTTAAAGGGTTAAGATTTCAATTCAAATTCTTAATAAACTGTTTCAGTTTTTATCGATTTCAAATCCTGGTTTGAACTATCACTCCAATTCTAATAAGATTCATAGTTTAAATATTCAAAATTTCAATATAAGTTTCGTTTATACTTCAACATTTAACTTAAATTTTATTCAAATTGGAAAATTTTCACTTAATCATTTTAATAACAATTAAATATAATCTCAATTTTTAAATTCAAATTTATATTAAATATTCGGTCTCAATCTTATTTAAAATTAGGAATATTCATTAATCACTTTTTATCAAATCAAGTTATCAATCATGTCTTTCATAATCTCAAAATCAATAAGTTCAAATAAATTCTTATTTAAATTCAAGTATTAACCATTTAAAATCCAAATCAACATTAATTTATCTTCCCAACCTTTATTATTAAAATTATAAAACATCTATTTTTTAAATATTCATATAAATTTAAATAAATACTTAAACATATTACAAACCAATTAAATTAAATTTTATTAAATTAAATCTTATTATTAAATGTGTTTTGTATTAAATTTTGTTTTATATATTCAAAATAATTAAATTATAAGAAAAATCTTAAAAATTATATTTTCAAAACTAAATTTAAAATTTAAAATTTTCAAAACATATAATTTTAAAAATCGAAATTTTACACATATATTAAAATAAATTCTTTATATTATAATTTAAAAAATCAATATAAAATAAAATCCATATATTTCCTTCCAAACTTTGGCAATCATTTTTTTTTTTCAAAATAGACCAACGGTGTCCGTATATAATTTTCTATCATATGGTCAAGTGATACAGATATTTATCTTTTCAATCCACAATAATTTAATATTTATGGGTGTATATAATTTCAACCCGCAATCCAGAAATTCAAAATCAATGAAAATTGCTTAGGTATATCATTTCAACCCATAATGGTTTTCCTCTAGTTTATAATAATATCGTTTGGGTATGTGTCATTTCAACCCATGGGGAATTCTAAACTAACAGGGAACTTTCAAAGTGAGAACAAATACAATAATAATATAACATATCAACAACAGGCAATATCATTGGTAACAAATTTAAATATAATATATACAATAGGTTATGGTGTCATATATCATAGGCAAACAATGGCAGATAATGGCATATCATATTTAACAATAAAAAACTTAACAATTCAAACTTAACAACATGTTTTGATCGTCATTTCATGTGAATTAAATTTACTAAATATAAAAATGTTAATCGTGAGTGATTCCTCATCTTTCGAGGATAGAGAAATTTGATAACAAACTGAGGTGCAAATCTGAGCAACGAATTCCAAAATAAAGTATGATGAACATGAAATTGACGATCAAAGCAAAGCTGGAAGTTTGGAATTGAAGGAAACAAATCAAAATTAGCTTTGTATAAACTGAGAAAAATATTTGTTATATATATATATATATATATATATATATATATATATATATAATTTTCTCTTAATCAATTTAAAAACATATATTTAAAATAAATTCTCTATATATATTTTCAAATCAAAATTTTAATTTAAATACATAAAATATCTCTATATTTTTTTGAAAACCAAGCTCATGTATACAGATATAAGCTAATATATAGACTAACATATATATATGTGTGTGTGTGTGTGTGTGTGTGTTTATTTAAAAAAACAATATCTATTGAAAAATCAATATAACTTACTTTATTATAGTACATACACAAATTCAACAGCTTATCTATAAACTTGTATAACATATATATATTATACATGATCAACATATACTTATTTTAGTTTATATATGAACAAACAGATCATCTACGAAACGAGAAATAATATATATTTATATACACACACTTTCAAAATATTACAGAACCATAAAATAAACACATTTCAAAACGAATCAAATATATGAACTTATATATATTGTAATATCCCAAAATTTATCAATTTAAAATTTGGTAATTTATTTGAACTTCAGGAATTTAATTTGAAAAGTTTCAAAACAAATAAAATAAGTGATAATTTATATGAATAAAATTTCAATTTCTTTTGAGTTTAGAATTTGAAATAATAAATGTTTTTAAAATCATTTGAATTTAAATTTTATATATATGTGAATATATATATGTATATGTGCATATATGAGTAGATTTGGATTTATATATTGAATTTGACTTTGAATTTAAATTTGAAGTAAATGCTTTAGTAAAATAATTTGGATTTATAAATATATATCTATGTGATTTATTTAATATGTATTTAATTTCAAAACATTTTCTTTTAAATAATATGTATTAATATAAAGCAAATATCTTTAATGGGAAATGTGAGTTTAAAATACAATTTAAATAATGTAAAATATTATTCTAATAAAAATTTACAAATGCTGAGTAAGTAATAACTATAGAGACAAGTTTTTAACATGTAGAAAGAATTAAACAAATGTCATTATATCATTTTCATTTTTTTAGAAATTCATAAAAAAGGAAATATAGTATATAAGCCATTTTATCTTCTTCTTCTCACTCTTTACTTATTTCATAACCCTGCACAAAATTTTAACCAGAGAAGAGAATCATCAATAACAAGTAATAGAAGCATAACTTCCTCAACATTTTAAAATCAAGACCAAAATCTCAGAAAAAAATCTGTAACCAATTTTCTTCCAAATCTCAAGCCAGAAAAAGGAATTTCAAGAACAACTTCAAGTCTTCAACAAATAATTCAAAATCAAGTAGGAGTCAACTTCAACAATTAAACAAGAATAAGGATTAACTCAATTAATTTGAAAATTCAAGTTTTCAAGCTGTTGACCAAAGTTTCTCTGTTTCATTAAAAACAAATTGTAAGTAAGTTGAGTTTTGGTTTGTTGTTGAGGAACTAAGTAAACAAATCCATCATAGATTAAGCAAATTTATATTAATAAGTTGCAGATAAAAAAATTTCAAGATCAAGTTGAGAAAAGAAAAACAGTTTCCAGGCTTTCAAATTCTTAAACCTAGACAGAAAGCTCTCTGTTCAACTCCACAGGTGAGTAAATTCCTTGATTTGAACTTGAACTTGTTGCTGTAAACAATAGTGAAGTTTGAATGATAAATGAGTGTTTGCGTGTATATATTTATACATGAAAATGAAGATGCATGTCTGTGCACATCAAAATAAACTCTGTTCCATGCCTATGGGTTCAAAACCCTTTCTCAAAATCCAAAAGCTCTATATCAGATTGTTTTTAAGCTTTGAAATCAAAAAGAAATATGTTTGTATGATTATGCTTTAAGTTTTAAAAACAAATTTAAGTAAATCAAACAAAAGTCATGTCTGGAAATACAAGAATATAGGAAAACCCAATATAAACAGAAAATTCAGCAACCATGATTTTAGACTTTGAATATACTAATTGAAACAACTTTGAAGTTGATGATTTTTAAAACAGAAATTAAATTTTTTATCAAGTATTTTATGAGAAAGAGAGGGATGAACAGAATTGCCATTTTCCCTAAATTCTGGCGATCGATCAGGTGATGGACTTCGAGATCGAAATCATAGCTAGCTTGAAGACCGTATATTTGGGGGAAAATGCTTGATAAAATTCTAGATTAACGTGGATGTTGATTTTGATTGATTTAGGGTTTAAGGTTTAAAATGAGTCGAGGTTAGAAACGTAATCACTACACCATCTTTAGACCATCGGAGATCATCGGACCGGGGCCATCAGAAGCGTGGAAGGCTAGCGGAGCTTAAGGTGGAGTATCGTGACCTCTGATGATTAGAGGAGGGAGAACGAGGCATCTAATGGTGGGTCGATTTTGTTCGAATCTTTGTCGTACAATCAAATTGCAAATTCGTCAAGTTTCACAACGCTGGGTGTTTTGTTGTGTCGAGTTGATGATCGTCGACTGGTAGATGATAATAGATCGACCAGAGGGTATCAAAACAGTTGTGCATGTGCACAACGAATTGAGGGATGTCAGTGATATTGAATGGGAGAAGAAGGGATAACGACTTGAAGTACTTTCGGGAAGATGGGTTGATGGCTCGCGTTTAATCTCATGTATTTACCTATGCGTATCGGGTTTGTACTTAGACAAATTCAAGAAAAAAAACATAAGGCACACAGGTGGATTTGGCAAACGACTCGAAGCAAGGAGTATTTTTGCTCGGGTGTGACTCAAAGTGGCCTCGGGCCGGTAGTATGAAACAGCTTTACTTTAAAAATAAATTCAAACTTTTCAAACTTTTCAAACCATGTTTTCAAAATGATGTTTTTGATTTAAGTTTGAATTAATTAAAGATATAAGTAAGATATTTTCAAAAGCTATCAAATTTTAATTGAATTAATTTTGATACATTTTTTTATAAAGTTATTTATATTAAATAAATAATGTAATTTGAAAGGGTAATTAAGACAAAAATGTTATTTAAACTATCTTAACATTTTAAAGTAATTAATGTGATAAGGATGATTTACTAAACAAGGTTTAAAGGAAAATCAAAGTAAATAAATAAAAATAAAAAGATTATCTTTTAATTCATTAAACAATTAATAATTTGTTAATACAATTACTTGAAAAGTAGTTACTTAATTAATTACTTAATATTAAAGATTAATTAAATAAACAATTAAGGTTAATTGGTTTGTAATTAATTAAGGATTGATTAGTTAATAAAAAGTAACTAACATTTGAATAATTGACAATTAAAGATTAATTAATTAAGATAATTAATTAAGGAATAATTAATTAATAAAAGTAATTAAGATAATTAATTAACAATTAAAGATTAATTAATTAAGATAATTAATTAAGGAATAATTAATTAATGAAGGTGATTAAGATTTGATTAATTTTAATTAAGGATAAATAATCATTGATTAAAGATAATTAATGAAAGTAATTATGTGATTAATTAATTTAAATCACACGATTGATTCATCTTAATTGTAGATGATTGATAACTATTGAATGTTGTGTACTGATTGATATCTCTGATATGTAATTATGATGCTATGTGATATGAATTGCTTTGTGCTGAGCTGTGATTTCTGTGATGAATATATTTCAAAGTAAATATGAAAACCCTTTGGCCCGTAAAACGGCTTTTGAATTTCGATGCTACAGGGAGTCGTATTCCAGTTGGTTATCCAAAACCCCATATCGAACCTGTGAATCTTTGTGAATGACATAGCCACATGTTTTTAAATTGACGCTCACTATTCGGTTTAGCCGAGAGAGGACCTTTGTGTCATATAACCCATTCTGAATAGTGATACGACGAAGTAGATAGCATTTGAAGACGGTGGTGAAGACCGGGTGTCTTCGAGGATGATAGGATAACCTATCGAATGACGCTGCACTGAGTTGCTCTGGTATAGAGATCTCCATATGTGATGGGGAGTCCGATCGGGATTGTGGATACTTGGATTGCAAGGGCTTCTTCGGAAGTGCCTTCGGTTCTGTTCGAACCCGGAACAGACTTGTATGGATTGTATGTCTGACATTACATTTTGAGATATAAAGCAGATTTCTTTCAAATACATTTCTTTTGGTGGCAGAGAATTTATTCTCTTAGCTTAACACCATTTTCTGAGACGTACGAGCTTGGAGGTTATGTAGTTGAAAGTTATCAGTAATATACTCCCAATTTGCTAATGAGGCATGCTGAGTGCTGTTGATCATTTGTTGATCGAAGCATGGCTTTTGTGAAAAGCGTAGCTTTATGGACGAGACTTCGTTGAACCTCACAACCCGGTAATGGTCGAAATAGGAAAGATGCAGCAAGGTTATTGAGGGTAGCGCCCCTTAGGGTATGTGCATTTCCTTCTGGATAGAAGTGGTATCATGGTATGGAACCCAGGTACTTAACTTATGTTGATATTGCAAATACATTGCTTTGTGATTGATTGTTGTTGGGGCCTCGGATAAAGGTTGGTTACGACCGGGGAATGGCATACTCGTGTCAGTAGTTAACTAGTTACAGAGGTAACCCGACCTTGTGTTGGCAGAGATCCAGTTTGGTTCTTGGGGCATCCCTCTAGAGACGTACCCATGTGGCCCACGAAGTTCCTTAGCCTGACCATTGTTGGAAATCCAATCACCAGTACGCGCCCAGTATGGTTTTAATTGTAGAACCTGCCATTTAACATGGCAGCTATAGTAGGCATACTATAATGACACGTATGCTGGCTAAGATTAATATTATACTTTCGAAAATGTTTTCTACACTATGCACTAATAATATTACGAAAGAGTTTTCTCGTATAAAGCATGTTTGACTATCATAAAGGGGAAATCTCCTCCAAGTGTGCGACTGAATTGTGTGTGTGCCGGGAGGCCTTATGGTAGTTTCATTTTCCAAGAGCATGAACAGTTTTTTTTTAAATTTATTTTCTTCAAACAACTGTTTTTGTTTACTCAAACCAATCCCATGACTGACCCGGAGTTTACTGTTTCCTTCCTAAACTCTGGGTGCCTATAATTTCCACACGGGCAGCCTAGAAGCAGTTTTCGTGTTTTGGAGCTAGCTAGATTTTGAAGTCTTTTGGTTTGGAAGCTATCGGATTTTGAAGCCTTTGTCTTGGAGATATTTTGGAAACTTTTTGGATCTCAAGGTGCTTAGTTTGGAAGTTCGCTATCGCTTTATTTCTTTGAAGACTTTCTTGGAGTGTGATACTTTGTCGTTTCCGCTGTGATGTTCTATTTTGAAGTTGTGTTACATGTATAAAAATGGTATGATGTTGTAATGGATATTGTGATGATGTTGTTTATGTGATGTTGATTTATGGCTGTTCATTTTGTTTCCACTGTTTATATTCATCTAATGTTGTTATAAGCTCCGTCTGAATTGAAGTTCGACGTTCGAATCTCCAGCAGTCGAATATAAGTGAGACATTTGATGTCGACTTTTGAACGTTGAATTTCGGATCGTGACAAGTGGTATCAGAGCTAAAGGTTGAGTAACAACTTTAGCTACGGAGTATAACACATTAGGTGGCTCATTAGAGATAGGGTGAAGTATACCCTAGAATGAGTATAACCCAAGACCAAAACCCTAAATTTTCTTGGTCTATTTCTTTAAACTGCTGAAATTCCTTAAGATATCTCGTTCTTATATCTAAATTAAGTTTTCTTACTAATTATAGATAGTAAGAATGAGCGGGCGAAGAGGAAGAGCTAGGGGTCAAGAAAATGCCACAACAGTTGGTCAAATTCCCCCAATAGCAGAAGCGGCAATACCTACTCAACATCAGCCGAATCTGACTGATCTATACAAAAGTTTCTCGAGACTCGATGGTAATCCATTCACTGGCAAAGAATCTATTGTTGAAGCCCAAGCCTGGATCAGATCAAGTGAGAGAATTTTTAAAGGGCTAAAGTTAGAAGACGATCAAATGTGACTCATAGCTTTTTGGCAACTTCAAGAAGAAGTCTTAGCCTGGTGGGAGACAATTACTATAGATGAACCAGAAGAAGAGTTTACTTGGAGTCGATTTAAGGAAGTATTTGAAAAGCGCTATATGCTGTCGGCAGGAATTTCCGAATGTACAGGAATTTATGGACTTAAAGCAAGGGAGTTTGTCATTTGAGGAGTACTTAAACAAATTCAACGAACTATCCCGTTTCGGTCCAGAATTGGTGAACACGCCTCTAAAGAAAAACGAAAGGTTTATTTGTGGGATGAATAAGAAATTCAACGAAAGAATGACAGCACATGTCAAAGAGTCTTTTTCTGATCTTATCGATATGGGGTATAGGTATGTCACCCTAGATATGCAGGAAATTCCAAGGGAATGAGGAAATTCGAGCAATCAAAATTGAAAAAAAAAAGGAAATTTGGGGGCAGGAAACCACATCAAGGCAAGGATAAGAAGAACAATCAAGGAAATCTGGCTAGAGATATAAGTGTTACAACTGCCAAGAAAAGGGCCATTATTCAAATAGCTGCAAAAACCCAAAGAAGCAAGTTAAAAAGAACAACCTGTGAAGACTGTTCAGGGAGTTAGAGAATGCTATAATTGTCGCATGGACATGTAGCTAAGAATTGCCCAGCGATGAAGCAAGCACATGTGGCAAATGTCTATGCGATAAAGGATGACCCTATAACTTCAAGGGCAGATAAAGAAAAAGGTGTTCTAGAAGGTGACCTTACTATTTATAATAAAGTTGTTAGAGTTTTATTTGACACGGGAGTTTCACATAGTTTTATCTACCAACAAGCCGTAAATGAATTAGAACTTAAACCTAAATTTGTTAACGACCCCATTTGCATGAAGAATCCGGTTGGTGGTCGCACAAATCTTTGTCTATATTGTAGGAAAGTTCCTATCTCATATTCCTGCTATCAATTTCCTATCAATCTTTATGTTCTCGACTTTAATGAATTTGAAATCTTACTCGGAATGAACTGGTTATCGAGATACGAAGCTAAATTGGATTGTAATAACCGGACAATTTTAGTCAAAACAAAGTTCGGAAATTTTATTGAAATCTCTTATGAGGATCCGAGTCCTAAGAGAGATAAATGATGTATACTTTAGGATATCCTGAACCCAGTCTGGAGTCTATACCTGTTGTTCAGGAATTTTCCGACGTATTTGAAGAAGTAAAATCCTTACCTCCACATAGAGAAATAGATTTCAGAATTGATTCAGCACCCAATGCTCATCCTCTCGTCCACGCAAGTCGCAGGATGGCACCCAGGGAAAGAATTGAATTAGTCAATCAAACTCGAGATTTGTGAGAAAGAGGATTGATTCGCCCTAGTGTTTCCGAATGGGGTTCAGCTGTCGTGTTTTGTGGCTAAATCAGACGGATCTTTGAGATTGTCTGTAGACCACCGCGATCTCAATAAACAAACTCTCAAGAACAAATTCCCTTTACCTAGAATCGACGATCTATTCGATCAACTTCATGGCACTCGATTCTTTTCGAAGATGGATCTAGCTTAGGGATTCCATCAGCTACGAATAGCCAAGGACTGTGTTCACTTGACCGCTTTCAGGGGTCCAGACATTTTCTATGAATGGTTAGTCATACCTTTCGGACTAGCCAATGCTCTAGCATACTTGATAGACCTAATGACACGTGTATTCCAGGAAGTGTTGAATAAATTTGTGCTAGTGTTTATTGATGATATTCTAATCTATTCCAAAACCGAAGAGGAGCATGCTGAACATCTCAGAATATTTTTGGAAATATTGAGAAGGAATATCCTATTCGCTAAATTTTCTAAATGTCACTTTTGGGTCAAAGAAGTCAGATTTCTGGGCCATATTGTTAGAAGAAGGGATTTCTGTTGATCCGAGCAAAATCTCTGCTATTCTGGACTGGAAGCGACCTACCACTCCTAAAGAAATTCGAAGTTTTCTGGGTTTAGCGGGATATTATAGAAAGTTTGTTCCAGAGTTTTCCAAGTTGGTCAGTCCATTGACTAAGCTAACAATGAAGAATGCTAAATTCGATTGGACTATAAAATGTGATGAAGCTTTCCAGGAGTTGAGAAGGAGATTAACTACCGCACATGTTCTCGCTGTCATTAACCGAAACCAAGGGTTATCTGTTTATACTGAAACTTATGGAGATGGTTTAGGTGCGGTACTAATGCAGAACGGAAAGGCAATTGCCTACGCGAGTAGACAATTACGTCCATATGAGAGAAACTACCCAACATATGATTTGGAGCTTCTAGCTGTTATTTTCGCTTTGAAAATCTGGCGACATTATCTTCTGGGTAAGAACCTCTTCCATCTTTCTTAACGATTTAAGAATTTAACTCAATTTAATAAATATACTTAATGAACTCCCTTTCTTTAGGTGAAAAATTCGAATTATTCACTGACCATAAATCTTTGAAATATCTCTTCACCCAGAAAGATTTAAATCTGAGGCAACAAAGATGGTTAGAATTTCTAGCGTCATATGACCTAGATATTCTGTATACGCTTGGAAAAGCCAATGTTTTCGCTGATGCTTTAAGTAGAAAGCATGCTATTCTTGCTCATCTTGTTGTCACTCCTGCTCTTCTCGAGAAAATCGCCAATAAGCAAAATGAAGACAAGTTTCTTCAAGAAATATATGGGAGGATTCGTCGAGGAGAGGATTCCAGCTTTGGAATTGATAATGGTGGGATTATAAGATTAAAAGGCAGGATGTGTGTCCCAGTCATCCCTGATCTGAAACATGAAGTTTTAGATGAATGTCACAAGTCTAAACTCAGTATCCATCCAGGAGTTAATAAGATGTATAGAGATATCAAAAGAACTTTTTGGTGGAAGACAATGAAAAGGGATATATCTATATATGTAAGTCGTTGTGCTACTTGTCAACAAATTAAAAGTGATCAGAAGATGATGGCGGGTTTACTCCAGCCTTTAAAGGTACCCAAGTGGAAATGTGATCAAGTATCGATGGATTTCATCGACGGGTTGCTCGCACTCGAAAGGGGAATGAAGCAATCTGGGTTATTGTGGACCGTTTGACTAAGACAGCCCATTTTATACCAGTGAAATCTACCCGCACAGCGGCAAGTTTAGCTGAGTTATATGTGAAAGAAATTGTCTGTCTCCATGGTATACCGAGCAGTATAGTGAGTGATCGTGACCCGATCTTCACTAGTAGATTTTGGGAGGCATTCCAAGCCGCGTTGGGAGTAAAACTGAATTTCAGCACTGCTTATCACCCACAGTCTGATGGGCGGACTGAAAGGATAAATTGAATATTAGAAGATCTTTTGCAAGCTTGTATTCTCGACTTTGGTGTTTCTCGGGAGGACTATTTACATTTGGTTGAATTTTCATATAACAATAGCTATCAAGCCAGTATCGAAATGGCTCCTTTTGAAGCTTTATATGGTCGTCCGTGTCGATCACCGACATTTTGGATTGAATCTGGTGATAGACTCGTTCTTGGAACAGATATGATTAAAGAAGCCACTGAAAAAGTTGATTTTATTTGAGAGAAGTTAATAACTGCTTAAAGTCGCCAGAAGAATTATTACGACCGTAGCAGAAGAGATTTAGAATTTCAGGTTGGGGATTCCGTTTTCTTGAAAGTGTCACCAATGCGTAGTGTGTTAAGATTCGGGAAGACTGGTAAGCTAACACCATGATACATTGGTCATTTTCCTATATTGGAATGGATCGGTCCTCTGGCATATCGAGTGCAGCTACCTAGCTGGTTATCGGGAGTACACGATGTGTTTCATGTTTCACATCTGTGGAGATACATGCACGATCCAGACAATATTATCGAAGAGGCAGCTTAGCAGAATCTTGAGATAACACCAAATCTAACAGTTAAAAGAGAACCAATAAAGATTATGGATCGTGATGAAAAGGAACAAAATTATGAAACTGGTTAAAGTACAGTGGAGTGGCGATCCAAAGGACTGCACTTGGGAAACTGAAGATAGCATGTAGAAATCATATCCCAATTGCAGGGTGGATATCTCGGCTTAAACTGGTAAGCCACTTCTCTCTCTTTTTCTATATCCTTATATCCTTTGTTTGCTTTTCTCTCTTTCAAATTTCGAGGACCAAATTTTCTTAAGGGGGTAAAATCTGTAACATCCCAAAATTTGTCAATTTAAAATTTGGTAATTTATTTGAACTTTTGAAATTTAATTTGAAAAGGTTCAAAACAAATAAAATAAGTGATAATTTACATGAATAAAATTTCAATTTCTTTTGAGTTTAAAATTTGAAATAATAAATGTTTTTAAAATCAATTGAATTTACATTTTATATATATGTGAATATATATGTATATGTGCATATATGAGTAAATTTGAATTTATATATTGAATTTGACTTTGAATTTAAATTTTAAGTAAATGCTTTAGTAAAATAATTTGTATTCATAAATATATATATATATATATATATATGTGATTTATTTAATATGTATTTAATTTCAAAACATTCTCTTTTAAATAATATGTATTAATATAAAGCAAATATCTTTAATGGGAAATGTAAGTTTAAAATACAATTTAAATAATGTAAAATATTATTTTAATAAAAATTACAAATATTGAGTAAGTAATAACTATAGAACAAGTGTTTAACAAGTAGAAAGAATTAAACAAGTGTCATTATATCATTTTCATTTTTTTTTAAATTCATAAAAAAAGGAAATATAGTATATAAGCCATTTTATCTTCTTCTTCTTACTCTTTTATTCATTTCTTAACCCTACACAAAATTTTAACCAGAGAAGAGAATCATCAGTAACAAGTAATTGAAGCATAACTTCCTTAACATTTTAAAATCAAGACTAAAATCTCAGAAAAAAAATCTGTAACCAATTTTCTTCCAAATCTCAAGCCAGAAAAAGGAATTTCAAGAACAACTGCAAGTCTTCGACAAATAATTCAAAATCAAGCAGGAGTTAACTTAAACAATTAAACAAGAATCAGGATCAACTCAAATAATTTGCAAACTCAAGTTTTCAAGTTGCTGACCAAAGTTTCTCTGTTTCATTAAAAACAAACTGTAAGTAAGTTGAATTTTAGTTTTCTATTGAGGAATTAAGTAAACAAATCCATCAGAGATTAAGCAAATTTATATTAATAAGTTGCAGATAAAAAAAATTCAAGCAAGTTGAGAAAAGAAAATCAGTTTCTAGGATTTCAAATTCTTAAACCCAGACAGAAAGCTCTCTGTTCAACTACACAAGTGAGTAAACTCCTTGATTTGAACTTAAACTTGTTGCTGTGAACAATAGTGAAGCATGAATGATAAATGTGTGTTTGCATGTATATATTTATACATGAAAATGAAGATGCATGTCTTTGCACATCAAAATAAACTCTGTTCCATGCCTATAGGTTCAAAACCCTGTCTTAAAATCCAAAAGCTCTATATCGGATTGTTTTTAGGCTTTGAAATCAAAAAGAAATATGTTTGTATGATTATGTTCTAAGTTTTAAACACAAATTTAAGTAAATCAAATAAAAGTCTTGTCTGGAAATACAAGAATGCAGGCAAACTCAATATAAACAGAAAATTAAGCAACCATGATTTCAGATTTTGAATATACTAATTGAAACAACATTGAAGTTGATGATTTTTAAAAGAGAAATTAAATTTTTTTATCAAGTATTTTATGAGAAAGAGAGGGATGAACAGAATTGCCATTTTCTCTAAATTTTGGCAATTGATCAGGTGATAGACTACGAGATCGAAATCATAGCTAGCTGGAAGACCGTAGAGTTGGGGAAAAATGCTTGATAAAATCCTAGATTAGCATGGATGTTGATTTTGATCGAGTTAGGGTTTAAGGTTTAAAATGAGTCGAGGTTAGAAACGTGATCACTGTGTCATCTTTAGACCATCAGAGATCATTGGACCGGGGACATCAGAAGCGTAGGAGGCTGGCGGAGCTTAGGGTGGAGTACCGTGACCTCTGATGATCAAAGGAGGGAGAACGAGGCGTTTAATGGTGGCTCGATTTTGTTCGAATCTTGGTCGTACAGTCAAATTGAAAATTCATCAAAGTTTCACAACGCCGGGTGTTTTGGTATGTCGAGTTGATGATCGTCGACTGGTCGATGATCATAGCATCGACCAGAGGCGATCAAAACAGTTGTGCAGGTGCACAATGAATTGAGGGATGTCAGTGATATTGAATGGGAGAAGAAGGGATAACGACTCGAAGTAACTTTCGAGAAGATGGGCTGATAGCTTGAGTTTAAGCTCGTGTATTTACCTGTGCGTATCGGGTTTGTACTTAGACAAATTCAAGAAAAAAAAATATAAGGCACACGGGTGGATTTGGCAAATGACTCGAAGCAAGGAGCATTTTTGCTCGGGTATGACTCGAAGTGGCCTTGGGTCGGTAGTATGAAACAGCTTTACTTTAAAAATAAATTCAAACTTTTAAACCTTTTCAAAACATGTTTTCAAAATGATGTTTTTGAATTAATTAAGGATATAAGTAAGATATTTTCAAAAGTAATCAAATTTTAATTGAATTAATTTTGATACATTTTTTATAAAGTTATTTATATTAAATAAATAATGTGATTTAAAAGGGTAATTAAGATAAAAATGTTATTTAAACTATCTAACCTTTTAAGTAATTAATGTGATAAGGATGATTTATTAAACAAAGTTTAAAGGAAAATCAAAGTAAATAAATAAAGATAAAAAGATTATCTTTTAATTCATTAAAAAATTAATGATTTGTTAATACAATTACTTAAAAAGTAATTACTTAATTAATTACTTAATATTAAAGATTAACTAAGTAAATAATTAAGGTTAATTGGTTTGTAATTAATTAAGGATTGATTAATTAATAAAAAGTAATTAAGATTTAATTAATTAACAATTAAGGATTAATTAATTAAGATAATTAATTAAGGAACAATTAATTAATAATGTTTCGGGTAAAATTTGGATTCTTTGGTCCAAAGACTGGAATATTAGCCCTGTATTTTGATTCTACCCAACTTTTATCTATCCTGTGTAGCTCCTCCTTCTCCCCGCTTCCGTTCGTTTTCTCGGCGGTGTACGCCAAGTGCGACCGGGTAGATAGATTATCTCTTTGGAATGACATTTTGTCCCTCTCTGATTTCGGTTACCCGTTGTCTGTAGTTGGTGGCGATTTCAATGTTGTAGCCAGTCAGGCTGAAAAAATCGGCGGGGTTGCCGTCAATCGTCTCTCGGTCTCAGATTTCAATTCTTTCATTGCAAGGTCTGGGTTATCGAAGATTCCTTTCTTTGGTTCTTCTTTTACTTGGTCTAACAATCAGGCAGGTCCTAATCGGATCCTTTCTAGACTAGATAGGATCTTTGGATCTGCTGATTGGTTCAACCTGCCTTATTCTTTCTCTATCTCTCATCTCCACCGGGCTTGCTCTGATCATGCTCCTCTTGTCTTGCACTGTTCACCGCGTTCCTATTCGGGTCCTTCCTCATTTCACTACCTTAGCATGTGGAGTTCCCACCATTCTTTTCTTCGGACGGTTGAGGAATCGTGGTCTGTCCCCCTTCTGGCTGCCCCCATGGGGGCTTTTGCTGGGAAATTGAAGCGCCTTAAGGCTTGCCTAAAATCGTGGAATTCTGTTGTTTTCCGTAACATTTTCGATCGAGTTAGAGCGGCTGAAGAGTCTCTGATTCTTGCCGAAGCTTTATTCGACGAGAATCCCTCCGCCGAAAACAAGGAGATTTGGTCCTGCGCTCAAATGTCATTCTCTTCTGAACTTCGTATTGAAAACTCTTATCTTCGCCAGAAAGCGAGGGTCAAGTGGGTGATAGAGGGTGATTCGAACTCTAGATTCTTCCACTCTTCTATTCGTAAGAAAGCAAATTTGCTTTCGATTCGCGAGATTGTGAGGTCGGACCAATCTGTGGCTTCGTCTCCTTCCGAAGTCAAGGAGGTGTTGATCTCCCACTTTCAGTCTTATTTGGGAGCCCCTTCGGTTTCTGTTCCAGTTGTGGACATATTGGCTTTCATTCCTAGGATTGTCCCTGATTTGGACAGTGTTGATTTGGCTGCCCTGCCATCGTCCGATGAGATTCGTGCCTGTGTTTTTGCTCTCAGCAAGGACAGTGCCAGTGGGCCGGATGGCTTTAATGGTTCCTTTTTTCGTTCTACTTGGAATATTATCCAAACTGATTTTTGTTTGGCGATTCGGCAATTCTTTTCTGGGGCTACTCTCCCGGTTAGTTGGTCTTCAACTAATTTGGTCCTTATTCCGAAGTGTGACAATCCTAGGGCGTGCTCGGAGTTTCGTCCTATCAGTCTGTGTAACTTTACTAACAAAGTTATTTCCAAGATTTTAGCCACTCGGTTGGCTCCTTACCTTGACCGCATTATATCTCCTTCCCAAGCTGGTTTTGTTAAAGGCCGCTTGATTACTGATAATGTCCTTCTAGCCCAAGAACTGATCTCTCAGTTAGATCGAAAGGTCAGGGGTTCTAACATCGTCTTCAAACTAGATATGGAAAAGGCATATGACCGTATGTCTTGGTTTTTCATCATTAGGGTCCTTCGTGCTTTCGGTTTCCCTGAGACCCTTATTGATTTGGTTTGGAGGCTCATCTCCAACTGTTGGTTCTCTGTGCTCATTAATGGTTCGGCCAATGGCTTTTTTAAGGCCGAAAGAGGGATCCGCCAAGGCGATCCTCTCTCCCCTTCCCTTTTTGTTATTGCGGCCGAAGCCTTCATTCGGGGCATTCACTCGCTGACGATTTATGGTCAGATTCAGCGTTTTGGTATTCTGAGCGGGTGTCCGCTCGTCTCCTCTTTGTCTTTTGCGGATGACATTGTCATTTTCTCCAACGGTGGTCGGTCATCTGTGCGTCGCCTTTTTCGTTTTATTCATCTGTACGAGAGGTGCTCGGGTCAATTGGTCAACTCCGCTAAGAGTTGTTTCGTTCCCGCGAAAGATATGGACCTTGTTCGTGTTTTGTGGGTCGAGACTTTTTCTGGCTTCAAGGCTTCTTCCCTTCCCTTTCCTTATTTGGGTATAGTCCTATACCGAGGTAGGAAACTTAACGCCATCTTCGATCCTCTTACGGATAAGGTTAGGGGTAAGATCATCCGTTGGAATGCGTCTCTTCTTTCTCAGGCTGGTAGATTAGTGCTTATTCGTTCGGTTCTCTGTTCTCTGGGTACTCACATCTTCGCAGCTATGTCTCCCTCTGTCTCTTTCTTTCGCTCATTCCAATCTCTAGCTTCTTCGTTCTTTTGGGGTTCGAAGGGTGATGATCGTAGACATCAATGGGTGTCTTGGTCTGTCATCTGTCGTCCTAAGAGTGAGGGTGGATTAGGTCTGCGTCATCCTAGGGACATGTGTTTGGCGTTCGCTTGCAAATTGTGGTCCAGGTTTGGATCTAACGATTCCTTGTGGGCCAATTTCCTTCATGCTAAGTACCGGAGACTGGCGTCCTCAGGCTTTTCTGGTTCCCCTTGTTATGCCAGTGAAACCTGGAAGCATATGCAATCGGTTAAAGTGCTCGTCGATTCTCATGGCGGTCTATCAGGCTGGGATGGTGGCTCTTTCTCTGTTCTGAAAGCCTGGAGCTCTATTCGATCTCCTTATCCTGTTCTTCCTCTTTTTGCCTACATCTGGGATGCTCGTCTCCCGCCGAAAGCCTCTCTCTTGATGTGGCGTATTTTTCACTCTGGGCTCCCGGTTGATGATAACCTCCAGCGTATTGGCATTCCGTTTGTTTCCCGTTGCAGGTGCTGTGGCAATGGGGAAACAGAATCATCCTCTCATTTGTTTTTCGGTGGATGGTGTGCTAGATCCATCTGGAATTATTTCAGTCATTTATTGGGAGTCGTTGGTATCATCTTATCACCTTCTGATTTGCTGTCTTCTTGGTGGTCTGATTGTACTGGGAAATCGCTTCGGCCTATCATCTTTCGTTTGATTCCTTGTCTGATTTGCTGGCATATTTGGTGTGCGAGGAATAAGGCTATTTTTGACGAGGTTCCTATGGAACCCCTATCCGTTATTCGGCGGGTTAGAGATGATATTTTATTGGCTTTTCGTGGTAGACCCTTCCGGGGTTCGGTCGGTGCTCGGTCTCGTCGCTTTGTGTCTCTTTTTTCTATTCAATGCTCTCCTTCTTCTTACAGAGCAGGAATTGGGTGATTGCCAACTCAGGGACTCCTGTTTAAGTATCAGTGGTCCCTTCGGTTCGCTTCCCCTTTGCTCCCTGACCTCCCCTCCCCCCCCCCCTTCTTTTTATCTCTTCTTTGTGTTTTCTGCTTGTAGGTTTTCGTCTTGTGGATGGATCTTTTCTCGGTTCCTTTCTGCGGGTTGGTTTTGGCTTATTGGATGTCTTTCTATCTTGCCCTGAGGGCGATGGACTTGTCGTTTCTCGAGTTCTTTGTTGTCTGATTATTGTTTGTTGGATGGGCTGGAGCTCTTTCTCGCGCTGTTAGTTGATGCTTGGCAGTTGGGATTTCGGTTCATTCACGAGGCATCCAGGTCTGCTGTTCTTTGACTGTCGGCGTTTAGCCGTGGTTTTCTTTAGAGCTTGTTCTGCTTCCTATTGCTTCTCTGCTTGGTTGGATTTTGACATCGGCATCGGGCGGTGGCTTTGACGGAGTTCGATGATGATGTTAGATGGGAGGTGGTTTTCCCGGTGCTCATCTGTTTTTTTCCCTGCTTGCTTTTTCTCTCGTTGCTTTTTTTTGGCGGCAGGTGCTTGTGTCTTCTTGCCGCTTATGTTTTGTTTGGCTTGTTGTTTTCTTTCTGGCGTTTGTTTGTTTTTGTTAGGCTGGGCTGTTCTGCTTTTCTTTTGAGTTACCTGTCAGGCTTGTTGACAGCTCTTGGTTTTTGTTTATATATATTTCTTTCCCAAAAAAAAAAAATTAATTAATAAAAGTAATTAAGATTTAATTAATTAACAATTAAGGATTAATTAATTAAGCTAATTAATTAAGGAATAATTAATTAATGAAGGTGATTAAGATTTGATTAATTTTAATTAAGGATAACTAATCACTGATTAAAGATAAATAATGAAAGTAATTATGTGATTAATTAATTTAAACCATACGATTGATTCATCTTAATGGTAGATGATTGATAACTATTGAATGCTGTGTACCGATAGATATCTCTGATATGTAATTGTGATGCTATGTGATATGAATTGCTTTGTGCTGAGATGTGATTTCTGTGATGAATATATTTCTGTGTGAATATGAAAACCCTTTGGCCCGTAAAATGGCTTTTGAATTTCGATGCGACAGAGAATTGGATTCCAATTGGTTATCTGAAACCCACATCGAACCAGTGAATCTTTGTGAATGACATATCCACATGTTTTTAAATTGACGCTCACTATTCGCTTTAGCCACGAGGGGACCTTTGTGTCATATAACCCATTTTGAATAGTGATACGACGAAATAGATAGCATTTGAAGATGGTGGTGAAGACCGGGTGTCTTCGTGGACGATAGGATAACCTGTCAAGTGACTCTGCACTGAGCTCGTCCGGTATAGATATCTCTATATGTGATGGAGATTCCAATCGATATTGTAGAAACCCGGATTGCAAGGGCTTCTTCGAAAGTGCCTTCGGTTCTGTTCGAACCTGGAACAGACTTGTATGGATTGTATGTCTGACATTATATTTTGAGATATAAAGCAGATTTCTTTCAAATACATTTCTGTTGGTGACAAAGAATTTATTTTCTTAGCTTAACACCCTTCTCTGAGAAGTACGAGCTCAGAGGTTATATAGTTGAAGGTGATCAGTAATATACTCCTAATTTGATAATGAGGCATGCTGAGTGCTGCTGATCATTTGTTGATCGAAACATGGCTTTTGTGAAAAGCGTAGCTTTATGGACGAGACTTCGTCGAACCTCACAACCCGGTAATGGTCGAAACAGGAAAGATGCGGTAAGGTTATTGCGGGTAGCGCCACCTAAGTTATGTGCATTTCCTTCTGGATAGAAGTGGTATCATGGTATGGACCCCAAATACTTAACTTATGTTGATATTGCAAATATATTACTTTGTGATTGATTGTTGTTGGGGCCTCGGATAAAGGTTGGTTACGACCGGGGAATGACATACTAGTGTCAGTAGTTAACTAGTTACAGAGGTAACCCGGCCTTGTGTTGGCAGAGATCCAGTTTGGTTCTTGGGGCGTCCCTCTAGAGACGTACCCATGTGGCCCACGAAGTTTCTTAGCCTGACCATTGTTGGAAATCCAATCACCAGTACGCGCCCAGTATGGTTTTAATTGTAGAACCTACCATTTAACATGGTAGCTATAGTAGGCATACTATAATGGTATGTACGCTAGTTAAGATTAATACTATACTTTCGAAAATGTTTTCTACACTATGCAGTTATGATAATATCAAAGAGTTTTCTCTGATAAAGCATGTTTGACTATCATAAGGGAAAATCTCCCCCAAGTGTGCGATTGCATTGTGTGTGCCGGGAGGTCTAATGGTAGTTTCATTTTCCAAAAGCATGAATGTTTTTTTAATTTGTTTTATTCAAGCAACTGTTTTTTTTTACTCATACCAGTCCCATGACTGACCCGGAGTTTATTGTTTCTTTCCTAAAATCTGAGTGCCCATAATTTTTTCACACGGGCAGATTAGAGGCAGGTTTTCCTGTTTTGGTGCTTGCTGGATTTTGAAGTCTTTTGATTTGGAAGCTATCGGATTTTGAAGCTTTTGTCTTGGATAAATTTTGGAAACTTTTTAGATCTCAAGGTGCTTAGTTTGGAAGTTCTCTATCGCTTTATTCTTTGAAGACTTTCTTGGAGTGTGATACTTTGTTGTTTGTGCTGTGATGTTATATTTTGAAGTTGTGTTATATGTATAAAAATGCTCTGATGTTGTAATGGATATTGTGATGATGTTGTATCGACGATGTTGATTTATGGCAGTTCATTTTGTTTCCGCTATTTATATTCATCTAATGTTGTTATAAGCTCCATCTGAACTAGAGTTCGACGTTCGAATCTCCGGCAGTCGAATACAAGTGAAGTATTTGATGTCGATTTTTGAACGTTGAATTTCGGATCGTGATGTGTGTGTGTGTGTGTGTGTATATATATATATAACAACATATCACATAACTTATATAAGCTTTTACATATAAAACATATAGATTTATACAATTTATAAAACTTTTATATATAACAGATAATTGTTTATAAGACTTATATATATAACAACAAATCAAAATATATAAACTAATATATATAAAAACAACTTTATAAAATTTGAAAACCAATATATAACAAACAAATATGTTACCTATAAATAAATAAAGAGGAGGCTGTCTGCATTCGAGTATGGGCTGAAGTGGCATTTGAGGAGTCGACTGGCGGGTTGCTGCATGGAGGTGGAGGCAACTGAGCAAGGGTGAGCGGTTGTAGGAACGGTCGATTGGGTCGGAGCAAAGGGGAGGCTGCAAGTTTCTCTAGTGTATATAATGTCACGCAAACTTATTTTCAATTTTTTTATAAGAGGCGAGGTAGGGCTGCAATGGCAAGGCAGCAAGGCGATGAGGTGGTCAGGGTTGTGGAGGAGGGTGGAGTCGGCTGCACTTGTGGCCGGGTAGGCTGGGTGGAGGCGGCCACGTGTCAGGTGTAGAGGATAAGTGGCGGATGGCAGAGGGGATGTGGGTTAGCTCGGGTTTGAGGGTGGAAAGAGAAGGTTGTGGGTTGCATGGAGAGGTGAGGAAGTGAGAGAGAGGAGGTGGGGTCTGTTGAGAGGCCAAGGCGATGGAGTGAGAGGAGGCGATCGGTTGAGTCGCATGGAAAAGTGGGTTTCGGCATTGTGAAGGATGTTAGCAAGCTTCAAAAGGAATATATGCATGCTTTCAAAAATGTGAGATCTTTGTTCTCTTTTGTAGATTTTTTTTTTCTAAACGGAAATATATAGAGGAGTAGGTGATACAGCAGGCAGAGGCAGGTTGGAGAAAAATGATGAACAGGCAAAGGAAGGCAAACAGGCTTTAGAATAGCACGCAACGTAATACAAGCCTAAAATATAAAATTTCTTTTTCAATGAATAACGAATGGGAAAGAAGATAAAAAGGAAACGAAAAAAAATACAATAGAACTAAACCAAAGAATATATATTGGATCATTGAAATAACCAAAAGTCGGCTACTAAATTCCGAAAATAATAAAGGATACTGGCTGTTTAAGCATATGGGAAAGTGAATGGTCACATAACCCAAAAGCTCAAACGGCTACCGATACAACTACTCGTTTCACGAATTTTGTCACGTTTCAGACTTTGAAACACACAAATAAATATACTACGTAGATCAACACGATATAACGAACAGAATGGTGGACAGATATCGGTGACATGATCATCCTATCAAAAGTCGATATTCGTTACTAGAATGCTGCTAAAAAGTCGAAAATAAGATAAACGGAGCTAGAACAGTCTAAATTTGACGAAATGAACTATGTCATCTCACTCAGAAAATAGTTTATATTTTATCATATAATAATATTCAGATCTCGAAAATATTTTATTTTCATCTAATTTAACTAATTTAAATTTAAATAAAATTACATAACAAAATAAACTTTTATATTCTCTGATGATATGACGTTTGTTATGTCTAAATAGACGTATTTCAAATATCAAATTTTCATTACTAAATTTAATTATTTAATTTCAAGAAAAATTTCAGTTAATTACGTTATAAAAAGCATTAAAATATATGGGTTGTTTGTTTCAATGTTTGACCCTAAATCTTTATTTTACTTTGCGTTTCACTTTTCACTTATCAAATTCATTTACTACTTCTCATTTTCTGTCATCAATATCGTTGCCACTATATTCATTAGTTCAACTTCGATTTCTATTTCATTTTATTTAATTATCATACTTAATCCATTTTATTTAATTATTAGACTTAATTCATTTCATTTAATTGTCAGACTTAATTGGTTCAATAATCAGATTTAATCCATTTCATTTCCAACTTCTTTTTCTTGCCTATCACTTAGACTTCCTTTTTCATTGGTTTTCCCTTTATTGACCTTTTAATTTCATTCTTATTTAAATATTACACCTTTGGAATTTGCTACATTTTAATAAATTGTAATCTAAAATTTAACAATTAACTGTTACAGGATAAATTTTCATATTTTGTCACAAAGAGTTGGCTTGTGCGATATTTGTAATTACGAGGAGTTCTCTTTTTATTTATTAAAATATGGTACAAAATATAATATCTACCTTTATTTTGTACATCTCTTTATTTTATAAACATATATTTGTTCCTTGTCGTTTAAACATCACACTTTTGATAGACAATATATGAAAATCCATATACAATAGTATACATTTCAAGGAATCAAAATATCACTAAAATTCCAAAAGTCCAATTAACTTTATTCCGCAGTCTCAACTACCCGTATCGAATAAAGTGAAAAATCAATTCATTATGTTTCAGTTAACTAATCCGACGTAAAATTGATAGTTAAAATCATTTCACAATTACAGAATTAAACCTAATCATTATGCTCCTGTAATTATCAATGCAAATTTATATGAAAGTTTACAATATTCAACATTTCATACATATGAATTTATTGCAGTTTAAATTCAATTCTCAGACATATAGGAATAGATCTGCAATGATGTACTCTAGTATTATATAAAAATATTAATATTTCCACTGACCTTTAATTAGCGCTTCCAAATATCTAGATCTAATCTAGATCTTACCATATTACCTGTATTCTCCATTTTTGACTCCATATTCGGATCCATAGACAATATTTATATAGATCTCATTAGAAATTATATTAGGAAAATGATATTCAGATTTATATTTATCAATTAAAACCAGATCAAGAGTTTACCTTTGATGCAGTAATCTGATTTGAACCTATATTTTATCCTCTTTCCTTCCCTATTCTACTTCTACTAAATCCATTTTGAAATCACCCTCAAGATTAGTAGCAAGTAGCTCTTGCACTTCAAAGAGCTCCATCTTCGAGCCCATCATCATGAACCAGTGTTGAATCATTTCCAAAGTGTCAAACATGTATATGATTTGGAGTATTTGGGTTTCAAGTCATCTAATAAAAGTACACTCTCCCACTTATCGTTCACTCCACAACAAAATAGATATTTTCGGTAAACTCGACTCTGGTTCTTTTGGAAATAATCAAACAATATATAGAGATCACCTCTTAACCGTTTAAGTGGATGGATTTGCTTATCATTCGTCCTTGGAGAACAAAACAAGATTTATACGCACAATACAGCATCGTCGAAGATGACTGTACCATATAGCCCTTGTGTTTCTCCTAGATATTTCCAGAATTATATTTTAGCTAAGATTTGATAGTCGATTATTTAACCATCAAACAATCAACATAGATTAAATTCCATACGGGGTCCACAATGACTCTATTAATAAATCTTTCATTAGTTAAATCTTCTTTCAATTATTTGATTCAAAATGCCTTCACAAAAGATAATATTCACGAAGCCCTTATACTCCTTTGAATACTTGCAAAAACATCCATATACTTATCTCACTAGTATAAGTATATTCACAAACCATTATATTTTCAATACTTAGAAAATATATTCATACACATGTCTCAACATGATGTGCATGTATGTATATTTATACTCTCATATTTAATCTTCTTTTGTTAAAATAAAAGGCACACTATGGTGATTTTACATGTTTAAACCAAAAACATTAAGGGATTTTCAATTCATCATTTATACATTGAAATGTGGGCAAAATGGAAATTTTTATGTAAATTAATTTGATTTGTTTTGTTTTATAGGAATTTTGGACTCAAAATGGAAGAGGCTTATGCATGCATATACATGGAAAATCAAAAAAATGAGAAGAGGATGGAAATAGTGCAACATGGTGGAACCCACATGCCCACTTACTTGTGGATCATAATAAAAAGTAAATACACATGCGAGTGGAGATTAAAGGCAAAAGCATATGTTAGTGGGATTAATTAATTCCTTAATGATTACTTGGGGCTGTAAAAACTAAATGGTATTTTGGGTATCTCTCTAAAAACGGAATTAGCATTTTAGGCATGTATAAATACCTCTTTATTTTTCGTGTAATCTTCTTCTTCTTATGCAAGTTGTAGTCATAAAATCAATGATAAATAAAATGACTTCTTAAGCCTCTTTTTATTTTCTTTTAGTGTCTACATGCTTTTCGTCCTTTCATGCTATTTTATTTAGTTTATGCTTCTTTATTTCATGTTAGTAGTTAGTTTTAATTTATGTAATCAGTTTAGTTTCATTTAATCCAAGTAGTTAATTCTATTTTCTTGTTATTAGCTCTCATTTTCCTGTTATTAGCTCTCATTTTCCTTACGTTTTATGTTTAAATCATTTTATGTTGAGATGATTTCAATTATGAGAAGCTAAACCCCTTCAATTTAGAGATAATGAAGCTCTCATGAATCATATTGAATCAACATAGAATGCTTTCATTTGTAGTCTTTTTTTTTGTGCTTAATGGAAGTTAATAATGATGACAGTTTATTGTTAATTAGTGAATTTGATAGTCTATGTTGACAAACTCAAATAAGCTATGCTTAATCCAATGTAAATATAAATTATTTGATCATTTGCCTAAGTGGTTTTGATCATGGAATTAAAAGTAAAATCAATATTCGATGTTCTATGTTACTATTTTACAAATAGTAAATAGATCATGCTTGCATTAGATTTTATTTTTAGTTACATTTTCATTTTCATGTGACTTTATAAATGACTTTGAATGGTGTGGCAGAGTTTGATGGTTTAAGTTGTGGTAATTAAAAGCACAAATAAGTTATGCTTATAATAAGCATATCTATCATTTCTACTTGAATTTAAATCAGAGACTGTAGATTCATTGTGCGCTTGATTTACATGAAAGATTGAAAGTAAATTTACCTCTAAATTGTTCCTTAATCTCATAGTTTTATTCTCATTTATACTACAATTTTTACTTTAATTTTTCTACATTTTTAGTTAAAACTCATCTCCCTTTTTGGGCTAAATTGTTTGATTAATCGTAGAATTGATTCTTTTCTTGTGGATCGACTAATGCTCGTACCCGTATTACAATAGTACGTCATACGCTTGTGATTATTATTACATTTTCGATGGTATTCTAATCGATAGAATTTTCCATCGTGAACAAGTTTTTGGGCGTCGTTATTGGAAAAATCAATTTGATTCTAATTTTACTCTTCGAATTATTCTTATATTTGCTTTATTCTATCTTGTTTTTTTTCTAAGAAAAACAAATGAATAATTTTTGGTTTAGTTTAATTTTTTAATATTTTTGTGCTGAAAGTTTTCATTGTTTTTTTGAGTTTGCTGCTAGTTTTCATTTCTTACCTTAGTTGTCCTGTTTCTTTAAGTTGTGGGATTCGTAAAAGAAAAAGAAAAAAACACCCGCATTTCAGTTTACATTTCATTACATTCTCTGTAGTCTCCCTTCTCGGTTACATTGTTACAATTCTATTTCTGTTCATTTCAGACTTCACTGCAACTCTACACATTCTGTTATATGTTAAAAAAAGAAAAGAAAAGAAAACGACCCGCACATCAAATTCAACCACCACAAGCTCTTTGTTCATATTTTCACTTGTTCTTTGTTCATATTTTCACCAACCATTGCATTGATCTTTACAGAAAAACCAGTTTTACATAGTTCTTTGTATACACTTTCATTGCATTTCATTTCCATTTTTTGGACAACAAACTGCTCCAGTTTCATACATTGCATTCCTCCTCCAATTTCCAACTGCACTAACAAATTTTATTTTGTTTTTGTTTTCATTGCATTTTACATTGCATTATTATTATTATTATTTCTCTGATACATTGCATCGCATTGCTTATAAGCCTCCTTCCTACCTCACTGTTATCATTTTGTTCACCGTTTACATTTGTTTTGCTGTGTTCACCATCCATTACATTTTTTACAGCAAATTCAAAATCTCTCCACTACCAAACTTTCTTCATCAAACTACCTTCACCACCTGAATTCCAAAATCCAGCATCTCCACCATACACCAAATGCCTACAGCACATCAATCACCCCAAACTTCCTCCTTCTGCACACAACCAGAAACCACTCCACTATTGCACCCAAGACCTAAATCACGAACTCCGATACTTAGCAATCCTACCACAACCAACCTTCACCGAACAGATTGACAACCGCGAGCCTTCAACCACGACCGAAACTTCCAGAACCACCTATCGCGAACATCAACAGTCACCACATCAAATCTGAACATATCGCCTCATCCAAACCCCTCTCGATTAAATTGGTTTTCGATTAAATTGGAATTGTGGACTTTTGAGTTTGAAATTCTGATTTGAGGTTTTGTTTTGGTTGAGAGGTTGTGAAATCTGTTTTGGCTTGAGTGTTTTGAAAC
This sequence comes from Allium cepa, assembly GCA_030765085.1. Lineage (NCBI taxonomy): Eukaryota > Viridiplantae > Streptophyta > Magnoliopsida > Asparagales > Amaryllidaceae > Allium > Allium cepa. Next base: position 280,718,726 of record CM060934.1, on the reverse strand, counting down.
TGGGTTTTTACTTGTGGGATTTTGGGCTTTTAAGTCTTTTTTAGTTTTTATTTATTTAACTTTCAGTAGTGATGTTGTTTCATTTTAAAGTTTAGAAGTAAAATCAACACCAAAAATATTTCTTTTAAAGTTTTCTTTTGTTTAACTTTCAACTTGAAATAAAAAAAACATTATTTGCCTTTGTTTTTGTTTTCTTCTCTAAAAGAAAAAAATACCTTATAAAAGAAAATTACTTTAAACATTTTTTTCGGTTTGAAAATAAAGGAAAATAAAAAAAAGGAACTGCTTGCTCTGTTCTACTTGCCAAAAAAAATTGTGCTAAAAAAATTTCATTGCTTTTAAATAAATAATTTTGCACGCTCTGTTATTGTGTTCTTATCTGTTTTTATTTTCTTGCATTGTTGGTTGCTTGCATTTATAGAAAAATAAAAACAAAATAAATTTTCATTTGTAGTTGCATTGTTAACACACGTTTAATTTCTGTTTTGCATTTTTTCATCTTATATTCTTTTCTAAGAGTAATACCCAACTTCACATAAGGTGGGGGATTCCATCACCCCTTCCTTAGCCTACAAATTGAATATAATAGTAAAATTTGACTAATGATAACGAAAAATATTGGACTTAAGGGAGCCACGAGCTCATCTAGGAAACACTGTACCTTGACAAGATGATTTCTTTCAACAATTTATTTCTTAGTGTCTAGGCTACGGAAGAGCAATAATCATTTATAAATGTTATAGTGGTTCGTAAATATTATAGTGATTGTTTCTGTGAAGGTACTTTAACCTTCGACTTTATTGCTCTGGTGATTTGTGTTGCACCGATAACTTATGTCTGTTACTTGGCTAAGAACTATTTTATTGAATATGTCAATGCGTGATTATACAGCTTTGGAGTAGGAGCTACTAAGGACATAAAATTTGTAGTTAAGTCCTTACATTCATTTAGTTGCATTAGTTCATGCATATATAAAGAAACAAATAAACTTAAAAAAAAATCCAAAACCAAAAAAAATTCACATTTTCCTTAACTTACTTTTTAAACAAAAATCCAAAAAAATCTTTTCAAAAACAAAAAAATAAAAACATTTTAAAAAAGAAAAAAATAATCCAAATCCAAAAAAACAAAGATGAATCTTCCTTCTGAAAATAATTTTCTTTTGGTAAATATTTTTCTTTTGAAAAAACAAAAAGAAAAGAATTTTTTACTTCATTTCATTCCCCAAACCTTATTTCATTCTTTTAACCTTGATTTTCACCTATTTCTCTCCTTGATCTTTTCACCTGTGCATGAGTGCCTAGACTCGTGACAGAACGATGTATAGTTTAAACCGAATGAACGAACCTCCAACGATAGCTAATGAAAACCCTCCTCGAACTCTCATGAATAGAATCTTTCCAGATAGAGTTTCCATTCCTTCATGTATCACCTTACCAGCCCTAATGGGTAATCACTTCAAAATTCATTCAATCATATTGCCATGCTTCCGAAATTTGGCAAATTTGAACACAATAACTCATAAATCTTCTTAACAATATTCAAACAAGACCGTTCTACCCTTAAATTTCAAAACTTAGGTGATGATGGAATCAAACTTAGGTTAATTCCATTCGCCCTTACCGATTATGCAGGAAAATGGTTATATAACTTTCCTTCGAATTCAATCAAAACTTGGGATGAATTCACTAAAGTTTTCTTTAAAAAGTTCTACCCCTTGGAAAAAACAACCAAAATACGAAACGAAATCGAAAACTTTCATCAATTCAGGGGTGAACCTTTCGGAAAATACGTTTAAAGATTTAAAGAGTTTTTGATAAAATGTCTACACCATAATTTTGAAAAATGGACTCTTTGCCAAATCTTATATGATGGACATGAAAATAATTCGCTAATCATGCTTGAATCGATGTGCCAAGGCAATTTTCTCACCCAACATCATGATGATGCTTAGCGATTCCTTGAGAACTTGGCCGAAAAAACATCCCAATGGGAACGTCCTAACGAGAAATCCATCTATTCACGATCGAACACACACTCGATAGGATCATTGTTGGCTTTGGATGCAAAAATCGATGCGATGGTCAATAAATTGGACAACATTTTCTCATTCAATCAAATGAACCAAGCTTCCTAACCATTATGTTATAAATGTAACGATCCAAATCACATCGCTGATCAGTGTCCTTACTCGTTAAAAACAACTCAATGCTTTTAACAAAGTTAAAATTGACCCGTTTTCTCCAACTTACAATCCCGGTAGGAGAAATCATCCTAACTTTGCATGGAACCAAAATAATTCTAACAAGAATTTAGTTCGATCCAATTTCCAAGCAATGCTTCGAATCCTCCTTTTATGCCAATCACTTTCAACAAAATTTTGTGCCTCCATCTCAAAATCAACTGCAACAATCTTTCGCTCCCCAAGACGATAAACAAATGACTTCAATTGAGAAATGTCTTGAAACTTCGGCAAAAGCGACCACTCAAAACCTCCAATCAAATAGCAATTTGTAAATTTTATTAACCTCATACATGCAAAATAAGAGTCAATCAATTGCCAAACTCGAAATGCAAATGAGTCAATTAGCCAATTCTGTGAGTGAACGTGAACGAGGCATGTTCTCAAGTCAGCCACTTCCGAACTGTAGAAATCAAACACGAATTCGAACCAAGATCATGTCATTTGAGATGGCAATGTGAATAAAATGAATGCTATCACGACTTTGCGTTTTGATAAACTAATCGATAACCAAGTTGTCAGTCCAAACATTTTACTGAAAGCTCCTCCTGACACTTCCAAAACAACAAGCGATTCTAAAAAAACATCGAGTCAAATATCAAATCAAATTCTAATCCAAATTCTTCTTCCACTGGAGTAGACTGACCTACTAGGTATCGAGTTCCATTTCCACATCGACATCGACCTAAGAGACATTCTGATTAAATGGAAAAGATGTTGAAAATTTTCATATAGATTAAGGTGAACATCCCTCTCCTTGATATCGCTCAACAAGTACCAACTTATGCTAACTTTCTAAAGGACTTGTGTACTAAAAAACGACAGACTCATGTACCTAAGAAGGTTTTCTTGGCTGCCAGTCTTAGCGAATTCGTGTCTCAATCACTTCCCATATAATACAAAGATCCTGGATGTCTGATGATCTCGTGCACGATAGGAGATAAAATAATTGATAAATACTTGCAAGACTTGGGTGTGAGTGTCAGTTTGATTTACTTAGTTTACCAGCAATTTGACTAGGGCAAACTAAAACCGATGAAAGTAACTCTTCAATTTGCAATCGTTCGATAAAGAAACTTGTATGAGTAATCGAGAACGTATTCATAAAAATAGGTCAATTCATATTCTCATCGATTTCATCATCCTAAAGACACAACCTTCGTATAATCTGATGTGTCAAATTCCACTTATTCTGGGATGACCTTTCTCAGCCATTTCGAATGCCTCAATCAATCGTTGAAATGGTTCAATGAAAATTTGTTTTCGTAACATGACTTTGGATCTTAACATCTTCAATCAATCGAATAGACCACTTGACCAAATGTGACGACCTGGAATTTTTGAGCATTTGAAAACGGAACATTTAATTGATTTAAAATATTTAAAAGTTAATTTTTAACTTGAATTCCAAATATCACTATTTATTTGATAATTAAATTATTAAATTAAATAATTTGAAGTTGGGTAAAAATGTTGAATCTGGAGTTTTAAGCCTATTAAAAATTATTTGAAGGCTTATAAAATTTATATCAAAAATTTAATAAAATAACTGGTTCTGAAAAGCAATCTTCACCATACGATCGATTTAGGACTCGAAGCCTTTTCCATTGCGTTCAAAATATGCGTATAACATTATAAACGCCTAGCGGCACGCCTCGATAGGATGCCAAGATTTTAGGCTACGAATCCGAGACAATTTAAATTTTAAATTTAAATTAAATATAACCTAGTGTTGACTGGTCAAATTTCTTTTTATATCTTGGTTGCATGCCTTCTAGTTCACGCCATCTATCACTAGCCAGTTTCTTCACGCAACCTTCTTAAAATAATAATAATAATAATAATAATAATTAAAATAAGAAAGCACATTCTCTCCTCAGAAAAATTGGGCGATAACGTAGTAAAATTTAATGGCCGCTCCCTTCTATTTCAAATCCAACAACCGATTCGAGGTAATGAGTCGAAGGAAGAAGACGAAGGGCATATCGTGAGCTCGTTCGAGCTGCGTGAAATCAAGTTCGCAAGCCCTCGTTTTCCCTTCCCTTCGAAATCAAGAAATCAAGATCGATTTCCTTTGCTGTCGGCATGTCGAGGTGGTAGCTCGCGCGTGAACAAGCTAAAAAGGCATCGATCAGAGATTCGATTTGGGGATAGGGCTTCGGGCTCGAACATGGAAGTAGCAGTTCGTATGGGATGCGTGCAGCGTGGGTTTGGAGATGGTTGACTGTCGATTTGGGGTTTCGAGGCGTGGCTGTTCGCGTGTTCTTCGAAGTGATGGAGATGGGTATCACGATTTCTCGCGCTCGTGTAAGGGACAGCAAGGTCGACAAGCTTGGTCTGTGTTCGTGAGAGTGATAGGTGCAGTGGAGGCTCAAGTCGTGTTCGACAAAGATTATTGCTGTAAGGTATTATGTATTTATTTTCTATTTATTTATTTTAAACTGAATGAATTTATATATATGTGCGTATATTAGGATTTAGATTTACAGTAAAAGAAAAAGGAAAAAGAAGAAAGAAGGCAAATTTTTAAAAGTTATATAGGACCTATATTTAGTTTCAAAGAAAATAAAATAAATATAGATATGTATATGCCCATTTTCCATTACTAGTTATTTTATGATTAAGTAATATGGTAATTGACCTATTTGAATTATTTTAGTTACTAATTTTTTTTTAAAAGGAAATTAGCTTAAAAATTATTATTATTATTATTATTTGTTAAATTAAATCTTGAGTTAATTAACTTAAATGATAATAAATTGTTCGATTAGTTCAAACGATAATAAATCTCGTAATTGTTTATACAAGGTCGAAAAACCGTGAAGCCAAGTCAATATTGGATTGGATTTCAAGCAAAAATCAAAGGTGAGTTAATCTCACTCATCTAGTTTAATTTATATTTAAATGGTTAAATTTAAATAATTGGTTGAATGGTTGAATTGATTTGATGTGCTATATTATAGCATATAATACATCTTGGAATGATTGATTTCCCACGTTATATAGCGGATGAGACCCCATGCGCCGCACAATAGCGGATGATATTATATTAATCTCACATACCGCGATATCCCACCTCGAAGTGAAATTGGTATTTTATATTGTGCTAAGTCTGTGGATGTAGGGAAACAGGTTGGAGGGATCCAACTGGATTTCCCAACATTTATTTAAATTATTTAATATTCTCTGTTGTGATTATTTGATATTCTATGATGAATTATATAGGAATATTGAATGCTATGATTTGCTTGAATATATTTTGGTACACTGAGTTATCAAAATATATAAATTGGATTTTTGGAAGACAGTAAAAGAGTGGAGTTTTAAGTAAAATAATTATAGTGAATTTGAATAAATTAAGAATGAATTGAAAAGGAATGGAAGTGATATTAAAATACTAATAAATAATTTCGAGTATGGAAAAGAAAAAAAGAAATTTGAATAAACATAAATTAATGAATTGTAAACTTAAGCGGTATCATTTAAAGAAATAAAGAATTATTTTAAAATTCAAAGTTTAAATTTATTTAAAAGGATAAAGAAGTAATTTGGGAAATCTAAAATTGGTATTTTCAGTTAAAAGTATTTTAAATCATAATTAAGGAATAAAATCTGAAGTTAATGGATTTTGGAATAAATGGAGTAAATTGGAAATCAATTAGAGAATTGATTTAAGTGTGTTAAACGTGGATTTTTAAAGGAGAATGTGGCTATGAAATTTATAAACTGGATTTATAAAAGCAAAGTAATATATAAGTGGATATTTGGAAGAATAAATTCACGATGGGAATTTATTAAAGGAATGGGAAAATTTGTTTAAAAATAAATAGTGATTTATTTTTAAAGGATGTGAAGAAAAGTTTATTTCCCTGGATAGCCAAGTACGTGTTCAAAGTAAATTTTTAATTATAAGTTAAAAGCTTTAATGTTGTTTTAAAAAGAATGTTCTAGAAAAATTATTATTTCTAAATGTTTAAATTCTACAATAGGTATTTTTCAAAATCTATTATAGTAGTAATTATTTAAAGGTGACTTGGTATGTTGTTTTAGAAAGAGAAAATCTAGTTTAATATTTTATAAAGTAGCCTTATTTTAAATATTCCTAAAGTGTGTGTGTATACATATATATATATTTAATAAAGTATTGAAGTAGTTTTCAATTTAGATGTTTTAAAGCATATTTTACAATGAAGTGTTTTGAAACTATTTTAAAAATCTAAAGTTTTGTGCTTGGTGATTTCAGTGGATATAGAAAATATTTGGGAAATTTATTCTGTAAAAGGAAGATAGTTTGAAACTGTTTTCAAAAGGGAATTGAAAGTGGAAATATATCTTGCGAAGATATTTTAAGAATAATAAATAATTTGAAGAAATTATTTATGGTTGATGGATGTTTGTGAATGTTAATTGATAATTAAATAACCAACTATCAATATTGACCAATGCGCTGATCGTTTCGAAGAGACCGGGATCGGTATTTATTTCTCGAAAACCACTTTGATCCGGTTTGTACGTTTCCGTGGGAAAACGAGTTCGGATTCGAAGATGGAGCAATGAAGTGCAAGGGCTAGCTGCTACTAATCTTGAGGATAATTCCAAAATGGATGTAGTAGGAGTAGTGCCTTCGGTTCTGTTCGAACCCAGGATGGACTTATATGGATGGATGCTTTCGGAACATCGTCAGGTGGACGAAGGGCATTCTAAGTGAAACGTTCTAAAAGGTAACGCTTAGCCTCAAGCCTCATCAATGGGGAATGACTGAAAATCATGGGTTATGTAGCAAGGCTAGGTGGGTAGCACCCATTTCAGGGTGAGGTCATCCCTGTCTAGATGTCCCTTTTATTTTGGCTTAGTGGTGCGGTTGTTGATCACAACCGTAGGGTGTCTTACTTGGGATTATCCAGTAAGGGGTAGTCCCGGTCTTATGTTGCCGGGGGTCGGGAGTGATCCTAGGTACAGTGATCTAGGCCACATACTGTGATAGGTGGTACCCCAGTGTCTAGTCATTAGTTGAAAATCCATTCTCCCTACACGCTTTTTACGAGTTTTTTTTGTATTACCCACTTTGTGGCTAGTAGCTGGAATTTAATAATGTAACAATTTAGGATATTTTAATAAGTATTTGTATATAGACCCTATTATAATATCAGAGGATTTTAATAAAAAATGTTTTAGCTATCTTAAGGTAAAAACTGACATGTTTATTTGTGGCGTGGTCTTACTAGATGCTTTTGTTTTCAAAGGATTTTTGAAACTTTAATAATCCAATTGAGTGTGATTTCTCACGCTGGTATTACATGCTGACTCGGATGTTATTTAACTGTAATTCTCGGGTCAGACCGAGTATTATAGGATATAGGATATGATGCTGTATAGCTCAGGAGAAGAGCTGGATGGCGATACGTACTTCCGTACTTGCTATTATTATTCCGCTGTGTATTCAGTCTTGAGGACAGATTTATATGATTGTCCAGTTGTATGTTATTGATGTTGTTGAACTCCGATGATGTATTCTGATGATGTATGTATAAAACAGATATTATTTTCTTCTGTGTAAAGATCAACTATTATCTATTATATTTTATTCCGCTGCGATGGTTAGATTCTGATGTTGTTTTCTATTTTCTTCTTCTACCTCTTCTTCTTTATACCAAATGGTTCGTATTTTCGTACATCTTGAGTTGATTGATGGAGAATAGTGTTGACTTTAAGGGGTATGGATTTGCGGGTCGTTACAGTTGGTATCAGAGCTAAAGGTTAAGCTAGAACCTTGGCTCTGGTGGGGATTACAAATAGAGTCCATAGTACTCTAGAATGAGTTTGAGTGTATTAATAGATATGAGCGCGGATTTGTTAGTGAATAAAAAATTGTTTTATATTGTGATGACTTATCTATTGAGTGTTTATGGGTTCTGGTCGATGTGTGGGACGCCATATTATCGATAGGAGTTTCTAAACTCTTAAACAAGGTAAACCGACACATTATTGTCTTAAATAGGGTAAAGGAAATAATTTTACCCAAAATTATTTTTGTATATAAAAGAAATTATTTTTCGTAAATTGTTATAATTATGTATGGTTGCTTGGTTGTTAGAAAGTGATAATATTAAATTATTATCATTGTTGTATGAGAATTGAATAAGAAATTGAAGATAATAACCAAAGGTTAAGGAATGAATTAATAAATAAATAGGATTTGTAAATGTGATTTATAATTGAATAAGGAATTGAAATCATAAAAAAACAAAAATAAAACTAAGAAACAAATTCACATACAATGAAATTTGTAAATGTAAACTATAAATGTGAATTATAGTGTGATTAATAATTAAAATAGGATAAAATTCCAAAGTAATGTTTGAATATAAATTTAAAGGATTTGGAATTTGAAAATTTAGAAATTTAAATTCCTTTGAATTTGAAAATGATTCTCAAAAAGTTGAGAAAAATAATATATATTATAGGAATATTTTTGAATCGGATTTGAAAATCTAGAGAGATTTGGAATTTAAAAATATTTGAAGGGATTTTAGAAAGATAAAAGCATTGAACTCTTTACGGTCGTTGGAAAATAATTCTGATGATGATCGCGACATCATCGATGTTCATTTTCGAGTGGGGGATTGCTACCCAGATGTTTTGGATTAATGTTTATTTGTGAAATTTGGTTTGATTTTTGAAAATGCAAAGGAAGAGTTTGATTTAGATATATATGTTTTCAAAATTGAATTTTGAACATTTTAGTAATGAGTTTAAAAGTGTAAGCAAAAAGGGAATTGAAACTGAATGTTGAACTTAAGTTTGAATGGAAAATTAGTCAAGTTGGGCTAAATAAAACAAAGTTTTGAGATTAAAATTAGTAAGTAACTGATTGATTTATATGGTATGCAAATGAAATGAAATTGAATATTGGATGATATTTTATTTAAAATTGCGTAAAATAAAGTGCAGAATTAGTTCAAATGGACTAAAAATAATAATTAGTGTTTGGAAATTAAATTTATTGGTTGAAAATGAATTTATGAATGAATATTAATAAGTGAGTAGCTTATAAAATTTTAAAAGGGAATAAATAAGCCGGAATAAAAGTATTGGTATTCTGTAAATGAGAAAAAAAAATCAAGTATGGGATTATAAATTGAAAGTGTGGTCGAATGAAATTGGATTAGATTAAAATAGATTTGGTGTGAGTTGTAAACAAATTCAATTCAAGCATAAATTGAATGACCTTATTATTAATAAATTCAATAGTGAATTGTTAATGTGAATCGAAAATTTAAAAATGGATAAAAGAATAAACTACTCGAATAAATTAGTAAAATGGTTAGGATTGATCAAAGGAAAATCAAATCAACGATTTAAATGGAAGTTGGTTGAATAAAATAAACTTAAGTTATTAGGTGGAATAGTTTGAAGAAAATAAATAACTTAAGTAAATTGTGAGATGGTTATTTAATATATTGGTTGTCGAGTTAATAAAATGGTTCGGGATCAAACTTTTTGGATATGAAAGAAAATGCAATGAAAATTTTGTGAATGAATTAAAATGGATTGAATCAAGTGTAAATTGAGTTGGAATCAATTTAAATAGTTATAAAGCTTAAGTAATTATTTATTCACATTAATATTGTCGAATTGCATAAGAAAATGGGTCGTTCGATGTAAACGGGATTAAATAAAATTTTATGAGTTATTAGAAGTGAAATAGGATGATTTTGAAATCAATTGGAATGAATATGAGTTTGTTTTGCTTAGAATGAATTAAATATAAGCGAGTAAGTTGTAAATCACTTAAACTAAATGGAATGGTTTGAGAATTGGTTGTGAAGTGTTGGAACTTTATATGTGCTTATGGAAATTATATAACGTGCATTATATGTGAAATTTATGTGTTACCCATTGAAAGTAAGTGAAATGTTAATAAATTGCATATATTTAGTACTTATATGTTTGAATTGAGTAAGTACAGGTATCGGGAAGCCATTTGGCTGGAATTGATCGCGCAAAATGCTAAAATAATAAGCCGTTTGCTTAAAAATGCTAGATAAAGATACGCCTACGCAATAAAAATAGGAAATATGAACTGTTTTTGTTTTTCCGACCGGGTGGGTTGATGTATATATACTTATATGTACAAAGGAGACTTTGCCAAAATTTTCCGAAAATTTTGGGAAAATTTTTGTTAGCGACAAAACGATTTCAAATTGGAAATTGAAATAAATTAAGGAATGAAATCAATTTAAAATAATGATATGAATCAATTATAAATGGAAGATAAAAATTCAATATGCAGAGTGAACGTAAATTGAATTCATATGAAAATGGAAGAACCAATTTGAATAGAAATAGATATAAACTAAGTGGTGAGGTGAAAATAAATATAAGAAGGGTATAAAATACTTATATTGAACTTAAGAAGAATTTGCGAAATTCTTAAGTAATATGGGTGTCGGGAAAATATATTGAATAAGCATTTGAGTGAAGATTTAATAAACATATATGTACATCATACGGCTTGAATGAATAGATATTGAAATTCTGTAAAGAAGTCAATAAAATAATTTTGAATGTTGTGATTGGATATTATTGCTAAATAGGATTCATAGGTATCATAAAGGAAAAGGAAAATTGGTTTTGATTTCAGAAGATAAATTTGAATTGCTCGACAAAAAGGTATATGTTCAAATTTCTGTATGAAATTTGATTGGATTTTTGATCTAGCCACTTGGCTTTTTGTTTTCTTTTGGAATCTAGGGGCCCGTAGAGGCATTTTATAGTTGTACCGAGCTAGCCGCGCAAAGAAGACGCTGACAAAAATTTTAGGAAATTTAGGGAGTTAGAAAATTTTGATAATCCAAAATTTGGTTTTAAATTGAAATTTGAATGATTGAACAAATAGTATCGTCTGAAAACTATGGGAGTGTTTGGGAAGTTAGTAAGAATGATAATGGATCATTTATAAAAAGATAGTTGGTAGGATGTTGAATAGATGGTTTTGGGAAAAAGTAAAAGGGTATTAGACCATTCCTCTTAACTAGTAATTTCGGGGACGAAATTCTTTTAAGGGGGGAGGAATTTGACGACCCGGAATTTTTGAGCATTTGAAAATGGAATATTTAATTGATTTTAAATATATAAAAGTTAATTTTTAACTTGAATTCCAAATGTCACTATTTATTTGATAATTAAATTATTAAATTAAATAATTTGAAGTTGGGTAAAATGTTGAATCCGGGTTTTAAGCCTGTTAAAAATAATTTGAAGGCTTATAAAATTTATATCGAAAATTTAATAAAATAATTGGGTCCGAAAAGCTATCTTCTCCATACGATTGATTTAGGACTCGAAGCCTTTTCCATTGCATTCAAATAGGGGTATGACGTTATAAACGCCTAGCGGCACGCCTCGATAGGGTGCCAAGATTTTAGGCTACGAATCCTAGACAATTTAAATTTTAAATTTAAATTAAATATAACCTTGTGTTGATTGGTCAAATTTCTTTTTATATCTTGGCTATGTGCCTTCTAGTTCACGCCATCTATCATTAGCCAGTTTCTTCATGCAACCTTCTTTAAAAAAAATGATAAAAATTAAAATAAGAAAGCACGTTCTCTCCTCAGAAAAATTGGGCGATAACGTAATAAATTTTAATGGCCTCTCCCTTCTAGTTCAAATCCAACAATCGGTTCGAGGTAACGACTCGAAGTAAGAAGATGAAGGGCATATCGCGAGCTTGTTCGAGCTACGTGAAATCAAGTTCGCAAGCCCTCGTTTTCCCTTCCCTTCGAAATCAAGAAATCGAGTTCGATTTCCTTTGCTGTCGGCATGTCGAGGTGGTAGCTCGCACGTGAACAAGCGAAAGAGGCATTGATCGGAGATTCGCGATTTGGAGATAGGGCTTCGGGCTCGAACATGGAAGTAGAAGTTCGTATGGGATGCGTGCAGCGTGGGTGTGGAGATGGTTGACTGTCGATTTGGGGTTTCGAGGCGTGGCTGTTCGCGTGTACTTCGAAGTGATGGAGATGGGTGTCGCGATTTCTTGCACTCGCGTAAGGGACGGCAAGGTCGACAAGCTTGGTCTGCGTTCGTGAGAGTGATAGGTGCAGTGGAGGCTCAAGTCGTGTTCGACAAAGATTATTGTTGTAAGGTATTATACTTTTATTTTCTATTTATTTATTTTCAATTGAATGAATTTATATATGTGTGTGTATATTAGGATTTAGATTTACAGTAAAAGAAAGAAAAAAAGAAGGTAGATTTTTAAAACTTATGTAGGACCCATATTTGGCTTCAAAGAAAATAAAATAAATATAGATATGTATATGTCCATTTTCCATTACTAGTTATTTGATGATTAAGTAATATGGTAATTGACCTATTTGAATTATTTTAGTTACTAAAAAGTTTTAAAAGGAAATTAGCTTAAAAATAACAATAATTATTATTATTTGTTAAATTAGATCTTGAGTTAATTAACTTAAATGGTAATAAATTATTCGATTAGTTCAGACGATGATAAATCTTGTAATTGTTTATACAAGGTCGAAAAACCGTAAAGCCAAGTCAAGATTGGATTGGACTTCAAACAAAAATCAAAGGTGAGTTAATCTCCCTCATCTGGTTTAATTTAAATTTAAATGGTTAAATTTAAATAATTGGTTGAATGGTTGAATTGATTTGATGTGCTATATTATAGTATATAATACATCTTGGATTGATTGATTTCCCGCGTTATATAGCGAATGAGACCCTATGCACTGCATAATAGCAGATGATAATATATTAATCACATATACCGTGATATCCCACCTAGAAGTGGAATTGGTATTTTATATTGTGCTAATGTCTGTGGATGCAGGGAAACAGGTTGGAGGGATCCAACTGGATTCCTCAACGTTTATTTAAATTATTTAATATTCTCTGTTGTGATTATTTGATATTCTATTATGATTATACTGGAATATTGAATGCTATGGTTTGCTTGAATATATTTTGGTACACTGAGTTATCAAAATATATAAATTGGATTTTTGGAAAGACAATAAAATAGTGGAGTTTTAAGTAAAATAATTATGGCGAATTTGAATAAATTAAGAATGAATTGGAAAGGAACGGAAGTGATATTAAAATACTAATAAATAATTTCGAGTATGGAAAAGAAAAAAAGAAATTTGAATAAACAGAAATTAACAATTGTAAACTTAAGTGGTATCATTTAAATAAATAAAGAATTATTTTAAAATTCAAAGTTTAAATTTATTTAAAAGGATAAAGAAGTAATTTGGGAAATCTAAAATTGGTATTTTCAGTTAAAAGTATTTTAAATCATAATTAAGGAATAAAATCTGAGGTTAATGGAATTTGGAATAAATGAGTAAACTGGAAATCATTTTGGGAATTGATTTAAGTGTGTAAAACCGAGATTTTTAAAGGAGAATGTGGCTATGAAATTTATAAACTTGGTTTATAAAAGCAAAGTAATATATCAGTGGATATTTGAAAGAATGAATTCACGATGGGAATTCATTGAAGGATTGGGAAAATTTGTTTAAAAATAAATAGTGATTTATTTTTAAAGGATGTGAGAAAGGTATATTTTCCTGGATAGCCAAGTATGTGTTCAAAGTAAATTTTTAATTATAAGTTAAAAGCTTTAATGTTGTTTTAAAAAGCATGTTCTAGAAAATTTATTATTTCTAAATGTTTAAATTCTACAATAGGTATTTTTCAAAATCTATTATAGTAGTAATTATTTAAAGGTGACTTGGTATGTTGTTTTAGAAAGAGAAAATCTAGTTTTATATTTTATAAAGTAACCTTATTTTAAATATTCCTAAAGTATATATATATATATATATATATAATAAAGTATTGAAGTAGTTTTCAATTTAAATGTTTTAAAGCATATTTTACAATGAAATGTTTTTAAATTATTTTAAAAATCTAAAGTTTTATGCTTGGTGATTTCAGTGGATATAGAAAATATTTGGGAAATTTATTCTGTAAAAGGAAGATAGTTTGAAACTGTTTTCAAAAGGGAATTGAAAGTGGAAATATATCTTGCGTAGATATTTGAGAATAGTAAATAATTTGGAGAAATTATTTATGGTTGATGGATGTTTGTGAATGTTAATTGATAGTTAAATAACCGACTATCAATATTGGCCAATTCGCTGATCGCTTTGAAGCGACCGAGATCGGGATTTATTTCTTGAAAACCACTTCGATCCGATTTGTACGTTTCCATGGGAAAACGATTTCAGATTTGAAGATGGGGAAATGAAGTGCAAAGCTAGTCGCTATTAATCCTGAGGATAATTCCAAAATGGATGTAGTGGGAGTAGTGCCTTCGGTTCCATTCGAACCCAGGACGGACTTGTATGGATGGATGCTTTCGGAACATCGTCAGGTGGACGATGGGCATTCTAAGTGAAACGTTCTAAAAGGTAACGCATAGCCTCAAGCGTTATCAACCGGGAATGACTGAAAATCAGGGGTTATGCAGCATAGCTAGGTGGGTAGCACCCATTTCAGGGCGAGGTCATTCCCGTCTAGATTTCCCTTTTATTTCGGCTTAGTGGTGTGGTTGCTGATCACGTCCGTGGGGTGATCTTACTTGGGATTATCCAGTAAGGGGTAGTCCCGGTCTTGTGTTGCAGGGGGTCGGAAGTGATCCTCGGTACAGTGATCTAGGCCACGTACTGTGACAGGTGGTACCCCAGTGCCTAGTCATTAGTTGGAAATCCATTCTCCCTACGCGCCTTTTACAGTTTTGTTTGTATTACCCACTTTGTGGCTAGTAGTTGGAATTTAATAATGTAATAATTTCGGCTATTTTAATAAGTATTTGTATATAGACCCTATTATAATATCAGTGGATTTTAATAAAAAAATGTTTTAGCTATCGTAACGTAAAAACCGATATGTTTATTTATGGCATGGTCTTACGAGATGCTTTTGTTTTTAAAGGATTTTTGAAACTTTAATAATCCAATTGAGTGTGATTTCTCACGCTGGTATTCCAGACTGACTCGGGTGTTATTTAACTGTAATGCTCGAGTCAGACCGAGTATTATAGGATATAGGATATGATGCTATGGAGCTCAGGAGACGAGATGGATGGCGATACGTACTTCCGTACTTGCTATTATTATTCCGTTGTGCATTCGGTCTAGAGGACAGAGTTATATGATTTTCCAATTGTATGTTATTGATGTTGTTGAACTTTGATGATGTATTCTGATGATGTATATATAAAACATATATTGTTTTCTTTTGTGTAAAGATCAACTATTATCTATTATATTTTATTCCGCTACGATGGCTAGATTCTGATGTTGTTTTCTATTTTCTTCTTCTACCTCTTCTTCTTTAACACAAATGGTTCGTATTTCCGTACATCTTCAGTTGATTGATGGAGAATAGTGTCGACTTTAAGGGGTACAGATTTGCGGGTCGTTACACCAAACGTTGGAAGTTAGCTCCACTCAAGAAAATTTTGACAACGGACTAGTTGACATTATCAATGAACACAAGATTGAATACGAACAACTGTTTTACGATAAACCTAATAAGATCAAAAATGCACTTCCGTTTGAACCCCTCGCGGTTGAGTTGGAACTTCAACCAAATACTTTGATTAAGCAACCTCCTTGGTTGGAACTCAAACCTCTTCTTGATCACCTTGAGTACATACTTAGGTGACAATAAACCGTTTCCTATCATAACCTCTTCAAATCTTTCTCTTGATCAAGAAGCCTCCCTTCCTTCAATTCTATTGAAAAACAAAGAGGCAATTTGATGGTCCGTTGCCGATATTAAGGAATTAGCCCTGAAATTGTTCAACATTGCATTCAATTTCTTGACAAAGCCAAACCTACTCGTGATGCGCAATGAAGGCATAACCCCAAATGAACGATGTAATTTGAAATGAAATTCTTAAGCTCCATGATAATGGATTCATATATCCCATCTCAGATAGTTCGTAGGTTAGCCCAATTAATGTTGTGCTTAAAAGTCCGGACTTACCGTTATCACGAACGGCGCCAACAAACTCATTCCAACTCGTACTCAAACGGGTTGACGTGTTTGCATTGATTATCCTGCAACATGTAAAGGTCACTTTCCTCTTCCTTTCATTGACCAAATGCTCAAACGTTTAGCCGGCTATGAATTATATTACTTTCTTGATGGTTATTCTGTTATTACCAAATTTCAATCACTCTCGAAGATCAAGAGAAAATGACTTTCACATGTCCCTTTTGCACCTTTGTGTATCGGCGTATGCCATTTGACCTTTACAACGCTCCTGCTATTTTTCAAAGATGCATGGTCAGCATCCTCTCTGACATTATCGAACGATTTCTGGAAGTGTTCATGGATGATTTTTCCATCTTTGGAAACTCTTTTCCCGAGTGCTTACACCATCTCGAGATGGTTCTAAGTCGATGAAAATAAAACACTTAATGTTAAATTAGGAAAAATGTCATTTTCATGGTCAAACATGGCATTGTCCTCAGATATGTCATTTCAAACAAATGCATTAAGGTAGATAAAGCAAAAGTTGACATAATTGCAAATCCACCCATTCTCAATTCTATCAAGGACACTCATTCGTTTCTTGGGCACACAGGCTTCTATCGACATTACAATGGATTTTAGTAAAATTGCTTGACCTCTAACTGCTCTTCTTAGAAAATGTGTACCATTTGACTTTAATTCTGACTGTGTTTTTGCTTTCGAACATCTTAAAAATGAACACATTTCCACTCCTCTTATTTGCTCACCCAGCTAGAATCTTACTTTCGAAATAATGTATGACGACTCTAACTTTGCAGTTCGTGTTGTCTTAGGACAATGCATCAAAAAAATCTTTATGTCATTTAGTATGCTAGTATGACTTTAAATGAAGCTAAACTCAATTGCACGACCATTGAAAAAGAGCTTCTAGCAGTAGTCTTTGCGCTCAAAAAGTTTCGATCTTATTTGATTGGCTCACACATTATGGTTTACACTGACCATTCTAATCTTAGGTACCTTTTCGCTAAAAAGAATGCTAGGTCTCGTTTGATCCGTTGGATCATTTTATTCCAAGAATTCGATCTATTGATCAAAGACAAAAAAGGATCTGACAACGTCATTGCCGATCATCTATCACATCTTTCAAACGCACCATCTTCTCTACCGGTTAGCGAGAACTTTCCTGATACGCCACTCATTTCTGTTTCCATCAATCCATATTATGCTAATATAATGCACTATTTAGTCACTAAGAAAACTCCTTCATTCTGGTCAAAACAAGATAAATACAAATTTCTTTCCCATGTGATATATTTCTATTGGGATCATCTATACTTGTTTTAGTATCATTCCAACCACAACATTCGACGTTACATCTCAAATTACAAAATTAAGAGTGTCCTTCATTTTTTCATGAGAAAGCTTGTGGTGGTCATTATAGTCCTAAGTGAATAGCAGAAAAGGTGCTCCAATGTTGTTTTTACTGGCCTACACTTTTCAAAGATGCATCCGAATTCTATAAAACTTGTGATTTCTAAATGTTAGAAAAAATCTCTCGACGAAACATGATGCCTTCGAACCCCATTCTTATGATTGAAATCTTTGATGTTTAAGGTATTGAATTTATGGGACTGTTTCCCAACTCCTTTAAAAATATGTATATTCTTCTTGCTGTTGATTATGTCTCTAAATGGGTTGAATCCATTCCATGTAAAACCAATGACCACAAAGTTGTAGTGAAATTCATAAAAAACATCATTTCAAGGTTTAGAACACCTCGCATAATAATAAGCGATAATGGAACTCATTTTTGTAATCGATCATTTAAACTCTAATGAAGAAATACTCGATAACCCATAAGTTATTTAACCCTTATCATCTTTAAACTTGCGGTCAAGTTGAAGCTTCAAATAGCCATATCAAGCAACTTGGAGAAAACTGTAAATAAAAATCGAAAAGGTTGGTCATTAAAATTGACAGATGCGCTTTGGGCTTATAGAAGTGGGTATAAAACTAATCTGGGGAAGTCCCCTTTTAGGTTAGTATTGAAAGTGAATGTGTTGTAGGATCGTGTAATATGGAATATATAATAGATAATTAATGCGGAAAATAACTGCAAAATAATAATAACGGTAAAGTAAAATGACGCCAGGAATTTTTATACTGGTTCGAATTCCCGTTCTGCATCCTGTCCCAGACTCCTCCTGCAATTTAAACTAGTAGCCCTCACTTAACCTAGAGGAATAGGTTTACACCGTCTGAGCAACCAAACAGGACTTGACCGCCTGAGCAATTGAACAGGACTTGACCGCTGATCAACCGAACATGAGTAAATTACAAAATAGATTGTCTTGACTTTGTGTGTGATAATAACACGAATTTTTCACTTGTAGTACACCCTTCCAATAATCTTTTCCTCAAGAATGATGTGTATGATTGTGAGTGTATGAGTAATAGGAGGTTTAGAATTTCTTAAAGGATATGGAAGTGAGATTGTAAGCAATGATTGTATAAAATCAAGTACGCAACAAATTCAAAGAATGTTATTCAAGTTAGATCAAGAGAGAGAAGAAAATTATGATATTTGATGAATGAAACTCAATTATTTTTACAATAGATAATGAGTTGCAACTGCTGGTAAAGAGATCTATATGAACAGCAATGGCTGCATTCCTTGACGGGGAAAAATCTCTTCAGAAAAGAAGTGTCTATTCAAAAAAATGGCAGCTGCAGTTTTCAATCGACTGACTGGGACCATTCAATCGACTGAATTCAAATGTGCACGTGCATTTGAAAATGCATAGACTCAGTCGACTAAATGATGCCTGTCATTTGAATGGTCCGTATATATTTTAAAAAAATATTATAAACAGGTTCAGTTGACTGAGAGCATCAGTTTAGTCGACTGAACTATGTATTTCATGAAGCCTGAGTGCATGTGAGTTAGAAAATGATAAATTTTAAATCGAATGCAAATGTATGTGAATATATGATTGAGAGTGATGATTCTTGAGGAAAGATCTTAACAAAGCTACTAGACTTGACTAGACTTGACTTTATGTACATAATACATGACTTTAGATATGGTACATAGAATATACGAACCATACATCGAGCCATTGAGTTCGATCGTAGTATAAGTCGTATATTCATGAAACGTTGTGTTGCTTTAAATACTTATCAGCAATCAAAATTTAAGATCCAACATTCTTCCCTTTTTAATGATGACAATTCCATTTGATATGAATAAATATCAACAAGCCTTGTTGATCTATATCTCCTATGTATATATGCTAGCAACTATGCTGGTTGTTTCTCCCCCTGAATCTATGCTTATATTTCTCTGTAAATAGTAATTGAGCAATATCTTTCTTTCCCATAGTCATCGACAAAAAAGAGAGTTTCCAAATTGATAATATTTATAATCTATGAACATATATTTAACATGGACAATGATATAGGCATTCGAAAATCACAGAAAATCAAAGTACAAGTCATAGCCACATTACCATTGTCAAATATATATTACATAGTCAAAATAAAAATAATACTGTCATTACTCACATCGCCTTGCTGATGATATATCCTTTGGAATTATCTCCAAATGTGATAGAACCTCAATCTGAATAGATAATGTTCTTTAACATCTATTTGTTTCCCATCATGTGTTTCGAACAACCACTGTCTAATATCGATTTTTCTCTCTTTTAGGTGGTACCTGCAAAATATAGAATTAACATTGGCACCCACCATTTTATTTGAGTCCTAAGGGTTAGGTCTTAGAAAGCCAAACCCAAGAGGGTTCATAATTCCTTTCAAAAATAAAATCTCTGTTTTTATGAACAGTTTCTATAAAAAAAATTACATATTTATTTCTAATCAAAGAATTATTTGTTTTAGGAACCTAATTCTTAATTGATTTAGTATAATTTGTAACTTTTGAACTAGGTTTTTCAATTTTATTATTATTCCCTTTAAAATTGCTATATGAATTCTTGTTCTTTGGAATAACTTTAGAAACTTGCTTATATCCTAGGCCTCTTTTATTTGAAACAGTCTAAGAATTTTCTATAATTTTAGAAAGATTTTACCTACCTTTGTTAAATTTAGAGACATTTTTAGTAATATCATCTAATTTGGTCTTAAGACTAAAGATATCTAATTCCAAAATTTTAACATTAGCTTTAAGATCATGATTTTAAATTAATAGAGCATCATTCTTTTCTTTCTGAGTTTCTATCTCTTAACTTAACATAGAGAGTTGAGACGTCAAATTAGAACAAGAATCTGGACTAATTTCAAGTTCTTCTTCTAAAATTTGTTTCTCATATCTTAACATATCTACTTCAATTTTAGTTCTAATTAATTTTTTATAAGTTTCTTTATACTTCCTTTTGATGTCTCTTAGTTTGTCAAGTAATTCAGAATTTATTTCCAACAAATCATCAAAAGTTAGATTACTCACCTCATTATTTGCAGCCATAAAACATACTTTGGCTTGTTTTGTATCATTCTGTATGTCACTATCTGATGATTAAGATGATTCTGAATCATCCCAAGTGACAAAATAAC
The DNA here is from genome assembly GCA_030765085.1 of Allium cepa. Taxonomy (NCBI): domain Eukaryota; kingdom Viridiplantae; phylum Streptophyta; class Magnoliopsida; order Asparagales; family Amaryllidaceae; genus Allium; species Allium cepa. The sequence goes on along the minus strand of CM060934.1, from coordinate 280,697,893 downwards.
TTTTTTTTGAATCTACCTTTTCGTGTGCTTGTATTTGTCTTTCTTTTTATCGAGACGGTCTTTCTTGAGTGGCCTTTATTGTTACACTCATAACATTCTAGAGCACACGATGATGGTTTATTGCTGGAGTTGTTCTTGTTATTTCTAAATTTATTGCTCTTTTTAAATTTCAAAATATTTTTGAAATTTTTAGCAATAAACGCCATATCTTCCTCATCAAAATCTGATTCATCCTTTTCTGCTCGGAATGCTATATTCTTCTTATCTTGAGCCTGTACTCATTTTTCCTGGAGATAAACTTCATAATACATTAGATTTCCATTCAACTCCTCTGGTTTAGTTGTTGAAATGTCACTAGCTTCTTCGATTTATGAGACTTTTCATTCTCACTCATCCGTTAGAGAGTTAAGGATTTTTGAAATAGTATCAAAATCTCTATAAGTTTCTCCTAATGCTATAAGAGAATGATATATATCTTAGAATCTAGAGTACATTTCATTTATTGTTTCATCTTGTTTCATTTTGAAATTCAGGAACTAATTTTTGAGCATAGAGATTTCACTCTATTTTACTTCGTTAGTACCTTCATGTGTAAGTTTTAAGTATATGCCAAATTTCATAAGCCATTTTACACATGCTTACTCTATTAATTTCATTCTTGTCCAATGAACAATATAACATGTTCATGGCTTTAGCATTTGTAATAGCATCCAGTTTTTGTGTGTTAGACCATTGTGAATACTCTGTAGTAGGTATGTTATATTCAGTGAGTAATATTCTAGGTTTCATAACTATTTGCTTGTATATAAATTCTCATCCTAGTAGCTTAATAGTTATAGTTTATTCCATTAAATAGAGGTGGTCGTGCAGTAGATTGACCTTCACGAAAGCTAGTGTTAGTTGCAGTGCTAGTGTTGTTTTTCATATTAAAATATCTGATAATTATGTTACGGTTATAAGATGACCTTGCTCTGATACCAAATGAAAGTGACTATGCTATAGGATCGTGTAATATGGAATATATATAATAGATAGCTACTGCGGAAAGTAATTGTAAAATAATAATAGCAATAAAGTAAAATAACACCAGGAATTTTTATACCGGTTCTAACTCCCATTCTACGTCCAGTCCTAGACTCCTTCTGGAATTTAAACTAGTATCCCTCACTTAACTCGGGTGAATAGGTTTACAGTGCCTGAGCATCCGAACAAGACTTGACTGCCTAAGCAACAAAATCGGACTTCATTGCCTGAGAAACCGAACATGACGTCATTACAAAATAGATTGTCTTGACTACATGTGTTCTAATAACACGAATTTGTCACTTGTAGTACACCCTTCATATAATCTTTTCCTCAAGAATGATGCGTATGATTGTGAGTATGTGAGTAATAGGAAGTTTAGAATTGCTTAAAGGATATGGAAGTGAGATTGTAAGCAATGATTGTATGAAATCTAGTAAGCAATAGATCCGAAGAATGTTATTCAAGTTAGATAGAGAGAGAAGAAAATTAAGTTATTTGATCAATGAAACTCACGTATATTTATAATAGATAATGAGTTGCAACTGCTGGTTAAGAAATCTGTACGAATAGCAATGGCCGCATCCCTTGGCGTGGAAGAAATCTCTTCGGAAAAGAAGTGTCCATTTTAAAAAACAACAGTTGTAGTTTTCATTTGACTAACCGGGATCATTCAGTCGACTTAATTCAAAATGTACACATGCATTTGAAAATGCACAGTTTCTGTCAACTTAATGATGCCTGTCAGTCAACTGGTCAGTATACATTTTAAAAAAATATTATGCATAGGTTCAGTCGACCGAGGGCATCAATTCAGTCAACTGAACTGTGTATTTCCTCAAGCCTGAGTGCATGTGAGTTAGAAAATGATAAATTTTAAATTGAGTGCAAATGCATGTGAATATATGAATGAGAGTAATGATTCTTGAGGTAAGATCTTAGCAAAGCAACTAGACTAGACTCTATATACGTAATACATGACTCTAGTTTAAATATATAGAATATGTGAACCATACATCGAGTCATTGAGTCCTGTCGTCGTATTAGTCGTAGATTCGTGAATCGTTGTGTCGCTTGAAATACTTGTCAACAATCAAAACTTAAGATCCACCAAATATATGGTAAATCGTGTAATTTACCTGTCGAACTCGAACATAAAGTGTTGTGGGCTATTAAGAACATAACCTTTGGTCTTAAAAAAACAAGAAATTAAAAATCAATGAGTTAGAGGAAATTAGGAACTACGCGTATGAAAATGAGATTTACAAAGGAAAAAAAAAGTTTTTAATGACAAGTCAATCTTAAGAAAAGCATTTCGTCGGATCAAAGAGTTCTTTTGTATGACTCTCGGCTTCACTTGTTTACTGGGAAATAAAAATCAAGGTGGACAGGATCACACGTGGTACGTACTGTTTTTCGATAGGGTACCATAGAAATAGAAAACATTAGGGATGGATCGATTTTAAAGTCAATGGTTACCGTTTAAAACCTTACTGGGAGTTGGTGAGTGATCGAGAAAAGGAGCTCATGATTCCTCATGAGACATAGTATGTCTAGTAAGAAATTTTAACCGTCACTTATAAATATGTACATATTTTTCTCCGTTATACTCATTATATCATGCATTGATTGTGGGTACATAGTCAAAATGAAGTGTAGGGAATCTCATGTTTATTTTGATTTTTCATGGTTTATTTTTTGCATTTTCTTTCCAAAAAAAAGAAAAAAAAAACCCAAAATAACCTTTTTAGCACATTGATATACTTTTGAAGAAACACGCTAGAATAATTATACGTTTTTTGTTACTAAATTTAAATTTTTGAAAAATTACCTGTCTTAACAAAAATAAAAATAAAAGTTTGATTACAAGTAACTATGGTGTAACTAGTATGTAGGATGGTCCATGGTAATAATTATGAAGTATAACCTAATTGTATTCTTTATTTAAAAGAGCGGTTGATTTAAAATAAAGGCTATAATATTTTTGATCTTTTAAGTTGAGTGGTGCTAAGATGATTTTTCATAGTTCTCTCTTTTCAAAAAAAAATCATAATAATAAGAAACACCTAAGGTCATGTGTTAACACCTAAGTGTGTACACTCGCCATGCTCTATACCATTCTCATATAAGCCCAAAAGGCAATGCATTATCAGCATATCTGCCCTTAGCATATCTGAGTTAGGTGTATATAAATAAAATAATAATAATAATAAACACCTAGAATCATGTGTTCGTACGCAAATGCGTACACTCGCCATGCATTGTACTTGTGACATCCCGGAAATTTAGGGCAATATCAATTTAATAATCTACATTAAAAATTAAATTGATTTGATAATATTTGTTAATAATATTTGAATTGATTTAATAATATCCCTATAAATAAATATTTAACTGATAATTTATCTTTTGAAAAGCTAATTTAAATTGTTTCTATTTATAATGTATATATGTATATTGGTATATATTATAAATAGATAAGTTTTGTCTTTAGATTTAATAGATAAAGCTATGTTTTCTAATTCTATTATTTTTGATGATTTGGAAATTTAATATTGAATAAATAATAATATGTTTTATTTACTCAAGATCAAGCTATTTGTTTAAAAGATTAAATTCTAGCCTAAGTTTAAATTTAAATAAAAGATTGTTTTGTTCTTTTTACTTTAGCTTTATAAAATAAGTAATTTATATTTTGAAGAGATTGTTTCTTTTATAGATTATTTTAATTTAATAATGAGTTTTATGTAAACAATATTAATAATGTAATGCTTTTACAAATGAATTTTTAATGGGGATTGTTATTTCAAATCTATTTATAAAGGGAAGCTATGATTTGAAGAAAAAAAATGGAGTCTTTCAAAATGTTTAAAGTAAAAATAAACTTTATAACTATTAAGCAAAAAGTATAGATCAAATAATGGTTACAAATATAAGTAATAAATAAATAATATGTAAATGGAGTAATAAATAGTTTAAGTTAAAAATAAAAGAAAAGTAGAATTGTAAATTTGTTTAAGTATAAAAGTATGTATTTATACTTAGGTTAAAAATTTATAACATTTGTAGGCAGGTAAGTGTGTGTATATATATATATATATAAAGTACAAAAGCAAACCAGGTCTATAAAATAAAAATATAAGAGTAAGGCCTGCAAATGAATATACCTGTAAAAGAAGTGCAAAGTTATGAAGGCAGGTAATCAAAGTAAAGTGTTTCAAACAAATAAAATAATGTGCAGGTAGCTTATAGATGAAGGTTCAAGCAAGGAAAAATATGTACAAAGCAAGATAAATATGTTGTAAGATAAGTATGCAGGCAAGAGAAATCTAAACAAGTAAAAATATAATATAACCATGTACATAAAGTACTTAAACATTTAATGCGGCATAAACTTATGTCATTTCGAATTGTATAAAATCATTCCAGCCACCCTAATGCAAATATCTTGCCCGATAAAAAAAAAACAAAAAAAAGTAAAGCAAAGAGAAAAAAATCTCTGATACAAACAGAAAATGTTTGTACAAGTTTATACAAACCTTGTAAAACTCATTTCTATATATATCTTCTCATCTCTTCTCATTTCAATTCGTTCAAACCAAAGGAAAATTATATCGCAAGCTTCTTCATTTTTTATATATACAAACTCAAATATAAAACTGGAAACATCAAAAACAAGGAGATTTGGAAGAGTTTAAGCTGTTTCAATAACCAGGATGCTCTGTTCATTTTTACAAGCAAGGTGAGTAACATTTTTTTTAAATTACTTAAGTTTTAAAATCCGATGCATGTTGATATTTGGATGCTTAAATATATGGTGTGAATAATTATTTATTCATTTTTCTCAGGTGCTTGTGTGATGAAATTATGTATATTTTCAAACCTGTAAATTCAAAACTTCCTTCATTGAACTTGCTCTGTTTTTCATTTGCTATGAGTAACTTAAATTTCTAAAACTTAAGTATTTAAACTAGTTGCAAAGTTAAAATCTGGAATAAGTAAGATTTGTATGTATGTACTCTTCTGTGCATATGGATGTGATCTGAGTACATATTAAAGTCCCTGTAGACAAACTTATCCATTTGTTTTCAGGCTTGAGTTGATTCAATCATTCTTATTACTTGATCTAATAGCTTTTAGGATTTACAATACAAACAGAAATTGATTGTTTCAACATAATTTAGAGTTTAAGTTTTATTTAAGACGAATTAAATTTGAATATTGTTCAGGAAAAATCAAATAACAGGGTAAAACTTGTATAAGAGAAAAACCAAACCTTTTAATTTATAAATTCAAGAACATACTTTGAATCTCTGTAACAAAATATGGATTATAAAACTTAAATCAAGATTTTTAGCACTAGGGGTTATGTATAGTTCTGGTACGAACTAAAAATGCATTTTGGGAATTTTTGGGGTGATCACTGTATCTGGGTGGTCGGGGCTCTGTTTGATGATGGAGGAGCTTACCGAGGTGATGGGAAAAATGGTGGGAGGTGGTGCAGTTTGGCGTGGTGGCGACGGCGACGAAATTCTTTTTGTAAACCTAATTTTGCTTTGGTTCAGTTTTGAGTCTCGTACATCTTTATTTGGTGACCGAGTTTCTACGCCCAGGAAACCGTTTCGTCTTGAAGAAAGAAAAGGGTGAGAAAATAGAAAAGATAGAGAAGAAGAACAACAACATCAGAATCTCATAGCGGAACGAATAAATTATAATAATCACATAAGTATTTACATAATATACAACATCAATCAGAGTTATACAGATACTACATCACATACTAGACAGTTATAAACACCTGTCTAGTTAATACAACACAATACACAAAACAACACAGAGATATCAACACAGCGGAACTAAATGTAAATCTACAACGCTGAAGCCTCCTGCTCCATTGCTTCTCCAGAATTCGTCAAAGCTAACCTGAATCCCTTGGCTACCCGTAAAAAATTTGGGTACCCGAGAGTTTAATTAATAAATGAAGTAATTAAATGTTAATTACTATAAATGATTTAGGATAATTAATTAATGAAATTAATTAATTAGAAAATGATTAATCAAGGGTGTTTAATCAAAATAAATATCTAGAGGACAATTAATTAATCAATGATTGTATAAGCAGGATTTATAGATGGAGTAATTAATTTAATTCACCTTAAATTAATTAGAGATAGAAGTAGTTAATTTAATTCATTTTAAATTAATTACAAATGGTATAATTATAAATCATTGCTTATGGATGAATGATATTAATATTTCATTGATTGATTCTGATCTCAGATATGGCAAGAGTAATACCTATGTGATATAGACGCTTGGTTTAAGTATGATAACATTTAATTATCTGTTTTGGTGATAATATGAATTACCTGTTTATGAAGATATGATTATCTATTGTGATGTTATGAATATTCTATCTGTGTGTATATTGATAATGTGGAATTAAACTGTTAAGACTAAATAGACAACTTGGCCTTAAAAGACATGTTTTGGCTTTCGATGAGACCGGGATCGGTTTTCCTTATTTGGAACATCCGAAAACCACATCGATTCCAAATTAACGATAGGTCGTGAATCTGAAGTGAAGATGAAGATTCAGAATGCAAGGGTTATCGTCATTAACTCTGAGGGTGATTTCAAAATGAGTGTAACGAGATAATGCCTTCAGTTTCGTTCGAACCCGGAACGAACTTGTATGGATCGAATGCTTTCGACACATCGTCAGGCGGGCGATAAGCATTCTAAGAAATATGTTCTCTAAAGGTAATCGCAGCCTCAAGCCTCACCAACCGGGAATGGCTAAAACAGGGGAGATGCAACAAGGTTAGGTGGGTCATGCCCAAGCAGGACAAGGATATTCCCCTGTCTAGATGTCCCTTTTTATTCGGCTGTGCGGGCAGTTAGTTGCAAACAACTGCGGGGTTTATCTTGTTCGGGACTGTTCAGTAAGGAATGGTTCTGGCCTTGTGTTGCAGGGGGTCGGAAGTGATCCTCGGTACGTTGATCTAGGCCACGTACTATGACGGGCGGTACCCCAGTAGCCCTGCCATTGTATGGAATCCACAATCCAATAAGTGCCAGGGTTTTGATTGTATTACCCACTTTTGTGGCTAGTAGCTGGAATTTAATGAATGTAACAATTTAGGCTATTTTCTATTTACTTGAAAACCCTAGACCTATTATAATATCACTGAATTTCCTATCAAATGTTTTGGTTAGCGTAAGGTAAAAACTTACCCATGTTTATCTATGGGGAGTCTTACGTGATGCCTTTTGTTTTCAAAAGATTTTCAAAGTTAAGCAACTTTAACCTGTTACTCATACCAGACCCATGTCTGACCCGGAGTTTATTTTTGTTTTTCATAAACTCTCGGGTACCTAAATTTTTTACGGGTAGCCAAGGGATTCAGGTTAGCTTTGACGAATTCTGGAGAAGCAATGGAGCAGGAGGCTTCAGCGTTGTAGGTGTACATTTAGTTTCGCTGTGTTGATATCTCTGTGTTGTTTTGTGTATTGTGTTGTATTAGCTAGAAAGGTGTTTTAACTGTCTAGTATGTGAGGTAGTATCTGTATAACTCTGATTGATGTTGTATATTATGTAAATACTTATGTGATTATTATAATTTATTCGTTCTGCTGTGAGATTCTGATGTTGTTGTTCTTCTTCTCTATCTTTTCTATTTTCTCACCCTTTTCTTTCTTCAAGACGAAACGGTTTCCTAGGCGTAGAAACTCGGGTCGTCACAGTTGGTATCAGAGCGCTAGGTTGAGTGAATACCTAGGCTCTTGAGTGATTTCTTTCTTGAGAGAGCGTATTTGTAATTTTGATATATATGTATATTTATTTATTTCTACCTATTGTTGGGTTACCTGTACATGTTTTCCAATAATCCATAAAGGTAGATAGGGTGGTGGTGTGTGTAACACAACTACCAATGGTTGGAGTTTGAGTGATTGAGGTTGGAAGTGTAATTGTCGAGACTGTAGACCTAATACCGTCTCGAGTGAGCTTTGGGTAGTGTAAGGGTTTCATTAATCTCTAAAGGGAATCTGTTAAGATTCGAAGTTCATTTTTGAAGTGTAAGAGTTTGGATGAGCTAGAGTTTGGATCTGTCGGTTGAACTGAAGCAAGTCATGATATCTTGATACATCAAGGTGCAGTAGCTATGTGATGAGACACAGTGACTATGGATGTCTCCGAAGATGTTTCTTTGGGACAAGTTAAGGAAGAGTGTCTGTTTCGGTTGTGGCTGTGTTCAGCTCGGTGTTTCTATTTGAGGTCCGAGTTTCTCGAAAAGCTTTGGATTAGGAAGTCTTCTGGCTTGGCAGTTTTCTTGGGTAACTTCAGGAGCAGCAGAGTAGTTCCATTTCTTCGATGGATTGGCCACATCAGCGTAAGCTGTTCTGTTTGGTAAAGAGAGAGCAGTATTTTTGGAATTAGGCTGGATTGATCGCAAAAGTGACTTGCGATAGTTTGAGTGTTCTCTTGTGTTTCAGAGATAATTTTCTGGATGTCTTCAGGAAGCCAGATTTTTGTCAGCATCTGAAGATTGAGTTTGGTATCGACTGGATTCCAGAAGTGATACCGATGGTTCAGCTTTGTAATAGGATGATTTTTGAGTTTGGTAAAGCAGCTCAGATTTTGGAGGAACTTCTGAGTTTTATTTTTGGATATGTGAACTTCATTTTTGAATGTGTTGACCAGTCTGCGTTTGAGTTCATAATCAACATTTTCATCTGCTTAGTCAGAGTTGCGCAGTGGAAGCATGGTGGTAGCTGTTTTATTTTGGAAGCAATTGGATGTTGCAGTGTTTGGATTGGAGAGTTCTATGGGGAATTTTTCAGGATCTGAGACCAGATTGGAGTGCACCTATTTTATCTCTTCCGGATAAGAGAAGTGAGTTCTGTTTTCTGATTTGGAACAGGGTTTGTGTTCTGAGTTTGGTTGATATTGGAAAGATCATTTTGTTGGATTATTTTTGGACCAGTTTATTTCTAGGAGCATCAGCAAGAGTTGAGCTGATCAGTAAGGATGAAGGAAGCCCAGGATCGTCCGAAGAGTTTTATGGATAAGAAATAGAGGAATTGGGATTCTGAAATCGGAGATTTGATTTTGGATAAGTGTTTGGTCTTCAGGATTGAATTGTCAGTTTGGATAACTGGAATTCGTTGTGTTTCACGTATCTCTGAGGGTGTACGTGTAAGATTTATCTCTGGTTGTAGAACCAGTAGTTCAGGTGGTTTTGGTTGTTGATCCAGACTTGTCTATAGTCTGATATCCTGTCTTGTTTTGTAGATCTAGATGAGTAGAAGCTCTATAGCTTAGTAGTATTGATTGTTTGGATTCTGTAAAGCGAGTATCCCGGTATTTACATTGGGGAAACTCGAGAAAATTCTATCCGGAATCTTGTCTGGATAGTTAGATTTGTTTGGATGAATTGGTTGATATGATTGTTCGTTTATGATTGATATATGCTTGTGTTTAAAATTCAAATCTTTAACTAGATTATTAAATTACCTTTGTTTTAAATTTCGGGGACGAAATTCTTTTAAGGGGGGAGGAATGGGACATCCCAAAAATTTGGGGCAATATCAATTTAATAGTCTACATTAAAAATTAAATTGATTTGATAATATTTGTTAACAATATTTGAATTGATTTAATAATCTCCTTTTAAATAAATATTTAACTGATAATTTATCTTTTGAAAAGCTAATTTAAATTGTTTCTATTTATAACGTATATTGGTATATATTATAAATAGATAAGTTTTGTCTTTAGATTTAATAGATAAAGCTATGTTTTCTAATTCTATTATTTTTGATGATTTGGAAATTTAATATTGAATAAATAATAATAAGTTTTATTTACTCAAGATCAAGCTATTTGTTTAAAAGATTAAATTCTAGCCTAGGTTTAAATTTAAATAAAAGATTGTTTTGTTCTTTTTACTTTAGCTTTATAAAATAAGTAATTTATATTTTGAAGAGATTGTTTCTTTTATAAATTATTTTAATTTAATAATGAGTTTTATATGAACAATATTAATAATGTAATGCTTTTACAAATGAATTTTTAATGGGGATTGTTATTTCAAATCTATTTATAAAGGGAAGCTATGATTTGAAAAAAATATGGAGTCTTTCAAAATGTTTAAAGTAAAAATAAACTTTATAACTATTAAGCAAAAAGTATAGATCAAATAATGGTTACAAATATAAGTAATAAATAAATAATATGTAAATGGAGTACTAAATAGTTTAAGTTAAAAATAAAAGAAAAGTAGAATTGTAAATTTGTTTAAGTATAAAAGTATGTATTTATACTTAGGTTAAAAATTTATAACATTTGTGGGCAAGTAAGTATATATATATGTATGTATATATATATATATATATATATATATAAAGTACAAAAGCAAACCAGGTCTGTAAAATAAAAATATAAGAGTAAGGCCTGCAAATGAATATACCTGTAAAAGAAGTGCAAAGTTATGAAGGCAGGTAATCAAAATAAAGTGTTTCAAACGGATAAAATAATGTGCAGGTAGCTTATAGATGAAGGTTCAAGCAAGGAAAAATATGTACAAAGCAAGATAAATATGTTGTAAGATAAGTATGCAGGCAAGAGAAATCTAAACAAGTAAAAATATAATATAACCATGTACATAAAGTACTTAAACATTTAATGCGGCATAAACTTATGTCATTTCGAATTGTATAAAATCATTCCAGCCACCCTAATGCAAATATCTTGCCTGATAAAACAAAAAACAAAAAAAGTAAAGCAAAGAGAAAAAATTCTCTGATACAAACAGAAAATGTTTGTACAAGTTTATACAAACCCTGTAAAACTCATTTCTATATATATCTTCTCATCTCTTCTCATTTCAATTCGTTCAAACCAAAGGAAAATTATATCGCAAGCTTCTTCATTTTTTATATATACAAACTCAAATATAAAACTGGAGACATTACTCAACAAAAACAAGGAGATTTGGAAGAGTTTAAGCTGTTTCAATAACCAGGATGCTCTGTTCATTTTTACAAGCAAGGTGAGTAACATTTTTTTTTAAATTACTTAAGTTTTAAAATCCGATGCATGTTGATATTTGGATGCTTAAATATATGGTGTGAATAATTATTTATTCATTTTTCTCTGGTGCTTGTGTGATGAAATTCTGTATATTTTCAAACCTGTAAATTCAAAACTCCCTTTATTGAACTTGCTCTGTTTTTCATTTGCTATGAGTAACTTAAATTTCTAAAACTTAAGTATTTAAACTAGTTGCAAAGTTAAAATCTGGAATAAGTAAGATTTGTATGTATGTACTCTTCTGTGCATATGGATGTGATCTGAGTACATATTAAAGTCCCTGTAGACAAACTTATCCATTTGTTTTCAGGCTTGAGTTGATTCAATCATTCTTATTACTTGATCTAATAGCTTTTAGGATTTACAATACAAACAGAAATTGATTGTTTCAACATAATTTAGAGTTTATGTTTTATTTAAGTCGAATTAAATTTGAATATTGTTCAGGAAAAATCAAATAACAGGGTAAAACTTGTATAAGAGAAAAACCAAACCTTTTAATTTATAAATTCAAGAACAAACTTTGAATCTCCGTAACAAAATATGAATTATAAAACTTAAATCAAGATTTTTAGCACTAGGGGTTATGTACAGTTCTGGTATGAACTAAAAATGCATTTTGGGAATTTTTGGGGTGATAACTGCATCTGGGTGGTCGGGGCTCTGTTTGATGATGGAGGAACTTACCGAGGTGATGGGAAAAATGGTGGGAGGTGGTGCAGTTTGGCGTGGTGGCGGCGGCGACAAAATTCTTTTTGTAAACCTAATTTTGCTTTGGTTTGGTTTTGAGTCTCGTACGTCTTTATTTGGTGACCGAGTTCTACGCACTTATGGGGACTTGAGGAGGGGACATGGTCGACGTTGTAGCCTGAGGCGATGGCGTTCCGATGATCGGCATTGGGAGGACGGAGCGTTGACAGGGTCGAGGTGATGTTGCTCGAGTTGTTTCAAGGTTTGGCAATTTAACTCAATTTTGATTCAAGTTGTCGTTACAATTTTGGGTGGCTGTGGTGTTATCTGGTGGTAGTTGGCGACGTGTTGGAGTTCGTGTAGATGGCCGGAGGTGGTTGGGGCCACGGTGCACGTGCACCGTGCCATTGAAGGCTGGGGGTTGTTTTTTCTGTGTGCAGGGTTTTAACTCGGGACATACTCGAGTCGTTCGAGTATATGACTCGAAGTAGGGGAGTGGGGGACTCAAAGCAGACCTGGGCGCACTCGAGTAAATGTTGTTTCAGACATTTGTAACCTAGAAGCAAAATCTGTTTCAAATGAAATTCTAGTGAAAACTTTAAATTGTAAACTAGATTTAACAAAGCTTAAATCCAGATTTAAGTTTGAATTCAAGTTTATTTTGAAATTCAAATTTGAAATGAAATCAAAGTTTAAAATTGTTTAAATGTGGATTTCAGGTTTACAAACCTGACCATTTTTCAGGTTTAAAATTTCAATTTAAATTTTGGAAACTGAAATTCAAACAGAGGTTTAAATTCAGAGTTAAGTATTGATTCAAAAGAACTTTTGAATCTAGGGTTTTAAAAAAAAATTGAATTTTAAATCAAGAATTAAAAACCAAGTTTTCAAAAGAAAGTTAAATGTAATGTAATGTAAAAAGCCAAAATTTTTATAAAATTAAGTAGTAAATTTAAAGGCTTTCTTATATAAGTAATAAATGTTTTTACATTTTTTTTAAGTTTATCAATTGAATTTAAACTTGGCTAATGTTAAATGGTAAATCATTTTGAAATCTTAAATTCAAAATGGAATTCAAATTTAAATTCAAAAAGGGGGTAATGTCTAAAATACACTTTAATATTTTTTTAAATCAGGTTAAAAAGAATTAATTATCTTAGAGATAATTAAGATATTGAAGGGAATAAATTAATAAGTTAATTAATGATTGACCTATGTATTTACTTTATAAAGTAGTAATTTAGAATAAATTTATAAATAAAGATAAATTAAGAAGTAAATTAAGAGATGATATTAGTAATAAAGATAATTAACTAAAGATTACTAATTAATTAATTAATGTGATTAATTTTGGTAATTAATCAGATTAATTAGATAAATCTATTGTAAGTGGTTAAGTGTAATTACTTGATTAAAGTAATTAAGGGATTAATTACTTATTGTAATTAATTTTGATAAAATGGTTAATTTAAGTTATTTAATTTAGTTTAATTAATTTAAGAAAATCATTTGATAAATTGATAAGTGTAAATTACTTAGTGTATTCAATGGAGCATAATTACTTAAGGAAGTAATTAATGTTAATTACTGAATATAATTAGTAAAAGATGATGTGTTAAAGGGGTAATTTGGATAATTACATTTGTAATTAATTAAAGGATTAATTAATGGAAATAATTAATTATGAGATAATTAATTTATTAATATGAGTAATTAATGATAGTTAATTACTGGAATGTCATTAATCAAGAGTGATTAATAATTGAGTTAAATTAAAAATGAATCATTTAATGTATTTAATTTTAAATAAGGAAATTTAATTTGAATCCAAATTAAAGGTCATTAATTAATGTAATTAATGATGAAATTAAGAATTGTTAATTAAGAAATAATTAATAATGTGGTGATTAATTTATGTAATTAATTAATAATAAATATAATTAATTATATTTAATTAATAAATGAAGTAATTAAATGTTAATTACTATAAATGATTTAGGATAATTAATTAATGAAATTAATTAAATACTAATTACTTGTTGTAATTAGAAAATGATTAATCAAGGGTGTTTAATCGAAATAAATATCTAGAGGACAATTAATTAATCAATGATTGTATAAGCAGGATTTATAGATGGAGTAATTAATTTAATTCACCTTAAATTAATTAGAGATAGAAGTAGTTAATTTAATTCATTTTAAATTAATTACAAATGGTATAATTATAAGGATGAATGATATTAATATTTCATTGATTGATTCTGATCTCAGATATGACATGAGTAATACCTATGTGATATGGACGCTTGGTTTAAGTATGATAACATTTAATTATCTGTTTTGATGATAATATGAATTATCTGTTTATGAAGATATGATTATCTATTGTGATGTTATGAATATTCTATCTGTGTGTATATTGATAATGCGGAATTAAACTGTTAAGACTAAATAGACAACTTGGCCTTAAAAGACAAGTTTTGGATTTCGATGAGACCGGTATCGGTTTTCCTTATTTGGAACATCCGAAAACCACATCGATTCCAAATTAACGACAGGTCGTGAATCTGAAGTGAAAATGAAGATTCAGAATGCAAGGGTTATCGTCGTTAACTCTGTGGGTGATTCCAAAATGAGTGTAACGAGATAATGCCTTCAGTTTCGTTCGAACCCGGAACGAACTTGTATGGATTGAATGCCTCAACACATCGTCAGGCGGGCGATGAGCATTCTAAGAAATATGTTCTCTAAAGGTAATCGCAGCCTCAAGCCTCACCAACTGGGAATGGCTAAAACAGGGGAGATGCAGCAAGGTTAGGTGGGTCATGCCCAAGCAGGACAAGGATATTCCCCTGTCTAGATGTCCCTTTTTATTCGGCTGTGTGGGCAATTGGTTGCAAACAACTGCGGGGTTTATCTTGTTCGGGACTGTTCAGTAAGGAATGGTTCTGGCCTTGTGTTGCAGGGGGTCGGGAGTAATCCTCGGTACGTTGATCTAGGCCACGTACTGTGACGGGTGGTACCCCAGTAGCCCTGCCATTGTATGGAATCCACAATCCAATAAGTGCCAACGGTTTTGATTGTATTACCCACTTTTGTGGCTAGTAGCTGGAATTTAATGAATGTAACAATTTCGGCTATTTTCTATTTACTTGAAAACCCTAGACCTATTATAATATCACTGAATTTCCTATCAAATGTTTTGGTGAGCGTAAGGTAAAAACTTACCCATGTTTATTTATGGGGAGTCTTACGTGATACCTTTTGTTTTCAAAAGATTTTCAAAGTTAAGCAACTTTAACCTGTTACTCATACCAGACCCATGTCTGACCCAGAGTTTATTTTTGTTTTTCATAAACTCTCGGGCACCCAAATTTTTTACGGATAGCCAAGGGATTCAGGTTAGCTTTGACGAATTCTGGAGAAGCAATGGAGCAGGAGGCTTCAGCGTTGTAGATATACATTTAGTTCCGCTGTGTTGATATCTCTGTGTTGTTTTGTGTATTGTGTTGTATTAACTAGACAGGTGTTTATAACTGTCTAGTATGTGATGTAGTATCTGTATAACTCTGATTGATGTTGTATGTTATGTAAATACTTATGTGATTATTATAATTTATTCGTTCCGCTATGAGATTCTGATGTTGTTGTTCTTCTTCTCTATCTTTTCTATTTTCTCACCCTTTTATTTCTTCAAGACGAAACGGTTTCCTGGGCGTAGAAACTCGGGTCGTCACAGTACTTTTCTCGTGTAAGCTCGAAAGTCAGTGCATGAGAGTTAGGTGTGTAAACAATAATAATGTTAATATTTTTAAAAATAGAGAGAGAAAGAAATTGAAACCCCAGCACTATCTTCACTTAATTGATTTGACTTGTTATTCAAAAGAAATAAAAATGCCACTTTGCAAAACTTTGATAATCAACTAAAGGTTTCATTTCATAGTTGCACTATGTTATCAACTGAAACAACTAGCCAAACTTGAGTCCAATTGTGATGATGTTGTTGGAAGTTTTTGATGAGAAAAAATACTAAAATTTCTCAACAATAACCAAAACTTATATCTAACTTACGCGTGTCAATTTAAAAGTAAATTCTTCATTTGTAAATATTTTCGAAAACTTGCATCATATAGTCACATTAAAATTTGCATATCGCATTTGGATTTTGTGAGTAGTATCCACTGAAAGCTCTCACGAGAAAAACTCGTCCTACAAGAGACAGCTAGAGGTTTAATGGCTTGTTGGATATGCTTAATGCAATTCTGTTTCATACGAAAACTGATTTATCTTAGTTTTAGTTTATTCGAGGACGAATAAAAAGATAAGTGTAGAGGTATTGATGTGCATGTAAAAGTGTATATTTATACTCTCATGTTTAATCTTCTTTTATTAATAAAAGGCATATTAGGGTGATTTTACGTATCTAAACAAAAAATACAAAGGGATTTTCAAATCATTATCCATACATTAACATATGGGAAAAATGGTAATTTTATGTAAATTAATTTGCAGAAAATTTACTTGCACATTTTTATTTTGTTTTATAGGAATTTTGGACTCAAAAAATAAAAAAACTTTATCCATGTATTTTAAATCCAAACTATATTATTATTTCTATTTTAAGATATATATATATTTCTTTAAATTCAATTTTAAATCCAAATTCAAAGTCAATTTAAAATCAAATTTTAAAATCAATTCAAACAAATATAGATATTAATTTTAAACAAACACATTATTAAATTATTATTCTAAAAAAATCACTTAAATACATATATATATACACATTCGAACAAATGTGATTAAATTGAAAACTAATTCAATGAATATTAGTAAGAAGTGAATGTATATTGATTTGGTTATGGAAGAGGCTTATGCATGCATATACATGGGAAATCAAAAAAATGAGAAGAGGATGGAAATAATGCAACATGGAGGAACCCACATGCCCACTTACTTATGGATCACAATCAAAAGCAAATGCACATGTTCGTGGAGATTAAACGCAAAAGCACATGTTAATGGGATTTATTAATTCCTCAACAATTACTTGGAGGCTACACAAACTAAGGGTATTTTGGGTAGCTCCTTAGAAATGGAATTAGTTTTTTAGGCAAGCATAACCCCTTTATGTTTAATGTAATCTTCTTCTTTTTATGCAAGTTGTAGTCACAAAATCAATGATAAACAAAAAGACTTCTTAAGCATCTTCTTATTTCCTTTATTGTCTATTGTGTTTCTTCCTTTCACGCTCTTTTATTTAGTTTATGCTTCTTTATATCATGTTAGTAGTTAGTTTTAATTTATGCAATTAGTTTAGTTTCATTTCATGCAAGTAGTTAACTCTCTTTTCTTTTGATTAGCTCTCATTTTTCTTACTTTTTATGTTTAAATCATTTTATGTTGAGATGATTTCAATTATGAGAAGCTAAACAACTTTAATTTTGGGGAATGAAGTTCTCATGAATCATATTGAATCAACATAGAATGGTTACATTTGTAGTCTCTTTTATTGTGCTTAATGGAAGTGAATTTGATAGCCTATGTTGATAACCTCAAATATGCTATGCTTAATCCAATATAAACTTAAACTATTTGATCATATGCCTAAGTGATTTTGATCATGAAATTAGAAGTGAACTCAATATTTGATATTCTATGTTACTACTCTACAAATATTAAATAGATCATGTTTGCATTAGATTTAATTTTTAGTTGCATTTTCATTTTCTTGAGATTGTAGAAGTAGGTTTGAATGGCATGTTAGAGTTTGATGGTTTGAATTGTGCTAATTGATAGCACATATAGGCCAGGCTAATAATGAGCACATCAATCATTTCTACTTGAATTAAATGAGAGACTATAGATTCATTTTGTGCTTGATTTAGATGAAAGATTGAAAGTAGATTTACCTCTAAATTGTTCCTTAATCTCATAGTCTTATTCTCATTTTTTATTCTAGTTTTTTCTTCAATTGTTCTACATTTTTAGTTAAAACTCATCTCACTTTTGGGCTAATTTGATTGAGTAATCTTAGAATTGATTCTTTCCTTGTAGATCGGACCGTACATGCATCCGTATTACAATAGTACACCATGCGCTTGTGGTTATTATTATATTTTCTCCGTTATTCTAATAAAAAAAATCCCACGAACACAATGGTATAAGCATATTAACAAAAAATTAAGATAGATTTCCATTTTTCCAAATTCATATTTAAATGGGCCAAAAAAATATCATTTAAAAAACTCTAACTATAAACCAAACCACTATCCTTTGGTGTTAAGTACGGAAAAAAGGTTTCCATACCACCATAATTAAGAAGGAATATATATCAAAATATAATCTCATTCCTTTTATAAAATTTTCTTTTTATAAGCCCATTTTATATTTACAAACCCTTTAATAGATCTCCAAATTAATTTATAAAACTTCTGTAACAAATCTCTAAAATGATTTATAAAATTTCTCTCTATTTGTAGAACTCTTTTCTATTAATTGAACTCTTTCTATTTATAAAATTATTTTATAAATCTCCTTTTATAAATTCCTTTATATAAATCTTTTATAAAATCCTTTATAAACGTCCCTTTATAAATCCAAAACCCATTTTATGAATCTTATATATTTATCATAATCTACGTTATATTTAAAATATCACTTTAAATTCCATTCGTTCATTTATAAATTATCATTTATAAATCTCTTTTACAAATATCATTTATAAAACTTCTTAACAAAATATCGTTTAAAATTTCCTTTGCAAAATATCATTTGTTAAGTAAAATTCCTTCTGTAACAATTTATTATTTATAAATACCTTTATTAAATTAATTTGTCACTTTAACATCATAATTAAATAAATAATTAACTTTAAAATATCATTGATAAAGCAATTAATTAAGTTCAAAACATCTTTAATAAAATAATTAAGTTGCTTAAACCATAATTAAATAGATCAATTAATTAACTGAAACCATAATTTAATAAATTAATTAACTAACTTAAACCATAATTAAATAAATCGATTATTAACTTAAACCATAATTAAATTGGTTGACTAACTTAAACCAACAATAATAATATAATTAAATAGCGTTAATAATAAAATTAATTAACTTAGTTTAAAACATCATTAACAAAAAAATTAATTAACTTAAACATCATTTATAAAATAATTGAAATCATTTATAATTAAAAACACTTAACCTTAAATTGTTATGTAATTAAAGTTAATTTAAATAGATAACCTTTCAAATTCAAAAAGAGGCTCAGCGACCACAATAATACTTAATCAAGCCACCATTTAATTCAATTTGACTTTTCAAGTTACATAATTGGTATTTACATAAGCAACTTATGTATAACAGATCCATAATCAACCATCAATAAACCCATTACTTTTTCCTATACTACTTAATCCGTATATTAATTAACTAGCTTATGAATAAATGTCTAATTTAATATAACAGCAGAATGTGGTGTCATTCTGCCAAACAGATGTCATTAATAATATACACAATTTAATTATAGCAGAATGGTGTTTTATTCTGCTAACTAGATGTTTAAAATAATTTGTCCCATTTATAATTATAGAATGATGTTTTATTAGGAAAATAGATAACACAAATGAAGTATAATTAATTTAACCATGTTATTATTTAAAATAACGTAATTAAATTCAACCAGTATTATTTAATCCTAAATTTTTACTTCATTAAAACTATCAAGAATTTGTACCGAAATGTTGTACTCATTAATACGAGTACAATGGAAAAAACCGTGGGTTAGACGGATTTCGTATAGGCAAGCAATCAAATTATAAAGTTCAAAATAATTTAAACAACTAATTGAATAAATGATAAATTAACATAAACAACTAAGGCCCAAACCCAAACTTAACTCGATCCTAGAAAAAGCTTCTTCACCCAAATCAGTTCCTCCAAATCTAATTTAAATGTTCCCTCCTTCCAAAATCAAATTATCCCCAAATGACACTCCAATGCACTAACGTGCACGCGACATGGCCACCGCACCACCTATCGATGATTCAACCTCACCGACAAAATATATTAGACTTGCTCATCATGCTGCTACCATCGCCTCCAAGCCTAGAACCTTCGGTCAAAATACTATTGAAAGAACCTAAACAAAAACACCTGCAACCTGAAACAATCACAATCAAACCACCTTGCCGACACCTCACTCGATAATAGCCTATGCCTCCACACCAGCCCCAAACATGACTTTACTCGCCTTTGATTCGAACTCGACCTTCCTATTCGCTGCTACAATCCAGAGATTTGCACTCATGAAAAACAGCCACTGAAACCCCAATCTTAGCTCGATTCGACGACCCCGACCACCAGAGACAACGTGACCACGTCTATAATCACCACCATGACCCAAGCTTGCTCCAAAACCCATCACCGACCCCTTCGACCTTTACCCATCGAAATCAAATTTTGAACCAAAATAGTTCATCTCATCACAACGACGTGATCCCAAGCCCTAAAATCAAGCGATTGCCCATAAAAATCATGATCCGCAGATACGAACATGACTGCACCCTCCTTTCGTTGATCCAAGCTCGACAAAAAACTGACAATGTTCGACCATTCATTGTTTTTTATCTCTATCTTGCACACCACTTGACGAAATAACCCCCGGTTATTTTAGAAAAAACTAAGGTCTAAGGCAAACATCTTTCCCGTTGATCATTTTGGCTAAAAGTGAAACGTTAAGGAGAAAGTGATTTCTGAAGGTGAGGGAAGAAGCTTGTATACCAAAGAATAGAGAGCAATAAGATGAAAGAAGAAGAGAATTAGGCATGTGTACATGTATCTCTATATCATTCATTTACAGTAAACATACATCTCATCCCAAAGCAAATAATAATAAAATATGATTTTAATCAATTTACTTAGACCATGATTCTCATATCAAAAATCAAATTACTAAATTTTTTAGAACCGTTGTTATTTCATCAAAATAAACTAAAAAAGGTTTAGTATCTCACCTTCCTCACTTATTTGCAATGCTCAAATCCAAGTTTAAGTTTGCAAAGTGTTGATTTTTAGGTTTAAAAAGATGATATTTTTCAAAAATTTCAAAAAAAAATAGAGAAGATAGAAAAATGGAGTAAAGAAGATGATGCATAAAATGAAAGATCTAAATATATAAAATGAAATAAAATATATAAAAATAAAAGCAAAATGAAGGAAGAAAAAAGACTAAAATGCCGTTAAATCTAAATTTCAACCTTACCATCGTATCATAAGCCAAAAAATGTCATGCATTAGAAAATATGTTGGATATTAGAACGATCGTGTACCTTTGACTAACTTTTGCACTTAAGATTTCAAATCCACCATTTCACCATTTTAATTTAAACATATTTTATTCCTTTATCATTATTTAACTTATTGATACATTTCAAAATAAAATGTTTGCATTTAAACATTTTAAATCTTGTTTTTAAAGAATAAACAAAGATTCAATAATTTTCTACAAATTACAGTTGGATAAAAAGCTGAAAATCCAAAATGTGGGTTTCGATCACATTTTCAGTTTCCATCGAACTACCTATTTTAGTAAAGAAAATTCAAAAATAAATTCTTTAGGATTGGATATTAATTAAAAGAGGGTTATTTAATTATTAACCCATTAATCAAATATTTAAAATGAATTAAATATTTCCAAATCGAACTGAAGTAATTACACCTCATTACAATCGGACTTTACTTGAATTCAGATTTTCGGACTTGTACTTCTGGATTTTTGTTTTACCTTACGGCCATTCAATGGTTCTGAATCATTTAGATGTCGCTCGATTCAAAAGCAAGTAACACTTTCTTCTAAAGCATACCTTTTGTTTAAAAGGTATGCTTTGGATCGAGACAAGCTATCAACTTCAAACTCTGAATGAATAGTTGTCTTCATCCTCTAAACTATTTTAACAAAGCAGCACGACATCTCTGAATCATTTCGCCACTTCGAATAGTTACGGATTTATATATTTTAGATGATATAAGTGCTAAAGCATGTTGTTCAAATTCATCATTCGGATCTAAGAAATTTTGGGAAGTCCTATCTTATATTAGGTCAGTAGGATCTCATTTTCGCAAGCATGCTTTCTTTTCCATTACTCACTTTTTATGATCCCCTCAAGTTGTTACTAAGTTATGAGCCTTCATTCAGTACCACATTTTACCATGGTTACCACGCACCTCATCATTCGACTGTATGGCCTTTAGAGCTGGTTTCTTTCGTAATAGTAGACAAAGCTTATGATGGATTTTCCCCTAATATCAACCTTAAAGGTGCTCTAATTCTCGATAACCCACAGGATTCTCCAGCATATACTCCAGATGAAGTGAGCATTAGGGAAATCTATGAGAGGCACGGATTTATTTTAATCGGCCTATGATCTGCTTGGGGAGGTACACTACCTGCAACTATTATATGTGTCTCTTTCGATGCGTTCCTCCTTACTTCATCTAACATGTCCTTCATATTATGAAGCTTGCCCCTGTTCACTTCACCTAAACAGTTACACTTCTCTGAATAGCATCTATATGGTTTGTCGACACTATCAGAGCAGGATGCTGTTTGACCCTAATTTTAACCAACATTATTTAGGATATTTAATTAGATAAATTAAATTAAATAATATAGATGGTTAAAGGATTGAGATTTGTGTAATCATAAAGTAGACGTGCCTTAATGAATGTATAAACAAAAGGAAATAGAAAATAAGTAAGTAAGAGGAATATGATAATGGAAAAATAGGAATAGTCCTCATGCCCTAAACCCTTCTATTCTTCAATCCTCATTTATTTACAATATTCACAAACAAAAGTAAAGTCTTAAACAAGCTTAACCGGCCACCATTAAGAGATTCAAGAAAAAGAAAAGCTAAGTTACAAGTTGGAAGCTTAATCAAATCAATCAAAAGACAAATCTCAACCTTCATAACACCAAGCCAAGATGAATAATAATCTTACATCTCATTTTATTGATTTCGGTTTCTAGTTAGATCCAAATTAATTTTGCATATTATATGCCATGATATGATTATTTAATTTGAGAAAAACTGGGAATCATTTTGGGATTAAATAAGGATTTGAAATGTAATCAGAAAAGTTGTATCTGAATTCAGTGATTTTACTTCATATTCACATGCTTTTGATATTATGATACCATTAACATTACTATATTTTTTCACTAGCAGTTAATGCTATAGATGACTGCAGCATCTGTAGCTCTTAGCTTCGGGCCTAAAGACAAGGGACGTTACAACTTGGTATCAGAGCATAGGTTTATGAAAACTTAAAAGAAATTTCAAACCTAAAATGATTCTAAAAATATAATCCTAAGAAATTTGAGAAAAGACTGGGGTATGGGATAACGTTATAGTAACATACTTGTATTTTCTATATATATATATATAAGTATCAACTTTGTCTCTATTCTCCATCTTTCTTAGGCTTTTCTTATGTATCTTACAAAGGCTCAAATGTAGATTTTAAGGACGTAAGTGTTAGAATCACCAGTTTAAGTTTCAACGATAACAACTATACAATCATACATATATATATATATATATATTATCAAGATTACAAAAGTATGCTACAAGAAGGCACCATGCTCAATGAAATCAAGATTCAAAGAGAAAACGAAGATCTAATGACCATACTACAGTTAATAAGGTTATTCTACTATAAAGGAGTCTTAGATAAAATATTATTAAGGTCTCCATGAGTATATATACGCGATCACACACTATTTCATATGCATCAAAATTAAGTTGGAAAATTGATTTTACTACTCACGGACGTCTGAGATAAAACCACATACATATATGACAATTCTTTGGTAAATATTTTTCGAAGTCATAGACATTTGAGGTTTTACCACAGATATTTTTCATATGAAAAACTGCAAATTTTGAAAAGGAACATCTGTTTGAGATAAAAAGGAATCACCCCTTGCTGAAAGGTTGTAGCCATTAAAATGAATGGATTTTCTCAAATAGTAACGACTCTTCATTTGCACCCTTTTGCATGTATAAATACTACTTTGGTTGAGGTGTAGAGATTAACTAACTTGAATTAATTGAGTTTTCTCTCTCTTGATTTCTTAACACTTTCTTGCATATACATTGTTCACATACTCTCAACCTATTATAACCAAAATATAATTTTGGTTAAACCACTGCCTACAACTCAAAGCATTCACATTCATATACTCAAAGGAGATCATAGGAAGATTTGTACTATCAGTCAAAAACCATGTTTAGGAACACAAGATTGTCAGAGACATACTTTTGTATTAGCCTATTCCTCCGGGTGAAGCGAAGGTCGGTTGGTTAAAGGAAATACCGAAGAGGAGCTTCGAAACTGGACGTTGGATGGAAGGTCCAAACTAGTATAAAATATCTGGTGTGATCATTTCTATTATTTATCTTACATTCAATTATTATACTCTGCTTATCATAGTTAGTAATACACACACATATATAAGTTGCATTGTTTATAAAGATCTATAGACCAACAATTGGTATCAGAGCAAGGCGATTTCAACATACAGTAACACGTAATTAAAACCATTAAAATGGCAAGTACATTTCAAAAAGGTCAACCAATTGCTCGTTCTCTACTATTTACTAGTTCTAATAATGCTTACTGGTAAACACGCATGCAAATTTTTATGGAAGCAAATGAGTTAGAAATATGGCTAGCAACTCAAAAACTAATATGAATCACCTGACACTGACATTAGCACATGGACTAATGCAAAAAAATAGAGGCATCTAACAATGCCAAAGCTATGAATGTATTATTTTGCTCACTAGACAAAAATGATTTTTCATGTGTCATGCTCTACAAGACTGCATATGATATATGGCACACTTTACAAGTCACAAACGAAGGCACAAATAAAGTCAAGCAAACTAAAATTTTGATTTTACAAAACCAATTCTCATCTTTCAAAATGAAAACAAGCGAATCAATTATTGATATCTATGTAAAATTTCGAATAATTCAACAACGATCTCATGGCACTTGGAATCAAATTCACAGATTTCGATTTAGTCACAGAATTTTAAATTCTTTGACAAATGACTGGGAAAGAACAGTTTTAGCCATCGAAGAAGCTAATGATCTTTCTCAACTTAAATTCGAAGAGCTAATAGGAAATTTGATATCATACGAAGCTAACTTGTAGGCTAGAAAGGATCAAAATCATTAAAAGAAAAACATAGCATTCCAAGCAAGTAGACTTAGACAAAGAGGAGATTGTCTTTATTGCCAAAAACTACAATAAATTTAAGAAGTTCAAGAAGACGATCAAATTTCAAAATGTCAGTAACCCAAACTCTTCAAATCAAACATCGATTAAATGACATGAATGTGAGAAATATGGCCACATAAAGAAGGACTGTCCATGGCTCAATAACGATATAAAGAAAAGCAAATTCGAGAAATTTAAGAAAAAGAAAAGAGCTTTTAAAGTAATATGGGAGATTTGGGTTCATCTTCTTCTTCAGATAGTGATAGTGAAAGCAACTCGGAACAAGCAAATGTGTGTTTTATGGCTAACACGGATAAGGTATGTCCTAAACTTGCTTATGATGAATTAATGGAAAAAAGTATTAAATTAGATGATAAATATAGAGAAACAAAAAAACTAAATAAGGAATATGCAGGAAAGTTAAGTAGATAGAATTAGAAATCGGATTATTAAAAGATGAAAAATTATTTTAGAAGAAGAATTAGAATTTGTTCAAAAGAAGTATGCAACACTATTATCGCAAAATGATAAGTTATTAAATCATTTTGAAAATTATAAGTTAGGAAAGGTTAATCTGGAAAAAGGAAAACTAGAATTACATGCAAATTTAGATTTTAGAAGCTTTGAAATTTTTGATCTTAAATGTAAATTAGAAAAAACAATAAATAATGTGACAAAATTCAACGCATGGAATTTTTTTTTTAGAAAATTTGATTAAAACATCTAAACCATTTGGAAATCAAAATGGATTATTTTTAAAAACAAACAAAAGCCAAAGAAATATAACACATTATACACAAAATTTAAAAAGCCAAAGTTAAAAAACTAAGGTTAAGAATTCATATACATATATGGTCAAGATATGGATTCCAAAAACAAACAATAAACTAATTAAACAAAAGTATATTGATGAATATTTACAAAAAGTTGTATATAACAAAATTTACATTTCTAAGGGAACCAAATCGTCATGGATATGGTTACCTACGTCCACTAACACGTAGACACTAATCAAAGAAGGTGGGTACCAATTAATATCTTCTTATTTTGCAGGTACCCAAAATTAAAATAAAAAATAAAGATAAATGGATACTCGATAGTGGTTGGTCTAAGTACATGACTGAAAATGGAAGTATGTTATCAAATATAAAATATATCGATGGTGGCACCGTAACATTTGGAGATAACTCAAAGGGATTTGTCATCGGCATTGGAGAAGTCATCAATGTTGGCATTTCTAGTTCTCCTTTAATTACTAATGTTTTATTAGTAGAAAATTTAAAACATAACTTATTAAGTATAAGTCAAGTATGTGATAAAGGAATTAAAATTGATTTCGAGAAAATAAATGTAATATTTTTTATCAAAATAAAAATTTAATTTTTGGAGGACTTAGAAATTGAAACAAATATGTCTTAAACATGAATGTAAAAAACAATACAAATTTATGCGTAGCCGTGAATCATGATGATCCTTGGTTCATTTTTGTCACATAAATTTTAAGAATATCAACAAACTAGCTAAAATGAATTAGTAAGAGGATTACTAAATTCAACTACAAAGTGAAAAGCTTATTTGACGTTTATCAATTTGGAAAATTAAATAAAAAGCTTATTTAAATCTAACAGGGAAATTTTCACAAAACAACCTCTCGAATTACTCCATCTTGATTTATTCGGACCAACTCAAGTACGTTTAATAAATAATAATAAATACATTTTGTAACTGTTGATGATTTTTCAAGATATACTTGGACATTATTTTTAAAATATAAAAGTGACACTTTCGAAATGTTCAAAATTTTTGCTAAATGAATTAAAAAATTAAAAATAAACGAAGTGAACACAGAGGTGAATTTGAAAATGATCTATTCACCAACTTTTGTAACAAAAAGAGAATTAATCTTAACTTTTCATTTCCTCAAACACCACAACAAAATGTTGTTGTAGAAAGGAAAAATCAAACCTTACAAGAATGTGCACGAACTCTACTAAATAGTCGTAACCTACCAAAGAAATTTTGGGCAAAAGCCGTTGCCACTGCTTGTTATGTATTAAATCGTGTAACACTTACACCAATGACTAAAAATACATGTTACGAAATATTTTTTAACAAAACACCGAAAGTATCATATTTTTGTGTTTTTGGGTCAAAATGCTTCACATCAAACACCAAAGATAATCTACGAAAATGTGATCCTAAAGCGGATGAAGGAATTTTTCTTTGCTGTTTAGATCGAAGCAAAGCATATAGAGTCTTTAATAAATGAACAAATATCATAGAAGAAAGTCTTCATGTCACATTTGATGAAATTTTTAATGAAAATAAATATGATGATGAAGAAGAATTAATAAATAAAACTAATATACCTATACATGAAAATAATAATAGTGTTAATAACAATTTATGATAATATGATAACATCATCACCTAGAATATTAAGAGACCACCTATTAATAACATTACTGGAGGTTTAAAAACAAGGGTATCAACCATAAAATAGTTAAATCAAATGATTCATGTTGCATTTATATCATATTTTGAACCAAAAATTATAAAGAAGTATCAAAAGATGATTTTTGGATTATTGCAATACAAAAAGAACTTAGTCAATTTGAAAGAAACGATTTTTAAGAACTTGTACCAAGACTAGAAAATCAATCTGTAATTGGAATGAAATGGGTTTCTAAAAATAAAGCAGATAAAACGGAAATATTGTATGGAATAAAGCACGATTAGTAGCACAAAGATATAATCAAGAAGAAGGAATTGATTATGACGAAACATTTGCTTCTGTAGATCATCTGAAAGCAATACGAACATTACTGGCTTTTGCATGTCATCATAGTTTTAAAATTTTTCAAATGGACATAAAATGTGCATTTTAAACGGATTTATAAATTTTGAACAACCCCCTTTATTTGTTCATGAGAAATATCCCAAATCATGTATTTGAACTTAAAAAGGCCTTATATGGATTAAAACAAGCACCTCGTGCTTGGTATGAAAGATTAAAAACTCACTTGCAAAATTCTAGTTTTCAAAGTGGTAAAATTGATTCCACTTTATTTATAAAACAAGAAAATAATAATATTTTAACCATACAAATATATATCCACTAATGAAAAATTATGCATTGAATTTTCTAAAATAATGAAAGATGAATTTGAAATGTCACATATGGGAGAATCAAACCATTTCTTAGGATTACAAATAAGACAATTAGAAAATGGAATTTTTATTAATTAGAAAGATACTATCAATTGGTCCAATGACCATCAAACACAATCATCCACGTCTAGGTAGCCACAAACAAATTTATCCCAATGACCATCGAGTTTTATATGCAATATTTGGTTATATCCCGGTAAATTGGGCAACATCTGTTCATGACCAAATTAAGGTTTTTGGACTCAGCATTGTCGAGCAATTGTATATGCTTCGTACATAATGTGTTTCTTGCAAGATCTTGGAGTTTCTTCGTGCTTGTCACAATACGAAGAAATTCCAACAAATGATAGTAGTCCAAGATATCTATCATTGATGCAGCTTTCTAAAAACCCACCTCATATCATCCCCTTCGACCAATGGACTATACAACAACATCAACAAGAGCATCTTGGCCCTCCTTCCACTAGTGCTCCTCCGTCGACTTACTCACCTCATTCTTCAAAACAACCAACTTCCTCTAGTTATGCTACCGAACATTATTCAGATTCTGAAATACAAAATGCTCGCGTTGAACCAACACAAAAGGAATCTCTTCGTGATTTAGCACTTAAAAACCGAAAGATAATCATGGCTAACCAGTGAGCCTTAAACAAAAAGATGACTGGATTGAAACGTTCTTTCTCAACAAGGATGACAAAAACAGAAAAGATTTGGACAAAGTAGTTTCCACCTTAAGGAAGGTTATGTGCAAAGTACATGTCGATAGTCTTCTTGCTCACCATCCTCGCCTTCACCTCCACCACCACTTCAGGGTCAAATACCAATTTATTTCTATCAAGCTTCGTTCGAAGGTATGTCTCACGGTAGAGGTGACAAAGGGAAGACTTCTATGTAAGAACAACCTGAGGGAGAAGAAGATAGTGGTGACATGTATGTGTATGATACTCTGCATTTTCGAAAAAAATAGTATATGGCTTTTCAAGGCATCTCAATTCAAGAAGATGAGGAGTAAAATGACCAACACACTGGCAGGGCACATACGAGCAGGATCCGTCATCTTATCGGGAATACTGTGAGAATTATGGGGGATTATCTTACTCATATAATCAGTACAATTAGCATTTTATTTCAGTTATCTTCTTACTATTTTTCCATTATCTATTCTTATGCTTGTTTGTTTCACTGTTTAAAACTTCTGCTACATTTATTTTTAATTTATTTTAACTTCCCTATTTAGTTTTTTTTATGATCTTTATATTTAACTTGCTTTGTCTATTTAATATTTATGTATCTTATATCATTTCCTTCTATTTTGATAATGACAAAGAGGGAGGAATTTGTGCATATACATAAGGGAGACAAATATAATAATTCTTCCATTTTTGATTGTACAGTTGTCATCATCAAAAAGGCGGAGATCGTTGTTTATGTTTCAATGATAACAACCATACAATCATATATAAATACACACTTTATCTAGATTACATGTATATGTTACAAGAAGACAAAAATCTCAAAGATATTGATATTCAAAGAGAAAACGAAGTTCTATCAACCTTACTACAGTTAGTAAGGTTATTATACTGTAAAAGAGTTTTAGATAAAATACTGTTAAGGTCTTCTTGAATATATATGCATACACGATCACACACTATTTCATATGCATCGAAATTAAGTTGGAAAACTGGTTTTACTCTCACGGACGTCTGAGATACAACCACAGACATTTGTCATATGAAAAACTGCAAATTTTGAAAAGACGATTGTGTTTGAGACAAAAAGAAATCACCCTTCATTGAAAGGTTGCAGTCATTAAAATAAATAGATCTTATCAAATATTAACAAATCTTTATCTGCACCCTTTTGAATCTCTAAATATTACTTTGATTGAGATGTAGAGATTAAAAAACTTGAATTAATTGAATCTTTTCTCTCTTGATTTCTTTACACTTTCTTGCATATTTATTGCTCATATACTCTCTATCTATTATAACCAAAATAAAATTTTGGTTAAACCACTTCCTACAACTCAAAGCATCCACATACTCAAAGGAGATCATAAGAAGATTTGTACTATCAGTCAAAGGAGCAACCAAGAAAAAAAAAGCCAAAGTAGTTTGCTATAAGTGCGGCAAGAATGGACATTATGCTCACGAGTGTCGGACAGGAAAATGGAAGAAAGCTGCTAATAAGAAAGAGGTGCGGTGCTTTAACTATGATCAAATTGGAGCTTTAACTATGATCAAATTGGACATTATAAGAACCAGTATAAGGAACCGACCAAGGATAGAAAAGATAAGATGTTTGCATTGAAACCAACAAACTTAAGACCAACAGTTGAGGAGAAAGGAAAAGCTATGTTGGGAAGTGCGCTTTTGATTCATGGTATCAGTTAGAGTCCTATTTGATACTGGTGCATCACATTCTTTTATGTCTCGTTGTTTGGTAGATAATATTAACTTAGAACCCTCATTCTTAGTTATTTCCTTAAGGGTTGTGAATTCGATAGGGGGTATGCGACTCTTGGGATGAGATGTACTCTTGGGATGAGATGTGACCACTTAGAGTTTGAATTGTTAGGTCATACATTTGTTTGCAGTTTCCATGTATTTGATTTTGTAAGGTTCAGAATTATTTTGGGTATGGATTAGTTAAGTATGATGCTAATATACTCCGTAGAAAACCCTAGTTTTGAGGTGAGTGCTTTGTTGAGTGTTATGGAGAAAGAAGACGAGTTAAATCGAGTTTCCTTTGTCAGAGAATTTGTAGATGTCTTTGAGCCCGTAGTAAGACTGCCACCAAAACGAGTCATTGAGTTTCAGATAGATTTAGTACCAAGAGCAGAAATGGTGAGTAGACTGCTAAGTAGAATGACACCTACCGAGATGAAGGAGTCAAAGGTGCAACTAGTGGATTTAGAAGGTAAGCACTTTATCAGACCAAGCAGTTCACCTTGGGAAGAAGCTACAGTGTTTGCAAAAGAAACCGGAAGGATCGTTAAGGTTGTGTGTCGATTATCGTATGTTGAATGAGACGATGATAAAGAATGGACATCTGTTACCTAGGATTGACGATTTGTTCGATCAGTTGAGTGAAGCCAAAGTATTTTCCCAGTTGGATTTAGCAACAAGATTCCATCAACTTAGAGTGGATGAGGATAGTATGCCTTTAACGGCATTTAGGACAAGACATGTATCATCGGAATGGTTGGTGATGCCGTTCAGACTAACTAATGCACCAACATTTTTCATGGACATGATGAATAGAATCTTTTGGCAGCATCGAGACAGATTCGTGTTAGTGTTCATAGAAGACATTTTGATATACTCTAAAGATAAAAGAGAGCATGAAGTTCATCTTAGAGTGGTTCTTGAGACGTTGAGGCAACATCAACTGAAAGTGAAATTTTCGAAGCATCGTTTTTGGAAGAAGGAAGTAAAATTTCTTGGTCATATAGTCTTTGAGAAAGGGTTGTCCATAGATATGGCTAAGATTGAGGCCGTGAATAATTGGAAGAAACCCGAGAAAGTGACTGTGATAAAGAGCTTTCTTGGATTAGCTGGTTATTATCGGAGAATCGTTAAAAAAATTCACGGATAGCGGCACCGATGACTAAGCTAACTCGAAAAGATGTGAAGTTTGTCTGGACTGATAGGTGTGAGGAGGCATTCCATAAACTGAAACACTTATTAACTAATGCACCTATGTTAGTTGTTCCAGAAGGGAACCAGGACTTAGTGGTGTACATTGATGCATGTGGAACAGGGTTTGGAGTTGTGTTAATGCAAAGAGGAAAGTGATTGCCTACGCTTTACGACATTTTAGAACATGAAGTTAGATATCCAATTCATGATTTGGAATTAGCTATAGTAAGTTTTGCATTGAAGGTGTGGAGAAATTACCTTTTGGAAGAAAGATATGAGTTTTATACAGATCATAAGGCACTGATGTATTTATTCTCTCAGAAGGAGTTGAATATGAGACAACGGAGGTGGTTAGATTTTTAGCCGCTTATGAATTTGGAATTAAGTACACACTGTAGAAATGCAATAAGGTTGCAAATGCACTTAACAAAAAACATCAGAATGCAGTGTTGGCAATGATAGCTGAGTGGAAAGATTTAGAAGCATTGACTATATGCAGAATACAGTGGAGATCTGAAGCTAGTTTTAGTAGGAAAACTACTATGTTCTCATGTTTATAAGTTCGACAAGTGATGGTCGAAAGGATTGCTTAGGGGAGGATCCATCATTGGTTGAATGGATCAGAAAAGTAAGGTATGGAAAGAAGAGCGAAGACTTGAAAGATTTCAATATTGACCAGAATGGATGGTTAAGGAAGAAAGGAAGATTGTGTATTCCAACTGTCGGAAACGTTCGGAAGGAAATTCTTAGAGTATGCCATTGTTCAAAGTTCATCATTCATCCTGGAGGAACTAAGATGTATCGGGACATGAAAAGAAGGTTCTTCTAGGAAGGTATGAAGAGAGATGCAGGCTTATGGGTAAGGCGGTATTTGAACTATCAATAAGTAAAAGCTGAACATCAGTAGCCGAGTGGGTTGCTTCAACCTTTGGATGTTCCAATTTGGAAACGAGATTCTATCTTAGTGGGTTTTATAGACAGATTGCCAAGGTCACATCATGGAAATGAAAGTGTATGGATCATAGGGGATAGGTTGATTAAGAGTGCACATTTCATTCCAGTTAAGTCAACCAGGACGTACCTGTTTTGGCTAAATTATTCGGGAAGAGTATAGTTAGATTGCATGGAATTTTTAGTAGTATAGTAGGTGACAGAGATTCCTTATTCACTAGCGATTTATGAAAAATTCTACAGGGGACTTTAGGTACCAAGCTCAAGATGAATACTTCTTACCATTCGTAGACAGATGGACAAATGGAAACAATTAACAAAGTCTAAGAGTATTTGTTAAGAGCTTGTGTAATAGACTTTGGAGGATCATGGGAATACTACCTACACTTAGTCGAGTTTTCAAATAACAATAGTTATGAAACTAATTTAGGGATAGCATCGTCTAAAGTTTTGTATGGAAGGCCATGCAAATCTCCCAGTTGTTGGTTGGAGACCGAGGATAGGTTAGTTCTTGGTCCGAATTTGTTTAGAGAAGCTACAAAAAAGATTAAGTTAATTCAAGCTAGAATAAAAGAAGCTCAGTCTAGGCAGAAGAATTATGCGGATAGAAGATGGAAAGACTTAGAGTTCTCAGTCGAAGATCATGTTTTCATTAAGATATCACCTATGAAAGGTAAAATCCGATTTGGAAAATAAGAAAAATTGGCGCCAAGATTTATTGGACCATTTCCTATTGTAGAAAGGATCGGAAACTAGCATATAGAGTAGAGTTACCGAATAGTTTGGAAGGAGTCCATAATGTTTTTATGTTTCTCATTTATGGAAGCGTATTCAAGATCTAGAAACTACTATTGCACCGGCCATGTTAGATGATTTAGTAGTGAAATTGGATAGAAAACCAGTTCGTATAGTCATGAGAAGAGACTAAGGAAAAAGACGGTCAAATTAGTCAAAGTCCAATGGAGTGACGATGAGAGAGACTGTATGAAACTAAGAGTAGGATTAGGACTTGTTTCATGTATATTTTACTTTTATGTTTGATTGTTATAGGCACTTTATCGTATTTTCAAGGACGAAATTCTTTAAGGAGGGGAGTCTGTAATAACCCTAATTTTGACTGAATTATACATGACATTTAATTAGATAAATTAAATGAAATGATGTAGATGGTTAAGGGATTGAGATTTGTATAATCATAAAGTTGTCGTGCCTTAAAGAATGTATAAACAAAAGGAAATAGAAAATAAGTAAAGAAGAAGAATATGACAAGGGCAAAATAGGATTAGTCCTTATCCTTGTATTCTTTTCTTAAATTCTCATTCATTTACGATATTCACAAACAAAGCTAAAGTCTCAAAAAAGCTTAGTCGGCCACCATTTAGAGATTCAAGATGAAGAAAAGCTAAGATTCAAGTAGGAAGCTTAAGCACATCACTCGAAGGACAAATCTCAACCTTCTTAACAGCAAACCAAGGTGAATAATGATCTTGCATCTCATTTTCATTGGACTTGGTTTCTAGTTAGATCCGAATTAATTTTGCATATAATATACCATGATATGATTATTTAATTGAATATATGTTTGGTGATGATTCATTTTTCTTTATATAGATTTTATGATAAGTTTAGATTTGAAAAATCTATAAATGACATCTAACCGACTTGCATTTTTGATATATGGTCGAAAACATTACATATGAAGTGGGTTTCAAATTCATAATTTTCTACGTAAGTGTGAATTTATTATGAATTTTATATGAAAGAAAATAGCTAAAATTGGGTTTAAATTATTTAACGAAATTGTATATTGATTTTGGGTCTGAAATTTATATATGTTAAAAAGCATATTAAAAGTGAATTATTGTAATTTTAAGGACTTTTCCTAAGTATTTTATTATGGTTATACAATTATTTATGTTAAAGGACTTAAATGTTTTATTTGTTTATCAAGGAGAAGGGCTTATTTATTAACCTTTTAATTTGATAATTTTTGAATTCGACAGGACTTTTAGAAAAGGATTTTTTGATAAAGAAATGGCAACCAATTGTATTCTGACAAATAAGGCAAGTTAGTTGAAAGGAAATTACTTTGAAAGGCTATAAATCAGTTTTGCTTAAATTTACTACTTCGACACTTCCATTTGCAAGCTTTCGACGCCATACTACCGCTTATGACCCATTCGAAACCAATACACACGGTATCAACCATTTGGTACATAGCGGATTCGAGGCGTGCGAAAGGAACCGTGTCGAAACTAAGATTTCGAAGATGTTGTTTTAATTTACCTTTGTTTTTAAGAGAAGGAAGCTTTCTAACCAGTAGCAGCTTGCCTTTTTTTAGAAAAGAGCTTTCGATAGAGTTACCTCCTTTTTTTGTTTTAAAAATGAAGCTTTCAAAAGGATAGCCACTTTGAACCTATTCGAAGCCCATGCTACCGCGTTCATACCTTTCGAATCCATGCATTCGAAAGGGTGCTTTCGCTTTTTACTTTGAAGCCACCTCTTAATGCCTTCAAAAGGGTTTATAACCGCTTTTAAATGGTTTCGAAGGCAATGGTTTTGAAAGGGAGTTTTGAAACTATCCTCTTTCTATTGCTTAGGATAATGCTTTTAGAAGTGATGCTTTCACCCCTATCCTTTATGGCCCATTAGTTATTTTAAATTTTGAACCCAATGTTTTCGAAAGGGACAATTTTAAATGATTTCAAAGCAATGTTTCCACAAACCCTTACTTGAACCCAATGCTTTCGAAAGTATAATATAAGAGTTTTGGAAGATATAATATAAGAGTTTTAAAAGGTATAATATAACAGTTTTAAGAGGAAAGTTCATATGCCTTTGAAATGCAAGTTTAAATGTGTTTCGAAAGGGGATGTCCAAGGCTCTAAGTTATGATTTCAAAAGGTCTATTTCAACACATTCGAGAGGTATATTTTGGCCTTTTGGCCTAAAGTTTTTAAATTTAAAGCTGTTAACTTGTTTTGAAAGGGGTACTTTCAACGAATTCGAAAGGTGATTGTTTAAGGTTTTAAACAAGGGTTTTGAAAGTGATGTCTTGGCTTTATGGCCTAAAGATTTCTAAGTTAAAAGAGGATTTGACCTATTTTAAAGGGATAGATAATCCCATTAATTTGGATTTCATCAGCATTATTTTGTATAAAGCATATATCATGGTATAAGTATTTTGAGTAAAGAAATGAGCATGTTTTCCTTGTTTAAGTATGATTAAAAGGTTTAAATCATTTTGAAAAGAATGTTTTCAAGGAAAATTGATGGGTAGTTAACTCTAAGTTTATGACTGAGATATTTGAAGACCAGATGGGACTGGTGTAGGGTCGCACCCTATACTTTAGCTATTAGCCCCTAAATTAAATAAGTCCAAAATTCCAGTGTGTAGGGCTTATCATAAGTAGGACTAAATTAAGGTTATACACGGAAGGAAATATACAGAGTAAAAATAGGTTATTGGTGCCCATAAAACCATTAGGTTCAGTGACCCTAGAAAAAGAAAGTTAAGGGCAATCAACCCATTACTGTGTCTAATAGAAGTTGGATTCTTCATTATGTCTGGTAGGCCCGAGTCAGCCAATGGTTAATGGTTAGCCAAGTAAAACTATAGTGTGGGCAGATGGTCCATTGATTTCTTAATTTATTTTCATATATGTACTTTCTATTATTATTATAATCAGTTTGATTGTAGGATTTTGGTTTCCAAAAGATAAGCTTTAAAAAGGATATTAGTGAGGAGAAACTCATTCCTCTAAGCGACGTGGTCTCACTTAATATTAGTAAATCATGATGTAGTAGTATTATTCACACGAGGCTTTATGTCTGACTTGAAGTTTATGTTTTCCCCTTAAACTCTCGAGTCCTCAAAATTTAATTTGAGTAGATTGAGACTTAAGGTTTTCAGGTTTAGTAGGTTGGACGAATAAGCTTCCGAAGACGAGCAGGAGGCAAAGTTAGCAATATAGGGGCTATATAGGTTTATTTCTACTGTGATGTATTTATGACTAATATGTCTATCTAGTACTTTGATCATCCAAGGGGGCATCTCATATTTCACTTTTGGCGTAATTTTTAATAATTATATTTGATCAAAACCTGGGAATTTTGGGATTATGTAACTGAATATGAACTATGAATTTGAAATGTAATCAGTAAAGTTGTTTTCAAAATCAGTGATTTTATTTCATATTCATGCGCTTCTAATATTATGGATATCATTACCGTATTTTGTCATCGAAAGTTAATACTATAGATGAATGCAACATCTATAGCGCTTAGCTTCGGGCCTCAAGTTAGGGGATGTTAAAGGTGCCTACACTGGAAGAGATTCGATATTTACATAGCTTCAAAAGGTAAAAATGAAAGCCCTTGTTTGACTTACTTGGGGAAATTTAAGGGTTATCTCGTAATCATCAGTCTTTAAAACAAGATCGGCAATTTCAAAGAGGAATATCTCTTTATGCGTTGTTAACTAGATTTCGCTCAAAAGTGGTTATTTGGATATATTTTAATAGAGTTAATTCCGCTCAAATCGCAAACTCTATCATTTCATGAATTCACAAACATTCCAAGGAGATAAGCAGTGCAGCTTTAGCATGTACTCGAGTTTGAAAGTCATTCTCACCAAAGAATAAAAAATGAAATTTCTCCTAGTAATGAAAAGATGCATAGTTCCATCTAATAATAGCCATAGTCTTCGCCTTAGTCCTACTATTCGTAGAGGTGCCCAGCTCTCTCAAGGGGTTGAAGTTGAACCTCATGTTGATAAGGACAAGAAGTTCCTCTTGTTTAATATAATGAAAATAAAGAAGTTTCCCCTACCATTCAAGACCCTCTAGTCAATCAAGGAGAGGATGAAATAGGTGGTGGTGATGATGACAATGTTGATGAATGGGGAAATGATGATGATGATGATAATGGTGGTGGTGATGATGATGAGGGCGATGGTTAGAATATGAACCTTGGTCATGATTCTACTGGAGAGACGCATGGTGACAATCAAGTATCTCTTATTCCCATCGCCCGAAGCTAAATACATTTCACCCTAATCGGTTCCACAACCACATTAGGCTCCAATCGTGGAGGAAACACCAGATCCTCTAACTAGCGATGTATATGGTTCATTCGGGAGCATTTTGAACAAAATTCCTTCTTATCGTCTTGACAATATTAGTCTTAGTGATATCAATTCACCCATCTGCATGACGCATACGTGCCTTCGACTGCGGTACAGGAGATAACTCCTATTAGCGAACTTCATGAGTATGGTCCGTGGAGGGCACTAGGACACATTAACCCTACCTGAAATTCACAGTCACCACACATTTACACTACATGTACTATTCCTTGATTTTCGGATCTTAACTCAATCATGGTTTCTTTTTAGGTACAATGGGACATCCCTATCTTTTCGATGAGCTCAAGAGTCACTCTTTTGGTTACCGTAAACACAATTTCTTGCTCCAACATAAGGAGTTGTCATATGAAACTGAGTCTATGAGGCATCGTGAGAAAGAAAAATAAAGGCGAGAAGGAGAACACAAACGTCGCCAGTATCACGATAGAGGGTCGGGTAGAACATCTCATTTGCAACATCACAGCAGCTCTCCTTTTCCCAATGGTATAGATCCATATTCCTCAAAACCTGATCATGCTCCTTCATTAAAGGCTTCAATTGCACCTACTTCAGTGTCTCTTACCACACGGCCAATAATGTCTACTTAGAAATTCAAATAGCCTACTCAACCTTCTAGGCATATAGTTTGTGACCTCTCTAGGTGAAGGCCCGAAAAAGAGCATTTCCACATGCATGTTCCTACGGCAGTGATAGAGTCTCCCTCAAACCCACAACTTGCCAAGCTAAAGTGGGCTTTACCCACCTTTTTCTTTGATGGAGTCAAGTTTTATTATCATTTAAAAGGCATTCCTCCCAACATGGCCATAGTTGTCATGGCATATGTGAAAGATGTGTAAAACTAGTACATTATATGAGGAGACTCGCACAAGCCTATCGTCACATCTTCACATCATCATCAGAACCATTGCTACCAGTTTGTGTCGCCAAGTATAACCACCTCAACTGCATGTGCATTCTCTCCTCCGATCGTGCATCTCAGCATCTCCCTCCTCCGAAAGATGTTGTGCCTCCTCATCCTCCCTTCCTCTTCTCATCTTGATTTAATCCATGAATTTTTTTTGAATTGCTTTAAGGCATATGGGTGGAAATGGGTCGGGTTTTGATAAAAGAAGAGACAGTTACTGAAGTACATAAGGATGAAAACAAAAGGACAAAGGATAAGGGTTATGGGCTTGAGTTTAAACCTAAAGAAACAAATGAAATTGATTTTTATTTCAAACACCAACTAATATCAAAGCACTTTGTCGCTTTTAAAATTTTGCTAAAGTCGTTACCAAAATTTCACAATTTTACCCTTAACTAAAATAATTATTTAGTTGTCAAAACGTTATCGTTCGGTTTTATATAATTTTAAAAAGCAATTGTTTATTTCTCAATAATTCCAAAATCTACAAATGTCATTTATTTCACTAATATAAATTTTTGGTGACTTTTTAATTCACAAAATGAAATTCAAATATCGGATTTAATTTTAAATAAAATTTATCTACTTTATTCTCAAATAATTCTAAAATTCCAAATTAAATTCCAAAAAATACATTTTAAAGTATTTGATTTTTTTTAGCTTCAAATCAGGATGTACATATGACTATTCACTTTCGTCATCCCAACCGTGCCTAATTATATCCACACTTCTACATTTTCTTGTTTCCAAATCGTCAAATCACTCAAAAGGAAACCCTTACTACAATATCATAATTACAAAAATTCATTTGGTCATTCTTAACATTTAAGGATGTCAAATAAGTTGTAGTTTATGTAAACTAATCAAACCGACATTTCGATGATCAAATTTGTAGGTATATCCTGTAGCTCTTGATCTAATGCTACATTTGACACAACAAGATATATACTGCAATCAATCACTTTAAATACATGATCTCGCATTATGCTTACTTGTTTATTTCAAATGAACTAATTTCATAGAAGTTTCGTACATTAAAAATCGTGGTTATTCATCATATAACATTTATAAATAATTGGACATGGATTAAATATCCAAATGATTGCATTGCTTTTAGAGTTCAAAACTTGTAGACGATAATACACGGTCTCTTATAAATAAGCACTAAGTAAACATTGGTAGTTGTATAAACCGGCTCTTGCATGGGTCTTGAAGTGACAACATGCCAAAGGATCTATTGGTTAGTATGCTTTTATATTTCTATGTCAATATTAATTTAATTAATTTGTATATTTTAACTAATAAACGTTCAGTATTATATTAATTGCACAAATTTATCAAGGTATATTATTTTAATTTTATAGCATATATTCCTATAATATTATAAAGATTAAACGTATTCATTTCATTTTTCTAATAAGGCTACCACTAGATTTTTCATATTTTTCCAAATCATAAGAAAAAACATAGAAACATTTTCAATTTCTATAATGGGTATTAGGACTTGCTTGCCTTGGGATTTTGACATTAAGGAAACTTATAAAAAAAGGCTCAAATGTGATGGATAACAAATTACCAGTTGTATCATATATAACTCATAACCCATGGTTTTTGTCCTAACTTCATCTCAACCTTGAGGAAACTCAACAAAATTGAAAGCGATTATTCATCCATACCCACTATTTCATGAAGGCCTAAGTATAATGCTTACCTTGCCTAGTTAATATACTAATAGTACTGCACATAAAATCTCTAGCTGGAGGGAACTCAAAAACTAAAGGGAAGCAAGTATTTATTAATATATAAATGGTAAAGGACAATTTACCTTAAATATTCATAATCTTATATATATATATATATGTGTGTGTATATATATATTGGTTGATATCGATTTAAAGACCAAGGTATCACTTATGAAACATCCTTGTGATTCAAGTGTCGGACACATCTAAAATCATGGTATACGTAAAATATGTACGCACTTATTCCTTAAACCTAAATTTGGGTTATTAAAATTCCACTAAGTTTTATACATTCATATTATGTAAGAAGCATAATTTATATACAACGTTATAATTTAGTTAACTCATATTACATTCTCATACGTGTGCATATTGTGTGTGTATATACAAACACTAATTAAATCTTATTTAATTAATTTTAATTTATTGATTCAATTAATGAATTAATTAAATTATTTTGAAATTTATTTTATTCATCTTAAAAATTTTAAACGAATATTAGCTATAACATTTATAGTTTGATATACATATATTAATTTATTAATTGACCATTAAAATATATATATCAAATAAATATTCATTTTCCTAAAATATTTTTAATTAAATTATTTCTTATTAAATTTTTAAAATTAATATTTTATACATGTATGTATGTATGTATGCTAATATATTAAGGATTCATTATCTTTATGTGTGTATGTGTATATATATACCTACTTTAAGTGATGACGATTTAGAGAACGATGTATTTTTATGAAATGCCTTCATGACTCAAGTGTCAAACACATCTGAAATGACGATATATGTACAATATGTATGTACCCATTCCTTATACCAAAGTCAGGTTTCTTATAGTTCTACTTATAATATATAATTTAATTTATTTATAACCTTTACGATTTAATTAACTTATATAAATTCCTATGTATATTATTAACTAAATATTAATATATTAGTTTAATCAATAGATTATTCAAATCATCTTAAAAATAAAAAAATTATTATACTCATCCTAAATAATTTTAAGATGAATATAAATGTTACCCGTCATTCTAACCCGGCTATACTGAACGGGCTGCACGAATCGGACTTGATTTGCAAGCCGATGATTCCAGAATGATGATTGTGGGACCCAGAAGTCATGCACAGATGGGTATATGAAACTATAATTGAATCGAGTTGATAGATAAATAATCCAGGATGCTTTGTAACATCCCGCCCTTCGCACGATTTAAATCGACACACGTGCCAATTCAAACCATACAAAAGGGCAGATTGTTATGGGGTAAATAAGAAAACAAGGAAGAAATAAAACAAAATAGAATCTCACAGCGGAAGGATAAAATATAATAATCAAATATACAATTTATAAATCTGTTTGCAAAACCATTTATATAATAAATATCAGAGTTACACATACTAATAACAATGCAGCGGGACAGTATGTAGTGCACTAGTATAAATAATAATAATATAAATCTTCGTCTTCGTCCTCCAGAGCTAAATCTTCCAATCCTGAAATGCTCGGACTGACCCGAGCGAATTTGAAAAGACAAAAACACTCGATTCAGAACTAAAAGATCTTATGTAAGTTAAATTAGCAGAAATAAATATGAGTGCAGTAACTCAAGAGATGCTCAGGATTTACATCTCCTAAGGATCCGTTAAACTATTTACTATGTAGTATATGACGCTATTATAATAGTGTCTAATTGTAAAATAAACTTACTTTTTTCTTAGCATTAAGGGGTTACCCATATAGCCCTTAACACGTAATAGTCCCAGTAGTCCATCCAATATCATGGTCCCTCCTGATCGGGAAGCCACCAGAGGTTACCACACGGGCTACGGGAGAAATCCAATCTCGTACAAGGCGCGATAGGGTAGGTGACACGGCACAACTAGGAAATGCCAGGGTAGATATACCAATTACGCTTCCGGGTCGGTGGTAACGCATAGCGCGCAGCTACCGCCCACCTCGAGCCACACCCCCAAATAAAATCAAAAGTGGCCACCGAATCAATCCAAAAGTCAAGTATGATATCGAAGGGATGTGTCCGATCAAAGGTGCTACCTTATTAACCCGTCAATCGCTCCTGTTTTAGCCACCTTATGCCAACTCACGGGAGTTGGGTCCACGTATTTACCTTACAGGAAACGCCGCCACCAACCTACTTCATTCTGGAATCTCCACCATGTACATGGTTGTTAAAGTGGTTTTCGGAGTCGCAGAGAGTATGACAACTTCATATCCCGGTCTCTTCAACAACCAAACGTTATTATAACACCGCGGTCTTTAAAATAGTTTATACTTTAAAACCAGAAAATAAATTATCCATTTCAAACCCATAAATAAGATATCATTTCCATTTCCAAAACAACTCATTTTGATATTATTTTTATAAAACCCAAATCAATAATATCATTTTTATTTCAAATATAGTTTTCCAAAATCATACTGCTTTAAAATTTGTAATAACTGGAAACCAAACATTTGAATTATAACTTTCAAAACATAATACTTCGAAACTCATAGCTTTAAAACCATACTTCTAAAACTTGAATGGTTTGGATATTCAACAGCATATAGAATAAAATAGTTTGAATTTAAAATTACTTATAAAATAATTTTCGCGACTTACAATTTATTTCATTAAAAATTAAGTCAAAATCCATAAATTTCATAATCGCTTTCAGTTTCAATAACCCCTTCAGTCTCAATATTTCAAACTTTGATTATTAAACAATTGGAACTAAGGTTGGAAATTTCTGTTCAACGATTTAAAGTCCTATTATTTAGTTTGAAATATTTGCATAATAAACCCGTAATCATTTAAGTAAAACTCAGATTACTTATAAAGGAAAATTTCCTTCAATTTATTTATACTAGAAATATTCATTTAATTCATCTTGAATAAAAATTCAGTTATACATATCATACCTTTTTAAATTTCAAGTTAATAAATTTTACATCAACTTATGAATTTAAATCTTTAATTAAGCTCAATTCCAAATAAATTTTTCAATTTAACTTCCAATCTTAATTGATTTAAATCTTTTAAAAACTCTATATATTTTTAATATCATAACATGTACTTAACCATAAAATATTAAATAATCAAACTCCATTATTCAACTTATTTATTTTATTTAGCAAATTCATACATAACTTAAATTCAATACTTTAACTATATATATAAATAAAATATGATTTTATATAATATCAAAATTTAATATTTATTAAACCGTATCCTATCCAAACCATAGAAAATCATTTCAAAAATATTCTTATATATTTATATATATACACACACACACCGCGGTGCCTGTATATCATTTTCTATCCTATGGTCAAGTGATACAGATATTTATCATTTCAATCCGCAATTTAAAAATAAAATATGCGGTTGTATATCATTTCAAACCACAATCCCGAATGAAATGAAATGCATGATAACTTGCAGCTTATATAATATAGAACACATCATCCATTCACCAAACATCATTCATCAACCCTTTATTTCAATCATCATCCAATTTGAACAAACATCAATAAATAGCATATAAATATAATAGGTATCAACGAACAGTTTGTATTCACAAATAAATTAATAACTGTTTAATTGGAAGTTTATATGCAAAATAAATAAATTAACTGTCAATTTATATGAAGTAATAAAATAAATAGCAATTTAATTTAAATAAATGCAATCTAACTGAGATGATGAATAAA
Organism: Allium cepa; assembly: GCA_030765085.1. NCBI lineage: Eukaryota > Viridiplantae > Streptophyta > Magnoliopsida > Asparagales > Amaryllidaceae > Allium > Allium cepa. Next base: position 280,653,497 of record CM060934.1, on the reverse strand, counting down.
ATATGCCAAACAGTCATAAATGAATTTCTACTCATATCATAAATTAATTTAACAAACATAAGAAAACTTAAAAGTTGTGAGTGGGTTAAAACACTCACCTTTTGAATTTAAATCGAATCTAAATTCAATTTAAACCCAAAAATTTGATAGTCTTCAAATCCGCCCAAACTAACGCCAAAATGTCTGGAATGCCGATACAATCCCAACAAAAAAACCTCGCGTGAATCCGAACTCGTACGCAAACTTATGAAAATTTGAAAATTGGAAAATTTTGGCCCTGTGTCGACTTCGGGTTCGACTTCGGTGCGCCGCCTCAAATACCCGGTGCTTGCTTACAGTTTTTGCCAAAACGACCCGGAGCGACCCGAGTCATTTTCTTCCTGACCCGAAGTAGATACAGCGTTTTTGCCTCTGAAACTCGAAGCGTGACTCGAAGTGGCTGCAGATCCGAATTTTTTTTTCTTTTTTTTTTATTGAAATTAATTTTTGGAATTTGGGAATTAGGTTTTTTTTCTTCCATTGGAATGAGGAGTTCAGAAGAAGATGTACGTATAGACAAATGAAAATAAGGAGTGGGTAGGGTTTATAACGGGTTATATATAGACAAGGCTGAAAAATAATAGATGGATCAGATTGGTACACGCGCTGAACGCTAAATGGCTCGAAAAGCCCGTTTCTACTCCGGAACGAAATTGGGTCAACGCATATATCAAAATATATGTTTTAAAATATTTTAAACGCAATGAAACAGGTTTCATGTCCAAATTCCATCGTATGCAGAAGTTATGCTGAAACCAATATTTTCCAAATTGATTTCAATTGCATAAATTTCAAGGCGTTTCGAGTCCGTACGATCAAACGACAAGTCCGATCGCTACGAAACTTGAAACACTATTATAATTCACCGTTACGGATCCGATGAAACTTGTTTCGTCGAAATTCGAGTCAGTAGCAAAAATGGCTATTTTTCCATTAATTACATAAATTTAAAATAAATTAATCAAATCATATTTCGCGTTAAAATTATGAAATTTGAAATCTTTATCACTTTATAATTCTCAAACATTTACAATGATTTAACAATTTATAAATGTAAATTTATTAAATATTAATCAATTTAAATCTTCAATTTCATAAAATTCAAATAAATAAATAAATCTTGATTTACAATCTTTTCATTTACCAATAGTCATATTATAATGGAATTTACATTACCTTCAATTATTAATTATTATCAGTTTAGATCTTAACATTTGTTCCATAAATTTTATTTGCCCTGAATTAGTTACCGCATTTATCTAATTCCAATTTCGTAACCACATTCAATCCATTAACTGGTATTGCATTGACATTTAACTTATTAGCTTATATCAACACTATTGTCATTAATTGCAAATGGATTACCAAATTTAGCCACTATCCTAAATAGCTAACGTAAATTAATCTCTATTTATTCCACTGATTTAAATTTTATTCAATTAACTAATGATTCCCTCGGTTAGAAATAACGTAACATTTTCTTTATTTGTATTGCAAATAATTCAAAATTCAATTCCTAATTCTTAATATCCTCTGAATTACAACTTCCAAACATGGTATTAATCATCATTTACGTACCTCTAATTATTTTAATTTACATTAACATAATAAATAAATTACCTTTAATGAAATCTATCCCCCAATTTATTATATGCAATAAATTTTGACCTTACAACAGTTTCAATTAATTATTTATATTTATTGCGATTGAATACCAAAATTTATTTAACACATCAAATAAATGAACAATCTATATTCATTGTCACCTATCTTCTTTTAAATTCAGTTATAAGTTTGTTACTTACCAACTAGGTTATAATAACACTAATTTTTTTTATTCCACTGCTATATATGATATATTTGCATCAGATACTTGAATTTTTCAAGTTCATCTTAATTCCAATTCATGGTAGTATAATTTCTTACTATAAACCCATTTATAATTTGCATACCAATTAATTAGTTTTAACTAAATAGATTGATTCAATTCAACTCTTTTATTAAGTCTATATAAATCAATATACTATTTCATTGGTAAATGTTTATTTCAATTATTCCTTTATTACTTACAAATCTTATTTCATTCATGAATGCCATCATTTATCAATTATTACATAATTTCATTAATTTACATTCAGTTATAGCTAAATTAATACACTGATTTCATTTGTAAATTAAATGCTTACAATTTATAAGCTTTCATTCCAAACAATATTTCAATTTCTACCGGACATTGATTTAATTCAATTTACTATTTAATATTATTTATTCATTAACTAAATTCACTACTTACCTTTGTTCTCTTATATGCAACTCTTAGCCTAGTATAACAATTTACATCACTTCAATTTATTCGTCATTTTGTTTCAACTGTAAATACTTAGCCTTATATTCCCATGGTTTCATTTCATTCTCAGCATTTGCTTCATTATTAATTATAAAATCTTTATTTCTTTTAAATTAAATTTACGTAAATCTTATTAAAATGACAAATGTAATTAGCGAAAATTACGGGTCGTTACATGCTTGAAATATGGAATGTAGCTTAGTCAATAAAAGGGATCGGTATGGTTGGCAAGCTGCTAGGGATCAGCATTGTTGAGTAAGCTAGGCATCGGCATAGTTGGCTAGTACGGATCGACATGGTTGAGTAAGCTAGGGATTGACATAGCTAGCTAGTATGGATCGGCGTGATTTATTAACTTAGACTGTCACATTTCAATTCACGAAAAAGGCTTGGCATAATTGAATGGCATGGATCGACATATTCTAAAGAAGAAGATGGCACTACAAGAAAATGTATTATTAATAACGCCATTTAATAACGCATTATTCTAAAGCGTTATTGTTTGCGTTTAATTATTTGTTTTTTTACTCTATTTGTTTTGTACTGTTCACATGTAACGCCTTCACAAAGCGCGAAATCTCCAAATTACTTCGTGGCCGTGGGTTTCTCAAATTATTTCCCTCTCCATCTTTCCTCTTTCATTTCGTTCCACTTTTCCTTAGTCTCCTATGCTAGTGGAATCTAATCCCCAAATCACCCCTTCAAATCCATCCCTCCTTCATAAACCCTAATCGGATCTAGTTAAATCCTATGCATCAACGGGATCGAGTTCTACTCACCTAGACCCACCTACCATGGCCCCCTCATCCCTCTCCTCCTCTTACTTCTCACCATCACAATCTTCCACACCCACCGCGAAGCCCGACCCGCATTCACGTGCGTGGGGCCGGGAAGCAGCCTCCGAATCTGCAAAGTCAACCTACCTATAAAAGTCCGAGCCCAGGACCTTGTGAGTCGGCTGACCATGCCGGAGAAGATCACTCTACTCGTCAAAATTGCCATCTCTGTGCCCCGGCTGGGTATTAGCAGCTACGAGTGGTGGTCCGAGGCCCTACACGGTGTCTCCAATACCGGCCCTGGTGTCAATTATTTTGTTTGTTTCATTATTAATACTTTTACTAGTTTCATTATTATTCCTTGTGTATTTATTAGCTCAAGTGGACCTCTTTAACACATACTTCTCTATGTTCTGAAGTATAAACTATGCCAAAACAAGAAATGTCTTATCAACCATCCATAATGGAAGCCATTTTAGCAGTAGAACCGCCAACTTAAATGCTGATTTTCCAAGAACTTCTCTAGGAAATATATGCATTTGTTATGAGAACATACTTAAAGTAAATCAGTAAAAGAAATCTATGAATTTGTATCAAATCAGTTGAGTGAAGATGAAATAGCTTACTCATAGAGTCATGAACAACCATTGAAGGATAAGCTTCATGGTCACAGAGAATGGCTTAAGACAATGAATGGTCATGATGCTAAAAAAGAACCACACTCTTTCGATCAAACCTAAACGCTTAGATACCGCTAATTGGTTTAACAAGTACATTTAGTAAGACACTAGGACAATGAATTTGTTGTTAAATTTGTAAGATACTAGGACAATTATCTTATTTTAGTTTTGGAGGTTACCAAATGGGTACAAATAAATATGGCATGAATTATTCATGAAATCTCAATGAGTAGCAATTTGTTTTCAGTTTAATTTTAGGAACACCGATTTGTATAGTTTTTGCAAATGCATAATTCTTAAGGATTGATTAATTTGATTAGTATTAATTTATTTTACACCAAGATGAATCCGGTCTACCAATAGTTGGTTTCTTCAAATAAATGACTTCTTGAATTATTATGCACTTACTTAATGGAAGTTCTTAATTGATCTCCTACAAGTTGGATATTTCAGCAGTAAAGGTAGTTGTAGCACCGTGGTGCTATATTGTTAATCCAAGTGTTAGAATATTTGATGTTTAATTATGTTTGTCTTGAGCTTGGGAATTAGACAAAATTTTATTATTCAGTATAAAGTTTGAATCTTGGTAATAAAAATGTCGTGTCATGTCAATAAATAAAACAAACCATATGACGTAGCATTTATATCAAATACTGATTCATCTACGCCATTCTAGAGGCTTGTATTGATATCAGAAAGGCTTAGCAATTTATAATAAGCACCCCCTAAGAAATGATATGTACTTTTCACAGGAATAAACTAAAATGTAATATCATTAATAGTTCCAATATTTTATTCCAAAATATACTGCATACTAAACCGAATATTGAAATATCAGAGGTATTATAAGAGTACCCTAACCTGAGATTTATGGTAAAGACCAGCTATAGTGAGGTATACAAAATTAATTCGATTGGCCCTTCAGGCATTTTGAAACAAGCTGGGTAAACCAAGAAGATAATAGATGAGTTATATAATATAGAGGAAAATCGAGTAATAAATTTATCCTTGTGGTTATTTAGCAAAATGACAAGTTTGAAGTTAAATTAATTAAATTGGGTACCAAAGTTAGCCTTTGCGTCATCAAGTGCTGGAAATGAGTCCCCTACGTATCAGTATCTATCAGAAGAGAGAACTGTTTCCAAACCCAGTTTGTTAAAAGCCATTTTAGAAGAAAATTAACAGACAAATAACAAGTGTCTCCTTGATTCAGAACCTATTTTTATTATACTGGAATAGATTATACATTCTTGATATGTTTTTATATTCACTTTTTCCTTTTTCTTTTTGATAGCATGAGGGTTGGATCCTGGCTATGGTAAGAGCCTAGCAACATTTTTTCTATGTTTTGTAGCCACCAAAGAGGCCAAAACATGTTATTATGCATGCTTCGAACATCATATGCATTTTATTTATTTATGGTTTACTTTAATTTCAATTATTTAACCATTTCAGAAATTAGAGTTACTGGAGCAATCCCTTGTTAGGATGACCAGTCCGAATCCTTTGGCTATCTTCTGGATCCTTGATGGTTTTTCTCAGCATACACCCTTAAAAGACAATAGCATCTTGTGTAGGTACATGTTTTCCAATGGAATTTTTTGTTATTTATATTAAGTTTATACATGAAAACTAAATATTACTTTGGTCGCATTATTAAAATGTCATTTAAGGATCTTTCTTAGTAATATAGTGTGTCCACAATGTGCATAAATATATATTCCATATAAAATGAATAGATTGTATTTAATTAAGTGGTTTCTTCTCATCTGACAGGTTGGATATAATCAACAAATGTTTCTTTGGAAAAACCATTGAAGGAGTCTTATCTGCTCTTGTAAGCTGTTAATTCCGTTTTACTTTTCTTGTGACTATAAGACAATAATATTGTTATGGAAATCTTCCACTACAAGAACAGGAGGCTACCCTAAACCATGATGAGTGGATATCAAGTTCAATTGAATCTATAAAAAAAGTATCCCCTACCGGTCTTAAAATTACACTTAAGGCAGTATGAAACCTACACTCTACAGTTCTCAATGCTTTAATATTTTGTTCTTTATAATATTTATTCATATAAGCTGAGTTACATTACTGTTTGAATAACTATAAGTGTCATGTAGATGACTTCCCTGATACTATATGTAAATTTTTATCCTCTGTCCTTTTCCTTTTTTCCCCTGCAGAATGTATCATTGTTTTCTCATTTAGCAATCAAATAAAAATTGCATCACTGGCCTTACATTTGTTTCTTGCATTCTATGCACTTGGATGCTATATATTTATCTCTTACATTCTTTTTTAATTTTTTTGTTTCATATATATATATATATTTGGGTGATGTTATTCCTCACTGAGATGTTATTACCATCCTTTTATTTATGTTTATTGGGCCCACCACCAAGACTTGCCTTCTTTGGTTACTGATAATAAATACTTGCTGACCGCAGATTAGAGAAGGTAGAATGCTAGAAATTGACCAATGCTTAATCCAAGAATACAGGATGTGTTGTCATTTAATGCAGAAAGAATTAACCAATGATTATTTTCAGGTATTTCTTGAAATTCATTAGCTATACTCAATGTATGTTCATTATGATTTATTGACGAATGATTTCCTATGCAGGGTTGTAGAGCTATATTAATAGAAAGAGACAGAAATCCTAAGGTAAATTTTATATTCTGAACCCTTATATTGTTGCTAATAGCAAAAATATATTTAAACAAAAATGTTATTATGTTTTGCTGTATTTTTGCTTTAGAAGCCCTTTACTTTTAGTCTATTAAAATAATAATCCTCTGTTCAAGACACTGTCCCATCAAAAGTTCTCCTTATTAAGTTTTTGACTGTGATTCCATCGTTGTTGCATCGGGTTTCCTTCAAATTTATCCATCATAGCTGACTATCTTTTGATTACAAATAAACTAATAAGTATATCTGAAACAAACAAACTTATCTATAATTTGTGTTTGGGTCAGCTTTTCTTTTAACTGTTTTGCCAGCAAAAAACTTGTTCTGATGAAAAGCAGCTGTCATAGGTTCTCCGTTAGTGTTTTTTATTTTTATTTTTTCCCCAAAGCTAGGATTTGTACTCCAAAACATATTTTGTTAAAAAAGAAAAGAAATCCAAACATCCCCGAGTTAGTTTACAAGTTACATAAAAAGCTTATTATGAGGAAAAGCAACAATCTTAGCTTCTCTGTAAATGCTTTTTGATGTTTTCTTGGAGAGCTAATATTTGTGTCTGAAATGTATTTTGTTAAATAAAACTAATTCAAACATCCCATTGTTAGTTTACTAGTTTCTTTAAATGTTAAATGCCATCATCTGTATCTAATTTTATAATATGTTAATAGTTTGTACAAATATATATATATATATATATGTATATATATATATATATATTACTTTTAAAATTTATATATAACTATTACGGTCAAGCAAACATAGTAATTTGTTGTTGTCATTTATTGCAAAAGTATACGCTTGCTTATTTTCCAAAAAATATACCAAATATGAGTATGTCTTTGTATTCTATGGATGTATGTATGTATGTATAAGTCGTTTTAATTGCAAGCGCCTAATTTTATTATGAATGAAAGAAGGTTGAGTAGCATGTAGTTCCAGTTGTATTGTAACAGTGGCCAAATTTTATACAGACCAAGATCTATTCATTTCGTGTTTTCCCTCAATAATTTATATCATGCATCATGGTCAATGTGTAGCATATAGGTTTTTGGCTTTTTTAATTATTTCAATTATATTCTTTTTTTTATGTCATCATCTTCTGATTTAAATTTCATTTGGAAGCAAGTGCACTATCTTTGTAAGTGCATATTCAGATAAAATTTAGGTATACATTCTTAGCCATAAATACTTCCACCCAAAACCTACGGTGGCAAAACCATCATCCTATGTTCATGGCTCAAGCTTTGTTTTTGGTAAAATGATATTCATGTTATCTTACAAGTCCAATCATTTGTCTCCCACACTATCATGACTGAAACAACTATGAGCGTAAGTAATGCAGTCTTCCGGCTATGACTGCAGTTTCTATAAAGTTATTTACTGAGAACATGCTCTAATTCATTTATTCTTAGAAAAACCCATTAACATGTACTATGTTTATACATAAAGATCTTCAATCAAAGATTCTTAGTACACCTGATGGGCATATAAATGCCTGAAGGCCTAAATTAAAGAAACATCAAGTTATGCTTGAAAAACTAGGAGAAGTACATAATTCTTAAGCCAAGCATAACATAACTTCATTTTGATGATCTAAGTGAACGGGTCTTATTTTTATTTATGCACTATGTTTTAAATAAAAATATCATGCCGTGAGAATATAACCAGTCATTCCACATCTCATAGTCATGTTACTTGGCCCTTGTAAAATAATCCCGTTGTATTACAACTGCGGATATAAAGACTGGCGGGTGCCAGTTGTAATAGACCTATTACAACTGTTTTTAGCAGTTGTGAAAGGATATTTTTGTTTTAGTGTCAAATAATTTCATAATAATCTAAAGTTGCCAAAAAATGACTGCCTGTATTCATGGTCCCATTCTACCAACAAAACTAAGTGTTAGGCAAGTGCGAGTTGATATAGTGTATGTATAATATTACATTCATGTTTAATACAAACGTGTATTTTTTTTTGTTAAGTATAGTAGTTTGTTATACTAAGTTTTAACAATATTTACTATTTCTCACGTAAAACATACTATTCTAAAAAAATTTAGCACGTACAACAAATCTTACTCTTGTTAATACTATGTAATAAACTGTATGAACCTCAAATAGTATATGGTACTGAGTACATAAGCAAATTCTATATTAGCTAATTAATTCTAAGAATTTTTTTAGCAAGCACATGGCCTTGATCAGAATAAAGAGTGACTTAGCCAAATTCAATCAATTTTACATGTTCTTATTAATTTACTGAGAAGAAATAGACACTTTGTTTAAGTTTAAACAACCTTTAGTTCCTAAGAAGTAGGCTTAGGAGCATCTGATGTAGCAGCGGCTTCTAGATTATTAGATCCTTTTAGGTTTAAATGATCCAATATGAATTTCTAAGCATTCCAAAATTACTGCATAATAGCTTGAATAAAAGATTTAAGAGGCAACTGAATAATTGGAAATTATTTAAAAGCATGGCATATCATATCTCATCTAGACTTACAAATTGGAAATTTGGCAGGTGAAGAATTGTTTGAGGACTGCGTAGTTGAATGACAGATTTAAAGAGGCAGCTGAAATTAACACTATGTGCCAAGTTAAGGTAAAATCGTTAACATCACATCCTTTTTCCATTTACATGATGGGGTTTTCCATATTACATCCTTGTTTATACACTCTGTCCATTTATCAGTGCATGCATATTGTTAACATGCTACAGTTTATTTTTTGTTATGTTTTCTTATCATACTATTAACAATTTGATGTATTGGTGTTTAGTAAAATTAGAAGTTCCAGTTCATTCTATAATGTGTTTGATTCGACAGTTTTAATTCAACGAGTAAGTAAATTAAAAGTTCCTTAGTAAAATCAATGCTTGAAATTTTGTGTTATAACATGTCGACACCGTGTGTCTAAATGTTCTATTATGTCATGCATGCTTTTATATTAGGAAGCTCTGAACCGCTTACATGGTCTGTAAGGATGAGCATTGCAGTTGGAGCTGCTAGAGGATTTGCATTCTTGCGTGACCGCGAGTCTCAAGTAATATATCGAGATGTGAAGGCATCCAACATCCTCCTTGACTCGGTACGTGTCAATACATATAAGTTAAAGCTATATATATGTAAATTTACATGAAGATCAGAAACAACTTAATTTTGTTTCATACTTAAAATTAGTTTCGATGGTAACTTTTAAATAATTTCTAGTGAATAGCAACATGGAAAGCTTTTCGAATGAATAAGTTGAAATTACAGTAGAATTTAGTTAATAACTGAAACTAGTCATAAGAAAAATTGCATGACTTATCACCTTATTAACAGTTTATTATACCTTTTTATAAGTTGTTTTAGCCACTAGGTAGTTTCCATAAAAATCTACCCATGCGGTAGTGTGACAACCCGGAATTTTTTTAGTATTTAAAATTGGAATATTCAATTGATTTTGGATATTTAAAAGTTAGCTTTTAATTTAAATTCAAATATCACCAATTATTTGATAATTAAATTATTGAATTAAATTATTTTGAAGTTGGATAAAATATTGAACCTGGAATTTAAGCTTGTTAAAAATAATTTGAAGGCTTATAAAAAATTTATATTGATAACACTGAGGATAGCAAAGGTGTTGGAATTAAATTTGGAAGTGTTTTGTTGAGTTTTGAAATTTATATCGTTTCAATTGAATTTAAAAATAGCCTTCCGAGGCACAGTCTCGGAATTCGACGAAACCAATTCCATTTGGGTCCGTAATATTGAATTATTACCGGATTTCAATTTCATAGTGTTTGGAGTGGTTGGTTGAGCATACGATTAGTAAATGCACTGAAATTTGAATCGAGAATTTAAGATAATAACTGGAAGATATATATATATATATATATATATATATATATATATATATTGTAATATCAACTTTTCACTTCAGCTGTACATCCTATCCTTTCACCGTACCATTCCTTCCCATGCACGCATTTGTTCTCCCTCCTGTTTTCTTTGTTCACCTTCGTACAGACAAATAGGTGGCTCGAGAGTAAAAATGGCCTATTAAATTTTTGCTTCGCTTTTGCCTTTCAAAAAAAAAATCCCCTTCTTCCTTTCAAAACCAAGATGAAATCTTTCCCCTCTGTCTTTCTTCGAACGGCAACTACTAAAAAAAAAAAAAAATTTCAATCGAACGATCAAATAGAAAGGGCGTCGGCTCTATTCAAATCAAAGAGATCGAAATCATCGATTCGAACCCCGTTTCCCCTTTTCTCCCAATCCAGTTCGAGTATTGCCGTTCGAGATTTTTTTTGGGTTCGATGGCAGAAGTTTAAATCGCGAGCTTCGTTCGCGAGGCTGCTGATAGGAGGTGAAAGAGGTAATCGAAGGATGGTCTCGGTCGAAGCTCGCAATGGATTTCGTGGCATGTGAGTAGCGATGGCATGGGGTTTTGGCTTTGGAGTGGAAGAGGCGACAACTGGAGCTTGGGTGAGATTTGAGTGCGGCGGCGACGGCAAAGAAGTGGCTCACAAGCGTGACAACGCGGCTCCAGCTAGGGTTTGTATTCGCGTAGGGTTTGAAGCAGTCGCGAGTAATGGGGTAGAGTTCGATCTGGAGTCGAGATAGTTGATGGGAAGGGGCGATTCGTCTGTGTCGATGGTGTTCTAGTTCGTTCAGACGCGACGGAGGTTGAGAGTCAGTAAGGCATCGATTTCTTATTCCTGTTTTAATATAATTATATTAAGGACAAATTACAGTAAGGTATAAATTTGAATTCATATACTAAATCTGGGAATTTGTTAATTATAGGAATAAAGGAAATTTTGGAAATGATTTTACAGAAAAACAGAAGTTATAAACTGAGAATATATATATTTAATTTAAAATAGTATTGATTATTTTTGTAACTAGTAAAAATATAATATAAAGTAAATATACCTATTCGCATTCCATTTGCATATGGAGATGACCTATTTGTTTAATTAAATCTAAATAGTTTTAATCACTAAGGGTAATTTATTTAAACGGAAATTAGTTAAGTTTAAATTTCTGGTTAATTAAATTTATTTAAAATAAAAATTTACAGTTCGATTTATTAATTAATAGACTGTATAATATTTATATTCAAGGTCGGAAAAACCGTGAAACCAAGCCAATTTGAAGTGGAGTGCAAATAAAATCGAAGGTGAGTTAATCTCACTCAGTTTAAATTAAATTTAAATGATTAAATTTAAATAATTGTTTGAATGGCTGAATTGGTTGATGTGATATAGTACGATATTTTGGAACTGGCATATTATATTGTGCTAACATTTGTGGATGCAGGGAAAACAGGTTGGAGGGATCCAACTGGACCCCTCACATTTATTTAAATTATTCAATATCCTCTGTTGTGATTATTTGATATCCTATGATGAGTTATATTGGAATATTGAATGTTATGGATTGATTGGATATTCGGTTATAATGAATTCCCAAAGTTTATGAATTGGATTGTTGAAAAGAAATTAAACAGAAGTAAATTTGTAAGTGAAATAATTATAGAAAGTTTGAACAAATTTAAGAATGAATTGGAGAAGAAATAATGTGACTTTAAATTTCTAATAAATAAATTGTGAAGTATAGAAAGGAAATTTGAATAAATAGGAAGTTATTGAATTACAATCTTCAACGATATTAATTAAAGAACAAACATTTAATTAAAATGTAAGATTTAAATTTTTGAAAAAACAAATATAATAATAAAGAAGAAGTTGGGAAAAGCTGAAATTTGTATATTTCAGTTAAAAGATTTAAAATCAAATGGAAAGGAATAACAATAATAATTAAGTGCATAATTAAATGAAATTTGAAATAAATTGAGTAATTTAATAAACTTATTTCAAATGGAATAAATTGAAAATCAATTTGGAAAATTGATTTAAATGTTTGAAGCTGGAATTCTTCCTGGATCACTAAGTACGCTTTCAAGTAAATTTTAAATATAAGTTAATAGTTTTAAGGTATGTTTTCAAAAATTTATTATTTCTAATATTTAAATTTTAAGGTAAGTATTTCCTCAAATCTATTATAGTAGTAATTATTTAAAAAGTGACTTAATGTTTTGTTTCAAAAGTGTAATTCTAATTTTATATTTTATTTAGTAACTTTATTTTCAAATATTCATATAAGATGTATTTTTACCAAATTATTAAAAGTAGTTTTAATTTAAATGTTTTTAAAGTATATATTTCAAAGTAAAGTGTTTTAAATTATTTTTAAATCTAGTTTTGTACTTGGTAATTTCAGAGAAGATAGAAAATATTTGTGAAAGTTGATTCTGAAAAGAATGAGGGATTTGAAACTGTTTTCAAAGGATTGGAAATAGAAATATATCTTGTGAAGATATTTTTGGGAAATTAATAAATAATTTGGGAAATTATTTATTGGTTGATGGTTGTTTGTGAATATTAATTGATAGTTAAATCACCGACTATCAATATTGAACAAATGCGTTGATCGTTTCGAAGAGGCCGGGATCGAGATTTATTTCTCGAAAACCACTTCGATCCGGTTTGTACGTTTCGTGCGAAAAACGTGTTCGGAGTCGAAGATGAAGCAGAAAAGTGCAAGGGCTAGTCGCTACTAATCCTGAGGATATTTCCAAAATGGATGTAGTAGGAATAGTGCCTTCGGTTCCGTTCAAACCCGGGACGGACTTGTATGGATGAATGCTTGCGAAAACATCGTCAGGTGGACGATGGGCATTCTAAGTGAAAACGTTCTAAAGGTAAGGCTTAGCCTCAAGCCTCATCAACCGGGAATGACTGAAAATCAGGGGATATGTAGCAAGGTTAGGTGGGTCATACCCAAGCAGGACAAGATATTTCCCCTGCCTAGATGTCCCTTTATATATTTCGGCTTAGTGGGTGGTTGGTCGCGCCAACCACGGGGTTTATCTTGTTCGGGACTGCTCAGTAAGGAATGGTTCCGGCCTTGTGTTGCAGGGGATGAAGGGAGTAATCCTCGGTACGGTGATCTAGGCCCCGTATTGTGACAGGTGGTACCCCATTGCCTAGTCATTGTTGGAAATCCATTCTCCCTACGAGCCTTGTACGAGTTTTGTTTGTATTACCCACTTTTGTGGCTAGTAGCTAGAATTTAATAGATGTAACAATTTCGGCTATTTTATAAGTATTTGTATATAGACACTATTATAATATCAGAGGATTTCTATAAAAATTGTTTTAGCTATCGTAAGGTAAAAACCCGACATGTTTATTTGTGGCGTGGTCTTACGAGATGCTTTTGTTTTCAAAGGATTTTGAAACTTTAATAATCAATTGGGTGTGATTTTCTCACGCTGGTATTCCAGACTGACTCGGGTGTTATTTAACTGTAATGCTCGGGTCAGACCGAGTATTATAGGATACAGGATATGATGCTGTGGAGCTCAGGAGACGAGTTGGATGACGATTACGTATTCTCGTACATATATATATATTTCCGCTGCGTTTGAGTTGTTGTGTACTTTGAGTTGTTGTGTATCCATTGTATTGTATTGATGTGAGCTGTGACTGATGTACTCTGATGATGTAATGTATGTAAACAGATATATTTGATTTTGAGTAAAGATTATTTATTATCTATTATATTTTATTCCGCTGCGATGGTTAGATTCTGTTGTTGTTTTCAATTCTCTTCTTCGACCTCTTCTTCTTAAACCCAAATGGTTCGTATTTCTGTACAACTTGAGTTGTTTGTTGTAGAATAGTGTTAACTCAAGGGGTACGGATTTGCGGGTCGTTACAGTTGGTATCAGAGCTTAGGTTGGGGATAACCTTGGCTCTGGTGGGAATTACTCATAGAATAGAGTTCATAGTACTCTAGAATGAGTTTGAGAGTATTAATAGATATGAGTGCGTACTTGTTAGTGAATATGAAATTGTTTTTTTTTATATTGCGTTGATTTATCGGTTGAGTGTTTATGGATTCTGGTCGATGTGTGGGACGCCATGTCATCGATAGGGATTTCTAAACTCTTGAACAAGATAAACCGACACAGTATTGTTTTAACTAGGGTAAATGAAATAATTTTACCCAAATTTATTTTATGTATATAAAAGAAAATTATTTTCTTAACTATTATAACCATATATGGGTGTTTGGTTGTTAGAAGTGATAAATATTAAATTATTATCATTGTATGATAATTGAATAGAGATTGAAATAATAACTAAAGATTAAGGAATAGATTAACCTAATAGATGCAATTTATGAATGTGATTCATAATGGAATAAGGAATTGAATTCATAATTAAAAACTAAGAAACCAATTCATACCAAATGAATTTGTTAATGTAAACTATAATGTAAATTATAGTGTAATTAATTATTAAAGTAAGATAAAATTTCCAAAGAAAAAATTTTGAATTTAAAATCTAAAGAGTTTGGAATTTAAAAATATTGGATGGATTTTAGAAAGAGAATAAAAGCATCGAACTCTTTTGGTTGCAAGAAAATAACTTCGATGATGACTACAGCATCATCGATGTTCATTTTCGAGTTTCCAGAAGTGAAATTGCTACCAAATTGCTTTGAATTGAAATTGTTTGCAAAACTGGTTGAGTTTGAAATCCAAGGAGATAAATTGCATTTATCAAACGAATTTTGGATATAGAAGGTTTTAAAGGGGAATTTTGAAATGTTGAAAGGTTGTTTAAACTTTGGAATTTGTTGAAAAAATATATTTCAACGGTGTAAGTGAAACTGAGTATTGGAATTTAAAACTGAATTGTGAGAAGTTATGTGGAATGGGAAAATTAGTCAGGATGGACTAATGATAATTAATGTTTGGAAATAAAAATTTATTGGTTAAATAAAGAATTGGTGAATGAATAAATGATCAAATAATGTATTTGTAAAGAGGAGTTGATATTAATAAGAAGGGATTGAAAATTTTAATTCAGCAAATAAAATTTAACTTAAATGAATGAAAATGAAGGAAATATAAGTTTTGGATAATGGAATTTAAATTTAAAAGGGTAAATGAAATTAGCTTGGATTGGGAATAAAATTTTAACTGAATTAAAATAAATTGAATAAGGTGAAAATAATATACAGTTGTATTCGAATTAAATTGAAATCGAATTGAGTTAAATAAAACTGAGTTAAAATAAAATTGAATTGGAATAAGACTTCAATTGAATTATTTGATGGAATTAGATTCACACCTAAGCAAATGGAATTTAAATAAGGATTGGAATTGAAATAAATAAACCAGAATAACTTAATAAAGAATTAAAGATCCATGGAAATAAAATATGCTTGGGCTATAAATACATAGAAGGTTTGAGTGAAAAATAAAAGATGAATATATTCCAGCCTATGATGAATGGAATTGTATAAAATAATAAGTTGTGACTTATTAAATTGAAAATGGAATATAATGCCCAAAATCAATATTTTGATAAATTGAAAAATGAAATGGGGATCCAAACTTGAAGTATAAAATAAATATTGAACTTAAGAAAATTAAATGAAGTGATATTTTGAATAAAATTCAAGTGTTGGATTATAAATAATGGGAGAACTAATTGGATAATAAATTAGTTAATGAAATTGAATTGTGAGTTTATGATAAAGTTTGGAAATAAACTGGAAATAAACTCAAGTTTTAAATAAAAATTGATTCAAATTGTTGATGAAGTGAAAGTAATTGAGAATGAAGTTGAATTATGAATTAATAAATTGGATGGTAAATTAAAGGTGGATAACAGAATCAGAACTTGAGTTATTAAATAAAAATTTAATTTGAAGTGTAACAAATTAAATATAAGTGGGAATGTATCAAAGAAAAATGTAAATGGATTAAGATAGCAATGGTTTGAATGTGCAAATAAAATCCAAATAAGTGAAGATAACCTGGAAAATAGCCAGATAATAAATTGAATGAGTTGAATTTGGAAAGTTAAATTTTATAATAACCAATCAAATGAAATTTAAATGGAATATGTCGAGCTAAATAAATGATTGTGAATGGATTAAGATAAAAGGGAATTTAATTAGTAATGAAGATGGACCTAAGCTGTTAATAGTTTTGGATGAACTAGTTTGGTTAATAAAATGAAATGCAAGTGAATGTATTCAAAATTTGATATACATTGAAATGAGAACATTTAGATTATGAATAAATTTGAAAATGAAATAGAATTAAGTATAAATTGAGTTGGAGTCAATTTAAATTGGTTATAAACCTAAATACTTATTTATTCACATAAATCTTGTCGAATTGCATAGAATAAATTGTTTTTGGATGTAAATCGAAGTAGTTAAAATTCTATGAATGAATGGAAGTAAAATAAATTGATTTTGAAAGAAATTGAATAAAATATGAGTTCAGTTTGCTTAAGAATAAATAAAATGTAAACGATTGAGTTTTAAACCATTCAAACTGATGAGATTGTATATGAATGGATTGAAAACCCTTTGAACTGAGTGAAAATTGTTTGTAAGTTAATTGAAACAGTTGTATTGGTATGAAAATTATATGAATTGCTTACGGAAAAATGTTTGGTGTGAATTTCTTTTAGAATTCATATGTTTTAACTATTGCAAGTAAGTGAAATGTGTTAAACTTCTTATATTCGACACTTACATGTTTAAATTGAGTAAGTACAGGTACCTGGAAGCCGTATGGCTGGATTTGGGTTGCATTGACTGCTAAAAATAATAAGCCGCTTGCTTAAGATGCTAAATAAGGTACGCCTACGCAATAAAAATAGGAAATATGAACTGTTTTTTGTTTTTCCGACCGTGTGGGTCGATGTATATATATTTATCTCTTTTGGCAAATTGCAAAAGCTCCTCCGTACAAAGGGGACTCTGCCAAAAAATTTCAGAAATTTTGGGAGTTAGAAAATTTTTGAAGATTTTTGGAAAATTTAGTTAACAACAAAACGATTTCAAACTAGGAATTGAAATAAGTTAGCAAATGAAACTAATTAAAGTAATGACTTAAATTAGTTATAAATGAAGGATAAAATTAAAAAAAAAATTCAAAGTTGAAAATAAATGAAATACATATGTAATGTGGAAATCGATTTGAATAGAAATAAGTATAAACCAAAAGAGGTAAAGAGAAATTAAGATAAGAAACGTATAAAATATTTATACTAACTTAAGAAAGGAGTGGTAAAATTTTAGATTGGAAATTGATATTACAAATATAATCTAAGATAATATTGAAATGAATAGATATTGACATTTTGTAAGAAAGTCGATAAAATATTTTGGGATATTGTGATTGGATATTAGTACTAAACAGGATATGCAGATAGTATAAAGGGAAAAGAGAATTGGATTGATTCCAAAGATAAAAATTTGAAATGCTCGACAAAAAGGTATGTATTTAAATTTGGTATGAAATTTGATTGGGATTTGGATTGAGCCACTTGGCTTTTTGTTTTCTTTTTGGATTTGGGAGGCCGTAGAGCCCTTTTGTAGTTGTACCGAGCTAGCCGCGCAAAGGAGACGCTGGCAAAATTTTTCGGGAATTTAAGGAGTTAGAAAAATTTTGAGAAAATTTTGATAATTCAAAAATTTGGTTTTAAATTGAAACTTGAATGATTAAACAAATAGTATAGTTTGAAACTATGGGAGAGTTGAAAAGTTAATAGGAATGGAAATGAGTCTTCTATAAAAAAAGATTGTTGGTTAGATGTTGATTTGTTTGGTTTTGGAGATAAGTAAACGGGTATTGGACTATTTATCCTAACTAGTAATTTCGGGGACGAAATTCTTTTAAGGGGGGAGGAATGTGACAACCCGGAATTTTTTTAGTATTTAAAATTGGAATATTCAATTGATTTTGGATATTTAAAAGTTAGCTTTTAATTTAAATTCAAATATCACCAATTATTTGATAATTAAATTATTGAATTAAATTATATGAAGTTGGATAAAATATTGAACCTGGAATTTTAAGCTTGTTAAAAATAATTTGAAGGCTTATAAAAAATTTATATTGATAACACTGAGGATAACAAAGGTGTTGGAATTAAATTTGGAAGTGTTTTGTTGAGTTTTGAAATTTATATCGTTTCAATTGAATTTAAAAATAGCCTTCCGAGGCACAGTCTCGGAATTCGACGAAACCAATTCCATTTGGGTCCGTAATATTGAATTATTACCGGATTTCAATTTCATAGTGTTTGGAGTGGTTGGGTAAGCATACGATTAGTAAATGCACTGAAATTTGAATCGAGAATTTAAGATAATAACTGGAAGATATATATATATATATATATATATTATATATATATATTGTAATATCAACTTTTCACTTCAGCTGTACATCCTATCCTTTCACCGTACCATTCCTTCCCAAGCACGCATTTGTTCTCCCTCCTGTTTTCTTTGTTCACCTTCGTACAGACAAATAGGTGGCTCGAGAGTAAAAATGGCCTATTAAATTTTTGCTTTGCTTTTGCCTTTCAAAAAAAAAATCCCATTCTTCCTTTCAAAACCAAGATGAAATCTTTCCCCTCTGTCTTTCTTCAAACGGCAACTACTAAAAAAAAAAAAAATTCAATCGAACGATCAAATAGAAAGGGCGTCGGCTCTATTCAAATCAAAGAGATCGAAATCATCGATTCGAACCTCGTTTCCCCTTTTCTCCCAATCCAGTTCGAGTATTGCCGTTCGAGATTTTTTTTGGGTTCGATGGCAGAAGTTTAAATCACGAGCTTCGTTCGCGAGGCTGCTGATAGAAGGTGAAAGAGGTAATCGAACGATGGTCTCGGTCGAAGCTCGCAATGGATTTCGTGGCATGTGAGTAGCGATGGCATGGGGTTTTGGCTTTGGAGTGGAAGAGGCGACAACTGGAGCTTGGGTGAGATTTGAGTGCGGCGGCGACGGCAAAGAAGTGGCTCACAAGCATGACAACGCGGCTCCAGCTAGGGTTTGTATTCGCGTAGGGTTTGAAGCTGTCGCGAGTAATGGGGTAGAGTTCGATCTGGAGTCGAGATAGTTGATGGGAAGGGGCGATTCGTCTGTGTCGATGGTGTTCTTGTTCGTTCAGACGCGATGGAGGTTGAGAGTCAGTAAGGCATCGATTTCTTATTCCTGTTTTAATATAATTATATTAAGGACAAATTACAGTAAGGTATAAATTTGAATTCATATACTAAATCTGGGAATTTGTTAATTATAGGAATAAAGGAAATTTTGGAAATGATTTTACAGAAAAACAGAAGTTATAAACTGAGAATATATATATTTAATTTAAAATAGTATTGATTATTTTTGTAACTAGTAAAAATATAATATAAAGTAAATATACCTATTCGCATTCCATTTGCATATGGAGATGACCTATTTGTTTAATTAAATCTAAATAGTTTTAATCACTAAGGGTAATTTATTTAAACGGAAATTAGTTAAGTTTAAATTTCTGGTTAATTAAATTTATTTAAAATAAAAATTTACAGTTCGATTTATTCAAATAATTAATAGACTGTATAATATTTATATTCAAGGTCGGAAAAACCGTGAAACCAAGCCAATTTGAAGTGGAGTGCAAATAAAATCGAAGGTGAGTTAATCTCACTCAGTTTAAATTAAATTTAAATGATTAAATTTAAATAATTGTTTGAATGGCTGAATTGGTTGATGTGATATAGTACGATATTTTGGAACTGGCATATTATATTGTGCTAACATTTGTGGATGCAGGGAAAACAGGTTGGAGGGATCCAACTGGACCCCTCACATTTATTTAAATTATTCAATATCCTCTGTTGTGATTATTTGATATCCTATGATGAGTTATATTGGAATATTGAATGTTATGGATTGATTGGATATTCGGTTATAATGAATTCCCAAAGTTTATGAATTGGATTGTTGAAAAGAAATTAAACAGAAGTAAATTTGTAAGTGAAATAATTATAGAAAGTTTGAACAAATTTAAGAATGAATTGGAGAAGAAATAATGTGACTTTAAATTTCTAATAAATAAATTGTGAAGTATAGAAAGGAAATTTGAATAAATAGGAAGTTATTGAATTACAATCTTCAACGATATTAATTAAAGAACAAACATTTATTTAAAATGTAAGATTTAAATTTTTGAAAAAAAAAATATAATAATAAAGAAGAAGTTGGGAAAAGCTGAAATTTGTATATTTCAGTTAAAAGATTTAAAATCAAATGGAAAGGAATAACAATAATAATTAAGTGCATAATTAAATGAAATTTGAAATAAATTGAGTAATTTAATAAACTTATTTCAAATGGAATAAATTGAAAATCAATTTGGAAAATTGATTTAAATGTTTGAAGCTGGAATTCTTCCTGGATCACTAAGTATGCTTTCAAGTAAATTTTAAATATAAGTTAATAGTTTTAAAATTGTTTTTAAAAAGGTATGTTTTCAAAAATTTATTATTTCTAATATTTAAATTTTAAGGTAAGTATTTCCTCAAATCTATTATAGTAGTAATTATTTAAAAAGTGACTTAATATTTTGTTTCAAAAGTGTAATTCTAGTTTTATATTTTATTTAGTAACTTTATTTTCAAATATTCATATAAGATGTATTTTTACCAAATTATTAAAAGTAGTTTTAATTTAAATGTTTTTAAAGTATATATTTCAAAGTAAAGTGTTTTAAATTATTTTTAAATCTAGTTTTGTACTTGGTAATTTCAGAGAAGATAGAAAATATTTGGGAAAGTTGATTCTGAAAAGAATGAGGGATTTGAAACTGTTTTCAAAGGATTGGAAATAGAAATATATCTTGTGAAGATATTTTTGGGAAATTAATAAATAATTTGGGAAATTATTTATTGGTTGATGGTTGTTTGTGAATATTAATTGATAGTTAAATCACCGACTATCAATATTGAACAAATGCATTGATCGTTTCGAAGAGGCCGGGATCGAGATTTATTTCTCGAAAACCACTTCGATCCGGTTTGTACGTTTCGTGCGAAAAACGTGTTCGGAGTCGAAAATGAAGCAGAAAAGTGCAAGGGCTAGTCGCTACTAATCCTGAGGATATTTCCAAAATGGATGTAGTAGGAATAGTGCCTTCGGTTCCGTTCAAACCCGGGACGGACTTGTATGGATGAATGCTTGCGAAAACATCGTCAGGTGGACGATGGGCATTCTAAGTGAAAATGTTCTAAAGGTAACGCTTAGCCTCAAGCCTCATCAACCGGGAATGACTGAAAATCAAGGGATATGTAGCAAGGTTAGGTGGGTCATACCCAAGCAGGACAAGATATTTCCCCTGTCTAGATGTCCCTTTATATATTTCGGCTTAGTGGGTGGTTGGTCGCGCCAACCACGGGGTTTATCTTGTTCGGGACTGTCCAGTAAGGAATGGTTCCGGCCTTGTGTTGCAGGGGATGAAGGGAGTAATCCTCGGTACGGTGATCTAGGCCCCGTACTGTGACAGGTGGTACCCCAGTGCCTAGTCATTGTTGGAAATCCATTCTCCTTACGAGCCTTGTACGAGTTTTGTTTGTATTACCCACTTTTGTGGCTAGTAGCTGGAATTTAATAGATGTAACAATTTCGGCTATTTTATAAGTATTTGTATATAGACACTATTATAATATCAGAGGATTTCTATAAAAATTGTTTTAGCTATCGTAAGGTAAAAAACCGACATGTTTATTTGTGGCGTGGTCTTACGAGATGCTTTTGTTTTCAAAGGATTTTGAAACTTTAATAATCAATTGGGTGTGATTTTC
Source organism: Allium cepa (assembly GCA_030765085.1). NCBI lineage: Eukaryota > Viridiplantae > Streptophyta > Magnoliopsida > Asparagales > Amaryllidaceae > Allium > Allium cepa. Next base: position 280,631,245 of record CM060934.1, on the reverse strand, counting down.
TCACGCTGGTATTCCAAACTGACTCGGGTGTTATTTAACTGTAATGCTCGGGTCAGACCGAGTATTATAGGATACAGGATATGATGCTGTGGAGCTCAGGAGACGAGCTGGATGACGATTACGTATTCTCGTACATATATGTATATATATTTCTGCTGCGTTTGAGTTGTTGTGTACTTTGAGTTGTTGTGTATCCATTGTATTGTATTGATGTGAGCTGTGACTGATGTACTCTGATGATGTAATGTATGTAAACAGATATATTTGATTTTGAGTAAAGATTATTTATTATCTATTATATTTTATCCCACTGCGATGGTTAGATTCTGTTGTTGTTTTCAATTCTCTTCTTCTACCTCTTCTTCTTAAACCCAAATGGTTCGTATTTCTGTACAACTTGAGTTGTTTGTTGTAGAATAGTGTTAACTCAAGGGGTACGGATTTGCGGGTCGTTACAGGTAGCTTTTACTGCAGGATTTTAACACGAAGCTTTCGGATTTCGGGTTAGCCAAAGCTGGCCCAACCAGAGATAACACTCACGTTTCTACACGTCATGGGAATTATGGTTATGTTGCTCCAGAATACGTAGAAACGGGTTGGTTTTCATTCTTTTACGAATTTATTTTTATTTTTGACAAGTGTTCATGAACATGTGAAAAAATATTGATCCCACAAAACATACTTAGGATAACTAACAAAGAGAATAAATTTCAACCGTTCTTTTCTCTCTCTACTTTTTTTTGAAGCTTAAACTGGTGCTTCAGCCTTTAACCATAGGAACCACTTATTTCTTTGCCTGAATTTATCATTTTAATCAGTGTAGCTCATTATCATGTTGAATGCATCAGGCCATCTTCCTGCAAAAGCCGATGTATACAGCTTCGGAGTAGTGCTTTTAGAATTGCTTTCAGGTCGTAAAGCTGTAGATAGAAATAGAGTAGGTTTAAAGCAAAACCTTGTGACTTGGGCCAAGCCATTTCTTGCAAATAAAAGGAAGGTATACAGAATCATGGACCCAAGACTAGCTAATCAATACCCAAAGAAAGTAGCATACGCTATCTCCATGCTGATACTGCAATGCATTTGCAAGGAAGCGAATCTCAGACCCAAAATGTCCAATGTTTTAGCTATGCTCCAATTGCTTCAAAACGATGAAGAATTGACAAAACACACCCAAAGTTCTAACTCGATAAAGCATGTAAGTTTCCCAAGGAAGTCTTCTTCTGATGCAAAATCACCATTAGTATGATGAATGTACACACACACACACATATATATATGCACTGTAAATTTGTTGAATAGAGCGTAAATTTTGGACTTTTTTTTGATTGGAACATACTTATATAGATATGCATATGTAGCAGAAAATATCAATACTCATAATGTTCTTGTACTAGGATTAGAAAAACACTAATTATTGATTGCATGTCAATACTCATATGCATGTGGAATTTTTTTTAAGTTTTTTTCAATGTTTGTACACTGTAATGAAAAATATATCACATTTCTTTCTGAGCTTGCTCTTGTATTATATTTGTTGATTATAATCTTTATTCGTTTATGAAGATTTCCAATTCCGTTGAGATTTAGCTGTATTATAGCGGCTACAATGAGCTATTGAATAAATATTTTATAGCGGCAAAATGGTGTTATAAAGATTTCCAGTTCCGTTGAGATTTGGCTGTATTATAGCGGCTATAATGAGCTATTGAACTAACGTACCATAGCGGCGAATTTGCGTTATAAAACTAAGCTCAACCATAGCGACATATTTTGTGTTATAAATATTCAACAGTTTTTTATAACATGTCGATATACAGCGCTTATCAAACCGCTATGGTTGTGATTAATAGTGGCTATATGCCACTATAAAAGACACTTTTTGTTGTAGTGTGGAACAATGTACTTCGTTGGATAGGGGCCGGCATTCATCAAAGTCCAACTACGTTTTAGTGTACAGCAATCACTATCTTGAGATCTATGAGTTCAAAGCATATGGAATTTGTAGAGCAAGGCATATAGACCCTAGAGAACATACCCTAAGGATTGCACGTTAAATGGACAAGGATGGAGGGATCGACATAAAGCCTATGAGAGGGATCGATAGGAAATAATGCATAAATAATCTTGAATCAAAGATCATGCAATAATATGATCTCCTCTGGTCCAAACAGCATAAGATTTGAAGGGCTAGCATATAGAAGCACACGAAGTCAACATAACGATCACTGCCCTAAAATAAAATGATAAAGGGATCAGTACTGATCCCTCTTCATGAGGAGTTAGGCTTAGAGACCCCTCTAGTGGGCCCATATAGGTTAGAAGGTCCTGTAGCTAAAGTTCCAAAGAGATTAGTGGTCGTCTTCACCATAAATACTAGCCTAAGGAGTCATTCTGAGGATCTTTACGCCGTTGGTTACTTTAGTCTTTATTGTAATCAAGTTTTTCCTATTCCTTGCTACCGTAATCAGATTGTTAATTGATCAATAAAGATAACCTTCAAAGTGGACGTAGGCATACAACGCCGAAACACTACAAATCTCTGTGTTTCTGGTTATTACTTTTATTTGGCTATTAGTTCATTCTATTCCTCAATTTTGTTTTTATCTTCTTCACTTATTTCTCTATATAAATCTAATTTTAGGCATTTGTGACCAATTTGGTTGCAAACATTTTGGTGCTTTCACTATGAACATGATTCTCAGCCTACTAGGATCCCCTTTATTTCTACTAGATTGGGCAAATCCCCCAAAGGAGATCTGTAGTTATCTTCATAAAGTTGCTTAATTATACTACTCAGATTTGCTGAAATTTAAGTAAGAAGATTAATAATGGTGAGACATACTAGATCTACTTCTCAGAATGTGGATGGAAGTGAGACTGCTAGCATTTAGCAAGGAGACCCAAGCAATCAACCTAGAAATTTGGATGTTGATCCGGTTGATGTTTAGAATCCTACTGATTCTATTACTAGAGCTGAATTTCATAATCTAATGAGGGAGTTGAAGGAAAGCCATCGACAACTAAATCATCAAATTCAGACTAATATTACCCAGATTAACTAGATTACTCAGCAGCAGTGTGGGAAGGCCAGGAGGGATCCCACTCCTTACTCGGCATTGGAAAGTTCAATCTCATCGGATGAATATCATAGGCATTGGCATCGCAGGATTGAAGGAGATCGTGTAGAAACATCAAAGCGTTGCTTGTCAGATCATCATGGTCTGCCACGACCGATCGATGCCGATCCCTTCCTAGGGATCGGTACCGATCCCTCCTCTAAAGGACGGATTCCCCCTTACACTTGGGGGAATCATGCTGGAACTATTCCAGAAGGCTTGGTTGGTGGAGTTTGATTAAATGCTGACCAGGTACACCTCCAGAATGATGACAAGATAAATGTTCAAGATGAACACCAAGAAGATGGTGAACCAAGAAGGCGTGAAATGGGCCGTAGACATCGACCGGATCATTTACGTGACGTAGAGCATGACCACCGCTTGGCACCAACCATCCAAACACCGGGCTTAACGGTAATGGTCAAACAGTTGATGAGAGAGAACAAGGCTTGATTAACGATGATTGGGGAATTTTGAGAAGCCATCCATTTACTGGCAATGTTCTAGATGCAGAATATCCGAGAAGGTTCAACATGCCATCAATGCCTGCCTACGAGGGAAAAACCAACCCTAGGCAGCATATTATGAGATACGAATGGCTGATGAGATCTACATTAGCCAATGATGTGACCAAGTATAGATGCTTTCCCTTTACCCTTTTTGGAATAGAGACAATGTGGTTCACGAGACTACCCCTGCGATCAATTCTTAGATTCAATGAGTTGGCAACTAAGTTTGTGGAGCAATTCCAAATGCATGCGACTCGTCCTAAAGATGTGATGTCCCTTTCCAGCATGATGCAGACTCCAAGGGAGTCGTTGATAGATTATATGGAGAGATTTCATAGAGCTGCCACAAAGGTTAGTAATCCGAATGATCATGTTATACTTATGGTCATGACAAGAGGGATTGGTCCGGAGTCTGAGTTTGGCAATTGGGTGGCTGGTAAATTGCTTGCCATGTTGGAGGGCTATTGTTCAAAGGCGGCTTAGTTTCTAAGAAAGGAGGAAGGCAGGTCCTCTAGAAAAAAGAATGTTACAGGACCGAGCATAGAAGCAGTACAGAGTAACATTGCAATAAAACAGTCCGATGACAGTTTTGGGAAAGTCCAAATGAACGATCAGAATAAGCCGAATCAGGAAAAGAGAGGTAGAGATACGAATCGAGAGCGAAAGAGGGACTCTGGGTGACTAAAGCCTAGGATTCTAATGTATAATAATTATACGCCACTAAACACGTCCTTGGAAAATATTTATGTGTCCACTTGTAATACATTGAATATAGGAAGCCATCTCCAAAGGAATCAACAGAGAAGCAGAAGTAGACCAAGAAATATTGTCAGTTTCATGAGTGTTATGGGCACAGCACTAATGAATGCAGGCATCTCTAGGATGTTATAGAAAAGAAAGTTTGAGAAAGGAAATTGCAATAGTTTGTGAAAACCCCACAGGATAGCAGGCATGGGACATCTGAACCAATCGAGGACAAGCTTCGTGTAGGGTTGAGGAGTTCGCACGGACCGGTAGAAGACTAGTGATAAATATGATAGTTGGAGGACCGCATCCAGTAGATAGGAGTTGGCAAGAGATGGAGCGTTATGCTAACACGGTTAGGCATGTAGATTTTGAATGATGTTTGAATACAGATGATGGAGCTCCGGAAAAATAGCAACGCACAATAGCAGATGATATTGTATTTAGGAACATGGATGCAGATAAGGTGGAGGCTCTGACAATTGACCTGATGGTCGTTTCAGCTATGATTAGTCCTGCATTGGTGAGAAGGATTTTGATTGATTGTGGATGTTCGGTGGATATAATCTTCAAAACGGCATATGACTAGATGAGAATGGAAGCCAAAGATTTAAAACCAACTAAAGCTCGTATACATGATTTTAAGGGCGTTGCGACCGAATTCGTTGGTTATGTGGAATTACCTATTGAATTGGGAGAAGATGAATGAAGGAGAGTGCGAATCTTGCCATTTATTGTTTTGTATGTTTACTCTCTGTACAATGTCTTTCTAGACCGACCGATCCTGGCTGAATTCCGGGCAGCTCTTGCCACATGGTATTTGACTTTGAAGTTTCCACTGACAATGATGTAGGAGTTGTTCATGGTAATTAGGCGACTGGACGCGCCTGTTATGTAGCTGAGTTGAGGGAGGCCCAGTGTAAGAAAAAGGTAAGGGTATGGAAAAAATTGTCCGCATCCAAGCTATCGAAGATTGACAATCGGTGCCTGAGCCTTGGCTCGGGCACCACAGTTAGTTCTATAGAGATATAGATCAGAGGGATGATAAAGACCTAAAGAGACCAAGGCTGCACCAACTGAGCTAACCATTGATATTACGGTCAGCCATGATGATCCATCGTGAGTCCTAAAAAATGGATCATAGCTCAACCCTCCGATGACGAAAGCACTTACTAGTTTTCTCTGAGCGAATCTAGATGTTTCACTTGGACTCACTCTGGCATGTGTGGAATATCACCTGCCATGCATTGAATATTGACCCGAGGTATGTCCCGGTGAAGCAAAAATACGCGGTATGGATCCAGAGAGATCTGTCGCTCTCAAAGATGAGGTGGATAAACTAAAAGTCAATGGGTTTATCTGCAATGCCCTCTACCCTAAATGGGTATCTAATCCTGTACTTGTGAATAAAGAGAATGGGAAATGGAGAACATGCACAGATTACTCAGATTTGAACAAAGCATGTCCAAAGATAGTTTTCCTCTTCCAAGGATGACCAGCTGGTTAATTCAACCGTAGGGCACGAATTGTTATCTTTCATGGATGCATACTCGGGACATAATCATATCCCGATACATGTCCCCGATCAAGAGCGCACAATTTTTATCGCGGATGTTGGATTTTACTGTTACGTAGTAATGCCATTTGGGTTGAAGAATACCGAAGCAACCTATCGGTGCTTAATTAACAGAATGTTTAAAGACCAAATTGGAAAAACAATGGAATTGCATATGGATGACATGCTCATAGACCCACGACGATCAAGCGACTATATTAGAGACTTGACAGAAATGTTTGACATCCTCCGATACTACAAGATGAAAAAAACCTTTGAAGTGTTCATTTTTTGTTGCATCAAGAAAATTCTTAGGCTTTATTGTCAATGCTTATGGAATAGAAGCTAAACCCGAGAAGATTCAGGTTATCTGTGATATCCAAGCGCCGAGAAATGTTAAACAAGTGTAGGGCTTGAATGAGAAAGTTGCTGCCTTAAGCTGATTTATCTCTAAAGCTACCGGCAAATTCATCCTTTCTTTAATTTGATTAGAAAAGGGAAAGAATTTTGAATGGACATGAGATTATAAAGACGCATTTCAAGCTTTCATGAATCATTTGGAGAGACCCAATAAATTGTCAAAGCCGGTGGATCATGAGGAGTTGTACATTTATTTGGCTGTATCGACACATGCTATAAGGACCGCATTGCTTTGTGAGGAGAATCGAATCCAGAGGCCGGTATATTATGTTAGCAAATGACTAATGGAAGCAAGGAACTACCCAAAAATAGATAAATTTACGTACTGCTTACTAATTGCATCATGGAAGCTCTGTCCGCATTCAGGCACATCCGATCATTGTTTACACCGACCAACCGTTATGGCAGGTCCTAGGTGACATGAGACATCTCGAAGGTTAATAAAGTGGAATATTGAACTTGGTTAATTTGGTATTACTTACCTCCCTTGGAGGACTATCCAGGGTCAGGCATTGGTAGACTTTATAGCAGATTTACTATGCGGGATGATTCCTTAGAAGCCAGCAAAATCCCTACCATACAGTGGAAATTGTTTACTGATGGACCGTCTAACGATCATTGTTTCTATGCTGGGTTTGTGCCTGTAACTCCTGAAAATTAGAAAATCTATTATGCATTAAAGCTTGATTTCCCAGCAACAAACAAAAAATCTGAGTATGAAGCTTTGATTGCAAGACCTAAACTCGCTAGAGAACTTAGAGTAAAATCTGCCGAAATCTTTTGCGATTCGCAATTGGTGATGTATCAAGTTAGGGGAGACTATCAAGCTAAGGGATAATGGCTTGCCCATACCTTACCCGAGTTCAAAAGTTGTTGACAGAGTTTAAATACTATGACATTTCACATATTCCCTGAGATAAAAACAAGGAAGCTAATTCATTGACAAGTTTGATAGTACCGATGATGCACGGTAGATGGGCATGGTTTCGATCGAAGTATTAAATACCCCAAGTATAAACATGATGGAAAATGAACAAACGGTGGAAGCGGAGACTGAAAGGGAATCGTGGATGACCCCGATCAAAGAATATTTACTGCACGGAATCCTGCCTGATCAAAGAAATGAAAAGTGACAAGTCCTTCGCAAAACTTCATGGTACATTATGCAAGAAGGAATTACGTACAAGAAGGGTTTTTTAGTCCCTCTACTCCGATGTGTTGCTCACGATGAGAGTAAACGTGTTCTAAAAGAAGTTCATGAAAGAGAATGCGACGATCACACTGGGAGGCAAACTCTGGCCAAAAAAATACTCTGTTACGGGTATTGCTGGCCAACCATAAATCGAGATGCAGTTGATTATGTAAGGCGATGTGATAAATGCCAAATATATATAAAAGTTCCAAGGGCTCGGCCAATAGAAATCATGTAGATGGTCAGTCCATGGCAATTCACCATATGGGGTATAGACATCATCGGCTCCTTGTCGATCTCTAAATTTGGCGCCAAGTACTCAATCGTTGCAGTTGACTACTTCACCAAATGGGCCGAAGTAAAACCTTTAGTCACAATCACAACAAAAAAAGCAACCAACTTTATTATCGAAAACATCATTTGCCGACTCTGTCTTCCGCGAACTATTGTAACAAATACCGGGACTCAATTTGACAGTGCTAAATTCAAAGACTTTTGTCGAAGATATCATATTGAAAAGAGATTTGCGGTGGTTTCTCACCCTCCGGAAAATGGATATGTTGAAGTTGTAAATAAAATCATAAAGTATATTCAGAAGAAGCGTTTGGAGAAGGCTAGAGGCATGTGGGTAGATGAATCCCGTACAGCCCTTTGGGCTTATAGGACCATTCATAAGTCCACGACTAGTCATACTCCATTTGCCCTTGATTACGACTCCGAAGCTATTATTCCTGTTGAACTTGAAGCCCCTTCTCATCGAGTGACTTACCACGATCCCAAAAAATAAAGATCTCCTCTTGGAATCTCTTGAAGATGAGAAGCGTGAAGAAGCCGGTCTGAGGGCGGCTGCACATTGACATCGAGTCGCCCGGTATTATAACATTAAAGTTTGACCGAGAACCTTCAAAATTGGCAGTCCCATCCTAAAATGGGTTTTTTCTACCCCATCGCACATGAATCCAACTGGAAAGGACCATATGACATTGAACAGAAGCTTAGAGAATGAACTTTTAGGCTAGCAACTATCGATGGCATTACACTTCCAAAGGCGAGGAATAGCAAACATTTACGACGCTATTTCACTTAGTTTATTTCTTTACATTTCAGTTATATTTAATTTCATAATCTGCTTTACTGTTTGATTTTCCAAATGTGTAATAAGACAGTTTATGTTATTCCTTCCCATTTAATGAATAAAGTTCCAGGCTTCCTCTATATTTATGTTTGCTATTGCATTGTATGCTAATTACATAGCAAAACTAATTGGTGTTGACATGTGTGGATAGGCTCACAGAATTAGAAATTAATCAATCAATCATAACTCCGAATGGGACCGAAAAAGATGAGCTAAATCAACTTGTTTGTTTAACAGTTCTCATTCACAATCCAAAGGATGAGATACACAATAAGGAATGAATGTGGTTAATGATTTGATAATCAAATAAATCTTACCCAACTCTGGAACTAAGGCAAAATCAAAGCGACCAAGATACGACCGATCGTTCGTTAAACCAAACCCCAAATCTTGGGGTGCAAATTAATCAATCAAAGAGAGTGTGATAAAACTGCTCTGTAAAATAACTCTAAGTCCCCGAAGCGTGGAATGGAGTATAAACATAAATTGATTGTGACCTGACCACCCTCGAAATAACTCTAAGTCCTCGGAGTGCAAACTGAAGTATAAACATAAATCAGGTGTGAACCGACCACCCACGAAATAATTCTGAGTCCCTAGAGTGCAGACTAGAGTATAAATATAAGTTGGGTGCGATCCGACCACCCGTCAGCTAAATCTCATCAACAGAGTGTGGATACAAACATAAATGAATAAATGAGTGGAGTTCGACCGTTCTCTGTTCCACAAACTCCAACCTGAAACCAATGGAAGGAGTATAAACAAGCTATGGATGGAATTTGACCGTCCAACATTTGACATCGCAAAATCAGATTCAATGGCAGGGGTATAGTTAATCAATTTTTTTTGAATCCGATAGCGTAACGCTAAGGCCCGATCCAACTGTTCAATACGGCTCAAGGTCACAACCACTTGGAGGCCTTGGGATAGTGTTGGTGAATTGTTACTGGAATTTATGAACAACGAGTTACAAGTACATTGAATGGAAAGTAATAGTTCAACTACTTAAATAACAATTCACATGAAAGTTTAACAGAAAACAAATTTTTTTCGCATAACAGGTGTTGAGATTGCGGTATAGGTTATTCCAAAAATCGGTACTCATGCCCGTACAACCGCAGCTAATGAAAGAAACAACTATGCAAATTATGTGCATATTGAGCCAAAGTGGCGGCTATTTCTTTGAATTTTTCTCTTTCTTGGATTTTTTAGGAGTAGTGCCACTTATGCTTCTTTTTCTAGATCCCTTACCGCCTTTAGTAGAAGAGCTTGCAGAGATAGGAGGAAGTTCATCGAAAATCAACCCGCCAAATGGAATAACTTGCAGTGGCACAAATGAGGGTCGTCAATGTCCACCTCGATGGGCTCAGTTTTAACTTTTCTTTTTAGCAACTCCTCTTTTCCAATCTGCACTTTAAAGCTAATCTTGGTGGTGTATTCGAAGGCGCTGGTAATCATTACATCATCAGACTTGTCTGCTAGGAGCAGGTCTTTGACTTTATCGTCATCAAGAGCACGGATGACTTAAGCATCGGACACAGGTACATCAGTAGTAGGACCCTTGTACGGTTTCTCTTGTTGCTCTGTAGCAGCATCACTTTTAGGGGTTTGACTAGGGCCCGCAAGACCTACAAAATTTGTTAAAACAGGGAGATTAGCTCAAAAACCATTGCGTGTGAAGAACAAAACTTTTCATACACTGAGGAGTAAAGTGCGATGCCCGCATACAGTTGGCTCTCTGTGGTTGCTGAGGTACCTCCTTCTAAAATAGGAGACAACATCTTGGATTGGTAGCCGGGCTTGTCTAGATCGTAGCCCAAGTCCAGCTCTGTGTCGAGGGAGATTGATGTCCCGACTGCTTGAGATAAACAAGGACCCTTAGGATCGGCCCCTGAAGACTCGCAATATGTTCTCCTTTCTCGATAGGTGGAGAAATGTTGAAATATCGGAGTTTTGCTGTAGCCAAATCCAAGGGTTCATTTCCACGAAGAACTAGCTCTTCTTCATTGAGCTCACCTCCATCCATTCCTCTCTTGTTCATCGTGACAACATGATCCTAAGCTTCGGCAAGAGTCAAGGTAACCCTTGCCAAGAAAACTTTAGTCATGATGGATTAGAACTTTGGCATTATACTTGACAATCAATGGATCGAACAAGTCCTTGATCTCATTCTTACCTAATTTTTTAGCAGCTTCCACTTAAGATTCAAACTGTTTGATCATTTCTTTGTGGCCTTCTTCTTGAGCTTTCTCTTTAAGAGCTTCAATTTTTGTGAACTATTTGTCAATTTGATTTTTAGGCACCTCGCCTCAACAACCTCTTCGCAGTACTTCTACGATTCTTCTTACGCTTCGATTTTCTCCTCCCTTTCCTTTTGAAAAGTTCATCAAGTTCCTCGACGCAGCGAGCCAGAGCGTCTTTTTCCTTTAGCAAGGAGTCTTTTTCTAGAGCCAGTGCCTTGCTGCGATTAAGGCCTGCGTCGAGTTCCTTTTTGTGAGATATTTTCCAAACGACTCACTGTCTCTCATGTTTCCTTAGCGTTTTTCTCCGCTTCAGCAAGGTGTTTTCAACTCTAACAATTTGGAATCCTGATGCATGTTGTCCTTCAATGGATACTTCGGAGACTTTTTCTGCCAAGTGTAGGAACGATTCATGCTTCACGAACACATCATTGACGCAAGCAAGAGAACTCTCCTTGGCTTGCCCTGTAATTACACGCATGAAATGAAGGAATTTGAGCCTATCAAAGCAAATTTTTGGAAAAGCGGCCTTAGGCTTGGCCAACTTCTCTGCCATAGAAACATCGGAAGCAGTAGCCGACAAAGGCGAATCAGAAGTAGTAATTGGATGTTTGCTTGACCGATGTTCGTGAGATTATTTAGAGCTCGAGGAGCCTGACTATTGCTCGAGAGATGCGGCGATATGAGGGCTATGGTAAGGAGGCTGTTCTCCACTGTGAGCAGGAAAGTTAAATTTTCACCTTGACGTGAAGTTTGGGACTAGGAATTGCATCTAGAAGAAGAAGATTCCCTTGAGTGATAGCTTTTATCCTGTCCCTCATCTCTCTCCTTGCGTCAGCCAGACTTCGAATCCAAGTTAGATCGATAAATGATGAAGAACTCCTTAAGCGATCAAAGGTTTTGGACTAAGACATAGCACCTACAAAGATCAAATGAGAGCGTATGAGTAATTGTTAATAAAAGATTAACAAAAAATGTGCAGTGGAGTGCGCATGATTGTGAGTATCCTAGTGTTTCCCCCCAATAGACCGGTGGCTGTAGCTTGCTCATTGGCGTTTTCTCTCTTTTATCAGAAGGACGAATGCCTTCTCCACTCCCAGTAGGAGAGTTGAGTCCTTCAATGTTGATATTCGAAAAGTCATAGGTCATGATATCCTCCGGAATTTGAAGATTTGAAAATCCCTTCAGCGAACTTTCCAAGTGTTGAGAAGAAAATTCCTCTTTAACAGGAGTAAAAACGAACTATGGATCCGCGATGGTTTTCCTTCTATGAAGCTTATACGCTATCCTCTATCCTCTTCTCTCTTTAAGCACGTGTTTGGGATTATGCGCCTTGCGATGGTTCGACCATTGATGCCTACCCCGGGCCTGCATCAATGTTGCCCAACTTATCGGTTTGAGAATCCCTAATCTCAACCTCTTCAGTGTCGTTCCGAGTCCCCTCGGTAGAGGGCACAATGGGATTAATGGTATCCCTTCTTTATTCTTCAAAATTCCTCGGCAATGCTGCACTTCCGAGGAGTTTGATACTACGGCCTTCCTCCAACAGCCCGAATAAGAATAATAGCTCGTTTGTTACAAGAAGTTTAATGTCCCCGCCTTCAATAGGGGTAGCGCGAAGGGCGATGGTGGCTCTTTAAAAATCGGCGCCTTCAGGACGTGGGTGAACACCTGAAAGAACTTTTGATGTTAGTAGATTCAAAGGAAAGGTTATGACTTGGATTAGTGAACTTGAGAAAGAAATAAAGGTAATACTTAGGTCCTTCTAACCACCTCTTAGTAAAGCCGGATGGACATCGTACATAAAACCACTCATGCTTAAACATAGAAAGTTTATTCCAAGCGCCTGTCAAAACTCGGTAATTCGATGAGGGTTCAAGAAAAGCATAAGAAGGACTTCCTGATTTCCGTTTGAAGTTGTAAATGAATCTTTTTACTAAATCATTTAATTCACTTTCTCATACGCTCGAAGAGTGCAAAAACGTGTATTTTATATAGAAAATACTTTGCTTTGAAAAAACTAGTTTTTAAAATAATTTTTGAATACTGTTTGCAAAACATTCCTTTTAAACTCTCTTTATTATAGAGAATATATAATTTTAATATATTTAAAAATAATTTTAAATATTGTATGTCTTCAGGAGTTGGAGGACGAAATAGAACACTCATAAATAGCAAGAAGGTTCCATGTATAAAGGCGTAACTGTTTGGGTGGAGTTGAGTGGGAGCAATCCCGAGATACTTCAGCATCTCTCGAATAAATAAGTTAAATGGCGGAAAGCATTCGGCCCAGCACATAAACTTATTACACGCTGCGTACCCCGCTGAGGGCAAGCGAGGCCTATCATTTATTGAAGGGACTAAGACGAATGGAATTCCATGAATAGAACATAGCGAGCGAAGAGAAGCATCACTGATTCGAGAGGCCTGTGGGTCTACTGGGTTATTTAGAAGAATAACACCCTGTACCGCATCAGGAGCTAGATTTATACCCTCCCTCGGGAGGACTGGAACATCCATGAAAAGATCGACCGGTAGATTAGAAACTTCTGTACGTTCTGATTGATGGCTAGGAAAAAGCCTGCCAGATGAAGTTGCAAAATTTGATTTTACTTCAGAATCGATGTGTTGCATCATCGGGTCAAAAGACATACCAGCTAAACGCTCTGAGCGTCTGGAATCCATATTAGCTATACTCAGTAGATAATCGAAGTTAGAAAAGTTAACCTATTCCCCATGTGCTAAGTGTGAGCTAGTATAGTGTAGTGTATAATAAATATTAACAGTTTAAAATCAGAAAAAATGAAGTAAAATGTTGAGACTTGGGAGTTCAACCAGGGAGACCGTCATTGCTGACCATCTCAACTGGTAAGAAGATTGATCGGTTATGAAAGCTTTAGGATCGAATATCAGCATATTGGAGTGCGAAGTTTGTTGTTTAAGTCCATATGCAAGTTTTTAGTCCATGTTGAAAGTTTCAAGGGTTTAATTGTTCAATCTCAAGTTCGCCAGTGAATATGCATGTTTTATTGTTCATCGTCATCATATGCCCAAGCTCTTTAAGGAAAATTAATCGAGAGTGTGCAAACAAGTTATGTTGGATTACTTTACAAGTTCAAAAAGCTAATCCTTAACTCAATGCCGATCCCAAGGTATTTGCCGATCCCTATCCCAAAGCTCATATACCGATCCCTTTCCTCGACCAAAACTTATGATCCCTAAGACCAGCCGCACCCTATAGAAAAGCTGATCCTTATGGATAGGCCAATCCATTTCCTACGGCCTCATAATAGAGCCTTCACCCCTTAAACCACTGATCCCTTCAACAAAACATTCCCTACCGATCCCTCACCCAGAATCAATCCTCAAACTACTGATCCCCTCAAATGAAACATATCCTACCGACCCCTCACCTAGCTTCACTAGGACCAATCACTTCCTTCCAAATCCAATACCACTGATCCCGCTCTCTGCGCTATTTTCATATGTCAGCCTCTTCATACTCTCACTCCTGACCTTTCTTCCATCAAAACCCCTAACAGAACCCTCACCTTTCTTCTTCCTCTCCTTTCTCATCTATTAACTCAATCCACCGAACCACTTACATAGTAAACATTAATCCCTCCAAAATCACTCGCCATCACAACCTTGAACACACCAATTACTTAGATACCTAGGATCTAACTGTATAATTAAAAGGCATGTTTCAAAAATCTTACCAATATGAATGCTCAAATTAAAGTGGAGGCGGGTGTTCAGATGTACGTGAATTCGAAGGTAAGGCAAAGTGAATTTATGGAAGAGATGGAAGGTAGGAGGATTCAAGTATGAGAAGAAATAAATTGTTGTTTGGGTCCGTGAGAGAAAAATAAGGGTTCAAAGTTTTGAGAAAAAGGTAGAAAAATGAAATAAGTGAAGGAGAAGAGAAGAAAGCGCACTGCATTATATACGTGGGCTAAGGGTTCGGCCCAAATTTCTAAGAACAAATTGAGAAGAAAGGGATCAGCATAGAAATTTGCCGATCCTTATTAGCAAGACTAGAAAGAGGGATCGACATAATGCACACCGATCCTTATAGGTTTATTAAAAAAATGAAAGAGGGATGAAAATAAAAAACAATCTTGGTTGTAAAAGTTGGCTATGAATATGAACATATAAATATTATAGAAATTTCCCACGACCCGTAAATGTTCGAACACGTCCGAGGGATGACAACAAAACGTTTATATAAATGTGCACGTAAACGACTTAAAAGTTCAATTTTTTGAAATCAACAGAAATTTGAATCAAACCTGAAACCTTCAACTTCAAGGCTGGACTAGATAACAAAAGCCTATAAGTCTTGTAGAACCGGACTTATATATATTGCCAGAATATAGCACTAAATTTATATTATTGAATATCGACCAAGTATCATGCCAATCAACGAATAATTCAACGCCTTGGGAAAATGATTCGACAAAGGAATAGCAATCCCTCAGGAATCTAAGTGGACCTCTTTACGACAATTCAGACTTATTTAGATTCAAGGCACGTCATGTTACTCACAAGACATACTTTGAAGGGCAAGTGTTACCCAACATTCTAATCCGGCTATATTGAACAGGCTACACGAGTCAGACCTGATTTCCATCAAGGCCGATGATTCCAAAATGATGATTGTAGGACCCAAAAGTCAAGTTTAGATGGATATATGAAACCAGAATTGAAAGGAGTTGATAGATAAATAATTCAGATGTTTAAAATATGGAATATAGCTTAGTCAATAAAAGGGATCGGTGTGGTTTGGCAACCTGCTAGGATCGGCATGGTGAGTAAGCTACGGATCGGCATGCATAGTTGGTTAGTATGGATCGGCACGGTTGAGTAAGCTAGGGATCGACATAGGTAGCTAGTATGGATCAGCGTGGTTTATTGACTTGGATTTTTGTGACAACCGGGAATTTTTGAGCATTTAAAATAGGAATATTTAATTGATTTTTAATATTCAATAGAGTAATTTTAGTTTGAATTACGAATATCACTAATTATTTGATAATTGAATTATTAAATTAAATAAGTGAAGTTGGGTAAATTGTTGAATCTGGAGTTTTAAGCCTATTAAAAATAATTTGAAGGCTCGAAAAAATTTATATTGATAATACCGAGGATGATAGAAGTGTTAAAATTGAATTTAACACTGATTTGTTCAGTTTTAAAATTTTATTGTTTAAAATTGAATTTAAAAACAACCTTCCGACGCACAGTCTCGGAATTTGACGAAACCAGTTCTATTGGGTCCGTAATATTGAATTATTATCGGATTTCAAATTTCGTATTGATCGGAGAAGTTGTGTGAGCATACGATAAGTTAACGCGTTGGAAATTTAATAAAACTTTAGTTGATCAAATGAATATCATCGGTGCGTTCTTAAACACGCTTTCCTTTTTATACTCAGCCGAAATTCCATCTCAATCGGCCGCCTTTCCTTCAAATCGTTGTCTCCTCTCGTACATAACAACATCATCGTGTCTCTCTTCCTATTTAATGTCTACAGCCGAACCATTCTTCTCAAATCTAAAAAAAAAGAATTCATTTTCGTTCAAAATCAAAAGGGGGCCGACTCCTCTGTCTAAAACAAAGGAGATTAAAAATCGAAAAAAAATGGCTGATTTTAAATCAAGGCCCTCTCTCCTCTTCAAAATTTTTGAACCCTCCTCAATCAGTACGAGTTCTCCTATCATGTTTTAGCTTAGACCGATCGAAGTCGCGAGCGTCAGCGTCGCGACTAATGGCGACTTCAACGCGTGGCAGCGACGTGGCTCGAAGCTGTTCGATTGGGGACGTTCTGCATAGCTCGCGGTCAATTTGGGGATGGTGGCGATGCTCTCTCGGGGAAGCTCGAGCAAGCTTGTGGAGAGCGACGTTGATGGTCGGCGTATGGGTGGGTTCGTTTTTGAGCACGATGGCTCTGCTAGTGTTCGAGTTCCTCGATTTTTGGCCTTCGATGTGAGCTTGGGATGTTGATCATCGTATGGTCGTCGCCATCGTAGGGTAGCGAAGATAATTTTGGGCTAGTCGAGATCGAATTTGTGATAAGGTAATCACTGTTATTATTTTGGACAGTTATTATTTTTAAGTTCATCACTGTTTTTATTTTTTTGAAAGGATAATAATGTTTTACAGTTAGAAGATATAGGAAACAGTTGTGTTTAATTTAGTATATATACTTAGGTTTAAAGGATTTTATACTATCAGAATATAAATGTATATAGATAAGTTTAAAAAATATATATATATATATATATAATAACATAAATATACACATTAAGCCAACTGTTTAAACTTTAGGATATATGCTAAGGTAATTAACTTGTTTAAGTAGTTTATTTCATTATTTTAGCTTCATAGAATTGTTAAAGGAAAATTAGTTTAAAATTTAATTATTGGTTAAGATTAGAATTCTTTTTAGTTAATAAATTATTAGGTTAAAAACCAAATTATTAACTTAAAGAAAAAAATATAGTAAAAATAGAATAATTGTTCAGTCAATTCAAATATTAACAAAACTTATAATGTTATACAAGGTCTGAAAGGTGAAAAAAAAACAAGCGGGTTTGGATTGGATTGCCAAACAAATGCAAAGGTGAGTTAATCTCACTCGGTTTAAATTTAAATTTAAATGATTAAATTTAAATAATTGTTGAATGGTTGAATTGATTGATGTGCTGTAGTATGGTATATTTTGAGATTGATATTTATATTGTGCTAACATCTGTGGATGCAGGGAAAACAGGTTGGAGGGATCCAACTGGACCCCTCAACATTTATTATTTAATATTTTCTGTTGTGATTACTTGATATTCTATGTTGAGAATATTAGAATATTGAATGATATGATTTGATTGAATATATATATTTAGGTACAAAGAATTACCGAAAATATATAAATTGGATTTTGGAAAGAAAATAAAGGAAGTAAAGTTGTAAACGAAATAATCCTAGAAAATTTAATAAATTAGAATGAAATGAAAAGAATGGAAGTATGTTAAATATTAATAAATAACTTCGAGTATGGAAAGAAAGGGGTTTGAATAAACTATAATTAAGGAATTGTAAAATTTGTGATATTAATTTAAAGAAATAAAGAATTAATTTAAAGCTTAAAGTTTTAAATTTATTTAAGGAATAAGAAGTAAATTGAGAAATCTAAATTGGTATTTCAATTATAAGTATTCAAAATCATAATTAAGAAATAAATCTGAAATTAAAAGATTTTCGAATAAATGAAGTAAATTGGAAATCAATTTGGAAATTGATTTAGTGTTTGGAATTGGGTATTTGGAAGAATAAATTCAAGGTGGGAATTTATTAAAGGAATGAGAAAAAAATTGTTTAAAAATAAATAGTTATTTATTTTTAAAAGGGGTTGTGAAGAGAAGTATAGTTTCCTAGACAGCCAAGTATGTTTTCAAAGTAAAATTTAAATATAAGATAAAAGTTTAATGTTACTTTTAAAAAAAAAGTATGTTTAGAAAAATTTATTATTTCTGAATTTTAAAGGTCTAAAGTAAATATTTTTGTTTTCAAATCTATTATTGTAATAATTAATTAAAGGTGATTTAGTATTTTGCTTTTAAAAGGGAATACCTAGTTTTATATTTTATAAAGTAACCTTATTTTTTTTTAAATATTCATATAATATGTATTTTAACAAATTATTGAAGTAGTTTTAACTTAGATACTTTAAAGTATATTTCAAAGTAAAGCGTTTTAAATTACTTTGAAAATATAAAGTTTATGCTTGGTGATTCCAGTGGAAATGGAAATACTCGGAATTTATTCTAAGAAAAAGAAGATAGTTTGGAAACTGTTTTAAAAACGATTTGAAAGTGAGAATATATCTTGTAAAGATATTTTGAGATAAATAAATAATTTGGGAAATTATTTATTGGTTGATGGTTGTTTGTGAATATTAATTGATAGTTAAATCACCGAATATCAATATTGGACAAATACGTTGATCTTTTCGAAGAGACCGGGATCGAGATTTATTTCTCGAAAACCACTTCGATCCGGTTTGTACGTTTTGTGTAAACGATTTTGGATTCGAAGATGGAGCAGTGAAGTGCAAGGGCTAATCGCTACTAATCCTGAGGATATTTCCAAAATGGATGTAGTAGGAATAGTGCCTTCGGTTCCGTTCGAACCCAGGACGGACTTGTATGGATGAATGCTTGCGAAACATCGTCAGGTGGACGATGGGCATTTTAAGGGATATATTCTAAAAAGGTAACGCTTAGCCTCAAGCCTCATCAAATGGGAATGACTGAAAATCAGGGGTTATGCAGCAAGGCTAGGTGGGTAGCATCCAAGCAGGGTGAGGTCATTCCAGTCTAGATGTCCCTTCTTATTTCGGCTTAGTGGGCAGTTGCTGATCCCAACCGCGGGGTGATCTCACTCAGGATTATGCAGTAAGGGATAGTTCCGGCCTTGTGTTGTAGGGGAGCGGGCGTACTCCTCGGTACGATGATCTAGTCCCCGTACTATGACAGGTGGTAGCCTAGTGCCTAGTCATTGGTTGGAAATCCATTCTCCCTACGAGCCTTGTACGAGTTTTGTTTGTATTACCCACTTTGTGGCTAGTAGCTGGAATTTAATAGATGTAACAATTTCGGCTATTTTATAAGTATTTGTATATAGACCCTATTATAATATCAGAGGATTTCTATAAAAAGTGTTTTAGCTAACGTAAGGTAAAAACCCGACATGTTTATTTGTGGCGTGGTCTTACGAGATGCTTTTGTTTCCAAAGGATTTTGAAACTTTAATAATCAATTGGGTGTGATTTTCTCACGCTGGTATTCCAGACTGACTCGGGTGTTATATAACTATAATGCTCGGGTCAGACCGAGTATTATAGAATACAGGAGGTGATGCTGTGGAGCTCAGGAAACGAGCAGGATGACAATATGTACTCCCGTATTTGTATACCTTTATATATTCCGCTGTGATTGAGTTACTGTGTACCCATTTGTATGTTGTTGTTGAGCTGAGTGATGTACTCTGGTGATGTAATATATAAACAAAGATATTTGATTTGAGTAAAGATCATTTATTTTCTATTATATTTTATTCCGCTGCGATGGTTAGATTCTGTTGTTGTTTTCGATTTTCTTCTTCTACCTCTTCTTCTTTAATCCAAATGGTTCGTATTTCTATGCAACTTGAGTTGATTGTTGTAGACTAGTGTTGACTCAAGGGGTACGGATTTGCGGACTGCTACACTTGGTATCAGAGCTTAGGTTGGCAATAACCTTGGCTCTGGTGGGAATTACTCATTTAAATTAGAGTCCGTAGTACTCTAGAATGAGTTTGAGCGTATTAATAGATATGAGCGTGTATTTGTTAGTGAATATAAATTATTTTAACATTGTGTTGATTGATTTATTGAGTGGCATATGAACCTTCGTCAACACAGTCTGCGCAACTGTATCGAAGGGGTTTCTAAACACTTAAATAGAACAGTTTGACACGATATTGGTTTAAATATGGGTAAATGAAATAATTTTACCCAAAAACATATTTTGATATAAAAAAATAGTTTTTGAAAACTATTTAGCTAATATATGGTTGCTCGGATGTTAGGAATGATAATATTAAAGTATAACCATTGTTAAGTGAAAATTTAACTAGAAATTGAAATATAACCAAAGTTTCAAGAGAATAAATTCATTATAAATTGAAATATATAAATATGAATTATAAATGTAATTTATGAATTGAGATACAATCAAATGGAAATTTGTATAAGCATAACTGTACGAATGAATTACAGTTAAAATTTATTTAAGCAGGCTTTGGAAATTTAAAATCCCAGAGATTTGGAAGTGTTTTAAAGATAAATGATAGCATTATTGTTTTGGATACATATTTCTGAATGGAAATCCGTTTTAAATGGATTTTGAAAGTGACATAGCATTGAAATCACTTGGATTATTGGAAAATAATTCTGATGATGATGGCCGCATCATCAGTATTCATTTTCGAATTCCTAAGTGACGGCTTGCTGCCAAAAACTGATTTGTTCAGAAAGCTAGTTGTTTTTGAAAATTTCAAAAGGAAATTTGTTGAAATAAAAGTCAGGATTGGTTTAAAGTTTTTGAGAAATGTGATTTGTGATGTTGGAGATTTCAAGATGATTCTAAACCAAAGCCGGGAATTTAAAAAAATACTGATGAGATAAGTTATAAGCTTATAAATTGAGATGATTTTTTTAAATCAAGGAAATATAAGCTTTAAATGTTGGAATTTAAATTTAAAAGGTGAAAAGTTAAAAATGAAATTAGCTTGGATTGGGAAATAAAATTTAACTGGATTGAAATTAATTGAAAAAGCTGAAAATAATATCCAGTTATATTCGAATTTAGTTGCAATCGAATTGAGTTAAATAAAACGGAGTTAAGATAAAATTGAATTAGAATAAGAATTCAATTGAATTATTTAATGGAATTAGATTCTTACCTGAATAAATGAAAAATAAGTGGAATAAGGACTGGAATTGAAATAAAAGAATAATGTGTAAAAGAATTAAAAATCCATAAAATAAAATATGTTTGGGTTGTAAACAAGCATAAGGCTTGAGTTAAAAATAAAAGAAGAATATATTCAAGTTTTTAATGAATGGAAATGCGTAAAATAATAAGTTATGACTTATAAATTGAAAAATGGGATAGAAAACCCAAAATAAATATTATTGATGAATTGGAGAATAAAATAAAAACCAAAACTTGAATTATAAAATAAATTGACCTTAAGAAAATTGAATGAAGTGATATCTGAAATTGAAAATCAAGTATTGAACTATAAATAGGAGAGAACTAATTTTATAATAAATTAGTTATGTAAATGGGAACGTAATGTTGTTTAATAGAAGCTGAATTGTGAATGTATGGTGAAGTTTGGAAATAAAACTCAAGTTATAAATAAGATTCAACTTAAATTGCTAGTGAATGGTAAATTGAAATGGATAATGGATCCAGAACATGAGTTATAAATTAAAATTTAACTTGAAGTGTTAACAAATTAAATATAATTGGGAATGTATCGAATAAAAATGTGATTGGATTAAAATAGTAATGGTATGGTTTGCAAATAAAATCCAAATACGTAGAAATAAATTGAAATGGCCTTGTAATTTATTTAAGTGAACTAAGAATGAATCGAACTTGGAAATTTGAAATTTATAATAACTAATCAAATAAATTTGTAGTTTGAAAGGAGATTGGATTGAAATAGAATCAAGTTAAATTGAAAAGAGAACTTGGTGTGCAAAATGAGAAGAGCTTAATAATAAAATTTGAATAAGTGGAAGTGAATTGACTTAAGCTAAATGAAAGAAGGAGAGTTGAATTGAAATCAACTTAAACAAAGTTTAATAATATTGGATTGGTTTTAAGTCAAGTGAAAATAAATTTAAATCGAAATAGAATTGGTAGGTTATAAATAATATTTAAAGGAATGAAAATTCCTAAATGATTGTGTGGGTAAACTAATTATGTTGAATAAATGAATGGATAGTGAATAGAATTGAAATGAAACGTGTCAAGCTAAATAAATGGTTATGAATGAATTAAAATAAATTAATCAGAATGTGTCGAGCTAGATCAAGTGGTCTTGAATGGAAATTGTTTGAATAATGAAACTAGTTTGGTTAATAAAATAAAATGTAAATGAATGGATTCAACTTTAAATGCAATGAAAATGAGAATATACGGATTGTGAATAAATCTGAAATGGAATAGAATTAAGTGTAAGTTGAGTCGGAGTCAATTTAAATTGATTATAAAACATAAATACTTGTTTATTCACATAGATCTCGTCAAATTGCATAGGATAAATTGTTATTGGATGTAAATGGAAGCAATTAAGAACTATGTTGGAACATTGGAAATGAAACAGAATAAAGCATAAATTGAATTGGTATCAATTTTAAGTAGTTATAAAATAGAATGGATGTCCTATTAAGTGAACATCATTGCATTTGCATAAAAATGGTTGTCGTTGACGCAAATGAGATTGTATAAGAATCTATGAGTTAATATAAGCAATGAAATTGATTTTTGAATCAATTGAGATAAATATGTGTTCGTTTGGATAAAATGAATAGAATTTAATAAATGTAGTGTAAATCATTTAAATGGAATGAAATTAATGGGTGATTTAGTTGTAAACAACTAAATTTGTATCGTAACCTCATTAATTTGCTTTTGGAGGTGTTTAGTGTATATTGTTTATATTATACATGTGTTTAACTACTGAAATTAAGTAAAATGCTATAAACTTTGTATAATTGTCACTTACATGTTTAAATTGAGTAAGTACAGGTACCGGGAAGCCGTGTGGCTGGAGTTGGTTGTGCTAGTTGCTAAAAATAATAAGCTGTTTGCTTAAAATGCTAAATAAGGTACGCCTACGCAATTAAAATAGGAAATATGAACTGTTTTTGTTTTTTTCCGACCGAGTGGGTCGATGTATATATACTTATATCTATTGTCGAATTGCAAAAGCTCCTCCGTACAAAGAGGACTCTGCCAAAAAAATTCAGAAATTTTGGGAGTTAGAAAATTTTTGAAAATTTTGTTAACGACAAACAAATTCAAATTGGAAACTAAAATAAATTAGTAGAGGAAACCAACTTAAAGTAATGATATGAATTAGATATAAATGAAAAAAATAAAATTTAAATATTTAGAGTTTAAGATAAATTGAAATTCTTATGAAAATGAAAGAATCGATTTGAATGGAAATAAATATAAACTGAAGTGGTAAGATGGAAATAAGTATAAGGAACATATTTCATACTTATACTAATTTAAGAAGGAATGGTGAATTCTTAAATGGAAGATTGATACTACAAATATAATCTAAGATAATGTTGGAATGAATAGATATTGACGTTTTGTAAGAAAGTCGATAAAATGTTTTCGAAAGTTGTGATTGGATATTAGTGCTAAGCAGGATATGCAGGTATTATAAGGGAAAAGGGAATTAATTTTGATTTCAGAAGATAATTTGAAATGCTCGACAAAAAGGTATGTATTTAAATTTGGTGTCAAATTTGAATGGGATTTGGATGGAGCCACTTGGCTCTTTGATTTCTTTTTGGATTTGGGAGGCTGTAGAGCCATTTTGTAGTAGTACCAAGCTAGCCGCGCAAAGGAGACGCTGGTGAAATTTTTCGGAAATTTAAAGAGTTAGAAAATTTTTGATAATTCAAAATTTGGATTTAAATTAAATTTGAATAGTTGAATAAGTAAAGTTATTTGGAAACTAAGGAAAAGTTGGGAAGTTAGTAAGAAAGATAATGGGTCTTTTATATAAAAGATCATTGGTAGGATGTTGAATTATTAGTTTTGAGGAAAGATAAACGGGTATTGGACCATTCTTCATAATTAGTAATTTCGGGGACGAAATTCTTTTAAGGGGGAGGAATGTGACAACCCGGAATTTTTGAGCATTTAAAATCGGAATATTTAATTGATTTTTAATATTCAATAGAGTAATTTTAGTTTGAATTACGAATATCACTAATTATTTGATAATTGAATTATTAAATTAAATAAGTGAAGTTGGGTAAATTGTTGAATCTGGAGTTTTAAGCCTATTAAAAATAATTTGAAGGCTCGAAAAAATTTATATTGATAATACTGAGGATGATAGAAATGTTAAAATTGAATTTAACACTAATTTGTTCAGTTTTAAAATTTTATTGTTTAAAATTGAATTTAAAAATAACCTTCCGACGCACAGTCTTGGAATTTGACGAAACCAGTTCCATTGGGTCCGTAATATTGAATTATTATCGGATTTCAAATTTCGTATTGATCGGAGAAGTTGTGTGAGCATACGATAAGTTAACGCGTTGGAAATTTAATAAAACTTCTTGATCAAATGAATATCATCGGTGCGTTCTTAAACACGCTTTCCTTTTTATACTCAGCCGAAATTACTTCTCAATTGGCCGCCTTTCCTTCAAATCGTTGTCTCCTCTCGTACATAACAACATCATCGTGTCTCTCTTCCTCTTTAATGTCTACAGCCGAACCATTCTTCTCAAATCTAAAAAAAAGAATTCATTTTCGTTCAAAATCAAAAGGGGGCCGACTCCTCTGTCTAAAACAAAGGAGATTAAAAATCGGGAAAAAAATGGTTGATTTTAAATCAAGGCCCTCTCTCCTCTTCAAATTTTTCGAACCCTCCTCAAATCAGTATGAGTTCTCCTATCATGTTTTAGCTTAGACCGATCGAAGTCGCGAGCGTCAGTGTCGCGACTAATGGCGACTTCAACGCGTGGCAGCGACGTGGCTCGGAGCTGTTTGATTGGGGACGTTCTGCATAGCTCGCGGTCAATTTGGGTATGGTGGCGACGCGCTCTCGGGGAAGCTCGAGCAAGCTTGTGGAGAGCGACGTCGATGGTCGGCGTATGGGTGGGTTCGTTTTTGAGCACGATGGCTCTGTTAGGGTTCGAGTTCCTCGATTTTTTGCCTTCGATGTGAGCTTGGGATGTTGATCATCGTATGGTCGTCGCCATCGTAGGGTAGCGAAGATAATTTTAGGCTAGTCGAGATCGAGTTTGTGATAAGGTAATCACTGTTATTATTTTGGACAGTTATTATTTTTAAGCTCATCACTATTTTTATTTTTTTTGAAAGAATAATAATGTTTTACAGTTAGAAGATATAGGAAACAGTTGTGTTTAATTTAGTATATATACTTAGGTTTAAAGGATTTATATATTATCAGAATATAAATGTATATAGATAAGTTTTTTAAATATATATATATATATATATATATAATAACATAAATATACACATTAAGCCTACTGTTTAAACTTTAGGATATATGTTAAGGTAATTAACTTGTTTAATTAGTTTATTTAATTATTTTAGCTTCATAGAAATTGTTAAAGGAAAAATAGTTTAAAATTTAATTATTGGTTAAGATTAGAATTCTTTTTAGTTAATAAATTATTAGGTTAAAAACCAAATTATTAACTTAAAGAAAAAAAATATAGTAAAAATAGTAATTAATTGTTCAGTCAATTCAAATATTAACAAACCTTATAATGTTATACAAGGTCTGAAAGGTGAAAAAAAAACAAGCGGGTTTGGATTGGATTGCCAAACAAATGCAAAGGTGAGTTAATTTCACTCAGTTTAAATTTAAATTTAAATGATTAAATTTAAATGATTGTTGAATGGTTGAATTGATTGATGTGCTGTAGTATGGTATATTTTGAGATTGATATTTATATTGTGCTAACATCTGTGGATGCAGGGAAAACAGGTTGGAGCGATCCAACTGGACCCCTCAACATTTATTATTTAATATTTTCTGTTGTGATTACTTGATATTCTATGTTGAATATATTGGAATATTGAATGATATGATTTGATTGAATATATATATTTAGGTACAAAGAATTACCGGAAATATATAAATTGGATTTTGGAAAGAAAATAAAGGAAGTAAAGTTGTAAACGAAATAATCCTAGAAAATTTAATAAATTAGAATGAATTGAAAAGAATGGAAGTATGTTAAATATTAATAAATAACTTCGAGTATGGAAAGAAAGGGGTTTGAATAAACTGTAATTAAGGAATTGTAAAATTTGTGATATTAATTTAAAGAAATAAAGAATTAATGTAAAGCTTAAAGTTTTAAATTTATTTAAGGAATAAGATGTAAATTGAGAAATCCAAATTGGTATTTCAATTATAAGTATTCAAAATCATAATTAAGAAATAAATCTGAAATTAAAAGATTTTCGAATAAATGAAGTAAATTGGAAATCAATTTGGAAATTGATTTAGTGTCTGGAATTGGGTATTTGGAAGAATAAATTCAAGGTGGGAATTTATTAAAGGAATGAGAAAAAAATTGTTTAAAAATAAATAGTTATTTATTTTTAAAAGGGGTTGTGAAGAGAAGTATAGTTTCCTGGATAGCCAAGTATGTTTTCAAAGTAAATTTTAAATATAAGATAAAAGTTTAATGTTATTTTTAAAAAACAAGCATGTTTAGAAAAATTTATTATTTCTGAATGTTTAAAGGTCTAAAGTAAATATTTTTGTTTTCAAATCTATTATTGTAATAATTAATTAAAGGTGGTTTAGTATTTTGCTTTTAAAAGGGAATACCTAGTTTTATATTTTATAAAGTAACCTTTTTTTTTTTAAATATTCATATAGTACGTATTTTAACAAATTATTGAAGTAGTTTTAACTTAGATACTTTAAAGTATATTTCAAAGTAAAGCGTTTTAAATTACTTTGAAAATATAAAGTTTATGCTTGGTGATTCCAGTGGAAATGGAAATACTCGGAATTTATTCTGAGAAAAGGAAGATAGTTTGGAAACTGTTTTAAAAAGGATTTGAAAGTGAGAATATATCTTGTAAAGATATTTTGAGATAAATAAATAATTTGAGAAATTATTTATTGGTTGATGGTTGTTTGTGAATATTAATTGATAGTTAAATCACCGACTATCAATATTGGACAAATACGTTGATTGTTTCGAAGAGACCGGGATCGAGATTTATTTCTCGAAAACCACTTCGATCCGGTTTGTACGTTTCGTGTAAACGATTTTGGATTCGAAGATGGAGCAGTGAAGTGCAAGGGCTAGTTGCTACTAATCCTGAGGATATTTCCAAAATGGATGTAGTAGGAATAGTGCCTTCGGTCCCGTTCGAACCCGGGACGGACTTGTATGGATGAATGCTTGCGAAACATCGTCAGGTGGACGATGGGCATTCTAAGGGATATATTCTAAAAAGATAACGCTTAGCCTCAAGCCTCATCAAATGGGAATGACTGAAAATCAGGGTTTATGCAGCAAGGCTAGGTGGGTAGCACCCAAGCAGGGTGAGGTCATTCCAGTCTAGATGTCCCTTCTTATTTCGGCTTAGCGGGCGGTTGCTGATCCCAACCGCGGGGTGATCTCACTCAGGATTATCCAGTAAGGGATAGTCCCGGCCTTGTGTTGCAGGGGAGCGGGCATACTCCTCGGTACGGTGATCTAGGCCCCGTACTATGACAAGTGGTACCCCAGTGCCTAGTCATTGGTTGGAAATCCATTCTCCCTACGAGCCTTGTACGAGTTTTGTTTGTATTACCCACTTTGTGGCTAGTAGCTGGAATTTAATAGATGTAACAATTTCGGCTATTTTATAAGCATTTGTATATAGACCCCATTATAATATCAGAGGATTTCTATAAAAAGTGTTTTAGCTAACGTAAGGTAAAAACCCGACATGTTTATTTGTGGTGTGGTCTTACGAGATGCTTTTGTTTCCAAAGGATTTTGAAAATTTAATAATCAATTGGGTGTGATTTTCTCACGCTGGTATTCCAAACTGACTCGGGTGTTATATAACTGTAATACTCGGGTCAGACTGAGTATTATAGAATACAGGAGGTGATGCTGTGGAGCTCAGGAGACGAGCAGGATGACAATACGTACTCCCGTATTTGTATACCTTTATATATTCCGCTGTGATTGAGTTACTGTGTACCCATTTGTATGTTGTTGTTGAGCTGAGTGATGTACTCTGATGATGTAATATATAAACAAAAATATTCGATTTGAGTAAAGATCATTTATTTTCTATTATATTTTATTCCGCTACGATGGTTAGATTCTCTTGTTGTTTTCGATTTTCTTCTTCTTCTACCTCTTCTTCTTTAATCCAAATGGTTCGTATTTCTGTGCAACTTGAGTTGATTGTTGTAGACTAGTGTTGACTCAAGGGGTACAGATTTGCGGACTGTTACAATTTTCATACTTCAATTCACGGAGAAGGGCTTGGCATAGTTGAATGGCATGGATCGACATACTCTAAAGAAGAAGATGAATCGGTGTACTTCGTTGGATAGGGGTTGACATTCGTCAAAGTCCAAGTATGTTTTAGTGTACAGCAATCATTATCTCGAGATCCATGAGTTCAAAGCATGGAATCTGGAGAGCTAGGCAAATGGACCCTATGGAACATACTCTAGGGATCGCACATCAAATGGGCAAGGATGGAGGGATCGACATAAAGCCTATGAGAGAGATCGGTAGGAAACAATGCACGAATAGTCTTGAATCAAAGATCTTGTAATAATTTGAGCTCCTCGGGTCCAAATGACATAAGATTTGAAGGGCTATCAAAAATCACCATAGAGATCGCTGCTCAAAAATCAAATAATAAAGGGATTAGCATCGATCTCTATTCATGGGGATTTGGGCTTAATGACCCCTTTAGTGGGCTTATAAGGGTTAGAAGGTCATATAGCCGAAGTTTTAGAGAGATCAGTGGTCGTCTTCATCTGTAATCAAAATTTTCCTATTACTTGTTGTTGTAATCAGATTATTAATTGATCAATAAAAATAATCTTCAAAGTGACATGGACATACAACGCCGAACCATTATAAATCTCTGTGTTTTTTACTATTGCTTTTATTTGGCTGTTAGTTTATTCAATTTCTCAGTTTTAATTTTATATTATTTACTT
This sequence comes from Allium cepa, assembly GCA_030765085.1. Taxonomy (NCBI): domain Eukaryota; kingdom Viridiplantae; phylum Streptophyta; class Magnoliopsida; order Asparagales; family Amaryllidaceae; genus Allium; species Allium cepa. Next base: position 280,601,784 of record CM060934.1, on the reverse strand, counting down.
ACTTCTCTACATAAATCTACCCGAGTGTTCGTCTCGAGTGTTTGTGACCAATTTGGCTGCAACAATAAATAACAATATTTATAGTTTTATAGATATATATAAAAAAAAATGGCTACTGTTTCATTCGTTGCTTTCTCATCGTCTTCCTAAAGAGTATTCAATCCCAAATTTCCTTATGCTTCCTTTTCTTTTCCTCTGTCAAGATTACTTGCCCCCAATTCTTATAAACAGCGATTCTGTTCTTATACACAAGTAGTGAAAGAATCGTGCACGATTCCTCAAACCTCATACCAGAAACCTGCTTTCAAGAACTGGATTGACAACAAAAAGAAAAAAAATTACTTGTTATAGGTGCGGAGATGTCTCACATTTTGTCAGAGAATGTCCGATCCAGTACGTTATTTTAGGTGTGGATTCTTCGATCATAAGAAGGATCGATGTACAAGGAAGATTAGAGTTTTCAGGTATAGGTGCTAAGAAACAATTAAGTATCTCTAATCATGGTTTTTAGTTCGTGTTGAAATGTAAGAAATTGAAACGTATCCCGCTTGCTCATTTATGTATTCAATGAAATGATGGTATTAAACTATTGGAGGATTTGTTTAATCATTTTGATGTTATTAATTCAGTTAACATTAGAATGAATTCTAAAAAAGATTGGTGATCTAGACATTGTCTTTGATGATGGCAGTTTTAATGAGGAAATTTTTCCAAAGACTGGGTTAGTTGATGAAGTCTTGGGTAAGACGGTTAATGATTGTGTTGCAACCATAGGGAAAAATTCTTTTTCTTTTTTTATCCACTACTTTATAATCTTGTAGTAATGAAGTATGTGACAAAGATTCAATTTCAAGATGAGGATATTGTTCTAACTTCGGATAAGGACTATCAATTGTGAAATTGGCAGTAACACAAAGTTTGATTAGTCAAAAGTAGAAGGCATATAACAAAAGTTTCTAGAAATTCAAGTTTTAAGATTGCAATTTCGAATAGATTTGATGGCTTAATTTGATTTGATGAACTTGACATGGATTCAAAGGGGTACCAAGAAAGTGTTTTCGAATGCACTGTCATAGGAAGAAACAAGGTAGATGATTTGGTGAAAAAGGTGGACAGTAATAAAGATGGTAATGCTAAGGACAGTGAAGTAACAGAATCACGTACAGTGATATAGAAAATGTACACGGTGATACAAAAGTGATGCACGCTACTATATTCAGTGTAATAAAATTTCTTAAAAGGTGCATGAATCTCTTGATAGTGTTATGATTCCTATGGACAATGATTTGTTTGCACCAGTTTCATTGGGCAATACTTGCAGTTCTGGAGAAAAATCGAAATCATATATAAGGGATGAAAGTGAAGAGAGGCTCTGTTCAAAGAATGTCTGTAATAGGATGATAATGCACGGGCAAGATGATGAACTGATATACACAGTTGAATATAGTTAGATGAATAAAATACAAAATTGAAACGCAAGGTAAAATAAAGCTACAGGAAATAGAAAATAATGGTAAGGTTGATAATACCATAATGGTGTGTTAAATTTGGTCATTGTGGAAGATGATAAATAGGAAGACAATTTCTGTATTGATGATATAGGAAACGTGCATAGTGATATGAAAAGTGTGCATGCACAGCCTGTGGTATGTAATATGGTTTCTGGAAAATTTCCATTGCTTGAAAATATGGATGGAAGAGTGAAAACTATGGTTAAATTTTTTGTTGTTGATGATGTGAACGCTACAGGCTCGAGTTCTATGCATAGTCGTATTGTTGAATCATCAGAAGAACATATAACAGATGATAGTGATGAGAAATTTACTTCAAGAAGTGCCCATTAGGAGGTGCTGTTGTACGATCAGGATGATGAATTATTGCGTACAGTTGATGGTAGTGTGTTGTAATTGACTATAATATTGCACAAAATATGGAAAAGTAGGAAAGAATAAGTGTATTCGATAGTGTAAACATGGTTATTTTAGAGGAAAGGACAAGCAAGATTGAAAATATAAAAAAGCAATCAGTTAATAGTATACACAAATGTTAAGGGCTGGTTGAAAAGACTAGTACATCGCATGGATGATGCATATCAAGCTAGTTTGAGTAGTTGTGGGTGTGATAATGAGTTAGTATCTGGTGAAATGTTGAGTATGGATAGGAATAATGCACTGGATATGGACTTTAAAAATAATAAAGGATGTGATCATGACAAAGACGGTGTTTAGAATATAGGTTCCGTAGAATATCATGGAGGATTTTCAGAAGTTGTCCGAGTAAGTCAATCAGAAGGAGAGGATAATAGAGGAGTGATCACTAGTATGTCTGAAATTTCTTGTTCCATATATGAAGAGGCTAATTCTATGGTGTTTAGAGAGATTGAATCTAGCTTGAGTACATCTAGATTGATGAGAAAAAAAGCTCGTCTTCACAAGACAACCACTAGAGCTTTTGGTAGCTCGAGCTCAGGTATGAATTTTCTTTTGGGTAGTACATATAGTCCTTGTGCATTGAGTAATTTATCCACTAGTGGTATGCAATATTTAGCTACAAAATGTGGATTTATGTTTGATGATATTCGAATAGACACTAAATATATTAAAAGTAGGAAATTAGAACGATTTTTAGAACACTTGGATTATGAAATACATTAGTTGAAAGTAAGGGGTTTGCATGATTTAATTAAGTATATAAAATCTTTTTTTAAAGATATTAATATTGATATTGTATTGTTACAGAAACAAAAACAAAAAATCCTGCTATTGTCTGTATATCAGTCTAGGAGGTCTTTATATAAATCATTGGGTTTATCTTCCAGCATAAGGTAGTGCAAGAGGATTAATGATGGGGCGGAAAGAACTTTGTGTTAGGCTTTTATAATCTATTAAAGTTCATTCGATGCATCGCATTTTTACAGATATTAATGATGGCTCATTAATAAATATTACTAGTGTTTATGGACCAAATTATAAGATAGAACGTAGGACTATGTGGGGTGTGTGTCTTGAGTTTAGATCACTTGATCCAGGTCTATGGTTATAACTAGATTTTTAGGAGAAAGGTCCCTTAAGAAAGGAGAATTTTTGCCATTAAAGAGTTTGATCGGTTTATTGTCGACTGTAACTTAATTGAGATAAAAATAAATAACTGACAATTTACTTGGTCCAATGGAAGAGAAAACCCATCGATGACACTTTTAGATATATTTTTTATTAGTGATGAAGCAGAAGACAAATTCCTTATTTGTAAGGTTATTGGACTTCTGAATGTGTTGGAAATATAGTTGAATTATTTGTTTTTTTTTTTTGAAACTGGGTACTTATATTTACAAAGTAGGCAGCACACAAGTCTGCAAGAATCATCATAACACACGGTTTAATATGTCAGAGGCAGGGATCGAACTGCCAACCTTGTCGTCAACAACCTGGCTTTTTACCACTACGCCAAGGCCTCAGACGAATTATTTGTTAGTAAGCTTAGAGAATTAAGAATATTTCTTAAGAAACAGAGTAAAAATGTTTTTGGCAACAAGTAAAGAAGGATAAATTAACAAATGAGATTGTAAAATTGAATAAAACTGAAGAGTCAAGGAATTAGAATACTTCAGAAAAAATGTACTTTCAGATTTAGAAGAAGAATTAAATAAAATTAGTTTGCAACAAGTGATGTGGAAACAAAGATTATGATCTAATGTATGGATGAGGGTGATTTGAACACTAAATTTTTTCACAAAGTAGCTAATAGTAGGAAACGTAGTAATACTATTAATTCCGTTCTAATTAACAATATTGAGATTTTTGATCAATAAGAACTAAATAAGAAGTTTACCAATTACTATAAATAAAATTTTGGAAGTAAGAAGGGATATAGAATCAAGGCTAAATGTGATGTGTGGTACACTGAAGACACTAAGATTGATTCAGTTTAGTTGGGTGTTCCATTTACGGAAGAAGAGATTTTGATGGCTATTAAAGATATGCCTAATGATAGATCTCCAGGATGGTTTTCCTATTTTATTCTATGAAACTTTTTGGAATGTTTTAAAAGATGATATAATTAAATTGTTCAAGGAATTTCATGTCGGTTTATTAGAACTAGGCAGAATTAATTTTGCAAATGTAATCTTACTGCACAAGAGAGTAGGTGCTAATTAATTGAAGGACTTTAGACCTATTTCAATACTAAACTGTTCTTCTAAAATTGTTTCTAAGGTTTTAGGTAATATATTATATACTAAAATGAATGGATTAATAGATAATACCCAAGTGCATTCATTACGGATAGAAATATTACGGATGGGGTAGCATAGTACAAGAATTTATTAGTTACCATTGTGAAAATAATACCATACGTACACTTTTAAAAATTTACTTTACCAAAGCTTTTGATTCAACTAATTGAGATTTTCTTAAATATTTACTATTAGCTAGGGTTTTAAGTGTTAGATGGGTATTGTGGATTATGTCTTTACTTAAACCGGAAAATTCAAATATGAAGGTTAATGGTATAATTAGGAATAAAATTCAATCGAAATGTGGACTTACACTAGGGGGTCCATTGTCACCTCTTTTGTTTAATTTAGCAGTTGATGTATTTGCTAGGATTATAAAGTTGGCCACTAGTAATAGGATTTTAGACAGTGTAGGACATGAGATCACAAGAAATGGTCCTTTTGTCCTACAATTTGTGGATGGCACTGTGATTTTTAGTTCTCATTTGCCTAAACACATTATTGTGCTTAAATTTATTCTATTTGTTTTGAACTACTTTTTGGATCAAAAACTAATTTTGATAAAAGTTCAATACTAATACTAAATGATATAGACAATGTAGAGAAACAAGCTGCGTACACGTTGAACTGTAAAATGATGAAATTTCCCATAGAATATTTAGGATTTTTGATAAGGTCGTAAAAACTTAAATTGGATGATTGGCTAACCATGATAGTCAAAAATAATAAAAGATTGTCCAAATGGAACGGTAAATATTTAACGAGGGCAAATCAGATAGTTCTTATTAACTTGGTTTTATCCTCATTACCTATATACTAGATGTCATTTAATCTTTTTTCTAAATGGGTAATTGATAAAATAGATAAAATTATAAGAGATTTTTCATGGAGTGGAGATAACCCAAATAGTAATTCTAAATGTCTTGTTAAATGGAAAATGGTTTGTAAATCCAAAAATGAGGAAGGGCTTGGGATTATAAACTTCCGTAACTTAAATTTATCTATATTAGGAAAATTGTTATGAAAATCTGATGATGATAATAAAAATTTATTATGGAAAGAAATAATATCGAATGAATGATATAGTGGTAGATATAATGTGCATCATATTTCTATTAGTAATACAAATAATATTTCTCACTTTTGGAGATAATAAAAAAAATTGTCACTTATAAATTAGGTATTAATAATGTAGTGTATTCGAGAACACTTTGTTTTGGTATGATTGTTGGATAAATGTTATTCCTCTTAAAGTGAATCTTGGAGGATTATACGTAATTTGTAGTTTTAAAAATGCACTGAAGTCAGAAATATATAGACTAAAAATGAGTTTTTCATGGGAATTTAGTTTAATCTATGCTAGAGGGAACCACTTTATATCAATTTTCCTTATTGTGTGCTAAGCTAAAATTGCACAATATTGATAATGAAAATGATTTTAAAATATGGTGTTGGGATAAAAGTAAAAAATATACATCTCATTCATTTTATATTTTTATAAACTTTTCTAGAGAAAAATCAAACATATTTAAATACCTTTAGGAAATTAATGCTCCACATAAAGCAAAAGTACATATAAGGTTAATTATATATAGAAAATTAGATACTATAGAAATTGATAAAAATTGTTTTTATCTGTAAACAAAACTGAAAATTTAAAGCATTTATACTTTGAAAGTACTAATGCTAGGTTTATTCTTTTAAATATTCTTAGTATATTTGATTTCAATATAACAAACAGGGATATTAATTGTGAAATATATTGGCATAATTTTAGATTTTATTATAAAAGGTACAATAGATTTTACCTAGATAATATTTACACAATTACGTGTTCGTATATTTTGTTTGTAAGGAACCAAAGATTTTAATATTATTAACATTGATTTGGAAATTTTAATGTACATAATTACTTCATTGTGTTCGAAATGGGTCTCTAATCCGAGTTATAAATTAAGTCAACATGAAACATTCAAAGAATTCCTTAAAATGGTAAAATTTTCATATTGATCTTTTAAAGGAAAATTTTATTCTTGATAATAGAAAAAATAGTAATATTTTAAATTTAGTCTCATTAGACATTTATTTTTCTAATGAAATTTATGATAATTTTTCTGTGCAGTTAAAGTGCTTAGCGTTTCCATAAAGATGGAGGTGCAATAAGTTACGATGAGGATAAAGCGGGGATATAGCAGTAAATAGTGGAGGTGCAAAGAGATTCATTAAATATATAACCAAATATTCAAAGTTAATTTATTCTCCTTCTCACAAATCATTTGTGTAGGAAAAAATATATTGTTTGATCTTATATAACAAAACCAAAGAATATCATGACTTATGCAATCCAGATTGGGTGACTACAATAGATTTCTAACTTATATTCAGCACTTATGCTTTAAAATTAGATCTTTACCCTAACTTTATAAATTTGGTTCAAAAGAGAACTAGTCAAATCATGCTTTTTATATTAATTTTGCTAAAGCAAATGCTAAAAAGCTTTGATTTAGTGGAAAATAGCTGGGCTTAAAGCAAAACTACTGTTTAATGGCGTTATATTGAAAAAGCGTAGCAGTCGAAGAGCGTTATGCGCTATTGCGTGGATTTTGCGGGGCCTTAGTGGGCTTTTACTACACAGTATTTTCTATTGCTAGAAATATAGTTAGGAGTATCACCACGCCATTTTATAATTTCTTACTTATAAGCTTTTATGTAATTTGATTTATATTATGGCTTTTACTACTTCTTATTTAGCATATTCATTCTATTGTTTATTTTTTTACTATTGCATATATATGTATAAATATATATATATGTATGTATGTGTGTGTGTGTGTGTGTTTTGGTTTTACACTTTTTGTTTAGTCCTTTTTGTAGCTATAGATATGCTCGTAGTCAGGATGGATTCAGCCGACTTAAGGACATGTTCTCTTATCATTTTTAGTGGATTACAGAGTTTTTTTTGTTTTATTTGACCTTAGTTTTGGGTATCGCTACCTATCAAGTATGTTAACAGTTATATTTTTTAGTATCAAATAAAATATATGAGCACTCCTCTTCTAATAGAGAATCACTCATTTCTCTCAAAAGATTATTTATAATTTTATATAGCTATATCATTATATATACTAGTGGGGGTCCGTGCTTCGTACACGGGCTGTTTATGTTGTTGTATACGTTGATATTTTGTTTGAGCGCAAATATGTAAACGGAAAGAAAGGGCATTTTTGGAATTTCAAAAGGACACCGAGTAAATTAGTTCAATGAATTTTCTTTATTAGTAGTAGAGATATATTAACGTTTAGTAAATATATTTATCAAATAAATATTCACTTAATTAAAATATTTTTAATTAATTCAAGATTTTAATTTATTATTTAACTTAAGTAATTTAAGATAAATGTATTCACACAAACTTCATTGCATTTATTTTAGATTTAATTTAATTAATTAACTTTTATATATTTATTTAGTATAATTAGTTAATATAATTTTTGAAAATTTTAATTTACTGTCGAAATAATTTGGAAATTATCTTATAACTTTTATAAAATTTCATTTTTATATTTAAACTTAACCTTTTAAATTTAAAATATTATTTAAATTTTCAAAACGGATATTGAAAATTAGCCGAAGGCCCAAAATCAACTTGGACCTTTGTATTAGGGATAACCTTTAGGGTTACATCATGCTTTGGGTCAGCCCAGTAGCCAGCTAGGGCATGATACATGATTATCCAAACCAACCGTTAGAAACTACCTTTCTAGATATGTATGCTTTAATAAGTTAGTCATAATTTTGCTAATTTAGACTCTAAAGACTATTAGGGCTTGAATACCATTGAAGTTACTGGGCCAGTTGAAAGCGGATTAAATGGGTTGATTTCAGAAAACTTCCATTTTGGTTCATTGTTGTGCTTATAAAGTTTATTTGATTTTAGATTCAATCTAAATTGTCTTAAATAAAATCTTACTTGATTTAGCTTGTTTAAAAGGAATTTGATTAATTGATTTATTTTAATCAATTTGATATTTATATAGAATAGAGTATATCAAATATACTATTACGTATATATGTATATGTGGAATAACTACTTATTTTGTATTATTATTTTTGTGAGCAAAGAGTCAAATTGTTATTTATGGAATAATATTTAGTATGTCATAAATGCCATAAATGTGTAATAAATTAGGAATTGCACCTAACAATTTTGATTTGACCAAATTTTTATTTGGTATGTTTATGAGTATATTTAAATATACTAATGTGAGTGTAGTGCAAGTGCAATATGCAAACAATGTATACGGTTATGTGCATGTTTGCAGGTGCTGGGATTTAAGCTATAACCGACAAATTCGTCCTTCGTATATATGCCTTTATTGTCCATGGACTTATTATGAAATTATATAAAATAACAATTCTATACACACAAACATCTAAAATTAATTTGACTAATTTTATATGTTTTGAAATTAAAAACTAACGGTTTGAAAACTAGTTTGACTTGGAAAGAATTTAAAATTAGATCTATAATTTTGAACATTAGACCATTTATAAATTTGAATTAAAATAATATATGTATACACACACGCATATATAAATATAGAAAAAAAATTCTGTTTTCAAAAATAACATATACATATGTGTGTGTGTGTGTGAGTGTGAGTGTGAGTGTGAGTGTGTGTGTGTGTGTTTATGTTTGTGTATGTGCATGTGTGTGCGTATGTTATAAATTTAATTTTTTTAAATAACTTCAAATAATTAATATATGTAGTTTACTTATATTTATATATACAATATGTTATTAGATTATTTTTTCTTAACTAATTAAAATAGTTTTAAATTCAAGTTTTTTATTATAGCTGAAATGTAACGACTCGGAATTTTGGGCAATAACAATTTAATAATCTATGTAAATAACTTAACTGGTTTGATAATTTTGTTTGTAATTTTAATTTAAAACTGATAAATTTATTCTTTTAAGGGTTAATAAATATTTAATCTGTTAATGGTAATCAATATCTTTCTGACAATTTAAATTTGATAAGAATTGTTTTTTCAAAAGCTAATTAAAATTTTATTCTGTTTATAATATATACAACTGATATATATTGTGAATAGAGGATATTGTGTTTCAGATTAAAAAAAATAAAAGTTGAATTTTCAAATTGTAACATATATGTATGTATATGTTATAGTTTGATGTGTTTTGAAATTTTAATCCATTAATAATTTATAATGTATGAATGAATGTTGTAATTTTAAAGCTTTGTTTTAAAATTTGTATTTTTCAAAAGTTAATTAAAGATTAATTCATTTGTTTCGGAATATAAGATAATTGTTATTTATTAATAAGATAATTTAAAAAGGATTTAAACAAGTTTTGTTTTGTTCTCTTTTAAATTGTTTAAAATTTTAAAATGGTTATAAAATACATATATAAGAGATTCATTTGTATTATAATTAGTTTATAATATTTTCTTTAAAAAGTAAGTTTATATTTACATATGCAAGTACTCATTTACAAAGCAAATTAAAATGTAAGTTTATGTTTACATTTAAATTAAATAGAAATTTATTAAAAACACTTAAAGACAAATGAAAACACATTAACACCTCTTAAAACACTTGTAAATTTAGAAAAGCATGCAAATGACATTTGTTCAATTTATGAACAAGTGGCAATTTATTCACTAAACATTTTTAAGAAGAAATTTAGTTTTCTTTCTCATTTTCTTTTGCTTTCTTCTTTCAAACATTAATGGCAAAATCAAAAACCAAGTTCCAAAAATCTGAAAATAAAAACTAAAAGCAAAATTTGCAAATTTAAACCTGCATATGAAAATCGAGTTCAACCTGCAAGGTTAAGCAACAAATTAAATATGCAAATCTGTAACCTGCATATGCAAGAACAACCTGCAACTAAAAGGAAGTTCAACTGCAAATTCAAGGGGAAGTCTGCATTTCTAAAATCTGCAATCAACCTGCATGTCAAAATGAAATTCTTCAGCAAGTTTTAATAACAATATGTAAGCATGCATTCAACTTAAACAACAAGCAAATGCATTTTCTGGATTATAGTCAAGCCTGGGAAATGAAGTCCTCTGCTCTGCATATTTTAAAAGAGGTGAGTAAATCATCTTTTAAAAACAGTTTAGTATAAGTTGTGATTTAATGATGATGCATGTGTAAATCTATATTGATGTTAAATGAAAATTCGTTTTAAATTGGATTGCATGTGAAATTAAAATGTTTAATTGCCTATAAATTGAAAATTGAATACTGTGTTTAATAGGAACAGTCAAGTTTTTTTCAAAAATCTAATAACTTTGGTTTTATCATGAATTGGACTATGGTATGTTGATGAATGTTGTTTGTAATCATATAGTATATCATTTAAAAATAATTATAAGATTTTAAATTGAAGAGATTACTCAGAATTTTTAAATTACAGTAAAATACTGTTACACATGAAAAATAAATAATCTTGTTTGTTGATTTAGATTACATGAATGAATTAGTGATTGGAAATCATGATTTTTGATATATGTTTCATGATTTTTAGTTTGATAAATCATGAGAATCTTTGGTTTGATCGTTTTGGGAATTTTTGTGAACTGCCAATGATTTACACAATAATTCGATTCGATTCTTCGGTTGAATCTTGCTTGAATGTTGTAGATTATGGGAAAAATACAAAATAATTTTTCTAGATAGTGGATTAAGGGAATTTGAGTGAACTAGGGTTTTTGTTGGTTCTTGCTTCGGCTTGATTACTGAGGCGTTCGCGATTTGGAGTCGTGACCGGAATCACTGGCATTTGGGAATGACGAAGTTTAGGTCGAGACGAAGGTGTGGTAGGGTCGGCGAGATATAGCAACGTCGTGAGGATCGACAAAGGGGAGGTTTGGTGGTCATTGTTTTTTTGCAGTTCCAACTTGATACTCGAATTTCGATACACGAGTTGTATGATCGAGCTGGGTTCGTATTTGAGTTCGCACATGGACGTGGGATCGATGGGGAGGGTCGCGACGACCAACGGCGGCCTCCGACAGTGGGACACGTGCACGGTGTTGGTGTGTGCACAATTTGAGGTACTGGGTATTCGAAGCTTTGGGGAAGATAATGGAAACTCGAAATAGCTCTCGCGTCTTCCCGTGCTTGACTCGAAGTGGGTGGTATCTGGGTATGCTTCGAGACGTGCTCGGGGTTTGTTGGGTTTCTACTCGGGTTTTACCCGAGACTTTCTCTTGTGCTAGAATATGCAAGTTTTATAAAAGATAAGTTTTTATAAAAGAAAAGAAGTTTACAATTTAAAGACTTGTTCTTGGAAAATTAAGTTAATCAAACTTTTTAAAATGTTATTTGAATTTATATTTTAAAATTTAAATGGTTTTAAGATGATTTCTTCAGTAAATAATCATCTTAATTAAATTTTGAGTTTTAATTCAAAGAATGTTTTGAATTTAATTATTTAATCAAAGTTTTATAGTAATGTTTTAATAACAAAGGTTTCAAATTTATTTTGAAATAAATAAGTTTAAATTAGATGTTAAAGTGTTTTAAATTTCGTAATTGATTACTAAATTCCTTATTTCCAAATAAGGTTATCGTTATAATTTTGAAATCAAAATAGAATAATTTATTTTTAAGTTGTTAAAATTTGATTAAACTCAAATAATTTATTTATGGAAATAAATAGGGTTAAATTATTTGGATATAAATTTAAGAATACTTAATTAACTATGATTTATTAATAAGTAAAGATTGATTAAGATAAATGTTTAATTAAGGATTTTTGAAATATAAGTAATTAATTAATAAATTGTTTAATTAATTTTAAATAATTATTTAATTGTTTATTTAATTTTAAAATAATCACGTAATTAGGGATTAATTAAGTGTGATTACTTAATGAAATAATTAATGGTTAATTTTTAAATGTAATTAGAATGGTAATTACTTATGATAGTAATTAGAGAAGTTACTCATGTGAGTAATTAATTGGAAGTGATTAATGGATGATCACTTAATGTTATTAATTAAGAAATTAATTAATATAATTGTTTTAAAGTTAATTAATTATGGAGTAATTAATTAGTTAAGATTTATTTAATGATGGAATTAATTATTGTTAAGAGAGTAATTAAGATTTATTAAGGAAGTAATTAGAGATAATTACTTATCTAAGAAATTAAGAGTTAATTACTTGGATTATTTTAGTTAATTAATTAATATGATTAATTAATGAATGAGATTAAATTCAAGATTAATTACTAAGTGTAATTAATTAAAAATGTAATTAATTAATAAAGTAATTAATTAAGGATCAATTGTAATTTAAATTGATTATTAATTACTTAATGAAGTAATTAAAGATTAATTAATTTGATTAATTAATCAAGGATTAATATAATTAGTTTGGAAATAATTAATTAAGAAGTTAATTAATTAAGATAAGTAATTACAAATTTGTTAATTACTGTTTATGATAAATAAGATGATTAATTACAAGTTAATTATTTAATTAATTTAAAGATTATTAATTAATAAAGATTATTAATTAATATAATTAATGTAAGTAATTAATTAAAGTAATTAATTTAAGTGCGATTAATTAATTGTAATTAATTAAGGATTAATGTAATTAATTATAATTAATTAATTAATGAAGGATCATTAATCATTGTAATTAAAGATAGTAATTAAAGGTTAATTACTGAATATGGTTAAGGATAATTACTTGAATGTAATTAAAGATAATTAATCTAGGAAGATTAATTAAAAAGAAATCATTAAGAGATGATAATGAATTTGATTTGTAATAAATCAATGAAGCAGGAGTTAGGATAATCCAAATGATTAAAGGATAGTAATTAATATAATTAAAGGTTAATTAAATTGATTAAGAGTCAATCAATTCTGCTATGGGTGATTGATTAATATTGAATGGTTGATATTGAATGACTGATATTGGTTATTGAATGATATTGGATGATTGATATTGGGTGGTTGGTTGATATTGGATGATTTGGATATCTATGTTGTGATATCCTGCTTTGTAAGATGAATGGTTTATATGAATTATCTATTGTGATAATGTTATTCATCTATCTGTTTAGATATCATCCTGAATAAGTTAAACTGTTTAAATCCCTTAAGTACAACTTGGACATTAAAATGGCGTTTGGTTTCGGTGAGACCGGGATCGGGTTTCCATATTTGGAATCCGAAAACCACATCGATTCCAATTAAATGTTAGGTCGTTAATCCAAGTGGAGCAAGTGAAGACTCGGGATGTAAGGGCTATACGTCAGTATAACTCTATGGGTGATTCCGTAATGAGTTTGACGGAATAGTACTTATAGGTTCGAGATGGTGAATTAGAGTGCAAGGGCTATGGACGTTGACTCTGAGGGTGATTCCAATATGAGTGCAACGAGATAGTGCCTTCGGTTTCGTTCGAACCCAAAACGAACTTGTATGGATTGAATGCTTTCAGCACATCGTCAGGCGGACGATGAGCATTCTAAGATAGATGTGTTCTATAAAGGTAATCGCAGCCTCAAGCCTCATCAACCGGGAATGGCTAAAATAGGGGAGGTGCAGCAAGGCTTCGTGGGTAGCTCCCACTGGAGAGCAAGATTTACTCCTGTCTAGAAGTCCCTTTTTATTCGGCTGTGTGGGGCGGTTGATCCGGACAACTGCCGGGGTTGTCTTGTTCGGGACTGTTCAGTAAGGAATGGTCCCCGCCTTGTGTTGCAGGGGAGTGGGAGTACTCCTCGGTACGGTGATCTAGGCCACGTACTATGACGGGCGGTACCCCAGTAGCCCTGCCATTGATGGAATCCAAAATCCAATAAGTGCCTGTACGGTTTTGATTGTGCCCAACTATGTTGGAACGTGAGATGTAAACATTCCAGCTATTTCTGTATTTTATTTTGAAAACCCTAGACACTATGATAATATCATTGGATTTCCTATCAAATGTTTTGGTTAGCGTAAGCTAAAAACTTTTCCATGTTTATGTGTTGGATGTCTTACGTGATACCTTTTCTTTTCAAAGGTTTTCTAAAGTTAAGCAATTTTAAACAGTTTACTCACACCAGACCCCTGTCTGACCCGAGTGTTTATTTTCTGTTTTATTAAACTCTTGGGTACTCATATTATGTATGAGTAGTCAAGTGATTCAGGTTTGCTTGACGAATTTTGGAGGAGATATGGAGCAGGAGGCTTCGATGTATAGTTATATATATATTGGTTCCGCTGTGTGTTTGGTATTTGTTTCTTCTGTTGTACTTGAGTTGTATGAATTAGACAGATGTTTATAACTGTCTAATGTGTGTTGTAATATGTGTACTCTGATGTATTATGATACTATGTATAAATTTATTTGATATATTATATTTTATTCGTTCCGCTGTGAGTTCTCTGATGTTGTTGTCTTTCTTCTTTCTCTTTCTTTTCTTCTTCTATCCCTTTCTTTCTTCACTAGTGATGTGATTTCCTGGAGATAGGAAGTCGGGTCGCTACAGTTGGTATCAGAGCGATAGGCTCTGAAGTATGTCTTTCTTTAGGGAGCATTAGGTTGAGTGAATACCTAGGCTCTGTAGTAGTGTCTTTCTTGAGAGAGCGTACTTGTTTTTTTATATATAACTATATATTTATTTATTTATTTATTTATTTATTTATGTCTACCTAATCTGTTGGGTTATCTGTTAGGATTTTTCCAGCATAAGTTATAGAGGTAGATGGAGTAGTGGGGTGTATGTGTGTGTAACACGACTACCACTAATGGAAGAGGTTCCATATGTTGAGGTTGGAAGTATTTGTCGAGACTGTAGACCTGATACCGTCTCGAGTAAGATTTATAGTTTGGAGTAAGGATTTCTCTGATATCCGAAGGAAATCTTTTGAAGATTCAGAGTTTATCTTTGAAGTGTAAGTTTGGATTTCGCTCCGGTAAGAGATTTGTTCTTGTGCTTGGGATCTGTTGGAAGTGCAGAAGTAAATGATGATATCTCGGTAACTGCGTGATGAGATGCAGTATCTTTGGATATTTTCTGAAGATGTTTTCTCTTGAAGCAGTTTTAGTAGTAGTTGAGGAGCAGTCTTTACCTGCCGTAGGAAAGATTCGTTTGTGTATAAGTTGTTTAGATCTTTAGTGAGGAGTTTTGGCTGTTTTGAATATGAGGCTAAGGTCTAGGAGTTGTTTTGCTTCGGCATGGTCTCATTGTTATTCCTTAAGGTAAGCGAGATATGGATGCTTGGTTTGGAGTCCGAGTTTCTTGAGAATTGTCTGCATTTTGGAAGTCAGTTGTGTGGTTTGTTGAAGGATTTGGTTTTGGAGAAGCTTTTGGATTTGAAGTCTTTGGTTAGCTGTGGTAGCAGTGCAACTCGAAGTGTTCGGTGTGCTGACGAGGAGATCTTTTAGCCTTGTTGTATCATCAAGGTAGAGTTTGGAAGCAGCAGTATTGGTTGTTTCTCCGATGGTTGGGAAATCTTTGGTGGTTCTTCTTTCAGCAGTCCGGGCTGAAGGTGGTGATGTTTTCTTAAAGGATTAACCTGGTTTGGAAAAGCTTTAATCCGTTCTAATTGGTAAGGAGAGGGCAGTTTTATTTGGAATCCGAATTAGGTAGGATCGCAAAAGTGACTTGCGATTAGTCTGGGTATTTTTCTTAGGCTATCTTTTGTTTGAGACTGAGGATTCTCATGTGGATAGGAGCTACTGATGTAATCTGGAGTTTGTCTGCATCTGGAGATTGAGTTCCATATTGTTTTGGTTCGAGAAGCAATTTTGGTAGTTAGCCTGATAGTTGGATGGTTCTTGGAGAAAGGAGAGAGTTGGTGTAGCAACTCAGAATTATTTTCTGGAATTAGAATTGGACTGGTCTAGCTTTTGAGTTGGATTCTGTTATAATGATGTGTGACTGAGTCAGATGAGTCACTCAGATTTTTATGGATTTGATGAACAAGGTTTCCGAATTTAGTGGATAAGTTTGTATTCGTATTCATCAGCAGTACTCTTATCTATTTCAGAATCAGAGTTGTGCAGCGGAAGCGAGGTAGCTGCTGTGCAAGGATGGAAGCAAGTTCAGATTGCTATTGCTTGAGTTATAGAGCTTGAGTTCTAGATTTCGACGGATTTTTGGAAGACCTTTCTGTTGAATAGGATCCATTGACTGCTTTATTTTGGTTTAGTTGTTTCTGGGATTATCAGCATAGATTGAACTGATCAGGAAGAGTTTGGCAGCCTTGGATTGTCTGTAAGATATGAGATATGAGATAAGGAGTTTGGAATTCGAAGTTGGAAATTTCCTTGTTGTTAAGAATTCTCTGGTTAAGAGAACATATATTGGATAAGATTGGTTGGTTAGTGATGTAGCATCTGAGATGTCTTATCTGTGTTTAGATAGGATAAGATTGAATTGCCAGTTTGGATAGCTGGAATTCATTGTACTTCACGTATCTCTGAGGGAGTACGTGTATGATTCCTCAATTGGTTGTTGAATCTGTAGTTCAGTTGGAGTTGGAAGCTGAGCTGGATTTGAGAGTAATCTGGTGATCTGTTCAGATTGAAGGATCTAGAGATGAGTGGAGCTCTGGATTTTGGTTGTGTAGTTAGTTTGTTGGCTTTTGTAGAGCGAGTCTCCCGGTGATTATACTTGGGGAAACTCGAGATAGTATTAGAGATTTATTCTGATTTGTGTCAGAATAATTAGTTAGGTTTGTTTGTTTATTTGATTTCTATGATTGTTAGTAATTGGTTGTTAGGAATGCTTTGCTGATTTGAAATTAAAATCTTTACTGGGTTATTAAATTACCTTTGCTTTTAAATTTCGGGGACGAAATTCTTTTAAGGGGGGAGGATTGTAACGACCCGGAATTTTGGGCAATAACAATTTAATAATCTGTGTAAATAACTTAACTGGTTTGATAATTTTCTTTGTAATTTTAATTTAAAACTGATAAATTTATTCTTTTAAGGGTTAATAAATATTTAATCTGTTAATGGTAATCAATATCTTTCTGACAATTTAAATTTGATAAGAATTGTTTTTTCAAAAGCTAATTAAAATTTTATTCTGTTTATAATATATACAACTGATATATATTGTGAATAGAGGATATTGTGTTTCAGATTAAAAAAAAATAAAAGTTGAATTTTCAAATTGTAACATATATGTATGTATATGTTATAGTTTGATGTGTTTTGAAATTTTAATCCATTAATAATTTATAATGTATGAATGAATGTTGTAATTTTAAAGCTTTGTTTTAAAATTTGTATTTTTCAAAAGTTAATTAAAGATTAATTCATTTTTTTCGGAATATAAGATAATTGTTATTTATTAATAAGATAATTTAAAAAGGATTTAAACAAGTTTTGTTTTGTTCTCTTTTAAATTGTTTAAAATTTTAAAATGGTTATAAAATACATATATAAGAGATTCATTTGTATTATAATTAGTTTATAATATTTTCTTTAAAAAGTAAGTTTATATTTACATATGTAAGTACTCATTTATAAAGCAAATTAAAATGTAAGTTTATGTTTACATTTAAATTAAATAGAAATTTATTAAAAACACTTAAAGACAAATGAAAACACATTAACACCTCTTAAAACACTTGTAAATTTAGAAAAGCATGCAAATGACATTTGTTCAATTTATGAACAAGTGGCAATTTATTCACTAAACATTTTTAAGAATAAATTTAGTTTTCTTTCTCATTTTCTTTTGCTTTCTTCTTTTAAACATTAATGGAAAAATCAGAAACCAAGTTCCAAAAATCTGAAAATAAAAACTAAAAGCAAAATTTGCAAACTTAAACCTGCATATGAAAATCGAGTTCAACCTGCAAGTTTAAGCAACAAATTAAATATGCAAATCTGTAACCTTCATATGCAAGAACAACCTGCAACTAAAAGGAAGTTCAACTGCAAATTCAAGGGGAAGTCTGCATTTCTAAAATCTGCAATCAACCTGCATGTCAAAATGAAATTCTTCAGCAAGTTTTAATAACAATTTGTAAGCATGCATTCAACTTAAACAGCAAGCAAATGCATTTTCTGGATTATAGTCAAGCCTGGGAAATGAAGTCCTCTGCTCTGCATATTTTAAAAGAGGTGAGTAAATCATCTTTTAAAAACAGTTTAGTATAAGTTGTGATTTATTGATGATGCATGTGTAAATCTATATTGATGTTAAATGAAATTCGTTTTAAATTGGATTGCATGTGAAATTAAAATGTTTAATTGCCTGTAAATTGAAAATTGAATACTGTGTTTAATAGGAACAGTCAAGTTTTTTCAAAAATCTAAATAACTTTGGTTTTATCATGAATTAGACTATGGTATGTTGATGAATGTTGTTTGTAATCATATAGTATATCATTTAAAAATAATTATAAGATTTTAAATTGAAGAGATTACTCAGAATTTTTAAATTACAGTAAAATACTGTTACACATGAAAAATAAATAATCTTGTTTGTTGATTTAGATTACATGAATGAATTAGTGATTGGAAATCATGATTTTTGATATATGTTTCATGATTTTTAGTTTGATAAATCATGAGAATCTTTGGTTTGATCGTTTTGGGAATTTTTGTGAACTGCCAATGATTTACACAATAATTCGATTCGATTCTTTGGTTGAATCTTGCTTGAATGTTGTAGATTATGGGAAAAATACAAAATAATTTTTCTAGATAGTGGATTAAGGGAATTTGAGTGAATTAGGGTTTTTGTTGGTTCTTGCTTCGGCTTGATTACTGAGGCGTTCGCGATTTGGAGTCGTGACCGGAATCACTGGCATTTGGGAATGACGAAGTTTAGGTCGAGACGAAGGTGTGGTAGGGTCGGCGAGATATAGCAACGTCGTGAGGATCGGCAAAGGGGAGGTTTGGTGGTCATTGTTATTTTGCAGTTCCAACTCGATACTCGAATTTCGATACGCGAGTTGTATGATCGAGCTGGGTTCGTATTTGAGTTCGCACATGGACGTGGGATCGATGGGGAGGGTCGCGACGACCAACGGCGGCCTCCGGCAGTGGGACACGTGCACGGTGTTGGTGTGTGCACAATTTGAGGTACTGGGTATTCGAAGATTTGGGGAAGATAATGGAAACTCGAAGTAGCTCTCGCGTCTTCCCGTGCTTGACTCGAAGTGGGTGGTATCTGGATATGCTTCGAGACGTGCTCGGGGTTTGTTGGGTTTCTACTCGGGTTTTACCCGAGACTTTCTCTTGTGCTAGAATATGCAAGTTTTATAAAAGATAAGTTTTTATAAAAGAAAAGAAGTTTACAATTTAAAGACTTGTTCTTGGAAAATTAAGTTAATCAAACTTTTTAAAATGTTATTTGAATTTATATTTTAAAATTTAAATGGTTTTAAGATGATTTCTTCAGTAAATAATCATCTTAATTAAATTTTGAGTTTTAATTCAAAGAATGTTTTGAATTTAATTATTTAATCAAAGTTTTATAGTAATGTTTTAATAACAAAGGTTTCAAATTTATTTTGAAATAAATAAGTTTAAATTAGATGTTAAAGTGTTTTAAATTTCGTAATTGATTGCTAAATTCCTTATTTCCAAATAAGGTTATTGTTATAATTTTGAAATCAAAATAGAATAATTTATTTTTAAGTTGTTAAAATTTGATTAAACTCAAATAATTTATTTAAATAAATAGGGTTAAATTATTTGGATATAAATTTAAGAATACTTAATTAACTATGATTTATTAATAAGTAAAAATTGATTAAGATAAATGTTTAATTAAGGATTTTTGAAATATAAGTAATTAATTAATAAATTGTTTAATTAATTTTAAATAATTAGTTAATTGTTTATTTAATTTTAAAATAATCACGTAATTAGGGATTAATTAAGTGTGATTACTTAATGAAATAATTAATGGTTAATTTTTAAATGTAATTAGAATGGTAATTACTTATGATAGTAATTAGAGAAGTTACTCATGTGAGTAATTAATTGGAAGTGATTAATGGATGATCACTTAATGTTATTAATTAAGAAATTAATTAATATAATTGTTTTAAAGTTAATTAATTATGGAGTAATTAATTAGTTAAGATTTATTTAATGATGGAATTAATTATTGTTAAGAGAGTAATTAAGATTTATTAAGGAAGTAATTAGAGATAATTACTTATCTAAGAAATTAAGAGTTAATTACTTGGATTATTTAGTTAATTAATTAATATAATGAATGAGATTAAATTCAAGATTAATTACTAAGTGTAATTAATTAAAAATGTAATTAATTAATAAAGTAATTAATTAAGGATCAATTGTAATTTAAATTGATTATTAATTACTTAATGAAGTAATTAAAGATTAATTAATTTGATTAATTAATCAAGGATTAATATAATTAGTTTGGAAATAATTAATTAAGAAGTTAATTAATTAAGATAAGTAATTACAAATTTGTTAATTACTGTTTATGATAAATAAGATGATTAATTACATGTTAATTATTTAATTAATTTAAAGATTTTTAATTAATAAAGATTATTAATTAATATAATTAATGTAAGTAATTAATTAAAGTAATTAATTTAAGTGCGATTAATTAATTGTAATTAATTAAGGATTAATGTAATTAATTATAATTAATTAATTAATGAAGGATCATTAATCATTGTAATTAAAGATAGTAATTAAAGGTTAATTACTGAATATGGTTAAGGATAATTACTTGAATGTAATTAAAGATAATTAATCTAGGAAGATTAATTAAAAAGAAATCATTAAGAGATGATAATGAATTTGATTTGTAACAAATCAATGAAGCAGGAGTTAGAATAATCCAAATGATTAAAGGATAGTAATTAATTTAATTAAAGGTTAATTAAATTGATTAAGAGTCAATCAATTCTGCTATGGGTGATTGATTAATATTGAATGGTTGATATTGAATGACTGATATTGGTTATTGAATGATATTGGATGATTGATATTGGGTGATTGGTTGATATTGGATGATTTGGATATCTATGTTGTGATATGCTGCTTTGTATGATGAATGGTTTATATGAATTATCTATTGTGATAATGTTATTCATCTATCTGTTTAGATATCATCCTGAATAAGTTAAACTGTTTAAATCCCTTAAGTACAACTTGGACATTAAAATGGCGTTTGGTTTCGGTGAGACCGGGATCGGGTTTCCATATTTGGAATCCGAAAACCACATCGATTCCAATTAAACGTTAGGTCGTTAATCCAAGTGGAGCAAGTGAAGACTCGGGGTGTAAGGGCTATACGTCAGTATAACTC
This sequence comes from Allium cepa, assembly GCA_030765085.1. NCBI lineage: Eukaryota > Viridiplantae > Streptophyta > Magnoliopsida > Asparagales > Amaryllidaceae > Allium > Allium cepa. Next base: position 280,580,241 of record CM060934.1, on the reverse strand, counting down.
TGTGGGTGATTCCGTAATGAGTTTGACGGAATAGTACTTATAGGTTCGAGATGGTGAATTAGAGTGCAAGGGCTATGGTCGTTGACTCTGAGGGTGATTCCAATATGAGTGCAACGAGATAGTGCCTTCGGTTTCGTTCGAACCCGGAACGAACTTGTATGGATTGAATGCTTTCAGCACATCGTCAGGCGGACGATGAGCATTCTAAGATATATGTGTTCTATAAAGTTAATCGCAGCCTCAAGCCTCATCAACCAGGAATGGCTAAAACAGGGGAGGTGCAGCAAGGCTTCGTGGGTAGCTCCCACTGGAGAGCAAGATTTACTCCTGTCTAGAAGTCCCTTTTTATTCGGCTGTGTGGGGCGGTTGATCCGGACAACTGTCGGGGTTGTCTTGTTCGGGACTGATCGGTAAGGAATGGTCTCGGCCTTGCGTTGCAGGGGAGTGGGAGTACTCCTCGGTACGGTGATCTAGGCCACGTACTGTGACGGGCGGTACCCCAGTAGCCCTGCCATTGATGGAATCCAAAATCCAATAAGTGCCTGTACGGTTTTGATTGTGCCCAACTATGTTGGAACGTGAGATGTAAGCATTCCAGCTATTTCTGTATTTTATTTTGAAAACCCTAGACACTATGATAATATCACTGGATTTCCTATCAAATGTTTTGGTTAGCGTAAGCTAAAAACTTTTCCATGTTTATGTGTGGGAAGTCTTATGTGATACCTTTTCTTTTCAAAGGTTTTCTAAAGTTAAGAAATTTTAAACCGTTTACTCACACCAGACCCCTGTCTGACCCGAGTGTTTATTTTCTGTTTTATTAAACTCTTGGGTACTCATATTATGTATGAGTAGTCAAGTGATTCAGGTTTGCTTGACGAATTTTGGAGGAGATATGGAGCAGGAGGCTTCGATGTATAGTTTTATATATATATATATATATATTGGTTCCGCTGTGTGTTTGGTATCTATTTCTTCTGTTGTACTTGAGTTGTATGAATTAGACAGATGTTTATAACTGTCTAATGTGTGTTGTAAGATGTGTACTCTGATGTATTATGATACTATGTATAAATTTATTTGATATATTATATTTTATTCGTTCCGCTGTGAGTTCTCTGATGTTGTTGTCTTTCTTCTTTCTCTTTCTTTTCTTCTTCTATCCCTTTCTTTCTTCACTAGTGATGCGATTTCCTGGAGATAGGAAGTCGGGTCGCTACATGAAAACAATTTCAATATAATGTTGTTATGAATGTTCTTTATTTTGCCATTAAACATTAATTTCTAAAACAACCATAAACAACATATTAGATGACATAAGCATATATAAATTCATTGTATAAGATATGAAATCAAAACTATACTACCATGACGGAATATATAATCAAAATGATAATGGATCATTACTTTATGAAGTAGACTAAGATTCACACCTGGAATGATTGACTAATTCATAGATTTTACCATATCAGTCTTCAAATTTTGATATGATCTAGATACGAACACCATCTTGTATTAGTTTGATTTTATTTTTATTTTCTTTTTGGGAATTTATAGCCTTGGAGACATTGAATTTCATCTAGAATGAACAAGAGAGAAGCCGGAAAAAACAATGATAATTGTTGTGTTTAAATAGGCATTTAAGAAGAGGAAAAATGGAGGACTTTTCTCCTTCCTTTACTCGTTCGTTTAATACCATTTCAAAAAAAAATTGAACACTTAAACCGTATATAGCCATGTTATTTTCAGCTAGAATAAACCAGAGGAGGATAGAAAAACAATGATAATTAATGTGTTTAAGTAGGTGTTTAATAAAAGAAAAATGTGGAGGACTTTTCTCCTTTTATTACTCATTCTTTTAATACCATTTCAATACAATTTTGAGCAATTGAACCTACCTCCTTTGCACCCTTACGCCCAATCAAATATGTGCCTTAGAAAGGCCTTCAATAATCCCAAACATATTTAATAGTTAATTGATTTAAATATTGATTGATATCGTATATCGATACATACATATATAACTTTTATATACATACTTTATTAAATAATAATGGAATTCAAAAATCAAATAAAATTTAATAATTAATATTTTATAAATTTGATTAATTTACAATAATTATAAGTTAATTAAATCATGTGGTATTTCGAAGTATTCATCATTAAAGTTGTGTAACTCATAGGTGTGAATACGGTAAATAATTAATATACAACTCAAATATTAACGTACACACGTCATTTTTGCTTGTCATGTGACAGTTTGACCGAATCTATCACTTATACATCATCTTGGTAAATTCAATTTTACAAATTTAAGCGGTACCATTTAGTAATGAATGTTTATACTCATTCTATTCGTCAAAACTATATCACTTTAGAACTTACAGAATTTGTCATTCGTCAAAATAACAATATTATCCGCATTCAATTCAGTTAGTCCAAGAACAAAATCCTTAACTCAACAATAAAATTTTACTATTAACCATACTATTGTGGCTAAAAAATTTGAATTTGAGTTGACTACATTATTGACCGTGAAACTAACATCTTATAACCGAGAAGACGAATTCTACATTGAATAGTGTTTCACTTTCAATTTCTTGAATAAGACCCAACTATAGTCATTTATGGGTCATCATGCCATGATTTTAAGTATAATCAAAGTGGAATATCGACGTTGAAGTTCCATGGTATTCTAGAGTTTAGGAACTATGTAACATTGTCCCTTTGAGATCTCCCGTTTGACCTTAGTTATAATAATCAACGGGAAACTCTCAAGTAAGTCATTCCATAATTATCTAATAACTATTAGTACATAACCTCTTGGTGCCCCTAGAAGCCATAAGTAAACTACCTAATATTTAGAAAGCATCGCTGTTACTTAAATTTTTCATAAATAAGAAGATGTACTAATCAAGGTTCTTAACTTGATCCGCTTCGGTCTGGACCGGCCTATGCCCGGGCCAGCTTATCAGAAGCTATTCGAGAATCAAAAGCAAGCCGGCAAATCTCCCTCGACAGTCACCTAGGTTGGACCCCTGTCAGCCCATCCTCTCAATGGCGCTCAAATCAGCCTCCCAGCTAGTGCACCCTGAGGCAATAACTAACAGTCAACTCGAACAACAAAACAAGGCATCCGCACTTCTCTACCTGGTCCCCATTGTCTGAGTCCCTTATTATGACATGATGGCTCTTAGACAGCCAATATACTCGAGCACATCCCTCAACCTGTTCGTCGACTGACGCTTTTCTAGATTGCCTTGGGCATTGGCTGCCTGCCTAGCTCAGATGCAGCGCTCGTAAGCATCCTTACAGTTGGTCCTCCATATATTCCGAGCAGTACAATTGAACCAGCTTGGCTTATTCCTTCTGCACAACCTCTAGCGGTTTCCCACCTCTTTCCATATCCTTAGGAAAAGGGTAGCATACCAAGTCTGCCTCGCCATATCAACATATAAGCAAGGTCGATAAATAAGTACAACCAAGTGTGTCCTCTTCTAACATAGAGCATACTATGCAACAAGCTGCCATCGTGCATGAGCATTTCTTGAACAGTAAGGGTAGGGCATGGTTTTCTCTGCTGATGTTGACCTCTGCCACTGATATCCTTTACTCTACCAGCCATCCCTTATTAATTAAATCAACGGCATAGCGTCTTTCCAATCGATTTTACGGCATCATCTCAACCGTCCAAGCAGCATTTTCAATCATTATAAATACCCCATGCATAGCAACTTCAAAGGGGTTGTTGTTGGTCGGCACTTGCCTAGGGTAAACCATTCGGTTGTTGTTAGTCGCCACCCGCTTAGGTTCAACTATTCGATTGTTGCTCACTAACCACCTAGGGTCGATCATTCGGTTGTTGGTCACCACTCGCAAGTATCATGAAGGATCCATTAGTAACTCACGATCCCACATCCTCAGCTTAGTGTCAAGCAGAAGATTCCCATAGTAGCTGACAATATGTAGTTCTTAGCTCAGTAAGCCCTCAAGATTAGCAGTAGCCTTAGTCTTAGGCCATACCTTTTATCTTGTTGTATATCTTGTAATTTCCTGTAATTGTAAGAGAGCCATATAATAAGACGAATTCACAGCCCTATCGAACCACTCAATATCTTATGTCATTTACCCATTAATATCTCATTTTAGATCTTAAACTGAACTTAACAAGTAACCTTTGTTTTTTGTGGTGTAATTCCTAGGTTAGCAGAAAATATAGTCAACATTTTGAGCACTGGAAGGAAGGCCAACCTCCGGGCTTATAGTTAGTACCATCATGTGCAAGCTCTTTTCCCACTTGGAATCTCTCATCTACTATGATATGTGGAAACTACGAATGTGGTCACGCTTGCACCTTCGATCACCGAAAATACCCCTAGCACGAGGAACAAGCCTCCTACTTCTCGTTAAGTGTGCTCTTGTGAGATGTCTTAATCGATCGTCCTTATGACTATACCAAGGGCAGGATGGACATTGTCAATGATCTTGATCTCTGCCTCACTCCTTCTTGGAAAATCCCGAGATCTGGCACTTATGTCAATATTCGGGGCAGCCCCTTGTAGGCTATCGAGTGAATCCCTCCTCCGTTTTCATCCTTAAAGGTTTCCAAGAGCAATTAGATGCCCATCTGCATCTATAAGGGTATCTGAGATCAATAGCCAATAACTCTCTCATGCTTGCTCTCGAGCCCACAACCTTCTTTGAAGAGAGCACTGAGGTCTTTAGAGCCTATATTGTTCAATACCACTGCTCAGGTATCCAACAAGGATGACCTTTATGTGCTTATTACCTTGTTTGGGGAATGTCACCCTTTGCGGCCAATGACCATATGGGTTGTCGCTCCCCTCCTAGCTAGCAGGCTATCCACAAGGATTAATTACTAATAATTTGTTTCCTTGTCAGGGAATGCCCATGTTACCCAATGAGAAAGAGCATTTATGTGCTTATTACCCTATTTAGGGACCGTCATCTAGGGTAGTGTGAGTCATCACTCCCTTCTTGGCTGGTTGGCTATCCATATGGATGAATTATCGATAATTCATTCCTTGTTGGGGAATGCCCAGAACTTCCAATGATGATGAGTTTTTATGTGCTTATTACCTTATTTAAGGACAACTACCTAGGACTACATGAGTCATCGCTCCCTACCTAGATGGCAGATTATCCACGAAGATGAATTCCCGAGAATTTATTTCCTTATGGGGGAATGCCCAAGCCATCCAATAAGGATGAGTTTTCATATGCTCATTACCTTATTTGAGGACCATCACCCTTTGTCATCCAAGACCGTGTGAACCGCAACTCCCCTCCTGGACGGTATCCACAAGGATGACCTGTCGATGATTCATTTCCTTATCGAGAAAGCTCAAGCTCTCCTATGAGAATGAGTTTCATGTGCCTATTACTTTGTTTGGAGACCGCGGCCCTTCATTGCCTTAGATCGCACGAGCCATTGCTCCCCTCATGGCCGACAGGCTATCCATTATGATCAATCAACAAGAATTCATTTCCTTATTGGGGAGTGCTCAGGCTATCCAACGGGGATGAGTTTACATGTGCTTAATTAGGGACCGCCATCCTTTGTTACCTAGGACCACGCTAGCTTTCACTCCCTTCCTTGTTGTGGAATGCCTAGGGTATCTAATTAGGATGAAATTTCATGTGCTCGTTATCTTGTTTGTGGACCACTCCCTTCGCCACCTAAGACCATGTGAGCCATCACTCCCCTTCTATCTGGTAGATTATCTATGAGAATGAATTACCAAGTATTCATTTCGTTATGAAGGAATGCCAGGCAATCTAATGAGGATGAATTTTCATGTGCTGATTACCTTATTTGGAGACTACTACCCTTTGCCGTCTAGGACCGTGCGAGTCGCTGCTCCCCTCCTGCCTGATAGGCTAGCCATGAGGATGGATTGTCCAAAATTCATTTCCTTGTCATGAAATGCCCAGGATATCTAATGAGAATGAGTTTTCATATGCTCATTACCTTGTTTGGGGACCGCCGCCTTCACCGTATAGGATCATGCGAGTCGTCACTCCCAACCTAGCCGATAGGCTATCCATTGGGAAAAATCGTCAAGAATTCAATTCCTTGTTGGGGATTTCCCAGGCTATCCAAGGAAGATGAGTTTTCATTACTTATTACTTGTCTGGAGACCGCTGCCCTCTGTTGTCTAGGACTGCGCAAGTCATCCTCCCATCTTTGTCAACAGGCTATTCACGAAGATGAATTATCGAGAATTCATTTCTTTATCAAGGATTGACTGGCTATCTAGCAAATTGGAATCACCATTCATTTATTTATTTGGGGACAGCTCCTGCCCTGGAAGTCTAGGTGAGATGTCTCTCCCCTATGCATCAGGGCACACTGGCTACTTGATGCTTGTCCATAATGGTTTATACCCCAGGTCTATGATGCCACTCATCCTATGAATAGGATGGATGTTGTTGTCTACAGCAATGCTGTTACCTAAGTGATGTCGAAGTAAGAAATTTGTCCATAATAGTTCATGTTAACGATGGAGCTAGCCCCTATCTTAACATTATCGCTCCATCATACAAGAGTGCCCGAGCTAACCATGCACCTCCGGTCGAACTGATCCCAGTAGTCCTCTAAGTAACAGGTAACATGTCATATTGAAGAACCCTAAAGCCTCATACGCTCCAGTTCGAGCAAGGGCCCTTTCACGGCTTTGCACACAACTGCTTATCACTTAGAAGAACCCATGGAAAAGCATGTGCTCCCACCCTATGCCAATGCCACTTGCCACTCGATGCTTGGCAGGCATTCGGCTCATATGACCGAACAACCAGGCTTAGGCCATCTATGGAAATCTTGCTACTTAGCACATTTTAATGAGTTTATTTACTGAAAATCATATAGGAATGCCTTAAGAAGCACGTCACCCAGGAGAACCTCCAAGCCTTCCAACGCTTAAGTTCGAACTAGGACCGCCAATCGGTAGAGCAACACGGTGGGGCTCAACTACCACACACCGGCCTCGGCACCAAATAAGCACCCGTGTGGCACGGTTAATGCTCACTTTTGAGCCTCTCGACCTTCCCGGGCATGCAACCAAAGAAATTTGGTCAGGCTGGCATAAAATACTGCTAGTTATTCGGAATACGCTACCGTACAAGTCAAAAGTAAGATCAAGCTACTATAGCTAGTTTCTTAAACAAATGTTTGTGATAATAATCGGTTTTATTCAGTTCAATTTTGCATAGAGACACAATGCCAGCCCAATAGGCTTGCAGCAGTTTTCAATTGCCAATTAGTTGAAAAGAAGAAAAACAGAAAGGAAAGAAGACGCATATCAACGGTGCTCTTCCAAGTCCAGTCAGCATGCACTCTTATCACTGCCCAAAAAATGGCCAGCATGGAAAAGGATCAAGAACTTGCTAAAGAAAACCAAGTAAACTACCGCCTTCAAAGCGCCTTAGATGCTTCGAGCGATTCAGACCTTATAGAAGGAGTGTGCAACCACCACCAATGCCTTCAACATCAATTCTCACAAGAGATTGCAAAGATCTCCTAGGCAACCTCATCAAGTAGTAGACCATGGCCTCAAGGCTGACGTCCAAATCAGAAGCGCTGCCCCCTACTTGTTCCAAAGAGGAGCCGAAGCTTCCAAACTGATTTGAGGTTGGGAAAATAGGAGTATCAAAGCAAGGAAGCATCTTTAGCTCCGTCTAGCTCCATAGCTCGAGACTGAAGTTCGATCAACATCAAAATTTTATCCAGGGGACATAGGTCCTAGCCAAAGGCAAGCTCCATCTCAAGCAGCCGAAATCCAGGAGCAATGGTCCGAATCACCATTGGCAAGCATGGTTCGGCACCCAAGAAGGCTACCTCATTCTAAACCCTGCTAAATCTAAGAGAAATTCCAAAAAAGTTTGACAAAAAGCCAAATGTTCAAGAGTAATGGGAAAGGAAGAGTAAGACGATGATAGAGTTAAGAGTATGCTCTAAGGGTAATTATGTAATTTTTTTACATATATCTAATTTGATAACCAACCTTGTTTGAAATAAAATATTTTTTCTTTCTATTATACATATGATGTGTTATATGGATTAATTTTTTAATAAAAATAACGGGTTAACTGGCCCCTATAAGAATTAGATTAGAAAAGAAAGGAAGCCATAAGAACACTCATCCTATGTTGAGAATAAAACATCATAATTAAACTACCAACAACCTATAAATATAATACAACGCTGCAGCCTAACTTAATGCAACAGGAACCCTGAAAAAAATTACAACACAGCAAACTATTTTATTATATTAGCAATCGGTGTCTCCTCGGGACTTTTCGAATTTTTGAAAATTTGATTATTCTTCACTTACATATGGCCGCAATAAATTTCTTTAGGCAGCAAAGCTAGATTTCACTGTGTCTGCTTTTCCATCCAGTATCCTTAAATATACAGAACCATTCAACAGTGGACACAATAGCAGGATAATGAAGCCTTAGATTAATAAGGTGGCTCTCCATGTCTTGTAAGGGTAGGGGCAGTTAAAGAACAAATAACTATTGTTTTTTTTGGAGCTATACCACAGAGGACACAATTTGAGGTCGTGATGATTTCTGTGTGTTTTAAGTTATCCTAGGTATGATTTGCATTATTAATAATTTCCAAAGCAAAATACTATCCTTGGGTTTAGACTTACCAGTCCAAACTCTTGAATAACAGGGAAATAATAAACCCTAACTTTCAATAGCTAGCATCTTGTAAACTAGGTTAATAGAATGTTCCTTACCACACCGGCTAGTTTTAGTGTCATTATTGTCATAAACTTTATTCTTAATGATTCTCCAAATAATTCTTATTTCTATAGAACTAGAATGAGGCAAACTGATGTGGTTTGCCTCATTATAATATATAAGGACCTTTGCCTTCTCATGAATACCATACATATTCCTTAAACTATGATTCGGAACATTAGAGAAAATCATGCCCTTAAAGGCCCAAGGGGAGTGCCAAAATGAAGTATTTCTTGTGATTCTAGATTGCACCATGGGAAGAAAGTCATTCCTTAATCTCAAAACATTCCACCAATACTAGCTATTATCATAAGGGATGTCCATAGTCCAGAAATTAGACTTCCTGATAAGGTGATTAGCAAGTCATCATTTCCAGCATTGATTATGTTGACATGTTTAGAAATAGGTCCTTTATTACATAGACTTATAACACCTAGGCCACCTCTAAAATGAGATTAAGTAATTTTCTTGAACGAAATTAGAATCAGTTTGCTAGGGTGAGGGTTGGCATGCCATATAAAATGATTCAAAGACCTATTTATCATACGTATCAACTTCTTAGGAAGAATATATAAGACTGAATAGTAGAGACACATAGAATTTGCTATTGATTTTACTATTAGTAATCTATCAACAATGGAGAATTTTTGCATAGGCCAAGAGCTAAGCTTCTTAATTATTTTGTCATACATAGAGAGACATTGAACAACGGGTACTTTACGGGTAGTTAAAGGCATACCAAGATAAGATATGTCTCCAGAAGCCAAAGCTAATGAAGATAGATTAGTAATATTTAAGCAAGCAATGTCAGAAATACCTGCTATATCATATTTGATTTGGAATAATAAACTCTAAGACTAGACAGTAAGTAAAAGGAGTTCAAAGTTATAGAAATGTTGCTGATGGATTTATGGTTGGGTCTAGATAATATGATTAACTCATCTGCAAACATTAGGGAGATGATTTTAAGGTTCCTACACATTGGATGAAGATCGATTCTTTTCATAGTAGCTTCTTTTTGCAGCATATAGTCAGGCATTCCATGACCGCGACAAATGGTTTTGGGGAATTAGGATCTCCTTGCCTAATGCCTTGGGTGGCTTTGAAGAAACCTAAAGTTTCACCATTGAGGGACAGAGAGAAATAAGGGTTAGAGATGCAAGAATAAATCCAAGCAAGGAAAGGCCAAGGAAAATCCATTTGTCTAAGAATGACAATTATTGAAGACCATTGTACAGAATTAAAGGCCTTTTGTATATCAAGCTTTAAAGCACATCTTTGGCAATTACATCCTTTCATTAATTCTTGAGCAGTAATGATGTTGTCAAAAATATATCTATCAGGGAGAAAAGCATTTTGATTTGGAGAAATAATGTTAGAAAGAGAAATCTTCATTCTTGAAGCTAAAATCTTGGCTATACATTTATATCTCGGTGCAACATGCTATAGATCTAAACTAAGTGTCACTAGAAGGACTGTCAATCTTGGGAAAAAAGAGCCAATTTGGTTGCATTTATTCCTCTGGTATTGCATTATTTAGAAATAAGTTTTTGATTTGCTTTGATAATACCAAACTATATTGTATCCCAAGCAAACTGAAAAAAGTAAGCATTGAATCCATCAGGACCAACAGAGCTTGAAGGGTTTATACTAAAGATAGCCTGTTTGATTTCCTCAGATGTTACTTCCTTAATGAGGCTACTAGCCATCTGAGGGTTGATAGATGACAGAGATATAGATAGGATAAGTCCAAATGCATAGGATTCTGGTGTACAAAGGTGGATTGAAAATATGATAAGAATGCATTCTTGATATTAGTTGGTTTGGAGCATATATTTCCTTACATATCCTATAATACGTGAATGTTTCTATTAGAATTGTTGATCTTCAGAGAATCATGGAATACTGCATTATACTTGTCACCATAAGAATCCTACTTTTCCTTATATTTGTGCTTTGACATACCATGCTCAAAGAGCACAGCTTCTCCCAAATTGACTGAGAGAGTGTGTAAGCTTCTGCAGCAAGTTGAACATTATGAGGATGATTTGCCATAGCCTTCTGAGTAGCTACAAGACTGCTTCTTATATTAGTACACTAATCTGTACCATTTCCAAATTTGTCATTAGTCTAAGTCTTCAAATTACTTTTAAGAACTTTCGCTTTTCCTTGCAAAACTAACATAAGATTGCCATATATTAGTTTTTTCCATAAGGCGGAAAGAATTTGGTTAAATTCGAGGTGTTTTGTCCATTCATTAAAAAATGAAAGTGAGGAGATTCTTTTAATATTGTCCTCATCCCATTTAACAATTAGAGGAGAGTGATCTAAAAAAGGGGGAGTATGTAGGTGAACATGGTTAGGCCATTTAGAGATGGTGTATAACACCCTTCAAGCTTGCACATGGCCAATTTGCCAGTTCTACTACGACTGTTCTAAATAAAATTTGAACCATAGTAATGAGAGTGGTATAGATTTGCAACAACTATTGTTTAGAGGGGATGTAGCTTTCAGCGATGAAGGAATCCTTCCTTGTTTGTCTTCTTGGTACATCATGCAGTTTCAATCACCAAGATATATCCAAGGAATAAAGGTGAATTTGGAAGATGGAATAAGATTAAGCATTACTTGCCTTGAAGCCATGCTATTATCAGCGTAATTAGAAGTGAGTAAAAAGTGTTAGGCAGAAGGGATATTGTAACGATCCTGGATTTTTGATTAATTTTAAATTGATTATCAATTTCATTCTTGAATAAAATTGTGAAATAATTGGTAATTGATATAAAATAGTTGTTAAATTAAGGATTAATTGAATTTAATCTGGATATTTGACATATGTGTATAAAATAAATTGAATGTAAATTGGAATTTAAATTCAAATGCCTTAGAGAATAAATTTGTATTTGGATTTTTGACAAAATATTTCAAATAGATAAAATATAAAATGAACATATTAAATAATTCTATATTATATAAACTATAAAATTAACGATTGTAAAGTAAAATAAAACACAAACGAAAATGTACTTACAAAACACATCAAAATATAAATATAAATATAAATATAAAATATAAACTTCATTTAAAATACAAAGTAATAGAAAAAAAAGAAGAAATAAGACAATAAATATTAAGTTAATCAAATAAATAAAATAAACTATGTAAAATATAAAATAAACAAATCTGCTAAAATAATAACAACATATTAACAATAGAAATTCATGTATAAAGCAAAGTAATATGACTGAAACAAAATAATACATTCAAATGTGAAAAGCAACATACATTCATAAGCATGAACACTTAGAAAAGAATAAAAATAAAAATAAATATTAAGTAAAAACAAGGAAACAAAGATATAAATATCTTGAAGCTTGCAAAAAAAAAGCAGTACAAGTACATTCATATTATAAAGCAAAGAAAATATACATTTCTATGTAGCCTGTAAGAAAATTTAGAAAAGGCAAGAACAAAGAAAAAGTGAAATATCTAAACATAAAAATAAGAAGTAGGAGACATAAAGTACTCAAACATTAAATGCTTTCATCTCAACAAAATAAACAAAGTCAGCTCGAAAACACTTCAGCCTCCTTATGCAAAGAAAATCTCTGATCAGATATATATATATATATATATATATATATATATATAAAATCTTGTACCAGTGAAAACAAGCTGTACACCTTTCTTTCTATATATACATCTATACCATTCTTGTTTGTTCATCTACTTAGCATTCCAGGAAATTAAACATCATTATTCTACTAACTTAAGCAACCCATTCAACAACAAAGCAAGTTTTAAAGGAAGATCGAAACTGCCTTTTTCAAAACAAAAGCAACTGCACATTTTCAAATCAGCACAACTCTGTTAAACCCAAGCTCAGGTGAATTCAAACCATGATTTGGAAGGTGAGTAACACCACTTTTAAACAATTTAAAAGTATAATCTGTTGCATATATCTGTGAATGGGTATATTTACACAAACACACACACACACATATATATGAATCCTTTGTGTATATTTAAATGATTGAAACATTGGTGTGCAGGCTGTTATTTTCATATATTCTCTGTCTTAGTTCATAAACCAAGATTTTGTCAAAAATCTTTTCTTCTCAATCTACCCACTGTTTGGATTTAAAATTCAAACCAAAACTGTTTGTTACAGAATATACTTAAAATTAAAAATCTATTTAAGTTTAAAACAACTTGTTAGTATCTTTGGAAATCTAGATATCTGAGTAAAGCTTTAAACAAGTTAAAATTTAAACTTCTTAATTTACAAATTCAGGCTTGTAACTTAAATTCGTACACTTTAACATGAATTTTAAAACAAGAATCGTAATTTTTAGATGAAGGGATAAAGAGCAGTTCAAAGATGATCGAAAATGGTACTTTGATCAATTCCTGGCGATATGTTGAACTGGAGAAGTCGAGTTTCCTCCTAGAGGTGGAGGAATCATCAGTGGCTCTGGGAAAAATAAGGTGAGGGTGGTCATGTGATCGTGGTGGCGTCGGCGATCGTGTGAAGGCTGTAGCCCTAGTTTTGTCAAGGCCAGATGATTCAATTCGTTCTTCGTCGGCGAGTGATCGAGCGCTACGAAACTTAGGGAGATGGTAGAGGTCGAGTTGACGAAGTGATGACCGAAGTTTCGCATGTTTAGATGATCAGAGCTATGAGAACGAGACAATGACAGGTTTGGGTTAGGGGTGACTGCATTTGTTGTTTCAAGGTTCTGGTTCCAGCTTTGACACTCAAATTTGTTTTCGAGTTGGAGTCGTCGATCTGATGATCTAGGTAGGGTGCTTGGATAGTTTTCGATTTATGGAGGTCATCGTTGATGATCAACGATGGGCGGCACCACCGTGCATGTGCACAGTGGACTTCTTTGTGTTCTGTTGAGTTGGATTCGAAGGGGAGTAGGTTACTCGAGTTTTCTCGAGTAATTCGAGTACCAGACTCGAAGTAAATGAGGTTTTGACTCAAAGGAGAAGTATGTTGCCTCGGGTATTTTGCTGGCTACAGGTTTTTACAGATACCCGTTATCCAGTTTTGAATTTTTTTAAAATAAATTTAGAAACTCAATTTAAATGAAAAGTAGAGTTTTAAAATGAAGTTTTAAATATGATTCGAGTTAGATTTGAATCTCAGTTTAAAAGATAAATAAAGTTTTAAAATTTAAATTTGTTTTAACTATTTTAAATTTGTTTTAACTATTTTAAATTTGTTTTAACTATTTTAAAATTGTTTAAGTGGTTGAATTTTAAAATGAAGTTTTAAATTGTAAGAAAAGCTTTTAAATCCAAGTTAAATCTGAAATCAAGATGGTTTGTATTTCAGTGGTTATAAAAGAAGTTTTTAAAATTTAAATTGTTTTAATGATAAAGTAAAATTTTAAATTGATTTGAATTTAAATGAAACTGGGATTTAAATTCTTTTGATTTCTATTTAAACATTGTTAAAGTTAAATCTATATTCATTTTAAATCTTAAATTTAAAATGAAATACAAAGTAAATTTGAAAGCAAATTAAATACTTTGATTAAGCAAGAAATGTTTTATCTTAACGATAAACAGAATTTAATGATATGAATTCATTAATTATTACGTTAATTAAAATGGATAATTCATTTATTTGATTAATTAATGATTTGGATTAATTAAATAAGTAATTAAAGGTTTAGATTAATCAATTAAGGTTTAAAATTAATTAAGTAGGGAATAATTAATTTGTAAATTAAGGATTATTAATTAGATATTAATTAATGATCAAAGTTGATTAATCAAGTGATTAAGCAATAATTAATTGAAGGATAATGTTATAAATTAATTAAGGTAATTAATTTGAGAATAATTAATTTATTAAAGGTTAATTAATTAACGAGGTGATTAGGAAATAAATTATTAATTATAGAGTAATTAATTAATTATTGTAATTAATTAAGAATAATAAATTAAGGATTAATTATTAATTAAGGATTAATTATTTATTAAGGGTTAATTAATGATTAATTAAAGGATAATTTATTAAATGTTTTATAATTAATCGATTATAAATTTGCCATGAATAGCAAATTTATTCATAGAAATTAATCTGATTTAAATTAATCAGATAATTAAGTTAATCCTGCTTATAAATGATTATTGAATGCTTAACCTTACTTATGAATGATTGTATTGTATGAGATGTCTTGAATCGATTGTCCTATCTGATCTGTGATGTTTTGTTCTGTGGATTGAGCTGTGTATAGTTTTTTATTTGTGATACATTTTTATATTATCTGTGAATCTGTGAATGAACGATAAGCGTTATAGTTTATACCGCTTATCAACTATATTTCTGCGTTTTGATCTGTGATGATTGAATAATGTTGCACTATTGTGTTAAACCCCTGGACCACACTTATACACACACAAATATGGATTTCACGAGGAAATTGGTTAAGTCACAGATATTTGAATTTAATTCAAAATAGTTTTAAAAGTCGAATATTTAAATCCAAATGGTTTTGGAAATGGATTGGGTTTAAAGTGAAAAGCTTTTGAAATGGAATTTCAAAGATGAAATTTATTTTAACTTGATTAAGTTTTGGAATTTAAATAATTTGTTTGAAACTTAAATTCAAGATTTGAAATTGAATTCTATGTTTGGAAACTAGGGACTAAAGATGTTATACCAGTTATATATGGGTTAAACTATTTTAAAAGTACTGATTTGGGAATGTGAATATAATTTAAGAGCTTTAACTCGTGCAAATATAATTGGATTTTTCTGAAATGAAAACTATTTGTTTTCAAATAATAAAAGCTTTCACATAAGTAATGAACTTCCGATTTGTGTTAAAGGGATTTCAAGTTAAAATGAAAAATGATTTTCCAAGTTATGGAAACTGGTTTGAAGGCTATAAGTTAAATCCTTAACTTGAAGATTGGATGAGTTAACCCTAATTAGAATGGAAATTGTTTTGAAATCTGTGCATGGATCTTTGTGAAACTCGGTGAACTGTGTGAAATAAATTTTTTTGTTTAAAAAGATTGGAAATGGTAATTTGTTTAAACCATTCGAAAGAAAAGTTTTGGGTAATAAGTTGTGACTTAACTGAGACCCCAATATCCATATGTTTCTTGTAAATATTGCTCTCATTATTCGGTTTAGCCGGGAGAGGACCTTTGTGTCATATAACCCATTCGGAATAGTGATACGACGTTATGGATAGCATTTTGTAGACCGGTGGTGAAGACCGGGTATTTGTGAGAACTATAGGATAACCTATCGATTGACTCTGCACTGAGTTGCTCCGGTATAGAGCTTTCCCCTAAGTGATGGGAAGTCCGATCGGGATTGTGAATACCCGGATATGCAAGGACTTCTTACGAAGTGCCTTCGGTTCTGTTCGAACCCGGGACAGACTTGTATGGCTGTATGTCTAACACTACACTTTGAGATATAAAGCAAATTTCTTTCAAATACATATCTGTTGGTGGCGGAGAATTTATTCTCTTAGCTTAACACCCTTCTCTGAGACGTACGAGCTCAGAGGTTATGTAGTTGAAGGTTATCAGCGATATATTTCCAATTTGGTAGTGCGGCATGCTGAGTGCTGCTGTGTGTTGATGATCATTTGTTAATCATTTGTGATCAAAGCATGGCTTTTGTGTAAAGCGTAGCTTTGTGGACGAGACTGAATCAGGACCTCACAACCCGGAAGTGGTCAAAACAGGAAAGATGCGGTAAGGTTATGAGGGTCGCTCCTTTTAGGGTGTGTCATTCCCTTCTGGTAAAGGGTGGTACCATGGTATGGAGCCCAGATATTTACCTATGTGGTGGGCTTCAATCACATTTTCTGTGTGGTTGTTGCTTTGTGGTTTAGAGGCGCCTCGGATAAAGGTCCCAAAGGACCGGGGGTGGCATGCTCGAGAAGTAGTTACATAGTTACAGAGGTAAGCCGGTCTTGTGTTGGCAGAGATCCGGTTAGGTTCTCGCGACGTCCTGCCAGAGGCGTACCCATGGACAGTGGGAAGTTCCTTAGCCCAACCATTTGTTGAAAATCCAATCAAAACAATACGAGCCCTTTACGATTGCACTTGTATAACCTGCCTCCTAAGGAGGTAGCAATAGTGGGCATAATATAATGGTATCTATGCTGGCTAAGATTAATATTATACTTTCGAAATGTTTTTCTGCACTATGCACTAATAATAATATCAAAGAAATTTTTTCGTATCAAGCATGTTTGACTATCATAAGGAGAAATCTCCTCCAAGTCTGCGTTTGCATTGTGTGTGTGGAGGGAGGCCATAAGTAGTTTCATTTTCCAAGAAAGCATTACGGATTTGTTTTAAATTCTTTTGTTTGTTTAAAGATAAACTGTTTTTGTTACTCACGCCAGTCCCATGACCGACTCGGAGTTTATTGTTCCTTTCCTAAACTCTGGGCGCCCACTATTTTCCACACGGGCAGTCTAGAGTTGGGATTTTCATATAGTCGGGTTTAGTAGATTATCTGGATTTAGTTCAGTCTTTGGATCTGTACTGACATTGCTTAGATTGGTGCATAGTTATTGAGAGTTCGAGCTATTTTTGGATTGGAGAATTGGATTTGGAGATGCATTCTTTTGAAGATATTGTTCCACTGTCGGTGTTATCTATTCTTTCCGCTGTGTCTTGTATCTCTGATAGTGTTGATATCTATTGTATCATGTTGTTGTATCATATTATATCAGATGTTGGATCTGCCACTGTATCAATGTTATATATATATATTGATATTCATTTTCTTCCGATGTGTTGTACTTAATGGTGTTATAAACTCCGGCGCACCAGATTCGACGTTTGGATCTGCGCCATTTGAATATGAGTGTCGTATTCGGTGTCGATTTTCGAAAGTCGAGTCAGGATCGTTTCATCTGGTATCAGAGCTGAGGGTTAAAACTTTAGCTCAGGAGTATAACACATTAAGTAGCTCATTAGAGATAGGGTGAAGTATACCCTAGAATGAGTACATCCCTAAGATATCCGTTCGAATGCCTCAGTAAATTCTCTTACTATCCACTGATAGTGAGCATGAGTGCAAGAAGAGGACGAGATAGAGGACAGGGGAGTACCACTATAAATGGTCAATACCCTGCAACAGTGGAAGCAATTTTTCTCTTCTCAATCTCCTTCAATTTGTCCTCCCAATTTCTTTGATTTGCTTCGTAGCAGCTACGAGAAGAAGTTTTGGTGTGATGAAGGCTCTACGAATCGTTACAGAAAATCCTCACTTCGTATCTTCATCGGTTTCTTATCAGTTTTCGATTTAAACTTTAATAAATTGGAAATTTTAAATTGAGTTGGATTGATTAATAGAATACGAAGCTAAATTTGAATTGTATCAATAAAATGATTTCGTTTACGACCAAATTTGGAAATTCTATTGTAATTTCTTGTGTAGAACGAGGTCCGAAGAGGGACAAGTTGGTATATAATTTGGGGTATTCCGACCTAAGTTGGAATCCATACCTAATGTTTGAAAAAATGTAAAAGATTGAATCCATCTATCAATCTCTTTTGTTCAACATCTCTTTTCGATTCTTCGATGGTTTTTGGTAGATCCAAGAAGAAGATTTGATATCTTTGCATGGGACATAAACTCCAAATAGGCCAGAATTGTTTGTTTGGATGAATTGGTTGCTTTGATTTCTATGGTTAATAGGGATACTTCAGTTTCTAAACTAAAAGTTTTGAAATTGTATCCATGTATCTGTCTATTTTTTGGTTCGGATATATTCTACGAATGGTTAGTTATTCCTTCGGACTAACCAGTGCCTTGCATATTTCGTAGATTTGATGACCCGAGTACTTGTGTAGCGTTGAATGAGTTGGCTCTCATATTGTCGATATTCTGATTTGGTGAGCCAAATACAGAATAGATATCCAGTTGACCTAGAAAACTGTTTCCCTATCTTGGTATATCTATCCATGTAGTTTTCGCGCCAGCAAATTTCGGGGACGAAATTTCTCAACGAGGGAACCTGTAACGATCCCGGATTTTTGATTAATTTTAAATTGATAATCAATTTCATTCTTGAATAAAATTGTGAAATAATTGGAAATTGATATAAAATAGTTGTTAAATTAAGGATTAATTGAATTTGATCCGGATATTTGACATATGTGTATAAAATAAATTGAATGTAAATTGGAATTTAAATTCAAATGCCTTAGGGAATAAATTTGTATTTGGATTTTTGAAAAAATATTTCAAATAGATAAAATATGAAATGAACATATTAAATAATTCTAGAATTATATAAACTATAAAAATAAAGATTGTAAAGTAAAATAAAACACAAACGAAAATGTACTTACAAAACACATCAAAATATAAATATAAATATAAATATAAAATATAAACTTCATTTAAAATATAAAGTAACAGAACAAAAGGAAGAAATAAGACAATAGATATTAAGTTAATCAAATAAATAAAATAAACTATGTAAAATATAAAATAAACAAATCTGCTAAAATAATGACAACATATTAACAAATTCATGTATAAAGCAAAGTAATATGGCTGAAACAAAATAATACATTCAAATGTGAACAGCAACTTACATTCATAAGCATGAACACTTGGAAAAGAATAAAAAAAAAATATTAAGTACAGACAAGGAAACAAAGATATAAATATCTTTGAAGCTTGCAAAAAAAAACAGTACAAGTACATTCATATTATAAAGAAAAGAAAATATACATTTTTATGTAGCCTGTAAGAAAATTTAGAAAAGGTAAGAACAAAGAAAAAGTGAAATATCTAAACATAAAAATAAGAAGTAGGAGACACAAAGTACTCAAGCATTAAATGCTTTCATATTAATGAAATAAACAAAGTCAATTCGAAAACACTTCGGCCTCCTTATGCAAAGAAAATCTTTGATCAAATGTATATAAAAATAAAAATAAAAATCTTGTACTAGTGAAAACAAGCTGTACACCTTTCTTTCTATATATACATCTATATCATTCTTGTTTGTTCATCCACTTAGCATTCCAGGAAATTAAACATCATTATTCTACTAACTTAAGCAATCCATTCAACAACAAAGCAAGTTTTAAAGGAAGATCGAAACTGCCTTTTTCAAAACAAAAGCAACTTCACATTTTTAAATCAACACATCTCTGTTAAACCCAAGATCAGGTGAATTCAAACCATGATTTGGAAGGTGAGTAACACCACTTTTAAACAATCTAAAAGTATAATCTGTTGCATATATCTGTGAATGAGTATATTTACACACACACACACACATATATATATATATATATGAATCCTTTGTGTATATTTAAATGATTGAAACATTGGTGTGCAGGCTGTTATTTTCATATGTTCTCTGTCTTAGTTCATAAACCAAGATTTTGATTCAAAAATCTTTTCTTCTCAATCTACCCGCTGTTTGGATTTAAAATTCAAACCAAAACTGTTTGTTACAGAATATACTTAAGATTAAAAATCGATTTGAGTTTAAAACAACTTGTTAGTATCTCTGGAAATCGAGATATCTGAGCAAAGCTTTAAACAAGTTAAAATTTAAACTTCTTAATTTACAAATTCAGGTTTGTAACTTAAATTCGTACACTTTAACATGAATTTTAAAACAAGAATCGTAATTTTTAGATGAGGGGTTAAAGAGTAGTTCAAAGATGATCGAAAATGGTACTTTGATCAATTCCCGGCGATATGTTGAACTGGGGAAGTCGAGTTTCCTCCCGGAGGTGGAGGAATGATCAGTGGCTCTGGGAAAAATAGGGTAAGGGTGGTCAGGAGATCGTAGTGGAATCGGCGATCGTCTGAAGGCTGTAGCCCTAGTTTTGTAAAGGCCAGATGATTCGATTCGTTCTTCGTCAGCGAGTGATCGAGCGCTACGAAACTTAGGGAGATGGTAGAGGTCGAGTTGACGAAGTGATGACCGAAGTTTCGCATGTTCAGATGATCGGAGCTGCGAGAACGAGACAATGACAGGTTTGGATTAGGGGTGACTGCATTTGTAGTTTCCAGGTTCTGGTTCCAGCTTTGACACTCGAATTTGTTTTTGAGTTGGAGTCGTCGATATGATGATCGAGGTAGGGTGCTTGGATAGTTTCCGATTTATGGAGGTCATCTGTTGAGTTGGATTGGAAGGGGAGTAGGTTACTCGAGTTTTCTCGAGTAATTCGAGTACCAGACTCGAAGTAAATGAGGTTTTGACTAGAAGGAAAAGTATGTTGCCTCGGGTATTTTGCTGGCTACAGGTTTTTACAGAAACCTATTACCCAGTTTTGAATTTTTTTCAAAATAAGTTTCAAAACTCAATTTAAATGAAAAGTAAAGTTTTAAAATGAAGTTTTAAATATGGTTCGAGTTAGATTTGAATCTCATTTTTAAAGATAAATAAAGTTTTAAAATTTAAATTTGTTTTAACTATTTTAAATTTGTTTTAACTATTTTAAACTTGTTTTAACTATTTTAAATTTGTTTTAACTATTTTAAAAATGTTTAAGTAGTTAAATTTTAAAATGAAGTTTTAAATTGTAAGAAAAGTTTTTAAATCCAAGTTAAATCTGAAATCAAGATGGTTTGTATTCCAGTGGTTATAAAAGAAGTTTTTAAAATTTAAATTGTTTTAATGATAAAGTAAAATTTTAAATTGATTTGAATTTAAATGAAACTGGGATCTAAATTCTTTTGATTTCTATTTAAATATTGTTAAAGTTAAATCTATATTCATTTTAAATCTTAAATTTAAAATGAAATCTAAAGTAAATTTAAAAGCAAATTAAATACTTTGATTAAGCGAGAAATGTTTTATCTTAAAGGTAAATAGAATTTAATGATATGAATTCATTAATTATTAAGTTAATTAAAATGGGTAATTCATTTATTTAATTAATTAATGATTAGGATTAATTAAATAAGTAATTAAAGGTTTAAATTAATCAATTAAGGTTTAAAGATTAATTAAGTAGGGAATAATTAATTTGTAAATTTAGGAGTATTAATTAGATATTAATTAATGATCAAAGTTGATTAATCAAGTGATTAAGCAATAATTAATTGAAGGATAATGTTATAAATTAATTAAGGTAATTAATTTGAGAATAATTAATTTATTAAAGGTTAATTAATTAATGAGGTGATTAGGAAATAAATTATTAAAGAGTAATTAATTAGTTATTGTAATTAATTAAGAATAATAAATTAAGAATTAATTATTAATTAAGGGTTAATTAATGATTAATTAAAGAATAATTTATTAAATGTTTTATAATTAATCGATTATTAATTTTCCATGACTAGCAAATTTATTCATAGAAATTAATCTTATTTAAATTAATCAGATAATTAAGTTAATCCTACTTATAAATGATTATTGAATGCTTGACCTTACTTATGAATGATTGTATTGTATGAGACGTCTTGAATCGATTGTCCTATCTGATCTGTGATGTTTTGTTATGTGGATTGAGCTGTGTATAGTTTTTTTATTCGTGATACATTTGTAAATTATCTGTGAATCTGCGAATGAACGATAAGCGTTATAGTTTATACCGCTTATCAACTATATTTCTGTGTTTTGATCTGTGATGATTGAATGATGTTGCACTATTGTGTTAAACCCCTGGACCACACTTATACACACACAAATATGGATTTCACGAGGAAATTGGTTAAGTCACAGATATTTGAATTTAATTCAAAATAGTTTTAAAAGTCGAATATTTAAATCCAAATGGTTTTGGAAATGGATTGGGTTTAAAGTAAAAAGCTTTTGAAATGGAATTTCAAAGATGAAATTTATTTTAACTTGATTAAGTTTTGGAATTTAAATAATTTGTTTTAAACTTAAATTCAAGATTTGAAATTGAATTCTATGTTTAGAAACTAGGGACTAAAGATGTTATACCAGTTATATATGGATTAAACTATTTTAAAAGTACTGATTTGGGAATGTGAATATAATTTAAGAGCTTTAACTCGTGCAAATATAATTGGATCTTTCTGAAATGAAAACTATTTCTTTTCAAGTAACTAAAGCTTTCACATAAGTAATGGACTTCCGATTTGTGTTAAAGGGATTTCAAGTTAAAATGAAAAATGATTTTCCAAGTTATGAAAACTGGTTTGAAGGCTATAAGTTAAATCCTTAACTTGAAGATTGGATGAGTTAACCCTAATTGGAATGGAAATTGTTTTGAAATCTGTGAATGGATCTTTATGAAACTCGGTGAACTTTGTGAAATAAACCTTTTTGTTTAAAAAGATTGGAAATGGTAATTTGTTTAAACCATTTGAAAGAAAAGTTTTGGGTAATAAGTTGTGACTTAACTGAGACCGCAATATCCATATGTTTCTTGTAAATATTGCGCTCATTGTTCGGTTTAACCGGAAGAGGACCTTTGTGTCATATTACCCATTCTGAATAGTGATACGACGTTATGGATAGCATTTTGAAGACTGGTGGTGAAGACCGTGTATTTGTGAGAACGATAGGATAACCTATCGATTGACTCTGCACAGAGTTGCTCCGGTATAGAGTTTTCCCCAAGTGATGGGAAGTCCGATCGGGATTGTGAATACCCGGATTTGCAAGGACTTCTTACGAAGTGCCTTCGGTTCTGTTCGAACCCGGGACAGACTTGTATGGTTGTATTTCTGACACTACACTTTGAGATATAAAGCAAATTTCTTTCAAATACATATCTGTTGGTGGTGGAGAATTTATTCTCTTAGCTTAACACCCTTCTCTGAGACGTACGACCTCAGAGGTTATGTAGTTGAAGGTTATCAGCGAAATATTCCCTATTTGGTAGTGTGGCATTCTGAGTGCTGCTGTGTGTTGATGATCATTTGTGATCAAAGCATGGCTTTTGTGTAAAACGTAGCTTTGTGGACGAGACTGCATCAGGACCTCACAACCCGGAAATGGTCAAAACAGGAAAGATGCGGCAAGGTTATGAGGGTTACACCCTTTAGGGTGTGTCATTCCCTTCTGGTAAAGGGTGGTATCACGGTATGGAGCCCAGATATTTACCTATGTGGTGGGCTTCAATCTCATTTTCTGTGTGGCTGTTGCTTTGTGGTTTAGAGGCGCTTCGTATAAAGATCCCAAAGGACCGGGGGGTGGCATGCTCGAGAAGTACCTACCTAGTTACAGAGGTAACCCGGCCTTGTGTTGCAGAGATTCTGTTAGGTTCTCGGGACGTCCCGCCAGAGGCGTATCCATGGACAGTGGGAAGTTCCTTAGCCTGACCATTTGTTGGAAATCCAATCAAAACAATACGAGCCCTTTACGATTGCAGTTGTATAACCTGCCTCCTCAGGAGGTAGCTATAGCGGGCATAATATAATGGTACCTATGCTGGCTAAGATTAATATTATACTTTCGATATGTTTTTCTGCACTATGCACTAATAATAATATCAAATAAATTTTGTCGTATCAAGCATGTTTGACTATCGTAAGGAGAAATCTCCTCCAAGTCTGCGTTTGCATTGTGTGTGTGGAGGGAGGTCTTATGGTGGTTTCATTTTCCAAAAAAGCATTACGGATTTGTTTTAAATTCTTTTGTTTGTTTAAAGATAAACTATTTTTGTTACTCGCACCAGTCTCATGACTGACTCGGAGTTTATTGTTCCTTTCCTAAACTCTGGGTGCGCACTATTTTCCACACGGGCAGTCTAGAGTTGGGTTTTTCAGATAGTCAGGTTTAATAGATTATCTGGACTTAGTTTAGTCTTTGGATCTGGACTGACATTGCTTAGCTTGGTGCATCGTTATTGAGAGTTCGAGCTATTTTTGGATTGGAGCATTGGATTTGGAGATGCATTCTTTTGAAGATATTGTTCCGCTGCTGGTGTTATCTATTCTTTATGATGTGTTTTGTATCTATGATAGTTTTGATATCTATTGTATCATATTATATCAGATGTTGTATCTGTCGCTGTATCAATGTTATATACATTGATATTCATTTTCTTCCGTTGTGTTGTACTTAATGGTGTTATAAACTCCGGTGCACCAGATTCGACGTTTGGATCTGCGGCATTTGAATATGAGTGTCGTATTCGATGCCGATTTTCGAAGGTCGAGTCAGGATCGTTTCAGATGTGTTGACATTTGAAATGGATGAATTGTTTGTGAACCATAATAGTTATAATATATCAGGGTTGAATAAGGTAAGGATACTACCATAAGGGCTTGAGAGAGATCATGTATGAATGACCATGTAGGGGTAATAAATTTAGTTGCATTCATGCTTCCTTCATGATTCAACTCTTTTTTCACTAATAGACATTAACTGAATGTTATTTGAAGAGGTTAAGTTTCTGGTTTCCATTTGTTTAGTAATTTTATGAGCACCTCTAAAATTCCACATATATAGTTGTCTAACATTTAGAGGGTTTGAGTTTGTTGGTAGGCTGCCTTGTCATCACTCTTGAGATTTCTTTGTATGGCGGTTTAAGAGCAATTTGCACAATTATGTAATCAATGCCTAAGTCATAGTCATCTTGTAATCCTTGTTTTTTTTCTTTTGTCTTGTTTTTTCCTTTTTTCTTGGAAGAAGCATTAATGCAGACTATAGATTTAGAAGTGGAGGTGATTAGATCAGTTGCACCATTGAGAATGAAATCGGGAATAGTTAGTTTATGAAAAGGGTTATGAACTATAGGAGGTGGAGACATTTGAAGAGTGGAAGGAATAACACAATTAGTAGGGGATCCAGACTTGAGAGATAAGTCTGTTTCCTGATTGGATGCATGTGGAGATGCATGCACAAGACTGTGCATGAAAGTGTGCATAGGTATATTGACATGTAAAGAAAGGATATGGGTAAGGTATTCGAAATGAAATGCTTTTGATTACCACAATAATTCAACTTTACAGATTACTCCAAGGGGATAACAGGTCCTTGAATTTGTTCAGACTGCAGATTGCAGATTAAAATGGGATCTTCAATGGATTCAGAGACATTATTGGAGATTCCCCCTTCTTCCATTGATGAAAGAAGTTCAAACTGGTTAGTATCTGCAACAAGGTCATTTCCAGCAATTGCATCATTCTTTTCATTTGAATTTTTACCTTAAAAATTTACAATGAATTGATCAGATGCTTCAGCATCAGTAAGAATAGAATTAGTGGAATTTAGAGCATGCTTTTTAGATTTAACCTTTTGCCATTCCTGTTTATTATTAGGGAGAATTAACTTAAAGGACAAAAATTTCTATATTTTTTGCCTCAAGGACACGACCTCAATATTTTTACCACAAGGACAAACATTCTTCTAAAAATTATTCACAAGGATAAACATTTTCAAAAATTATTCATAAGGACAACAAAACTGATACCGAGCTAAAAACTAATACCTAAAAACTGCTACCGATAACTACAAACTGATACCTAAAAACTGGTATCAATAACTAAAAACTGATACCTACAGAAAGTTGTCCTTCAGGATAAAATATTGAAGGTCTGTTCTTAAGGCTAAAAAGCTGTGAAATTTTGTCCTTGACAATAATTTCCTGTTATTATTATTAGTGATAGCCTCATTCCGTATTTAACTTTTCTTCCTTAAGTTTGCTTTTGCCTGACTTACTGGGTGTGGTGCACCACTTTAGCTAGACCTTTCTCACTTGAATTATTAACTGCATTAATATTAGGCTCGGTACCTTTAACATTGAGTGAATCATTTTGCTGCAGTTAACAGTAGCATGACCAAAGCTCTTACAAACTGTACAAATCAGAGGTCTCCAAGAGTAGTTACTAAATACATTTTGACTTTTTTCACCATCTATATTTTTAAAATTAGGCAATCCTTTATTAAAGGATATCTCTATCAAACATTTTGTATACTCAAACCTTTTCATCCTCTCATTGTTTTCATCAAACAAACTGGTTTGCTAATATGACAGACCAGTTAGTTAATATCTAATGGAGTCCATGTTAGCAAGGGTATACTGTACAAATGGACCCAAACTGGCACTATTTTGACCATAGATTCAACATCATCACAATAGGGTTCCATGTGGTAATGATCATCATATGACCTCTACTAAATATAGGATCTAAAGTGAGGATTTTTTTTTCATTGTCTTCAGCATTTGCAAACTTCAAGAAGTAATTTTTTCCATTAGAAAAAACTTTATATAAGGATTTCAATTTCCAAATTTGTGAAAGGAGAGAAGTAACTGCCATGTAATTGACTGAACCACATAAGAAAATGCAACCAAAAATTCTAACCATG
Organism: Allium cepa; assembly: GCA_030765085.1. Lineage (NCBI taxonomy): Eukaryota > Viridiplantae > Streptophyta > Magnoliopsida > Asparagales > Amaryllidaceae > Allium > Allium cepa. Next base: position 280,553,203 of record CM060934.1, on the reverse strand, counting down.
ACTTGATGCCTTCATCCACCATAGCTTAGGGAGGAGTGAGGCTGGTCGTTGTAGTTCAAGTCAAAGTTAATAGGAAGATACTAACCAGCATTTTTGGTTCTTTTAAATAAACTTGACCAAAGAGGAACATCATAGGAACACGGGATAGAGTTGCAAGGTTTAGAAGGGGAAGAAAAATGGAAGAAAGGGCAGGAAAAGGGATAGAAGAGGAGGATAGGTTGAGAGAAGGGTGGAAAATGATAGGGGAGGGTCGGGATGGAGAGGAGGAGGAGGAGGAAGGACAGGAAGAACTGGAACAGGAGGAGCAGGAGGAGAGGGGGATAGTGGGCGGGAAAAAGTCAATGGGAGAGGGCACCATTAAAAGATATTTTGAAGAAGAGGAGGTCAAAGATATTTGAACAAGAGGAGAAGAAGCTATGTTGTTATATTAATTAATTCACTTAATTAAAAGTATATTTAATAGAAAATGCATAAACGGTATGTTTTGTGACAGTAGTTACAAAGTGTTATAACCTGAGTACTTTGTCACAATGAAAATAAATATACCATTTTAAATATTCTACTCAAGATGCATCGAGACTAGATATCAGTGTATTCGTTGAGAATAGGGTACATAACACTCTTCAAATGTTGGGCAGTGTATTACTCATGACTGCCGGGGCCCTAGAGACACCTAAGGGTTACGTACTTATAATTATTGGATCATCATGGAATGACTCATTAAATAGTTTTATGTTGGTTAATATAACCAAAGTCAAATAGAAAATATTGATATGACTGATTTACATAGTTTTGTCGACTTGAGAATACCGTTGATCCTCAATATGAAAGTTCCACTTTGATTATAGTCAAATCATGACACGATGTCCACTAAGATGGGTTGAGTGGAAGTATTAAAAGTGAAGACTATTCAAGAAAGGATTCATCTCCTCAGTTATATGAGGTTATCACGGTGTATTGAAGTCAACTCAAAGTCAAAATCTTGGGCCAGAGTATTTCTGCTTAATAATAATTTTTATTATTAAACCAAGCACTTTATGTTTGGACTATAGAGTTGAATATGAACGATATTGGAATTTTGACCATTATCAAATTCCATAAGTACTAAGTGATATAGTTTTGATGAAGAGAATTGGTGTATATAAAAGTCACAACCGGGTAACTCTTAACAAACTAAAATTAGATTGTATCGAAACCAAGTAAGCAATAAATTTGGCCAAATTTTCACACCACTTTAATTGACGTGTGAATATTAACATTTGAATAGTTCGATATTGAGACGACCCGACTTTCTACTACCAGAAAATTGCATCATCATTAAGATAGAAAGGGATAGAAAAGAGAATAGAAAGAAGAGAAGAAAGAAACAACACAAGAATCTCAACAGCGGAATGAATAAATTATATTAATAACATAAACATTACATAGTTTACAACCATTATCAGAGTACACAGATATATAACACATACTAGACAGTTATAAACACCTGTCTAGTTATACAACTCAATACAACAACTCAGAGAACACAATACAGCGGAAAAACTATATATATCTACACGCGGAAACCTCCTGCTCCATTGCTCCTCCACAATTTCGTCAAAGCTAACCTAAATCCTATCCTGAATTCCCTTGGCTACTCGTAAAAATTTGAGTACCCAAGAGTTTATGAAAAACAAAAATAAACTCCGAGTCAGACATGGGTCTGGTGTGAGTAACAGGTTAAAGTTGCTTAACTTTCAAAAACCTTTTGAAAAGAAAGGTATCACGTAAGACTTCCCACACATAAACATGGAAAAGTTTTTACCTTACGCTAACCAAAACATTTGATAGGAAATCCGATGATATTATAATAGTGTCTAGGGTTTTCAAATAAATATGAAATAGCTGAAATTGTTACATCTATTAAATTCCAGCTACTAGCCACAAAAGTGGGTAATACAATCAAAACCGTTGGCACTTATTGGATTTTGGATTCAATACAATGGCAGGGCTACTGGGGTATCGCCCGTCACAGTACATGGCCTAGATCAACGTACCGAGGATCACTCCCGACCCCCTGCAACACAAGCCCGGACCCATTCCTTACTGAATAGTTTCGAACAAGACAACCCCATGGTTGTAGCTAGCAACCACCCACACAACCGAATATAAAGGGACTTCTAGACAGAGGTAAATCTTGCTCTCCAGTGGGTGCGACCCACGAAGCCTTGCTGCACCTCCCCTGTTTCAGCCATTCCCGGTTGATGAGGCTTGATGCTACGATTACCTTTATAGGACATATCTGTGACGACCCGGAATTTTCGAGCATTTAAAATCGGAATATTTAATTGATTTTTGATTAATCGGAATATTTTTGATTAAAATAGGACTTATTTAATTAATTTATTTGATAATTGAATTATTAAATTAAATAAGTAGAGTTGGGTGAATTGTTGAATCTGGAGTTTTAAGACTGTTGAAAATAATTTGAAGGCTTGTAAAATTTATATTGATAACATTGAAGATAATAGAAGGTTTAAAATTGAATTTAATAGTGATTTATTCAGTTTTGAAATTTCATTGTTTAAATTGAATTTAAAAATAATCTTCCGAGGCACGGTCTCGAAACTCGATGAAACTAGTTACATTTTATCCGTAGTATTATATTATTACCGGATTTCAAATTTTGTAACGTTTGGAGTTATCGTGTGACCGTACGGTAGGTAAACGCACTGAAGTTAAATCGATTTTTTAATTTAAATATAATTGGTTTGACCAGTCAAAAATATATCAGCATCTAAACCTTTGCCCTTAATTCAGATTACTGTTCCGTGGCGTATTCTGTACGCTAAGAAATTTCTTCACTCAGTCGAGTCTTCCTTCCCCTTTCTTCAAATTAAAGCATATTTTACTTCGTTCGTAAAAAAAAATCAAGGCCGTTCGTTATAAAATAATGGTTGTGTCTTCTCCTTCGAACAATTGCTTTTCTCCCCTCCATTTTCTCACCTCGAAAATCAAATTCAACTGTAAATGGGGGCATCGCAACAGTGTAAACGCGATTCAAAACCGCGATTTGAAAAAAAAAAGAATTTAAAGATCAAAACCCAAATTCGCGTAGTCGACTTTGTGGATTCTTTCCGCCGCGTTTTCAAGTCGAGCACGAGCTCGTTCAGGAGCGACGAACTAGGGTTGGGGTGCGGCGACAAATTGGGGCTGCTCGCGAGGGATGGTCGCGTAGGGTTCAGGTGTTGGAGTTCGAGTTGCGCAAAGCCGAGGTGGGTTGCTCGTCGTTGCTGCGAGGGTTAGTGCCGCGTACGACTTGGGATGCTCGAGGGGGAGTTCGATGTCATCAGTGAGTCGCGATGGTCACGATGTTGCGCTTGGATTTTTGTTGACCGAATTGGGGTTTCGACAGCGTGGGAGGGAGCAGGGGTTCGAGCAGTTAGGTATTTCTTTAAATTTATTTATTTAATTTATATGTTTATGAATTTGAAATAAAAATGAAATGAAATTTTATTTATATAGTAGAGTGTTGTAGAGTTTATATATATAAATCTGACTTTTCATGAAATATGTTTAAGTAACATATATTTTATAAAAAAAAGAAATTTAGTTTAAACCAAATAATATGTAAACTTAAATATATTAAATGGTAGTTGATTTTTCATTTGGTTCGAATGTAAGTAAAATCGTATAAATTGTTATACAAGGTCTGAAAATAGTAAGGAGACTAATAAGTGTAATTAACTTATACTAATTATTTTTAAACAAAGGGATTTTTATAGGAAAATTATTAGTTAAATTAAAATTAATAAATAGTAACGGATTATCTGATTATCTCAGATATTAATAAATTACGTAATGTTATTCAAGGTCTAAAATAGAGAAACAAGCTGGATTGAAAATGGATTGGGATGGTCTGCAAATTTTAAGTGAAATTTGAGTTAATCTCACTCAGTTAATTTAAATTTAAATTTAAATGATTAAATTTAAATAATTGTTTGAAATGGTTGAATTGATTTATGTGCTGTAGTGTGGTATATGTTTGGAATTGGCATTTTATATTGTGCTAACATCTGTGGATGTAGGAGGAAAAAAAAAATTGAAGGGATCCAACTGGACCCCTCAACTTTATTTAATTATTTAATATTCTCTGTTCTGAATATTTGATATTCTGTAATGAATTATGTGGAAATATTAAATGCTATGGCTTGATTGTTATAATTGGGCAATAATGAATTACCAAATATATAATTTGAGTTTGGGAATGAAAATAAAAGAAGTGAAATTGTAAGTAAGTAATTATAGAAAAGTTGAATAAATTTATGAATGAACTGGAAAGGAAATAAAGTGACTTTAAAATTTTAATTAATAAATCTTGAGTATGGGAAGGAAAATTTAAATATAAACAGGAAGTTAATGAAACTTAAACTTCAATGTTATTGTTTAAAAGAGAAAAACATTTATTTTAAATTTAGGATTTAAATTATTCAAGAAGAATAAAGAAGGAATTGGGAATAACCTGAAATTTGTATATTTCAGACAAAGGATTTAAAATCAAACTGAAAATAATAATAAAGTCCATAATTAATGAATATTGAAATGAACTGATAAGTAAAGAAATTTATTTCAAATGGAATAAATTGGGAATCAATTTGGAAAATTGATTTAAGTGATTGAGATTGGAAATTTCTCTCTGAATAACCAAGTACGCTTTCAAAGTAAATTTTTAAATATAAATTAAAAGTTTAAAGTTGTTTTAAGAAGTATGTTTTGAAAAATTTACTATTTCTAAATATTTAAATTCTAAAGTAAGTATTTCCTTTTAGTCTATTATAGCAATAATTATTTAAAGAGTGACTTAGTATGTTATTTTTAAAAGTGAAATCTAGTTTTATATTTTATTTAGTGACATTATTTTCAAATATTCATATAGTATGTATCTTTAACAAATCATTGAAGTAGTTTTGACTTAAATGTTATAAAGTATATTTCTAAGTAAAGTGTTTTAAATTATTTTAAAAATCTAGTTTGTGCTTGGTGATTTTAGAGACGATAAAAAAAATATTTGGGAAAGTTTATTCTGAAAAGGAAGATGGTTTGAAACTGTTTTCAAAGGATTGAAAATAGAAATATATCTGGTGAATATATTTTTGGGATTAATAAATAATTTGGAAAATTATTTATTGTTTGATGGATGTTTGTGAATAGAAATTGATAGTTAAATAACCGACTATCAATATTGGACAATGCGTTGATCGTTTCGAAGAGACCGGGATCGAAGTTTATTTCTCGAAAACAACTTCGATCCGGTTTGTACGTTTCGTGAAAACGATTTTTGGATTTGAGGATGGAGTGGTGAAGAACAAGGGCTAGTCGCTACTAATCCTGAGGATATTTCCAAAATGGATGTAGTAGGAATAGTGCCTTCGGTTCCGTTCGAACCCGGGACAGACTTGTATGGATGAATGCTTGCGAAACATCGTCAGGTGGACGATGGGCATTCTAAGGGATATATTCTATAAAGGTAACGCTTAGCTTCAAGCCTCATCAAATGGGAATGGCTGAAAATCAGGGGATATGCAGCAAGGCTTCGTGGGTAGCCCCCACTGGAGGGTTAGGTCATCCCTGTCTAGATGTCCCTTTTATTTCGGCTTAGTGGGCGGTTGCTGATCCCAACCGCGGGGTGATCTTGCTCGGGACTGTCCAGTAAGGGATGGTTCCGGTCTTGTGTTGCAGGGGAGTTAGGGTGGCTCTCGGTACGCTGATCTAGACCAGGTACTGTGACAGGTGATACCCCAGTGCCTAGCCATTAGTTGGAATCCATTTTCCATACGCACCCGTACGATTTTGATTGTGCCCAACTATTGCTGAAAGTGAGATGCAAGCATTTCAGCAAGATTCTATTTTACTTTCTATAGACACTATTATAATATCAGAGGACTTTAATAAAAATGTTTGGCTATCGTAAGGTAAAAACCCGGCATGTTTATTTGTGGCGTGGTCTTACGAGATGCTTTTGTTTTCAAAGGATTTTTTGAAACTTTAATAATCAATTGGGTGTGATTTTCTCACGCTGGTATGCCAGACTGACTCGGGTGTTATTTAACTGTAATGCTCGGGTCAGACCGAGTAGTATAGAATACAGGATAGGATGTTGTGGAGCTTAGGAGACGAGCAGGATGGCGATACGTACTCCCGTACTTGTATATATATACATATTTCGCTGTGTTGAGTTGTTGTGTACATATTTGTATGATGTTGATGTTGAGTTGTGATTGATGTACTCTGATTGATGTAATATATAAAAAGAGATATATTTGATTGAGTAAAGATTATTTATTATCTATTATATTTTATTCCGCTGCGATGGTTAGATTCTGATGTTGATTTTGTTTTCTCTTCTTCTACCACTTCTTCTTAAACCCAATGGTTCGTATTTCTGTTCAACTTGAGTTGATTGTTGTAAAATAGAGTTGACTCAAGGGGTATGGATTTGCGGGTCGTTACACTTGGTATCAGAGCCAGGTTGGTGATAACCTTGGCACTGGCGGGAATTACTCATTTAAATTAGAGTCCGTAGTACTCTAAAATGAGTTTGAGCGTATTAATAGATATGAGTGCGTATTTGTTAATGAATATAAATTATTTTAATATTGTGTTAATTGGTTTATTGAGTGGCATATGAACCTTCGTCGACACAGTCTGCGCAACTGTATCGAAGGGGTTTCTAAACACTTGAATAGAACAATCGGCACGGTATTGTTTTAAATGTGGGTAAATGAAATAATTTTACCCAAAAATATATTTTCGATATAATGAATAGTTTTTGTAAACTATTTTAGCTAATATATGGTTGCTTGGATGTTAGAAATGATAATATTAAAGTATTATCATTGTTAAGTGAAAATTTATCTAGAAATTGAAGTATAACTAAACTTTAGGGGAATAAATTCATTTTAAAATAAAATTTATAAATATGAATTATAAAGGTAATTTATGAATTGGAATAACATTAAATGGCAATTTGTATAAACATAAACTGTACAAATGAATTATAGTTAAAAATTTAGTTAAGTAGGCTTTAAAAAATCCCGGAGATTTGGAAATGTTTATCGAGGTGTTTTGGAGATAAATAATAACATTGTTGTTTTGGAGATATTTCTGAAAGGAAATCTGTTTTAAATGGATTTTGAAAGTGATATAGCATTGAAATCGCTTGGATTATTGGAAAATAATTCTGATGATGACGGCCGCATCATCAGTATTCATTTTCGAATTTCTAAGTGATGGATTGCTGCCAAAAATTGATTTGTTCAGAAAGCTAGTTGTTTTTGAAAATTTCAAAAGGGAATTTGTTGAAAATAAAGCCAGGATTGGATTAAATTTTGAGAAATGTGATTTGAGATGTTGAAGATTTCAAAATGTTTTGAAACCAATAACCAGGTGTTTGAAAATCCTGATGAGATAAGTTGTAAGCTTATAAATTGAGATGATTTTTAAATCAGGAAGGAAATATAAGCTTTGAATGTTGGGAATTTAATTTTAAGTGAAAAGTTAAAAATGAAATAAGCTTGGATGGGAGAATAAAATTTAACTGGATTGAAATAAATCGAATAAGCTGAAAATAATATCCAGTTATTTTCGAATTTAGTTGAAATCGAATTGAGTTAAATAAATCTGAGTTAAAGTAAAATTGAATTGGAATGAGAATTCATTTGAATTAATGAATGAAATTAAATTCTTACCTGAACAAATGGAAAATAAATTGGTTAAGGATTGGATTGGAGTAAATATTTAGAATAACTTATAAAAGAATTAGAATTAAAAATAAAATATGAATACATTCAAGCTTGGAATGAATGTGATTGTATAAAATAGTAAGTTGTGACTTATAAAATGTGAAAGTGAAATAGAAAACCAAAATAAATATGGTTTGATGAATTGGATAATAAACAAAAATACAAACTTGAATTATATAATAAATTGAACTAAGAAAATTTAAATGAAGAGATTTTGAGATTAAAATCAAGTTCTGGATTATAAGTTGGAGGAAATGATTGAATTATGAGTTTATGATGAAGTTTAGAAATAAACTCAAGTTATACATTGAATTCGACTTGAATTGTCAATATAGTAAATGAAATTGAACTGTGAGTTCATAAAATTCGGTGGTAAATTGAAAAGGATAGTGGATTCAGAACTTGAGTTATTAATTAAAATTTAATGTGAAATGTTAACAAATTAAATATAATTGGAAAGGTATCGAATAAAAAAGGAAATTGGATTAAAATAATAATGGTTTGTATTGTGAATAAAATCCAAATATGTGGAAATAAATTGGATATGGCCTTGTAATCAATCGATTTGAGTTGAGTGATAAAAGAGAAAAATTTACTTGTAAAATGAAAATGAGCTTAAGTATAAAATTGAACAAATTGAAGTAAATTGACTTAAGCTAAATAAATCGAAGAGAGTTGAATTTAATTCAACTTAAACCAAGTTTAATGATATTGGATTGAAAAAAAAAACTTGGTAGGTTAAAATAATATTTAAGGTAATGAAAATTCATATAAAATGAGTAGATAAACTAATTATATTGAACAAATAAATGGATGGATGGAATAAATAAGAATCAAATGGAAGTGAACTTAAGTTTGAAGGGAAATAAATTGAGTAAATTAACTTAAGTGGTGAAAAATTAGAAAACTCGGCTACGAGTAAAATTGCAAGACCATTAATTTAAAGCTTCATTGAAATTAATTCGGGAAAGGGTAGAAATATGCAAGCTTGGAATGGGTCGAGCTAAATAAATGGTCATGAATGAATTGAAATAAAAAGGGAATTAATTGGTAATGAAATTGAGAGATGGAACTTGAATTGGTTAAATGAAGTCGAATACCAATTTAATGTGGCAAATGTTTAGTTTGCAAATTAATTATGAAATGAGTATTGGATTAACCAATATGTAATGTTCCAAGATAAATAAATGGATTCAAATAAAATGAATGAGAATATAGCATGCAAAATAAATTGAACGGAATCAATTAAAAGGGAATCAATTTAAATTGTTATAAAGAAAAATACTTATTTATTCACATAGATCTTGTCAAATTGCATGGAATAAATTGTCATTTGATGTAAATGGAAGTAATTAAAATTCTATGAATTGGTAGGGGTAAAATAAATTGATTTTGAGGGCAATTGAATTAAATATGAGTTCAGTTCACTTAAAATAAATTAAATGTAAGTGATTGAGTTTTAAACCATTCGAATTGATGAAATAGTATACGAATGGATTGAAAACCATTCAAATTGAATAAAAATGGTTTGTAAATTAATTGAAACAGTTGAATCAGTATGAAAATTGTATAAATTGCTTACAGAAAATGTTTGATGTGCATTTCTTATAGAATTCATTTGTTTTAACCATTGCAGCTAAGTGAAATATAGTTAAACTGCATATATTTGGCACTTACAATTTTAAATTGAGTAAGTACAGGTACCAGGAAGCCGTGTGGCTGGATTTTGGATACGCTAACTGCTAAATTAATAAGTTATTTGCTTAAAATGCTAAATAAGGTACGCCTATGCAATTAAAATAGGAAATATGAACTGTTTTTGGTTTTTCCGACCGTGTGGGTCGATGTATATATATTTATATCTTTTGTCAAATTGAAAAATCTCCTCCGTACAAAGGGGGCTCTGCCAAAAAATTTTGAAAATTTTGGGAGTTAGAAATTTTTTGTTAACGACAAACGATTTCAAAATGAAATTTGAAATACAATTAGTAAATGAAACTAACTTAAATAGTTACATGAATTAGTAATAAATGAAAAATAAAATTTAAATATTTAGAGTTTAAGATAAATTGAATTCATATGGAAATGAAAGAATCAATTTGAATAGAAATGATATAAACTAAGGTGGGAGTATAAGAAGCATATAAAATGCTTATACTAACTTAAGAAGGGGATGGTGAATTCTTAATTGGAGATTGATATTACAAATATATTCCAAGTTGATATTTGAATGAGTAAATAATTGACACTTGTAAGAAAGTCGATAAAATATTTTGGGATATTGTGATTGGATATTAGTACTAAACATGATATGCAGGTAATATAAAGGGAAAAGAGAATTGGATTGATTTCAAAGATAAAAATTTGAAATGCTCGACAAAAAGGTATGTATTTAAATTTGGTATGAAATTTGATTGGGATTTGGATTGAGCCACTTGGCCTTTTTGTTTTCTTTTTGGATTTGGGAGGCCGTAGAGCCATTTTGTAGTTGTACCGAGCTAGCCGCGCAAAGGTGACGCTGGCAAAAAATTTCGGAAATATAGAGAGTTGGAAAAATTTTGAGAAAATTTTGATAATTCAAAATTTGGTTTTGAATTAAAACTTGAATGGTTGGGCAAATAGGATTGTATGAAAACTAGGGAAAGGTTTGGAAAGTTAATAAGAATGATAATGAGTCTGTTATAAATAGGTGGTTGGTAAGATGTTGTATTGTTAGAAACTGTTTGGTTTTGGGAAAGGTAAATGGGTTTTGGACCATTCTTCCTAGCTAGCAATTTCGGGGACGAAATTCTTTTAAGAGGGGAGGAATGTGACGACCCGGAATTTTCGAGCATTTAAAATCGGAATATTTAATTGATTTTAAATATTCAATATAATAACTTTAACTTGAGTTACGAATATTACAATTTATTTGATAATTGAATTATTAAATTAATTAAGTAGAGTTGGGTGAATTGTTGAATCTGGAGTTTTAAGACTGTTGAAAATAATTTGAAGGCTTGTAAAATTTATATTGATAACATCGAAGATAATAGAAGGTTTAAAATTGAATTTAATAGTGATTTATTCAGTTTTGAAATCTTATCGTTTAAATTTAATTTAAAAATAATCTTCCGAGGCACGGTCTCGAAACTCGATGAAACTAGTTACATTTTATCCGTAGTATTATATTATTACCGGATTTCAAATTTTGTAACGTTTGGAGTTATCGTGTGACCGTACGGTAGGTAAACGCACTGAAGTTGAATCAAATTTTTAATTTAAATATAATTGGTTTGACCAGTCAAAAATATATCAGCATCTAAACCTTTGCCCTTAATTCAGATTACTATTGCGAGGCGTATTCTGTACGTTAAGAAATTTCTTCGTTCAGTCGAGTCTTCCTTCCCCTTTCTTCAAATTAAAGCATATTTTACTTCGTTCGTTAAAAAAAAATCAAGGCCGTTCATTATAAAATAATGGTCGTGTCTTCTCCTTCGAACAATTGCTTTTCTCCCCTCCATTTTCTCGCCTCGAAAATCAAATTCAACTGTAAATGGGGGCATCGCAACAGTGTAAACGCGATTCAAAACCGCGATTTGAAAAAAAAAAGAATTTAAAGATCAAAACCCAAATTCGCGTAGTCGACTTTGTGGATTCTTTCCGCCGCGTTTTCAAGTCGAGCATGAGCTCGTTTAGGAGCGACGAACTAGGGTTGGGGTGCGGCGATAAATTGGGGCTGCTCGCGAGGGATGGTCGCGTGGGGTTCAGGTGTTGGAGTTCGAGTTGCGCGAAGCCGAGGTGGGTTGCTCGTCGTTGCTGCGAGGGTTAGTGCCGCGTACGACTTGGGATGCTCGAAGGGGAGTTCGACGTCATCAGTGAGTCGCGATGGTCACGATGTTGCGATTGGATTTTTGGTGACCGAATTAGGGTTTAGGCAGCGTGGGAGGGAGCAGGGGTTCGAGTAGTTATGTATTTCTTTAAATTTATTTATTTAATTTATATGTTTATGAATTTGAAATAAAAATATAAAAAATGAAATGAAATTTTATTTATATAGTAGAGTGCTGTAGAGTTTATATATATAAATCTGACTTTTCATGAAATATGTTTAAGTCACATATATTTTTTTTAAAAAAAAGAAATTTAGTTTAAACCAAATAATTTGTTAACTTAAATATATTAAATGGTAGTTGATTTTTCATTTGGTTCGAATGTAAGTAAAATCGTATAAATTGTTATACAAGGTCTGAAAATAGTAAGGAGACTAATTAGTGTAATTAACTTATACTAATTATTTTTAAACAAAGGGATTTTTATAGGAAAATTATTAGTTAAATTAAAATTAATAAATAGTAACGGATTATCTGATTATCTCAGATATTAATAAATTACGTAATGTTATTCCAGGTCTAAAATAGAGAAACAAGCTGGATTGAAAATGGATTGGGATGGTCTGCAAATTTTAAGTCAAAGGTGAGTTACTCACTCGGTTAATTTAAATTTAAATTTAAATGATTAAATTTAAATAATTGTTTGAAATGGTTGAATTGATTTATGTGCTGTAGTGAGGTATATGTTTGGAATTGGCATTTTATATTTTGCTAACATCTATGGTTGCAGGAGGAAAAAAAACATGTTGGAGGGATCCAACTGGACCACTCAACTTTATTTAATTATTTAATATTCTCTGTTCTGAATATTTGATATTCTGTAATGAATTATGTGGAAATATTAAATGCTATGGCTTGATTGTTATAATCGGGCAATAATGAATTACCAATATATAATTTGAGTTTGGGAATGAAAATAAAAGAAGTGAAATTGTAAGTAAATAATTATAGAAAAGTTGAATAAATTTATGAATGAAATGGAAAGGAAATAAAGTGACTTTAAAATTTTAATTAGTAAATCTTGAGTATGGGAAGGAAAATTTAAATATAAACAGGAAGTTAATGAAACTTAAACTTCAGTGTTATTGTTTAAAAGAGCAAAACATTTATTTTAAATTTAGGATTTAAATTATTCAAGAAGAATAAAGAAGGAATTGGAAATAACCTGAAATTTGTATATTTCAGACAAAGGATTTAAAATCAAACTGAAAATAATAATAAAGTCCATAATTAATGAATTTTGAAATGAACTGATAAGCAAAGAAATTTATTTCAAATGGAATAAATTGGGAATCAATTTGGAAAATTGATTTAATTGATTGAGATTGGAAATTTCTCTCTGAATAACCAAGTACGCTTTCAGAGTAAATTTTTAAATGTAAATTAAAAGTTTAAAGTTGTTTTAAGAAGTATGTTTTGAAAAATTTACTATTTCTAAATATTTAAATTCTAAAGTAAGTATTTCCTTTTAGTCTATTATAGCAATAATTATTTAAAGAGTGACTTAGTATGTTATTTTTAAAAGTGAAATCTAGTTTTATATTTTATTTAGTGACATTATTTTCAAATATTCATATAGTATGTATCTTTAACAAATCATTGAAGTAGTTTTGACTTAAATGTTATAAAGTATATTTCTAAGTAAAGTGTTTTAAATTAATTTAAAAATCTAGTTTGTGCTTGGTGATTTTAGAGACGATAAAAAAAATATTTGGGAAAGTTTATTCTGAAAAGGAAGATGGTTTGAAACTGTTTTCAAAGGATTGAAAATAGAAATATATCTGGTGAATATATTTTTGGGATTAATAAATAATTTGGAAAATTATTTATTGTTTGATGGATGTTTGTGAATAGAAATTGATAGTTAAATAACCGACTATCAATATTGGACAATGCGTTGATCGTTTCGAAGAGACCGGGATCGAGATTTATTTCTCGAAAACAACTTCGATCCGGTTTGTACGTTTCGTGAAAACGATTTTTGGATTCGAGGATGGAGTGGTGAAGAACAAGGGCTAGTCGCTACTAATCCTGAGGATATTTCCAAAATGGATGTAGTAGGAATAGTGCCTTCGGTTCCGTTCGAACCCGGGACGGACTTGTATGGATGAATGCTTGCGAAACATCGTCAGGTGGACGATGGGCATTCTAAGGGATATATTCTATAAAGGTAACGCTTAGCTTCAAGCCTCATCAAATGGGAATGGCTGAAAATCAGGGGATATGCAGCAAGGCTTCGTGGGTAGCCCCCACTGGAGGGTTAGGTCATCCCTGTCTAGATGTCCCTTTTATTTCGGCTTAGTGGGCGGTTGCTGATCCCAACCACGGGGTGATCTTGCTCGGGACTGTCCAGTAAGGGATGGTTCCAGTCTTGTGTTGCAGGGGAGTTAGGGTGGCTCTCGGTACGCTGATCTAGACCAGGTACTGTGACAGGTGATACCCCAGTGCCTAGCCATTAGTTGGAATCCATTTTCCATACGCACCCGTACGATTTTGATTGTGCCCAACTATTGCTGAAAGTGAGATGCAAGCATTTCAGCAAGATTCTATTTTACTTTCTATAGACACTATTATAATATCAGAGGACTTTAATAAAAATGTTTGGCTATCGTAAGGTAAAAACCCGGCATGTTTATTTGTGGCGTGGTCTTACGAGATGCTTTTGTTTTCAAAGGATTTTTTGAAACTTTAATAATCAATTGGGTGTGATTTTCTCACGCTGGTATGCCAGACTGACTCGGGTGTTATTTAACTGTAATGCTCGGGTCAGACCGAGTATTATAGAATACAGGATAGGATGTTGTGGAGCTTAGGAGACGAGCAGGATGGCGATACGTACTCCCGTACTTGTATATATATACATATTTCGCTGTGTTGAGTTGTTGTGTACACATTTGTATGATGTTGATGTTGAGTTGTGATTGATGTACTCTGATTGATGTAATATATAAAAAGAGATATATTTGATTGAGTAAAGATTATTTATTATCTATTATATTTTATTCCGCTGCGATGGTTAGATTCTGATGTTGATTTTGTTTTCTCTTCTTCTACCACTTCTTCTTAAACCCAATGGTTCGTATTTCTGTTCAACTTGAGTTGATTGTTGTAAAATAGAGTTGACTCAAGGGGTATGGATTTGCGGGTCGTTACACTTGGTATCAGAGCCAGGTTGGTGATAACCTTGGCACTGGCGGGAATTACTCATTTAAATTAGAGTCCGTAGTACTCTAAAATGAGTTTGAGCGTATTAATAGATATGAGTGCGTATTTGTTAATGAATATAAATTATTTTAATATTGTGTTAATTGGTTTATTGAGTGGCATATGAACCTTCGTCGACACAGTCTGCGCAACTGTATCGAAGGGGTTTCTAAACACTTGAATAAAACAATCGGCACGGTATTGTTTTAAATGTGGGTAAATGAAATAATTTTACCCAAAAATATATTTTCGATATAATGAATAGTTTTTGTAAACTATTTTAGCTAATATATGGTTGCTTGGATGTTAGAAATGATAATATTAAAGTATTATCATTGTTAAGTGAAAATTTATCTAGAAATTGAAGTATAACTAAACTTTAGGGGAATAAATTCATTTTAAAATAAAATTTATAAATATGAATTATAAAGGTAATTTATGAATTGGAATAACATTAAATGGCAATTTGTATAAACATAAACTGTACAAATGAATTATAGTTAAAAATTTAGTTAAGTAGGCTTTAAAAATTTAAAATCCCGGAGATTTGGAAATGTTTATCGAGGTGTTTTGGAGATAAATAATAACATTGTTGTTTTGGAGATATTTCTGAATGGAAATCTGTTTTAAATGGATTTTGAAAGTGATATAGCATTGAAATCACTTGGATTATTGGAAAATAATTCTGATGATGACGGCCGCATCATCAATATTCATTTTCGAATTTCTAAGTGATGGATTGCTGCCAAAAATTGATTTGTTCAGAAAGCTAGTTGTTTTTGAAAATTTCAAAAGGGAATTTGTTGAAAATAAAGCCAGGATTGGATTAAATTTTGAGAAATGTGATTTGAGATATTGAAGATTTCAAAATGTTTTGAAACCAATAACCAGGTGTTTGAAAATCTTGATGAGATAGGTTGTAAACTTATAAATTGAGATGATTTTTATATCAGGAAGGAAATATAAGCTTTGAATGTTGGGAATTTAATTCTAAGTGAAAAGTTAAAAATGAAATAAGCTTGGATGGGAGAATAAAATTTAACTGAATTGAAATAAATCGAATAAGCTGAAAATAATATCCAGCTATTTTCGAATTAAGTTGAAATCGAATTGAGTTAAATAAATCTGAGTTAAAGTAAAATTGAATTGGAATGAGAATTCAATTGAATTAACGAATGAAATTAAATTCTTACCTGAATAAATGGAAAATAAATTGGTTAAGGATTGGATTGGAGTAAATAAATTAGAATAACTTATAAAAGAATCAGAATTAAAAATAAAAGATGAATACATTCAAGCTTGGAATGAATGTGATTGTATAAAATAGTAAGTTGTGACTTAAATAATGTGAAAGTGAAATAGAAAACCAAAATAAATATGGTTTGATGAATTGGAGAATAAACAAAAATACAAACTTGAATTATATAATAAATTGAACTAAGAAAATTTAAATGAAGAGATTTTTAGATTAAAATCAAGTTCTGGATTATAAGTTGGAGGAAACGATTGAATTGTGAGTTTATGATGAAGTTTAGAAATAAACTCAAGTTATAAATTGTATTCGACTTGAATTGTCAGTATAGTAAATGAAATTGAACTGTGAGTTCATAAAATTCGGTGGTAAATTGAAAATGGATAGTGGATTCAGAACTTGAGTTATTAAGTAAAATTTAATGTGAAATGTTAACAAATTAAATATAATTGGAAAGGTATCGAATAAAAAAGGAAATTGGATTAAAATAATAATGGTTTGTATTGTGAATAAAATCCAAATATGTGGAAATAAATTGGATATGGCCTTGTAATCAATCGATTTATGTTGAGTAATAAAAGAGAAAAATTTACTTGTAAAATGAAAATGAGCTTAAGTATAAAATTGAATAAATTGAAGTAAATTGACTTAAGCTGAATAAATCGAAGAGAGTTGAATTTAATTCAACTTAAACCAAGTTTAATGAAATTGGATTGAAAAAAAAAACTTGGTGGGTTGAAAATAATATTTAAGGTAATGAAAATTCATATAAAATGAGTAAATAAACTAATTATATTGAATAAATAAATGAATGGAATAAATAAGAATCAAATGGAAGTGAACTTAAGTTTGAAGGGAGATAAATTGAGTAAATTAATTTAAGTGGAGAAAAATTAGAAAACTCGACTACGAGTAAAATTGGAAGACCATT
The DNA here is from genome assembly GCA_030765085.1 of Allium cepa. Lineage (NCBI taxonomy): Eukaryota > Viridiplantae > Streptophyta > Magnoliopsida > Asparagales > Amaryllidaceae > Allium > Allium cepa. Next base: position 280,536,163 of record CM060934.1, on the reverse strand, counting down.
AAATTAAAGCTACATTGAAATTAATTTGGGAATGGGTAGAAATATGCAAGCTTGGAATGGGTCAAGCTAAATAAATGGTCATGAATGAATTGAAATAAAAAGGGAATTAATTGGTAATGAAATTCAGAGATGGAACTTGAATTGGTTAAATGAAGTAGAATACCAATTTAATGTGGCAAATGTTTAGTTTGCAAATTAATTATGAAATGAGTATTGGATTAACCAATATGAAATGTTCCAAGATAAATAAATGGATTCAAATAAAATGAATGAGAATATAGCATGCAAAATAAATTGAACGGAATCAATTAAAAGGGAATCAATTTAAATTGGTTATAAAGCAAAATACTTATTTATTCACATAGATCTTGCCAAATTGCATGGAATAAATTGTCATTTGATGTAAATGGAAGTAATTAAAATTCTATGAATTGGTAGGGGTAAAATAAATTGATTTTGAGGGCAATTGAATTAAATATGAGTTCAGTTCACTTAAAATAAATTAAATGTAAGTGATTGAGTTTTAAACCATTCGAATTGATGAAATAGTATACGAATGGATTGAAACCCATTCAAATTGAATAAAAATAGTTTGTAAATTAATTGAAACAGTTGAATCAGTATGAAAATTGTATAAATTGCTTACAGAAAATGTTTGATGTGCATTTCTTATAGAATTCATTTGTTTAAACCATTGCAGCTAAGTGAAATACAGTTAAACTGCATATATTTGGCACTTACAAGTTTAAACTGAATAAGTACAGGTACCAGGAAGCCGTGTGGCTGGATTTTGGATACGCTAACTACTAAATTAATAAGTTGTTTGCTTAAAATGCTAAATAAGGTACGCCTATGCAATTAAAATAGGAAATATGAACTGTTTTTGGTTTTTCCGACCGTGTGGGTCGATGTATATATATTTATATCTTTTGTCAAATTGCAAAAGCTCCTCCGTACAAAGGGGGCTCTGCCAAAAAATTTCGAAATTTTAGGAGTTAGAAAATTTTTGGAAAATTTTTGTTAACGACAAACGATTTCAAACTGAAATTTGAAATACAATTAGTAAATGAAACTAACTTAAATAATTACATGAATTAGTAATAAATGAAAAATAAAATTTAAATATTTAGAGTTTAAGATAAATTGAATTCATATGGAAATGAAAGAATCAATTTGAATATAAATGATATAAACTAAAGTGGGAGATGAAAATAAATATAACAAGCATATAAAATGCTTATACTAACTTAAGAAGGGGATGGTGAATTCTTAATTGGAGATTGATATTACAAATATATTCCAAGTTGATATTTGAATGAGTAAATAATTGACACTTGTAAGAAAGTCGATAAAATGTTTTGGGATATTGTGATTGGATATTAGTACTAAATAGGATATGCAGGTAATATAAAGGGAAAAGAGAATTGGATTGATTTCAAAGATAAAAATTTGAAATGCTCGACAAAAAGGTATGTATTTAAATTTGGTATGAAATTTGATTGGGATTTGGATTGAGCCACTTGGCCTTTTTGTTTTCTTTTTGGATTTGGGAGGCCGTAAAGCCATTTTGTAGTTGTACCGAGCTAGCCGCGCAAACGAGACGCTGGCAAAAAATTTCGGAAATTTAGAGAGTTAGAAAAATTTTGAGAAAAGTTTGATAATTCAAAATTTGGTTTTGAATTAAAACTTGAATGGTTGGGCAAATAGGATTGTATGCAAACCAGGGAAAGGTTTGGAAAGTTAATAAGAATGATAATGAGTCTGTTATAAATAGGTGGTTGGCAAGATGTTGTATTGTTAGAAACTGCTTGGTTTTGGGAAAGCTAAATGGGTTTTGGACCATTCTTCCTAGCTAGTAATTTCGGGGACGAAATTCTTTTAAGAGGGGAGGAATGTAACGACCCGGAATTTTCGAGCATTTAAAATCGGAATATTTAATTGATTTTAAATATTCAATATAATAACTTTAACTTGAGTTACGAATATTACAATTTATTTGATAATTGAATTATTAAATTAAATAAGTAGAGTTGGGTGAATTGTTGAATCTGGAGTTTTAAGACTGTTGAAAATAATTTGAAGGCTTGTAAAATTTATATTGATAACATTGAAGATAATAGAAGGTTTAAAACTGAATTCAATAGTGATTTATTCAGTTTTGAAATTTCATCGTTTAAATTGAATTTAAAAATAACCTTTCGAGGCACGGTCTCGAAATTCGACGAAACCAGTTCCATTTGATCCGTAGTGTTATATTGTTACTGGATTTCAAATTTTGTAACGTTTGGAGTTATCGTGTGACCGTACGGTAGGTAAACGCACTGAAGTTAAATCAAATTTTTAATTTAAATATAATTGGTTTGACCAGTCAAAAATATATCAGCATCTAAACCTTTTCCCTTAATTCAGATTACTATTGCGAGGCGTATTCTGTACGCTAAGAAATTTCTTCACTCAGTCGAGTCTTACTTCCCCTTTCTTCAAATTAAAGCATATTTTGCTTCGTTCGTAAAAAAAAAAAATCAGGGCTGTTCGTTCTAAAATAATGGCCGTATCTTCTCCTTCGAACAATTGCTTTTCTCCCCTCCATTTTCTCGCCTCGAAAATCAAATTCAACTGTAAATAGGGGCATCGCAACAGTGTAAACGCGATTCAAAACCGCGATTAGAAAAAAAAGAATTTAAAGATCAAAACCCAAATTCGCGTAGTCGACTTTGTGGATTCTTTCCGCCGCGTTTTCAAGTCGAGCACGAGCTCGTTCAGGAGCGACGAACTAGGATTGGGGTGCGGCGACAAATTGGGGCTGCTCGCGAGGAATGGTCGCGTGGGGTTCAGGTGTTGGAGTTCGAGTTACGCGAAGCCGAGGTGGGTTGCTCGTCGTTGCTGCGAGGGTTAGTGCCGCGTACGACTTAGGATGCTCGAGGGGGAGTTCGACGTCATAAGTGAGTCGCGATGGTCACGATGTTGCGCTTGGATTTTTGGTGACCGAATTAGGGTTTCGGCAGCGTGGGAGGGAGCAGGGGTTCGAGCAGTTAGGTATTTCTTCAAATTTATTTATTTAATTTATATGTTTATGAATTTGAAATAAAAATAAAAAAATGAAATGAAATTTTATTTATATAGTAGAGTGTTGTAGAGTTTATATATATAAATCTGACTTTTCATGAAATAAGTTTAAGTCACATATATTTTATATAAAAAAAGAAATTTAGTTTAAACCAAATAATTTGTTAACTTAAATATATTAAATGGTAGTTGATTTTTCATTTGGTTCGAATGTAAGTAAAATCGTATAAATTATTATACAAGGTCTGAAATAGTAAGGAGACTAATTAGTGTAATTAACTTATATTAATTATTTTTAAACAAAGGGATTTTTATAGGAAAATTATTGGTTAAATTAAAATTAATAAATAGTAACGGATTATCTGATTATCTCAGATATTAATAAATTACGTAATGTTATTCAAGGTCTAAAATAGAGAAACAAGCTGAATTGAAAATGGATTGGGATGGTCTGCAAATTTTAAGTCAAAGGTGAGTTAATCTCACTCAATTAATTTAAATTTAAATTTAAATGATTAAATTTAAATAATTGTTTGAAATGGTTGAATTGATTTATGTGCTGTAGTGTGGTATATTTTTGGAATTGGCATTTTATATTGTGCTAACATCTGTGGATGCAGGTGAAAAAAACAGGTTGGAGGGATCCAACTGGATCCCTCAACTTTATTTAATTATTTAATATTCTCTGTTCTGAATATTTGATATTCTGTAATGAATTATGTGAAAATATTAAATGCTATGGCTTGATTGTTATAATCGGGCAATAATGAATTACCAAATATATAATTTGAGTTTGGGAATGAAAATAAAAGAAGTGAAATTGTAAGTAAATAATTATAGAAAAGTTGAATAAATTTGTGAATGAACTGGAAATGAAATAAAGTGACTTTAAAATTTTAATTAGTAAATCTTGAGTATGGGAAGGAAAATTTAAATATAAACAGGAAGTTAATGAAACTTAAACTTCAATGTTATTGTTTAAAAGAGCAAAACATTTATTTTAAATTTAGGATTTAAATTATTCAAGAAGAATAAAGAAGGAATTGGGAATAACCTGAAAATTGTATATTTCAGACAAAGGATTTCAAATCAAAATGAAAATAATAATAAAGTCCATAATTAATGAATTTTGAAATGAACTGATAAGTAAAGAAATTTATTTCAAATGGAATAAATTGGGAATCAATTTGGAAAATTGATTTAAGTGATTGAGATTGGAAATTTCTCTCTGAATAACCAAGTAAGCTTTCAAAGTAAATTTTTAAATATAAATTAAAAGTTTAAAGTTGTTTTAAGAAGTATGTTTTGAAAAATTTACTACTTCTAAATATTTAAATTCTAAAGTAAGTATTTCCTTTTAATCTATTATAGCAATAATTATTTAAAGAGTGACTTAGTTTGTTATTTTTAAAAGTGAAATCTAGTTTTATATTTTATTTAGTGACATTATTTTCAAATATTCATATAGTATGTATCTTTAACAAATCATTGAAGTAGTTTTGACTTAAATGTTATAAAGTATATTTCTAAGTAAAGTGTTTTAAATTATTTTAAAAATCTAGTTTGTGCTTGATGATTTCAGAGACGATAAAAAATATTTGGGAAAGTTTATTCTTAAAAGGAAGATGGTTTGAAACTGTTTTCAAAGGATTGAAAATAGAAATATATCTGGTGAAGATATTTTTGGGATTAATAAATAATTTCGAAAATTATTTATTGTTTGATGGATGTTTGTGAATAGAAATTGATAGTTAAATAACCGACTATCAATATTGGACAATGCGTTGATCGTTTCGAAGAGGCCGGGATCGAGATTTATTTCTCGAAAACCACTTTGATCCGGTTTGTACATTTCGTGAAAACGATTTTTGGATTCGAAGATGGAGCGGTGAAGAACAAGGGCTAGTCGCTACTAATCCTGAGGATATTTCCAAAATGGATGTAGTAGGAATAGTGTCTTCGGTTCCGTTCGAACCCGGGACGGACTTGTATGGATGAATGCTTGCGAAACATCGTCAGGTGGACGATGGGCATTCTAAGGGATATATTCTATAAAGGTAACGCTTAGCCTCAAGCCTCATCAAATGGAATGGCTGAAATCAGGGGATATGCAGCAAGGCTTCGTGGGTAGCCCACATTGGAGGGCGAGGTCAACCCTGTCTAGATGTCCCTTTTATTTCGGCTTAGTGGGCGGTTGCTGATCCCAACCGCGGGGTGATCTTGCTCGGGACTGTCCAGTAAGGGATGGTTACGGTCTTGGGTTGCAGGGGAGTTAGGGTGGCTCCTCGGTACGCTGATCTAGACCAGGTACTGTGACAGGTGTTACTCCAGTGCCTAGCCATTAGTTGGAATCCATTTTCCATACGCGCCCGTACGGTTTTGATTGTGCCCAACTATTGCTGAAACGTAAGATGCAAGCATTTCAGCTAGATTCTATTTTACTTTCTATAGACACTATTATAATATCAGAGGACTTTAATAAAAATGTTTGGCTATCGTAAGGTAAAAACCCGGTATGTTTATTTGAGGCGTGGTCTTACGAGATGCTTTTGTTTTCAAAGGATTTTTTGAAACTTTAATAATCAATTAGGTGTGATTTTCTCACGCTGGTATGCCAGACTGACTCGGGTGTTATTTAACTGTAATGCTCGGGTCAGACCGCGTATTATAGAATACAGGATAGGATGTTGTGGAGCTCAGGAGACGAGCAGGATGGCGATACGTACTCCCGTACTTGTATATATATATATATACATATTTCGCTGTGTTGAGTTGTTGTGTACACATTTGTATGATGTTGATGTTGAGTTGTGATTGATGTACTCAGATTGATGTAATATATAAACAGAGATATATTTGATTGAGTAAAGATTATTTATTATCTATTATATTTTATTCCGCTGCGATGGTTAGATTCTGATGTTGATTTTGTTTTCTCTTTCTCTACCACTTCTTCTTAAACCCAATGGTTCGTATTTCTGTACAATTGAGTTGATTGTTGTAAAATAGAGTTGACTCAAGGGGTACGGATTTGCGGGTCGTTACAATATCACTTAGAATGCTCATCGTCCACCTGACGATGTTCTGAAAGCATTCAATCCATACAAGTTCGTTCCGGGTTCGAACGAAACCAAAGGCATTATCTCGTTACACTCATTTCGGAATCACCCTCAGAGTCAACGACAATAACCCTTGCACTCTGAACCACCATCTCGAATCTATAAGAACTAATTCCGTTAACTCATTACGGAATCACCCACAGAGTTATACTGACCCATAGTCCTTACACCTCGAGTCTTCACAAAGCTCCACTTTGATTCACAACCTAACGTTATTTGGAATCGATGTGGTTTTCGGATATCCAAATATGAAAACCCGATCCCGGTCTCATCGAAAACCAAAGCGTGTCTTTTAAGGTCCAAGTTGTTTTAAAGGTTTAAAACAATTCAATTACAGTATCTATATACACACAGATAGATATCTCACAAATCATAACTGATAATCAACATTAACACATAACAGGTAATCCACATTATCAATATCAAATAGATATTCCGTATATCACAATCACAATAGATAACCTTAACCTATGTTATCATCACAATACAATCAAACATCCATACCACACAATATTATTTATCTCATTACTGAGATTTTAAAGCATCCAAGACAATCAATGTCATCCATACATATATATAAGCAATGATTTATTCATCATCAATATAATTAATTTAAAATGAATTAAATTAACTATCTCTATCTTTAATTAAATTAAACTAATTACTTAATCAATATAAACCTTGCTTACTTAATCATTTAATTGATTACAATCAATTAATCAATCATTATTAATCACCTTAATTAATCATCCATGATTAACTACCCTTAATTACATTCATGTAATTATCCTCAATTAATTTCACAAAATTAATTATCTCAACCAAACAGTAATTATCCTTTAATTACTTCAATTAATTAATTAATCATAATTAATTATCCTAATCCTTAATTAATAAATTAATTAATTACCTTTAATTACCTGTTATTGATTAATTAATCATAATTAATCAACTGTAATTACATCATTAATTAAAATAATTAGTGATCCCCTTTTTTTTAATTACCTTAAGTAATTAACTTATAATTATTAATCATCTTCACAGATTAATTACATTTAGTAATTAACTAACTTAATTACTTTATTCAAACCAAATTAATTATCCTTAATTTATTATTTAATTAATCCCTTGATTAATTATTAAGCAATTTAAATCCAAATTACTTCATTCTTAACATCTCCACTTAATTACAACCTGTAATTATTAAACAATTACTTAACTAAGTAATTTCCAAATCATTAATTACATAAAGTAATTAATTATAAAACCCAAGTGTTTAAAATTAATTAAAATAAACAATCTCATTAAATTAATATATTACATTAAGTAATTAATTCCTTAATTACTTTATCAAGTAATTACACTCAAACCATTTACAATTGATTATTATTAAATTAATCAATCTAATTAATTATTAAAATTAACCAAATTAATTAATTATTAAATAATCCGGGTTAATGACCTTCATTAACCATTCTTTAATTATTTTTATTAAGTAATTAACTTAAATTAATTACCAATTAAATTATCTTTAATCATTCATTAATTAAAATTAATTATTAAATTAATTATCCTTAATTTAAAACTTAATTACATAATTAATATTCATTTATCATTAATTAATAATTTAATTAATTAATAATTTAATTAATGATCTTAATTATAAATTGATTAATAATTAATCACTTGTTGATTCCAAATTTAATTAATTAAATTAATTAATCAATCATAATTACCTTATTAATTAAATTAATTCTGAAATATTAATCTTAATTTAAATTTTCAAGATGAAACATAACTAATTATGTTTAAAACAATTTAATTCAAAACTAAGTACTTTTGAAATTACCTTTAAATTTCCAATTTAAATTCAAGTTTAAATAGAATAATTTTAAAACTTATCAAAGTTTTAAATAATTTATCAAAGTTTTAAATAATTTAAAACTTTTTAAATTGCAGATCAAACAAATACTATATGAAAATTTTAAAGTTAAATCCATTTCAAAACCTTTAATAACTTAAATTTTCACTTTAATTTAAAACTTCAAATTTAAACCTTCTTTAAAATTTAAAACTGAAATTCAAATTTAATTTTGAATTTCCAGATTTTAAATAAACTTCAAAACTACTCATATTTTAAAAATCTCAATTCTAAAAGTGTTTAAACTACTTTACCAAAACAATAGTTAATTAAGTTAAATTTCTGAAAACTTTATTTTATATTTTAAAGCTGGAATTTGAATTTAATCAGAAATTTAAACTTGCATTTGAATTTGAACTTAGACTTTACTCTAAACATAAAACTGCAGATTTTAAAAGTTTAAAAATCCAGATTTTAAAAAGAAAGACAGGTTTCCTGAAACCTAGAAACTACAGAGCACATCCCGAGGAAACCAAATTCTACTTCGGGTTAAATGCATCACCACTTCGAGTTGTTAAACAACCTGCTTCGAGACAACCCTAGCCTTTCCCCTGCAACACACCCAAACCAAAACAGTTCACTTGAGAAACTCGTCGCCGTGCATATGCACGGCGATCCTTGTCATCTCTGATCAACAGAGGTGATCAATCTTCGACCAGAAACTCATCACTACTCTCACATCATCTCCAGATCACACAAAAACCAAAGAATTCAAAATTTAGCTTTAAAAGTGTGACGACCGCCCATGACTCCCGCACCAAAACAAGAGGAATAGTGCGCTGAAAAGCGTGCCAGGTAGCCATGGACGATAGTCAGGGTAACATAAACATCGCAGACTCTATCGTAAAACTCACAGCGCATGGATAAAATACAATAGAGAAATATAATACAGTGAAGCTCCCATAGAACAGAATATCATCATCTAATCATAATAGCTTTATACAAACATATGAATCATCCATACATCAAAGCCTCACTACATAACACTCAAACCAATACAGCAGCGGAACACCCAGTACATATAATAGGAAATAATATGCAAAAGCCTCCTGCTCGTCTTCGTCATCATCAGCGTAGATCTCCAAGAACAGCACCTGTCACCTGCTACCTAGTCTGCCCATCCCAACATGGATGAACAGCCCAAGGTAATAAGAGGAGACATAAAACCTTGAGTCAGACAAAGTCTTAATGAGCAGTAAATCAACTATCAAACATACCAAAAGAGCATAAGGGATAAAAGGAATAGGAACCAAACCATCCCACTCCACCTCTTTCTACAGTGATAGCCCCCAGACACATACTAAGAAGAAGCAAGCATAACTTAGCAGATAATTAAGGTAAAGCAATAATCACTCGAGCCAAGGACGATGTTTTCCAAATACAAACCCCCAAGGCCTAAACCAAGATCAGATAAGCGCCCAGAAAACACCGCTCTTGAGACCGAATGATAATACAACCAAACATCCATGACTCTGGCTATCACTGTTATCCTTGCCTTGATTTCACCGTTAGTTGAATGACCACCTGTCAAGGGCTAATGGTGACCCCGGTTTTAGACATAACTCCGCACGTCATCATGACCCGTGCCTAAGCCGAACGCATCAGCCCAGAGCACTAGCACGTCATCGTGACCCGTGCTTGGAACGTCATCGTGACCCGTTCCAACGTACCCTTGCTTTGAGTATGCTAGAACCTTCAACAACGATGAGATCTTAGCCTGCTAGTCATCCTCCTTGACGACTCTTTCCATACTAGCTCAAGCGCCTCTCAAGCTAACCATTATCCATCCCAACTCGGACCGCATCACCGAGTTATAACTTCGCACGTCGTCATGGCCCGTGCTTGGAACGTCATCATGACCCGTCCCATCTCAACATATGCCTTGCCCCATCACATCATAGCAAAGTCCCATCTCAATATCATGCTTTGCCTTCTCGCATTATGGCAAGGTTCCACATCATCGAATCCATCCATATGAGCTTCCACATCCACTTCATATGCTACAGGCAGCGTTCACCATTCAAGAGCCTTTCCACTTAGCTTTTGAATCACCATCGACCTTACTTGTCCAAGTCAAGTAATAGATCAACTAATCAATCAAATCAAACATTAATCCAAGCAATCAATCATTCAACAAGATCTACATAGAAAATCAAGTAATCAAACATGATCTAAATAGGCATTTATAATTACAATGGCAATTTCGTAAATAAATGAGCATAGATCTAACATACATGAATCATGGGTCTTTAGCATAGATCTAACAAATATAACTCATGGGTTTTGTCTCTACAACTAGATGAATGAACTTAAAAAGGTAAACATCTTAATAAGTAATGGATCTACACTTGGATCTAAGGAAGAATGCATAAAATCACTATCTACAACACTCCAACAAACCACCAATCCAATACACTCCTTTGGGTCCGCGTGAGAGATAACTACCACTCACCAAATCACCCAAACACTTCAAAAACTATCAATTTCAGATCTGGACAGCAAGAATTCAAGCTCGATTTGGTGAAATCTCGCTTGAAATGGTGAAATCTAGCTTCGTCGGATGAAGATCTTCAACTTTGGCTCTTCGATCTTCGATCTTGGATGGATGTTAGAACTAGATTGGAATGGAGAAAAGGAAATGAAGAAATGTTGTAGTCGAGCTCTCAAAATGGCAGCACTTCGTCGCTTCAAAAACTGGTGCCAAAAAGTGAGTCAAAGCCCTCTATTTATAGGCTGGAAGCCCCATGAGTCGTCGCCCCTTAAGTCGGTCACGACTTATCCCATGAGTCGTCCATGACTCATCAAACAACACGTTATACGACTCATCGAGCCCAGCCAACCTATCCTTAACTCGTAAACGACTCAACAACCTAGCGACATACGACTCAGCCATTCCCACGACTCAACAGGTACTACAACCTAACACACACAGAACCAAACGACTTATCCTATGCGCGGCCTAACTCATACACGAGCTACGACTCAACGGCTTACGACTTATCGAACTCAATGACTCAACTGGGGAAACGACTTATCACCTGGCCGACCCAACGACTTAACTCGTATACGAGTCATGACCTAACTACACATGCCGTCCTAACACTAAGCCGGCCCAATCCACTAACCCTTAACTCGGTAACTCTGCTAACTCGTTAGCTCACTAACCCGCTAACACACTAGCCTTACTAACTCGGCAACGCGCTGACTCCACTAACCCTTAAGTCGTTCAGTTCTTAACCCGGTCAGACCTAACCGGTTAACTCCTATAACTCGGCCATACGAGTTAATCCTTATCTCGCCCACTAGTTAACTCGTTAACTATTATGACTCGGTCAACATACTAACACGCTAACTCGTCCCAGCCACTAAGTCGCTAACCTTTCTAACCTGATAACTCGTAACTCGCTAATATCACTAACCTGTTAACTCGCTCAAGCACTATCTCGAGTTAACTTCCCAATCTAACTTCCACGCGACTCAAACAACATACGAGTTATCCTCCCTTACGACTTAGGCTAAGGACGACATAAACAACACTAACGACCTAGAATTCTACGATATATCGACACGTAAAATACGGGTCGTTACAAAAAGCCTAAACCTGAAACATGTTTTTTCGGTTTTAGTCCCAACCTGTCAACGGCCAATTGTTCGCCACTCCGATCACCTGAATATCCACCTCTCCGGCCATGAAACAATCCACACATTAGCTACACAATCACCAAGAACCAGAACACTCGATCACCCCTACACCTCACACTGACCCAATCCTTAACCCCTATTCAAAACTAGGGTTTAAACAAAAACTTCCCAACTGCAACCAATCTAGCAATTTATATCCACTTGTCTGATTTTTCTAAGGATCTAAGATCCTTCCTTTATAACTCCGAAAAATCCTGAGTTATCTTAAACTACAGATTGCAAGAATTTTCACAAATTCATATTTTGTTCCAGACCAAATTGTAAATGAAACATTCACTTAAAAATACTAATACTTGATTTAAAAATCAAGTTTTTGTCAATGCATTAAGTTTATGAAACTGGATTTAAATATTAATGTGTTTGATTTTGATAAATATTAACATATAATGGCATAGCCTATGTTTACAGAGATACACCCTGATTTTAATTCACCTAAAAACTTTTAAACCTTAACTTAAGAAATATACACATTACTTTATAAGTTTGGAAACTAATCTATAATAAACAAACTCTTTTTATTATCCTAAAACCCAGTTACTATCTCAAAATAGATCAATTGCAGAAGATTCTTTAAGTAGGATGTAAAACTGGAAACACTACACAGCACAATCAACATGCATATACCATCATAATTTCAACAGACCTTTTATAAACACACAAACAAAAATTTTATCTCAAACATTTAATCAAGAAACCTAAATATAATTTAAGATTTAAATGTTACTCACTTATTAAATGCAGAGCTCCTGTTTTGATCCTTTGAAATTTGCAGGAAAATGAAAATTGCAGGCTTGCTCCTCTGTTTAAAATCTGAGTTGAATTTTGATGAAATGCTCATGATCCATACTCTAATCACTTGCATGCAGATGCTAGTTTCCCATATGCATGCAGATGTAGATGCTAAATTTCCCAAACACATGTAGATGCGCTTTCACTCCCAGGTTTAAAACAGAGGTTGATTTGATTTTGTATAAGAAGAAAGTGAGTTTTGATTTTGAAGAAGAGTGGAATATGCAGATTAATTTGAATTTGAGTAAAATGGTTTGATTTTTAAGAGGAGGAATATGCAGCTGGAAGATTTGAATATGCAGGTCTACCTGAATTTGATTTTAGAATTTTGAAAATTTCCTTGATTAAGGAAAATGAAAATGCAAAATGAATGAAGATGCAAGTTAACTAATGTATCCTCAGATTTAAGGAAATAAAAGAAAGATTAAAACTAAATTTCTACACTTGTCAAATTGTTATGCTAATTTTTAAACACTTGTTACATGAATGAAACACTTGTATCTAAAAATAATTAGTACTAATTATAATTTAATGTGTGTGTTATCCTAGGTTAATATGTTAATTTATATTTGATATGTATGAATTTACAAAAGAAATAAGAACAAATCATGTTTATAAATAAACTTATACATATTAAAAATTAAAACAATTAAAATTTTATACTTTGGAATTTAAATTCAAACTAAATTCAAAACCAATTATTTTTCCAAATCAAGTTATGAATATAAATTCAATTTGAAATTAAAAATTACAAATCCTATTCAAAGCTTATTTACAAAGACATTACAATATCAATATTGTTTTTATAATTCTCTTATTATTAAATAAAAATCATTTTACAAGAAATTATATTTTTATTTATAAAATATCTATTTTATTAAGCCATAAAACCATTTGTGGAATATATTCTAAATTTAAAACTCAAGCCAATTTAATTTAAACACTTTAATATTTTTCTTATCACATTTAAAATCATGTATTTATTATGAAATAGTTTTAAAAAAAATCAATACTAATTAAAATATATATTAGAATTTTAAAACATGATTTAATTATTAAATTTAGAGCAAAATCATTTATTTAACTTTGAAAAGCTTAAATATTAAATAAAACAAATTTCCCAAATTACTACAAATATTAAACTAGAAAATATGCTTTACTTATTAAAATTAAATCAAAGCTAATCTATTTTAAAATATAAACCATATATTTATATTGTAAATAGAAATCAATTTATTATTTTTAAAAGATAAAAATAACCAATTTAAATATTTATTGAAGAAGATTATTAAATTTATTTGAATAAATATTAACAGATTATCAATATCAATTTAATTTTAACTATAGATTATTAAATTGATATTGTTAAAAATTCCGGGATATTACAATCCTTCCCCCTTAAAAAAAATTCGTTCTCGAAATTTAAAACAAAGGTAATTTAATAATCTCATTAAATTTTAAATTTAAAAACACAAGCATATATCAAACATATGCTAACAACCAAAAACAACCAATCAAACAAATCTAATTATCCAGACAAATTCTGGATAGAATTTCATCGAGTTTTGTAACAACTCTTTATTTTGTAATTTTTTTATTGTATATTTTATTTATTTTTAATGTAAGATTTTGATTTAAAAACTTATTTTACTTATTTGAAATGATTAAATTTATTATTTAAATATAATCTTGATTTTTATATGAGTTATAATTCCAAACTTGTGTAAGTTGAATATTTGCTTGAAATGCTGATTTTGGTCAAAATAGTCAAACTGTGACTTTCAACTTAAAATTTCAAAAGTTTAAAATTTTAATTTTTTTCTTTTATTATGAAAGTACATAAAATTCTAAGAACACCACTTTTCGTTTCGTTGAAATCGGATGTAAATTGTGAAAGTTATACCCTTTACAATATTGTGCGTATATAGGGTTATTTAACAATGACTATTTTAAATTGTATAAGTTACTTCTTCTTTGTTATATTTTACTTTAATATGTAATAATATGTTTTATTATGTATATTTTGACTTTTAAATATTTTTAAATGATAATAGAATTTTTCCAAAATTTACTGTATTTATTTCCTATTTTTAAAGGCTGTTTTATAATTTTCTGCTATTTTCTTCATATAAATTTTACTTAATTAATTTTTTTTATTTTATTTTGTGAATGCATTTTATTTTATTTTTTATAAATATTTTTACAAGTCCATGAAGATTTTCTAAAGTTCATTTGAAATTATTTCTAATTTTTAAAGCCTAGTCTGCAATTTTGAGCCATTTTCTTAATTTAATTATATATAATTAAAATTTATTGATTTATTTTATACATTCACTTTTATTGCTGTGTTTTACTTTATTTTATTCATTTTACACGTATTTAAATTTAAGAAAATTTTTCCAAAGTGTATTGAAGTTATTTCTAATTCCTAAGTCTAGTTTTCATTTTCTGTGCCATTTTTCTTATTTTAATCATATCTAATTAATAATTAATAATTAATATTTTGTTTATCTGTTATAATTTTGAATTCTAACTGAAATTTATAAGTGTTTTCAGTTATTTAAGATGTATATGAATATATATAGGAAGTTTAAAAGGTTTGAAAGCAAAGAAACGTAAAACCGTTTTAACGTTTCTTCTTCCGTTTCTTTTCCAATTAATAGATTTAATTTCCTTTGACCGTTCCTTTCTTCATTGTAGCTGTGCATTTCTTACCTCATTTTCACGTGAAAACATTCCTCTCCACTTCATTTTTCACGGCTAGAAAGGTTTGGTAATGGCTCCTCTATTCCTCTTCTTTTTGCTCTTCTTTTTCCATTGTTTTCTTATATTTTGCCTTGTTTTCTCATGTGTATTGCTTGGCCTCTCCTCCATAGCCACGGCCACCACCTCCTACATCTCTTCCCAACCACCACCACCATCTACCCCATCAGATCTGACCATGGCCAAACCCCTTTTGATGGTCAAACCCCTCAAACTACAACCTAGATGCCTAGATCCATGCTTATTTGACCTCTACATGCTCATCCACTTCAACCACCACCCAAACCACCACCATAGCCGCCACCACTCCCTAGACCTGACCACAACACACCCCTCCTCACCTCTGTCCAGTTATGACACATCACAGGCCGAGCCCAATCCCCAAGGCTGAGCCCTTGTTTTGACCAAAAACCACCTAATTGCCTTCAAAACCACATCACCTCCTCATGTACAAACTCCACCTTGTCTTGCCTTGAACCCGAGCTATGTTAGCCCAAACCTGACCCAAAACTTGACCACATCTGAACCAAATCAGACCCCAAAGCCATACCAAACAATAGAGAAGGCAAAGCAAAAGACTGCGTAGTCGTATCTCCTTTTTTTTCAATGTTATTGCATTTTAAAGTCGTATTGAATTTTGTTGTTTTGATTGTTTGTTTTGGGTTGTACACAAGAGTTGTAGATTGGATTCGTTCTCCACTCATGTCCGTAGTCTTGTCATCGTGCTTGTCGTGCTTTTGGAATCGCACTTGTCTTAGTTGTTTTGGTCTTCAACTTGAAAAAAAAGTGAGTCTTTCTCACTCTGACATTTATACTTATGAAAAGTGAATTGATGACAAGTGTTTAGTAATATAAAATGTTTATGCAAGATAATGATGATCATATGATATGCTATGCCATGTTATTACCATGTTAAAACTGTTAATTTTCACCTGACATCTGATATATGACTGTATATTGTGATATTGACCTTGTTTATATTATTTCTGTATATGATCACACTGCAAGTTCCCTATTAGAAAAAAATGTTATGGGCTGAAATGATAGGCCTGATTTATTTAATTTAATTTATTTTAACTTGGGATTGCGGGTTTGAAATGATAAAACCTGGATTTTTCTTTGTAAATTACGGGTTGAAATGATATATTACCTGTATCACTTTACCTAGCGTAGAAAATTATATACAGACCCGTAGTTAAAATATGTTTTTCTACAATTTTAAATATTTTAGAAATTTAATTATTATAATATTTTGATTTTAAATTAAAAAAAGAGGATTTTTTTAAAATTATTATTGATTTTCTGAATAATTGTAAGTGAAATGAATTAATGAAAAGTTAGAAATTTTGAATGAAAGTTATTTTGAAAATTTTGATTTAATTATAATTGAAAATTTAACTGGATATGAAATTATGATAAATTTATGATAATTTGAATTTAAATGAATTTAAAGTGATTTTTATATCATATTAATGATTTTAATAAAGGTGAAATGTGAAATGAATGAATATTGTAAGTTGAAACTTTAAATATAACTAGAATTGGAAATTTATGAAATTGACGTAAAGTGAACTTTTAGTTAAGTAAATAAAAATAAAACAAAGTTATATTTGAGAATTTGAACTTAAGTGTTAAGTTAAAATTTAATGTAATGGATTTTAAAAATTCAACATTGCATTTTAATAAGTGAATTATTATTAAATCTTGATTTTTGAATGGAAATTTAACTTTATAAAATCATGAACTTGAGGAAAATTAAATGATGTTATAAATGTGAAAATGTATGACTTTATAAGTTAAAAATGTTTTAATAAAAATATAACTGGTTGAGAAATTTTATTGAATATTTGAAGTTAATTGACTGCATTTTTGAAATGATATTAATTACAATGTAAATGATATTACAGCAATTGTAAATACTGTAGTTGATGATAATGAACTAAAAAAAAAGCTGTTGAAAAAAACTATTATAGAAATTGTTGTAAGTACTATGATTTTTGAATTTAACTAAGTTTATTTGAAATTTAAGAAAACTTTATTACAACATTTTTAAACGTTGTCTTTTGTTAAATTGAACTGTTTTGAATGCAACTTTCCGTAGAGTTTTCTAAATGATGCGAAAAGTGAATTTTCACTGTTTTGATAAACTTAAGTGAATAAATGAACTTTCGAAGTTGAAATTTTGGAAATTTAATAATTTAATTATTAAGCATAATAACTTCATTGAAACGGAAAAAAAAGAATTTTTGGAATATAAACTGTTTTGAAATATGAATTGAAATGGTATTTTAGATTGAATAAAATGAATAATGATTTGAAATGAATGAAGTTTTGAAAAGATACGATATTTTGATATATTAAAATGATTTGAAACGAAGTTTTTAAAGGATATGATATTTTGATATATTAAAATGATTTGAAACGAAGTTTTGAAAGATATGATATTTTCGATATAAAATGATTTGAAAGCGGAGTTTGAAAGATAGGACATTTTGATATTAACATGATTTAAAAAGAAGTTCTGAAAGATATGATATTTTGGAACTGAAACTTTGAAAGGTTATGATATTTTGATATATTAAAATGATTTGAAAGGTAGCATTGAAAGGGTATGAAAATTTAATATATTGAAATGGTTAGAAATGACTTGAAATTTATTTTGATAAATATTTGAATTGAAAGATATTTTACGATGATATATTGAAATGGTTTTGGAAATGATTTAATCTTTATTTTGATAAAGATTTGGATTGAAAAGGATATTTTATTTTGAAGTATAAAATATTGTTTTAAAGTTATAACTACGGGTTATAATAACGATTGGTTGTTAAAGAGACCGGGATCGGATATTGTCTTATAGCTGGCCAATATCGAAAACCACTTTAACAACTGTGTACGCGGTGAAGATTCCAGAATGAAGTAGGATGGTGGCGACGTTCTCGAGGTATATATTACGTGGACCTAACTCCCATGAGTTGGCATATATGACTAAAACAGGAGCTATACCGGGCTACACAAAGGGTCGCACCCTTTCATCGAGCATGCTCCATCGGAAACCATTCTATTACTGTTGTGATTCGATTCGGTGGCGCCACTTTTGATTCGGGGGTATTGTTCGAGGTGGGCGGAAGCTGCTGGCTTGCCGTCACCACCGGTCCGAGAGTGCAAACGGTGTATCCACCCTGGCATTGCCTCGCGTGCCGTGTCATATCCTTATATCGAGCCTACTACGATTTTGGTATTAAAGATCCGACCGCGTTAAGGTTCACCATCCCCTTAACGCTATTTTCTATATGATTATACTTTACTGATTAGACACTACCGTATATAGCGTATATTACTACATAGTGAATAGTTTAACGGATCCTTAGAGGATGGGCGGTCCCAAGCATCCTTTAAGTTACTGATGCATTTTGTTACTGTTCACTTGAGTTGATTTACAGTTTATAAGTATTTATGTCCTGACTCGAGGATTTTGTGTTTTGCTTTACGCTCGGGTCAGATTGATTGAGTTAGCATTCAAGATTCACCTTCGGCGTTGGAGCTTTCCTTGAAGATCCAGCCATCTATTTTGTTTCAGTATCCAGTGGTTCAGTGATGTATCTGATTTGTACCTGATGTATCCAGTTACTCTTCTGTTGTATCTTATTTAACTCTGATGTATCTCATATTTATATAGTAGCTTCATGAACTACTATCTCCTCTTTTACTTCCACTGCATTATCATTACTCTGTGGCTGTGATCTGTGATTTTATTTACTGTATATTCTGAGATTTGTCAAAATTTTATTAACAACGCGGTATTTTGAGCAATTCAATTCCGGCATGAGTGTCTACCTATACACTTATAATGGATGCGAATGGTTGAAAATATCGGGTCGTTACAAGTTTCCCCAGGTATATATACATATACCGGAATACTTGCTCTAGAGAATCCAAACAAACAATACTTATGAAGCTACAAAGCTCCTATACAACTATATCTATAACACTAGACAAGATATCAGACTACAAACGAGTCTGACTCAACTACCAAAACTCCAGAACTGCTGGTTCCACAACCAGAGAAAGATCATACACGTACTCCCTCAGAGATACGTGAAATTCATCGAATCCCAGTTATCCAAACTGGCAATTCAATCCTATAGATCAATCACTTAATCTCCTAGATACAGAAAAGATCCAAAACACTTCAGAGCTAACTTCTCAGACTTACCCAAACTTATAGCTCCTTAAGATCAGAGAAAACTTATCCAAAATTTAATCTCTGACTTCAGAATCCAAATCCCTCCGACTATTATCCACAAAACTCTTCAGACGATCCTGGGATGTCTACAATTTTCCTGATCAGCTCAACCTTCGCTGATGCTCTAGAAACAAACTAGACCAATCAACTCAACAAAATGATCTCCTCAAGATCAACCAAAACCAAGAACTCAAACTCAACTCCTCAACATCAGAAAACAACTACTTCTTCTGTCCAGAAAAGAAAGCAGATACACTTCCAAACTGCTTCCGCTGCTCAATTCTGATCCGAAGTAGAACAAAATGCTTGAAGAAGAATGCAAGCACAAATAGGACATCACACCCCAAAGATATGATTCAACAAATCCATAAGAAACTTTCAGAAGTTCCTCCAAAACTCCGAGCTGCTACACCAACTCAATCTCTTGGAACCATTCTACTATAAAGCTGAACCACCGATACCAACCCTGGAATCCCAGACGATAAGAAAGCTCAATCTCCAGATACGGACAAAACTCTGACTTCCTGAAGACATCCAGAAAAACTCAGATAACCCAAGAGAATACTCAAACAATCGCAAGTCACTTTTGCAATCCACCAAACCAAATCCAAGGAAAACTGTTCTTCCATAACCAAATAGAACAACTTACACTTAACCAGCCAACCCATCGAAGAAACGGGTCCACTTGACTGCTTCTGAACTCTATTGCAGAAAAACTGCTAAGCCAGAAGATCTCTTCCCAACACCGAGAATATTCCAAGCTGCACTGCTGCCACAGATGCCAAAGAATTCCAAATCAAAGTTCTTCGAGAAACTCGGACTTCAAATCAACAAAAACACTGGCTGAACACAGCCACAACACTGAAGCAGACTCGCCTCCTTAACTTGTTCCAAAGAAAACATCTTCGGAAACATCCATAGTCACTGCATCTCATCACGCAGCTACTACTTCCTGAGGTATCAAAATACCATCACTTGCTTCTGCCAAGCCAACAGATCCAAACTCTAATCATCCAACTTCAGAAATAAACTCCGAACCTTAACAGGTTACCTTCAGAGATTAATGAAGTCCTTCATCACTACAGAACTCACTGGAGACGGTATTAGGTCTACAGTCTCGATAGATCCACTTCTAACCTCAAACATTCAAACTCCAACCAATGGTAGTAATCGTGTTACACACACTACTACCCCATCTACCTTTATAACTTATATTGGAAAACATGAACAGGTAACCCAACAGATAGGTAGAAATAAATATATACATATATTAAAAATTACAAATACGCTCTCTCAAGAAAGACACCACTACAGAGCCTAGGTATTCACTCAACATAATGCTCTTATACCAAATGAGATGACCCGACTTTCTACTACCAGAAAATCGCATCATCATTAAGAAAGAAAGGGATAGAAAAGAGAATAGAAAGAAGAGAAGAAAGAAACAACATAAGAATCTCAACAGCGGAATGAATAAATTATATTAATAACATAAATATTACATAGTTTACAACCATTATCAGAGTACACAGATATATAACACATACTAGACAGTTATAAACACCTGTCTAGTTATACAACTCAATACAACAACTCAGAGAACACAACACAGCGGAAAAACTATATATATCTACACGTGGAAGCCTCCTGCTCCATTGCTCCTCCACAATTTCGTCAAAGCTAACCTGAATCCTATCCTGAATTCCCTTGGCTACTCGTAAAAATTTGAGTACCCAAGAGTTTATGAAAAACAAAAATAAACTCCGGGTCAGACATGGGTCTGGTGTGAGTAACAGGATAAAGTTGCTTAACTTTCAAAAACCTTTTGAAAAGAAAGGTATCACGTAAAACTTCACACACATAAACATGGAAAAGTTTTTACCTTACGCTAACCAAAACATTTGATAGGAAATCCGATGATATTATAATAGTGTCTAGGGTTTTCAAATAAATATGAAATAGCCGAAATTGTTACATCTATTAAATTCCAGCTACTAGCCACAAAAGTGGGTAATACAATCAAAATCGTTGGCATTTATTGGATTTTGGATTCCATACAATGGCAGGGCTACTGGGGTACCGCCCGTCACAGCACGTGGCCTAGATCAACGTACCGAGGATCACTCCCGACCCCCTACAACACAAGGCCGGACCCATTCCTTACTGAATAGTTCCGAACAAGACAACCCCGTGGTTGTAGCTAGCAACCACCCACACAGCCGAATATAAAGGGACTTGTAGACAAAGGTAAATCTTGCTCTTCAGTGGGTGCGACCCACGAAGCCTTGCTGCACCTCCCCTGTTTTAGCCATTCCCGGTTGATGAGGCTTGAGGCTACGATTTCCTTTATAGGACATATCACTTAAAATGCTCATCGTCCACCTGACGATGTTCTGAAAGCATTCAATCCATACAAGTTCGTTCCGGGTTCGAACGAAACCGAAGGCATTATCTCGTTACACTCATTTCGGAATCACCCTCAGAGTCAACGACAATAACCCTTGCACTCTGAACCACCATCTCGAATCTATATGAACTAATTCCGTCAACTCATTACGGAATCACCCACAGAGTTATACTGACTCATAGTCCTTACACCTCGAGTCTTCACAAAGCTCCACTTTGATTCACGACCTAACGTTATTTGGAATCGATGTGGTTTCCAGATATCAAAATATGGAAACCCGATCCCGGTCTTATCGAAAACCAAAGCGTGTCTTTTAAGGTCCAAGTTGTTTTAAAGGTTTAAAACAATTCAATTACAGTAGCTATATAAACACAGATGGATATCTCACAAATCATAACTGATAATCAACATTATCGCATAACAGGTAATCCACATTATCAATATCAAATAGATATTCCGTATATCACCATCACAATAGATAACCTTAACCTATGTTATCATCACAATACAATCAAACATCCATACCACACAATATTATTTATCTCATTACTGAGATTTTAAAGCATCCAAGACAATCAATGTCATCCATACATATATATAAGCAATGATTTATTCATCATCAATATAATTAATTTAAAATGAATTAAATTAACTATCTCTATCTTTAATTAATTTAAAATAAATTAAATTAATTACTTAATCAATATAAACCTTGCTTACTTAATCATTTAATTGATTACAATCAATTAATCAATCATTATTAATCACCTTAATTAATCACCCATGATTAACTACCCTTAATTACATTCATGTAATTATCCTCAATTAATTTCACAAAATTAATTATTCTCAACCAAACAGTAATTATCCTTTAATTAATTCAATTAATTAATTAATCATAATTAATTATCCTAATCCTTAATTAATAAATTAATTAATTACCTTTAATTACCTATTATTGATTAATTAATCATAATTAATCAACTGTAATTACATCATTAATTAAAATAATTAATGATCCCTTTTTTTTAATTACCTTAAGTAATTAACTTATAATTATTCATCATCTTCACAGATTAATTACATTTAGTAATTAACTAACTTAATTACTTTATTCAAACCAAATTAATTATCCTTAATTTATTATTTAATTAATCCCTTGATTAATTATTAAGCAATTTAAATCCAAATTACTTCATTCTTAACATCTCCACTTAATTACAACCTGTAATTATTAAACAATTACTTAACTAAGTAATTTCCAAATCATTAATTACATATAGTAATTAATTATAAAACCCAAGTGTTTAAAATTAATTTAAACTAAATTAATTAAAATAAACAATCTCATTAAATTAATATATTACATTAAGTAATTAATTCCTTAATTACTTTATCAAGTAATTACACTCAAACCATTTACAATTGATTATTATTAAATTAATCAATCTAATTAATTATAAAAATTAACCAAATTAATTAATTATTAAATAATTCAAGTTTAAATAGAATAATTTTAAAACTTATCAAAGTTTTAAATAATTTATCAAAGTTTTAAATAATTTAAAACTTTTTAAATTGTAGATCAAACAAATACTATATGAAAATTTTAAAGTTAAATCCATTTCAAAACCTTTAATAACTTAAATTTTCACTTTAATTTAAAACTTCAAATTTAAACCTTCTTTAAAATTTAAACTGAAATTCAAATTTAATTTTGAATCCAGATTTTAAATAAACTTCAAAACTACTCATATTTTAAAAATCTTAATTCTAAAAGTGTTTAAACTACTTTACCAAAACAATAGTTAATTAAGTTAAATTTCTGAAAACTTTATTTTATATTTTAAAGCTGGAATTTGAATTTAATCAGAAATTTAAACTTGCATTTGAATTTGAACTTAAACTTTACTCTATACATAAAACTGCAGATTTTAAAAGTTTAAAAATCCAGATTTTAAAAAGAAAAAAAGGTTTCCTGAAACCTGGAAACTACAGAGCACATCCTGAGGAAACCAAATTCTACTTCGGGTTAAATGCATCACCACTTCGAGTTGTTAAACAACCTGCTTCGAGACAACCCTAGCCTTTCCCCTGCAACACACCCAAACCAAAATGGTTCACCTGAGAAACTCGTCGTCGTGCATATGCACAGCGATCCTTGTCATCTCTGATCAACAGAGGTGATCAATCTTCGACCAGAAACTCATCACTACCCTCACATCATCTCCAGATCACACAAAAACCAAAGAATTCAAAATTTAGCTTTAAAAGCCTAAACCTGAAACATGTTTTTCAGGTTTTAGTCCCAACCTGTCAACGGCCAATTGTTCGCCACTCCGATCACCTGAGTATCCACCTCTCCGGCCATGAAACAATCCACACATCAGCTACACAATCACCAAGAACCAAAACACTCGATCACCCCTACACCTCACACTGACCGAATACTTAACCCCTATTCAAAACTAGGGTTTAAACAAAAACTTCCCAACTGCAACCAATCTAGCAATTTATATCCACTTGTCTGATTTTTCTAAGGATCTAAGATCCTTCCTTTATAACTCAGAATGATCCTGAGTTATCTTAAACTACAGATTGCAAGAATTTTCACAAATTCATATTTTGTTCCAGACCAAATTGTAAATGAAACATTCACTTAAAAATACTAGTACTTGATTTAAAAATCAAGTTTTTGTCAATGCATTAAGTTTATGAAACTGGATTTAAATATTAATGTGTTTGATTTTGATCAATATTAACATATAATTGCATTGCCTATGTTTACAGAGATACACCCTGATTTTAATTCACCTAAAAACTTTTAAACCTTAACTTAAGAAATATACACATTACTTTATAAGTTTGGAAACTAATCTATAATAAACAAACTCTTTTTATTATCCTAAAACCCAGTTACTATCTCAAAATAGATCAATTGCAGAAGATTCTTTAAGTAGGATGTAAAACTGGAAACACTACACAGCACAATCAACATGCATATACCATCATAACTTCAACAGACCTTTTATAAACACACAAACAAAATTTTTATCTCAAACATTTAATCAAGCAACCTAAATATAATTTAAGATTTAAATGTTACTCACTTATTAAATGCAGAGCTCCTGTTTTGATCCTTTGAAATTTGCAGGAAAATGAAAATTGCAGGCTTGCTCCTCTGTTTAAAATCTGAGTTGAATTTTGATGAAATGCTCATGATCCATACTCTAATCACTTGCATGCAGATGCTAGTTTCACATATGCATGCAGACATAGATGCTAAATTTCCCAAACACATGCAGATGCATTTTCACTCCCAGGTTTAAAACAGAGGTTGATTTAATTTTGTATAAGAAGAAAGTGAGTTTTGATTTTGAAGAAGAGTGGAATATGCAGATTAATGTTTGAATTTGAGTAAAATGGTTTGATTTTTAAGAGGAGGAATATGCAGATGGAAGATTTGAATATGCAGGTCTACCTGAATTTGATTTTAGAATTTTGAAAATTTCCTTGATTAAGGAAAATGAAAATGAAAAATGAATGAAGATGCAAGTTAACTAATGTATCCTCATATTTAATGTAACGATCGTGATTTTTCGTTGCCGAAAAATCGAAATGTTAGGGTTTAAGAAGAAGAAAAAGACAGAAGAAGAGAGAAAAAGATAGAAAATAGAGAGAAAGAAAATAGAACGGAAAGAAAACAACAGAACAATATCAGAATCTCACAATTCGCAGCGGAACAACATATAATAGATAAATGAATAATCTTTAAACAAAGAACTATATCAGTTATTACATTACATCACATTACATCATATCATCAGAGTGTACAACAACAACAACAAACAAACAGCGGAAAAGAAATACTATATAATAGTAATACGTCATGCCATCCAGCTTGCCTCCAGCAATTCCTGAATTCCAGAATATCCTGATAAACCTAACTCTTAACTGCCCGTGTGGAAATTGGTGGGCACCCAGAGTTTAGGAAGGAAAACAACAAACTCCGAGTCAGTCATGTGACTGGTGTGAGAACTCAAAACAGTTTATTTATCTTTAAAATCAAATAGAGGAATATTTTTAAATTCAATTCGAAATGCTTTTAAAAATGAGACTACCATAAGGCCTCCCGCACACACACACACAATGCAAACGCAGAATCGGAGGAGATTTCTCCTTATGATAGTCAAAGATGCTTGATACGCATTAAAAAGAAACATTTGATATTATTACTAGTGCATAGTGTAGTAAAAATCATTTCGAAAGTAAAGATATAAATCTTAGCCAACATAGACATTTCGAACTATGCCTACTATAACTACCATGTTCAATAGCAGGTTACCACCACATTCCATGGCAGGTTATACAACTAAAACCGTACAGGGTACGTATTTGAAGAATGGATTTCCAACAAATGGTCGGGCAAAGGAACTTCCCAAACCCCGAAATGGAACGCCTCTGGAAGGACGTCCCCGAGCATCCCAAATGGATCTCTGCCAAACAAGGCCGGCTACCCCTTTCCCAGGGAGTAAGAAACCTCAGATATACCACCCCCGGTCCTTTTGGACCTTTATACGAGGCCTCGATTCCAACAACACCACACAGTAATAGATATAGTGTATCCACATGAGTAAGTATCTGGGCTCCATACCATGATACTACCCCTTTCCAGAAGGAATGGTCCTACCCTAGGGAAACGATCCCTGAAACCTTGCCGCCACGATTCATGTTTCGACCATTACCGGGTTGTGAGGCTCGACGAAGTCTCGTCCACAAAGCCACACTTTATACAAAAGCTGTGCTTTGGGTCAACAAATGATCATAGAAATGATCACAAAGATAAACGATCAAACAAATGATCTTATCGCAAATGATCAACACAATGATCATTTCACAGCAACACTCAGCATGTCACATTACCAAATTGGGAATATATTGCTGATAACCTTCAACTATATAACCTCTGAGCTCGTACGTCTCAGAGAAGGGTGTTAAGCTAAGGGAATAAATTCTCCGCCATCAACAGAAATATATTTGAAAGAAATCAGCTTTATATCTCAATTGTAATGTCAGACATACTATCCATACAGGTCTGTTCCGGGCTCGAACAGAACCGAAGGCACTTACAAAGAAGTCCTTGCAATCCAGATAATCTCTAATCACGTCCGGACTTCCCATCACATATGGAGATCTCTATACCGGGGATCAGCCAGTGCAGATGTTATCCCATTTTTGGTCAAAACTGGAATATCAATGTTGTGTGCATTTCCACCACGGCCGAACCAAGAAGAAGCAGCCAGCAAGCGTATATAAGTCTGGGATTTCACTCATGATTCAAGTGCAAGTGTTCATTCTCACCCAGGATATCTCGAGACCAAGAAGCATCTGTTTCATCTAGGTTCGCCCACTTCATTCATTCCATTCCATCCGGTACCTAAGCTCATCCGGTACACATACCAAAGCCGAACCATGTTCCTTCGCTACCGAACCAGCACGAGGAGAAGGCCAACGAACCATTCGGTACCGGACCATTCGGTACCGGACCAACGTCCCACCATCTCATCTCCATGACCGAACCAGACCTCGCCTCGCTACTTGCCGAATCAGACCCAAGGCACCACATGCCGTACCAAAGGCCTTTCCACCTCCCACCGAATCAACCTCCTTTCCATCCACTACCAAGTAAACCACCGAACCAACCTTCCCCACAAACCATACCGAACCACCTCTCCACTTCCATGCCGAACCAACCCACCACCGGTCCAAAACGCTGCCGAACCAGGACGCCGCCAGGCAAGAATTGCTTCAGCCCAGGCCCGCCAGCAGCTATATACATCCAGGACCCCTGCCCCCAGCCTCACTCTATAAATAGAGGGGCAGGGGTACAACAATGGCAGACAAGTTTGAGAGCTCAAGTACGGAAGGAACTTTCAAACAACTTTCATATACTTGTATACAAAGCTTTGTACTTGTAATCTGAAAAGAAAAGAGAGAATAACATATAAAGTGGACGTAGGCACGTTCTGGCCGAACCACTATAAATCTGTGTGTCTTTTACAGTTTAGTCCCTGCTTTTTACATATTTGCATAAATCACCCAAATCACTAAGAACAACATATAATCAACTAAATCGTACGACTTTGAGGTGTTATGCTCATTTTTTGCGCAAACAGCAGAGACAATCAACAAGAAACCCTTTCGTTTTCGAAACTATCTGGTCTTCAACACCGGTCTTTAAATGCAATTCATAACGACGTATCACATATTCGGAATGGGTTATACGACCCCAAGGTCCTTTCCCGGCTAACCCGAATAGCGAGCGCTTATTTTAAAAAAAATAAGTGTGGCATTCAAATTCAAGCAAATCACAACAAATACCTATTTAAAGGTAAATATTGATAGTCGGTTATTGAACTATCAATGGATATGCACAACATCACCAGATTCCAAATAATTTTCCAAATTATTTATTTTCCAAAAATATCTTTACAAGATATATATTTTCAATACTTCAAAAATAAATCAATATTTATTTTTAAACAAATTCCCCATTTTCATTTATAAATTCCAAAGTGAATTTACATTCCCAAAATATTTTATGAATATACGATTTCCATTCGATTTCAAATATTCATTTTCAATTTATCTTAAAAAAGATAAATTCAAAATATTCACTTAATATTGGAAAAACATTTCCATACTTATTAAAAATAAGTAATTCACAAATCTGTTTATTTTCTACACTTGGAAAATATTCAATATACTCTAATCGAAATTAAATATATATTTCATTCTTTTAAGGAAATCATTCTCTTCAACCTATTTATTTGGGCCAAAACGAATGTTGCGTAAAACATTGTTACGACAACCCAAAATCACTAGTATAGGGATTCGAAATTAAAATAGATATATAAATCCCAATACTATACAAAATATTTCCTTTCGGAAATTATTTACTATAACAACAGTGTTATAGTCCACCATTTCCTTCTATTTCTCGAAAACGTCTATTTCAACAATGAATGTTGAAATCTATGGTTTCAATCTTAATACATTTAAAACATCGTTAGATCGTTTTAATTCTATTTTAAATCATCACATTCAAAACCATTTCTTTAACATATTATTCACTATTCAAAAACGTGAATATACTTATTAACCAATTTCATCATTTCTATTCATTTTGTTTTAAAGGATTATTCACTGTCTAAAACGTGAATATAACTCCATTAACAAATTACAACAATTTACTTATCAAAATAAGTCGTTGCGGATTTATAAAACAATGTTTATAAGTTCCCTTTCTATTTATTTTATAACAACTTCCTTTTACAAATTTCCTTTATTAATCTATTCGATTTATAACTCAATTATAAACCAAAAGTTCATGTTATAAGTTAAATACTTATAATTTATTTGTTTATAAAATTGTTCTTTTAACTTCCCAAATTATAAATCTTATAACTTATAAGATTCATTTATTTATCCAAAATCTATTCTTTTAAATAACTTTACAAATTTTATAAACCTACTATTTATAAAATTCCATTTATAACTTCACCGTTATAATTCTATAGATTTCATTCATTTATGAAATTCATTCACAATTCATTCTAACACTTATAAAAGCTCGTTTTACAATTCCAATATTTTTAATTTATAAATATCAATTTATAAATCTTTTATATGAATCAATTTATATTATTTTTTTAAAACGTCTTTAAACTCCTTTATAATTTCATCATTTTGATTTATAAAATAATCAAATTTCATAAATCCTATTTTTAAACTTTTTATAATAAATTCAAAAATCCCAGTTTAAACTATTTCACAAAATCATTAATCTCATATTTTCAAAAATCAACTTTTAACTGTATTTCTCAAAAATCATAATTTTTATAATATTAAAATTATAACGTTTATTTATTTAAGATGAATCAATTCAAAAAAAATATTTTATAAACGTATACTTTCAAAAATCACTTTAGAAATCCCTTAAAAATCAAAAATCGTTATTTTTAAACTTCAAAATTGGATCCGATGATACTACACATCAAATAGTCAGTCACGACTTTCCAAAATCATATATCGATATGATAAACAATCAAATATCACAATATCTGAATCAAATAAATATTTGTGAGGAATCCAGTTGGATCCCTCCAACCTGTTTCCCTGCATCCACAGACATTACCACAATACCAATTCCACTTCGAGGTGGAATATCGCGGTATATGGGATTTAATAAATATTATCCGCTTAATAGGCGGCGCAATAGGGTCTCATCCGTTATACAATGCGGGAAATCATCAACTGCAATATATACATATGCCAATATATATATATATATATATATATATATATATATTGCTATATATATAGATATATCCTACTATATCTAATATCACAACCAAACAACAATCAATAAATAACTGCAAATCCAACTTTAAATTTTTGAGTGAGAAGTTCTCACCTTTGCTTTCATTAGCAATCCATTTCCATCTTGACTCGTTTTCACCATTTTAGACCTTGTATAAATATTTACACAATTTATTAATATTCGAACCAATCAATAACCAATTTTCGTTCTTGATTGTTTAATTAATCAATTGTTTTATTTAAACCAATTTCTTCTTAAATAAATTTATTTTAACTAATTTTCCTTTTAAAATAATTCTAACTAGAAATTTCCAATTGAACTAAATTTTCTTTTTATTAATTAAATCAACTAACTAATTTTGGTTTTAACTATTAAATTTGTTATAAATAAATTTCCTTTTAAAATAGATTAATTAACCACTAAAAATTAAATAAGTTAATTTAAACCAAACTAATAAATTAAAAAATGTATACTTGGATATTTATTCTTCCTCTGATAAATTTCCTTAAATAAATCATTTTACCTAACAAATTTTCCTTTTAAAAATTATTTCACCCAATAAATTGAATTTCTTTTAATAGAATTACTTAACAAGAATTTTAATTTTTTTAAAACTAAATTTCTCTTAATAAATTTTCGTAACTAACTATTTATTTAAATTAATTTTCCTTTGATAAAATATCCTTTAGTTACTAAAATAAACAGATAAATTTTGTTAAGCTAATTAATCCTCATTATATATTATTTTAATATAAACTTAGTAGATTTAAAATCTATCTATACATTTATTTTATTTTTTAAAGAAGTGTGCTTATTTACATATATATTTATTTTTATATCTTTTCGAATTCCCAATTCTTCAACTGCAAGCATATAGAATTGAAACTGCATATATATTTTTTTTGTCAGATTTAAATCAAATTGAAATTTTGAAAAGCTAAATACCTTACTGTGAAATCATCAGCTCGAACTCGAGCCTACTCACGATCACCAACGCGTCGCCTTTTGCCAAACCCTAGCGCCGCCTTCTCTGCCGCGAACCACCCCACCGAATCACGACCTCGCAAACGAAGCCCCAACCTACTCGCGCTGCCCCATGCTCGAAACTTCACTGCCGCATTCGACCTACCACCACAACTGCTGCTCGACATCTCCATCATATTCGAACTCGGGTTCGAACCCCCTAGTCGCCGCCGCACCTCGTCACTCACGAGGCTGCTTCGCCCCTCGAGATATTCGCGCACGCGAGCGCGATGTCCCCTCCCCCCAAATCTGGTTCGCGACAATTCCTTTGACCCCCTAGGTGCCGATGAAATCGAGCTCGACTCGAGATTTGTCGATTTTTTTTTATATAAACGAATGTGTTTTCGATTACAGGGAGGAGGCAAACGAACTGGGAGAAGAGGGGTTTTCGATTTTTAATTTCTGAAGCACGGGATTTTGATTTGAGTTAAGATGAAGGAAGTGCGGCCATTTAATTTGAACTACTCGATTTCGAATTAAAGCAGTGGCCATTTTTTTTTCTTTCTTTGAGTTTGAAGGTCTGGAAAGGGAGGAGACGTGATATTTACAGTCGAATGAAGCATGCTTTCCACGATTATTTTCGTGATTCTCGGCATGATTTTAGGCGTGAGAAAAGGTAGAACGTGCTGAGGTTGACCAATTTAAATTTTAAATTTAAATTGAATCTCGATAAAAATTCAATGCGTTTACACGTCGTGTGCTCACATAACATCTCCGAAAAATACGAAATCTGAAATCCGAGAATAATTCAATATTACGGACCCAATGGAACTGGTTTCGTTGAATTTCGAGACTGTGCCTCGGACGGCTATTTTTAAATATCGATTCAAACGATATAATTTCAAAACCGAACAAAGCAGTTTCAAATTCAATTCTGAAGCTTCTATAACCTTCAGTATTATCAATATGAATTTTACAAGCCTTTGAAATATTTTTATTCAGCTTAAAATCAAAGATTCAAATTTTTATTCAACTCTCAATAGATTAAATTTTATAATTTAATCGTCAAATTCATTCTGATAATTTGAAATTCAAGTCAAACCATCATTCAAATATTTAAAATTAATTAAATATTTCCAATTAAATTATTCAAAATTTCTGGGTCGTTACAATCTTCCCCCTTAAAAGAATTTCGTCCCAAAATTACAAGTTAAAAAGAATGCCCCTATCCCGTCTATCATTTTTCACAATCCAAATAGTTTTATCAACTTTCAAACTTCAATTATAGGTTCCAAACAATATTGTTTCCCTAACAATTCAAATTTAGATTTAAATTTAAATTTCAAACTTTTCAAATTTTCTCAAAATTTTTCTAACACCCTAAATTTTCGAAAAATTTCGCCAGCGTCTCCTTTGCGCGGCTAGCTCGGTACGACTACAAAATGGCACCACGGCCCCTCAGAATCAAAAAGAAAAGAGAAAGCCAAGTGGATGGAGAAGAAAATCATCAAATCTCATACTGAAATTGAAATACGTACCTTTTTGTCGAGCAATTCAATTTTATCTTTGAAATCAAAATCCCAATAATACACCTGTATATCCTGCTAGTCATAATATCCAATTCCAACATTCAAACTATTTTGCCAATTCCATTACAAAATTTCCAATATATGCTTCTTATACATTTTTACTTCACTATTGAAGTTACATATCCATTTTCATTCAATTTTTCATTTCAATTTCATTTGAATTCAATTCACAATTTAAATTTCATTCGAATTCAATTCACAATTCTAAATATTGAATTCTATCGATTAACTTTCATTTACTAATTCATATTACTACTTTAAATTTGTTTCATTCACTAATTCTTTTTAAATTTCAATTTCCATATTCAATTCATCTCGAATTTATTTAATTACTAACAAAGGGAATTTCAATTTATTTCTTTTACTTACTTAAATTTATATACAAATTCAAATTTATCTTCAAATTTAGCTCACGACTAAACTTTAATTTAACCAATTCAAATTCCAATTCATCAGTCCATGAATTAATAATTTATCAAGTTAGTTTACTTGAATTCAATCCATTTTATTTCTTATTTAATTCCATATAATAATGATAATAATTTAATATTATTACTTCCTAACAACCATGCAACCATATACTATAATAATTCATAGAAAATCATTTCTTTTCTATATAAAAAAAATAGTTTTGGGCAAAATTATCTTATTTACCCGATTCAAAAACAATTCTATATTCACTAACAAATACGCGCTCATATCTATTATTACACTCAAACTCATTCTAGAGTAGTACTGACTCTATCTCTAATGAGTAACACCCACCAGAGCCATGGTTGTCGCTTAACCATATGCTCTGATACCAAATGTAACGATCGCGATTTTTCGTTGCCGAAAAACCGAAATGTTAGGGTTTAAGAAGAAGAAAAAGACAGAAGAAGAGAGAAAAAGATAGAAAATAGAGAGAAAGAAAATAGAACGGAAAGAAAACAACAGAACAATATCAGAATCTCACAATTCGCAGCGGAACAACATATAATAGATAAATGAATAATCTTTAAACAAAGAACTATATTAGTTATTACATTACATCACATTACATCATATCATCAGAGTGTACAACAACAACAACAAACAAACAGCGGAAAAGAAATACTATATAATAGTAATACGTCATGCCATCCAGCTTGCCTCTAGCAATTCCTGAATTCCAGAATATCCTGATAAACCTAACTCTTAACTGCCCGTGTGGAAATTGGTGGGCACCCAGAGTTTAGGAAGGAAAACAACAAACTCCGAGTCAGTCATGTGACTGGTGTGAGAACTCAAAACAGTTTATTTATCTTTAAAATCAAATAGAGGAATATTTTTAAATTCAATTCGAAATGCTTTTAAAAATGAGACTACCATAAGGCCTCCCGCACACACACACAATGCAAACGCAGAATCGGAGGAGATTTCTCCTTATGATAGTCAAAGATGCTTGATACGCATTAAAAAGAAACATTTGATATTATTACTAGTGCATAGTGTAGTAAAAATCATTTCGAAAGTAAAGATATAAATCTTAGTCAACATAGACATTTCGAACTATGCCTACTATAGCTACCATGTTCAATAGTAGGTTACCACCACATTCCATGGCAGGTTATACAACTAAAACCGTACAGGGTACGTATTTGAAGAATGGATTTCCAACAAATGGTCGGGCAAAGGAACTTCCCAAACCCTGAAATGGAACGCCTCTGGAAGGACGTCCCCGAGCATCCCAAATGGATCTCTGCCAAACAAGGTCGGCTACCCCTTTCCCAGGGAGTAAGAAACCTCAGATATACCACCCCCGGTCCTTTTGGACCTTTATACGAGGCCTCGATTCCAACAACACCACACAGTAATAGATATAGTGTATCCACATGAGTAAGTATCTGGGCTCCATACCATGATACTACCCCTTTCCAGAAGGAATGGTCCTACCCTAGGGAAGCGATCCCTGAAACCTTGCCGCCACGATTCATGTTTCGACCATTACCGGGTTGTGAGGCTCGACGAAGTCTCGTCCACAAAGCCACGCTTTATACAAAAGCTGTGCTTTGGGTCAACAAATGATCATAGAAATGATCACAAAGATAAACAATCAAACAAATGATCTTATCGCAAATGATCAACACAATGATCATTTCACAGCAACACTCAGCATGTCACATTACCAAATTGGAAATATATTGCTGATAACCTTCAACTATATAATCTCTGAGCTCGTACGTCTCAAAGAAGGGTGTTAAGCTAAGAGAATAAATTCTCCGCCACCAACAGAAATATATTTGAAAGAAATCAGCTTTATATCTCAATTGTAATGTCAGACATACTATCCATACAAGTCTGTTCCGGGCTCGAACAGAACCGAAGGCACTTACAAAGAAGTCCTTGCAATCCGGATAATCTCTAATCACGTCCGGACTTCCCATCACATATGGAGATCTCTATACCGGGGATCAGCCAGTGCAGAGACAATCAACAAGAAACCCTTTCGTTTTCGAAACTATCCGGTCTTCCACACCGGTCTTTAAATGCAATTCATAACGACGTATCACATATTCGGAATGGGTTATACGACCCCAAGGTCCTTTCCCGGCTAACCCGAATAGTGAGCGCTTATTTTAAAAAAAATAAGTGTGGCATTCAAATTCAAGCAAATCACAACAAATACCTATTTAAAGGTAAATATTGATAGTCGGTTATTGAACTATCAATGGATATGCACAACATAACCAGATTCCAAATAATTTTCCAAATTATTTATTTTCCAAAAATATCTTTACAAGATATATATTTTCAATACTTCAAAAATAAATCAATATTTATTTTTAAACAAATTCCCCATTTTCATTTATAAATTCCAAAGTGAATTTACATTCCCAAAATATTTATGAATATACGATTTCCATTCGATTTCAAATATTCATTTTCAATTTATCTTAAAAAAGATAAATTCAAAATATTCACTTAATATTGGAAAAACATTTCCATACTTATTAAAAATAAGTAATTCACAAATCTGTTTATTTTCTACACTTGGAAAATATTCAATATACTCTAATCGAAATTAAATATATATTTCATTCTTTTAAGGAAATCATTCTCTTCAACCTATTTATTTGGGCCAAAACGAATGTTGCGTAAAACATTGTTACGACAACCCAAAATCACTAGTATAGGGATTCGAAATTAAAATAGATATATAAATCCCAATACTATACAAAACATTTCCTTTCGGAAATTATTTACTATAACAACAGTGTTATAGTCCACAATTTCCTTCTATTTCTCGAAAACGTCTATTTCAACAATGAATGTTGAAATCTATGGTTTCGAATCTTAATATATTTAAAACATCGTTAGATCGTTTTAATTCTATTTTAAATCATCACATTCAAAACCATTTCTTTAACATATTATTCACTATTCAAAAACGTGAATATACTTATTAACCAATTTCATCATTTCTATTCATTTTGTTTTAAAGGATTATTCACTGTCTAAAACGTGAATATAACTCCATTAACAAATTACAACAATTTACTTATCAAAATAAGTCGTTGCGGATTTATAAAACAATGTTTATAAATTCCCTTTCTATTTATTTTATAACCACTTCCTTTTACAAATTTCCTTTATTAATCTATTCGATTTATAACTCAATTATAAACCAAAAGTTCATGTTATAAGTTAAATACTTATAATTTATTTGTTTATAAAATTGTTCTTTTAACTTCCCAAATTATAAATCTTATAACTTATAAGATTCATTTATTTATCCAAAATCTATTCTTTTAAATAACTTTACAAATTTTATAAACCTACTGTTTATAAAATTCCATTTATAACTTCACCATTATAATTCTATAGATTTCATTCATTTATGAAATTCATTCACAATTCATTCTAACACTTATAAAAGCTCGTTTTACAATTCCAATATTTTTAATTTATAAATATCAATTTATAAATCTTTTATATGAATCAATTTATATTATTTTTTTAAAACGACTTTAAACTCCTTTATAATTTCATCATTTTGATTTATAAAATAATCAAATTTCATAAATCCTATTTTTAAACTTTTTATAATAAATTCAAAAATCCCAGTTTAAACTATTTTATAAAATCATTAATCTCATATTTTCAAAAATCAACTTCTAACTGTATTTCTCAAAAATCATGTAACATCCCGCCTTTTCGCATACTTTAAACCGACACACGTGCCCATTCAAAGCATACGCAAGGGCGGATTGTTATGGGGTAAATAAGAAAAACAGAGAATAAATGAAACAAAATAGAATCTCACAGCGGAAGGATAAAACATAATAATCAATATACAGTTCATGATAACTGTTTACAAAATATTTATTTTACTTATACAATGAATATCAGAGTTACACATACCAATACAATCAATGCAGCGGAAATTTAGAGTGTGGTGCAATACTATAAATAATATAATACGGATTCTTCGTCTTCGTCCTCCAAAGCTAAAATCTTCGATCCTGAAACGCTCGGACTGACCCGAGCGAATTTGAAAAGACAAAAACACACGAGTCAGAACTAAAAGATCTTATGTGAGTTAAATTAACAGAAATAAATATGAGTACAGTAACTCAAGAGATGTTCGGGATTTACATCTCCTAAGGATCCGTTAAACTATTTACTATGTAGTATATTGCGCTATTATAATAGTGTCTATTTATAAAATAAACTTACTTTTTAATAGCGTTAAGGGGTTACCCATATAGCCCTTAACACAAATAATGCCAATAGTCTATACAGTACCGTAATACCTCCTGATCGGGAAGCTACCAGAGGATACTCCATAGGTACGACACAAATAGAAACTCGTAGTAAAGGCTCGGTATGGTAGGTGACACGGCACAACTAGGCAATGTCAGGGTAGATATACCAATTGCTATCCAGGCTGGTGGAAACGCGTAGCCGCAGTTACCGCCCACCTCGGACTAACTCCCCAAAATCAAAATATAGAAGTGGCCACTGAATCAATCCAAGTCAAAGTATAATATCGAAGAGGAGGGTCCGATCAGAGGAATGACCTCATTGGCCTGAGAATCGCTCCTGTTTTAGCCACCTTATGCCAACTCACGGGAGTCGGGTCCACGTATTTACCTTACAGTAAACGTCGCCACCACCTACTTCATTCTGGAATCTCCACCGCGTACACGGTTAGTCAAAGTGGTTTTCGGTATCGACAGAGAGTATGTCCATATCCGATCCCGGTCTATTTGCCAACCCATCGTTATTATAACACCGCGGTCATTTAAAAATAACTCATACTTTAAAACCAGAATAAACATTTCCATTTTAAAATTATGAATACGATATCATTTTAAAACCCAAAATAATATGATATCCTTTATCCCAAATATAAACCTTTTCAAAAATCCAAATGCTTTAAAATTTATAACGTCTGAAAGCCAAATATCCTTTCAAAGCATAATATTTCGAAATTCATAATTTAAAACCATAACTTTTAAAACTTGAATGGTTTGGATATTCAACGGTATATGAATTAAAAGGTTTAACTTAAATGTTACTTTGTGAAGAAAATAGTTCTCATGGTTTTACAAATACATTTCTTTATTAAAGTCTAAACCAAAATTTGTATTATCTTTCTCAAGTTCCAAAACCACTTCAACTTATATATATATATATATATATACGTACATCCATTTGGAGTATTAATATTTCAACTAAAGTTGGATTTTATTCTTTCAACAAATCGAATGTTCTATTAATTAGTCTTGAATATTCACATAAAATCCATAAATGAATAAAACTCCAATTTCTAGTAATAAAATATATATTTTTTCAATTCAAATTATACTAGAATATTCATTTCAATTTATCTTGCGAAAAATCCAATTATAAATATCATATCTTAAAATTTCCAAACTTAACATTTAAACATATGATATAAATTATCAAACTCCATTTTCTTAATTTTTTTTTTCCATTTTTAATAAAGAGATTTATACACCTTTTAATTTCAAAATTTTCAACTTCATATGTATATATATGGAAGAAAAATATTTATACAATATAAAATTTAAGATTATTATAAACCGTATTCCATCCAAACCATAGAAATCACATTTAAATAGTTATATATATACCGCGGTGCCTGTATATAATTTTCTATCCTATGGTCAAGTGATACGGATATTTATCATTTCAATCCGCAATTTAAAAGATATAAAATTTTGCGGTTGTATATCATTTCAAACCGCAATCCCGAATGAAATGAAATATGCATGATAATTTGCAATTTAATGATATACAATAAACATCCATCAACATCACCCATCATCCAATCACAATCATCAAGCAATATCAATCAATAACAATTTATATTTGATAATAGATAACAGGTAATAACTGGCAATTTTATTCAGATTAAATTTAACAGCTATTAATCTACAGTCTATATTCAGTAATAAATTATATAACTATTAACTAGCAGTTCATATACAACAAATAAATTTCTAACTGTTAATTAATACGCAATAAATAAATTAAATTAACAGTTAAATTAAATAAATGCAATTTAACAGATATGATGAATTAAACATATCAAATACTCATAAATAAATTTCTATTCATT
Source organism: Allium cepa (assembly GCA_030765085.1). Taxonomy (NCBI): domain Eukaryota; kingdom Viridiplantae; phylum Streptophyta; class Magnoliopsida; order Asparagales; family Amaryllidaceae; genus Allium; species Allium cepa. Next base: position 280,496,605 of record CM060934.1, on the reverse strand, counting down.
TCTAAAATTAATTTAAACAAACATAAAAGCTTCTAGTAGTTGTGAGTGGGTTAAAACACTCACCTTTGGAATTTAAATCGAATTTAAATTCGATTTAAACCCAAAAATTCGCCCGTCTCGGAATTCGTCCAAACCAGCGTCATCAGATCTGGAATTAAATTACGATCCTAACGCAAAAAAAATCGTGTGAAACGGATAAAAATATGAGAAAGTTATGCGAAGAAATCGATTTGAAAACAAAATTAAAAATTAGAAAGAAAGGAACACATTTCACCTAAAACAAAAGCCACGTGAGCATCACTAACATATCACGCTACAGTAACGCGTGCAAACCCCCCCCCCCCCCCCCTTTGCTTCGCTCGTTCGCACCTGGGTCAACGGTTTTCCATCAAGTTGACCGCAGATATCATGCTCCACCGGCCGCTGCTAGCCATGGCACCACCGCCTTTGCTTCTCCCCACCACGGCCGCCCACGACCTGGGCCATGCGATCGCCCAAAATCAGCTGCAGCCGCCACCTATATGCAATAGGCCGAACCCTAAGTCGAACAAATCCCCTCATCTAACCGTTGATTCCAACAAAGAACACCACAGATCGACTCCCCTCAGTCCCCTCTCCAATACCCAGAAACCGTTTGACGATCTGACGAGGTTTGTTACGGCGCTGATGAATGGCCACGAACTGTTTGAATTTATTCTGGGTAAACGGTAACTCCAACTGAAAAACGAATTTCACCATGGGATTACGTGTTTCGAGAAGATCGACATATATTTTTGTGGAATTTTTCTGGAGATTTTGAATTTTCATTTTGTTTTTGAGCTGACTGGATCTAGGGTTAGCCCACATTGAAGAAGAAGAGAAGCTTGAAGAAAATACGCGCAGATAAATGAAATTAGGCGAAGGCTAGGGCTGAATAGCTGGGGTTATATAGAGGGGTTTGAAATAGGGTAGATAGACCGTAGAATGAACGTGCGGAATAAACTGTGGCCCAAAAAGCCCGCTATGTCTCCGGAACGAAATTTCGTAAATCTATATATCCAAATAGGTAATTTAAAATATTCTGAACGCGATGGAAAAAGTTTCACGTCCAAATTTGATCGTATGAAGAAGTTATGCTGAAAACAAAATTTCCAAATTGATTTCAAATTGATTTTAATAAAATTGATTTTCAAGGCGTTTCGCGTCCGTACGATCAAACGGCAAGTCCGATCGATACGAAACTTGAAACCCTATAATAATTCACCGATACGGATCCAATGAAACTAGTTTCGTCGAAATCCGAGTCCGTGGCCAAAATGGCTATTTTTATATTAATTAAATAGATTAAAATAAATCATAAAAATCCAAATTTTTATTTAACTTCAAATATTGACTAAGTTTTATCGCCTATAAAATTCAAAATCAATTTCAATGATTAAACAAGATTAGATGTGAATTAAAAGTTGACAAGATATAAATTGCAGTGTTCATTTCTGCACTTTCTTATTATTTAGAAATTATAAATTTTATTCTCAAAACCCAATTATTTAATCTTATACTTTTATACTCTCAACTTAAATCCAAAACAAAGATGCCCTTTAACATGTCTACGTTTTCACTTTAATATCCGCAAATTCCTTTTTAATTCAATAACGTACAATTTAACGTTAAATTCCCTTTATTTATGCAATAAATGCAATTATTGAATCTAATACTCAATTTAATTTATAAATCCTGCTTCCTAAAATCTATATCAACAATAGGTCAATTTATAAATAGAATTAGCCTTAACTTCACCTAATAGAATTAACTACTTCATCTACCAACAAATCTACGCTAATTGCACTATTAAATCAGTTAATTGAAATTAAGTCTACATTAAATCTTATAAATTATAAATGCAATCTCAATAAATTCATCTATGGATTTAGACTCTTCCTATACAGTAATTAAACATTTTGTGGGTATAAATAACCTTTGGGTTATAATACGTTTCATTTGTGCATTCTTTATTCCTTACAAATTCTCCTTTATTAAATAGGCACATAAACAACCCAAAATAATTTATTCAGATCTATTTCAACTATTTCCATTCTTAACAAAATAAAATAAATGGTTAACCTACACTTGTCATTCATTTATATTCAAATTCACTAACAACATTATTAACAACAATGTTGCTATAGACTTTAATTAAATAAATTATATGAATGGTAAAATTTGGTAATTATGACAAACGCCCAAATATATGTACTACTTGTTATTATGAATTCCATCTATTACTTTCTAAATGCCTTTGTCTTCTCATATCCCATTTACTACCAAACTGCAAATTTAGTTATAGCTTATCGATACATAAACACCTAAACAAAACAAATTTTATTACTATCTTAAGTCCATTTATTATAATTTAATTCCCTTAATTGAATCAAATTCTTATTTTATTTTATTTACATTTTTACCATTCCTTCCCATTATAAATTCATTAACGGATTTACAAATCTCTTTCTTCCAAATATTAAATAACCAAACTGATTACAACCACTGTTCTTATCAAATTTTCATAAATTTGTTCAAATCTATACTCTTTTTCCATATAAATAAATTTTATGTTACTACTAGATTTTTATCCACTACAGACATTAAAATTTTACTATCTACACTTATTACATCTTTGTATTAATGAATCCCATTCAAGTTAATATTTATATTAACATTCACAAATTCAACATTTATATGTTTCTTAAAATTAACTTTCAACCAACTGTGCCAATTTACATTTCATTTCTATTCAATATATATTCATTTTATTCCATTCATTCGGGTACTACATTGAAATATATTTATTCTCTAATACTAACGTTATTATCATTAAATTATGATTGGATTCCAAGTTTTTATTTAATACCTTGAACAATAACTTACATATTAACGAAATCCTTCTTCTACTTAATTCAAATTGGATTATGTTCCAATTCCTATAACCTAGGTCTTGAGTCACCATTTACATAATTAAATTTATCGTTTATTTCAATCTTCGTTTATAATTTAAAGTTCTACTAAACTAAATTACAAAATTTATGAACTTTAACAAATTTAATCCACCAATTAAATTTTTCTGATGTTTATATATTGAAATTCAATTCAGTTATTATTTCATTAATACCATTTTAATCAACTAATTATGACTTATAACCACAACACAAATCTTCGTTATTCTACCTATTGCCATATAACATTTCAATTGTTAAATCTTAAATCTCAGTTACTATATCCAACTCCTACATTTATTATAAATTAGATTAAAAATTATATTAATTCAATTCATTTAATATTATTAATTTAACGGGTCGTTACAATCTCCCCCACTCAAAGCTTTTCGTCCCCGAAAAGGAAAAGGAAGGGAGAAGGAAGAATAAACAGTACATCTTATTTCAAATATTAACTTATAAACAATAATTTACTGGATTAATTTTCTTAAATAAAATATACCTGTTTATAATCATTATATTCTTTTATACTTAGATTATTAAAGCTGGAAAACATTCAACAAAATTCTAAGTCCAAAATTTACGAAAAATTTTGGCAGTCTCCTTTGTACGGTGAGGCTCGGGAGAAAATATAATATCAAAATATACAAATATATTACATATATTATCAAAATATTATATCCCAACACGGGAAAATAGCGCTTTAAACGTAATCCGAAAACGTACCTATTTGTCGGGCAATATACACTTATTATTTTGGAACCAAAAGCAGTAGCAGTTGCTTCCATCACCTATATTCACTTATATAATCTAAAAGGTTAAATATTTATATGAAAGTGAAATGTTTAGGTGGTTTCGACCATTAATCAACCAATCAAATGCAACAACCATAGATTTTAACAAACAGCACACACCACAAACAAGCAACCATTAATCCATCAACCAATTTGTTGTTTGGGTTCAAACTTGAAATTTGTATGAAATGAAATTAACTATCAAGTGCATCCTTTACTCAACAGTCTTAGATGGAACAAGGATAGATTATTCATTCATCCAACAACTTCAAATTCCTTACCCAACAAACATAAATCAACAATAACAATTCAAACCAACAACCAAATTAACTTATTATACATTTATTTCATGATTCAGTGGGTTGATTTTCTTTCTTTCATTCATGGAGGGATTTCTTTGTTTCTTACAATTTTATTTGCCATTTATTACAAAATTCATTATATTTGTATTCCAATTTATTGACTAAAGTATATATCATCTATTTATACTACTTACCTTTACTTATATAGTAAAATTTCCAATTTATCTTAAGCTTATACAATTAATTCTCATTACAATAGCAAATTTATAGAATACCTTTATTACCTCAAGCTTCACTTGTAAGATTTCTCCTTTCATTTTCTTAATAACATTGCGACTTTTATTATATGGTAAGTTATGTATGTTTTAAGAATGTAAGTGAAATTTTACAAGTTTCTTCTCAATTCCATTTTATTAATTTTAAACTAGTAGCTTTCATACCATACTGAAGTTTATAACCCTTCACATCAATCTTTATTTATTAAAGAATTTCATTTAATTTACTTGAGTTTATATCACCTATTAATAATATTTACCACTAATTATAGTAAGATTTTAATTTATAACTTAAGTTTATAACATTTAATTCTTATTTAATATAGTAATTCATTGAATGCTTCATTATTTCCAAAATCTCTACTTGTATACTATTCTATTCCAATCTCTTATTTAACATTTCAACTTTTTATATTGGTAAGTTATTCATGTTAAAGAAGATGCAATTGAACTTCTACAAGTTTAATCTCAATTCTTTTAATTCATTGATTTTCAATAAATCTTTACCATTATTAATCAGTTAAAATTTTAACTTCCTTTATACTTAGCATTAATTCTCTTACTCAAATTAGAGGTTTTCAATCCATTTATTACTTACTTTATATTTCACCAAAATAATTTAAACCATTAATTAGTGGAAAATTTTAGAATTAAATACCGGGTCAAATTTCAAAATTACTATAAAAATAATAGATAATTAATTTCTTACAACTTCTATCGCTAATTATCTTTAAAACAATTTAAAAATTTTAAATAATTTCAAAACAAATCTGCAGTAGAATTTACTACAGTGGTCTTTCCCTTTCGAAACTCGAAAATGAAAGTCGATGATGCGGCCGTCATCACCGAAATTATTTTCCAGCGACAGAGGGGAAAGTACAAAATTTATTTTCTCCAAAATCCTCTTTAAACCAATTCTTTCGAATTATACTAAATATTTATATAAGAAAACATTTATAAACCAAATCATTATATTTCATAAATCCTTTGAAAGCAGATTTTCAAAAATCCCGGACTTAAGTTCTCAAATCTCCAATTTGATTTATTTTAATTTCAACTTTGCTTTAATTATTATAAATATTCTATTACTTAACACCCAATCTATAGCAACCAAAATATATATCTTTATAAAAATATTTTTATATATAGAAAATATAATAGGCAAATTTATTTCATTCACCTATATAAAACAAATATTATGTCGGTCTGTCCTATTAAGTGTTTAGAAATCCATATTGATGACATAGCGTCCCATGCATCAACCAGAATTTACAAATACAAAACGGAACAGATTAACACAATATCAAAATCTTTTATTAACACTAACAAATACGCGCTCTCATATATTACACTCAGCGACTCCCATAGGGTATTACTACCCTATTAACAAAGAGTCAAACCCCACAAAGCCAAGGTTTATCGCTAAATCAAAGCTCTGATACCAACTGTAACATCCCGCCTTTTCGCACACTTTAAACCGACACACGTGCCCATTCAAAGCATACGCAAGGGCGGATTGTTATGGGGTAAATAAGAAAAACAGAGAAGAAATAAAACAAAATAGAATCTCACAGCGGAAGGATAAAATATAATAATCAATATACAGTTCATGATAACTGTTTACAAAATATTTATTTTACTTATACAATGAATATCAGAGTTACACATACCAATACAATCAATGCAGCGGAAATTTAGAGTGTGGTGCAATACTATAAATAATATAATACGGATTCTTCGTCTTCGTCCTCCAAAGCTAAAATCTTCGATCCTGAAACGCTCGGACTGACCCGAGCGAATTTGAAAAGACAAAAACACTCGAGTCATAACTAAAAGATCTTATGTGAGTTAAATTAACAGAAATAAATATGAGTACAGTAACTCAAGAGATGTTCGGGATTTACATCTCCTAAGGATCCGTTAAACTATTTACTATGTAGTATATTGCGCTATTATAATAGTGTCTATTTATAAAATAAACTTACTTTTTAATAGCGTTAAGGGGTTACCCATATAGCCCTTAACACAAATAATGCCAATAGTCTATACAGTACCGTAATACCTCCTGATCGGGAAGCTACCAGAGGATACTCCATAGGTACGACACAAATAGAAACTCGTAGTAAAGGCTCGGTATGGTAGGTGACACGGCACAACTAGGCAATGCCAGGGTAGATATACCAATTGCTATCCAGGCTGGTGGAAACGCGTAGCCGCAGTTACCGCCCACCTCGGACTAACTCCCCAAAATCAAAATATAGAAGTGGCCACTGAATCAATCCAAGTCAAAGTATAATATCGAAGAGGAGGGTCCGATCAGAGGAATGACCTCATTGGCCTGAGAATCGCTCCTGTTTTAGCCACCTTATGCCAACTCACGGGAGTCGGGTCCACGTATTTACCTTACAGGAAACGTCGCCACCACATACTTCATTCTGGAATCTCCACCGCGTACACGGTTAGTCAAAGTGGTTTTCGGTATCGACAGAGAGTATGTCCATATCCGATCCCGGTCTATTTGCCAACCCATCGTTATTATAACACCGCGGTCATTTAAAAATAGCTCATACTTTAAAACCAGAATAAACATTTCCATTTTAAAATTATGAATACGATATCATTTTAAAACCCAAAATAATATGATATCCTTTATCCCAAATATAAACCTTTTCAAAAATCCAAATGCTTTAAAATTTATAACGTCTGAAAGCCAAATATCCTTTCAAAGCATAATATTTCGAAATTCATAATTTAAAACCATAACTTTTAAAACTTGAATGGTTTGGATATTCAACGGTATATGAATTAAAAGGTTTAACTTAAATGTTACTTTGTAAAGAAAATAGTTCTCATGGCTTTACAAATACATTTCTTTATTAAAGTCTAAACCAAAATTTGTATTATCTCTCTCAAGTTCTAAAACCACTTCAACTTATATATATATACGTACATCCATTTGGAGTATTAATATTTCAACTAAAGTTGGATTTTATTCTTTCAACAAATCGAATGTTCTATTAATTAGTCTTGAATATTCACATAAAATCCATAAATGAATAAAACTCCTATTTCTAGTAATAAAATATATATTTTTTCAATTCAAATTATACTAGAATATTCATTTCAATTTATCTTGGGAAAATCCAATTATAAATATCATATCTTAAAATTTCCAAACTTAACATTTAAACATATGATATAAATTATCAAACTCCATTTTCTTAAAAAAAAATTTCCATTTTTAATAAAGAGATTTATACACCTTTTAATTTCAAAATTTTCAACTTCATATGTATATATATGGAAGAAAAATATTTATACAATATAAAATTTAAGATTATTATAAACCGTATTCCATCCAAACCATAGAAATCACATTTAAATAGTTATATATATACCGCGGTGCCTGTATATAATTTTCTATCCTATGGTCAAGTGATACGGATATTTATCATTTCAATCCGCAATTTAAAAGATATAAAATTTTGCGGTTGTATATCATTTCAAACCGCAATCCCGAATGAAATGAAGTATGCATGATAATTTGCAATTTAATGATATACAATAAACATCCATCAACATCACCCATCATCCAATCACAATCATCAAGCAATATCAATCAATAACAATTTATATTTGATAATAGATAACAGGTAATAACTGGCAATTTTATTCGGATTAAATTTAACAGCTATTAATCTACAGTCTATATTCAGTAATAAATTATATAACTGTTAACTAGCAGTTCATATACAACAAATAAATTTCTAACTGTTAATTAATACGCAATAAATAAATTAAATTAACAGTTAAATTAAATAAATGCAATTTAACAGATATGATGAATTAAACATGTCAAATACTCATAAATAAATTTCTATTCATTTCTAAAATTAATTTAAACAAACATAAAAGCTTTTAGTAGTTGTGAGTGGGTTAAAACACTCACCTTTGGAATTTAAATCGAATTTAAATTCGATTTAAACCCAAAAATTCGCCCGTCTCGGAATTCGTCCAAACCAGCGTCATCAGATCTGGAATTAAATTACGATCCTAACGCAAAAAAAATTGTGTGAAACGGATAACATATGAGAAAGTTATGCGAATAAATCGATTTGAAAACAAAATTTAAAATTAGAAAGAAAGGAACACATTTCACCTAAAACAAAAGCCACGTGAGCATCACTAACATATCACGCTACAGTAACGCGTGCAAACCCCCCCCCCCCTTTGCTTCGCTCGTTCGCACTTGGGTCAACGGTTTTCCGTCAAGTTGACCGCAGTTATCATGCTCCACCGGCCGCTGCTAGCCATGGCACCACCGCCTTTGCTTCTCCCCACCACGGTCGCCCACGACCTGGGCCATGCGATCGCCCAAAATCAGCTGCAGCCGCCACCTATATGCAATAGGCCGAACCCTAAGTCGAACAAATCCCCTCATCTAACCGTTGATTCCAACAAAGAACACCACAGATCGACTCCCCTCAGTCCCCTCTCCAATACCCAGAAACCGTTTGACGATCTGACGAGGTTTGTTACGGCGCTGATGAATGGCCACGAACTGTTTGAATTTATTCTGGGTAAACGGTAACTCCAACTGAAAAACGAATTTCACCATGAGATTACGTGTTTCGAGAAGATCGACATATATTTTTGTGGAATTTTTCTGGAGATTTTGAATTTTCATTTTGTTTTTGAGCTGACTGGATCTAGGGTTAGCCCCCATTGAAGAAGAAGAGAAGCTTGAAGAAAATACGCGCAGATAAATGAAATTAGGCGAAGGCTAGGGCTGAATAGCTGGGTTTATATAGAGGGGTTTGAAATAGGTTAGATAGACCGTAGAATGAACGTGCGGAATAAACTATGGCCCAAAAAGCCCGCTATGTCTCCGGAACGAAATTTCGTAAATCTATATATCCAAATAGGTAATTTAAAATATTCTGAACGCGATGGAAAAAGTTTCACGTCCAAATTTGATTGTATGAAGAAGTTATGCTGAAAACAAAATTTCCAAATTGATTTCAAATTGATTTTAATAAAATTGATTTTCAAGGCGTTTCGCGTCCGTACGATCAAACGGCAGGTCCGATCGATACGAAACTTGAAACCCTATAATAATTCACCGATACGGATCCGATGAAACTAGTTTCGTCGAAATCCGAGTCCGTGGCCAAAATGGCTATTTTTATATTAATTAAATAGATTAAAATAAATCATAAAAATCCAAATTTTTATTTAACTTCAAATATTGACTAAGTTTTATCGCCTATAAAATTCAAAATCAATTTCAATGATTAAACAAGATTAGATGTGAATTAAAAGTTGACAAGATATAAATTGCAGTGTTCATTTCTGCACTTTCTTATTATTTAGAAATTATAAATTTTATTCTCAAAACCCAATTATTTAATCTTATACTTTTATACTCTCAACTTAAATCCAAAACAAAGATGCCCTTTAACATGTCTACGTTTTCACTTTAATATCCGCAAATTCCTTTTTAATTCAATAACGTACAATTTAACGTTAAATTCCCTTTATTTATGCAATAAATGCAATTATTGAATCTAATACTCAATTTAATTTATAAATCCTGCTTCCTAAAATCTATATCAACAATAGGTCAATTTATAAATAGAATTAGCCTTAACTTCACCTAATAGAATTAACTACTTCATCTACCAACAAATCTACGCTAATTGCACTATTAAATCAGTTAATTGAAATTAAGTCTACATTAAATCTTATAAATTATAAATGCAATCTCAATAAATTCATCTATGGATTTAGACTCTTCCTATACAGTAATTAAACATTTTGTGGGTATAAATAACCTTTGGGTTATAATACGTTTCATTTGTGCATTCTTTATTTCTTATAAATTCTCCTTTATTAAATAGGCACATAAACAACCCAAAATAATTTATTCAGATCTATTTCAACTATTTCCATTCTTAACAAAATAAAATAAATGGTTAACCTACACTTATCATTCATTTATATTCAAATTCACTAACAACATTATTAACAACAATGTTGCTATAGACTTTAATTAAATAAATTATATGAATGGTAAAATTTGGTAATTATGACAAACGCCCAAATATATGTACTACTTGTTATTATGAATTCCATCTATTACTTTCTAAATGCCTTTGTCTTCTCATATCCCATTTACTACCAAACTGCAAATTTAGTTATAGCTTATCGATACATAAACACCTAAACAAAACAAATTTTATTACTATCTTAAGTCCATTTATTATAATTTAATTCCCTTAATTGAATCAAATGCTTATTTTTTTTTTTTTTTTTTACATTCTTACCATTCCTTCCCATTATAAATTCATTAACGGATTTACAAATCTCTTTCTTCCAAATATTAAATAACCAAACTGATTACAACCACTGTTCTTATCAAATTTTCATAAATTTGTTCAAATCTATACTCTTTTTCCATATAAATAAATTTTATGTTACTACTAGATTTTTATCCACTACAGACATTAAATTTTTACTATCTACACTTATTACATCTTTGTATTAATGAATCTCATTCAAGTTAATATTTATATTAACATTCACAAATTCAACATTTATATGTTTCTTAAAATTAACTTTCAACCAAATGTGCCAATTTACATTTCATTTCTATTCAATATATATTCATTTTATTCCATTCATTCGGGTACTGCATTGAAATATATTTATTCTCTAATACTAACGTTATTGTCATTAAATTATGATTGGATTCCAAGTTTTTATTCAATACCTTGAACAATAACTTACATATTAACCAAATCCTTCTTCTACTTAATTCAAATTGGATTATGTTCCAATTCCTATAACCTAGGTCTTGAGTCACCATTTACATAATTAAATTTATCGTTTATTTCAATCTTCGTTTATAATTTAAAGTTCTACTAAACTAAATTACAAAACTTATGAACTTTAACAAATTTAATCCACCAATTAAATTTTTCTGATGTTTATATATTGAAATTCAATTCAGTTATTATTTCATTAATACCATTTTAATCAACTAATTATGACTTATAACCACAACACAAATCTTCGTTATTCTACCTATTGCCATATAACATTTCAATTGTTAAATCTTAAATCTCAGTTACTATATCCAACTCCTACATTTATTATAAATTAGATTAAAAATTATATTAATTCAATTCATTTAATATTTTTAATTTAACGGGTCGTTACAAATCATAATTTTTATAATATTAAAATTATAACGTTTATTTATTTAAGATGAATCAATTCAAAAAAAATATTTTATAAACGTATACTTTCAAAAATCACTTTAGAAATCCCTTAAAAATCAAAAATCGTTATTTTTAAACTTCAAAATTGGATCCGATGATGCAACACATCAAATAGTCAATCACGACTTTCCAATATCATATATCGATATGATAAACAATCAAATATCACAATATCTGATTCAAATAAATATTTGTGAGGAATCCAGTTGGATCCCTCCAACCTGTTTCCCTGCATCCACAGACATTACCACAATACCCATTCCACTTCGAGGTGGAATATCGCGGTATATGGGATTTAATAAATATTATCCGCTTAATAGGCGGCGCAATAGGGTCTCATCCGCTATACAATGCGGGAAATCATCAACTGCAATATATACATATGCCAATATATATATATATATATATATATATATATATATATATATTGCTATATATATAGATATATCCTACTATATCTAATATCACAACCAAACAACAATCAATAAATAACTGCAAATCCAACTTTAAATTTTTGAGTGAGAAGTTCTCACCTTTGCTTTCATTAGCAATCCATTTCCATCTTGACTCGTTTTCACCATTTTAGACCTTTTATAAATATTTACACAATTTATTAATATTCGAACCAATCAATAACCAATTTTCGTTCTTGATTGTTTAATTAATCAATTGTTTTATTTAAACCAATTTCTTCTTAAATAAATTTATTTTAACTAATTTTCCTTTTAAAATAATTCTAACTAGAAATTTCCAATTGAACTAAATTTCCTTTTTATTAATTAAATCAACTAACTAATTTTGGTTTTAACTATTAAATTTGTTATAAATAAATTTCCTTTTAAAATAGATTAATTAACCACTAAAAATTAAATAAGTTAATTTAAACCAAACTAATAAATTAAAAAATGTACACTTGCATATTTATTCTTCCTCTGATAAATTTCCTTAAATAAATCATTTTACCTAACAAATTTTCCTTTTAAAAATTATTTCACCCAATAAATTGAATTTCTTTTAATAGAATTACTTAACAAGAATTTTAATTTTTTTAAAACTAAATTTCTCTTCATAAATTTTCTTAACTAACTATTTATTTAAATTAATTTTCCTTTGATAAAATATCCTTTAGTTACTAAAATAAACAGATAAATTTTGTTAAGCTAATTAATCCTCATTATATATTATTTTAGTATAAACTTAGTAGATTTAAAATCTATCTATACATTTATTTTATTTTTTAAAGAAGTGTGCTTATTTAAATATATATTTATTTTTATATCTTTTCGAATTCCCAATTCTTCAACTGCAAGCATATAGAATTGAAACTGCATATATATTTTTTTTTCAGATTTAAATCAAATTGAAAATTTGAAAAGCTAAATACCTTACTGTGAAATCATCAGCTCGAACTCGAGCCTACGACCATCACGATCACCAACGCGTCGCCTTTTGCCAAACCCTAGCGCCGCCTTCTCTGCCGCGAACCACCCCACCGAATCACGACCTCGCGAACGAAGCCCCAACCTACTCGCGCTGCCCCATGCTCGAAACTTCACTGCCGCATTCGACCTACCACCACAACTGCTGCTCGACATCTCCATCATATTCGAACTCGGGTTCGAACCCCCTAGTCGCCGCCGCACCTCGTCACTCACGAGGCTGCTTCGCCCCTCCAGATATTCGCGCACGCGAGCGCGATGTCCCCTCCCCCCAAATCTGGTTCGCGACAATTCCTTTGACCCCCTAGGTGCCGATGAAATCGAGCTCGACTCGAGATTTGTCGATTTTTTTTTATATAAACGAATGTGTTTTCGATTACAGGGAGGAGGCAAACAAACTGGGAGAAGAGGGGTTTTCGATTTTTAATTTCTGAAGCACGGGATTTTGATTTGAGTTAGATGAAGGAAGTGCGTCCATTTAATTTGAACTACTCGATTTCGAATTAAGGCAGTGGCCATTTTTTTTTCTTTCTTTGAGTTTGAAGGTCTGGAAAGGGAGGAGACGTGATATTTACGGTCGAATGAAGCATGCTTTCCACGATTATTTTCGTGATTCTCGGCATGATTTTAGGCGTGAGAAAAGGTAGAACGTGCTGAGGTTGATCAATTTAAATTTTAAATTTAAATTGAATCTCGATAAAAATTCAATGCGTTTACACGTCGTGTGCTCACATAACATCTCCGAAAAATACGAAATTTGAAATCCGAGAATAATTCAATATTACGGACCCAATGGAACTGGTTTCGTTGAATTCCGAGACTGTGCCTCGGACGGCTATTTTTAAATATCGATTCAAACGATATAATTTCAAAACTGAACAAAGCAGTTTCAAATTCAATTCTGAAGCTTGTATTACCTTCAGTATTATCGATATGAATTTTACAAGCCTTCGAAATATTTTTATTCAGCTTAAAATCAAAGATTCAAATTTTTTATTCAACTCTCAATAGATTAAATTTTATAATTTAATCGTCAAATTCATTCTGATAATTTGAAATTCAAGTCAAACCATCATTCAAATATTTAAAATTAATTAAATATTTCCAATTAAATTATTCAAAATTTCTGGGTCGTTACATTTAAGGAAATAAAAGAAAGATTAAAACTAAATTTTTACACTTGTCAAATTGTTATGCTAATTTTTAAACACTTGTTACATGAATGAAACACTTGTCTCTAAAAATAATTAGTACTAATTATAATTTAATGTGTGTGTTATCCTAGGTTAATATGTTACTTATATTTGATATGTATGAATTTACAAAAGAAATAAGAACAAATCACGTTTATAAATAAACTTATACATATTAAAAATTAAAACAATTAAAATTTTATACTTTGGAATTTAAATTCAAACTAAATTCAAAACCAATTATTTTTCCAAATTAAGTTATGAATATAAATTCAATTTGAAATTAAAAATTACAAATCCTATTCAAAGCTTATTTATAAAGACATTACAATATCAATATTGTTTTTATAATTCTCTTATTATTAAATAAAAATCATTTTACAAGAAATTATATTTTTATTAATAAAATATCTATTTTATTAAGCCATAAAACCATTTGTTGAATATATTCTAAATTTAAAACTCAAGCCAATCTAATTTAAACACTTTAATATTTTTCTTATCACATTTAAAATCATATATTTTTTGTGAAATAGTTTTAAAAAAAAACTCAATACTAATTAAAATATATATTAGAATTTTAAAACATGATTTAATTATTAAATTTAAACCAAAATCATTTATTTAACTTTGAAAAGCTTAAATATTAAATAAAACAAATTTCCCAACTACAAATATTAAACTAGAAAATATGCTTTACTTATTAAAATTAAATCAAAGCTAATCTATTTTAAAATATAAACCATATATTTATACTGTAAATAGAAATCAATTTATTATTTTTAAAAGGTAAAAATAACCAATTTAAATATTTATTGAAGAAGATTATTAAATTCATTTGAATAGTCATTAACAGATTATCAATATCAATTTAATTTTAACTACAGATTATTAAATTGATATTGTTAAAAATTCCGGAATATTACAGATATTAATCACTGATCAAATTTACACCTAACGAGTCACACAACCGGAAACGATGAATTCTCCTTTGCCCAAATGATTTAGTAAATTTATAATTGTTATAAATTAATTAAATTGAATATTATTTATAAAATTGATTTTTATTTGATAGGATCAGCTAAAACAAAGGGCTAGGATATGGGTTAGGGCTTAAAAATGGATGGCCAAGATTAAAGGAGATAAAGCAAAAGATGAGGTCCTAAATTCTCTCCTTTCTATCCTCTATTTAAGCATATCTTTCTCCATTTAATTTAGAACTTGTGGAGCCGCCACTTTTAGTCATTTTCTTGTCGAAAATTCCATATAGTCTCTCCATTTTATCAAGCCCAAATCAAGTTAGTCCAATTGTTATTCGATAGCCAGTGGTCGATCGTTCAAGGACTAACACTTTGTTGGATCAGAAATTGTTTCTAGCAGCTTACATCATCGTTTCAAGGTGTGCTTAAGAGTTTTAGTTATAAGGTATGTTTTTAATTAACTACAATCATTTATTCATATTCATAATGCTTGTTATATATATATATATATATATATATATATATATATCTGTGTGTGCCTCTGTGTTTGTTACTATTAGTTAGGTGACTATTCCAATATGTAGACTTATTATTACAATAGTTATATGTATATAGCATTATTAAATTAATGTTTTTAAATGATAATTCATCCTTATACAATATGACAGGGAATTAAAAAACTATTTTTTAGTATTTATATAGTCTATAATTTAAATACTATATTTTAAATATGTAAAGTATGATAATAAATTTGATATATGATGTTTAATGAGTATATAGTTTTTGGAAAAAAGAATTTTCTTTTATTTTTATATTTTTGTTTCAAGTAATATTTAAATCAATTTATCATATAGATAATTATATAAATTCATAAATATATTATAAAATATGTTATAAATTTTATAAAATCATATTAATACATATCGAACTAACAGCAAAAATTAAAACAAAACATTTTTATTATTTTCAAATATTTAAACTAAAATAAAAAATTTAGAAATTGGATTTTTAATTATTTTAAATTATAAAAATTATATATTAAAATTTTATAATTTTGTCCAAAATTTGTTGTAAGTTTAAAATTTAAGTTTAGATTCAAATAAAATATTTTTCCTAACTTTTGTATAATTATTCATGGTTTTATTAATATTTATTAAATTTTAAATTTTAAAAAAAATCTCGGTCTATGCACAAGATCAGTTCAATATATATATTTAAATAAAAATTATTTTATAATTTGGTTTATATTAATATATATAATTCATTTTATACATAACTTTTTAACATATTCATTTATATGTATATAAATATATGTATGTATGTATGTATGAATGTATTTATGTAAGTATTATTTTTTTACATTACAACAAAAATATATATTATATTTTAAATAATATAAACATATTTATATTGTAATTAATATATGTACATTTTGTTAATACTATATATTTATATGAATATATAAATATTCATTTGTTTACAAAAATTATAAATACATAAATAATTTATAAATATATTTTTGAAATATTTTATTATAAATGTAAAAGTGTATATATATACATACATTTGGATAATACATTTACATATTGGATGAGCTAACGTGTCCATTGCGATGTAAATCCCAATATCTATATACGGGCATGTAATGTCTGTCTTGCACGGATAGATAAGTTACATATGCACACACTTATATATGTATATGTGGTATGTGTGTGTATATATATATAATTAACATAAAATTAAATAATATAATGTCATTTTATAAATTTAAATAAAATAAAAGGTTTATTAAATAAAATTTAAAAATGTTCTAGATAAAGTAGGCTTCATAGGTCCAATAAAGATTCAGTATCGGACTTTTTTTTAAATTCACCAATAATTTCAACTACGGACTAGCGTAGTTCCAACAACGATATCGGAGCTTAATAGCCTATGTGGTCTAAATTAGTCATGTTATGGTTAACTAATTAAGTTGACAGCCCAGTTAGTGGGGCGTCTATAAAGGTAGTGTCTAGGATTGGGTTTGGGTAATATAGTATTTTACCCTACTTAGCTAACGACTTGGCTCGAACAAATATGTAAGCCCAAAAGTTGTCCCTAATAGAATAGGTCCAATTTAAATCAAGCTTTGGGCTAATTTTCAAAATTTTCTAAAAATTAAAATAAAAGATTTTAAATTTAAAATTAGACATACATATAGAATAAAAGTTATAATATAATAAAAAAATTCAAAATGTTTGAAAAATAATATATATTAATTTCAAATTTTGAATTTATTAATAAAATTGATAAAATGAATAAATTAATTAAATGGTTTAATTAATGAAAAATATATACATGTATAATATATTTTGATATAAGTTATGATATTTTAAAATGTTTAAGATTTTACAAGTATATATACATGTATATAATGTGATTTTTCGAAAATAACATTTCTAATTAAAATTGTTTAATTGGAATTAATTGAAGGTTAGTTAATTAAATAAACAAATAAAGGTTAATTAATTAAATAAAATGCACCTATATGAGATATGTATGTTATATTATAAATGTTAATAGTATATAAATATTCAATATAAATGTTATATTGGAATAATATGTTATCCCAACCTTTGGCAAAGTCGAGATATCCAAAAATTTACTAAGAATCGATAATTATTATTCTTGAATATCAACTGTGCATTGCAAGATAACCATGGATATCGTTAAATTTTGTCCGAGTCCGAATCGTGCCACAATTGACGAGACATGACGAGCAAAGCTGTAGAAGCCAGCGTTTCAAATTTCAAGTCAATCCGAGTTTGTACGCTCAAGTTATGATCGATTCAAGATAGAGGAGATAGCCCTTGTTCGAATCCATAGACAAGGGTTCCGTTCGTATCCAGCTAAGCTACTTCGAATCCCTGGAGTCACTCCACTTCGAATCCATCAGCTTGGAGTACTTCGAATCCATGAAGTTCGTACCCATCCTCATGTCTCAGCTCGACTCCATCTAGTTCGCACCCATCAGCGAGCAATAGTTCGAATCCATCAGACAACCGCTCTTCGAATCCATCCTGCAACCCCACTTCGTATCCATCGAACAAAGCAACATATTCGAGTCCATCAAGTCTCCTCTGCTTCGAATCCATCAGATGGCCAAGCTTCGTATCCATCCCAATGGCCTTCCTTCGAATCCATGCAGTTACTCCACTTCGAATCGATCCTGTTACAACAGCTTCGTATCAATCGGCCAGAGCATACCACGATCGATACGAACGAGCCTCTGTTCGAATCCCTGAAAGCCCAAAGTGGCGAAGATTATGGAGTCGACCCAATCAAATCGGAGTGAAAAGGGGATCGACACGAAGAATGCGCACAACGTCATCACGAAAGCACGTGGAACCATCGAGTCGAACCCATCGATTCGAACAGCATCGAGTCGAAGCAAGCAACCTGCTCGAGAATAACAATTCGAATCGGCCATATCTTGAGATCTACAAGTCCAAATGCAATGAAATTTTTACAGGAGCTTACATACATGTTGAAGAATGTCCACGCCAAATTTCATCTCGATTGGATGATTTCTTGATCGGATTCGAATGGAGTTCGAATCGATCCAAAGTGGGCCCAAATTTTCTGAGGCCGGACATGTGGGCCCCCTCACGTGCCAGAAGTGGTCTACCGGATTTTTAGGAGAAATATCAGCCTCCTACAGCTACAAATAGAGCCCCAGGTCATTCAGAAGGGGGAATGCTGGAGCGCCAAGACTCTACCGGATTCAATTCCATCATCGCTGTTGCATTCAAGTTTCAGAGCTATAATCCAGGATAATTTGTTGTAACCAATTGTAATCATCAAGAGAACATCAATAAAAAGAAAAACCTTTAAAGTGGATGTAGGCCGGAGACAGCCGAGCCACTATAAATCGTGTGTCCTTATTCATTATTCCTGAATTGCTATTTGTTGCTTGCTTAAATCTGTGATTCATGTTTGAATATTGTTGATTTATATTCATACACTGGTGATTTCACAACGCTTGGGGTTTGTGACCAATTTTGGCGCAAACACTTTGGTGCTTTCACTGAGAAGGACTAGCACCCGCTACACTAGATTCGGAATTCAGATTTAAGAGTTTGAAGAATCCCGATTCAGAGACAATGACTCGACGAACAAGACAAAGAGCTGATCGGAGCCAACAAGGAGGGAGCCAAGAAGCATCCTCTGGAGCCGGAGAGGGACAGGCTTCGATGTACATCACTAGAGATGAGATGGAAACCATGGCAAATTCATTACGCGAAAGCATAGTGAAGACTCAACATGAGATGCTGTCGAATTTCCTCGAACAAATGAGGACGGGGAATGTGCAAAATCTTGGACCAACTACAACGACTGCAAGTGCGGGACAAGGAATCAAGATCACAGAAGATAATGAAGGTCAGGTTCAAGATCAGAATGCAGGAGCTGAAGGTGATCAACAAGGGCTTGGGGGCAGACCCTCAGGGTCCGATACTGGAAGACCAATAGACGGAGCTCAACAAGCTAGAGCCGATGCTTACACTAACGAGCCACCCGAAGAGTATGTACCAGAATTCCCTTCAAGGCTCGGGGGGCGGGACAGGAATGTGGCCAGGGGTCAACCCCTGGACGGAGATGAGAGAATGATTGGTCTAATGCGACGAATCATGAGAGGAGGATTGTCTGGCGGAGGGTTGGAAGAAGTCAGTCGGAGTCCGTTCACTCCAAACATCAGAAATGCAAGGAACCCCCCAAAATTCAAACTACCAATGCTAGATCCTTATGACGGAAGGTCAGACCCGATCATGCACATCACCAGATATATTAGGCACATGGAAGTGCTAGGAGAGTCCGAGGAAGTGATGGCTCGATGCTTCCCTTTATACTTGTCGGATTTGGCTGCGCTTTGGTTCAGGCAACAAGAAACTGGATCAATCAGAACATGGGGTGAGCTTGTAGACTGCTTCATGAGACAGTTTAGGGTCCATGTGACGCGACCCATGAGTGTAATGACTTTAGCCTCGATAAAGCAAAGGACCGGAGAGTCCATAAAAGTTTTCTTATTGTGATTCAACGCAACGGTGGTTTCTGTAGATCGCCCGGATCCATCGATGATTTTGATGGCGGCGATGGCAGGAGTTGGGGAAGGCACCAAATTTAAAGATTCTCTGACTAAAGATCCACCGCAAGATCTCGGAGAGTTCTATCACAAAGCTGAAAAGTTCATCCGATTAGAAGAATCACGGGCCGAGAGGCAGGAAACAAACGCCGCGCAAAGCGAAGGAACCTCCAGGGAACAGTCTGGAGTGGAGAAAGGAAAGAGGAAACAGGATGACAGATACGATGGTCCTGATAAACGGAAGAAATTCCAGGAACCTAGATTCAGGCAGTACACAGATCTGACTGCAGGCCTGGAACGAATTTACACTGATACTCGGGGGCAACTCCCTTATCGAAAGCCACCCAGGAGAGATCCTACTAAGCGGGAGCGCAGAACTGGTAAATACTGCCTATTCCATGAGCTGGATGGACATACTACAGATGAATGCCGCCATTTGAAAGATGAGGTGGAAGAACATGCCAGGAGTGGTAGATTGCCACATATGTCAGAGAACGGACAGCGGCGGCAAGGCCTGAACAACTACCGCCTCCATCTAACAGGAACGATCCTGGATCGGGATCACGACTCGTCATCCACTGATTAAAGATGGCAAGGGCCAAGTCCAGGATTTCGATTTTGGACGAATAATTTTGTTTAGATTTGTTTTTTGGAATAAATGGCTACTCCACTTACTCATGTACGGGAACCGGAGAGATCCCTAGACATGCTCTGAGATGGAGATAAACCGATATGCCCGGAGAGGCGATGTTTAGCTTTATCCTGATGTTTGAGATTGAACATTTAGGATCTTAATTTGAATAAATAAATTTAAATCTCTTGAAATGAACCTTTGACCGGAGAGTTAAAGGATGAGCATTAAATACCAATATAAAAATGATCGCTTTATGACCCTACCCGAAGAGGCGGGGTCCGGAGTGCAAGAAGTGAGTTGCTTCGCCGGAGAGCGACGGGATCAACTCACTTAAGCGATGTTTCCCCTTCACCGGAGAGTGACAGGATGGGATCCAGCAAGAGCCCAGAGAGGCTATGGTCGGTCTAGAACGACCAAGACATCGTTGTACGTCCTAACCAGGACCGGAGTGCAAGAAATAGAAGGCAACGCCAGAGTGCAATAGGATCTTTCTACTCAATCGCTAAGTCGGGAATGGGCTTGGCAAGGGTCCGGAGTGACCATCGATAGTCCAAAGAGACTGAAGAATTTCGTTCTTAACTTCCACTGGAAGGAATTGATAATAACTTGGCTCCGAACAGCCATGAACTTGATTGATAATGCTGCAGCTACGAATGAAACGTGAATTTACTACACTCGATTTAAGACTGTTCAAAACATACCTTTTACAAAAAGGCATGTTTTCGGGGGAAAAGTGTTATCCCAACCTTTGGCAAAGTCGAGATATCCAAAAATTTACTAAGAATCGATAATTATTATACTTGAATATCAATTGTGCATTGTAGGATAACCATGGATATCGTTAAATTTTGTCCGAGTCCGGATCGTGTCACAATTGACGAGACATGACGAGCAAAGCTGTAGAAGCCAGCGTTTCAAATTTCAAGTCAATCCGAGTTTGTACGATCAAGTTATGATCGATTCAAGATAGAGGAGATAGCCCTTGTTCGAATCCATAGACAAGGGTTTCGTTCGTATCCAGCTAAGCTACTTCGAATCCATGGAGTCACTCCACTTCGAATCCATCAGCTTGGAGTACTTCGAATCCATGAAGTTCGTACCCATCCTCATGTCTCAGATCGATTCCATCTAGTTCGCACCCATCAACGAGCAATAGTTCGAATCCAACAAACAACCGCTCTTCGAATCCATCCTGTAACCCCACTTCGTATCCATCGAACAAAGCAACATGTTCGAGTCCATCAAGTCTCCTCTGCTTCGAATCCATCAAGTCTCCTCTGCTTCGAATCCATCAGATGGCCAAGCTTCGTATCCATCCCAATGGCCTTCCTTCGAATCCATGCGGTTACTCCACTTCGAATCGATCCTGTTACAGCAGCTTCGTATCAGTCGGCCAGAGCATACCACGATCGATACGAACAAGCCTCTGTTCGAATCCCTGAAAGCCCTCGAATCCACTAAGTCAAAGTGGCGAAGATCATGGAGTCGACCCAATCAAACCAGAGTGAAAAGGGGATCGACACGAAGAATGCGCACCACGTCATCACGAAAGCACGTGGAACCATCGAGTCGAACCCATCGATTCGAACAGCATCGAGTCGAAGCAAGCAACCTGCTCGAGAATAACAATTCGAATCGGCCATATCTTGAGATCTACAAGTCCAAATGCAATGAAATTTTTACAGGAGCTTACATACATGTTGAAGAATGTCCACGCCAAATTTCATCTCGATTGGATGATTTCTTGATCGATTCGAATGGAGTTCGAATCGATCCAAAGTGGGCCCAAATTTCATGAGGTCGGACATGTGGGCCCCCTCACGTGCCAGAAGTGGTCTACCGGATTTTTAGGAGAAATATCAGCCTCCTACAGCTATAAATAGAGTCCCAGGTCATTCGGAAGGGGGGAATGCTGGAGCGCCAAGACTCTACCGGATTCAATTCTATCATCGCTGTTGCATTCAAGTTTCAGAGTTATAATCCAGGATAACTTGTTGTAACCAATTGAAATCATCAAGAGAACATCAATAAAAAGAAAAACCTTTGAAGTGGACATAGGCCGGAGACAGTCGAACCACTATAAATCGTGTGTCCTTGTTCATTATTCCTGAATTGCTATTTGTTGCTTGCTTAAATCTGTGATTCGTGTTTGAATATTGTTGATTTATATTCATACACTGGTGCTTTCACAACGCTTGGGGTTTGCGACCAATTTTGGCGCAAACATAATATAAAATAAAATAAAGAGTTAAATAATTAAAATTAATTAAATAAGATTTAATTAATAAAATATCAGACATAAGACTATTATATAAGTAATATAAATATAAAAGTAATGCAATAATAAAACTTATATAATATGAATGTATAAACTATAGGTATAACATTAAACAAATCCTAAATAAACATAAAGTATAAATGCATACGTATATGTACATACACCATGAATTCTGATTTGTCAGACAGTTGAATCACGATGGTATCTCATAAGAAATACATTATTCCATAAGTCGATATCATTCGATAGCCGACATAATATATTGAAGATTTTGAATCTTTAGTATAAAGTTGTTCTCTATCATTTATATATTAATAGATTATTTGCATACTCTTTAGTTGTTGAGCTTTTCTCAAGCTAGAGATGTTATCTGTAGTACTATTAATATATTGAATAGATGAGACAAGATAACTGCACGTAATTTGTTGAGCTTTCTTCAAAGGTATGTGCATTGTATTTAGGCCGTTGCAAAATGATCGGTCTGAGTGAATAGTCCCACTTTACTTACTGAGCTTTTCTTAAGCTGAAGGCGGGATTAGGACAAGGAACCACAGGTTAGGAGTTATCTATTGTATGTGGGCCTATGATTTGTTAAGCTTCTTTCAAGGTCAGAATCCCAAGGCATATGAGTCATAACACCCACTTGTGAAGTCGAAAGACTTCTATGTTTCAACTTAGGCTTTGGTGAAACATAAAAGACTTATGGGAGCCTTATTAGAAAAATTGAATGATAACATTTAACCTTTCTGATATTGTAAAAACATATGCTATATAATGTTATGGTAATCTACATTGATAAATTTATGCATTTAATATGATTGATAAACCATTTATCAATTAAGATATACAAATGAACCGAATTGAAGATTGACAAATAGAAATGTAACATCTACTTACTAATAAATGCTTATTGCAAGTTAACATTTTAACAAATATGCAAGCGCCTGATTCTACAACTACTAAATACCTTCGTAATTTGGTCACTTACGTGTTTATTTGGTCGAGACCACATATTGAATTCCATGAGTTTCGAATTCAAAAGCAATACAATACTATGGATATTTGATCTATGTACAAACACATATAAATGTTATATAGTGAACAGTCACAATTCATAATGTACGGTATTTCGATGAAATTAGTTCATCCAAAATAAGAAATTTTAGCATAGTGCGTGATCAAGTATTCAATTTGATTGATTACAATAAAAGATCATATTTGTTAAATGTAATACGAGACCAAAACTACAATATAGACCTAAAACTTGATCGCTAAAATGTTAATTTGATCAATTTAAGAAATGTGCATCATATTTAATGTCCTTAAATGTTAAGGATAATCAAACGCATATTTGTAAAGAATTCGTTATGATATTATAATAAAGATTTCTTTCGAATCTTCAACCATTTAGAAAGAATAATGAATATACAAGAGTAGAAGTGATTTAAGGTACTATTGGGATGAAGAGAGTGAACAATCACTTCTACTTCATAAAAAAAAGGTCGGAAAAGAAAATTTAATAATAATAATAATACTTAACATTGGAATAAGAAATACGATTTCTATTCCGAAATGTTTTTTCATATATAAAATTGTTTTCTATAAGATTTACTTTTTGAGTTCATGATATTCAATCAAAGAACTCTCCATTGTAAATTAGTTGCAGTATACGAAATAAATAACCTATATTAAGTGAATGATAGACCTCCAAATTCAACACATTATTATAGTTATAGCAAACACAGTGAGAGAGTACTATGTAACACTTATTGATTGCATCAAGTTACGGAAGTTATTTTAGTAAGACACACCGAACATTATTTATAAAATAATGATTTCGACTGAAAAATAGACATAGTTATATTTCAATGGGAATATTATGAATATTTGTTATGAAATAAAACGACGATGAAGTATTTGTTTTCATAACAAAAATAATGCATTGGAAAACACTGAAGTATTTAAAATCATTTACAATTAATTTTGTATTATAAACTAAGCCGTAGTTTTGGAAAATAATTTTTATTATATAATTATGAATTATATGATATTAGTTAATTATATCTCAAATAATTGTGAGCTATATACCCATTTAGTGGGAGCATCATAAGAGTTAATGAACTCTTCGGATCGATACATATAGATGTATAAATCATGGATCTATTAATACCAAAACGGTTCCATATACTTTGTCATATTTACCGATGAGTCATCACATACATGAACATGTGTATTTGATACTCATGTACAAGTCTATGATAATCTCATAGAATATGAAAGGGAAATAAGTAAAATAACATGTAAGAGACTTGATTCAATTTAATCGAATGGGTGAGTACATTAGAAAGAGTTATGTATGTACCTAATATGAATAAAGATTCGTTCTCAAAGGTCACTCATCCATATAATACATAATGATGTATTGATAAGGAGAAATCGAACTTTGTTGGACAAAGCATGATTAAAGATGATGAAGTTGAGTTAAACTCTTTCTACAAGGTGTGTACTTAGGAGTAGTACAAAAGGTTAAAATTAATATCATCAAAAGAATAGTTTACAAAACCATACGAGATAAGGATTTATAGGAAACCCCTACATATCCCAAGTCAAGGAGTTAGCAAGTTGTGTGAGTTAAAAGACTGCACGTAATAATTGTACAATAGGGATCTTGTATAAAGCATCCCAAGAGAATTTTGGGAATGATAATTATTAGATGACTAATTTATGTTGTGAACATAAATATATCGTGAACTAATGCAAAGTTAGTTTATATAAGGCGATTCATAAAAATCTTTATGAATGCATATTCCATTACACTGAGAAACAACCGTTGTTTCAAGAAATACCAACTTCGTAGAGAAGGAATTTTTCTAAGAAATTACTGGTATAAAAATGGATTTGGATATGATCTAAGAATAAAACTGATTGCAATGGATGAAATGAAATTGTCGAACCTAAATAAACATAATACATTAGAACGTCTAAGGAGATTTCTTGTACATTAAAGAGAAACTGTGAGTTTTTTGTCAACGACAAGAATAAATAATCCCCGGTTGTTTAATTAAACCATTAAGAGTACTGACTCTATGATACCGTACAATGTGCTAATTTGAAATAGATCTCAAGTACATTATCAAAATATGATTTTGATAGTTATACCCGAAGGGATATAATCCATTGGTCGTAAATGTTTCTTTAAGAGAAAGACAAATGCAGTTGGAATATAGCAAGCCACACTGATAAGAATAATACCATGAATTTCAATTGTTGAAATTAATATATCAGATTTACAATTAGATGTGCTCAAATTATTTCGGATTTTACTTACAAAATTATTGCCTAGAGACTTTATGTTTTAGTATATATGTGTTGAAACAGAAAGTTCTAAATACAAATTTATACTAGATTGTTTGCACATAACAAGCAAAGTGTCTGAAGTTAGCAGGAGCGAAATTAAGTTTGTGGGTTTTTGGAAATGGTCCAAGAAATGATTGAAAGTATCATATTATAAGCATCGGAATTAAATATTTAAATAGAGATATCAAACAGTTTGATTATCAATCAAAATGCAGAGGAAAGGAGGAAAGATGAATAAGAAAATGATGATTAAAAATTCATTTGGAAGTCTGGTATTAATAGAGGAACGACAGGCATATCCATTCCTTAAGAGATACGACGAAAAGACACTTTCATTCAACATTTGAATTTTGAGAATTATGGTCACTATGTCGACATATAGGAATTGGATATGTCAACATATCCTTTACAAAATTGAAAAACATTTTATAAGGATTATTTTAAAAATATTAAGGTTTGTGAAATATTTCATATTTTGTAAAATCATCTAAACATGGTTTATACATATTTTATTCATATCAAAACTTGAGAAAAACTTTATAGAAATATATTTAAATATATAAAGGATTTGAATATGAATTTCTTCTAAAAGTAATAAATATAAAGTAAAAGGTGAATATTTTTGAAATCAAAGTAATAATAAATATTATAATAAACATATAAGTATATAGAAATATTTAAAAACTAAAATTATAACAAAGTATAATATTCAAAGTATATTAAATATAATAAAATCAAAAGATAGAAATAGTTTGAAGGCTATTTTAAAAAATAACAATTTTTTAAAACCATTTTAATATTTGAAAATCAATTAAAAAGGAGAAATAGAGAGAGAAAGATCAAAGAAGTGCTATCACGTTTTAACCGAAATCCTAAGACTCTATAACTTATCCGAGGTACCTTCAGTTCTCCAGTACTCATGAGTCTTCATTCTCTAACTCTTGAATCTTTATATTAGCATCTTGAATCCACTATTGCGATACTGTACAGTCTTCTTAATCAACACATTTCTATTATCTTGCACTATAGTATAACTTGATAAAACATTAATATTTATATTTTATATTATGTATATAGTTGTTATCATCAAAACCAATACCTAAGGTACTAGTAAAAGTCTTTAGCTAGAGCATTTTGGTTAATAATTATTATTATTGAACCAAAGACTTTGTGTTTGGACAATAGATTTGAATGTGGACGATATTGAAATTTTGACTATTACCAAATTCCATAAGCCCAAAGTGATATAGTTTTGACAAAGATAATTGGTGTAAATAAAAGTCACAACCGGGTAACTCTTAACAAAGTAAAATTGAATTTTACAGAAACCAAGTAAGCGATAAATTTGGCCAAAATGTCACACCATCTTCTAAGTGACGAGTGAACATTAATATTCAAATAGTTCGATATTAATCGTTGACCAAATTTACACCTAACGAATCACACAGTCGAAAATGATGAATTCTCTTTTGACCAAATGATTTAATTACTTTATAATTGTTAAAAATTAGTTAAATTAAATATTATTTATGAAATTTTATTTATAAATTTTATTTTGATTTGATAAATGAATATTAATTGTATTTATAAAAATTATAAACATGTTAATCGATATACGATATCGATAAGCGTTATAAATTAGATTTAAAATGAAAAGTATTCATTCGAGCTCAAATGGGTTTAAGGCTCATCATGGAGCTGATAGGATCGGCTAAAACAAAAAGCTAGGAGCTGTTAGGATATGAGTTAGAGGGTTTGAAAATGGATGGTCAAGATTAAAGGAGATAGAGTAAAAGATGAGATCCTAAATTCTCTCATTTCTATCCTCTACTTAAGCATCTCTTTCTCTATTTGATTTAGAACTTTTGAAGCCTCCAACTCTAGTCATTTGCTGTCCGAAAATACCCTCTAGTCACCTAATTTTGTCAAGCCCAGATCAGGTAATTCAATTGTTATTCGATAGCTGATAGTCGATGGTTAAAGGAATAACACTCTGTAGGAATAAAAATCGTTTCTAGGAGCTTACATCATCATTTCAATGTGTGCTTAAGGGCTTGGGCGATAAGGTATGTTTCTAATTAAGTACACACATTAATTTATATTTATAATTCTTATTACACACACGCACACGCACACACACATACATACATATATATATATATATATATATATATATATATATATATATTACTGTTAGCTATGTGACGATTCCAATATATAGTGTCGGAATATAGATCGGTTATATTTACATATTTTCATGATAATTCATCCTTATATAGTATGGCTTAAAATATAAAATAAAACATTTTACACAATTTATCATATAGTATACACATATATTTACACAGTTTATAATTTAAATACTACACTATAATATGAAAATCAAACTTTCTATATGATGTTTAATAAGTACATTATTTTTGGAAAAAATAATGTTTTTTATTTTTGAATGTTACTTTTAGATAATATTTAAATCAATTTATCACATAAATAATTATATAAATTCATAAATATATTATAAAATATATTTTAAATTTTATAAAAGCATATTAATACATATTAAAATCATGGGAAAAACTAAAAAAACATTTTTATTATTTTAAAATATTTAAACTAAAATCAAAAATTTTAAAATTAGATTATTTTTTATAGTAAAGCTAGCCGGCTTTATAGTAGGTCGAGCCACTGTATAAATCTAGGGAAAACAGGTGTTCTGCACATGCACAGAACAGCTAAACAGAAGCAAAGCACCCACATCAAAGAGAAAATAAAGAACAGGAGTTAGGCAAAAGGAGCCGAAACTACTAACCCTCAAAGACTACGCTGCCTTCGGAGAAGAACAATCACTACTAACAACAGCCGACGGGCCAATAATATGAACATGCCCAAGGAAAAGTGCAGCCAGATGCGGATCATAACCTGCAGAATCAAGAGAAGAAATAAATTTCATATCCTATCCGACGTCATAAAACTTACTTTTATTCTTCTCACCAATCTCACCAAACCTTGTCCTATTTTGGCATTTGTAATTTCCGGAGTTTTAGCGGGACAGACCCTCACCGTCAATATGATATATAAACTCTCACCATCGATATCACTGATAAAGGCATAAGATGTATCAGATTGCGGTGAGTAACGCATGTCAGTAGGAACGTGGACCCAGACTCACTCTTCAAATTACAAATAATAGAATCAGATAAAACAGTAGAAGCACAATCAATTTGGGCCTCACCAATAGGATTAACGCCATTTGGAGCATCATCAGGAGAAATGATAATGGTTGGGATAGCAGATGGAGAAGCAACAACAGATGGGATAGGATCGGTAGATGGAGCAGCGACAGCAGAAAAGACAAGGTCAGTAGAAGGGGGATGGAGCAACCATCGAGACCCACTTCCTGATAGGAGGACGAGGAAGTGGAATCCGCTCAGATAGTGGAATAGGGTCAGCAAATGCCACTCTACAACATGCATCCGAAAGATGCCCAAAGGACTGGCAGGACGTACAGATGTCTGGTTTCCAACTATAGTGAACCCGGACCACAGCAAAGTTGTCCACATCGAGTCTGACATTCAATTCTGAAGGCAAAGGCTTGGCAAATGTTATTTCAATCAGAGATTTGGCATACACTAATCTCTTTCTGACTACATTGTTAGTGTCATAACAAGTCGCCTTACCAACTTGGCCAGCTAGCCAGTCAATCCCGATCAAAGGTTGAAGAACGGATGGGATATGAGAAAAGTGGGTCCATACTGGAATAGATAATACCTGATCCTTGGCTCTATCAACAGACGGACTCCAGGTTGTAATAATAAAAGGTTTCTCATCAATGAGGATAGAACCGGCCTCAAGAATTCGTTGTATTTCCTCACTACGTGAGAATTTAAAGTAGAACATTGCTATATCGAAGTGAACACTTATTCCCCCTTTAGGCTTCCAAATCTGATTGCAACGCGCCTTAAAAAGGTGGTAGGCGGGATTTGTATCAAGGAAAAAGCCCACCAAATGGTCCTTCCAGTAATCAACACCGGCCTCTATAACTTCTACCGAGGAATCAAAACTCCATCAATCTCTAATTTGTCAAAACACCTAGGGGAGTGCACGCCCGCATTTTTTGACATGTTGGCGAATAACGATGACCACTTAGGCCTGACCGTGGCATGGAAGGAACCATAGAAACCTGACCATTCAAACTGGAAAAGGGGATTGCGAGCTTGGCATTTTCTCGAGCAGAAGGAAGGCATCTACGATCCTAGATGATTTCAGTACATGCAATACCAACTGACCCAGCTGCACACGAAGAAACATCTCCGACAACACCATTTGCAACAGAAGTTAACAAATAGTTAACAAAACTACTTGCTCAGTATCATCAACACCCAAAGAGAACACGATTGGCAACCCCACATCAGTCATAGACCATGGTAGAATGCAAGATGAAGCCAAATAAGGTGCGAGAGGATGCTCATGAGAGGTCAACAGAGATGGAAGCTTAGAGGGCGATGTATCAATTTCCTGCAACAATCCATTTACGGGATTATCGATTTCAGACACGGTCAAAATAGGATCAGCAACACACTTTTCAACAGAACGACCCAAAAAAGGATTAATTTCAACTTCGTCGCTATCAAGAGATTCAATACCAGAGGGGACAACAAATGGAGCCGCAATCGGCGACATCGCATCAGCCAAAGGAACATGGAGGCCGAAACCAAACCAACGTCAGAACGCGAGACAAGATCTGGCATCGCTGGAATAGGCTTCTTCTTCGGAGCCATAAGAGGAGAAACAAGCACAGAGAAGGAAACTCGAACAGAGAAGCTAAGACGAATTGGAAAATGGAAAATTCGTAGAGAACAAAATAATTGATGCTGCCATTGTTAAACCATATTAATCGAGAAGAAGCAAAAATTAGATTATTTTTTTTAATTGCTTTAAATTATAAAAATTATATATTAAATTTTTAGAATTTTAAAATTTCATCAAAAATTTGCTGCAAGTTTAGAACTTAAATTTATATTCAAATAAAATATTTTTCCTGATTTTTAAATAATTATTTATGGTTTTACATAAATATATTAAAACTAAAAAAACGGGCATATGTGCATGACTTGTTCAATAAATATTTTAAATAAAAAATTGATTTATAATTTTATTTATATTAGTATGTGTGTGTGTATAGTATGCATATTTATATATAAGTATTTAACGTATTCATTTATTTTTAAAACGGGTTCATATATTATTAACTACCCAATAAAGTACATGCATAATATTATGCATCACACAAAAATACACGGCACTTACAATCACGAACTTCTTTATTCACCTGTCTACCTAGTCAAAACCAGTTACTAAAGCCTAATTTAGCCCAATAAAATACACATTGCATAGCAATACGTAGTAAAAATCGTAATATAAAGCACTAGGAAGAATCGCCATGCATGATCATCGTAATAAGTACCGTAAAGAACCCTGCCAACATCTACTCATTCCTCATACAAATTATTGGTATGATTCCCAATATCTACCCTATTCTTGGCGATAGGTTCAGGCATCTACAACCCATTATCTAGGAATCTTCGGGATTTGAAAAGGTATTCCTCACATTATATCTACAAATAAGGGTTCATGTAGTTCTAAAACTCCAATCATCCAATCTTCGAGTTTCGCTTATAAGTGGGTTGTTAGTGTTGAGGTGGCCCTCTAAGGCAGAAATTATATATTTCTGTACATGCCTGGTTAATTCAAAAGGAGAATTAAATAGTACATGTAGGAGTCCGTTGGCTTAAAAGATATTGAATTGAAGCCAAGTGACTTCATATATAGCACATTCAAAACCATGAATTCCAGATATTTTGAACATGTGAAACACACTAGAACACTGATAGGGATATGGATTATCCATTACCAATCCCCAAAACATCTTCACAAACCTCAACAAATCAGACTATAATACCAGAAGCCAAAAACATTTTTATATCCCATGAATAGATATTGAAACATCTCATTTATCATAGGTCGCACTATTATTCCAATCAACATCTGGATTTAACAGTATGAAGCAATTGGCTTTAAAAAAGTTTATTGATAAGCACTCAGAGCTAACATTTTACCCTAAATCGGCGTAATCACTTTCTCTGTTGTACTAATATTTGAAACACGCTAGAAAAACACAAACAGGGATATTGATTAACCATTACCAATCTCCTGAACGTTTATGGAAATATCAAACAAGACGAGTTATAATTCCAAAAGGCAGTTGGAATCGCTGATGCCCTGGTTTGTTGTTGTAACTCTATGATTCATAGAAAACCAAAAGCAACTCAACATATGAATAACTAATATAACTGCTAACGCACTTTCAGATCCTAGAATCCAAAACGAAATACGATTATATATAGATCGGCGGTTGATTTTCATGTAGAATCGGTATTTGCCTTTGATACAGTCGAATGTTAATCTTAGATCCCCTGATATCTCATCGCAGTTGTCACTGTCGAACAAAATAATAACTGAAATTCATCAGGCATTAAAAGATTAGGATGTTGTTGTGCCTACCCAAATCACTCTCGCCTATATACAAACGTTGAAATTATGTGGGCTATAACAGATTCGCCATCATCTAGACTCGATTTTAGATTTAGGAATCTCATCCAAATCATGTGAACCACTCAGCAATTGTCGACGGTAAGCTTGCATGGTTAATAATAATTTGATTTTTACAGTAAGACTAGTGTGTAACCCGTGCGTTGCATACGGTAATGTTGTTAAAAATTAGTATTTGCATTTTAATTATTGCTAAAATATAATGTTATTATGCAATGTATGAAAATTTTACTGTGACATATTAATCACAACCTAAACTGACATGCAATGCTCGAATGTATGATTGAAGGTTCAATCATCGCTAACTACATATCTTTGGAGCAACTAATGTCCTAACTGAAAAAATTACAAATTAAAATTGCTAATATTGTAAATGTAAATAATTTATGTTATTTAATATTATTTTTATATATAAGTGAATAAATAGCTTTACCATTTTAGTTAATATGATTGTTGTGTATACATTCAACTCTTATTTTTATTAAGGATTTATAAATAGATTAATGAATATTAAAATAACTTGAACTAATGGTCAATATTACTAATTAAATATAAGAAGTTAATGTAAAAAAGGTTTGAAAAAACTGAGAAGGGCTCTAGACTTATTTGTTGCTAAAAAAGCATCTTGTGGTCAGCTTATCTACATGTGAGCTTTTATCCATTATTTAGTTTTCATTTTTAAACAATTTTACCTCTGCAGTTATCCATAGATTTCATGTTATTGTAGGAGGGTTATGCTTACAACTTTGATAATTACAGAATAATATTATGTAGCATTTATGTGAATTATGAGTTGGGTATGGTTTAATAACATGCTGAAAGTGAGAATGTTTATATAATCTAATATCTGTCAGTGTAATCTATGTGTTCACATATTAATGTTGTGAAATATAAATTTATCCTCTAAAGGTTGTTAGAAATAAAATCATGTAATAATTTTCTAAGATAAATGAATTAGAAATTAAAAGAATTATTATATTTATGTATACTTTTATATGATGTGATAAAATAACATGTATTTGATTAAAGAAATAATTCCATTATTTCACACACACGTACATATGTGAATATTATATATATTCAACTTACCATATTTTTAGGAATTATTAGATGGATTAATAAACATTAGTTAATCAAATATTTAAATAGTTTAAATTTGATATTTACATAATTATTTGGACATATGTACTTGACTATAAAATGTTAGGCGAAAATTGAGAAGGGTTTCTAAGTAATTGTAAGGAATTCGAATTTTAGGTGTTTGAAGTTAGTAGAATTATGCATTGTAATGTATGATACTTTCATCTAGTGAATAAATTATAAAATAAATTTATTATTATCATTAACATATATAATTACGTTATGTGGTTTATATATATTTGTATCTAAATGAACTTTTTTTACCGAGTTGTTAATGCGTCTATAGTATACACATTAAAACTTCCATTTTTTTGGGATAAATTAACAAATATTAGTTGACTAAGTTTATCAATTAATTTAAAATCTGGATTATGAAGTTAATTTAAATGTGTGGGCTTTGAAGTAAAATTGGGAGAGAATTGAGAAAAAATTATGAACTACTATAGAGTTTTTAAAAAATAGGTATCTGAATGTAAAATAGTATAAGAAAATTAGTAGAATAATTAATTATAAGCAGTAAATTATATGATTTTGAAAATAAAATATCTAAACTTGGAGAAAACAAGGAAAATAGAGATAAATTCTTGAATACATGCAGTTAAATAGTTAACGTACATGTTATGCTAATGTTAAACATATATTTATGCAAGTCACGTGTTGCAATTATTGTCTATATGTTAGTGTGTAATAAAATACCAATTTCAGAAGAAAATTAACAATATAAACTTAAATGCAGCTTAATTGAATGGAATCGAAGAGAACATTCCAAATAATTTGTAAATTATTACTTAAGTGGTAAAGAAAAATAAAGAGAGTTTTCATTATTATGCATGTTCATTATTACTAAATATAATTTAAGAAAGAAAATAATAATACAAACTTGAATGTAAAATAGTTGAAGTTAATTAAACAATGATCGAATTTATAGCTAAAACTAAATGATAGGTCAGAATCAAGGAGTGGCTTTCAATAATCATAAAAATCATAAACTATAAACAATAGTGATCTTTATATAAAATACAAAATTGAAATGATAATAGACTAAAAATTCATATGTCAGATATAATTCCTTTCACCATACTATTATTTAATAGAATATATTTAATAAATCATTATATAAATAATTTAAGTTACATAAGAATAAATCATCGAAAATTATATCTATTATTATTTTGGATTATAAATATATACATCTGAATTTAAAATGATTTTCGAAAATTGTTTTTGAAAATTAAATAAATTATACCTTAAGTATAGCATTTAATTAATTTATATGTATAGTAAATGAGTATACAAATAAATTAATAGAAAACTTAAATTGCTTTTTTCGTATCTTTGTGTTAAATATAATATTTTCGTTGTTGTAAAATAGTTTTAAATAATATTTCTTAAATTAAGTCACTTACATTTCAAATATCATACTTAAATAATTTATATGTTTAAATAGTTATAAGTAGTTATAGATACTATTATTTTCTGATTCTATATATTCATAGTGAAATGTATAGTTCTACGTTAGTTTCAAAATATTTTTATATTTTAAAGTTTTATTGAGTTATATTTTAGATTACATGAAATATTCAGATTAGATTTAGATAAGAGTATAAAATTGTAACACATACACACACACATGCACACAAACACACACACACACAAAACACACACGCGCACACACACACACACACACACATATATGCATCTATATATATATAACAAAAGATAACCTAGGATGATACTATTTTGTTTTTGACTTATTGAAATCGTGAGATACTTTATGAAAAATTAATAGAGAGAATAAAGAA
The DNA here is from genome assembly GCA_030765085.1 of Allium cepa. Classification (NCBI taxonomy): domain Eukaryota; kingdom Viridiplantae; phylum Streptophyta; class Magnoliopsida; order Asparagales; family Amaryllidaceae; genus Allium; species Allium cepa. Next base: position 280,460,431 of record CM060934.1, on the reverse strand, counting down.
AAAAAATCTTAAAATAAAATAATCAAGGAGAAAATATTTTTTATTTTACTATTATTTAACAGATCAATATTTGGATAAACGTATATATAGTAATGAATTTAATATATTAACGGAACAGATTATAAGTACCTATATTTTTTTATATCATAAATATCTAAAATAATGTATTTGGATTATAAAATAATTGAAATTTATAACATTAAGTATAATATTTCACTGATTTAAAATAAATATAAGTGAATTTATAAGAAATTATCAATATTATTTTATCATATTAGCATCTTAAAATGTTATTTCCCTAACATATATTAAAATAATTTTCTAGTACAAATAATTATATATTCATTATTTTCACATTCTAACTATTTAAAATGATATTGTTTCAAATTAGTTTTATAATAATATTTCTAAAGTTTAAGGAAATTATATGTTAAACATATTATTTTATTAATTTATACGTTTAAAAAAAATGTAAAGAAATGAAGATGTATGTATATTATTGTCATTTCCAAAATTTTATGTTTTAAAATACTTTATGTAATTTTAAAATAACTTTAATTTGTAATTTGAAATTAAGAAATTATACGTTAAATATGATTGTTATACCTATATATGTGAAATAATTGTAAGTATTTATTTGTATAATAAATTTCAAAGAAAAATATTGATGTAAAATTTTCGTTTTAAGTAATATTGAGTAAATTCGTGATCGCTTGTGTTTTTATGCGCTCCCGCACATTTGATGATGAGTTTTAGATGTTAAATTGCAAAATCTGGATTGATAAGAATTTCCAATGAAACATAAGACTTTAAGGGAAAAACTATTTTTTTAAATTTAATAAAATTATGGAAGATAATAGTAACAATAAGGTAATAGAATATATCACATGCATTGTAGAGCATTGCAGATGCTAATGCTATAAAAACATGGTGCTCGTACTTTAAACATAGTTAAAATATAAAAAAATGCAATGTTTGATATCATAAATGAAACTTTTTATTATTATTTACGCACATAATTTTTGTTAAGTGGTTCATACATTTTTATATTGCAAAAAAATATCTTCCATTTTGTTAATATGAATGCGGCACATAAATTGAAATTGTCATTTTATTTATAAATTATCAAAGAACTTAATGAATATTAATTACTTCAATTTATTTATATAGTATGGATTTATAGTGTTTGGTTTATTTAAATACAAGGATTTAAATGTAAAATAATAAGAGAAAATTGATGAAAACATTGTAAATGATTGTATAAATTATAGAATATATATATATATGAATATAAAATCATAGAAAAAATAAACGCAATATTTTGGATAACTATAAAGGGATAATTTATATGGATTCAAAAAAATCAAAGAGAATTAAGGAGGAAGGATAAAAAAATTATAATTAACGAGATGATTTGTAATTTTTTAACTTTTATCGTTTAACCGATAATTTATTAAAATACATTAAACTTATAGTATTTTATGTGATCTCTATTTTTTTATATCTGAATGAAAATTTATATTATATCTTTTTGTTATAATGAGCGTGATATACTTGTTGACAATATTATACGTATTATTTATTAAACAAATTAATAAATAATGCAGTTTATAGTTAAATTATTTAATTAATTTAAACATGCAAACTTAAATGTAAATTGTGCATGACAATTATGGACTATGAAAATAATTGTAATGCCCCACCCCGAGACCCAACTTAGCAAACATAATCAACGAGTAATTTTGTCTACTAAAGTGGAGAATAGGGCTGGTTAAGGGCAACTATCTATAATTTTGTCTTAAACATCTACTGAATACGATGATAAATGCAATATGATTTTTCGTATCTATCTCAAGAGGATCGACATACCCAGTAAATGCTTAATCCAAAACTATAGGTAGCTAACAGATCTATCAGAACGAAATACAATAACTAAATGAAAAGCATATCACAGAACGGTAATCAACATCGTATAATACATATACACTGATACATGTTTAGTACAATACAATATGAATACAATAAAGGTGGTGCTCGACCACACTATATACATCAAATTAAATATAACTACATCAGAGTATGCGAAAGAACAGAAACTACTCAAGAGAAAGAAGAGCCGATATCCAACATCAACTTCAAGCTAAGCCCAATAGATGATGCCTGAAACAACTCGGTCTGACCCGAGTGAAAACACATGGGTCAGGCTAGCTAGAACCTATAATCATTTACACCTCAAATCCATCATCAAACTCATTATAAAGGAATCTCCATAATCATTTACACCTCATCTCATTGGTATAAATATATCTTAAATCTATTATCAACACTCATCATAAAAGCATTACCATAATTTATACCAACATCTCATTGGTATAAATATATATAATGTCTCAAATCCATCTTGATAGAGCCCGGAAAGAATACAAAATATCATATTCGAAATCACAAATAAAACCATGTATGTCAATAAGCCTTTTTCTTACGTAAGGCTATACTAAAGCATCATCATCAAAATAGTGAAACCGAAACACCTAAACCTCATGGAAAACAACACGTGCATTTACATCTTGACTAGTACTACCATTATTTGGTACCATTCATCGTGATGACTTGGGGTCACATAACATCATAACATCATGATCATCTTGATTGACTATAGTCGGAAACATCTCGATGACACCCAGTCACAAAAACCCGAGTAATAACATCATGATGATTGGGGTCGACTAATAACTTCATGAACATCGTGATGAATCCAATCAAGTACTTGGTCTGTAGCACTAGTAACATCATGAATGTGTCTCAACTTCTCGAATAGGAACCCAATAGGCGTCAACGTACATCCTATACCATACGTTCGTACATATTGGTTTACTAATCTTTAGTCGATGCCACATTAGAAAACCATCATAAAACATTATCAAATAAACACTACCTCATCTCATTGGCGAGTAAGATACCTAACTCGTCTTATCACTTACTTGGACGAGTTTTAAGTGACATCGAGACTTGTCTCATTTCATCGACAAGTAAAAATTCATCATAAATATCGAAATCATCATCAATCCATCATAGCAACTTTCCTCATCTCCTAGGCAAGTAAAAGAACATCGTGATGGTTATTTCTAACCATAGTTGAAAATTAAAACTTAACATCAATATTACCTTATTTCATCGGCCATCACAAAATGCATCTAGATTGGTTCATCATTGAATGTGCTCAAAGAGTAATTCTCAAACCAATAATCTGCACCAAAATTTGGTAACTTCTAAATCAACTCAAAATAACACTTCAAATTCGTTTCGATCGTACAAGTCCGATATTAAGCGATAAAACAAAAGTACATGTCCCATACCACGTATTTTTTTACTAAATCGTTTAATTTACTTCCTCATACATCCGAAAAAGCATCAAATTAATTAAAATAAATAAAATTAATTATAAAAGATTTTACTTGAGAAAACGGGGTTATAAAACAAATTTTAGAAATTTATCTAAAAGATTTTGAGAGAAAACACATCATTAAAAAGGTTTTTAATAATTTTTAAAAGCCTTAAAAATAAAGAATAATTGAGTAAAAACCTCTAAAAATGCATAAAAACATTTATTCCTCCAACCATGGTGTTAGAAGATTTTTTGGAATTTATTCGGATTTTTTTTTAAAACTCAAGAAAACATCAATTTGCAATTTTAATCGGCCTAAACTGATATTCAAATTTAAATCGAATTTAAATTAATTTAAATTCAAATCTCATCCTAACTTGATTAGTCCATTGCTGGACAAAATAATCAAATATTAGCATCAAATTTCATAAAAAAATTGCAAAAGAATGCAATGAAATCGTCGAAATCAGACAAATATATAAATATTGTGGCTGTCAATGACAGGCCAGAAGTAAAAACGTCAATTTTGCACCATTTAAACTACGAAATTCTACAAAACTTAAAAAACGAAAGTTGTAGCCTATATCATAAGGTTTCGAGAACATCAAAAATTTTGATATTCCGATGAGCAACGAATAAGTTATGAGCGAAATACTTCTTAGAAAAATTTATGTGCACTAGCTATCAACACGGGCCAGCGATAAAAAAGTCAGTTATTCACAATGTAAACCTCACAATCATTCAAAACCAAAAACAGAAAAGTTGTGGCATATTTCACAAGAATTTCAGAACATCGAAAATTCTAAATTCCGATTTGAAACAATAAAGTTATGATCAAATTACTAAAAAAAAACATCAAACTCAGCCTAAACTTATGCATTTACAAGACAGTGACAAACAATTACAATTTTAGCATAGATATCTTCGAAATCAGGAAAAACAAATAAAAAAAGTTGTAGCTTAGTTTCTAAGCTTTCCGGAATGACTAGGATCATCAAAATCGGTTAAGAAACGAAGTAGTTATGGTCAAATTCGTTTCAGCTTCAATGACAGAGCAAATATTGGTTTTGCTCTCGGATTTACAGAAGAAAAATTAGATTTTGACATAGCTAGCATCAAAATTACAGAAAACTCAAAACAGGAAAGTTGTAGCACATGAGTTAAGCTTTCTGGAACATCCAAAATTATTAAAATCAGATAAAAAACAAGAAAGATAAATTTGTTTCAGCTTTAGTAATTCACTGATTATAACATTTTCATCATATAAAGAGTTAGGGTTTGTGAGTTTTACACTCACCTTGCCTTAATGAAGATTAAATTATGATTTAGATGCCAAAGGTTGATGCTTTTAGCCAAGAACAGAGCATCCAAACCAGTAAAACTAAGAACATGTACATGCAAACAAGGAGAGAAGCAAATCAACAATCATCATTACAAAAATAGATTTTTGACGAAGAGAAGGGTTTTAGAAATTGATTACCTGAGTTTAGCTCTTGCTTTAACCTCTTAAATCGTCAACTTTTCTTTTAATTTTATGGATTTAGCATAGATTGAAGGAGGAAAGAGGGTGTAACAATCCGCATATTAATCGATTTTATATTTAAATATTTTATTTAAATATTTTGTCGTTAATTGGATATTGGTCCGAGAAGCTACTTTTTGCAAACGGTCAAATTAGGACTCGAGACCACTTCCATTGAGTTTGAAATGCCGTTTACAACTTTTTTAAGAATAAACATTGATAGGTTTGGAGTTAATGGAATTTCACTTACTTTTCCCGCTTTGGACTTTGGGTTAGATTAGCCATTGTAACTCAAACTCACTTCTCTCCTTTTCCTCACTCTTCATAAATTCCTACCAAACACAAACTTTAACATTAATGGTGAGTGGAAAGGGAAATTAGAAACTCCAAGCCTAGGTTTCAACTCCAACTCCATCATTCAACTCCAAATTCAAGGAAAAACATTGGATTCAAGCTTGTAGTTGCTTCTCCATTCACCTTCAAGCTTTACCTTCATAATTTGGTGAAAAGATGAGATTTTTATCTCACAATTCTAGTCTATAACTATATTGGACTATTGGGAATGATTCCCCATCACTTTAGCATTTACATTTGCATTTGGTTTGGATTGGATTGGCGAAAAACTCCAATTTCTAGCGTTCTTGGCGAATCCCTGAGTTTAGGTCGCTCTGCCTTCGTTAGGTCGCAAGGTCGTAGGCCGTTCGCGTGGAAAAGTCATCGCCTCCTTATAGCTCGTTCTGGCTTAGGTCGCACGGAAATAGGTCGCTAAGTCGTAGGTCGTCTCCGACCTTATATCGCCCGGCTTGTTTGAGTTAGGTCGCGCCTCTTTTAGGTCGCGTCTCTTTTAGGTCGCTCTCCACTGGACCTCGTTAGGTCGCTCAACACACTAAGTCGCTCGACTCTGGACTTCGTTAGCTCGCTCGGCCTTGTCATTTTTAGGTCGCGAGCCTCGCTAGGTCGCTCAACCGTCTACCTTTATAAGTCGTAGGTCATCTCCGACCTTAAACCACTTAGCCACATTAGGTCGCGTACATTTTAGGTCGCGTGTTTCACTAGGCCGTTAGGCCTTTACCTCGTTATGTCGTAGGTCGCTCGACCTTATTAATTTGTTAGGTCGCGAGTCCCTTAAGTCGCTCGCCTCTGTTAGGTCGCTCGCTTCTGCTAACTCGCGAACACCTCTAGGTCGCTTGACCCCTAGGTCGCAACCATTAGGTCGCTCGATCCTATCCTCCCTTAAGTCTTCACTAGGTCGTACCGTTTTGGACGGGGCGCTACCCCCTGGACCCCCGCGACCTGACCGGGCAGGTCGAACCCCGTAGCGGGGGTGTTGCCCCCGCACCCCCACCTTGGGGTTTTGCCACCCCCCCCCCCCCCCCCGGACCCCCCCTCCGTAGGGGATCTTATCTGAAAAACATTCAACAGAACTTGCTTTGTTGAGATGCCGAGTTGACCATTCTTCGAGATAAACTATCTTGGGCTTCTCGGTCGATTTTATGGTATCACAGCCTTGCTAAAAAGGCAGGATAACAACTTTAGAAATATGAAGGTTTCAATACAAGTAGTAAATATCAAACCTCTTTCATCAAAACAATTTTAACTCTATTTTACTACAAAGCTCTTTCCTTAAACCGTTTTCCAATCTACTAGTATATACAAATCTTTTCCTTAAAACCTTTTGTGACAATCTTCTAGTGAAGATCTACAGCTTGTTCGTAAAAATTTAGTTAAGCAAGTGGTTATGGGACATGAAGCTAAACTCATATATTTACTGGCTTGGTGAGATTGACACTACTTGATGATCATGACGATCATTTTTGTGTTTTAGACTAGCAACTGTGCGATGTCTCTTTGTCTGCGAGAGAGACTAGACCCCGCTCTTGTGATGTTTCGCCATCGCAATTGTGTGATGTTTCGCCATCACATATGTGGGGTTACGCCCCACGGTCTTCGGGCCATTCGTGTGTCAAAATTAATGGCTTGCAACCATGAGATAGCGTCTCGCTTTGTGTTACACGTGTAGGTGAGTTTTCATGCTCCCATTTTGTGAGTTTTCATGCTCCTATTTTGTGATTTATGGATTTCTTGTGTAGTCTTCTGGAATTTGTGCTTCACCTATTTTCATGACTTTCATTATTATGGTTTTCCAGCTTTTATGTTTTGGTGAATTTGTGTGTCATCGCTTTTTTTTAGGTGGATTTGGATCTTTTAAAAGATTCTTTTGATATTGTTTGATCTCTTGATGATCTTCATTTACATGCTTATCATAGTATGTCTTTATGGTTACTATATGTTCTTGCCATATCTATTGTTTTATATCATGTTACCTGATATTTATAGCTAGACTGATCCGTTTATTATTTTCTTATAAATAATACTCGGGTCAGACCTAGATGTTACAGGGGCTTCTGCTTGACTTCTCCCCCAGGGATTTACTACTCTAACTTTTGGCTGACTATTTAGATTAGCTGTTTTTGTCGTTTACACTTGAGATATAGACTCATAGATGTATTCTTTTGTATAGCACATGCTGCTATTCTTTTGTGTATGTGGTCCTTTCATGACCACTACTCTGATGTACACTTTCATGTGTTAGTTATATATTCATATCTTTTTCTGCCTTTGTGATATGGATATCTGTGACTGATTGTGTTATGTTTATTTCGATATTTGTTTTCGAAGATTTATCTATAGCCACCGTGTGATAGCTTTGAGTTTGTATCGGTATGTCGGACTTCCTCCTTAAATGAAATGCATGCTATACTATTTGACATATCGGTGCTCACACAAAGAAGTTACATGGATGGTCGCTCCTCAACAGCCTTAGTCTCCGCGCTAGTTGACAGCATTACTCCGTATGTTCTTGGCTAGCGTGGGTATTGAGGTGGGGCGTCACAGAAGGTATCAGCCATTAGCATGCTTCTGGAGACTAGAGAAAGAAGTGAGAAAATGATACATACAGGTTTTCTTTTTCTCATTTCTTACAGGCCAAGTTAGGATTAGGTTAATGGGCTAAGGTACAATTTAAAAGAAAATTAGCTTAAGATAATATTCATTCACTTATTTAAATACTTAACCATGTATGTTAATAAATAAAATCACAGTAATACAAGTTTTTCTTCTTTAAAAATTATTAACTTCGTACTCTTGATGAATAAAATATCTTACACTCAAAATAAAAGATTATTTATATATTTAAAACATTCTATTATCATATTTCTCTATTTTAAATAAAATAGCAAATTTACATCTTTAATTACAAAACTCATTGTAACTAACATTATAAATTACACAAAATTCACATTTTCGTATAATAAAATTCTATAACTCATTTCAAATATAATTTTATGCTCAAATTATTTTTTAAACTCAATTCCATCATTTTATCAAAGATATCTCATTTTAAAATTAGTTACTTCTTTTTAAATTATTAAAAGAAGTAACTAGCAATAATTAACAAAATTATTCCTTTAACTCTAAATAAAACACATTTCCTCAATCTTTTAACTCAGACCATCTTAATAAAGTTTCCAAAATTCTATTTTCTCATTTTATACTCAAATATATTGTTTATTTCCAATAAAAAAATTAAATTCCTCTTTAATTATTAATTTACACTATTAAATTATAACTGCCGTTATAATTTAATATTCTCAGGCAATCGCTAAAACCTGGGTTGTTACAGACTCCCCCGCTTACAAAAATTGTGTCCCCGCAATTTTCTAGAAAAAGAGCTATAAACAACATAAAATATACAATCATCGAAGGATAAAGACAAGCTCGAATTCCAAACCATTCATCTCTCAATATAGAATGGTAGTAAGAAATAAGGAAAAACTCACTTGGTTAATTCAATGTCCCCTCATATGCTAATATAGTGATTAGCAAACCATCGAATTTTCCAAGCAACTCGAAAGAATTTCGAAGATCTCCCATCTCGAATTAAAAATCAATAAAATGCTCAACAAATAATCAATCGAAAATGATTGATTACTCAAAATTCTAATAATAGAGTTGGGACTAAACTCACTCAAACCCGATCTCTAAGCAATAAAGAAGATCAATAACAAGATTTTCCATACAATAATATGGAAATAACATCCTCACAACAAAGATAGACATAATAGACAAGATAGATAAATCACAAGATGGCTTCTCACAAGGCCACCAAACTCCAACGACTATGAAATATGCATGTCATTGATATTAGCTCAGGGATAGAATATACTCAAGAAACAAGGATATAAGCTCAAATTACTTTTCAATCCAAGATATTTACAATTTATAAATCTCAACATCTTTTGAATTTTCAATCTCAATTTTCAACATTTGAAAATTTTCATACTCTTTACTATATTACATAGTAAGTAATTTAAAACTCAAATTAAAAGTCCAAATTTCTTCTCTTATTTCAAAATTAATTTTCAAAGAATTTTTTTTAAATCCATAATAATATTCCTCAAAACAAATTAAGGGTTTAAATTAACACTTAAATAGTTTAAAACAATCTTCAAACCCTCTTATAACTCTTCTCTGAAAACATCCAATGTATATAATACAGATTCTAAAATCTCAAAATATACTTCCAATAAAGTATAGCTCAAGAATATTCTCATATATTCTCATCCTTAAAATTTCAAAATAAATAAATAAATAAATGGCATTGCCTCGCCATTGAATCTTTAATAAATAGATATGTTCGTTGGCTGTAGAGTCAATCGAATTATCAAAACTGCCTCGCCACTCTATTACTCGTCTTTAAAATCAATGGCTGCAATTACCATTCAAAATAAATTTAACATTTAATCTCAAAATATTATTTTCAAAATCTTAATTTTTAAAACACAAACCATTGTGTCTGATTGCCTCATCATAGCATTTAGGAGATTCCTATCGATAACGTTGATCAGAAGTATCGACCCAAACCCTTAACTACTCGATGAACAACTCAACACTCTCAAATTATTTCTATAAAATAAATACTACTCATGTAAATATATTCTTAAAATATTCTTTGATTTTTTTTAAAAATCTCAAAGCTTAAATTTCTCTTTAAAACTCATATTTATATAGCTTCAAAACTCAAACCAAAGAACAATAAGAGAATGCATCGAGATATTCCCAGAATACTCGATTCTCAAAATCATCAAAAGGAGATAGAGTGTTCGTCAATCTTACGATGTCATGATGCAGTCCCAAAAATCATCAAGATACAGGATAAGCAAGATATTCTTCTCGAAGGAGAAGAAGCACACAAACAACAAATCATTACCTCAAACAAAGTAATGCTACAAAAAAAAATATCGACTGTGTATCCGAAAAGGATAACTCAATGAAACTGAATGATAAACTCAATCAAACTCGAACAATCTAGAAACTCACCCAGTCCTTAGTGGATATCCTCGTGGAAGGATAACCAAAGAGCTAAGAGCCAGGAATAAGGTTACCTCAACACTCGATTGCCCGATTGGATGTCAAATCCATACAGACTCAAAGAAACTCAACAAAGTCACCATGACTGGAATTAGAGATATATCATCAACATATCGATACTCAAGAGTGAAAATAGAAACTTCAAAATCACCATTAACATCCTAAAGTGATAGAAATAATAAACCAATCAAATGAGGATGCCTAAATAAATATAGGATCCTATAACAACAAAAGGATCAGACTTTACATCAAATAAGTCAACCCATCTCAAATCAGATACATCTCAGATGGTGAGTAATAAAAAAATACTCACTAAAACAGCAACAAATAAAGAACTTAGAATTCTCACAACAAGTCAATCGTTGTGGATCCCTTCAGTAGGATTCACAACTCTCAAAGGAATGCAACAAGAATTCCCAAAGAAATCAATCAGCTCCATCGATACGAACTCACTTGTATCGACAAAAATAAGAATCTAATAATCCCAAATAAGATTTTATATAAGATAAGATGACATCAAACTCTATTATGAAATACTAAAGGAATAGAATTTGTCTATATTTCTAGACATATTCCATCTTAACAATCCCAAAACTCAAAAAAGGAATCAAGGGTCGATTCAAAAACAAGCTTGAATAAAGGACAATGATTCACCCATATTGTACTTCGATGTATCATGATATACATACTGTTCTATGTTTATTCTACTTTGTTCTGACCACAGCTTCCACAGCTCTGATACCAAGTTGTAACGCCCCATCCCGAGACCCACCTTAGCAAAGAAAATCAATGAGTAATTCTGTCTACTAAAGTGGAGAACAAGGCCGGTTAAGGGCTCCATCTATAATTTCGTCTTAAACATCTACTGAATACGTCGATAAATGCAATATGATTTTTCTTATCTATCTCAAGAGGATCGACATACCCAGTAAATGCTTAATCCAAAATTATAGGTGGCCGATGGATCTACCAGAAGAAATACAATAACTAAGTGAAAAGCACATCACAGAATAGTAATCAACATTGTATATATACATTGATACATGTTTAGTACAATACAATATGAATACAATAAAGGTGGTGCTCGACCACACTATATACATCGAATTAAATATAACTACATCAGAGTATACGAAAGAACAGAAACTACTCAAGAGAAAGAAGAGCCGATATCCAACATCAACTTCAAGCTAAACCCAATAGATGATACCTGAAACAACTCGGTCTGACCCGAGTGAAAACACACGGGTCAGGCTAGCTAGAACCTATCATTAGTAAAGGTGATGATAAGAGATAAGGGGAAAACCATTCCATCATTACCAATGGAATGATATAGGTCATCAAGTTATCTCTAGAGTGATACATCAATGGTTCATCATGATTGCATAGAGGAATACAATATTTATATTAGATACACATGGTTCGTCTAATTATATATATAACCGAATGAAATGGGTGAGGATATGGACCATAAAGTAAATCTTCATAAGATAATTAAAACTTCAAGAATCCATCATAAATAAAACTCATCTAATAGAAACTTCTTAATTATTATACCTCATCTCATCGTTATAATTATAAATACATCTCAAATCCATCATCAAACTCATTATAAAGGAATCTCCATAATCATTTATACCTCATCTCATTGGTATAAATATAAATATATCTTAAATCTATTATCAACACTCATCATAAAAGCATTACCATAATTTATACCTCATCTCAATAGTATAAATGCATATATAATGTCTCAAATCCATCTTGATAGAGACCGGAAAGAATCCGAAATATCATATTCGAAATCACAAATAAAACCATGTATGTCAATAAGCCTTTCTCTTACATAAGGCTATAATAAAGCATCATCATCAAAATAGTGAAATCGAAACACCTAAACCTCATGGAAAACAGAACGTGCATTTACATCTTGACTAGTACTACCATTATTTGGTACCATTCATCGTGATGACTTGGGATCACATAACATCATGATCATCTTGATTGACTATAGTCGGAAACTTCTTGATGACACCCAGTCACAAAAACCCGAGTAATAACATCGTGATGATTGGAGTCGAGTAATAACTTCATAAATATCGTGAGGACTCCAATCGAGTACTCGGTCTGTAGCACTAGTAACATCATGAATGTGTCTCAACTTCTCGAATAGGAACCCAATAGGCGTCAATGTACGTCCCATACCATACGTTTGTACCTATTGGTTTACTAATCGTTAGTCGATGCCACATTAGAAAACCATCATAAAACATTATCAAATGAACACTTCCTCATCTCATTGGTGAGTGTTAGATACCTAACTCGTCTTATCTCTTACTTGGACGAGTTTTAAGTGACATCGAGACTTGTCTCATTTCATCGACAAGTAAAAATTCATCATAAATATCGAAATCATCATCAATCCATCATAACAACTTGCCTCATCTCCGAGGCTAGTAAAAGAACATCATGATGGTTATTTCTAGCCATAGTTGCAAATTAAAACTTAACATCAATATTGCCTCATTTCATCGGCCATCACAAAATGCATCTAGATTGGTTCGTCGTCGAATGTACTCAAAGAGTAATTCTCAAACCAATAATCTTTACCAAAATTTGGTAACTTCTAAATCAACTCAAAATAACACTTTAAATTGGTTTCGATCGTACAAGTCCGATATTAAGCGATAAAGCAAAAGTACATGTCCCATACCACGTATTTTTTTACTAAATCGTTTAATTTACATCCTCATACGTCCGAAAAAGCATCAAAGTAATTAAAATAAATAAAATTAATTATAAAAGATTTTACTTGAGAAAACAGAGTTATAAAACAAATTTTAGAAATTTATCTAAAAGATTTTGAGAGAAAACACATCATTAAAAAGGATTTTAATAATTTTCAAAAGCCTTAAAAAAAAGAATAATTGATTAAAAACCTCTAAAAACACATAAAAATATATATTTCTCCAACCATGATGTTAGAAGATTTTCTGGAATTTATTCGGTTTTTTTTTAAAAAACTCAAGAAAACATCAATTTGCAATTTTAATCCGTCTAAACCGATATTAAAATTTAAATCGAATTTAAATTAATTTAAATTCAAATCTCATCCTAACTTGATTAGTCCACTACTGGATAAAATGATCAAATATTAGCATCAAATTTCATTAAAAAAATTGCAAAAGAATGCAAATAAAATCGTTGAAATCAGACAAATATATAAATATTGTGGCTGTCAATGACAGGCCAGAAGTAAAAACGTCAATTTTCCATCATTTAAACTTCAAAATTCTACAAAACTTAAAAGGTGAAAGTTGTAGCCTACATCATAAGGTTTCGAGGACACCAAAAATTTTGATATTCCGATCAGCAACGAATAAGTTATGAGCGAAATACTACTTAGCAAAATTTATGTGCACTGGCTATCAACATAGACCAGCGATAAAAAGTCAGTTTTTCACTATGTAAACCTCAAAATTATTCAAAACCGTAAAGTGAAAAGTTGTGGAATATTCACAAGGATTTCATAACATCATACATTTCTAAATTCTGATTTGAAACAATAAAGCTATGATCAAATTACTTAAAAAAAAAAACATCAAACTCAGCCTGAACTTATGCATTTACAGGACAGCGAGAAACAATTACAATTTTAGCATAGATAACTTCGAAATCAGGAAAAATGAGTAAAAAGAAAGTTGTAGCTTAGTTTCTAAGCTTTCCGGATTGACCAAGATCATTAACGTCGGTTAAGAAACGAAGTAGTTATGGTCAAATTCGTTTCAGCTTCAATAACAGAGCAAATATCGGTTTTGCTCTCGGGTTTATAGTAGAAAAATTATATTTTGACATAGCTAACTTCAAAATTACAGAATACTGAAAACAGGAAAGTTTTAGCACATGAATTAAGATTTTCGGAACATCTAAAATTATCAAAATCGGATAAAAAACGAGAAAGTTATGCCTAAATTTGTTTCAACTTCAGTAATTCACTGATTATAACATTTTGATCATATAAAGAGCTAGGGTTTGTGAGTTTTACACTCAACTTGCCTTCAAGAAGATTGAATTATGATTTAGATGCCAAAGGTTGATTCTTTAGACAAGAACAGAGAATCCAAACCAGTAAAACTAAGTACAGGTACATGCAAATAAGGAGTGAAGCAAATCAACAATTATCATTACAAAAATAGATTTTCGATGAAGAGTAGGGTTTTAAAAATCGATTATCTAAGTTTAGCTCTTGCTTTAACCTTTTAAATCATCAATTTTTCTTTTCATTTTATGGATTTAGCATAGATTGACGGAGGAAAGAGGGTTTCAGCCATTAGCATGCTTCTGGAGACTAGAGGAAGAAGTGAGAAAAAGATACGTACAGGTTTTCCTTTTCTCATTTCTTACAGGCCAAGTTAGGATTAGGTTAATGGGCTAAGGTCCAATTTAAAAGAAAATTAGCTTAAGATAATATTCATTCACTTATTTAAACACAACAATGTATGTTAACAAATAAAATCACAATAATACAAGTTTTTCTTCTATAAAAATTACGAACTTCATACTCTTGATGAATAAAATGTTTTACACTCAAAATAAAAGATTATTTATATATTTAAAACATTCTATTATCATATTTCTCTATTTTAAATAAAATAGCAAATTTACATCTTTAATTACAAAACTCATTGTAACTAACATTATAAATTACACAAAAATCACATTTTCGTGTAATAAAATTCTATAACTCATTTCAAATATAATTTTATGCTCAAATTATTTTTTAAACTCAATTCCATCATTTTATTAAAGATATCCCATTTTAAAAATTAATTATTTCTTTTAAAAATTATTAAAAGAAGTAAATAGCAATAATTAACAAAATTATTGCTTTAACTCTAAATAAAACACATTTCCTCAATCTTTTAACTCAAACCATCTTAATAAAGTTTCCAAAAATCTATTTTCTCATTTTATACTCAAATATATTGTTTATTTCCAAGAAAAAATTTAAATCCCTCTTTAATTATTAATTTACACTACTAAATTATAACTGCTGTTATAATTTAATATTCTCAGGTAATTGCTAAAACCTGGGTTGTTACAATAATAGTAGAGAGTAGAAAGCGTAGGTTTTTGAATGTAAAACGTAGTGTAAAATTAATAAAATATTATATGAAATTTAAAAAATAATAAATTGTATTAGGTTTTTAAAATAAAATATTAATAAATATCTAGAGAAAGTCAAGAAGAGTTGAGAGAAATGCTAGAATTAACGTGAGAGTTAGGATTTCTTCTGCTTTACTATTATTTAATAGATTGCGGATTGATTCATGTATCTCAAATCTTGAATGTACGTTGTTTATTTTGGTATCAGATCCCAAAATCGAGTATAGGGTTGCTCGGCCTTAGATTCCTATAATGGTTGCGGGCATACAATAATGGGAATATGGGATCCCATGAAGAATTTCCGAACAAATCTCCTATTTCTCTCCCCGTGGGAAAGAAAAACAACTATAATAATTAAGATATATATATATATATATATATATATTCACTAATATGCATGTGTGTGTATATATATATATATATATGATTTCTTTTATGTATTTGTATGATATTAATTTATATATTACAATAAAAAATTTATTTTAAATAATATAAACAATTTATATAATAATTAATATATACACACACACATTTTGTTAATACTGTATATTTATATTCATATATAAATATTTATATGTTTATATAAAATTATAAATAAATAAATTTTATTATAAAAGCAAAAATCTCTATGTATATACATACATTTGGACAATACGTTTACATTTTGGACGTGCAAACTTGTCCGTTGCATTGTAAATCCCAACGTCAATGTATGAGTATGTTATACCACGCACGGATTGATATGTTACACATGTACACACTTATTTATGTGTATGTGATACACATATAAATATATTTATATAACATGAAATTAAATAATACAATATCATTTTAAACACGTACATATATACCTTTATACATGCACACACAAATCTGTAAAAGAAATTATATGGCCAAGGCTTCATGGGTTTAAAGTGGAAGGGGAAGGGGCTAATTATATGTCTCTCCTTTCAATCACAGTCGTTGTAATCGTAAAGGCAAAAGAAATCTCGATCGTTCATAGGTTATCATAGGCAAGGAGACACCTTTCTACCGCATCTCGAGAAGCACAACCATTACGACTAATGGCCCAATGTTATGTGGACAGTGCATTGATTGCACAGCAGAACTGTCAATTGATGGAAGTCTTCTAGACTTTACAAGCCTGTGCCTGCTTATGGACACTAGCTTAGGGGGAAATGTTATATAAATTTTTCGTAAATAAGAAGATAAGCTAATCAATGTTTCATAAGTTGATTGCATTGGTGCAGGTCAGCCTGTCTTATGACCCGTTGACTCCCAAAACAGCCTATCTACTAGGGTACCTTCCTTGGCCCATCCGTCGACCAATGCCTGTCTAGATTTCCTCAAGCATGGTCTGCCTGCTTGGCTCCAATATTACCCTCGCAAGCAACCTTATGATTAGTTCTTCGTATTATTCTGAATAGTGCAGCCAAAACTGTCCGGCTCGATCTGTTCCTTCAGCACAACCTCTGGCGGTTTCCCACCTCTTTCCATATCCTTGGGAAAAGGCTAGCTTGCATGGTCTGCCTCTCCACATCAGCATGCAGCAAGACCAACAAAGAAGTACAGCCAAGTCTGTCCCTTCTAACACAGGGCATACTACGCTATATGTTGTCACCGTGCGTGAGCATTACCTAAACAGCAAGGGCAAGGCATGGTTTTCCATAATGATTTTGACCTCCACCGCTGATTCCCTTCACTTCGCCAGCTATCCCTCATTAATCTGATCTACGACACAACGTCTTTCCAACCGGTTTTATGGCATCATCTCAGCCATCCCAACATCGGTTTCAACCACTATAAATACCCCATGCAAGATAATTTCAAAGGGGTTGTTGTCGGTTGCCAACTGCCTAGGGTTGACCATTCGGTTATAGGTCGCCACCCGCTTAAGGTCGACCATGCAGTTGTTAGTCGCCACCCTCAAGGATTGGTTTATCAGAAGGATCTATCAGTCATCCATAATCCTGTTTCCTTGGCTTGGTATCAAGCAGTAAATTCTCATAGAAGCTCGCCGTCTATAATTATTCATTCAGCATGGTCTCAAGACTAGCGGCAGCCTTAGTCTTAGGCCGCACTTTTATCTTGTTGTATATCTTGTAATTCCCTGTAATTATAAGAGAGCCATGTAATAAGAGTAATTCATAACAGACGTAGACAGCTCTATAGAACCACTCTATATCTTGTGTCATTTACCCATTAAATGCTCATTTTAGTTCTTAAACTAGACGATTAGCAAGTAATCCTTGTTTTTCGTGGTGCAATTCCGATGTTGACGAAAAACGTAACGACCCGAAAATTCATCATTTCAGAATTTTTTTGAAATATTCAAAAATATAATATATTTTAACATAAATGATAATGTTTTGGAC
The DNA here is from genome assembly GCA_030765085.1 of Allium cepa. NCBI lineage: Eukaryota > Viridiplantae > Streptophyta > Magnoliopsida > Asparagales > Amaryllidaceae > Allium > Allium cepa. Next base: position 280,442,553 of record CM060934.1, on the reverse strand, counting down.
AATAAATAATATTGTAATCTTATTTTGAATAAATATTTATAAGGATATATTATTTGGAAGATATATCGATAAAATGACCAAAAATATTTTTATCGGTAAATAGCTCTTTGACCATCCGGCATCGCGCACGGAGCTGGATACATATGGTCATTTATGCATATGAGTGAGAATATGCAATAAAATAATTTATTTTATTTTGGAAAATAAAAATAATATATGACGTCACTAATAATGTCGCTATTTTGGAATAACCATTTTTGAGTTTAAATGATTTAATGATTATTTTTATTATTAAATAAGCTCCTTTAGTTATTATATAATGATAGAAATATTATTTTCAAACTTTTTTTTGCAAATATATTTATATCAACTAAGAAGAGAAAATATGACCGGTAATCAAAATCGAAATTCTTAACGATTAAACGTGTAGAAGTTGTGCAACGTGATGGATTATATGTGACATACATATGCACATATACATATAAATATACATATACATATACATACACATATACATATACATATACATGAAGATACCCCATGCACATGAATACACATATATGCACACACACATACATACATACATATATTTGTATATATATTCAAAAATATCCAAGATATTATCTACATCCTTACCTCTTAAGAAACCACAAAGTCAACACTTACACACACATGTGCATGCACATGGCCAAGCGCATGGGGGTTTCAATCGAACTTGTTATGAGAGGTGAGCATGTGGAGATGATGAAGGGGGTGATGTATTACATATAATACCTTAGAAATTTTCTCTTATTCTTTCCTATAAATCCACCCCTTCTCCTCTTCATTTTCATATGCTTTCTTCTTCATTTTCTAAACTTTTATCCTCCTCTTTAATGGCCTCAAGTCTAAAAGAAACCATGGAAAAATATTTTGCAAAAGAAAACTACATTATATAAGTATACTGTGAAACTCCTCAAAACTCCTCCTTTTCCTTCTCGATACCCATGGCCGCCGCCATTTCCCATCAAAACCGAGCCTTTCTCCATCCAAAGCCTAGCCCTGAGCTCCTTCACCCACTCTAAGGCAAGGCTGAGCTATCTAGGAGCTAGTGTGCATGTGATCATGAGCTAAAAATCCGAGTTAGAGAAGCTATAGTCTTATATAAAATTAATCGTAAACCGAGGCGAGAAAACTCCACATAAAACCCGACCGAGGAATGGAACAAATCGAAGGGGAAAACCGGATGCTCTAAAATAATTTAAAGTAAATTAAGCATGTATTTAGAGTCGATCAAATAACTTGAGCACCTTATATGTGACAGAGAGGTGTCTCCAGGATTGGGTTTGGGAAACCAATTGCCTGCCCTCCCTAGCACTCGGACTATCTCAACGGAAGGGATAGTAAATTTGATTTACTAGGATCAAAATTTCCCAAAGAATGAAAGATAGAGTTTTTCGAATTCAAACAACTTGGATTGCATAGAAATAATCTTCTTATACTCAGTATTAAGTTCCGAGGAGAGAATCCGTACTATCCATGAGAATGTAAAACGTGATCTCACCTTATTCGATGGATAGTAGAGGTTGAATACGGAAATTGATATTGGGTAGAATTAGTATAATTTCCATGATCCTATTTACTCAATAATGTTTTTTAAAATAATTTATGAAAAAGATTTGATAATTTCAAAGTTAAAAAGAGGTCTAATGATTCCATTTGTACCGGAAAGAAAGTTTTAAAGATATATATCTCTAGAATATATTTTGATTAATCAATCAATGAATAATTCCCTATTTTTTTAACATCTTTTTATTGATGATTCATTCGAAGGAACCGAGATCGGATTTGGATGATTCATATCCAAAGGCCACTTTGAACCAATTTACATGTTTGAAAATAAATGACATAGGATGATATAATTTGGAAGATGGAATGTAGGGCTGCTTACCACTGACACTCGTGGGAAATTTTTCCATATTATATATATGGTTGTAGTTCTTCATTTGATATCTTCGATACAAGGACTTCTCACTTCTAATCCTAGGGGTAATTCCTGACAGGATGTGGTAGGAGAGTACCTTCGGTTTATCCTATTCCTAGATAACTTGTAGGACGAATGTTTGACATTGCATTTGTAACAACCCGCATATTTGTCCATTTTATATTCAAATATTTTATTTGAATATTTTATCGATACTCGAAATTTAGTCCGAAAAGCTACTTTTTGCATACGGTCGAATTAGGACTCCGGACCACTCCCATTGAGTTTAAAATGTCGTTTGCGACCTTTTTGAGTATAAGCTTCGATATGTTTGGAGAGAGTTGATTTTTTCTACTTTTTCACTTTGGGTTTCGGTTTGGGTTCAACCCTATGTTTAACTTATACTCAAATCTGAGCCACTCATCCCCATTCACCCTCACTTTCTCCTCTTTTCAGTTCTAAAGCATCAATGGTGGGAGAGATGGGAAATTAAAACTCCAAAACCCTAGTTTTCTTTTGCAAATCAAACTCTAGCTCCAAACTAATAGAAGAACCCATTGGTAAGCTTCTCTTCTTCTTCTCCAACTCTTTCTCTCTTTGATTTCAGAAAATTCCTAAACCTAATTTGGGAAATGTTTCTCTTTTAGCTTAGAATCAAGCTTCTTGAGTTGGATTTGAAGAGTGGTTGATTCCCCTTTTGCTTTCAAGCTTTTTCTTCAATTGCTTGGGTTCAAAGGTGAGATTTTTATCTCACATCTTAGTCTATAATTATCTTCGATTGTTGGGTATGAATTCCTAACACTTATTTTTGTGCAATTGATTTTGGTTTGGATTGATTTGGTGTATATTCCAATTTTTGGTGTTTTGAAATCAAAATCTATGAAAATCCTATTATGGATATTTGTACATTGATATTTGAGGCATATCGAAGAGCCGTTAAGGCTGGGTTGACGCTCGACGTAATTCCTTAGTCGTTGTCGCTCGATCGATCGCTTTCGGTATCCCTTTGGCCATTTTTGGCCTAGGTTCAGGGAATGCCCTGAACCCTTCATTCAGACGTCTGAAACGTAGGATTCAGACGTCTGAATATTGTTCTGGGAAGATTTCTATTCCTAGATTCAGACGTCTGAATATATGATTTCAGACGTCTGAGTTGGTTCATTTTGAACCAGAAAGGAAATAGGCTAAAAAGTGCATATTTCAGACGTCTGGATTCAGGGATTCAGACGTCTGAATTCTGTCTTTGGAAAATATTTATTTTCCAGATTCAGACGTCTGAATCCTTGATTTCAGACGTCTGAATCCTTGATTTCAGACGTCTGAATCTGCACTCTTTTTGCCTATTTGCCTATTCGCTTGAGAATTCCAATTTAAATCGATTCGTGATGATCCTATTTGTTGTTATCATTTATTATGCCTTTGATGAATCCTTTTTAGGGATTTTTGAATATCCATTTCGATGGATTCTTTATCGATTTCTTTGGATTTTATTCACATCTTCGTATGTGAATTTTAGTGATTGATTGTTTCTACAATCTTCTTTGTGATTTGTCACTTTAAACATATAAAGGTTTTCTATACTAGTAGTAAATATCAAAACTCTTTCTTCAAATGATTTCAACACTATTTTATTACAAAGCTCGTTTTCTCAAACCGACTTCTAATCTATTAGTGTATACAAACCTTTACCTCACTCGTATGAGAAATCTAATTAAACGGCTTAGTAAAACTAGTGGTATGAAACGCTTTCGTTTACTTCGTCGGTTAATTCTTGGACTTGTTCGATTGAAACTCTTGTGACAATTTTCTAGTGGAGAACTACAATTTGTTCGTAAATATTTAAGTTAAGCTAGTGGTTATGGGACATGAAGCTAAATTTATATATTTACTAGCTTAGTGTAATTGACGCTTTCTTAATGATCACGACGATCATTTTTGTGATTTAGACTAGCAATGTGCGATGTCTCTTTGTCTGCGAGGGAGACTAAACCCCGTTTTGTGGAGTTTCGACTCAAATTGATGGGGTAGCGCCCCATGGTCTTCGGGCCATTCGTGTGTCAAAAATTAATGGCTAGCTACCATGAGATAGCGTCTCATTCGTGTGATACATATGTTGGTGAGTTTTCATGCTCCCGTTCGTGTGATAGGCCTTCCCCCCCCCCCCCCATTTTGTGTGATTTCTGGATTTCGTGTGTCGAATTCTGGAATTTTCTTCTTCACCTATTTTTGTGATTTCTATTGATATGATTTATCAATTTTTGTGCATAGGTGAATTCGTGTGTCATTGACTGGATTTCTTGAGATGATTTCTAGAATTTGTGCTTCACCAATTTTCGTGATTTTCATTGATAAGTTTTATCAATATGTGTGCATTGGTGAATTTGTGTGTCATTGGCTTTTGTGATTGACATTGATATAATCGTCAATATTTATGATTTGGTGAACGAAATAAGGAGTATGACATTTCCTTTGATTCTTGTGTGGATTTGGTGATATTGATTAATCTCTTGTTGATTTTCAATTACTTATATATATCACAGCTTGGCATTGTGATTATTATGTGTTTAGTCATATCTCCTACTCTATATCGTTTAATCTGATATTTATAGTTAGACTGATCCGTTTATTATTTTCTTATTAAATAATACTCGGGTCAGACCGAGATGTTACAGGTGCTTCTGCTTGACTTTACATCCGGGATTACCTCCTTGACTTTTGGTTAACTACTTAGATTAGTAGTTTTTGTTGTATACATTTGAGATATAGACTCCATAATGTATACTTATTCTTTTGTGTAGTTCGTGTAACTATTCTTTTGTGATATTGTGGATCTTTTTAGACCACTACTCTGATGTACACTTCCTAGTGTAATATTCATATCTATTTCCGCCTTTGTGATATGAATTGTCTGTGGCTGATTTACGTTATGTTTATTTCTATATTTGTTTCTGAAGATATTATAGCCACTGTGTAGTAGCTTTGAGTTTGTGTCGGCATGTCAGATTTCAGAAATGCATGTTATACTATCTGACTAATTGACGCTCGCGCAAAGCAATTACACGGATGATCGCTCCTCAACAGCCTTATTCTCCGTGCTAGTTGACAGCATTCACCATAATGTTCTTGGCTAGCGTGGGTATAGAGGTGGGGCGTCACAGCATTTCTAAAAGGTACATACATTGATTTTTATAAATGTACATCTGTTTGGTGGTAGAGAAGGCAGCTTCTCTTAGCTTAACACTATTCTCTGAGACATACGAGCTTAGAGGTTGTAGATTAGTGGAAATCACTAGTGTGTGATGGAATTGACAATGTGGCATTCAAAGTAGAATGTGCTAGGTGAAAGGTAATCGCTACCTTAGGCCTCATCACCCGGTAATGGCTTAAATAGGGTGCACCGTAAAACTATGTGGTTTGCAACCATTAAGATATGATCATCGCCTTTCTAGATTACTCTCTATATGTCGGGTATGTGGTGTATGCTATGGGATCCCGGATAGGTTAGTTGCAACCGGAGTGATGGCATATTCGGTTTCTATCTAGGCCATGTACGAGTGCTAAAAAGGGATAGACCGGTCTTTCCATATGCGAAGGATTATTTGTGTATCCTCGGTACATCCCTCTAGAGATGTAGTAACAGAAGGTAGTCCCATGCCTTGTTATTGTATGGAATCGGTTCTCCAATAAGTGTCTTCAAACTTGATTGTAGAACCTGGTATGCTAGAATTTAATAATGTAATAATTTCGACTATGATTATGTATATTTACTTGAAAAGTGTTTTCAAAAGAAAGTCATTAAAAATAATATCTTTAGATTTTGCAAAATAAGATTTTGGTTATCATAAGGTAAAAACCTGTTTCATGTTTATGTGCGACGTGGTCTTATGAGATATCTTTGTTTTCAAATATCCGGATTTTAAGTTTCTCGTACCAGTTTCATGACTGATCCGGAGTTTATTTTTTCTTTCCTTAAACTCTGGGTGTCATATTTTCCCGGGTAGCCAAGTAATTTGGTAAGCTTACAGCATTTTAGGAAGGCGCACAGAGCATGGAGCATGTTGGGCCTTTTGTATAAACCACCTATATATCCTGCTATATTATGTATCTACCATCACTTGTAAGGATAGGTCATTATAACTTTTCGGCTAGATTAGTACCTACTAGAACTTTGATGGACAATTTGGAGTAATTGCACGTACTTCTCATATGTATAATTATGTGTTGAATACGATGTGAGATTCTATAATTGTCTTGCCTCCTATCTTTATTTTCTTTACCAATGATAATTTGCCTCTCCGACTCTTAGAATTGTGGCACGTGAATACCGAGGATTTATTACTGTTGATTTTTGAGAGTCAAGGAGGTGGGTCATCACATTTGGTATCAGAGCTTATGGTTGAGCGAATACCTAAGCCTTGATGGGATCGAATCATTAAGGTTTAATATTACCCTTAGAATGAGTTTAGTCAAAGAGAGCGTGTATCTAATTTTTTTTATCGAAATTAGTGTATTCTAATTTTATACCATTTCCCAAAGATATCTCGTCGATATATTCTAAACATATTTCTTTCCTATACGCAAATAGTTGGAGATGAGTGGAAGAAGAGGATGAGGCAGAGGAATGGGAGGTAGCAGTACCACAAACACAGATGGTCGAACTCCCACCGCCATAGTAATTGAAGAAGTAATAATTCTAGTGCAACCCTAAATCAACTTCGCAACTTTGTGCAAGAACTATGTTGGTCTAGGTGGTATACCATTCAAAGGAACAGAGTCCATCATCGAAGTGAAAGCTTGGATCCATTCTTGTGAGAGAATTTTTGAAAGACTAAATATTGGAGATGAGAAAAAACGATTCTTAGCTTCTTAGCAACTATAGGATGGTGCTCTCACTTGGTAGGAAACTATTACTATGAATCAGTTGGAGGACAATTTCTTATGCGAACGATTGAAAGAAGTTCAGAAAGAGCAGTATATGCCAGCTATATGAAAATCTCGCCTTTATTAGAGTTTTATGGATTTGAAATAGAAGGAAATGTCGCTTAAGGAGTATGCCCATAAGTTTAACGAACTATCTCTCTTTGGCCCTAGTTTGATAGATATGCCCCTCAAGAAGAATGAGATGTTTATCGTAGGGATGAAAGGGAGGTACCACGGCAGAATGACTGGGCATGTGAAAGAACCCTTTGTAGATTTAATCGACATGAATTTTTGATATGAAACCCTGAACAAGAAGGATCCGCACACAACCCAAAGCAACAATAATAACTGGAAAAGGAGGAAGTTCAATTATCCAGGAAAGAAGCCATGGAAGAATAAGCTAGTAGGAGGATCCTACGAAAATCATTTAAAGGATGTGATCTGCTATAATTTCCAATAGAAGGGCTATCTTTACACCACCTATAAAAATCCTAAGGCACATAAGGGAACTTGCTACAATTGCCATAAACTAAGGCACATGATAATGGACTGCTCACTGATAAAGAAAGGACAGCAAGCTAGAATATTTGCCACCAAAGATGAACCCTCAACTTCGACCGATGCAAAGGGAAAGGGAGTTCTAAAGGTAAAATTGATGATAATGAAATATTAATTAGAGTATTATTTGATACTGGGGCTTCCCGCAACTTTATTTCTAAGAAATTAGTTGATAAGCTTAAATTCGAACCAAAAATATTAGATATTCCAATATGTGTGCCTAATCTGATAGGTGGATGACTAATCTCGTTATGATTTGTAAAAGAGTCCAAGTTACCTACCTATCCTAATTTTTCCATGTGCTCTAATAGTCCTAAACTTTAATGAATTTGAAATTTTACTCGGCATGGATTGGTTGTCCAAATATAAAGCTATTCTTGTTTGTAATGAAAGGACGGTGGTATTGCAAAATAAAAGAGGTGAGCATTTTAAGATAGAGCGTGAAAACCCTAGTCCAGTAAAGGAAAGTTATATATGCACTCGGTTTGTTCCAAAAACATCTAGAAGAAATACCAATTGTTAAGGAATTTTTGGATTTTTTTGAAGAAATGAAAAGTCTACCACCTTATCGAGAAATTGAGTTCTGCATAGATTCATTCCCTAATACAAGGCCAGTTATTCACTCGATTCAGAAAATGACTCCAAAAGAGAAGGAGGAATTAAGAAATCAAACTGATGAGTTATTAAAGAAAGGACTAATAAGACCAAGTCACTCAAGTTGGGAAGCAGCAGTGGTTTTTTGTTGTAGAGTTCGATGGCTCTCTAAAGTTGTGTATTGACTATAGAGATCTAAACAAACAAACGATAAAAAAAAATACCTTATGCTCCACGTAGATGATATGTTTGAACAACTACATGGTGCTCGAGTATTCTTAAAAATGGACCCAGCTGTAGGAATCTATCAACTAAGGATAGCAGAAGATTACATTCCTTTAACCGCATTCAAAAGCTCAAATGGATTCTACGAATGGTTGGTTATGCCCTTTGGGCTAACCAATGCTCCTGCCTATTTTGCAGACCTTAAGAATATGGTATTTAGAGAAGTACTCAACAAATTCATATAAGTCTTTGTCGATGACATTCTGATATATTCAAAAATTGAGGAAGAACACGAAGGGAATCTTGAAATTGCATTAGAAATATGAAAGAGAATGCACCTAAAGCTAAAATCTCAAAATGTCACTTCTGGGAAAAAGATGTCAGATTCCTTGGACATGTTGTGTCAGGGAAAGGAATTGCGGTTGATCCAGCAAAGATTGCAGCTATTCTGGACTGGAAGCAACCAAAACTCCCAAGGACGTTCGCAGTTTCTTAGCATTGGCAGGTATTACTGGAGATTTATTCAAGACTCCTTCAAGATTTCCTATCACTTAATGAAGCTGACTATGAAAGATGTGAAGTTTGAGTGGACATAGAAATATGAAGAAGCATTTCAAGAACTCAAGAAAAGGTTAACTACTACTTCCGTGTTAGCAATTGCTGATGAAAGTGGCGGATTAACCGTATATACTGGTGCAGGTTTGATGCAACATGGAAAGGTCATTGCTTATGCAAGCAGAAATTGAAGATCCATGAAAGGAATTATGCAACGCACGACTTGGAGCTATTAATCATTGTGTTAACAATGAAAATATGAAGACATTATCTACTGGGTAAGAATTCCTTATAGTTTATTTTAAAATAAACTTTGATTAACTCTAGTAAATAATATTCCGTCTTTAAATAGGTGAAAAGTTTGAGCTCTTCACAGAGCATAAATCTTTAAAATATCTTTTCACTTAGAAGGACTTGAATATGAGGCAACAACGTGTATCATACGATTTGATATTCTATATACACCCGAGAAAGCCAATATAGTAGCGGATGCATTAAGAAGTAGGCATGTCATTATAGCTTATTTGATAGTACATCCAACTTTGGTTAACTGTATAAAAGAGAATCAGCTAAGAGATCCGTTTATTCCAGAGATGGTCAAGGCAGTGGAGAAAAACACAGTTCAGGTAGATAGATAGGATTCAAGGTAGTTGATCAAGGAATATTAAGGATGAATAGAAGAGTATGCGTCTGAAAAGTCGATGGGATAAGGCAAGAGGTTTTAACAGAATGTAACAATTGTCGACTTTCTATACATCTCGGAGTTACCAAAAATGTACTAAGATATGAATAAGACTTTTTGGTGGGATGGTATGAAGAGGGATATCTATATCCATATTAGCAGATGTGCAAATTGTCAATAGATCAAAAGTGATCAGCGAAAGACTGCTAGATTACTACAACTTCTTAAAATTCCAACTTGGAAACGGGACCAAATATCGATGGGTTGCCTCAATCAAGAAAGGGAAATGAAGGAATTTGGGTTATCATAGATCGATTAACCTAAAGCACACACTTTCAGTAAAGCCAACGAGAATAGCTGCAAGTCTTGCAGAGATATACATGAGAGAAATTGTTTGATTATGTGGAGTCCCAAGCAGCATAGACATTGATCAAGACCGTATCTTTACCTATAAGTTCTAGGAGGCATTGCAAAAAGCTTTGGGAAGAAAGCTGAGTATTAGCACTACATATCATCCACAAAATGATGGGCAGACTAAAAGAGTAAATCGAGTATTAGAAGATCTTCTGAGAGCTTTCATTTTAGATTTTGAAGGATCTTGGGAATATTATCTTCATCTTATGAAGTTCTTCTATAATAATAGTTATCGGACAAGTATTGGTATGGCACCATATGAGGCTTTGTATGGTCGTCCATGTGGATCCCCAACATGTTGGATCGAGATAGAGATCGGTTGGTACTTGGCCCTGATATGATTCGAGAAGCTTCAGAAAAAGTTGACAGGATCAAAAATAAGATAAAAGAAGCCCAGAGCAGGCAAAAGAGTTACACGGATAGGAGGCATAGAAATTTGGAATTATCGATTGGAGATTATTTATTCTCGAAAGTTTCTCCAATGAGAGGAGTGGTAAGATTTGGTCAAGTAGGGAAGTTAGCATCTTGATTTATTGGACCTTTTCCCATTCTCGAGCAGATTGGCCTATTAGCTTATTGTGTTAAATTACCCAAAAGTTTATATGGTGTGCACAGTGTCTTTCATGTATCTTTCCTATGAAAATATGTGCATGATCCAGCGCAAATTATAGAAACAGCTGCCCAAGAAAATTTAGAAGTTGAACCAAATTTGGCAGTGATTAGATGACCAGTTCGGATCGTGGATCACGATGAGAAACAATCAAGAAGGAAAGTTATGGGATTAGTAAAAGTCCAATGGAGTGGTGATGCATAAAGACTGAACCTAGGAAATAGACGGTAGAATGAGGAAAGCATATACCGAGTTTAGGATTGATGGTGTATCAAGATAGTGTACACACCGCCTATATTGTGGTCACTTATCATATCTTGTATATATTTAATTTTGTCAAATATATATATATATATATTCATTTTGACCTATTTTCTTCTTATCCTTGACTTCGAGGACGAAATTATTATAAAGAGGAAAGTATGTAACGATTCAAAAATTCATCACCTTAGAATTTTTTTGAAATATTCAAAAATAAGTTATTTCAACATAAATGATAATTTTTTGAACAATAAATAGTATTGGTAATCTTATTTTGAATAAATATTTATAAAAATATATTCTTTGGAAGATACATCGATAAAATGACCAAAAATCGTTCTATCGATAAACAGCTCTTTGACCATCTGATATCACGCACGGAGCTAGATACATATACTCATTTGTCAGAATATATAATAAAATAAGTTATTTTATTTTGGAAAATAAAAAGAATATATGACATCATTAATAATGTCACAATTTTGGAATAATTGATTTTTGGATTTAAATTGAATTTAAATGATTTAATAATTATTTTTACTATTAAACAAGCTCTTTTAATTATAATACAATGATAGAAATATTACTTTCAAACTTTGTTTACAAATATATGTATTATAACTAAGAAGAGAAAATATGACCGAAAACCGAAATCGAAATTTGTAACGATTTAACGTGTAGAAGTTGTGTGGATTATATGTGATATACATATGCATATATATGTACACATACATGAAAATACCCACATGCACATGAAACTCACATATATGCACATATATATACATATATTTGTATATATATTAAAAATATCCAAGATATTATCTACATCCTTGCCTCTTAAGCAACCACAAAGTCAACACTTACACACAAAAGTACATGTAGATAGCCAAGCACATGGGAGGGAGGGAGGGGGTTTGGCTGAACTTGTGATTAATAATCAGTTATTTAGCTATCAAATAAACAAGCATCAATCACATATTTAATTTCCCACGGAAACCATTAAAACTCATTTAAGTAATCTTCTATTAATAAAATCTCTTAAATTATTTATCCAAAATAGTTCATATATTTATTTCACCAGTATAAGTATATTCATAAACCAGTTGATATAGATTTCATATTTCAAAATCATATTAAATGGGTTAAAACAAATGTCTTTGAAAACATAGTTTATTATGAATCACAAACAAGTAATCCTTCGGTGTTAAGTAGGGAAATGCTTCCCTACCATCAAAATTAAGAATGATTGATTCATAACTTCATTAATATAATCTATCCATCAAAGCTATATAAACCCAATCTTTCTTTCAAAAATCCAAGATCTCTTTTCAAAATATAACTCTTTTACTTAATTCTTTTTACTAAGTAAAATCTCTTATAAAAAACGATACTATTATTAGCTTTAGAACTCTTTTAGTAAAAAATATTAATACTTCAAACATATTCTTAAGCTAATTAAATTAACTCCATTACCAAAAATAAATAAGCTAATTAGTTAACTCAAAACACCATCATTAGATTAATTAATCAACTTAAAACACCAATCAATAAAATGGGTAATTAAGTTTAAACCTCATTATTAAATAACTAACCAACTTAAATACCCTTTTATAGAGTAATTAATTAACTTCAAAACCTATTAATAAAAATAATTAATTAACTTAAATACTTTTATTTAAATAATTAATCAACTTATAAACATCATTAATTTAAAAGATTAATTAATTTAAGACAAATCACTGATTAAAAAGGATAATTAGCTTAATCATTATTAATTAAAATAATATTCAACTTAAAACTTTATTAATTAAAATAACTTTAAACATTATTAATTTAAATCAACTTTAAACATCATTAATAAAATTAACAATTAAACATTATTAATAAATTCAACAATCTACTTAAAATTATTATAAAACTTAAAATTTGATTTCAGTTCAAAACTTGTCCAATTTGAAAGAGGCTTAGCAAATGTCAATGGTACTTAAACAAGCTACCATTATATTGATATCGACATTCAAGTCACAGCACATAAGCACTAGATATGCAAATAAAAAACAACATTATAGTTGTTAATCAATGGAAAACAAATCAATATAATTCAAGTGGCCTACAAACAACTGCCCAAATCAACATAATAGCAGAACGATGATTTATTATGCTAATATATGTCCAATATAATCTACTCAACTTATATATATATAGAAACAATGTTTTATTCCGCTAACAAGATGTCAACAATAATTACTAAGCAACGTAATTATACATAGTCAGTATTTACTTACTATTAAATTATACTACAACATAAGGGTCAAATGATCTCATGAGTGTGTTCTATTGGTCAATACAAACTCAACGTCGAAAACCGTTTATCAATCCGGTCCCGAATTAAATAGTTATGTTTTTCTAAGTTTAAGTTTGAAATTCTTTTTTTCTTCAAACAAATACACACACATCCCTACAACCAGGCCCGAGGCCCAACACACCCACCCAAGCTCGCATGATGATCTTCTCCCAGGTTCCAAAAAAAAAAACTTGACATATTCCAGGTTTAAAACCTGAGGCCTTTCCTAGTGCATAAACGTGCATATGTGCAGGTGCACGCATAAATCACGAATCTAGTCACCTCCCCGACGCCTTCGCCAGCTTCGCTTCGCCGTGCTCCCCTCATCTTCCCCTGCCCCGACATTCTAGCACCATCAAAACATGAATTGGCACCATGGTCAAGAACATCGCTCAGGAACGAATCCATGTCGCGACCATAAATCCATCCACCAGCGCCACTGCCGACCTTGCCTGGCCCTACCACAATCATTGCCACCTGCCCTATGCATGCGCGCATCTCCTGTCCCCCTCTGGCCAACCTCAACGCAGCCACACCCTTGTTCGTGCTATTAACACCACTACGGGCCATTTGAGCTCTCACCTCCAACACAAAATAGGTCTTTCTTCTTCCGACCTTCGTCCCGATACCCTTCGTTGAAACTCTCTCCTACCACTTCGCCGGAATTTTATTTTAACCCGAAATCAAACAACATTCAAATTCTGACAAACCACAATACTAAAAATCATGAAATCACCACTAAAAATCATGATTTGCCTAAATGATCATGAATATGTAACTCATTTGGCGATTCATGATCATCAAAAACTGACAAAAATAAGCCTCTTATTGTTTTATTAAAATTTCTCAAAATATACCCAACTAAAATTTCCACATCTATTTTTGAAATAATCTACGGACCAAAACAAACAACTTTGTAGTTGATGACGTAAACAAATGCCGCTTGATTTGAGAGAAATTAAATTTTGAATGCAAGAAGTAGTTTAAGTATTAAAACAAATAGAGCAAAGTAACTTGATTTCTATGTTACATTAGACTCTATTTTGCAAATTCAAGCCATTATGACTAAATTTATGAAATTTAATCCTATTTATATGCATGGGCATAACATACAAATTCATAAACAGGATAATAATAATTTACAAAATATTAAGTTTACCAAATTATTAACAAGTTTGAGAGAGCTCACTTTTTTTCCTTTTCCATGCTTTTGAAAATTGCTAAACCAAACTCATTAAGCCTTGATCTTGAGTAAATGAAGTGTTTTTAAACTTAAAAGTTAAGATATTATTTTTATATTTGAATTTTTATAAGTTAGAAAAGAAAAATGGAGTTAAGGAAGAATGATTTTACAAAGCGAAAAAAAATGGAAAATAAAAATGAGAATTACTTTTATAAATGCAATAAAAGGGGTAAAAGACAATAATGCCTTAAATTGTATTTTTCAACTTATATTTCACAACACAAACCACCAAGAGGATAAGCATTTGAAAACATGGTGGTTAGTAAGGGGTTACATGTACCTTAGTTCATTCTTATACTTAAGGTATCTTTTTACCTTTTCAAACCATCATATCATTATTTAAAATTAAATATTTTCACAACTTCAAATAACTTCTTATTCGATAAAAAACTGAGAATTCAAAAATTGCATTTCGGTCACATTTTTAGTTTTCCATGGGACTATTTATTTATTTAAACAAAATTTTAAAATAATTTTGCTATTATTAGTTATAAATTTAAAGAGGATTATTAAATTAATAAAAACCATTAACTGAATATTTAAATTAAATTAAGCATTCACAAATTAAAATGATGAAATTTTGGATTGTTACAGAAATTCTCTTTCATACCACGACTGTTTTCACTTTCTTTTAACCATCGATTTTTGTAATCCAATGGTTGAGTTTAGGATATTTTGGTCAATGACCACTAACTGGACTGATTAGTGGTGTGACGCTCCAGATATAGGTTCTAGAAGTCATTGGTTTGAACCGTTAAGACATCAAATTGAGTGCTCTGTTTGAATAAAATACTACTTCTACTATCAAAAAAATTTTGAGTTTTTGAGGTGCTAAAAATATTAATGCTATATATATATCTGTGTTTATGCGCACGCACGCACGCACATATGTATGTGTGTATGCATATACAATACACACATATACATGTATTTATGTATGTATGTCTGTATGTTAGAGGGAGACAAGCATGTGTACTTTTTTGCAATTATTACAAAAACTTACAATTACATGTTTTCATTTTATAATTTAGATCTTATAGCACACGTATAACTGAACTTCCTCAGTTTCAAAATAAAGAAAACAAAAGGTAACAACATTTTACCACAACGCAAGGGTGCATGGAGAATCGCTATTCATCCTATGTATTTTCAGGATATTTATGGGAGGATTAAGTAAGAGTAGCTCGAACCCATAAACGTTTTTGTTGTAAACTTAATGACATCTAGATGGTTAACAATTGCATTCGATTTTAAATTTCCAATGATGATGTTAACGGCAAATTTAATACGATGCGACAATTTTTTGTTAAACATTGTGTAAAATGAAATGTCTAATTTTGGATATTGTAATTTACAACGTTAAGAACTAACTAGTGTGAACCCGTGCTTCGCACATGGGTTCGTGAAATAAGTTGTCTAAATTGATAAATGAAAATAGCCATCAAGGACCTCTACCTCAAATGGTTAGGGTGTCACGCTTTAGACAAAGGTTCTAAAGGTCATGGATTCGAGCCTTCGACACGTCAATAAAAATGCTCTGTACTTGTATCACTCATGTTATAAAAAAACAGGAAATGGCCAAAAAGAAATTTTACAATTGATTTATGAATTCCTAATAATAGTAAATGTTGAGAAGTAATGTAGCACTGTCATTAATTCGCTTTCGAAAGCTAAATAATAAGGGTACATTATCATTTATGTTTTGTTGGCGACCTTTCTCCTAATTTTTGTTTTACAAAAAATTAGCACATCACTTGATAAGATACTAAAATCTCATAATAAACTGTACCTATTGTTCATTCAGAAATAATCACAATGGGATATAATAGCCATGACTTGTCTAATTTTAACCGGAGTTAAGCATGGAGGAAAAAAAGTCAAGTGTGCAAATGCACAACAGCTGGACTAGGCCCTTTTTAGACATAAATCAAACTTAAGTTTTTAATTACAGTAGGGGAAGGTGAAACATCCATTAGTTATAGAGGAAGTAAAGTCAATTGTACACATGCACAACACCTATTGAAGTATACAATAGCCATGAGTTTGTCTATTTTGTCATTATAAATGAAATTTCAGTTTTGAATTGCGTTTTCAGTCTTCTCAGTTGTAAATGGTTAAAGATAAATATAACATTCAAGGGAAATAATAGTATATGTGACTCAAGTGAGGGGTGATATTGTAAATAAACACATTGATAGTAATCACTTGCAAGATATTGTTCCTGGTAGCCAAAGATAACTTAAAATTATCCAAGTCTAAATATTAGAAACTACAATACACAAAATGTGTCAAAACAACTGCGAATGAAACAAAAATCTTCTGGCAACAGTAAACATAATTTTTCCATAATATGTTCTCACATAGTTTTATTTTTATTGACGAAACATGAAAAGTACTTAAAATATAATTTAAATTATTGTGATGCAGCTGTGTAAAATGCAGTTGAAACTTGGCTAATAGCTTTATTCCATCCATGTACATAATGTTTTACCAAAACATCAAGAGCAGCCTGCAAAAATAACAAAAGTATTCATGCAGAAGAGGGAATAATTTTATGCGAAAATTAGTGTTGAATATGCGATTATATGATTTTTGTTTGATGATATATATATATATATATATATATATATATATATATATATATATATATTCGTGTAAATGTATTTGTTAATGTACTATTTTTCATAGATTAAATAAATATTTGCTGAATAAAATTAAATAACATAGAATTTGAATTCAAACAGAAATTTTATTCAAACAAATATTTATTACAATTTTGAATAGTACAAATTCAAGCTCTCACTATACACTATACAACTTTGATACAAATTCAATGACATCACAATTTTACATTTATAGTTGACCTTACTACATATCACCCACACTCGTATTTATATTCAACTTCATTCCAGTTAGAATCCAGCATCTGAGCAATCTGCAAAAATATTCACTAACGCAGTAAAATTGAAAAAGAAATATTTTTGCAATACAAAATAAAATATGGATTTTGAAAATAATATTTGCCTCAGTTATTTGGGTTGTTTGTCATCATTTAACTTTGAAATCATCATACATGAACAACTTGTGACATACACAGTGTATCACTGTATATGCCACAAGGCCGTGCACATCGAAATATACACTTGATTGATTTACAGGGACAGGTGAGCACAGGTCAAACCCAAATGAAAAGCCGGGTTCAACTCAAATGCAATATAAATAAAATCACAACACATGCACAAGGTCAAACCCGAGCTATTAGCTGGATTCAACACAGGGCAGTTGTACAAGCTACGACTTCAAGCATGCAAGCAAGATGGTGATCAACAGTATAGTGAAGTACAAAACAAGTGCATCACAAACCAACAAAGGAAAAACCAGGCAAAATCAAATGCCATCAACCAAGCAAGACCAAAGAATGATCAGACCATCAATACACAAAGAGGCACATTAATGTACAACAGCAAACAACTGACTCAAGTGAATCAAAGATCCAGATATGCCATAGAGAAACCAATCTCAACCACTTCAACAAAACACACATGCACATCTACGAAACAGCAAAGGTTCAAGTAATGTCGAACAAGACTATGACAAGAGAACCAGATTCAAGTTCAAACTACTCTAGACGGAGATGTACAAGTTCGTCGCAGCCAACATCAATGCACAGACTCAAGGCAACAGTGAATGGGAAATACAATATGAATGAACTTGCATAAGCATGGCAAAATGATTATCAAAGTAAACTACAGTTCTCAAAACTACAAACTGGACAATGCAAACTACAACATGAATGACCAGTAACCAAATTAACCAGAAGCAACAACAACTACACTAAAGTACAAGCCGAAAAAGATAGCATGCATCAGGTGTACATGTCAGTGAACAACATCGAAGACATCGTCAAGTCAGAGCAGAATCAAGCAACAATATGCACAAGTGAAGAACCAAATGTATTAGACTACATGAACACTATAGGCCGAGAACCAGACCAGGTAGTACAAGTATCAAGACCAGTGACATGATAACAGGAAACAAATCAATTTATCAAAGTCAACAGAAAAAGAAACAGATCAAAGCCAAAACCGATAGCCAAGGAATCAACCAAGTAACATAAAAATATACGAATGTGACAAAGTCAAATTTCACAAATTAAAGCCAAATTTAAGCCGTGGTCATCGCGAAATGAGTCAATGCCGTGAATGTCAAGCAACCAAAATATATACGAATTGAAGAAGTCAGAGATCAATCTCAAGCATCGATACAAAATCAACCGGCCGAGAAAAAGTAATTGACGAATTCAAATATATTTATATGAACGATAATCAAGGGTTACAAACCCTATATAAACAAATCATCGTCGACAATTTCAAGGCATCGAGTTCAAGTACGAAAACACTAAAGCACAAAAGCATAACTTACATACCGAAGCAAGGAAAGAACTCGATCAACGAAGCAGCCGAAGTGAGCAATAAGGAAAACGATCGATCAAGGCTACACGCGAATAATCACTGATTCGGTCAATATAAAGTCATCACTTTGAAAAGCCCTAATTTCCAGAGCTGAGAAAACGAAGCCCTAATTTAGTTGCAAAGAGGAACGGCCGCCTTTCTCAAGAAAAAGAAAACAGGCCGGAAGTATAAGAGAGAAAGAAATAAAAGGGGTCGGCCTTGTTAAAGAATAAAAAAGGGCTTTGTGTTTAAAATTAGGGTTATTTTAATTTCAAATTGTTTTTAATTGTATTTTCATTTTTAAATCGTTATAATTTCTAGTCGTGTGACTAGGGAACAAATTACGTGGCGTAGTTTGAGAATTCGCAACTCAGTGGCTGAGTTGTGGCAGAGTTTTGAGCGTAGAATTAGGTTTAGTCGATAGCGGGTGTCGAGAGTTTACGTGTGTAAGCGTCTGACTATCTAAATTCTAGTAGAAACCTTGGGAGCAGTACGTAGGCAGGGTTTTGCCGAAGCTGGGTAAATTCTGTGTCGTTCTATTTCTGCATTTTATTACTCTGCTATTTTTCTGTGCTGCTATTATTCTGTGTTGAAATCATTTTATAAGCTTCCGCGATTAATTTTTATAATTAATACCATCACCCTATTCACCCCCCTCTAGGGTGAAATCAATCCTACAAGTGGTATCAGAGCTAGGAACAAAAGCCGTTTTTGTTTTAAAAATTTGATTTTACAAAAACCAATTTTTGTTTTAAAAAGTTGGATTTTTAAAAATGGCTTCTTTTAATACTGCTTTTGCTGAGGGTCAATCCATAGTTAGACCACCAATGTTCAATGGTGAATATGCTTACTGGAAAAATAGAATGGAAATTTTTCTAAAAACATTGACGCATCAAATATTGTTGAGACATGTTATAGAGCACCGACTATAACTGTAGATAATCAGGAAATAGATAAACCAAAGGAACAATGGACAGAACTAGAAAATAAATTACAAAATACTAATGCTAAAGCTATGAAATCTATTATCTGTTCATTGGATCAATTTGAATTTAATCATGTATCACATTGTCTAACTGCGCAGGAAATATAGCACACACTAGAAGTGACTCACGAAGGAACATCTCAAGTCAAAGAATCTCGCCTTGCCATGCTAAGCAGCGAATACGAGAACTTCACAATGGCGAAGGAAGAAATGTCAAAGTGATGCATGGACGACTTTCCAATATCGTATACAAATCTAAAGCTCTTGGAAAATCATACACAGAGTTGGAGATAGTCCGAAAAATCCTCAGAGTCCTTCCACGAAGTTTTGAAGCCAAAAGTGACTGCCATTCAAGAATCAAAAGATTTGAAACAAATGAAAGTCGAAGAACTCATCGGAAATCTCACCACTTATAAGCTGTAATGACCTGTAAATTTCGATAATTAAACTGGTTAATTTAATAAGATTTTTGTAATTAAATTTAAGAAGAAAAAAAAAACCTTTATAATTTATAATGAAGTGAGTATTTAAAATGAAATGAAAATAATAGGGATATAGTAACGGTTGTAAGTTACTATTTAATTGGTCTATTAATGTAGTTTCAACTGTTACATTTGGGTATTAAATTGAATATATGCAAATAAACGTATGGTAATGGAGTGAATTCAACATTATATAAGCAATTCAACATTATATAAGCAATTCAACATTATATAAGCAATTCTGATAATTAGTGGAAATAATAAACTTGAGTGTAATATAAAGTTAGTGACACCATTTATGCAAGTCACCTTTTTATTTAGGGCTGCTAAATTCAGAGTAGGAAGTCAATTACATTTAAATGTAGGTAAATGTTCACTAATGTGAGATAGGACTGTAACCGTAATGTGTGAATGTAAATGAAATGACATAAATGGAAATTTATATTTTATTCATAAGATGAAATAAAGGAATGAAACCAAGTTGAATAAATTGATTTAGGTTTTATTTATGATAAATGTATATATTTGGGGAATTCAATATAATTGAAAATAACAAGTTATTACAAAAGAAAGATGAAAATTGGAATATATATTTTTGTAAGGAAAGATAAACAAATAATAACTAGGTTTATAAAGTGATAACAGATCTAATAAAAGAGTAGGATTAAAGCATGGTAGTTATTGGAAAGTAATTAATTGAAATTTGGATGAGTTGGGAATTTTTTTTATGTATTAGTATAAAAACCAATTTTAATATTACCCATAAGAGGATAAGTTAATAGTCGATTCAATAACATGATTGAGAAATCAAATATATGGATTTATCGGGAATTTAAAACTTATACTTTTTTTTGATAAAATACAGCGTTTTACACGCAATAAATTTTTCTACTTTTATTACATATTATATACATATATGTTCTTATTATTATTATTTCATATATCCACCTCTATTTTATCTTTCTATTTTTATTTTTGACAGTCATGTTTATTTATTAGATTATTTCTTGTTTATATCTTTTATTTATGGCTTGGAAGAAACTAAAAGGGTATGCGTTATATTGTCTTAATTGCTTGCCGTTTTAATTGCCTACTCTTTATTTCTTTTTATTTATAAAACCTTGAAATTTAATATAAATTTTAACTTGATTTAATCATTTCCTAAAAGTCTAAATATAAAATTGGAAGTTTTGAAAATTTTACTTTGTTAAAAGACAACTCCAATTGGAATTTTAATAAAAATGAACTATGTATATTTTAAATACGAAGAATGTAAACAAGTTAAAATTTTAGTTAAGTAATAACTTTGTAAAATCCAGTGTTTTACAGACTGTTAAATTTCACATTTAAAAAGGGTATGCATTGTAATGATATAAGTAACGTAAAAACGTATAAATTAAAAACGTTACTTTTGTATAAATTTTTGGTTGTATTGTAATGCGTCAGTTTGGCGTATTTTAAAAAAATTATATTTCAATATCTATATGGATTAATAAAATCAGTTAGGAGATTTTCAACCAAAACGTATTGATTTCGTGCCTATCCGTTTCTCTAAAATCATGCACTGATTAAGGAGATTCCCACTACCAATATTGTTTTCAAAATCGTGCTTCCCTTTCACGCAAATATCATCCGGAAAGAAATCAAACTTGCTTTCCTTGCGCGTGACATATCAGTGAAATTTATTTCCTTTAACATCTTTGTCATTTGCCTCTTTATAGAGATTTGATTTAAAAACTTTCACAAATAAATTTTATTCCACTTGCCATTCATTCCTCTCAATCAAATATAATTGCTTGCCTTCTAAAATTCAATCAATCATAAAATTAAATTTCTTACCATTTTCTCTCCGTGACATAAATCAACGCATGCATTCAAATCTGTCCTTGAAGTAGCATCCAAAGCAAATTAATACTTGTTGATTCTGTGTATATAAATCTCTCAGAATATAAAAATAGCATGCAACTATTAATTGGAAAAAAAAAGATATAACGTTGCAATCAAATTTTTCGTATATCTGGCAATAAATCACGCATAATTATGTAAACATTATTTCGCTTGCCTCCTTATATTCGTTTCCCTTTACCATTTATCTCTTACGTTTTTTCTGGTCAACAAAAATAAATTCAAGCTTGCCTATTTGATTTCCTAGATTTCGCAAGTTTTATCATCTATAAATACCCTACTTGTTCACCTAAACTTTCATATACCTCCTCTCCTCTGATCTTCTCGAGCTGTTGCGTACAAGCTTAAGGTAATGGTTTTACTCTTTCTTCTTCTTTACATTTCCTTATGATCAGTTTATATCGTTTGCTCCACTGCTTCGAAAAAATGCTCGGCCTACACCCCATTTTCCACTCCACCACATCACGTCCCTCTAAGTTTTCATAACCGAGCTTATATCCCGAACAACCCCTGATAGTGTTGCCATGTTTTGCCGTGCATACCATAGTGATAAAGGAAACCAAGATTTGTTCTTTCTTTTGCATTCTGTTGAGAAATGTTGCATGCGTACCTATAGGTTGGGCCACGTGACCTTTAATGTGAGCCATATTGATGTGTGTTAGCAAATGGGGATATATTTGGAGCCATCTGGAATACTTTGTGATATAGTAGTGCTTGTGAAACAACCCAGGGCCGTGCCATGCATAAGTGCTTGCCTGCATATTTTCCCCAAAGTGTTTTATTATTTTGCAAATCTAGATCACGTGTTGCGCAGAGGTAGTTGAAAAGGAAATTGATATATATGGTAGAGAAAGAAAATAGGATATGAAATAAGCCTGGGCGTTAGTGCATGTGTGCATGTTTTGAAATTGAAGTGGCAGAGACGTGTTGTAATTAAGAAACAGAGAGAGTTTGCATTGAAGAATAGTTTAGGCAGAGACGCAAGTTTTGCACAAATACATATTTTCAAAACTAGATAAGTTAGGACATGCCGTTGAAAAAAAAAGAAAAAATAATAATAATAAAATGTATAATAATAATAAATAGTATTGCCAAGCCTATAAAGTTGGGGTCGGGAGGTGGGGTGAGGCAGTCGAGCAAAAGCTGAACCAAAATTTCTTTTACTCTATTCGTTCCAATTGTCCCAAAATTTTTGCTTTGACCGTAATTTTTAAAGTCACGTATTCGATATTTGGATCTTGAATCTAGGCGTGACATCCGGGGAAATTTGATCGTTACCCGCTGTGCGATTCTTTTTCGGGGGGGATTTTCATTTTGAATCAAATTTTTCTGCAGCATTCAGGTGAGTATTTCTCACCAGACAAACATACCTATATATCTGTGAATTATCGCAAGTGTATTTGTATAGTATTTATTAAATTTTATCTGTCTGAAATATAACGTATGATGTTAAACCCATTTTAAAATTGACACTTCATCAGTTGTTATCTATTGTGATATTATTGCAGTTATATTATTTAATGCTTATTTACTGATTAAATCATCACTGCAAGTTCCCTGTAAATGGAGATTGTTATAGGCTGAAAAGATAGGCCTAAACGACAATTTTTATCCATCTATTTATTTAATCGTTTAAATTTTATTTGTTAACTTGGGATTGCGGGTTTGAAATGATAGAACCCGGGGTTTTGTAAATTGCGGATTGAAATAATATAAATCCATATCACTTGACCTAGGCTAGAAAACTATATACAGACCCGTGGTTTATATAATATTTTTCTGAAATGTTTAAAAGTATTTTAAATGGGAATTTATAATATTCTGGTTCAAATGTATTTAAAGGATTTTTATAAAATTTATAATAATTTTTGAATAAGTCAAAATGTTAAATAAATAAATGTTTAAGTAAAAATTTTTGGAATATAACTTATTTTGAGAAATTCTGAAATTTTGTAAAAGGTGAGTTTTAGTTAAGAAAATAATTGATAATAAGTTATATTTGGGAATTTAAAATTTGATTGTTAAGTTAATAATTTATTACGGCACTTAAATGTTGTCTTTTATAAATGAACTGTTTTGACTTACAAACTTTAGGTGGCATTTCATAAATGCTACAGAAACTGAATTTTCGGATTGTTTAAAATAAATGGAAATAATCTTTAGGGAAAAAGGCTTAAATTTTGGAATTTAATATGTAATTAATAAAAAAATAAGGAATTGACTTTAAATGGTTCTAAATGGAAGAATTTAACTTTTAAATGTGAGTTGAAAGGCAAATTAATTCCTAAATAAATTGAATAGATTTAAATGGTATTTTATATTAAATAAAATGACTGATGCTTAAATAAATGATGGTTGAAATGATATTATGGTATTGAAATGTATTTGAAACTTATTTTGATTTTAAAGTATAAATACCATTTCTAAAAGTTGTAACCACGGGTTATAATAACGTTTGGTTGTTAAAGAGACCGGGATCGGATATCTGGCATACTCTCTGTCGATACTGAAAACCACTTTAACAACCGTGTACGCGATGGAGATTCCAGAATGAAGTAGGATGGTGGTGACGTTTCCTTTGAGGTAAATGCGTGGACCCGACTCCCGTGAGTTGGCATAAGGTGGCTAAAACAGGAGCGATCGACGGATTAATGAGGTAGCACCTCTGATCGGACGCACTTCTTCGTATGCCATTCTATTACTTTTGTGAATGTTTTGGTGCGCACCTTTGATTTGGGAGTGTTGTTCGAGGTGGGCGGCAGCTGCGCGCTGCGCGTTTCCATCGGTCCGGAAGCGTAATTGGTATATCTACCCTGGCATTGCCTAGTTGTGCCGTGTCACCTACCCTAGCGCGCCTTATACGATTTTGGTTTTGTACTATACCTATGGAGTGCCCTCTGACGACGCCCATTCCGGGGGAGATTACGGTACTGTATAGACTATGGGAATATATTATGTGTTAAGGTGGAAAATGTAGAGCCTTGACGCTATTTAAAAGTAAGTTTATTTTACTAATAGACACTATTATAATAGCGAAGTATTACTACATAGTAAATAGTTTAACGGATCCTTAGAGGATGGGCGGTCCCAAGCATCCTTTAAGTTACTTGCTTTATATTACAGTACACTTGAATTAGCTTACACTATATAAGTATGTATGTCCTGACTCGAGTGTTTATGTTTTATTTTACGCTCGGGTCAGCCTGAGTTGCAGTTCAGTCATCATCCCGGAGCTAAGACTTCTGTAGATCCTTTCAAGCTGCTGGCTTCTTTCTGTCCGTTATCTTATTTATGAAATCATGACTTTGGGATTTTTGGATTTTCTATTTAATGATTTAAACTATATTTGGGATGAAGGACTTTGTAATTTGTATTTGTTGAGACTATTTATAGTGGCTTCATGAACCACTAAGTATTTTTAAATTCCGCTGCGAGTATTCTGATTTTGTGTCTGTGATTCTGTGATTAATTATTACTGTATATTTTGAGATTTGCCAAATTTTATTTACAACGCGGTATTTTGAACAATTCAAGTCCGACATGTGCGGATGCGAATGGTTGAAAATATCGGGTCGTTACATTTGGTATCTGAGCTTTGGCTCTAGGCAAAACTTAGAATGTATGGTAAATTTGATTTACAGAATCACTTTCATTCGATCTTGAATCTCTTCCTTTTCGAATTTTGGAACGTTCCTTGCGGTTCCGAAGTTCATTCGTGTCCCTCACTATTCATTTTCTTTCGATTCTGGAGTATCCCATAACTCCATTTCGGATGATCTTTATAGTGAATTGGCGGTCTCGCCAATTTTCTAATAAAGGGGTGAAACTCCTTTACAATTAGCATTGATTCACCAGAGATTTATATTTATCCTCGGTTTATATGCTAGTATCTTTGGTTATTCTGAACTCTATCTCTTCAGATCGAATGTAGATTTACCCCAGAAAATCCACATCGATCTTATTCTTTAAGTCACGGTTGACCCGGTTAAGGTTGCCCGCGATTTATATAAACTTACCTGGTTCCTTATTCTGTTATTTAATCATCGGATCTTCTGATTCCAACTTATCTTTAAATCAAAATTCTCTTTTGTTTGAGTCCTTTAAATTTGAATCTCTATACTTGTTTTGAAAAATTTATTCCTATATTTGGGAAAAATCTAATATTATATATAAGTATAATTTTCAGAATTTTATAATTAATTTAACTAGTTGTCAAGAGATAATAGTGTTTGATTTTATTTATGGTTATGTAAACCATTGGTTTTGTCTTATATAAATAATTGAACTATAAAACATGGTTATAAATTTATTTGGAAACAGAAATGGATTTAAAACAAGAATTTAAGAATTTAATTTCTGATAGTTTCAAACCTTGTGTTTAAAGTCTTAAAAGGATATATTATTATTTAAATTATTTTCGAATATAAATTTGTTTCCAAAGAATTTTAAAGTTTTAAAAATTAGTGCTCTTCTCTTTGTCGCTGAAAAATAATTTCGATGATGACTACAACATCATCGACATTCATTTTCGAGTATCGAAGTAAAGAGACCACGCTGTAGTTTTGCTTCAAAAATTTAATTGATTTGAATTTTTAAATATGACTTAATTTATAATATATATAGATATATGATTTAAATTTGATTTGACATATGCTATATGTATGTATTTAATTATCTCTAAAGGGTTTGAAGTTAATTGGAAATTTAATTCATAAATTTATGTTAAAAGGTGATTCTAATGAGAAAATAAAGTCAAATTTTGAATGAATATTTAAACTTGAATAATAAGAATTGGAAAATTTTACTTGTATAATTGCATGCCAATATAACTTACCTAAATCATTCAGAAATTAACTATGTAATTGGATAATGTACAATATAAAAGGATTTTATAAATAAAATTTGAGTGGTTATAATAAATGTTATACACTTAAAGTTTCAGTTACAACATGACAAATAGAGGTAAATAGAAATAAAATAATAATTGAATAATATACAATATCAAATGGAGTTAAAGGAAATTTAGAAATATATTGGAATAGTAATATTAAATATAATCTACTTAATATGTGCGATAAGATATATTAAGTACAATATATTTAATAATAATCTGGAATAAAGAAGAATTAAATTTGTTGAATAAAAGATGATTATTATAAATGACTATACAAATTTCTGATTTTAGAAAATAATTAGCTAATAAGATAATTAATTTGGAAATAGTTAAGATTGATTTAACTTCAGTAAAAATTAAATGAATTAAATCAATTATTGAATATTAATTAATTTAAATTAAATTTATATGGTTTAAATAAATGATTCCATTTTGAGTTTCAATTTAGTTTTCTTTCAGGGTGTTCTATTCTCCTACCACCTTCCTTTTCGGGGACGAAAAGTTTTGAGTGGGGGAGAGTGTAATGACCTGTAAATTTCGATAATTAAACTAGTTAATTTAATAAGATTTTTGTAATTAAATTTAAGAAGAAGAAAAAAACCTTTATAATTTATAATGAAGTGAGTGTTTAAAATGAAATGAAAATAATAGGGATATAGTAACGGTTGTAAGTTACTATTTAATTGGTCTATTAATGTAGTTTCAACTGTTACATTTGGGTATTAAATTGAATATATGCAAATAAAGGTATGGTAATGGAGTGAATTCAACATTATATAAGCAATTCAACATTATAAAAGCAATTCAACATTATATAAGCAATTCTGATAATTAGTGGAAATAATAAACTTGAGTGTAATATAAAGTTAGTGACAACATTTATGCAAGTCACCTTTTTATTTAGGGCTGCTAAATTCAGAGTAGGAAGTCAATTACATTTAAATGTAGGTAAATGTTCATTAATGTGAGATAGGACTGTAACCGTAATGTGTGAATGTAAATGAAATGACATAAATGGAAATTTATATTTTATTCATAAGATGAAATAAAGGAATGAAACCAAGTTGAATAAATTGATTTAGGTTTTATTTATGATAAATTATATATTTGGGGAATTCGATATAATTGAAAATAACAAGTTATTACAAAAGAAAGATGAAAATTGGAATATATATTTTTGTAAGGAAAGATAAACAAATAATAACTAGGTTTATAAAGTGATAACAGATCTAATAAAAGAGTAGGATTAAAGCATGGTAGTTATTGGAAAATAATTAATTGAAATTTGGATGAGTTGGGAATTTTTTTTTATGTACTAGTATAAAAACCAATTTTAATATTACCCATAAGAGAATAAGTTAATAGTCGATTCAATAACATGATTGAGAAATCAAATATATGGATTTATTGGGAATTTAAAACTTATACTTTTTTTTGATAAAATACAGCGTTTTACACGCAATAAATTTTTCTACTTTTATTACATATTATATACATATATGTTCTTATTATTATTATTTCATATATCCACCTCTATTTTATCTTTCTATTTTTATTTTTGACAGTCATGTTTATTTATTAGATTATTGCTTGTTTATATCTTTTATTTATGGCTTGGAAGAAACTAAAAGGGTATGCGTTATATTGTCTTATTTGCTTGCCGTTTTAATTGCCTACTCTTTATTTCTTTTTATTTATAAAACCTTGAAATTTAATATAAATTTTTACTTGATTTAATCATTTCCTAAAAGTCTAAATATAAAATTGGAAGTTTTGAAAATTTTACTTTGTTAAAAGACAACTCCAATTGGAATTTTAATAAAAATGAACTATGTATATTTTAAATACGAAGAATGTAAACAAGTTAAAATTTTAGTTAAGTAATAACTTTGTAAAATCCAGTGTTTTACAGACTGTTAAATTTCGCATTTAAAAAGGGTATGCATTGTAATGATATAAGTAACGTAAAAACGTATAAATTAAAAACGTTACTTTTGTATAAATTTTTGGGTGTATTGTAATGCGTCAGTTTGGCGTATTTAAAAAAAATTATATTTCAATATCTATATGGATTAATAAAATCAGTTAGGAGATTTCCAACCAAAACGTATTGATTTCGTGCCTATCCGTTTCTCTAAAATCATGCACTGATTAAGGAGATTCCCACTACCAATATTGTTTTCAAAATCGTGCTTCCCTTTCACGCAAATATCATCCGGAAAGAAATCAAACTTGCTTTCCTTGCGCGTGACATATCAGTGAAATTTATTTCCTTTAACATCTTTGTCATTTGCCTCTTTATAGAGATTTGATTTAAAAACTTTCACAAATAAATTTTATTCCATTTGCCATTCATTCCTCTCAATCAAATATAATTGCTTGCCTTCTGAAATTCAATCAATCAGAAAATTAAATTTCTTACCATTTTCTCTCCGTGACATAAATCAACGCATGCATTCAAATCTGTCCTTGAAGTAGCATCCAAAGCAAATTAATACTTGCTGATTCTGTGTATATAAATCTCTCAGACTATAAAAATAGCACGCAACTATTAATTGGAAAAAAAAAAGATATAACGTTGCAATCAAATTTTTTGTATATCTGGCAATAAATCACGCATAATTATGTAAACATTATTTCGCTTGCCTCCTTATATTCGTTTCCCTTTACCATTTATCTCTTACGATTTTTCTGGTCAACAAAAATAAATTCAAGCTTGCCTATTTGATTTCCTAGATTTCGCAAGTTTTATCATCTATAAATACCCTACTTGTTCACCTAAACTTTCATATACCTCCTCTCCTCTGATCTTCTCGAGCTGTTGCGTACAAGTTTCAGGTAATGGTTTTACTCTTTCTTCTTCTTTACATTTCCTTATGATCAGTTTATATCGTTTGCTCCACTGCTTCGAAAAAATGCTCGGCCTACACCCCATTTTCCCCTCCACCACGTCACGTCCCTCTAAGTTTTCATAACCTAGCTTATATCCCGAACAACCCCTGATAGTGTTGCCATGTTTTGCCGTGCATACCATAGTGATAAAGGAAACCAAGATTTGTTCTTTCTTTTGCATTCTGTTGAGAAATGTTGCATGCGTACCTATAGGTTGGGCCACGTGACCTTTAATGTGAGCCATATTGATGTGTGTTAGCAAATGGGGATATATTTGGAGCCATATGGAATACTTTGTGATATAGTAGTGCGTGTGAAACAACCCAGGGCCGTGCCATGCATAAGTGCTTGCCTGCATATTTTTCCCCAAAGTGTTTTATTATTTTGCAAATCTAGATCACGTGTTGCGTAGAGGTAGTTGAAAAGGAAATTGATATATATGGTAGAGAAAGAAAATAGGATATGAAATAAGCCTGGGCGTTAGTGCATGTGTGCATGTTTTGAAATTGAAGTGGCAGAGACGTGTTGTAATTAAGAAACAGAGAGAGTTTGCATTGAAGAATAGTTTAGGCAGAGACGCAAGTTTTGCGCAAATACATATTTTCAAAACTAGATAAGTTAGGACATGCCGTTGGAAAAAAAAAGAAAAAATAATAATAATAAAATGTATAATAATAATAAATAGTATTGCCAAGCCTATGAAGTTGGGGTCGGGAGGTGGGGTGAAGCAGTCGAGCAAAAGCTGAACCAAAATTTCTTTTACTCTATTCGTTCCAATTGTCTCAAAATTTTTTCTTTGACCGTAATTTTTAAAGTCACGTATTCGGTATTTGGATCTTGAATCTAGGCGTGACATCCGGGGAAATTTGATCGTTACCCGCTGTGCGATTCTTTTTCGGGGGGATTTTCATTTTGAATCAAATTTTTCTACAGCATTCAGGTGAGTATTTCTCACCAGACAAACATACCTATATATCTGTGAATTATCGCAAGTGTATTTGTAAAGTATTTATTAAATTTTATCTATCTGAAATATAACGTATGATGTTAAACCCATTTAAAATTGACACTTCATCAGTTGTTATCTATTGTGATATTATTGCAGTTATATTATTTAATGCTTATTTACTGATTAAATCATCACTGCAAGTTCCCTGTAAATGGAGATTGTTATAGGCTGAAAAGATAGGCCTAAACGACAATTTTTATCCATCTATTTATTAAATTGTTTAAATTTTATTTGTTAACTTGGGATTGCGGGTTTGAAATGATAGAACCCGGGGTTTTGTGAATTGCGGATTGAAATGATATAAATCCGTATCACTTGACCTAGGCTAGAAAACTATATACAGACCCGTGGTTTATATAATATTTTTCTGAAATGTTTAAAAGTATTTTAAATGGGAATTTATAATATTCTGGTTCAAATGTATTTAAAGGATTTTTATAAAATTTGTAATGATTTTTGAATAAGTCAAAATGTTAAATAAATAAATGTTTAAGTAATTTTTTTTGGAATATAACTTATTTTGGGAAATTCTGAAATTTTGTAAAAGGTGAGTTTTAGTTAAGAAAATAATTGATAATAAGTTATATTTGGGAATTTAAAATTTGATTATTAAGTTAATAATTTATTACAGCACTTAAATGCTGTCTTTTATAAATGAATTGTTTTGACTTACAAACTTTAGGTGGCATTTCATAAATGCTACGGAAACTTAATTTTCGGATTGTTTAAAATAAATGGAAATAATCTTTAGAGAAAAAGGCTTAAATTTTGGAATTTAATATGTAATTAATAAAAAAATAAGGAATTGACTTTAAATGGTTTTAAATGGAAGAATTTAACTTTTAAATGTGAGTTGAAAGGCAAATTAATTCCTAAATAAATTGAATAGATTTAAATGGTATTTTATATTAAATAAAATGACTGATGTTTAAATAAATGATGGTTGAAATGATATTATGGTATTGAAATGTATTTGAAACTTATTTTGATTTTAAAGTATAAATACCATTTCTAAAAGTTGTAACCACGGGTTATAATAACGTTTGGTAGTTAAAGAGACCGGCATCGGATATCTGGCATACTCTCTGTCGATACCGAAAACCACTTTAACAACCGTGTACGCGGTGGAGATTCCAGAATGAAGTAGGATGGTGGTGACGTTTCCTTTGAGGTAAATACGTGGACCCGACTCCCGTGAGTTGGCATAAGGTGGCTAAAACAGGAGCGATCGACGGATTAATGAGGTAGCACCTCTGATCGGACGCACTTCTTCGTATGCCATTCTATTACTTTTGTGATTGTTTTGGTGCGCACCTTTGATTTGGGAGTGTTGTTCGAGGTGGGCGGCAGCTGCGCGTTTCCATCGGTCCGAAAGCGTAATTGGTATATCTACCCTGGCATTGCCTAGTTGTGCCGTGTCACCTACCCTAGCGCGCCTTATACGATTTTGGTTTTGTACCATACCTATGGAGTGCCCTCTGACGACGCCCATTCCGGGGGAGATTACGGTACTGTATAGACTATGGGAATATATTATGTGTTAAGGTGGAAAATGTAAAGCCTTAACGCTATTTAAAATTAAATTTATTTTACTAATAGACACTATTATAATAGCGAAGTATTACTACATAGTAAATAGTTTAACGGATCCTTAGAGGATGGACGGTCCCAAGCATCCTTTAAGTTACTTGCTTTATATTACAGTACACTTGAATTAGCTTACACTATATAAGTATGTATGTCTTGACTCGAGTGTTTATGTTTTATTTTACGCTCGGGTCAGCCTGAGTTGCAGTTCAGTCATCATCCCGGAGCTAGGACTTCTGTAGATCCTTTCAAGCTGCTGGCTTCTTTCTGTCCGTTATCTTATTTATGAAATGAAGACTTTGGGATTTTTGAATTTTCTATTTAATGATTTAAACTATATTTGGGATGAAGGACTTTGTAATTTGTATTTGTTGAGACTATTTATAGTGGCTTCATGAACCACTAAGTATTTTTAAATTCTGCCGTGAGTATTCTGATTTTGTGTTTGTGATTCTGTGATTAATTGTTACTGTATATTTTGAGAGTTGCCAAATTTTATTTACAACGCGGTATTTTGAACAATTCAAGTCCGACATGTGTAGATGCGAATGGTTGAAAATATCGGGTCGTTACATGAGCTAGAAATGAAATTCAAGAAAGAGCGTGAAGGAGGAGATACTCGAAAGAAATCAATAGCTCTCAAAGGAACAACTGAAAGTGACAACGACGACGATGATGATGCAGCAGCAGAATTGGAGCTATTAATAAAGAAATTCAAAAAGTGGAATTACAAATATGGAAATTCAGCTCGAATTCAAAAAGCGAAAAGCAGAATAGCCAAAGCACTGGACTACTTTGAAGAACAGAAGATCATCTGTCACAAGTGCAACCAACCCGGACACATCAAGCCCAATTGTCCTCAAAATCAACGCGACTTTAAAAATAAATCAAAAAGGAAAAGTTTTGCAGCCACGTGTAATACAAGTGATGAAGATAATCAAAGTTCTAGCAGTGAGAGTGAGAAAGCAGATATGTGCCTTCATGGAAATATAACCGATAGCGACGATGACGAGCCAAGCGAGGTATCAAAACTTACTCACTCTGAATTACTTATTTATTTCCACGAAGTGAACGGCTGTATTGAACGACTTAGGGAGAAATATGCCAAACTTGAATCACAAAAAGATACTTTGATAGAATTAAATGAACAACTTGACCAATTAGTTAAAACCTATCAAAGCAGGATCCCTAAGTGTGATAAGTGTCCAACATTCGAAACAGAAATTAAAAAATCAGAAATTAATATAAAATCACTTGAAAATGAAATTCTGATTTTGAAAGAAAGTGAAAATACTAGGAGAGAAAATTCTATTAAAAAGTGCACTCAATTGTTGAACGAAAATGAATCTCTCAAAACACAAGTCCAACATTTGTCAACGACTTTAGATAAATTTTCCAAAAGTGAAAAATCGTTGAATATGCTTTTAGGAAAACAAACTGTTAATACGGTTAGACAAGAACTTGGATATAGTAGTTCGAAAATTGTTGAAAGCAATATTAATCAAGTTAATTCTATGTGCACAATTTGTAGAAAATATGGACACAATCACAATAGTTGTTGGTATAGACCCAAACATGTGAAAACTATACCGATTTGGGTTCCAAAAGGCACAAATATAAAATCAATTAAAGTCAAACAAATTTGGGTGCCGAAGGGAACAATTATAAATAGTTTTGGGTCTTTATAAAAAAAAATTCAAAATTTTCTGCCACTAACAACCATGGACCTATAAAAACAAATAGGTCACATAAATCTTTTCCCGTGTAGGTGTGGTGGCAGGCTAAGGAACAACTACAGTGTTCTCTGGATTTTGGCTGTTCCAGAAACACAACGGGCGACAAAGCAAAATTCCTTAGCCTAGTATAAAGGTGACAGAATCACAACGGACAACAACGAAAAATATCGTAAAGGTAAAATCGGTAAATGTATATTTATTTAAACAATATATATTAAATGTGATAATCTGCACCATATTCTGAATTAAAGCAGCCAATAATGAGATGATGATTTAGATTCTATTTATTCAAAATAGTTGGCCAATTATATTCTTATGCCAAAAACACTATAAAATTCTCTAGATTCTTTGAATTACTTCATATACATCAGTTTGGATTAAAAATAGTGTTTTGTTGGATGATAATACATTTGGTTATAATACGGCTAACTCTTTATTCACGGTCTTGATTATTAACACGGCTTCAATTCAAATCCAAGAGAATGTCATTTAAATTGCTGTTAAAATTGAGTTTGAAATTTTTGGTGCATACTTCATGGTTTGGTCGATCAAATTCAATTAATGATGATTTTGAGTGAAAAAGAAATTCAGATGCGGATTACACTGGTAATCTAGTTGATAGAAAAATTACTAGTTGAACATGATTTTTGAGACATTTAGTAACTGCATCGTTTTTCAAAGAAAATATCTGCATATTTTTCATTTCAAACAATTTTCAAATAGCAGAAAATTTTCTTATAAAACCCCCTCGAGAAAATCATTTTTGACCATATTTTCATATTAGTCATTTTGATAAATTGATTTCATAATTATTTTTGAATTTGATTTTAAATGACCATTTTGACTAATCTGACTCCCTAATAATTATCGAAAAGATAAATAGTAATTTTTGAGACATTTAATAACTGCATCGTTTTTCAAAGAAAATATCTGCATATTTTTCATTTCAAACAATTTTCAAATAGCAGAAAATTTTCTTATAAAACCCCCTCGAGAAAATCATTTTTGACCATATTTTCAGATTAGTCATTTTGATAAATTAATTTCATAATTATTTTTGAATTTGATTTTAAAAGACCATTTTGACTAATCTGACTCCCTAATAATTATCGAAAAGATAAATAGTGATTGAAAAAGTGATGAGTGTTGATATTTATCATATATTATGACTCGAGACGGTATAATTGGTAAAAAAATTTAGAAATTTAAACAAGAGTTATAAAACTTTTGTTGGTAAAAATTCCATGACCATCTCTATTTCTATCATATTTCTAACGACCACCACTCATCAAAATTCTATATAGTTTGTCGATATATGGTACTTTAAACAGGAATCATTCATTTTTCATTTTTCATTTTTTAAAATAATAGAAACTTTTATATAGTAAAAAATAATAATAAATAAATACCAAATTATTCACTCTCATTAAAAGTCCTCACGGTTATGCATGGGTGAATTACTTGGAATTTGTTATGTGCTTCCATGCTCATTTAAAAGTCCTCACGGTTTTGCATGTATGGAACGCATATCAAAAGTTGATTTTTAAAATAAACAAGTTGATTCTAATCCCATTTAAAAGTCCTCACGGTTATGCGTGGTTAGTAGATACTTGAATTCATTTTTTTAAATAAAATTGGAATACTACTAATCTCATTTAAAAGTCCTAACGGTTATGCATGGTTAGTAGATATTAAAATTCATGATATAAATATACCACAAACAGACAAAGCTGTATGGTTTTATATGATGACATAATTCCCATCATTCTAAAAGTGTAATATGTGCCTAACAAAATATTTATGATTTTTGTTTGATTTTTTATTGAAATTTAATATTTATATTCAATTAATTTTTTTAATGTTGGATTAATATCGATCACTTTATCTCTATTTTTTCTAACACTATTACTCTTTTGCTGATAATAAAAGGGGGAGAGAAAAGTTAAGATTTTGTCAAATAAAATCAAGCAAAGGTCAAATATTTTCCATTTGCATCTACGCTCATTTGCATTTTTTTATTTGTATGCATATATGTAGGGGGAGCTTTGTGTAGAGAGGAAGCATTTAAATAGGGGGAGCAATTAGGATATATCTATGATCAAAT
The DNA here is from genome assembly GCA_030765085.1 of Allium cepa. Classification (NCBI taxonomy): domain Eukaryota; kingdom Viridiplantae; phylum Streptophyta; class Magnoliopsida; order Asparagales; family Amaryllidaceae; genus Allium; species Allium cepa. The sequence goes on along the minus strand of CM060934.1, from coordinate 280,406,139 downwards.
ACATTTAACATATTCAAAATCTTAAATATATGTTTGTTATCATCAAAAGGGGGAGACTGTTGAATATGCGATTATATGATTTTTGTTTGATGATAATAAACATATGTGTATATATATATATATATTCATGTAAACGTATTTGTTAATGTACTACTTTTCACAGATTAAATAAATAATTGCTGAATAAATTAAATAACACAGAATTTGAATTCAAACAGAAATTTTGTTCAAACAAATAATTATTACAATTTTGAATAGTACAAATTCAAGCTCTCACTATACACTATACAACTTTAATACAAATTCAATGACATCACAATTTTACATTTATAGTTGACCTCACTACATATCACTCACACTCGTATTTATCTTCAACTTCATTCCAGTTAGAATCCAGCATCTGAGCAAACTGCAAAAATATTCACTAACGCGGTAAAATTGAAAAAGAAATATTTTTGCAATATAAAATAAAATATGGATTTTGAAAATAATATTTGCCTCGGTTATTTGGGTTGTTCGTCATCATTTAACTTTGAAATCATCATACACGAACAACTTGTGACATACACAGTGTATCACCGTATATGCCACAAGGCCATGCACATCCAAATATACACTTGATTGATTTACAGAGACAGGTGAGCACAGGTCAAACCCAAATGAAAAGCCGGGTTCAACTCAAATGCAATATAAATAAAATCACAACACGCGCACAAGGTCAAACCCGAGCTATTAGCTGGATTCAACATAGGACAGTTGTACATGCTACGACTTCAAGCATGCAAGCAAGATGGTGATCAATGTGCAGTACAGTGAAGTACAAAACAAGTGCATCACAAACCAACAAAGGAAAAACCAGGCAAGATCAAATGCCATCAAGTAGGCAAGACCAAAGAATGATCAGACCATCAATACACAAAGAGTCACATTAATATACAACAGCAAACAACTGACTCAAGTGAATCAAAGATCCAGATATGCCACAGAGAAACCAGTCTCAACCACTTCAACAAAACACACAAGCACATCTACCAAACAGCAAAGGTTCAAGTAATGTCGAACAAGACTATGACAAGAGAACCAGATTCAAGTTCAAACTACTCCAGACGGAGATGTACAAGTTCGTCGCAGCCAATATCAATGCACAAAATCAAGGCAAAAGTGAATGGGAAATACAATATGAATGAACTTTCATAAGCATGGCAACATGATTATCAAAGTAAACTACAGTTCTCAAAACTACAAACTGGACAATGCAATCTACAACATGAATGACCAGTAACCAAAGTAACCAGAGGCAAAAACAACTACACTAAAGTACAAGCCGAAAAAGATAGCTTGCATCTGGTGTACATGTCAGTGAACAACGTCGAAGACATCATCAAGTCAGAGCAGAATCAAGTAACAATATGCATAAGTGAAGAACCAAATGCATTAGACTACATGAACACTATAGGCCGAGAACCAGACCAGGTAGTACAAGTATCAAGACCAGTGACATGATAACAGGAAACAAATCAATTTATCAAAGTCAACAGGAAAAGAAACAGATCAAAGCCAAAACCGATAGCCAAGGAATTAACCAAGTAACATAAAAATATACGAATGTGACAAAGTCAAATTTCATAAATTAAAGCCAAATTTAAGCCGTGGTCATCGCGAAATGAGTCAATGCCGTGAATGTCAAGCAACCAAAATATATACGAATTGAAGAAGTCAGAGATCAATCTCAAGCATCGATACAAAATCAACCGGCCGTGAAAAAGTAATTGACGAATTCAAATATATTTGTATGAACGATAATCAAGGGTTACAAAACCTATATAAATAAATCATCATCGGCAATTTCAAGGCATCGGTTCAAGTACGAAAACACTAAAGCACAAAAGCATAAATTACATACCGAAGCAAGGAAAGAACTCGATCAACGAAGCAGCCGAAGTGAGCAACAAGGAAAACGATCGATCAAGGCTACACGCGAATAATCACTGATTCGATCAATTTAAAGTCGGCACTTTAAAAAGCCCTAATTTCCAGAGCAGAGAAAACGAAGCCCTAATTTAGTTGCAAAGAGGAAAGGCCGCCATTCTCAAGAAAAAGAAAACAGGCCAGAGTATAAGAGAGAAAGAAATAAAAGGGGTCGGCCTTGTTAAAGAATAAAAAAGGGCTTTGTGTTTAAAATTAGGGTTATTTTAGTTTTAAATTGTTTTTAATTGTATTTTCATTTTTAAATCGTTGTAATTTCTAGTCGTGTGACTAGGGGACAAACTACGTGGCGTAGTTTGAGAATTCGCAACTCAGTGGCTGAGTTGTGGCTGAGTTTTGAGCGTAGAGTTGGGTTTAGTCGATAGAGGGTGTCGCGAGTTTACGTGTGTAAGCGTCTGACTATCTAATTTCTAGTAGAAACCTTGGTGGGCAGCACGTAGGTAGGGTTTTGCCGAAGCTGGGTAAATTCTGTGTCGTTCTATTTCTGCATTTTATTATTCTGCTATTTTTCTGTGCTACTATTATTCTTTGTTGAAATCATTTTATAAGCTTCCGCAATTAATTTTTATAATTAATACCATCACCCTATTCACCCCCCTCTAGGGTGAAATCGATCCTACAATTAGGTCGAAGGGCTTCTATTTTCAGGGTAATAAGTTTTAAGAACAACACTTCTAATAATTAGTTTTAAAAAAATTTTACAAGATAATGATAAATTCATTTATCTTTTTAAGCTACACAGAAAAATTATAAATCCTTTTATCATTATTTATGTATAACTAAAAATGATAATTTTTTATCTTTTTTCTGTAAATGTCCTTAAAACTAATATTTCAGAAGTAGTCTCTTTAAAACTTATTACCCTGCATAAATAAGCTCTTGAGGTGAAAATCCCCTAATTTTATTGTCGTGCTTATACTTCAATTTATATAGCCGGGAAGAACATAACTAAATAGCAATAGATTGGCCCTGAACATAGTCCTAAAATAAGTAGTGAAATTATACAATGTGCACCTTTGTATGTTGAAGTCCTGAACATTCAACAAAGTTTAATACTATCAGGAACTCCATTTTTGAGCTAATTACATAAAATAAAGCAGACAGAAAGTGAAAAACAAATATTCATGCTTGTGTCCATTTTCCTATCAGTGGCACGTACAATATGATGTTGAGTGTTTTGCTTTTTCTAGAAATGTTTTGGTCTAGAGTGTACACTGCTCACTGCTAATATTCTTGCAATTAGCAGTACAACTAATTATATATACATCCTTTGTTTGAATATTCACAGCTATTTTGTTTAAAATAAATTCTTGCACTTTTTTGTTACAAAATTAGCAGTACGGTAAATTATAGGTCAAATTATGGTAGATATGAATAAAAAGGAATGAATAAGCATCGATAAAATACTACATATAAATATCACATTTTCCAATTCAAAGACTTTGTAGACCATAGAATATATCTCGCTCCAAATAATTAGAATAATCAATTTCTATAAAGTCTTAATTGCACTCAAAACTGCTAATTTGATTTGATTGTAGAAATTAAGGTTACTGAAGTAGAAGATAATGATGGGCTCTTGCACATTAATATGAAACCGAACTGTCTTTATTTATACAGACTTAATGATTAAGGCTTTACTTCAAGACTTAGTATATAAACTATTCAATTATCTTAAAACCTTTTCAAATTTTCATAATTTGATTTCAATGCAAGTAAATAACTTTGATTTTGGTTTGCATAATTTTTCTGGTTTGACAAATCCTCCATAATCTTTTCTTTCTTTATATTCCACAATCAACCAATTAACTGAGCCGCAATTAATACAATTTCTATCCTTTATTTTCACATATAGCCTAATTAATTTATTGATTAAATCAATTAATTATTTTGTTTCTTTATGTAGTTGGAGATTATTTGAATCATGAAATTTTAACATGCACACACAGATATAATATATATTGAAAATGTTATACAAACACCCACACAAACACACACACCAGACACACTTATATTACGTATTAAGGCATTCCATATTTACAAAATTCAAGTTAAGAAAAATCTTTATAAATCTACTCTATTGCAAATGTAGTTACCTACCATATCAGTCAAAACCTTTTAAAACCTTCATTAGGCATAATCTAATACATCATAAATGGAAATCAGGTTACTAACGTTGCTCTATAAAATGAACAGAATTAGGTAATATGGATTTACGACCATAATAAGCATATTCATGAAATCATATGGTTTGTTGCTAAACAATACAAAGGAAAGAGCTAGAGTATACCATGACTTTTTTCTTTTGCAAAACAAATTACACCAATCATAACAATTTAAGTATCATAACCATAATCCAAAACATATAAAACATACTTCAATGAATATTCCTTAGCATTTTGAAGGCAACTCTGCATTCTCCTTTATGACCAATCTCCTATATGATATCCAATATACCTTGACCAAGACAAAGAATAATGCTGATATGTATTCTTTCGCGCCCAAATCGACACATTTGTGTCAAAATGATAAAGCATAAAAAGCAAGTTATATTTATTGAATAGAGTATATTTATTATTTAATAGTACATAATTTAAATATGATAGGACATTCTCTTTGATCAAGCCGAAGATATCCTAAGACGGAAATTAATGATCATAACATCTTTAAACACAAACATTACTGAATCAGGAATTAGAAGAATGAAAATAGAAACAAAGTTTGTATTGTCTTTTGACTCTAAAAGTAATCCACGGAAGAAAACAAAAATCAATGAAAATATCGACGACTGTGCGACAGAATAATGTAAGTGATAGAGTTGCAACATAATGGTAACAAAAAAAGTTTGAGAATTCACAAAGTAAAAATTGCTATCATCCAACAATCGGTAAGATGAACTGGAATTTTAAAAAATCAAATGAAATTCATTAACAATTTTCATAAGTAAACATCAATACGAAGATGTAATAATCATACATATAAAATTATTGGAATACGAAAAAGGTTTAATTACCGATTAAATTTAATACTTAAGAAGTACTTAATATCCAACCAAAAATTATAGTGTCAACTAAAAATGATCTTTTAAAACATTTCTAATTGTCCAATTAGAGTGTGAAGCTTATGTATCCACTTGAGCAGTACAAAGAATATCTTGTAGTCCCGATAACAAACGATGCAATGTCAAAAAATAGATGTAAAGTGGTCCCTTAAGGAATCCATATTTGCTAGTCGCATACAGTAACAAATTCATAATATATTGAAAATCATGATTCATAGTCAATATGACTTTGTACCCACTTTTAATAACTTGATGTCAGTAAAGAGTCTGATTATTTGCTTTCATTTACATAATTCTTCATTAATGAACCCTTTGGTTGAAAATTCTTACTCATAAAAAACTTTAAGCATGTACTTTTTTTCTAGGAATCCAAAATATATGTATTGTCACTATCACATGATGACAAACCTACAATAATACACGAATCAATACAAAAAAAATCTAAGATCATCCAAAAGGACGTCAAGTATCCAAATGAATTCAACATCAAGTTGTAGAAGGTCAACAGTTGCCTCCCTGAGCAACTCTCGATTGTTCTTTACCTTTTGCTGATGTACAAAAAATCACCCTGCATTTGCTGCTGTTGCATCAGGCAGTTCACTTGCTTGGAATGTTTGCCCTCGCACCTTCAGTCATCCTTTCACAGTTCTAATGGCTTACTGTTTGCCTGAACCTTCTCACATCCCCATTCCAAATGGCAGCATTATCTCCGATGCTTGTAACTGCCGCCAGGCTCTTTCTAGCAAGTAGCATCACTTTATTGCACTCCTACGCTACCTGAATATATCGCAGCTACACTATTCCTTCCAGCCAATTCTATGACCCATTGGCTCATTATTTCAGCACCTGATTCGTAGCACTCTAGTTCGTTGGGTTCAGCAACCTGCTAACAGCCTGGCCCTATAAGTAGAGGCATCATCGCCCAAATAATCTCCTTGATAATTACTCATGCATCTCTAAGGCATTAGCTCTTTCATCAATCTCTCATATCCCCTTTCAGTGGTTTTCCATTAGAAATAATTGCAAATATATTTATGTTTTGCTCTTCCAGTCTTGTTTGTTGATCATCGCAGTGATGATCTTGTATGTTGATTTTTATTGCACCCATCGGACACTTGAAAAAATTTTAGGTTATTATTTAATAAAATTATTCATGTTCTCCTCGTAAGAGGACCACTCTTCACCCAAAAAAAAAAGATGCATCGATGTTACATTTCATAAGGTTCATGAAGTGGCGACATCGCTAGCTATAGGTATAAATAACAACCTCTTTAATGAGTCAGTCAATGACTTGTAGTAAAGCCATTGAGTTGAATTCAAGTATGCATTCGCATGGCATGTATCCAATGGTGATGTATATTATTCGCACTAATGGTAAGATAACGGGCATACTATATTTTTCTACAAAATTGATGTGCGGAAAATTCCATATAACGGACTTAAATATACACAATGGGTGTTGCAAATTCAGTATAGTGGGAACTACATATATACAAAGAGTGATTTTTGCATTTCCTGAGCTAGACTTAGCAAAGATTTGTTAGACTAATTGAAACACATTCTAGATCATTTAATATAAATGAATACATATTAGGCTCAATATATCAGACCATGCTTCATACAACACATGTTAAGTAGTCCCAAATTTTTAAACAAAATGGTCACTTTATAAATGAAAGGAGATAATTATACAAATCTATAACCTATTCTATGATTTTAAAAAAATGATGCTCTATCATGAATGAAGAATTTAAAATTTTCTAACATTTACCAAACTTCTGTTAAAATTTGGCGACACTATATGAAGATTTGTAGAGGTCGGAAGTAGCTTCGTAACGGAGGAAACGGTTCGCAAATCGGAGTCCGGAGGTGGAAGTTAGAAGAGAAAAGGTGAAGTGGGCTGTTTGGGGACAGCAACTAATTTCAGACGTCTGAAATTATTTTCAGACGTCTGAAATTATTTTCAGACGTCTGAAATTATTCTCGAGTGGTTCCATAACACTCAGTCAGACGTCTGACCAAGTGGGTCAGACGTCTGATCTGGAGCGAAGTCGCTCCAGAGACTTAAGTCAGACGTCTGACCAAGTGGGTCAGACGTCTGATCTGGAGCGAAGTCACTCCAGAGACTTAAGTCATACGTCTGACCCTTAGGCCAGACGTCTGAAATGATTTTTTTCAGTTTTTCATCTCGCGGACTTGGGTGAAAATTTGTGATATCCGTAGGGGCAATTTTGGAATTTTGTCTAGGGTTTCTATTCTCCTATATAAGCTAGCCTCAGGTATCAGATCCAGGGTGAGAGAGAAGCGTGTGCAAGCAACAATAAGAGATCAGCCTCCACCAAATTAGGGTTTATCAAAACCTAATTTTTTCTTCAATTCTTTTCTCCACAAAATCAATTTCTATTTTGATTATTGATCATTGTAATCAATCTCTTGTACTCTTCTCATCAATAATAATAAAAGCTCTCTCTTAAAGTGGATGTACACTAATACAACGTTAGTGGAGCCACTATAAATCTCTGTGTGATTTTTTTCATTATTGCCTTGATCTTTGATTTGCTTGTCTGAGATTTTGATTGATTATAATTGGATTTGAGTTATCGATTGGTTATTTTTACACTGCTTATCACGATCCCGTCTTCCGCTGCGCTCGTGGGGTTTTCGATTGGAGTCGAAATCCCGCACCAACATTTGGTATCAGAGCTTCAGGTTTTGGTAGGTGGTGGTAGAGATGTCTGAATCAAGTAATAACTCAAGTAGTTCCTCAATGGGTACTCCAAGTGGTGTAGCTCCTTATGTACGTGGCTCGTACGTAGCTTCAGGATCACAATTGGTAATAGACAAGTGGAATGGCAATAATGATTTTGAAAAATGGCAACGGAAGATGAAAGCGGTTCTTAGAAGGAATTGGGTGCATCGGGTAGTGTTTGACACACATTTATTGCCAGCGGACATCTCGGATGTTGAGAGAGAGGAGATGGAGGAGTGGGCATTCACTACACTTCAACTTGCTATGGGAGAAAATGTTATCTCTGAAATTAGTGGTGAGACAACCGCTAAGGGTATTTGGGACAAGTTGGAGGAATTGTATATGAAGAAGTCACTGACGAATCGTTTGATCTTACTGCGAACGTTCTTCACCTACAAGATGAAGGAAGGTACTTCGCTGAAGGCGCACTTAAATATTTTTGATGATTTGCTAATGAAGATGAAGGCGGTAGATTTGAAGATTGAGGAAGAGCAAAAGGCGATGATATTGTTGTGTTCATTGTCAGACCACTATACAAGTTTCTCAAACAGTTTGATCTATAGCCGAGATACATTGACTCTTGATGATGTCAAGACGGGTCTTCTTAGCGAGAAGTTGCGGGATCAAATGAAGGAGTTAGGTGATGGAAGTAGTGGTGCTAGTAATGGTCATGGCTTGTTTATGGAGAAGGAGAGACATGTGAAGAAGGAGAACCGGGGGCGTTCTAAATCAAGGAACCCCGGTTGGAGAGGAAAGTCGAAGGAAAGAAAAGGCAAGTGCTATATTTGTAGGAAGCCCGGCCATTGGAAGAATGAGTGTCCGGACAAGGAGAAGGCAAAGAAGAAAGTAGCATCTTCATCCGTAGCGGTAGAGAATGCAGTTGGTGAGGAAGAGGTAGATGTTTTATCGACAGTAGCATCAGATGTTTCGAATAGCAAATGGGTGCTCGATTCGGGGGCTTCTTATCATATGACGCCAAATAGGAATTGTTTTTCTTCTTACATCGACAAAGAAGGAAATTCAATTGTTATGGGAAATGGTGCTATTTGTAAGTCGAAAGGCATTGGTTCCGTGCAAATTAGGATGTTTGACGGAGTGGTTCGTACTCTCACTAATGTGCGCTATGTTCCGGGACTTAGGAAGTCTCTTATCTCTTTGGGGAAGCTGGATTCTTTAGGTTGCAAGATCACTATTGAAAGTGATAGATTGCAGGTTTCGAAGGGGGCACTTGTGGTGATGAAGGGTGCAAGGACTCATGGTATTTATTTGCTTCAAGGAGTGACTGTGGAAGGTGAAACTTGTATGGGGGTTGATAGTTCTCGTGGCTTGGATGCGACTAGGCTGTGGCATTTGAGGTTAGGTCATGTCTCGGAGAGAAGTTTAGATGTTCTTCGAAAGAGAGAGATGATCGATGGAGAAAGTTTCAACAAGTTAGAGTTTTGCGAAGATTGTGTCATGGGGAAGCAAACTAAAGTTTCATTCGGTGAAGGAAAACATGATTCAAGAAGGGTTCTTGAGTATGTTCACACGGATGTTTGGGGACCAGCACCTGTAGCTTCTTTAGGTGGAGCTCACTATTATATTTCCTTTATAGATGACTTTTCTCGGAAAGTTTGGGTGTATGTAATGAAGGCCAAGTCGGAGGCATTTGCAAAGTTCAAAGCGTGGAAGGCTCTTGTTGAGAATGAGAGTGGCAAGTCTTTGAAGGTTCTAAGGTCTGACAATGGCGGAGAGTATGTTTCGGGAGAATTTTTGGAGTATTGCAAGCATCATGGTATTCGGAGGCATTTTACTACACCTGGAGATCCGCAGTCGAATGGTGTTGAGAATGAATCGTACTCTACTTGAGAAAGCTCGATGCTTGAGATTGACATCGGGTTTGGCAAAGGGATTTTGGGCTGAAGCTTTGTCAACTGCAGTGCATATTATTAATCGAATTCCGTGCTCAGCTATTAGTAACAAAATTCCGGAGGAAGTGTGGAAGGGAAAGAGCATTGACTTGAGTTATCTTCGTGTGTTTGGCAGTCCGGTTTATGTGCATGATCCGGGAAATGATAAACTTGAACCTAGAGCTTTCAAGGGGATTTTGCTTGGCTATACGGATGGTGTAAAAGACTATCGGATTTGGAATCCAGCAACGAAGAAGGTAGTGAATTCTCGTCATGTTACTTTTGATGAGTCGGCGATGTTCAAGGAGAATGTGGGCTCATCGGATGTTCCGGATTTGGTTCATGGTGAATCAAAGGAGAAGGAAATTATTTCTACATTTTGTCCAAGGAGTAGAGAGAGTAGAGTAGTTGGCGATGCTTGTGAGGAGATAGCGGTTGATGTTACATCACATAGTCCACATGGTGCCTCTAGTAGTGTTGGTGATGTACATGATTCTAGAGAAGATTCGGTTCAAGGTGGAGCCGAAGGGAGTTTAGGTGATGGTATTGCTACTCGGGTTGGTCGTCGTACTATAAGACCACCCGAAAGATATGGTGATTGGAACTATCTTAACTTTTGTGATAATTTGGACTATGCTCTTCATGTAGTCCAAGATGAGCTGATGGACCTTGATGACGTCATGAAGTCGAGTGATAGCTCGAAATGGATTTGTGCCATGGAGGAAGAGATGCAATCATTGTTGAAGAATCAAACTTGGAAGTTGGTTCCACTTCCTAAAGGAAACTGTGCTATTGGGTGCAAATGGATATACAAGGTGAAGGATGATGGAAGATATAAAGCTAGACTAGTGGCTAAGGGGTTTGCACAAAGGAAGGGAAAGGAGTATGATGAGATATTCGCACCGGTTGTGCGCCATACTTCTATCCGGATATTACTTGCTATAGTTGCTATTCACGACTTGGAGTTGGAGCAACTTAATGTGAAAATCGCATTCTTGCATGGTGACTTGGATGAAGACATCTACATGGTGCAACCGGAAGGTTTTGTTGTGGATGGTAAGTCAAATTTGGTTTGCAAATTGAAGAAATCACTATATGGTTTAAAACAATCACCTAGACAATGGTACAAGAGGTTTGATCATTTTATGCTTGAAAATGGTTTTGATAGAAGCATCAAGGATGCTTGTGTTTATTTCAAGAAGTTGAAAAATGATTGTTGGGTGTATTTACTCTTGTATGTGGACGACATGCTCATTGCTTCAAAAGATAAAAATGAAATCAACAAGCTAAAACTGAGTTTGAAATCGGAGTTCGAAATGAAGGATCTTGGAGAAGCAAGAAGGATATTGGGCATGGAAATTGTAAGGGATCGAAAGCATTTTGAGTTGAAACTAACTCAAAAGGAATATATAGAGAAAGTGCTTTGCCGGTTTAGCATGGAGAATGCAAAGGCGTCATATACACCTTTACCTTTGCATATGAAGCTTTCGAATAAAGGATCACCTATCTTGGAGGAAGACAAGACTTATATGGCAAAGGTGCCATATGCTAGTGCGGTTGGTAGTCTAATGTATGCTATGGTGTGTACAAGGCCCGATATTGCAAATGCCGTCGGGATGGCTAGTCGCTACATGGCTAATCCGGAGAAATCGCATTGGGAAGCTGTGAAGCTTATATTGAGATACCTTAGAGGCACATCATCTCATGGTCTTGCATTTGGCGGTAGTAAGACGATGGATTGCAAGTTGGTTGGTTATTGTGATTCGGACTACGCTGGTGATAGGGATCGAAGAAAATCAACTTCCGGATATGTCTTCACACTTGGGGAAACAGCCATAAGTTGGAGATCTAGATTGCAGACCGTAGTTGCTTTATCCACTATGGAGGCGGAGTTGATAGCCGCAGTGGAGGCGGCAAAGGAGGCACTCTATTTGAAGCGATTGTTGTGTGACTTGGGATTCGGGCATGATAGTATTGATGTTCGATGTGATAGCCAGAGTGCTATTCACTTGGCAGAGAATTTGGCGTTTAGCTCACGGACTAAGCATATTGAGGTGAGAGAGTCATTTCTAGTAGCCATGGATGAAGATAAGCAAGTATATCTTCGAAAGGTGCACACAAAGGATAACGCGGCGGATATGTTCACTAAGGCATTGCCGGTTGGAAAGTTCGAGCATTGCTCGAACTTGATTCGCTTGGAGAAGTGCTAGGTGCCACGGGGTGGCACGGTTAAGGGAGGAGCTTGGTGGTAGATGAGGAAGAGTATTGGTGAGATAGATTGATGTTCTATCTTCTTGGTAAGTGCTAGTCTTTGGTGAGATAGCTTAGGATTTGGATGTTTTCAACATTTCATTAGCGGGCGGAGGCTTTGCCTGAGCTCGTTGGTGGAGTGCAATGGGCGGTGGATTTGCCGGAGCTCATTGGGAAAGCATTCATGTTTGGTTGAAGGTAGAAGAGGTGATAGTTGGCGCTATCGGTTGTCGTTGATGGTATGGTACCATTGGAATTGAAGATTGATATAGCGTCGAGGTGGAGTGTTAAAATTTGGCGACACTATATGAGGATTTGTAGAGGTCGGAAGTAGCTTCGTAACGGAGGAAACGGTTCGCAAATCGGAGTCCGGATGTGGAAGTTAGAAGAGAAAAGGTGAAGTGTGCTGTTTGGGGACATCAACTAATTTCAGACGTCTGAAATTATTTTCAGACGTCTGAAATTATACTGGAGTGGTTGCAGAACACTAAGTCAGACGTCTGACCAAGTGGGTCAGACGTCTGATCTGGAGCGAAGTCGCTCCAGAGACTTAAGTCAGACGTCTGACCCTTAGGCCAGACGTCTGGAACGATTTTTTTCAGTTTTTCATCTCGCGGACTTGGGTGAAAATTTGTGATATCCGCAGGGGAAATTTTGGAATTTTGTCTAGGGTTTCTATTCTCCTATATAAGCTAGCCTCAGGTATCAGATCCAGGGTGAGAGAGAAGCGTGTGCAAGCAACAATAAGAGATCAGCCTCCACCAAATTAGGGTTTATCAAAACCTAATTTTTTCTTCAATTCTCTTCTCCACAAAATCAATTTATATTTTGATTATTGATCATTGTAATCAATCTCTTGTACTCTTCTCATCAATAATAATAAAAGTTCTCTCTTAAAGTGGATGTACACTAACACAACGTTAGTGGAACCACTATAAATCTCTGTGTGATTTATTTTCATTATTGCCTTAATCTTTGATTTGCTTGTCTGGGATTTTGATTGATTGTGATTGGATTTGAGTTATCGATTGGTTGCTTTTACACTGCTTATCACGATCACGTCTTCCGCTGTGCTCGTGGGGTTTTCGATTGGAGTCGGAATCTCGCACCAACAACTTCAACACTTTTATTAGTGCTTTCTACAACCGTTTGATTTGCCATTGGCTAGAATGGAAAATTGTTGTTAATAAAATAGGCAATTATGTGTTCATCGTACAGCTCATTTCATGAGCTTAGATGAAATGATAGGGTCATTTTATGCCAAATGATTTCAAATGAGCATGAACTTGCAATTGATATTGGCTTATATAAGACCATCATACATGCAAAAAAATGGTAGAGCAAAACTAAAAACCATAGATTATTAGATACAAATCATGAAAACTAATAATAAATATTTAAAATGTGTGAGATTACCTTGTAAGAGGAACTAATCATAGAATAAAACTTCTATGCATCTTGTTTTTTTTTTCTTCTACCTCTTAAAATGTTTATGGTTTTACTCAGCCTACATGGTACATGCTGGCCAGAAAATAACTAATAATAATTTTGGCTACAAATTAACTTTTTTATTAGTCGCTTTGCTATATAGTAAGGGCTTTAAGAACAAACTCTTTGCCTTGAGAATATTCCCTCTACTCGCAGATATTTTAAGTTACTCGCATATCATCTAACAACCAACATTAAATGAAACCATAGTGGAAGTAATCAGAAAATCTCACACACTCCATTGCACTATATAAACTTCCACCATTATGTATTAAATTCATTCCATCAACTAATTTAAGCGTATTTCGTATTTCAATTTTTCTTCCATAAATAAGTTGTTCCAAAACTATTAATTTATTCACAACTATGTCATTAAGTATAATATAAATTTGGATTTAAGCAGCAGTCATTTTCTACGGTAACATTTTCTGTTAATCATACAAACTTTATTTTTTCCACAATTATTTCTAAATCAAATGTCTTCAAATTATCTGAGCTTTTTATTACAAATTTTATGATTAATCTTGGTTTTTCGCAGAATTAAATGGATTGTGTATGCACTACAAGTGACATTTATTAGTTAAAAAGTTATAATATTGTAGAAACTTTAGCTTTTTATGCCATAGTTTTTTGATGGTTCATGCATATATTATCATTCTTCCACAACCAGGAAAAAATTCATAATCAATCCAAGATATCATGATAGTAAAAACACTGAAGTTGATAGTAAATATCATCAGATATCAAGCATTTGTCGATAATTTTCTCTCGAAGTATCATTTAATATTATGTATAGATATTTATGTATATGCGTATGTATACATGTGTGTGTATGCACACACATGTCTGTGTTTGAGAAGGATAATAGTGTACACTCCTAAAATGCAAAATTTTCAAGGTTAAAAAACATTATAAACAAATGTTCATAGTTGGCAGTACAAATGTGACAAATTTTCATAAGATTATTGTGATAATGAATCATTTGATTGTATAGATATCTGAAACTATTTTATGTTCACTTCAAATTCATATAGAAGTATATAGCAATAAGAATGTCAAAAAACAAAATAGAGACAGAAATATGATACTGAAGGCTACTGGATGTTTACTTAAGTTGATCCGGACGTGGTGCAGCAACATCGCCTGGCCTACATCTGTTATTTATAGTGCACTCCAAGAACGTACCTTCATGTTTCATAAAAGTATGCTGTTTACATAGGATGCATGTGGTATAACTTTATAATTTTTGATATCTTCTGGTTTCAAGAACACCTGAGCACAAATGTTTTACTTTAACATATACTTTTATGATAGTTCTGTTTAGATTAACTTTTGAAAGTACAACTATTTTCATATTGAAGTTTGCAAGACAGAACTATCAATTGAACTGAGCAAATGTTTTCAATCTAAAAACACAAGAGCTGAGCAGGGCCAAACTATAAACTGAACTACTATTAGCTTGCATAAAAACTTTTGACAGTGCAAGTATTTTACTTCGAAACAAACAGAGCTGCAAATTTTTATTTTTGAACAATACATTTGCAGTTCTGTTAAGAAACACCTGAGCAGAAATAGAAGCATTGATCAGCTATTAGCTGTCTCTCATAAACAATAAGTTATTGAGTACGAATAAAACATTTACAATTCTGTTATGAAACACCTGAGCACAAATAATATCATTGATCAACTATTAGCTGTCTCTCATAAATAATAAGTTATTTCGTACAAATCACGTAGTTTTTTTTTACTTACCCAAATATATTTCACAAATTGAACTTTATTTTATACCTAGATATGGCTAATTTCCAATGACTTGATTTATCCATGCAACCGTAGATATTTAAGATACCAAATATACTAACATGACCACTTTTGTTCTAAATTTCAAGCTAATAGACAACTGTTTGTGTTAATAGTTAATTACCTCAAATAAATAGCAATACCCTATAAGCATAGTTTTGAAGACCGGACCGTCCATCAAGCCGTAGTCCTCCAAAGTCGAAGGTTTTGAAGGTCTGATCGGTTGAACCGTTAAAACCGTATAAATTATGCATACAAATTTAAATACCGATTATGTGTTTAATATGATCAAATTTACTTAATACAACAATTAGAGTTATGAAAATAAACCAAAAAGTAGAAATAACAGAGCATGACAGAGGAACCAGAGCAAATGGCCAAAAGCATAATATTAAAATATGCTGATTTGCTTGTTACCGCAAGTCCCACATCGGCTATAAAGAAATATTATTCAATATTTCAACTATATATAAGTGAGCAATCAAGCTTTGCATATGCAGTGGTCAAGCTGCTTTATTGGGTAATATTGGCCTGGATAAAATAAAGTTCTCTTGTCATTTTGTCTTGAAAAACAAACCGAATTATTTTTGGTTGAACCGCGGTTAAACAAGGCTTTAACGGTTCTATGAAAATTGCGGTTTAATTAACTTCTGGGCCTTAATGGTTCATGGTCGGTGGTTTTTATGGTTGAACCGGCGGTCCGGTCCGGTCATTAAAACAAGGCCTATAAGTTATGGTCGCCTGTTACAAATAAACAGCTGTACACTGGTTTACCCTCCTTTCACATGTAGTAACAAAAAATCTCTTACAATTCACGAAAACTAAAATCATATATTTGGAAGATCATGAATAAGAAAAAATATGGAGAAATATCAGATCCGTGTGAATTAATATGTCGTGGGATGGTTATTAAACAATATTTGATAACCAAATGAAAAATATTTGAAAACCATGCATGCACTGGATTTTTTTCCGACAAAAGCACATTCAAACCAGCGAAGTAATATATGCAAATGAATCCATTTGTATTGGATCTACTATTGTACAAAGAATAAAATAACATATAAAATTCATGAAAAACCAAGTTCAATAATGCATACCAAGCATAATTGAATCAAACAGCAGAAGTTATGATTTTCACCTCATATGGGATGGACGGTTGGATAGGGAAGGGTTTTTCTTACCGAATAAACCAACAAAAATTAAAAAAAACACCAACAATTAAAACCAAGATTTATAAATAAATTTTAAGATACAAAAGCCTGAAGAACACAACATGGTATAGTTACGTGAAAAGCAAAGTACTACATACATTGGGAGAAGAAGTGGTACCTTTAAAGACAACCTTTCCACGTTGCCTCGCTAAGAACCCGTCAGATGATCGGAAGATTGATAGTGGCCGAGGATAGGAAGAGGAAGATCTAAAGGGAAGGCGCTACCAAAAGAAGAAAAGAATAAAGTCAAAATGAAAACGCTGAAAATTTTCAATAGATTTGGGCTTTGGGTTTTTTGTTTGGAAGAGAAAGAAGGAAGGAAGAAGAAAGAACTAAGTCCCACATCATAGAAACTTATACTAGATATTTGTATAAATAAAGATTTCTCAAGTGGATGTTGGGGGCCTTGAGGCTCCCACATGTTTACTTTGTTGTGAGGAGAGAAGTCATGCAACACCATACGCGCGCCGCCGTCCGACCGAACCAGGTCGGGTTTCGGGTTCGGATCCAAAAATATTTTTGGATCAAAATAAGAACAGTAACGGGCCAGATTTCAGCCCGTTAAGGACCCAGAACCGGAAAATCTGAATTTGGATAAAGGGCGGGAATTTGTAACGTTACAAAATGAATGGACGCGTCGTTTAACAGTTTGAATTCGTAACCGTTGCTAACGGCCTCCTCTTCTTCTTCTCCACACAGTTCTGCGACGCCCAGAAATCATTACAGCCTTTGTGACGCCTCCAAGGTGTTGCAAATTCTGAAAGCGTTGCAGAATTGTTTTCTTCTTCCTCTTCATTCTACTATATACAAATTGCATCATCAGATACAGTTTCTGAAGTGTTCTTGGTCGGATCAAAGTCGTACAAACTTTGAATCCGATTACGCTGTTATAGGGCTTCATTGAATCCTGAAAGTCGATAGTTCGATAACCCTTTTGTACCTGGTGGGTTGAACTATTGTCTGAAAGAATCTATTCCATAGATCCTTGAAGTCGGAAGTACAGCATTGTTTTTTATCTCAATCGCCATCAAATCCGTCTCGAACCGCAAAATCCCCAACAAACGCGGCTGTTGTGTTGAGTTCGGGAAGTACCTATGAGCTCCTGCGTTGTTAAATCCAACTCAGTAATAATAATAGTATGGTATAAATTATCACTTACTTTTTGATACATAAGTAATGTATAACATTTAAATATAGGGTTTTTAGGCTAAAGGAAAAAGTTAGAGAAAAATTTAGTTTCAGCGACAAAAAGTTTGTTTTTTAGCCTGGAGAACATTTTTTAGTGTAAATCGCAGAATGATAGTTGTAACTATCATTTTCAGTTTACACTAAAAAGTGTTCTTCAAACTAAAAGCAAACTTGTTGTCCCTGTGACTAATTTTTTTTGCAACTTCTTCCTTGTGCCTATTTACCTGATTTATAAATATTTGCATTAGAGTAAATAAAATCATTTTACTGTAATTATATAATAGATATTTTACAAATTCATTTTACATTTGTCTAAACATTCTTTACATCACTGTAAAAAGAAGCAGAAAATGTTCAGCAATTTTTTTTTTGAAAAACGGTAAAAGGCCAGGCCCAGGCCCAAGTTAACAAACAAAACAATCGGGTGAATAATGAAACCCGAAGTCACTAACTCACTCAAAAACCCTAGCGCCTCCACAAACTCACTCAAACACTCGAAGCTCCAAAAGCCACAAAAATGGCTGCTGATCTTCTATACCACTTCGTTGTCGGTCTTCATCCCACTACTTTCCCCACGCTCCCAATATGAAAGAGCTTCGTTAAAGTTATTTCTCAAGCCTCTATCTCTTTTAAACCTGCTTGAAGAATCACGATTGTTGTTGAGATGCAAAAAATTGTTAGATCTAGAGTCGTTATGACCTAGATCTGACGAAAACTTCTGAGCTTTGTTAATATCATCCAGTTCTCACGGTTTCTTTGATAATGCTTGCTGGTATCCACAAAATTGTTAGATCTAACGTCAATATGACTTAGATCTGATGATGCTATCCTCAAGCTGATGTTATTACCCAAATTATCTTCAATATTAGAGGGATTGATGGCAGTGGCTTGGTGAGGATTAGCGCTGTAACTCGTAGACTCGAGGAAGCTAAATTCTTCAGCAATACCAGCAGCCTCTTGTTGGTTGACACTATGGATGCTGGTCTGCAGATATTTTGAGTGCAAAAGATAGCCTTCTAAATGTTTGTTACCAGCTTCAGATCTCCAGTCTTCAGCAAGGGAAGCAAACTTGGTTTGGTTTTTCAGTACTTTCTTAGATTTTTGCAGAATAATTTTGCTATCCATGTTAATAGTTATTCAAACTTGCTCTTTACTTCTGCTGCCCTTGTTGTGCACACGCAAATTTCTCTCTTTCCACAAGTTGAACACAGCCGTAGTAAGTAGAATGTGAGCATAATCTGTTTCTTTAGATTTGTCTCTGAATTTGTTGTTGATAATTTTGATAATATTCATAAGATCCATATGCTTGTTGTCATCTATGTTTAGGGAAACTCTGATTTGATTCCATATAAAGTATGAGTAGCTGCATTCAAAAAATATATGATTAGCACTTTCATTACATAAGTTGCAAAAGGAACATAGTGAATTCATATTTTTTTCCCCATTTATTTAATCTATCCCAAGTTGGCAATCTGTTTTTTGATTGCAAAATAAGTACAAAAAGCCATCTTGGGACAATTCACTCTATTCCAAATGCAACTATACCACTCTTCAGTTGGGAATCTGATTCTAGTAAAATTCCAAGTTTCTTTAAAGGAAAACTTCCCTCTGTGGTTAGCTTTCCATTCCCAGTAGTCATTCTCTGCATCATTATCAAATTGAATTTTGCAAATATCATTTTTATGGGGGTTAGTGATAGGATGAATTTGTGGTTGCCATTGATTATTAATTATAATATCAGATACTTTATTATTTGATCCACCACATATAACAAGGCTATTCCACCCAACTCTATTTATAAATGACTCATTATTGAACCAAGGATCAAACCATCTACTTGCATCTTTATCATTTTTAAATTTTCTTTCAATCAATGATTTACCAGTTTCCCTACTATTTAATATTTGTTTTCAAGTATTTGATTGGTTACTCCTATGAACTGTAGACCATAAATTATCATTTTTCAAGTACTTGGATCTCATCCATCTAGCCCACAATGAATCAGAACTAATGAATCTCCAAAGTAATTTTAAGTGGCATGTAGTACCCAGATCCTTAATATTTCTAATGCCAAGACCCCCCTCATTCTTAGGTCTGCAAACATTCTCCCAACTAATTTTATGATATTTACCTTTCCATAAAAAATCAGCACACCTACTTTCCAATTTTTTAATTGTTGTAGCTGGGATTTGAAAAGTTTGCAGCCAGTATAATATGATAGCATAAATCACTATCTTAATAAGTTCAAGTCTTCCAGCAATGGAAAGTAATTTACACGACCATGTCTCCATTCTATCCTGATTTTTTTAATAAGAATAGAACAATATGAATCCTTAATCATATTTGTAGAAAGAGACAGACCTAAATATTTGATTGGAAGAAACCCCTCTTCTATTTGTAATACATTTAAGAATTCTCTTTTGAACTTACATGCCTTACTAAAATAAGCTTTACACTTATTTACATTAAGTTGAAGCCCAACATGAGTTTTTAATTTATCAAAAATGGATTTTATAGAGTCTGCATTTTCTTTATTGACTTTTAAAAACACCATAAGATCGTCAGCATATATCAGATGATTAACACATGGCTGGATTCTATTTATAGGGTGAACTTTACCCTTAATACTCTCTATTTCAATAAGGATAGAAAAATATTCCATTACAATAGCAAAAAGATAAGGTGAAAGGGGGTCCCCCTGCCTTAGTCCCTTATTAGACTTAATAAACTCTTCAGCCTTACCTTGTATTAGAATAGAGAAAGTAGGAGTATTAATACACTCAAACACTACGTCACAAAACTTTATTGGAAACCCCATACATTTCATAATATGATGAATAAAATGTCTGTTACCTTATCATATGCTTTTTGAAGATCAATTTTAATACATACATTATCTCCCTGTTTAGTGTTAAATTTTCTAACCATTTCATGTGCTAAGAGAGAATTTTCATATATAAGCCTACCAGGAACAAAAGCACTCTGATTTTCTGAGACAAGAAAAGGCAAAAAAAAACTTTTATTCTATTGCTAAGAACATTAGCAATAATTTTGTAAATAAAGTTGCAGCAAGATATAGGTCTATAATCACCAATATCAGTAGGGTTTTTATTCTTTGGGATAAGGGTAATGAATGTATGATTTATACTTTTCAGAATTTTACCATTATCCATAAACTCATTGACAACATCTAGAATCTGCTGTTTAATACAGTTCCAGTTATTTTTGAAAATTTTTGCATTGAAACCATCAGGACATGGACTTTTGTTGTCCCCAGCATTAAAAACAATATATTTAATTTCATCCATATCCACAGGGGTCGGTAAGATTTCTGATGCACTGCTATTTAAAATATTCTTACATATAATATCAGGAAACTCATGATTATTAATTGTAGAAAAATATAGCTCCTTGTAAAAACTAATAGCTTCAGAAGACACTTTATCATATGAATTTGCTAAATTTCCCTCTTTATCAATTATGCTACCTATATTATTTATGTGTTTTCTATTACTCATTTTAGCATTAAAAAATTTGGTGCAGTCATCACCCAAAGTAAGCCAGTCAGTCTTTGCTTTCTGTCTAGCATCAACTGATTCCTTATACATTTCATTGGACAATCCCTTTTGATTTTGGAAAAAATTGTTAATTTCACTGATATCATCAGGCTTAATATCAACACTCATTTGTAAAATTTTACCTTCATTTCTCAAACCAATAATCTTATTTTTATTAACATATTTGCTTTTATTCCAATTTTTAAGATTATTCTTTGTGAATTTCAAAAACATACAGAACTGAAACTGCTTAGAACCATCACAAGCAAGATTATGGCAGTTTCATTAAAATTTTGTAATCATCCTCCAAAACCCAACTATTTTGAAACCTAAAGGGATGAGCTTTACTGTTACCAACTTTATTTACAACCAAATTGACCATTAAAGGGGTGTGATCACTTAAATTTTGTTCCAAAGTAGAACAGATACTATCAGGAAAACTATTTGCAAATTCTTTGTCATACAAAATTCTATCGAGTTTGCAGTGAATATTTTTAGCTAACCCAGATTTCCATGTATACTTATTACCACTAATAATTGGTTCAATAAGACCAGATTCTAATAGATTTATTGACTCTATC
This sequence comes from Allium cepa, assembly GCA_030765085.1. NCBI lineage: Eukaryota > Viridiplantae > Streptophyta > Magnoliopsida > Asparagales > Amaryllidaceae > Allium > Allium cepa. Next base: position 280,384,376 of record CM060934.1, on the reverse strand, counting down.
AAATTTATTATGAGGGATTTTAACTTCTCCAAATTTCTCATTAACATGAAAGACAGTATTAAAATCTCCTAACACAATCCAGGGGAAATCATATATGTAACTTAGAGCTTTAAGTTTTTGCCACATCACATTTCTTTCTATTTCAAAATTGCTACCATAAACAGCAGTAACTTGCAAATAAAATCCACCAATGTTTTTAAAATTACAGTCAATAAATTGGCTATCTTTATTAATATTTGTGTTAGTCCAGATATTAGAATCCCATATAACAATAATTCTTCCTTTACAACCACAGTCATTATTATGAGTAGCTTTCCAGTTACTGGACATTTTAAGACAAAATTTTTCAAAGTTCTCATCATTCATTTTATTTTCAACTAAAGCAATAATAGAAGGTTTGTAAATATTGATCATATAAAGGATATCAGATTGTTTTACAGGGGTATTCATCCCCCTTACATTCCAAACAAATATTGACATATATATAATAATAAAATATGGATTTTAGATAGTACCTGACACCATAGTGCTTTTATACCTCCTTTTTCTCTCAACCCCTTTAGCTTTCAAACTAGTAGACATTTGATCCCATTCTGGATTGATTGAGATATATTTTTGCTTGAAGGCTTTTTTCTCTTTGTTTCCCTTTATCTTACCACCTGATTTTGTTTTAGCAATATGTAAACCTGATAAGTCAAATACCTCTTTGATATCCCCTTTCTCTGATTCATCTTCCTCCATTTGTGCAGATTCTGGGATCTTAATTAATGAAATATCAAAAGAAGCTGTGCGAGGCATGTCTGGCTCATTGCAGTCAGTCACTGCAGCCTGCTCTGGAAGTGGATCACCCTTGCGAGGCAATGTTGAGCTACTATTCTTTCTCTCAGCATCTGCAGCAAGCTTAGAGGAAGGTCCCTTCTTGATTAAAGTTTCCTGATTCGGATTTGATGGCTGTTGAATATATTTGACTATTTTTGTAATTGTCTGATCTGTATTTAAACATGGCTCTGAAATATTGGGGGTTTCAGAGTTAAAGAACTGTATTTTTTTTACCATCTTCTATACTTGGCGAAGTCAGAACATTTGAGATTTCTACACTTTCTTCTAACTGATGAACTTCCATTGCCATGATCTGATCATTTTGATCAGTGAGCTCTCTATTATTGTTTTCTTGATCGAAAATGATATCTTCTTGGTAGATTCGATCTTTGCCCTCCTGGGATCTTGATTGGAATTTTATGCCTTCACTGTTTCTTGTTTCTTGAACAATTTCAGAAATATTTTCTTGAACCACTGTTGTATCTTTATCATTCTTTTTGGGGATCCACATCTGTTTCGGGTTGCACTGATCTTTATTGTGACCAAAACATTTACAGATGCTATACTTTGGTGGAACCCATTCGTATTCAACTTTTTGTGTAATGATTTCACCATTATAAAGGTTTAGACTAATTTCATTTGGGAGTTCATCAGTTGCAGAAACTTCTATAAGAAGTCGAGTATAATTCAGTCTCGACTTCATGGTAGTTGCTGCATCCATCTTTATGGGTTTTCCGATTATACTCGCCATGATGCTAAATGCCTCTCTGTCCCATAATTTGAGGTTTATACTGGGTAACCGAACCCATATCGGCATAGTTGACAGAAGATCTCTGTCCAACTTCAAAGACTCAGTCCACCTTCTCGTGATGATGCGTTTGCTGTTGTAAAAGTAAGGACCATTCCGAATGATAGAATTGCAGTATTGTGAATCATTAAACTTGATTAGAAAGAACCCATTCTCTCTCGAAAAGATTTCAAAATCTCCATTTGGTTTCCAAACTCTTTTAATGTATTCCTTAAAAAACAAAAAGTAAGGTTTACTGCTCACCACATAAACCAAAATGGAGTTATTCCAACACTCTGTGACTCTTTTACATACAGCCTCCTTAACAACACCATATTTCTTGTTATTGATTCGAATGGGAGCAATGGTTTCAAGACTGCATTCTTCATCCCTTGGTTCCTTTGATTGCTCAGAGACAATATCAGCCCAAGTTTTCTGCCCTAGTTCTTTATTCAAAGAGAACTTTGTTGGTGGTTTACTGATTTGTTTCAGTTTGGTTCTGTCCTGAAAGGGGTTGGTCTTTTGATCATCCTTCTTTCTCTGTATATCATTGGATTGAGACCGAATCTGATTATTTCTTGGCTGAAATTTTCTTTGCGATCTTGGCTGAACCAATTGGAAGCCCTCATTATCGATGATGATGTTATTCGGCTTTCTGATTTGAGATTCAGGTGGCCTGTCTTGAGGATTAGGACGAGAGAGGGAAGGATTGAATTTGGAATTGAGAGAGGGATTGTTTTCTTCCATGGCAGAAGAAAACCCTAAATTTTTAGCTTTTCAATTTAGCCTAATGTTCAAAAAATTTCTGTTTCAAAAGAAAACAGAGTCCAATTTAACCAGACGACCCAAAAGGGAACGTGTACGCCAAGCAACGCTGTCCATTACCTAATTAAATTTCATTCATCGTCGGGTGGGGCCCACTCGCTTAACAAACGCAATCTCACTCGTGAAATAGCGCGCCAAGATCAGCAATATCGACGTCCTCCGCCCCCAATCTCAACCAACCACATCCCTCCACGTCACCCTCCTCCTTTATAATCATTTCAGTCCTCCCCAAAGTCCAACTTCAAGGAAAAAGACCATACAACATGGAAAAAGATACCGTCACCTCACTTCGACTCCGAACCCTATCGCGCCACCTCACTTCAGCCCAACTCTCCCCCTCCCCGTGCGGTAACCGCGCCGCGCTCAAACCGGACCAGTCCAGCCTCACTAACTACATGAAGGGGAAGCATAGAGAGCTCCAGGAGCGGATCTTCGACTTCTTCCTCAGTCGTCCCGACCTGCAGACACCTATCGAGATATCGACGGCGGAGCATAGGGAACTGTGCATGAAGCAGCTTCATGCAATGGTCAACGAAGGTGGGATCAGGCCTTTTAGGTTTGTAGCTGATGAGCCTGATGTTTATTTTGCGATTCTGGAAGCGGCAGGTGGGATTGATATTTCGCTTGGGATTAAGATGGGTGTTCAGTACAGGTTTGTTTCTGATTTTTCTTATCTGTTTGTGTCTGGCAGAACTGATTTTAGCGGTTGATTTTGGGTTTAATTAGTGAATTATCAAATTGATTTCTAGCTGTGATTATTGTGAAATTCTTTAAGAAATACTGAAAAGGTTCGAACTTGATACATGATTTTGGCTTTGGGTAAAAGAGAAGTTTAAGTTTGAGTAAATTAGGTGAACAATGTTGTATTTACATCAACTGCGTTTTTTGGAACGGAAACGGAGAATCTGAGCGGGGAAGGTGGTTGAATGGGGAATGCGTCCAGCGATGCGAATGAGGAATTTGAGCGGAATATTTGAATGGAATGAACAACATATATCAACGCCTGTTGTTGTCTACCGTTGGTGACGCGTCTAACGCGTCGGTCGGACGTCAACGTACCTCTCTCCAACATTCATCAAACGAAGCTTGGACGGGGCTAACCACTTTCGGCCTTGGAACCGTCATCAACGGAGACGGGGCGATAAATGGCTGCGAACGATATCTAAATTTGAAGGAGACAGGCAACAGTTGGTTAGATATTTTGATTGTGAAATGTCGGTGATTGTTAAGCTTGTACAGGTTTCTTAAGGAGGCAAATTCTTGTGGTAATTGAATTTAGAAAGTGGACCATTTTCTAATTTGCCACATGATGTATTTGATACGCGGAATTTTCAGCATCACATATTTTGACATATACTTTAGTGAAGATTCACGATGGCCTTCTTTAATGCTATTTTTGATTGGTTTGTTTGGCTATGCTTTCAGAAAATATACGCTGTTCATTATTTTTCTAACTCTATATAATCATGAAGGACCCAAAGAGTAGTTCATATAGTCAACTATACTATTAAAGTGTGGGATGCAATGAGCTCCGTTGCTAATTTACTGGAGTGTTAAGAGTTTTATGGCATACACTGTCTCATTAACAAAAAAAGGAGATCATAAATGGAAATGTCTTTTTTGTTTAGGATCTTTGTCAATTCAAATGTCTCAGCAAATAGCTAATGTTTCATGTTATTCGAACTGCTTCAGTTTTACTTGAACGATTTCCCTTATATGGAATCAAAATAAGCATGTCTTGTCACTTAAAAAAGTTATGTACGTCGAAGTTTTTGTATAGTATTAATAAATGCGATCTTATGTAACATACATATACAACCTTGCAGCCTTTGGGGAGGCTCAGTTTTAAATCTAGGGACACAGAAGCACAAAGACAAATACTTCGAAGGAATAGACAATTTGACATACCCTGGCTGTTTCGCCATGACAGAACTCCACCATGGTAAATGAATATAAGCACTTTCTTATGAACATCATACCTCATCCTCGAAAATCTAATTATCCTAATATCTAATTATCCTAATTATTATAACCAGGCTCAAATGTCCAAGCCCTCCAAACCACAGCAACATTTGACCCTATCACTGATGAATTTATAATCAACACGCCTAATGATGGAGCAATAAAATGGTGGATAGGAAATGCAGCTTTACATGGAAAATTTGCTACAGTATTCGCTAGATTAATATTACCATTCCAAGGCAAAGGAGGCAACTCAGCTGATATGGGAGTCCATGCTTTCATAGTTCCTATAAGGGACTTAAAAACACATTTCACTCTCCCAGGAGTTGAAATTCAAGACTGTGGTCACAAGATAGGTCTAAATGGTGTAGACAATGGTGCCCTTCGCTTTAAAAATGTTAGGATTCCACGTGACAACCTCTTAAACAGATTTGGAGATGTGTCCCGTGATGGAAAGTACTCCAGTGCTCTTCCTACTATTAACAAAAGATTTGCTGCTACTTTGGGTGAATTAGTAGGAGGAAGAGTTGGCCTAGCTTACTCTTCGACTAGCATTCTTAAAGTAGCTACAACTATAGCAGTTAGGTACTCTTTGCTTAGGCAGCAGTTTGGTCCTCCTAAGCAAGCGGAGGTTAGTATACTTGATTACCAGTCTCAGCAGCATAAGTTGATGCCTATGTTGGCATCGGTGTATGCATTTCATTTTGCTACTAGTTATTTGGTGGACAAGTACTCGGAGATGAAAAAGTCTCATGATGAAGAGCTTATTGGTGATGTGCATGCTCTTTCTTCCGGGCTTAAGGCGTATGTGACATCTTATACTGCTAAATCTATAAGTGTGTGTAGGGAGGCGTGTGGTGGCCATGGGTATGCTGCTGTGAATCGGTTCGGTATTTTGAGGAATGACCATGATATATTTCAGACGTTCGAAGGAGATAACACTGTACTTCTACAGCAGGTGATTAAAAACAGTTTTTCCATAGACTCGGATCACCTGCTCTGGTAAAAAAACACAAGTTGCTGATCTTGGATTTCAATCAAAGATTTAGTCTTTCAGACCAATTTGTGTATTTTGTATTTCTGCAAAACTGAATTTACTGAAATGCACCAGTTTATCAGGTGGCTTAGATTTATGAGTGAATCGCACTTCTGGCTTTCAAGCAGAGCCTGGGATCTATTGTTTCTTTTTTCTTTTTCATGTGATGAGTTGTTTTGTTGTATCTAATATAAGACATTACTATTGAAGGTTGCTGGTGATTTGTTGAAGCGCTACCAGGAAAAGTTTCAAGGTGGGGCTCTAAGTGTAACGTGGCACTACTTAAGGGATTCAATGGCTTCATATTTGTCGCAACCAAATCCAGTTACTGCCAGATGGGAGGGAGCAGATCATTTAAGGGATCCCAAATTTCAGCTGGATGCATTTAGAGTAAGCTACTGTTTTCTCTCTCATTTTGTCAAGTAAATGTTTTGTTTTGTTTTTATCTGCAACTACAATTTTCTTTAAAATCACGCTATGTTTCTAGTTGTATGCATTTCAGTTGTCCTTAGCTTGGTTATCACATTAAATTTAAATCTCATTGAATAAAATACTTATCACATTAAACAATATCAGTTAACGAATGTGAATATTGATATAGTAAATAACATTTTTAACCATTTCAAACAACCATTTACAAATGAAATTATGTTTATACTGTCTCATCTAAATAAACAATCATTCAAAAGGAAATAGTATAACTCAACAAAACATCATCATTGTTTGATGTTCTAAATTTAAAAATAGGCATACCACACAAGCTAAATTTTCAAAGGTCCATAGAATCAATATTTAATTTCGAGCAATATCTTTCTTATTATTTAGTTTCCATTAAACATGCGAAGAAATAAAATTTTCAAAGGTTCGTATAATCAACATTTCGAGCAGTCTATTTAATAGCATTTAATTTTATTGATAAAATATGATACGAAGATTTGACTTTTTTTTTGTCAAACACAAGAGTTGAACACTATAGTAGCTAACAGTCTAATAATACATTATATATAGAAAGCCCACTCGTCCCAGGAATACCAAATTTGGACAGTCCTTCCTATAACATAAGCTCGCGACAGAACCTATGGCAGCAATATTATTTGTTATAAGTAAAAGATGATAGATATGCAAACTTAAATATGAGAAAACTCCCTTTCTTTAAAACATATACAAAGCTTTGCAATCTAAGATGTTTCAGAACGTTTTAGACCACAATTTCATTTTCGTGCAGCATAAGTTGTTTCAGGATGTGTTAACAGTTTCGTTTTCGCTTTGCACTATAATATATTATATGTTAGTGTACAAATCCTCCGTTACTAGAAAAGGAGAAGTGGAATTATGAATTGCCTTCAAGTGTCTGATGCATTTCACAAATTATCGAAATTATCTTTCATACCTAACTAAATTCCTCTCGAACAATTGCTGGTGCTGAGTAACAGAAATAATTATGTGCAGCTTAAAGTTTCATGCTCATTTAACATATGAAACATCAAAGAAATAGTTCACTATACAATGATATACATTTTTGAAAATATTAGAGAAGATTCCATATCCCAAATAGGCATAATTAGGATGTATGTGTTATCTAACCATTCCAAAATATCTAACAGTTTAGGTCAAACATTTCAATATACCTAAAGCAAAACCAACAGAAAACCATGTTGTTAAAAATCAAATTGTAAAGTAGCATTTCCTTAATAGGAGACTTGAAAATCTTTTCCCCTCCATATCAAAAAAAGAAATAAAAATAGGCATAACAAAACACTTCCTTAATAAATAATTACACATACTTGGCAAATAGAAGATTGCCTAAATTTACATCTAATTAAGCCACTGATGGCAAAATAAAACAAAAACTTATATTTGATTGCTTCTAATTGTAGTTAATATAGGAATCACTCGATTTTAATCAAAGACACAACAACATGTTCTAAACACTATATCAACTAATTATTAGAATAAATCAGAATAGTAGAAAAAATCCAAAAAAAAATTCAAAATTTTGAAACCTTTTTGTCAAGAGTTATAGGGGGAATTAGGCAAATGACAAACGTGAGAAATATTTTCAGATCTAGGGCACAAATTTCAAATTTACCCAACTTCTTTCCCAACTTCGCTCAGCTTCCCTCCCTCCAATCCCGTTTGACACTCTACCCCACAACCGGCTGTCGTTTTGCTACCACTCACCACTGCTTAATTTATCGTCCTCCCTGCCTCACATGCCATCGCTGTCGTCCCTCGCTAACATATCTATCAATGCATAACCCTAAAACAATACACGCTAATTGCCACCAAATCTGTATGCTGCACCACACCACTATGCTTCATCCGAACCCTAGTCGACACCACCGTTGCACCTGACAATCACCTTAAAAGATAAACAAAAAATGTTTATCAAATTATATTTTATATGAATATAACGTTATATTTACTTTTACAATTCAAAACAATGCTAAATTGAACTAACATCACACATATGTAATGCTAGATTCACTTATACAATTCAAATAATGCTAAATTAAACAAATAGTATCACACATAAGTATAGAATGATATACTCATTTTTACGACACAAATAATGCTTATTTTGTACTTTCGGTTGTCAATTCATGAAATAAACAGCCACCACAACCCTCGATGTCGAAACTCCACAATGTTTCAGCACCACTATCAACCACCTTCATTAGTTCTCCATCCAAATCCATCTTCCCTCATAAAAGCTGAACCCTGATTCTGCAGCCAACACCATCACATTGCTCCCCAAGCCACCACTGTGACATTGCCTTTCATGCCGCCTACACCAGTCGTTGTTGTCGCCCACTCAGCCTTGTTGGTTCCGTCGTACGATTTGAGCTAAAGGATGTTTTCCTTGTGGTGGATTATCACAAAGATTGTCCTTGAACCCAAACTTGAAATTTTCCTCATGGTCAAAATATACTTGAAGTTTGTCATTGAATCTATTTTCCTCAAAATTTATACAATTATTTGTCATGAATTCTAGCATACACGATCCGTGTTGTAATCTCTCAAATGCTACTAGGCGAAAAGCAGTTAAAAAACTAGACGAATTTGAATGTGACTAAACATTAAGATAGCTTACGACTGATAAAAGATACACTTTCAAATGGATAAATTTAACACAACAAAATGTGTATTTTTATATTTGATTACAAAACAAAAAAGGGCAATTGGAAGAGAGTTAATTGGATTGTTTTTTTATGAATAGATTTGTGATAATGTTTGAGAATTTTTTTTTGATGGAATTTTAAGATATATGGTGATATCATTGTTAATATATTCCACATCCTATGGATTCTAAAGAAGGAAATTTGAGAAAGAGTTTTACGATGAAGGAATTATTGGTAATTAATTTTCAAATTTTATGGTTCAAAAGAAGAAAAGTTGGAGATTTGAAGAAAACAAGATTATAGGGTTGCGAGATTTTAGTGATAGCTAGAAAATAATTGCATGAGATATATTTTGGATAAGAAAATCATTTATTTCTTAAAAAGTTGGTTTTACAAAGTTCCTTTTACCATCATGACGGTAAGACGGACCATGAGAAACCTATCACTCTAATGCCGTTGGTTGTGCATGAGTTATAACAAAGGTTAACTATTCTGTATGCCATGTTGGAATTCCGGCCATCCCGGTCCGGTTCCAGCATTGACCGGGATGGAATTCTGAATAAAACCCGGTTTCGTATATACCATCTACCAGTAAGAATTAAAAAAAAATTGTGAAATATCGCCTTAAAAGATTAAGGAATAGAAAACAGAATAAAGAACATGCATATCTATTTTGAGCTTATATGTAAAATCCATTGAATTTGAGTACAATAGCCGTGGCATCTTCAAGTTGGAGCAGGTAAGATTTTTTTATCTCTTTTGGAATCACCAGACTGAATTAGGAAGAGATGGAGCGGCGAAGGCAGACCTAGATACCTAGGGCTTTGGAGGAGACGAATGAAATGAAAATTTGAGCTTCAGTGAAATGAAATAAATTACTAGGCTGAAAGAATATGATTAGTATGTTGGGTAAATTTTAGACTTTATACATGTTTATCTATATTTGTTTTCTATGTTATGAATTTTTCATTTATTTTATACCCATTATTTTAAGATAACTTGTTGAAAATAATTTATTTTCATTGTTCTGTTTCACATTCATACATTTAATATTTATCTCTTTTTCTTCATCAATAATTGTTCTTATTATTGAAGATAATTTATGGTCGATTGATCTTCTTAGCTTTATTTTTTCTTTAAATTTTTAAAATTACAATATTACGATACTTTAGTTTTACAAAGTAACATACTTGAGCAATGAAAAAAACAGTAGAACAAACACACACGTGTGCGTATATGGATATGGCAAGAATTGGTTACATCTAATTTTTGCTACACCTCAAATCCTCTTGATTTCAAACACATCTTCCAGTTTAATCAGATTTAAATTTAATTATATTTTCAGTCCTTCAGATAGGGCCAAACTGAAAAAATGTGTTTTTTTAATGGAAGGATTGCAAAATTTCTGCTAGGGCATTGGCCACAGCTGGCCTGATTCGCCTCCGCCCCTGATTGAACTGATTATTTTTTTCCTTCCACATGTGTAGCACATGCCATTTGTATTAAATAATTTGCATTGCACGCACAAAGCGCATGTCTTTTGTAATAATAGCAAGTACCACTGGTACTGGGGCCTGCATTCTTGTCGAGATTGGGCGGAATTTTGGTGATAGTCTACTTTGAGAATGATTTATCGATTTTTGTATCGAGTAAAATAATAAACAAGACTGACTTAAAATGTAATGAAAAAATAAATTATCAAAAAAGGAAAAAAGAATAGGGAATGCATAATTGGATAATTATTAAGCATATCAAATTCAGAATTGAGGTAAATATCGCATGAAAATATAGTCAGATAGGATTCAGCCAAAATATTCACAAATCCAAATAGTGCATCATCCTTACCTAGCCTACATTTAGATCTGCCCCTGTTTGCCAAACCACTTGGGCTTGGTTAGTTGCTAGTTTTTGTATCTACTACTGTAGATGTTTTTGGTGGCATTTTATTCATGCTGAAAGTTTATGGTTAACAGAGAATAAATGTGCATCTGAGGATGTCAATGGTCTCAGTTTTAATGAACTAAGTTCTATTTTTTATGAGATTTCCAGTTTCATTTTATATCTTTTCTACAAATAACAACGAGGCAAGTTTACAGTTTACAAGTTAATAGGTTGTAACATGTTCATTTTTTTCTCGTTCCGATGACTGTCTAATATGATTTCAGTATCGAACATCTCGGTTACTTCATAGTGTTGCGCTACGGCTCAACAAACATTTAAAAACACTTGGAGGTTTTGGTGCCTGGAACAGATGTTTAAACCATCTACTAACGCTGGCCGAGTCGCATATCGAAACAATCATTCTTTCTAGATTCATTGAGGCTGTCAAGAGGTGAAGTATCAAAACCTTAAATTTCTTGAGACATGGATCATTTTACCATTTCATTTACGTTTAATTTTAATTAGCAATGTCATTTTTCAGTTGCCCTGACAAGGATACACAGGAGGTGCTGAAGTTGGTATGCGACCTGTATGCATTGGACCGGATCTGGAAGGATATTGGCACCTACCGTAATGTGGATTATGTGGCTCCAAATAAAGCTAAGGTAACAATTACTGAACTACATTATCTGAATTTATACAAGCTAGCATGATTTTATCTTCAATTATGACATCTGCTTAAAGTTATTGTTTTTTACCTAAGTATATGATGCTTGGAAGTAATTTTTGAAACAAAAGTGAAATTAAGTTTTGTTACAACATTGCAAATGACATAACAAAAGATAAACTTTGTTTTTGACTTTTTTCTCTTCATTGCTTATATCTACGTAGCATACTCACAAATATGCCTCCACACATACCTAAGAACCAGGGAAGTACCAAAAAAACTAGCATTCTACCTAACAAACATCATTTAGGTTAGATTTACCCACTTTCATATGAATATAGATGTTAAGTAGACTGATATTATACAAAATTAGGTTCGATGGTATCTTGTTGAATAAATTCCTAGAAGCTGCATGATTTGTACCTTTTGCTATGACGTCTACTTAAAGTTAGTGTTTTTTACGCTAGGGAATCTGATGCTTTGAAGCAACTTTTGAATCAAAAGTGAAATTGAAATTTGTTATAACTGAACACATACAATAGTCATAGAAGGGAAGAAAATTATTAGGTGTGGATATGTGCCTCCACACATACCAAAAAAGTAGTGAAATTTCCAAAAACTGGCATTCTACCAATAAAACAACATCAGTATTTGGGGGAGAAAAAGGGATTAAAATTTTCAGTTTGTTGATACCATGAAGTAAAAATTTCCTACGAGTCACCTATGTTTTTAATTTACCACTTTCATAATGTGTATATGTATGTTGAGTGGACAAGGTATACAAAATTATGTTTTATGATAACTTTGAAGAGGTGATTTGGATTGAAATTTTCAATTTGTTGAAACCACCGAGTAAAATGTCGTACGCAAGCACCTATGTTTTTAATTTACCAATTTGATAATGTGTGTAAACATGTTGAGGGGACATAAGGCAAACAAAATTATGGTTGATGATAATTTTGAGGTAAAAAAAGTGAACCTGACGTGAATCGAACACGCAACCTTCTGATCTGGAGTCAGACGCGCTACCATTGCGCCACAGATCCATTCAATATATACTCAAACGAGTTGAGTTTTGTCCGTACGTCTTACAATTAGAAAACTTACTATAACTGAATTTATGCAATGAATTTCAGGCAATTCACAAGCTAGCAGAGTACCTTAGTTTCCAAGTAAAAGGGGTAGCAAGAGAATTAGTCGATGCATTTGATTTTCCAGATCATGTGACCCGAGCTCCGATTGGAATGCCATCTGAAGCTTACTCTCAATATACCCAATTTGTCGGATTTTAGACTATATACTTGCTCTTTAATTTGACTTCAAATTGATAAAGATATAGTTAAAAATTCGATAGTTGGTTGCAGTATGAGGACTGAACTTAAGTTAAATTTAATGCAGAAAATCTGGTTCCTGATAAGATTATGCTTGTGCGTGCGCTAATAAAGACATGTAAAGTAGTGCGTTATGTATGCCTATGATGTACACAAACTGGCCAACAAGCCTAATAGAAAGAAAGAAAAAAGAATAAATTGATATGTATATTTTTTTCCCTCTTGTTATGCCCTATATGTCTTTATTAATAGTTGGTTTGCATATTTTTTCCCTCTTGTTATGCCGTATGTCTTTATTAATAGTTGGTTTGGAAGTGCAAACTTTTGGTTCGACCGTGAGGTGTTTAAAATATCCTTTACTCGTATATAATTTAACATTCATCTTTAAAATATCATTTACTCGTATATAATTTAACACTCATCTATATATGTTACCAAATTTCTTAAAAATTGGATCTGACAAATAAACTCATTTTACAAATTTAACACATGCCTTTACAAATATTAATAAACATTAACATCACTTGAAATTAGGACATGATAAATAGTTTTTTCTACAAATTTAGAACATTCAAATATTATCAAATCTTAATGTTACTTTAAAATAGAAAATAACAAATGAAATTTCTTTACAAATTCTTTCTTTATTAACTAATAAAAGAAATATAAATTCGAACTACCTAAAATAATCTGATGCTGAAACTTAAAAATAAAAATTCAAATTCAAACAAACTATGCATGAGTTCAAGCAAAATACGACTAAATATTTTTGAAAATTATTTGTTGAGCGTTTTGAAACATATACAATTTGTAGAACAACTCACACGCAAAGTGCGTGTCGTAACACTTACCTCATAAATGTTTTCCTGTCGTGGCAAAACAGAAGTCCATTTTGGTGCACTGAATATTGATAAATAATCGGACGCCTTTTTACGATTTGATCATTCGAGTTTAGTTTTATTCAACATTTTGAAAGTTGGATAAGCTTTAATTGTACTTTTCTTCAAGACTAGAGGGGATCAATGTTTGCAATTGACTGAATTGAAATCTAAACTATCCGTCTTTTTAAGAAATGAATAACTTCGTATATTTCCATCAATTTCCCTATATACTTACTGGTTGTCGTAGGCAACATAAGTAAATAAAGGTCTTAAATTTCATAGTCATTTGTTAGAGGATCTCCAATAGCCTTCGATTAAAGCTGTGAAACATTTAATCCGGAGCGGAGCAATGTGTTTAATATTCAGGATAAATTGCTCACGTGGATCGGGTTGAATATGAGTGAGCAATATTCGATTAGAATGGAATCAACCTACTAAATCGGTTCATTGCGGTCAGTTTGGTTCGGTGATGAAACTAAATCGGCTTGAATTCGATCGTAAAACAAATAAATAATTGGTTATCGGTTTAACCGAGTTAACCGAACTTTTATTTTATTATCCAAATTTATGGTATTGTAACACTTCTAATAATTGGTTTAGTGATAAAATATGAAGTGGGCTTGAAATAGGTTAAAATTTATTATTAAGGTAAAAAATATTCGATAAAACTTATCCAAACATCAATTAATATTTTACTTTGAGTAAATAATAACACACCTTTCTGGTTTGACTAAATCGATTATCGATCGAAATAACCGAAGTTAATCCTATTCGGTTCGGTTTTGAAATTTTTTCACTTTCAATTTGGTTTGAAATTTTTTACATCAAAATCGGTCGAACGCTCACCCCTAGGCTTGAACATCTGTTAAATATATGCAAGCACCTATTGGATAAGCGTTTAACATCCAACGGTTTTGTAACAGTCAGTTTTCAGCTCAAACATAAACATATGTAGCTATATGTTATTTGGAATATTCATCACATTCTAAATCATTTCCATCATATATTCCATGAAGTTCAATATGTAATATGTTTTCAAATATGGGTCGTCCTTACTAATAACAAATACAAATAATTTCGTATTTGAGGACAGTTAAGGGCAAAGTGAGACCCTTATTAGCTTTCATTCATCCGCTTCATGGCAAAGTGACAAAGATTAAGAGTTGTGTTATATATATCGCCATCATTCTAAAGGCTCGGTGCAAGGACCACTAGCTCAACTGGTTAATGGTATGCCGTTTTAGACTTAGGACTAAAGTTCTATAGGTTATGAATTTAAACCCCGAGACATCAGAATAAGCGCTCGGCTTGAATAAAATACCACACCTATTATCAAAATAATATATTCTAAAGACTTGATCAAAGGAAAATAACCAAAACGACCATAGGTTTTGAAGAAAAGTTATGGATTACTACAACAAAAAGCATGTAGACAAGACACGACCCATGTCTCCAATTCGTGGTTGATTTGAAAAGATTAGTCGTCAAACTCAATCCTACAAATTGCAGATTTACAAAATCAAGCAATCGAACACTAGTGGAATGTATGGAGTATCCGTGGACCAATATTCTCACATCTTAGTCTATAATTATCTTCGTTTGTTAGGTATGGATTTCTAACACTTATTCTTGTGCAATTGATTTTGGTTTAGATTGATTTGGTGTATATTCCAATTTTTAGTGTTTTGAAATCAAAATCTATGAAAATCCTTTTATGGATATTTGGACATTGATATTTGAGGCGTATCGGAGAGCCGTTAAGGCTGGGTTGTCCCTCGACGTAAATCCTTAGTCGTCGTTTGCTCGTCCGAATCACTTCCGATATTCGTTTGGCCATTTTTGGCCTAGGTTCAGGGAATGCCCTGAACCCAGGTTTCAGACGTCTGAAACGTAGTATTCAGACGTCTGAATATTATACTGGGAATTTTTATTCCCCAGTATTCAGACGTCTGAATCTAAATTTCAGACGTCTGAAATGATTTGTTTTGGACCAGAAAGGAAATAGGCTAAAAATTGCCTATTTCAGACGTCTGAAATATTGGGTTCAAACGTCTGAATTGTGTTCTGGAAAACAATTATTTTTCCAGATCCTGACGTCTGAATCCTTGATTTCAGACGTCTGAATCTACTGTTTGGGCCCTATTTTGCCTATTTAGCTTGAGATTTCAATTTTATCGATTCGCGTTGATTCCCTTTTGTTGTTATCATCTATTATCGACTCTGATGACATTTTCTTTGGGATTTTTGTAAATATCCATTTTGATGGATTTGATATCGATTTCTTTGGAATTAACTCACATATTCGTATGTGAATTTTGGTGATTGATTGTTGTACAATCATTTTGTGATTTGTCACTTTAAAAATATAAAGGTTTTATATACTAGTAGTAAATATCAAAACTCTTTCTTCAAATGATCTCAACACTTTTTTATTACAAAGCTCGTTTTCTCAAACCGATTTTCAATCTATTAGTATATACAAGCCTTTACCTCACTCGTATGAGAAATCTAATTAAACGGCTTAGTAAAACGAGTGGTATGAAACGCTTGCGTTTACTTCGTCGGTTAATTCTTGGACTTGTTCGATTGAAACTCTTGCGACAATTTTCTAGTGGAGATCTACAGTTTGTTCGTAAATATTTAAGTTAAGTAAGTGGTTATGGGACATGAAACTAAACTCATATATTTACTAGCTTAGTATAATTGACACTTCTCGTTGATCATGACGATCATCTTTTTGATTTAGACTAGCAATGTGCGATGTCTCTTTGTCTACGAGGGAGACTAAACCCCGTTTTGTGGAGTTTCGACTCAAATTGGTGGGGTAGCAACCCATGGTCTTCGGGCCGTTTGTGGAGCTTCGGCTCAATTTGTGATGGTTAGGAACCATGGAATTAGCGTTCCGTTTGTGATACACGTGTTGGTGAGCTTTATGCTCCCGTTTGTGATAGGCCTTTCCCCCTTTTCGTGATTTCTGAATTTCTTGAGATGATTTCTAGAATTTGTGTTTCACCAATTTTCATGATTTTCATTGATAAGTTTTATCAATATTTGTGCATTGCTGAATTTGTGTGTCATTAGCTTTTGTGATTAATATTGATATAATCGTCAATATTTATGGTTTGTTGAATGAAATAAAGAGTATGACATTCCTTTTGATCCTTGAGTAGATTTTTGCGATATTGATTAATCTCTTGTTGATTTTCAATTACTTATATATATCACAGCTTGGCATTGTGATTATTATGTGTTTAGTCGTACCTCTTATTCTATTATCGCTTCATCTGATATTTATAGTTAGACTGATCCGTTTATTATTTTCTTATTAATAATACTCGGGTCAGACCGAGATGTTACAGGTGCTTCAGCTTGACTTCTCACTTGGGATTGATTTCTCTGACTTTTGGCTAACTATTTAGATTAGTAGTTTATTTTGTCGTATACACTTGAGATATGGACTCATAGTTGTATTCTTTTGTATAGCACGTGTTGCTATTCTTTTGTATTATTGTGGATCTTCATGACTACTACTCTGATGAACACTTTTATGTGTTATATATATTCATATCTATTTCCGCCTTTGTGATATGAATTATCTGTGACTGATTTGTGTTATGTTTATTTCTATATTGGTTTCCGAAGACACTATAGCCACTGTGTAGTAGCTTTGAGTTTGTTTCGGTATGTCGGATGTCCTAGAAATGCAAGTTACATCTTATCTGGCATATCGGTACTCGCACAAAGCAATTATACAGATGGTCGTGCCTCAACAGCCTTATTCTCCGTGCTAGTTGACGGCATTACACCGTATTGTCCTTGTCTAGCGTGGGTATAGAGGTGGAGCATCACAAATATGTGCTGAAGTCATTTTTAATTAAGAAGTAGGTCTTAATGTGTACCGATGTGACTTCTTTAAGAGTCAAGATACACCGCGATCCTATACTCCTATGCCTATCAAACATGTCATCGCACGGCAAAGGATCCGAAGGAGAGGGTATACACAACTTACCCCCAATATGGTACCAACATTTTTTGCCCATATATTAAATATGAAGAAATATAGGTATATGCAAAGTTATCATGCGCCTCGACACAAGATATATAATCTTCAATGGATGTGCTCAGCGCAACCTCCTAGCCCGGGGAAAATGGATCCAGTATCCGAACTAAGGTGCCCGTAAATGTTACGCCGGCTACGCAAATCAATCTACATTCGAGCCTTCATCAAGTCTTGTCTAACCCTCATAAATGTTTGGTGCAGATATTATGTAACAATCTAGAATTTCGAACACTATATTTAAATAACTGAATTATTTAAGTAATTGAATCTTGGATTTAATGTGATTAAATTGATTTGATAACCTTGTTAACCCCTTTCAATTGATAGTTAATGATGGTAAACTTGTTTTTCAAAAGTGTGTACAAAAATAATAGTTCGATATAACATCGATAATGTGACCGAAAATCATTTTAACATAAACAACTTTTTTCTCAACAAAAGTTGTTCGAACTTGTTGTACTTGCCTAATTAATCATTATGTCATTAATTAGCAACTAAAAATATTTTTCATGAAATGGCTAACTAAATGTGAATAGTAAAAGAGAATACTAAATGGGTCAAGGAAGAGATATTTAGATGAATTCTATTTTAGATATTTGTTTTTGGTCAAAGGTGAACACATGTGGGGCTTCTTTTGACCAAAAATGGAGGGGGTATGGGAGGACATTTGCCTCTGTATTTATCCATTTTAACACTTCATAATATCAAAAATTTATTCTGCCAAGTTATGAACAAAAAAGCAAGCTTAGGCCGTGAGCAAAAGGAGGAAGGTGGCAAAGTGCAAAAGCAAGCACTTAAGTAACCACTGGGTGTGATTTTATTAATCGTTTATAAATCAAATCACTTCCAATTATTCACTTCAAAATATCTTAAAAAGATAATATTCAAAACCATTTCACTTATTGGATATTTGAAAATAATTTCGCATACTTATTTAATAATAAGTAAATTTACAAATCATCTTATTCTCAAACCATTTAAATTCCCTTTTTATAATATCACTTTCCAAAACATCCAATTTATTTAAAGGATTATTCACCTTCCAAAATCGTGAATGTAATTCCCTTACCCAATTCATTACTTCTACACATTAAATTTAAAGGATTATCCACTGTCTAAAATCGTGAACATAATTCCTTTATCGAATTCATTGCTTCAACATATTTAATTTAAAGGATTATCCACTGTCCAAAATCGTGAATATAATTTCTTTAATATAGTTTCATATTTAACTTATCAAATTAAATTGATTTCAGATTTACAAAATAGTGTTTATGAATTCTATTTATAATTTATAAACACTTTCATATATAAAATTCCTTTTTAATAAATTTCCATTTCTATCTCATTTATAAGTCAAAATACAATTATAAGTTAATTAAATTAAAAATCTCTTATTTACAAATTCATTTCTTTCAAATTTTATTATTTATAAAATCCATTATAAATTCATTTCTAAATTTCAATTGAAAATTTAAATACAAATTTGATTACAATCTCATTTCTAATATTTATAAAACACTTCTATAATTCCATTACTTTTATTTATAAAACATAAATTGTATAAATCTTATAAATAAACCATTTATAATAAATTCAAAATCTCAATTTAACTTATTTTAAAAAAACAGTTAATTTCATATTTCTAAAATCATATTCTGATTATATTTCACAAAACCATAATTTTTATAACATAAAAACTATAAATTTTTATTTATTTAAAATAAATTCATTTCTTTAACAATTCAAAAAAATTATATAATTTCAAAATCAGTTAAACAGCCTTTTTAAACAAGAACATCATTTTATTATTTTAAAATTCCAAAATAAGACCCAATACTACACCAGCACTAAATAAGGGAATTCACATCATCATATCAATCATGGAATCCAAACATCATATATTACATGATAACAGCATATATAACAATATTTATAAATAAAAATCAATAATGGTGAGGAATCCAGTTGGATCCCTCCAATCTGTAACCTACAATAAATATAAATATGAGAAAATATGTGCAATGTCCGCTTCGAGGCAGACGTGTGTACAAAGGGTCATCCACTCATACATGAGAAAGTATAGGGTCTCATCCGCTAAAATATGCGAGAATTTATCCAGACCAATCAATATATATAATATATCATATATTATATAGCACTATATATAAGCGAGTCAGAAAGAGTGAGTTATACTCACTTTGCTTTCTAGTCATCGCGATAACGATTTATTCCAAATAAAATTAAACAAGCATTTAATTTTAATCAAAATTTTCATTAGCTCCAATCAACTCCAATCTAGATCTAAAATATAGTGCTTGTCAATAAACCCAGCGCAACTTGTTTCGCGCAAAACGGACCTCATATGACAAAGTTATGAATTTTTAAACGTTTGAAAATTAATAATATAATTAACTATGTCATTAGCAAATAAAAATTAACCTTAATTATCATCTCCTTTTCACCACATAACCTAGGCCACAAAGAACCCATCATGCAGGCCGTTCTCTTTGATGGTCGCTCCTCCCACGCTTACCCATTCGACGATCAAACTCCACCATGTCAAAGTTCTCCCCCCACCACACCTGGGCCTAGAGGTTGTGCCTCCCTAGCTCCACCAACGCCTCGAAAATCACGCTCGAACGCAGCCAAGGTGCGCGCCAAATCCTTCTCGTATGACTCGCCGATCCAGATCATAGTCGTTGAGATTATAGTGCTCGACGAGCTCTACAATTTTGAAGTTGGAAGTTTTTGATAATAGCTTACGGATTGAGAGAGATCGAAGGGGGAAGGGGATGAATTTTTGGCCATTGATTAGAAAGCGGCGGCTAGGGTTTTATTTTAGGGTTTGGGGCAAAAGTGAAGAGCAAAGGTCCATTTATAGAAAAATATCCAAACACTGTTCACCCGAAAATATTTCGAACTCCAAATGAAGCATGCCGCCTGGCATTTATAATGTTTTACCCTTATTCTGAACATAATGGAATATATATCGAAGGCCGGTTCCTTCATATTTGAAAGATAGGTTTTCGAATCGAATTATTTTAAATTAAATTTACTTAAATAAATTTCTATGTGTTTCAGCTTCGCACGACCAAACCATAAGTCCGATTAACACAAAATTTGAAATCCTATAATAATTCACTATTACAGATCCAGTGAAACTGGTTTCGTCGAAATCCGAGACAGTGTGAAAAATGACTAGTTTTACACGTTAATTAAATATTAAAATTTCCAATTTTTGTAAATTAACTTTTTGAATTAATTTAAAAGTTTAATAATTCTATTATAATTCAAATAGGAATTAAAACAACTTTATAAATCATTTTCATTCAAATTAAATTCAAGTTTCAATTGTTTACACAATTTCAAATATTAAATTAACAATTTAGTTGTCTAAATAAATCACTACATTCGAAATATAAGTTATTCAACTTTCAAAAATTCATTTTTAAATATTTAAAATCAATTAAATATTCCAAACTCGAACGATTGAAAAACTGGTTCGTTACACAAATGACTTAGAGTGATTATCCTTTCGGTGCAATACACTCTTGTGCTTTACTTCTCCAACTACTCCATCCCTAAAATAACTCTAAGGCCTATGAAACCAAACGTGTATGGATCACAAGGAAACTTATACCCACCTAACTCAATATTTAGGTCAGTTCACCTCAATCTAAGAGTGGTATACCCTCTATCAGGTTTGCTACACGTATGGAAGTGACTAAATAGGTACCTCCTAACCCAAGCCTATCGACCAAATCTATAATTATAAATGAGTGTGTAGCACCAGTATCAAACAATACTTTAATTGAAAAACCAAAAATCAAAGCCATCCCTTCCAAGGCTTTCCCCTTGCCTCTTTCCTCGCCATATGGCCTTCCCTCGGTTCCTCCAAAGCATAAACCCGTGCTTTAAGCTTTGGACGGTCCATCTTCAGATGTCCCATCTTATCACACTTAGAGCACTTCATTCTGCCAACATTCTTAGGCATGGGGCACTTTGAAGCATAATACCCTTTCTGTCTGTAGTTGTAGTAGACCACTTCTATAATAGCAACATCTTCACCTTTCCCCTTAAGCGCTCCATTCTTGCCTTTCCTATATGGGGTAAACTTCTTCATCTTCTTTGCTATGGGTCCTATCTCCACTCTTCTCTGCTCCTGGTACATCCCATCATACCTTTTAGCCATGTCCAAGACAACCTCAGATGGAGAAGCTAAATGATGATCATACCTTTTAGCCATGTCCAAGACAACCTCAGATGGAGAAGCTAAATGAGCCATCATCTTATGGTCAAGACCTTTCTTAAAACTCCTGATATACTTCTCATTCTTCATCATCAGAGTATTGATGATCTCTGCCTGCCATACTTAGCCAACGAGTTTAACTTCTGAATATACTCTTCCACTGTAAGGTCGCCATACTTCAGATCAATGAATTCTCTCAATAGAACACTCTGTCAAGACTCTGATATGAACTGAGCCTTGAATCTTTCTTTAAACTGCTCCAGGTAATCTCTCCCCCGGGGTCTCTACAATTATTGCCTCCCATCAATCCAAGCATTTTCATGCAATTTCCTTGAGGTCAGCCTTCTTTTCTGCACATCAGTCAATCCTTAGTCCCTAAACATAAGCTCATAAACCCTCAGCCCATTCAACACTTCAACCATAGGCTCCTTCCCCGTAAAGGTATTTCCTTCTAGACTTTTATAATCTTTGTTCATCGTTGGAAAGCCTCTCTCACTGCTATAGGCCTCGGCTGAACAGCCTTTGGTGCTGTAACGACCCTAATTTTATCACTTTTAAATGGAATATTTAATTAACTTTAAAATATTCAAATATACAATTTTCAAACTTAAATAATCATGTATGATGTGATAAATAATAATGATGAGCTTATTTTTAGAATTGGTTTACAAAAATAAGATATTTTGGAGTTTCATCTAAAATTGACAAATGCTGGTTTTCAATAAAATTGGGTATACGTTCAATTTTTGCTGTGAATAATAAATAACTCTTTTCAAATTGTTATAAAATTACAATAATTGATTGATAAAGGTTTTATATATATATACACTTGTTTTATATAGATAGACGAACACCGTCGCACTTCGATCAATCGACGTCGTATTTTAACAATTGGATTTTAATATTATCAAATATGGTTTTATAACTAAAAAAACTTGTTTTAATTATTTAAATATGATAACAAATAAATTTTCAAGTTTTTTTTGCATAAATTAATAGTTTTATAAAGAAACTAAAAATGTGAACGAAGATCCATTTTCGGATTTTCGACTTTTCGTCGAACAAAAGTTATTGTAACTTTTTGAATGACTATTTTAGATATGAACATACATATAAAATATACCTAGTTATTAATAACAATTAACCTACCTTAATCATGATAGGAAATTCTAGAATATAACTAAGACAAGGTTTTATTTTGATTTTAATGCGACATTTGTCATAATTAAAAGGAGATGTTTTTTTGGATTTGATTTGACATTTTGGCAACATAATTTAGACATTAATACATGAGTTTGAAATACATTAATAAGATGGTAAGTATACTTTTGGTGATGTGAAATGGAAATGATGTGCAAGGAATATGTTGAAAATATCTTAGGGTATTTTGGTCCATTCAAGTTATGATATTTATCTAAATTTTTCCTATAAAAACCCATTTATTCCTTCACATTTCTACACACCATTCTCCTTCTTCTTCTCTATTTTCCAAGCTTCTTTCATGGCTTCTGTTCTAAGAAAAAGTTATGGCAAAATAACGCTAAAATAGAAACAAATTTATATACACTAGTTTATAAGACAATTCCACTTCAAAAACTTCAAACCACCTCCATTACCTCCTATAAACCCACGTCCCTCCCCATAATCATCCAAGTCCGAGAGCTCCATCCCCCATAAGCCAAGGCCATGAGCATTTTGATGACAGGGAGGCTTAGCCGCGAGTACAAAGCAAAGAAGAGTGGCATAGGAATTGTTTAAGTAAAGTTAACAATTGTTTAGTAAAGTGTTGTTGGATAAGAATGTTGGTAGGAAGAATTAGTTAGAGATAAAGGTGAGTACTCACACTTTATTAATTAATCTCTAATTATATCAAGTATAATGATTTGAAAGTTTAAATATATTGGATGATTAAATGTTTGATGTTGAATGATAACTTGGTTGATATTATGATTGGTTATATGGTTGCGATACGGTTGATAAATGATAACAGAAATGGTTAATAATTAACTATAGTTAATTAAATGGATATTTAATCCATAAAAAATATGTGTATGGAGTTTTTTAGCCTCTTATTGGTTTTAAACACTAAAAAGAGTTAAAATAAATATTATAATATGAAATGAAATGATGAGTTTGAAATATGAATAATATTTGTTTAAATGAGTTTAAAATGATTTAGAAATATTTTATAAACATTTAAAAGTATTTCCATGAAGTTGAAAAGAAATTGAAAAACAAGTCAAAACTAGACGCATCGCATAACGGTAGTTTGTGATTTCGCGTCGTAGAATTCAAACAAGTTAGAGAATGGAATATAGCTTTGAATTTTTCAAGATAAGAATTTATTACTCTATTATATCCATAGTTTTTAAATGAAGAAAGGAAATCTAAGATTTCATCAAGTAGACTTTGAAATATGAGTAAAACAAGTTTTTAGAAAAATCGTAGTTTTGCTGTTTAAAACCCGAATTTGAAATTGATTTAAAATGAATATTTTTAAATGTTTAAAAATATGAAATAAAATTTATAAATCTATTAAAAATTTTTAAAATAAATTTGAGTTATTCAAATGAATTTCCAAAAGATAGAAAAACCGTTTTGATCAATATAGCATTAAAAATACTATTTGCAGCGCTTTTTCGCGGCACTTTTTAATAAGATTTGTAAATAATGGTTTTAATTTCATTATTCTTTACTAAATCATTTGTGAACCTTTTAAAATAAATAATTAAGTAATTAAAGATGAATAAGAGGTTTAAAAATTAGTATGCGGAAACGAATAGTACATTTATTCCATTTGTGAGTGTTATTGAAAATCCGACCGAGGAATGGAACAGATCGAAGGGAGAGCCCGGATGCTATAAAATAATTAAAATTAAATTAAATACGTTAAAAGATTTAGAGTCGATAAAATAACTTGACCACCTTATGGGTGACAGAGAGGTAATCTCTTGGCATGTGTTTGGGAAACTAGTTGTATGGCCTCCCTAGCTACTCGGACTGGCCCGACGGAGGGGATAACAAATTTGATTTAGTCAAATCAAAGTTTCCCAAAGTCAAAAGATGTAATTTTCCAAAATTCAAACAACTTGGAATGCTTATAAATAATCTTCTTATACTTGGTATTAGATTCCAAGGAGGGAATCCATACTATCCGTGTGAATTTAAAAGGTGTTTTCACAGTTAATCGACAGATGGTAAAGGTTGAATATGGAAATTAAGTAGAATTAGTATAATTTCCATGATTTTTCTTACTCAAAAATGTTTTCCAATATGAGATTTAAATAAATAATTTGGAAATGTTTTTCCTAAGTAAAAAGGAAAACTATTTAGAATTATTCTAAGATATAAAAAGGGTTTTAATTAACCAAAGGATTTGATAAATGAGGCTTAATGATTCTATATACTCTGGAAAAGATAAAAAAAATGATTTAATGAATATATCTCCAAGAGAAATTTATTTTAAATAAGAAGGTGAATTAATTTAATATTGTGTGACAATCTCCTATGTACCTAAATGCCATTAATCGATGGTTGGTTCGGAGAAACCATGGTCGGATTTAGGCAATTCCTATCCAAAAACCACTTCAAACCAATATATTCGTTCGAAAGTGAAGACGTGTTGAAGATGATGATTTTTGAAGGTCGAAAATCTTTGTAATGTAGGGATTGTTGTCATGAGTCTTAGGATTTTACCTGCATTTTGAAATCTTTGTTGTATTGAAGACCGAAGATCTTCATAGCGGAAGGATTGCTTGTTGACAATCTCTAAGTCGCTCCCAATATAGAGATATTTATTATAGCAGTGTCCCTGTCATGTTTTGAAATCTTTGATTACAAGGACTAATCGTTACCGATCGTAGGGATAATTCCCAATAGGATGTAGTAAGAGGAGTGCCTTCGGTTTCGTTCAGTCCTAAAACGAACTTGTATGGATGAATGTCTAACATTGCATTTCTGAGATCATAAAAATTGAATTTTACCAGCATACATCAGTTTGGTGGCGGATA
Organism: Allium cepa; assembly: GCA_030765085.1. Taxonomy (NCBI): domain Eukaryota; kingdom Viridiplantae; phylum Streptophyta; class Magnoliopsida; order Asparagales; family Amaryllidaceae; genus Allium; species Allium cepa. Next base: position 280,358,743 of record CM060934.1, on the reverse strand, counting down.
AGGCAATTTCTCTTGGCTTAACACTCTTCTTTGAGAGTACGAGCTTAGAGGTTGTATGTTCATGAAAGTCAATAGTAATCGAAAAAATGGCAATGTGACATTCACAGTGCAACCTGTTATGATCAAAGAATGGATTTGTGGAAAAGCATGGCTTTGTGAAGCATAGCCTCACGAGCCTCACATCCCGAAGATGATACAGGTAATTATGTGGTCAGTAGGACATATATTTCAGGCTATCGGTTGTATGAGTATGGAGGAGTCCAATGGAATCTGGATCCTCAAGGCATTTATCTTAATATAGCAGCTAGCTTGATTAGAGTGATAAGGCTACCCAATATTGGTAGTGTAGCAAGTACAGTTCCAAATGGCTAGCTTGAGAAAAGTGATAGGGCTACTGAAGGAACTATGTTTGCCATGTATGGACTGAAGAAAAAGACCACTAGTTCCCTATTATGTTGGAAATCCAATCCCAATATGAGCTTTACGGTTTTGATTATAGTCTCAAAATAGCTATAATGCTTTGCAAAAAATTCAGTTATCCCTTTGGTATCATATATTCCTTCTAATATATACCGTGGTCCTAGTTCGGATATATTACCTTGGTATGGGTATCGATACTTTTTTTGTATATATAATTATTTGAAAGTTTTTTCAAACCGACGTCATTAATAATAATATCAAAGTGATTTTCCGAATAAAGTATTTTGGTTATCATAATGTAAAAACCCATCCATATTTATGTGTGGGCGTGGTCATATAAAAAACCCTTCTTTCCAAAGGTTTTGATTAACTTCAGCATTATAAATTTTAAGTATCTCACGCTGATTTATCAAGCCTGATCTGGGTTTTTTTTATACTTGGGTCAGATCGAATAGTTTTAGGCTTAGTTGAAGACGCTTGGAGTTTCCAAAGGAGAGCTGAAGATCTTCATCTATGTATGGATGGATTCTATTATCTGTTGTATGTATTGCATTTTTTTGTTTTTCAACATTTGTAAGGACAGAGGGTTTATAACTGTCCAGGCTGAATCCATGTTAGTCTCTAATATTGTATTCAAATTTTTTCTACTGTAAATATTATTATTGAAGTAATATATGCTATTACATTTGTGTGAGATTCTATTCTAACTTTATTTTCTTTTCCCCCTAAAATTTGGCTTTTCGAAACTTGGATTTGCGGGACGAGGATATATTAGTGTCGATTTTCAAGGGTAGAAAATCTCGATCATTACAGGTGTAGCTTCCCTCATCATCTAAACCATGAACTATCTAAACAAGACATTCACATCCATGCCCACCTCATTTGCTAGCTGTGCGGCTTCCTCCCCTGGTGCTCTGGGAACTTCTCCCTTATTCTCTTCACTAGTCCCTGTACTTTTAGCACCCCTTCTTACGCTTGCCACTCCTACCGTAATTCGCCCGCTTCTCAGTTCCATTTTCCATTTTCTGTGAAGCTAGTCTTCATTGGATACGAAAAGAAAGGGAGTGAAACAACAAAAGAAGGATAAAAGAATCTTCATATATATTTATATAGCAATATACAAGTACTTTATATATGTATATAGTAGCACGTTCCCTTCTCCGGGTGTTCACTTATCCTATGTACTACTCCTATTTTTCTAGCTTTGTTAATCTTAAGTGTCCCTAACCTATGCTTTGATACCAAACTACAGCATCCCCCACTAAGAGACTCGAAGATGAATGCCGATAACGCTGCAGTCATTACCAGAATTATCTTCCAACGACAGAAGTGAGTTCAATATATTCAAAAAATAGATTTAGTAAAAAGAGCAACTAAATATTTTTATTTCATAGAAATATACTGCATATTCACTACATACAACTTTTAACAACATTAACTCCCAAAGTCATGCCCACATAGGAGTCAAATAAAAATAGAAAATAACATATTAAAGAGTCGGGTCAGCATATGAAGACGCTGCCTGAGCTCCTTCGAACGGTACAAACAACATCTCTATTAGTTAATAAAGCCTTTGCTTCGTCTTTGATCTTCGTACTGCGGTCTTTATTTTAAATGTGTCTATCTCATAAACTTAGCCTACTAAATGAGTACTTGTGAGTTTATGGTAAAAAATATAATAAGAACACAAATCAAACATAAAGTCTGGTGTGAATTATACTCACCCCAAAATAAACATATATTGAGACCAAACCTTAATACATGGAATGGATTTCTCCCTTACTATTGAATATATCAAAAGTGAAACAATCATAGTTCTGGCACAAGTAGTTCTTATTCACTACTACATCTTTACATGTTCCTAAGCGGTTCCCGTTTACTCCTGCGTCTCCAGCCTAGTTCTTACTAAGTTACCACTTTTAGATTATTCTTTAATTTGTTATTTCCATCTGCTACTGCGCCCCCGGTGCAGTTCCATCAATGCTCCTTTATGGCTATGTCATTAATCTGATACTAACTAGAGCCAACCGCGTATAGTATCCTTTTGATTTGAACTACTTGGAATAACCTCACCGCAATCTACATGTATTTATTTCATTTTATGCCACTTGAAATACCCCCACCGCAGTCCCTATGTATGTACATAATTAAACTGCTTGGAACAACCCCACTGCGGTCGGCTATAAAAAAATCCACATACAGACCCTAAACATTTTTTTTTAATTTGGAACTGCTTGGAATATCCTACTGTAGTCCATGTACGTTGAATGTCTCCTCATCTTCTCTAAATGTGCCTTCGAGTTTCAATAGCCCTCCAATTTTATCCCTTAGCGCATGAATTCTTCCCCTTACTAGCCTTAGTCTCCACTTGAATCCCACCTGCTTGTCTTTTATTAGGTATCAATACCCTCCCTTGGCATAGTACTCCCTTGCCCTAATCTGTGTACACAATCCACTCTTTACTTAATAAGTGAAAACTTCTAAATTGCAGTGCAGTATCTCTTTGCATAATGCGACGCGGTTTAGTTTCTTCCATCTTTATATAATTGCGGTGCGATTTGTCCTCTACAAATTGTGCATAGTCCTACTTTCCCTCGAAAGTCCTTGGATCCCTTTGGCAAATCTCTACCTCTTCCCCATTTGCATAGTTCTTTTGTAAAATGTTAGGTTGTCGCTTCCACTCCGTTCTAGACAAAATCTGACACGTCTACCAATGTCTTTACACTTCTTGTTATATAATTCGTTCCAATTTCATTTTATTTTATTTAAAGTGTCGTTGATTTTCTTTTGAGCGTTTTATTAGGATTTTGTTCCATATCCATCGAACATTTTTTTCTATATAATTTTATATTACGTGCATCCCCACAGTTCCCTCTTTACCCCAGTGCAGTACGTATCACATATTTGCTTATTTTCCTCACATAAAACATTAATAAAATTCCTAGAAAATTCATGAGCACTTGTTCTAATATACTCGATTCTTTATTTTGGTTTAAGGATATTTTTTCTTCATATACTCTTTTAATAAATCTTAATAAATAGTTAAAGAGGCAAGAAACTTCTTAAACTAAAAACACATTTCTAAAGTCATGGTTAGAACATCATATAAAACTTTCATAATATTTCAAAATCATTAAGGTAGGGAAATATAAATAAACATCTCATGTTCGCCTATCTTTCCCAAAACATTTATAAACAATTTATGTGTTATTGAAAATCCATAAAGAACCGCGTCATATATAATAGTTTTGAGATCTTACCAAAACTATATATTTGGTTATGGTAAAAATGGGTTTAGTATTACTCACCTAGTTCTTTGGTATATCTTGCTTTAGTCATCTAAATCTCTACTTGTTTAGCTTACATTTTGCTTATCTTCATTTTGTTTGCTCTCTTTAAGCAGCCACCGTTAAAGTTCCTCTCAAGCTTTCATTTTATATTTAGTATAATGAAATGAATGAATGGAAAAATGGAATGCTTATTGTCCTATAATAATTTAGGCTTGAGCCCTCTACTCTTTTTCTTAACTCACCACACCTTTTCCATCTTAATTAACTTGTTTTGACTTTTAATTAATTAATTAATTAAATCAATTCCAAAATTATGGGTTGTTACAATATCCAACGACCTCAACAAAGTCAAAAAAGCAAGCAATTTAAGCCTATATCGATCGACACTCATTAATCCAAAGTTTTAGCCATCGAACAAGATATGTAGAAATCGTTTATAGATTATTACTGGAGGCAAGTATAATAATGTTTAGCATCAAATCAGCGAGAGATAGCACTCTAATCACGAAACTCGAGGAAGAGCCACTGATCGAACGTGATTTGGGATGCTCAAATCGATGTGAAATCCATTAGAATTGGATGGATTCATGCATGGATTTAGGTGTAGATTGAATACCAATGAAAAATCATAATGACTATCAAAAGATTTACAGCGATTTGTATCGAGTCATGCAGCCTAGCTCAAGGCTCGGAGTTGAGAGCACGGGAATTTGATAAGTGGGTAAAAAATGACTAAGTGTTTCTTTTATATTGAGAGTTATCGATCGATGCCATTCAAATCTCTATTGATAGTATCGATCGATCAAAAAATCGACGGTTTTGTAATTTTCTTCAAGCATCTTCTTTCTGCAAAGATTATAATTGCATTTTGGTGGGTGATGGCTTATAATCTACTTATAGATGGTTGGAATTCTCGCTTGAAGAGAAAAATTCTAAGCGAGGGTCTGGGAATAATGTAAATGGCATAGACGTGACTCAATGACTATATGGAGTTGAAGCGTTCTTTGGAAGACACAGCTATTTATGGAAGTGGTGTGAATAATGAATGCGTCTTCTTAATTTAAGATTTGATTGCTTATCTATTAACAAAATGTAGGATCGATTTCACCATAGAGGGGGGGGGGGTGAATAGGGTGATACTGTTAATTATAAAAATTATTACGAAAGCTTATAAAATTATTTCAACACAGATAAATCAAAATTATAGCAGCACAGATAATAAGAGAATAATAAATGCAGAAATAGAATGACACATAATTTACCCAGCTTCGGAAAAACCCTGCCTACGTGCTGCCCCCAAGGTTTCAACAAGAAATTAAGTAGTCACATGCTTACACACGTAAACTCGCAACACCCGCTACTGACTAACCTAACTCTACGCTCAAAACCCTGCCACAACTCAGCCACTGAGTTGCAAATTCTCAAACTACGCCACGTAGTTTGTCCCCTAATTACACGACTAGTAATGACACAATTTTTCAAAAGAAAATACAAAAGACAACAATTAAAAAAAACCCTAATTATCCCTTTTTAACATAAACCAATATTAAAGATAGAAGGGCCAGCCCAATATTATTTATCACCAAAATACGCGGCCTCCTTTTTCTCTTTTATCAATGTTGGCCGTTCCTTCTTTCGTTCGTTCCTTTTAGCTTCTGAAATTAGGGCTTTGGAGAAAATCAATGAAGCCGATGGGTAGGTGATCGATTACAATCGCTATTTCTCTGTCTTACTTCGGCAATCGACTCCTTCTTCAATTCGAACACGGCTCCTCGATTTGATCGAGTTCGACTTTGTTATGCCTTTTGCTCTCTTAGTTGAATGCTTGAAGTCGATACAAGATTTGTCGATGATGTTTATTATTTATATAGGGTTAGAAACCCTTGATTTTCGTTCATATACATTTATTTGAATTTGTCAATTTTTTTGCCTCGGCCATTCGATTTTGTTTCGATGTTGATGATTTCTCTGACTTTGTCAATTTTGTATAATTTGACGATGGCTTGTTCATCACGGCTTCGAATTTTCCTTGCTCGATTTTTGACTACCACGTCTCTGACTTGTTCATCATATTCTTTGATCATGGCTTTGACTTGGTTCGATGTTGACTTCTGTTTTGATTTGACCTACAGTCGTCTTCGACTGCAAACTTGATTTTGAGAAAAACTATATTGAGATGAGAATTTAACTTTCATTTTTCTGATGACTTCGGCCTTGACACTGCTTCTACTTCGGCTTTGACATCACTGAACTTCGGCATTAACTTGTTCGACTTGAAACTATTTTGGTTTCTGGCACTTTGTTCATTTTCAGTTTCATAAAATTTTTGGCATGTCTGCATCCATATATGATTTCATCTTTTCACTGTGAATTTGCATGCTTTCCACTGATCATATGTTGAAGTCTTTGACGATGATGTTGATTTCGTTTATGTGCTCAACTTTGGCCATTAACTGTTGACATCGGTCTTGACTTTAATGTTGTCATTTACTTGAATCAGATGTATTTACTTGCATCCATATTGTCACTGTATCATGTTTGATATAGTTTGTATTTCAGTTGTATTTTCTGTCTTCATGTACATGTATACTTGTTGTTGTTGTGCATTTGTAGTTGAATTGAGTACATTTGTGTTGTGGTAGAGTTGTACTACTGCCTTTGTTCTCGAGTCCGATACTTGCACTGTCTAGTTTCACAGTTGCATACATGTTGTATCTTTGGTGCACTTGGTTTGTGATTCGCTGTTGCATTCCTGTATATGCACTTGAATCTGTTTTCATTTTGCCTGTACTCTGCTTGATTTTCTGTTGTACTGTCTTGAGCTTGAGTTGCTTCAATGTGATGTTTACACTGCTGCATATCACTGCATTGCTTCGAGTCATGGTAGCAGTGACTTGGTTTGATGATTTGATGTTGAGTTTACAGTGATGCATTGCGGTGAGTTCGATGTGCATGCGTTGTACTTGTAGTCTTTGTTATTGTCATGTGTATATATGTGCTTTTTGTTCATTTGTTTTCACGTGTACTCAGGTTGAATCCTATTGCACTGCCTTTTTGTTTAGTCTTACTAGAAGTGGTCTGTTTGGAGTCTTCATATGACTACACATCTGTTGTAGTTTGACTGTGCAGTATGCTTGTTATATATATATATATATATATATATATATATATGTGTGTGTGTGTGTGTGTGTGTGTGCGTGTGCGCGCGCGCGCGCACGCTGCATTGAGTTGTTTGGTTGACACACTTGTAGTTGTACATTCATGTGTTTGTTCCTTCATGTGGTCTGGATTTGCTTTGAGCACATTTCTGCACTGAGCTTCGAGTGTGCTTGCATCTGAGTTGAATCCAGCTTAAAGTTCGGGTTTGACCTTGTGCTGATATTGTGACATTATATTTATTGCACTTGAGTTGAACCCGGCGTTTTGGGTTTGACCTGTGCTCACCTGTCCCTGTAATTTTATCAAGTGTATATATCAGTGTGTACGGCCTTGTGGCATATACAGTGATACAATGTGTATGTCACAAGCTATTCGTGTATGATGAATTCAAAATTAAATGATGACGAACAACCCAAATAACCGAGGCAAATATTATTTTCAAAATCCACATTTTATTTTGTACTGCAAGAATATTTTATTTTCAATTTTACCGCGTCAATGTATATTTTTGCAGATTACTCAGATGTTGGATTCACATTAGAATGAAGTTGAAGATCGGTACAAGTTGAGTGAATGAGTGATATGTAGTGAGGTGCAATGTAAATGTGAATTGTAATTTAATCAAATTTGTGTTGTATTTGAAATTGTATATAGTGAGAGTTTGAAATTTGTACTATTCAAAAATTGTAATGAATGTTTGTTTGAATAAAATTTCTGTTTGAATTCAAATTCTATGTTATTTATTTTATTCAGAAAATATTTATTTAATCTATGAAAAATAAAATAGTACGTTAACAAATACATTTAAATGAATATATATATATATATATGTTTATTATCATGAAACAAAAATCATATAATCGTATATTCAATAAAAAAACACACTTTATATCCATAGAAGCGTACTTTTGGAGGTAAGTGCTATTTGTGTTTTTTCACACATGATGATTCAATGTTGTTCAAATTTAAGATGAAAAGCTCTTAAGTGAACGAGTGTAAGAAGGTACAAAAATAAGTTGAGAAACAGACCAAGTGCCATGTATCGATATCAGTCGATGTCTGTATTGGTACCGATCGATGTATTTATCGATTCTTAATCAATAGTTGGTGGATTTTGGTATTGGCTCATGGCTAGAAGCTAAGGAATGAAATAATGATGGATCAATGAACAAAACATTACAATTGGAGCGGAATAGGAAAGTCCTCTATGTTATCGGTAGCTTGTCAATCGACATTGATGAATATGATATTTCCTATAAGATGAGTCAACTTGGCCTTATTCTTCTGCCTATATTCATGGTTCCGATGGAGATATTTTGCTAGCCGATTTTCTGGATAAAAGAGTTCAAATTCATCACTCTAACAAATTCGTCTGCACCTATAAATGCAAAGGAACATCACCAAAGAAGAAGATTGAATGATTTTTACCAATGAGAGATTCTGTCGGTTCTCTAACTCAGATTTGAAGTATATTTTGAGTTAATGATTGTTCTTCGCTTGAGAAATTAGTGGAAATATATAATGAAATCAGATTGAGGCAAATATTGAAAATGATCACTAGCTCAAATGGCCAATGGCGAGGCGCTCTAGAATATGTTTGGTCTTGATTCGATCCTCGAATACATCAACATAACTGTTTTGCTTGAATAAAGTACTGTACTGTGTTCCAAGAATAATAGTATTAAAGTACATATAGACGTTGTTGAACCAATATAAAAATACTTGTGATATTTGTTTCCCATTTCATTTTTTCTATATTATATTTGATCAAAATCTAAGATTATATAGGTTAAACTCAGAACTAATGGAAATCCCACATACATCTATCAAATAGTAGTAAAACGGAAGATTTCTTGCATTCTTATTAATTCTAGGTTTTTCTCTTCTTTCCTTGATTCTCTAAAGATATTTCATTTTCAAATCCTTGTATAAATATTATTATAACAATTGTTACAATGTTCTACTAACTCCTTATCGTATCATTTTACATTTAAATATCAACATTTAATAATTTCTACGATTATTTACAAAATTCTTCCAAATTTTCTTCTTTTTTTTACATTTAAGTCCACATGTAAATTAATTATGCGATCTTAAATTTAAACTTTCTAAATAAATACAATTAACTAATGTTTTTTATTTGGTCTAATAGGCACAAAAATGTCAATTTCATGTACTATTTACCATATTTATATTGGAAAAAATTGTAAAACTAATTTTTCATTCAAGTTCATATAATTCAAATTTCTCGATTATACATGAAAATTATATTTGATTCTCTTACATTATTCTAAATTCAAATTCATCCAATTTAATTCATTTTAAAATTATTTTTTTACAATAAAGAAACATATACATAAATTTTTCTTTCTAAAGATGTTGTTTTATTACAGACATATACAATATATTATATTTTTTTTAAAATTGGTATAATATTACAAACATATATAACATTTTTTCTTTCTAAAATAAGTATGCTTAGTATCTTTGATAAAATTTATGTTTGTTAAGAATGACACCGAAATTAATAATAAGTGATGAATATTTTTATTTTGTGAATTTGGAAAAATAATTATATTTTTTGTTAATATGTTTTGTGAAAATGATAAATTTTAATTATTTATTTCATAATTCACACTAATTAATAAATAGAAATGTACATTATTTTAACTAAAAAATTGTTAATTTTGTATTTTATTGTCCTTTTATGGTAGATGCTAACCATTTTTTAAAAAATTTATCATAAAATAAAATTATCAAGTTATGAAATAGTGGATTAAAAATTAAATTATTATTTTTACATAATTCAAATAAAAATATGATTTTTAGCGTTCCATGTCTTATTTTCAGTTAGCATTTCTGTTAGCTATTTAATAGATATTATTTTATCATTTTAATAATATCATATGCTTTTTTTATTTACCGCAGGAGCTTAAAATACATTAAAACGTACTGATCAATATTATTACACTTTCGTTTTTAGGTATTTTTGTCATTCTCTCAAGTAATATTTGATATAAATTTATATATTAATTATCTTTAAAAAAATGTATTGTATGTTAAATATTAAATTAAAATTCTATGTACAGACACATTTATCTGTGGAAATTTATAAACATACTAATTTTAAAATTAATGAAGAATGCTAACATCCGTTTATTTGCTTAATAAAAATAAATCTCAAAAATTAATAAATTAGCATATAGCTTGATTTATCTACAAAAATAACAATTTAATTTTCATTCAAATATAAAAATACACAAATCACATTAGTGATTAGTTTAATGCATAACTCATTCATCTCAATAAATTCATCATATCATGCATAATAAATTTAAACTGCAAAAGTATTTATAAAACTGTTTCTCTTACAATATACCGTGTGCGTTCTACTATTAAAAAAACGAGCCAACACCTACAATTAGCATGCGGATCATGGGCAAACGTTATAGGTTGCACATGAAACAAAAGGCGGATTGACCCATTTTAGTCATCCTTCTAACAAAAACCGATAAAGTCGATGATGCTTTTTACAATCGTTTTCCCATGTTGATGTCTTTATTCGTTGATGTCTTTATTCAGCCCCTAATAAATGCACTAAATAAGCATTAAACATTGCAAGCTCCACCCATGCATTGGTAATCAATACTCGAAGTGAAAAGTGGGGAAAAGGAGCATATTGGTTTATAAATATTGTAAGAGGAATCTAGTTTTTAGACGGATGAGTGGTGTTCCTTCTGGATAGCATGAACCTGCCGTCCATAACCGCTTCGTCGGTATCCAATTCAAGGTTAACATCGTTATAAACAGCTATAAGTCACTCACCTGTTTATTAATGTTCTAGTTTTAAACACTTAACCAATTGTTTTGTCATTTATAGTTTTTGGTTTTCGTTCAAACGAAAACGCGCACGACGCAGGTATCTTCTGAAAAAAAAAATTAAAAAAAAATTATTGCGTGTTTTGGAAAACAACAAAGGTATGAAAAACGATTCATCGTACACCCATCCTCTTCACCAATCCACCGTTCCTTTATTATCATCCGCTCTTTCCATATGTTGTAATGAATTTTGAAAACGCAAAACTTTAAAGTCAAACCAACCGGTCCTTATAGTTTAGAAATTAGAATACAAATTGTATTTGAAGTTGGATAAAAAATAGTTATAATTGCGTAAGACGTAGCGTATATTTTTTATTTGCAATAATTATCAATTGTTAATGTATAGTATTAAATAGTAAGTATCATTAATTATTAGTTCTTAAAAGAGGAAACACACAAGTTATCTTAGTTACATCCAATCCAACGTAATTATTACATCATGCTCAAACGCTGCTTTTTTTTTTTTTGGATAGTCCATGCTTTCTATTAGAACGTGAAGTTCCGCTCGAAAAATCCAAGTTAAATCGGACATAATTCACGTTAAGAGCGGTTTCGCTGTCTACGACTCTAGTTTTCAATGAAGATATAACTCTTCCTCTTATTCAAACTATGACAAAGTAATATAGTAAAGCAAAAATTCCCAATTTATCAGCGATACCATTCATCCACAAACTGCAGCTAAAAGCAAAATGCAACAATACCTTTAAAACATGCATATAAGATTAAAGTTGAAATCAGAACCAAAATGAAAACATCATAACATATATAATAATGATAAATAAATCAGTTAAAAGTCGCATTCAATGACCACACAGCATAAAGATGTTCAACAAACAAATAACAATACCAATCCATCCTCCCAACTCATTAAACCTTAAACTCCATACTCGGTGTACTGCTTCATCAACTCACCGCATAAAGCCATAGGAGTATCCTTCACAAATCCCAAAGCATTGGCGTACCTAACATCAGAGGCGATGCCATTGTTGCGGGTAAGGAAGACTCTAGCTCTCTCCCTGCCATCGAGCAGCTTGCTGCATTCAGGCCTTGGGCTTTCTACCAGAACTGATTCGCATATCTCATGCTCGTGTTCGTCTTCCACTAGGATTTTGTATGACCCGGTCTCATCAGTTACTCCTTCGAAGTTGCACGTTTTTGCCCCAGTTTTTCTTGATTTGCATTCCACTCTCACCTTTGCACCTGAAAATTGAAGGATGTATGCATAAAAAATGTTTTAATTTGTTGAACATGAATGTTTCGATTTGTATATTTGAATGTTTGACAACGTTTTATGAGGAAAAAATATATAAATTACTTTGAATTTGATAAGTGATAAACAATAATTGCTTGCTAACTCTTGTTTTATCTTTTACAACTACATTCTATTCAAATTCAACTTAGCTGCTCAAACTTTATCTCAAAATTACCTTTAAGTAGTTGCACAAAAATTGTACTTTTAACAAATAACAACTGCATAATTGGTGTTAAACCATTTATTTAATTTCGTGAAATTGCTGGAATATTGATACAACATACGAAGATTTTGATTCCAATTACTGGTTTAGGCTTGCAAATTATTAAATATGATTTCAAACAAAATTCTCAAAATCTGGTAGATTTTGATCTAAATTGGATTCTAATTTTGATCCTAAATGTTTAACTATGAAGTGTAAAATCTAATTCAGCTTTATGTTTTCCATGTGAATATGAGGAGGACTAAAAAAATTGTACATGCCCATAGAATAATTGCTGTTATATAACAAATATATATGTTTGACAGGTAGTCAGCAAACAAAAACATAAAAGATAAGCTTGCGTTACAAAAGAGTACAAACTATCCCTAAATGCCTCAAAAAAATTTCTTCGACAGAACATAAACCATTTTTATATCCTAACTTTCTTATAAAAATTAATTCCCAATTATATTAATTGGATCGTTTATTAAAACACTCAATCACCTGAAAGGATGAAACAACAGACTGTAAATTGGTTAGAACTAAGATTAATTTTCATCGTTAGATTTTCAATATGAACAGATCTACAGATTTTAAGGCTCAAATTATGAAACATTCATGAGAGCACCACAAATTAGTTAACTTTTTACACTGATAGAAAAAAATGCCACAACCCAAACTAAGTTACAGATCTAATCTATAATCGCAACATCGGCATCATTTCATTTCCAAATCTCCAAATGCCCAAAAAAGCAAACAGGCAATCAAATTCAACATCATCATCATCTAGATCTAAACAGATTAAACCTAAAATCAATAGAAGCATTACCAGCAATGTAAGTGGTGGCAGGCGTCTCAAATCCAGCGTGACACGTGTCGCAGAAAACCTTTCCCTCGACGATGAACTTGTCGCCAGTAGCTTTTCTGATAACGCGGGCCCCACTCACGCTCGTCGAAGCCAGGAACGCTGCCAACGCTATAACGGCAAAGGCAAATTCAGTATAAGATCTCCCCATTGTTTATGTTTTCAAGATCAAGATAAAATAATAAATTCAGTCAAGTGAAGAGGGGAATGAAAGTGGGATGTATTTATAAAATTTGTTTACGGTCACCGCTATAAGGACGAATGATTGCCTCGTATTCGTTGACAGTTGTCCGTGCTAACTAGTGGGCTCCACACGTTTTAATTAGTGAGTAGAACATGAATTCACCGCGTGGTGGATTACTGTGGGAGCGTGAATCTGCTTGCCGTAGATATATCAGGGGATATTGTATTCAATATCCGAAATTATTATAATTAACTAGCATAACCGCACAACGGTGGAAAAACCGACCGTTCGATTGAATAACTTTGATAAGAAATATACATTTAAATTTTTTGTTAATATTACTTAAACATTAAGTGGTAATATGTCGCAAAAGAATAAATTGAGATTTGAATATGAAAATATGAATTTCAAATTTAAATATCAATCAAAGCATTCAAAATTGTCGATTTGAAATTGAAATTTTAGAATTTGAAATCATAATAGATTTGAATTTGGAACCTTTGATGCGCGAAATAAAAGGATGAAGTTTAGGAAAACCGCGATGAGACAAGATCCACGTAAACCACGATGAGATAAGATCCACGTTTTTTTGGATTAAGAAAAATTGATTTTGGCCAGTGACAGCAAGCAAACCTCCCTAACGGTCAGTTTGATAAATCATTGAAAAGAATAATAATTAGATAGGATGAGTTTGACATACATACCTGATAAAGTTTGCAAATACCGAAAATATTCCTTTGTTTTTTAATCAGTTTTCGGTCTCTGTTTTCAAATTCACGCGCAAAAAGACCCAAATACTTTTTACGTTTTTAACATTTCAAACATGTATAACTTTCTATAGGAACATCGGATCAACATACCGTTTTTATCAAAAATCAAAAATTTTATTATCTTTAAAATGAGATTCATTGTTGATACAAGAAAAATAATATTTGCATTAAGGGTGCAATTATTTCATATATTTGCAGAGAATTCTGCACATTTCGAACATAATCGATTTTTCTTTAAATGTGCAACTATACCATATAACTGCAGACTTGTCTGCAACTATTGCATATAGTTGTTGAATTGTCTGCAACTATTCATGTAGTTGCAAACAATTCTGCAATTATTGCATATAGTTGCTGAATTTTCTACAACCATTGCATATAATTGTAGACATTTCTGCAACTATTGTGTATACTTACAGACATTTTGTAACTATTGTGTATAGTTGCAGACATTTCTGCAATTATTGCATATAATTGCTGAATTGTCTGCAGCATTTGCATTTAATTGCAGACATTTCTGCAATTATATGGTATAATTGCAGACATTGCATATAATTGTTGAACTGTCTACAATCGTAGCATATAATTGCAGACATTGCATATAATTGTTGAACTGTCTACAATCGTAGCATATAATTGCAGACATTGCATATAATTGTTGAACTGTCTACAATCGTAGCATATAATTGCAGAAAAATTGAAAAATGCCACTAGTTAGATTCGCGAATAGCTTGTCCTGCCGTTGTATTTACATATGCACAATGTCACTAGTTGGAAAGATAATAAATTTTGTGATTGCATATAGTTGCAGACATTTTTGCAACTATTGCATTTAATTGCAGACATTTCTGCAATTACATGTATAATTGCAGACATTACATACAACTGCTGAATTGTCTACAATCATAACATATAATTGTAGAAATTTTGAAACCACTAGTTAGACCCGCGAATAGCTTATCCTACCGTTGTATTTACATATTCACAATGTCACTCGTTGAAAAGATAAAAAAAATTGTGATTGAATGAAGAAAATAGTTTGTTAATCCGTCGTTTCTATAAAAAATTATTGTGTTTTTAAAGATTGATGATTAATGGGGTGCAAATTTTAATTATGGATGTGAGAATAACATCCATATGAAAATCAATATTGTTGCAATGAATGAGGAGGTACGGTGGGAATTAGAATTGTAGTATTTGAAAATAAAGATGTAATTTATATATTTGAGGAGGATGTTTTGTGTATTAAAATTGATTTTAGTTATGTGTTCTTTATTTTCACAATTAAATAACTGTGAGAAACAAATATTTATTTAAGTATTTTTATAGTTGGATACAAATAAATGACATAAACAAAAGATTCACTTCTTAAATTCAGTCCTATCCTGTATTATAATAGTCCACCACCCCTTCAGAATAGACAAATATAAATTATAAATTAACAAAACAGTAAATCTAACATGCATACTAAATCACGCATAACATAATTAATTATCTTGTTAAACATTGAACGAATGACTTTCAATTTGAAAACTATTCTGATTCATATTGAATTGTTTTGATTTCAATGTTTTTTTTCTTCGAGATATATAATAATAGTATCTTGCTATGGTCATCTTCTTCAATGAACTTTTGCCCACGAATCAATATTAAGCCCATAAGGAGCAACTAACCCCCCTCAAACATTAATTTATTAATAGTATTTTGTATCTTATTAATGAAATTTTGCTTAGTTAAGAAGTTTTATTTGTATTATACACAACATTCTACCCCCTTCAAATCTTGATCCTGCGCCTTTGTTACATATTAAAAATATTTTAATAAACCATGCTCTAAACGATTAACAATTTGATACGTATGATGTTACACGCAATTGATGTTATGCGTAGCAAATTGCTTCTGATTTCATATGTTATGCATGTGTTCATGTAAAGTGAGTGATTTATAATCATAAACGCATTTAAGCGTGTTATTTTAAAACATAGCAGTGTTCATTCTGTAAGCCACATCAGAATTGCATTTGTTTCTTAGCATTATGATCATGAAATAGTTGTGTTTTAATGTTATTAGTATCAATAAAATAACATTTTAGGTTAAAATATAGGGGACTGAACATCAAAATATAGTATTTATTTGAATTAAAAATCAATCTTACAACGACGATGAATGTTTTTCTTCCAATCGATCATTATATTTTAGTTCATTTTCCGTTTTACAAAAAGAAAAAAAAAAAGAATGATTTGTAAGTAGCTAGTTTCAAAATATTAACATTGTCTTCGCATCTCTGTCCGTAGATATAAGCAGATGTTAATTTTTAGTGGTGGTGTTATTATATAATAAAAGATACGATGATAAAAGTCAATTTTGAACAATAAACATTCATTTATACATCCATAATATAAGCTATCACCTTTATAACAAAATATCAATCATTTTATGTCTTAAAGTATGTATATTATATCAACTTCTACGATGGTAAAAGTTTAACGGATAATTTTCGAACGTTGAAATTATCATATCCCTATCCCTTTTCAAAGTTTCCAAATTTTCAAATATGCGCTTGACAGAACTACGTTAAATGCAATTTTCAATTAGTTCTACATTTGGTTATATGCGGGATATACAGTGAAATCAGAACTAATACTAGCCAAGATGAAAAATGATATTTAATTGTTTCGTCTTTGTTTGCCGTCCGTGCTTATTTCTAATTTTACGTAGATGTGAACATTTCATAATTAGTCAGTTGCTTTACATGGAAGTTGAATGGTGATTAATTGCGTGGGAAATGCATGTGATATATTCGCTGTATCTATGTAGTCACAGAGAACACGCATACACAGCTGTGCCTTTTTTTCTGCATATTTATTCAAGTATATTGTCGACAATAGATTCTTAATATGCAATCTTGTCAAAGAACAAAGACTTATATCACCCACACCGAAATGGCATACATGTCAAATTCTACTGTACTGTAAATAACTGACCTCAAAATAAGGGTGCTTTCCCAAACTTTTCTTTTTGTCCCGTTGTCCCGTCTAATGCGGTAACGAAACAACCGTTGAACATTGTTATCCCGTCTTTTTGGCAAAGCCCTGACACTTTAGATTTGGCTAAAATGAATGGCTACCAACCTTGAAAATCAATGATATATAAGGCTGTGAACGATGGTCGAGCGGATTTAGACCGGGTGCCGATCAAGATGCAATCAATTGAGGTGACAAAGAAGGCCTTGTGATGCTACATTTCAAATTTCAAGTTGATCGTAGTTCATATATGTTTGCACCAAAAATGGGCAAACACCCTTCGGAAGTTTTTGAAGAGATAGTAAATAAAGAACTTGAATTGGAAATAGAGACTATCTAACAAAAACTCCAAGTCACAGAAAAATAAATTGCGCAGAAGACAAGGATTTAGAGTGGTTCGGCTATGCGCCTACGTCCACTATGAAGTTTTTTCACTTTATTTCTTAATACTTGAAGATTACAAGTGCTTTTCAGCAAATTACAGCGGGAAATGGACTTAATTCCAAATTGACAGCAATTGAGACAACATGGAGTGATCCTGGCAGCGTTTAGACTTGTTTTTCTTCCCCAAATTCTCCGACCCCCCTTCTGAATGACCAGGGGGCTCTATTTATAGGTGTGGAAGGCCAAAATCCCGCCTAAATCATGGAGAGACTGCTTGGCACGTGACGGGGGACCCACAGGCCCGAGTTCTTGAAGTGCGTGCCCAGTTTGGGATCGATTCGAAGTGAACTTCGAATCGATCAAAAAATCGTCCAATTGCGATGAAACTTGGCGTGGACGTTCTTCGTCATGTAGACAAACTTCTGTAAAAATTTCATGGGATTTGGATCAGTAGATTGGGAGTTATGATCGACTCGAGATGAGGCATCTCGGTACGCTGGTTAGTTCGAATCGATCCTCTGGGTCATTCGAATCCATATGTTTCGAATCCATATGGTTCGAACCCTTAGGTTCGAATCCATATGTTTCGAATCCATATGGTTCGAACCCATAGGTTCGAATCGAACCTGTTGTATGAGGGGGCGGTGTCGCTTCGAATCGATGGCTCCAGATCGATTCGAAGTTGTTTTTAACGTGTAGGGTTCGAGGACAGCATGGATTCGAGGCTGTGATGGACCCGAAGCTTGTGATGGATTCGAAGCTGTCATCGATTCGAAGCTGTCATCGATTCGAAGCGTATTTAGGCGGTGATGGATACAAAGTTTGATGGATGGATTCGAAGTACCAATTGGCTTGATGGATTCGAAGGAAGGCGTTGGCTGATGGGTTCGAACGCGATGGGTTCGAACGCGATGGGTTCGAATCATGATGGGTTCGAATCATGATGGGTTCGAATCATGATGGGTTCGAATCATGATGGGTTCGGACCGAGCAATGTGCACCTTCTTAACTTGAATCCATCATATCTTGAGCATATGTCCTCGGATTGACTTGAAATTTGAATCGGTGGCTTCTATGGTCTTTCTTGTTACGCCCTATCAATTGTGGCCCAACCCGGAATCGGACAGAATTCATCGATATCCATAGCGGACTGAAGTACGATCAATCTCTGAGGCGAACTGTCTCCTGTCTTTGACCAACCTTTTGGTATCACGGCTTTTGTCCAAAAAGCGGGATAACATTTTGCCCCCCAAAGTACGTCTTGTGGGAACATGACGTGCTTTGAATAGTCGCCATTTTATTCTGAAGATTATTGCTCCCTTTTCGTCGAGACTCATATACCGTATTGCCGTAACCTTGCCTTGATATGATTGATTACTGTGTGATTGTGCCTAACCGTTGGCTGTCGTTGCTATAACAGGGTAAATATTTGATCCCTGCGAATGTTCAAAATCGAACATTAGCTCGTTATGTGTGTTCATACATTAGCTCCGCCCTTATTAACGTCGTGTGTCCATGAGTCATGTCGGTCTTTGTTTGCTGCCGAACTCCGTCCCGGTTTTCTCCTGAATCGATTTTAGATTCAAGCCAAAGTGTTGCTAATTAGTGGTTTTTGATGGGCTCGAAGCTTAGAAGGATTCGAAACTCCTAATGGATTCGAAGCTTAGATGGATTCGAATCAGTGATGGATTCGAGGACTCTGATGGACTCGAAGCCCTTGATGGATTCGAAACTTGGATGGATTCGAAGTTTCCCGTGGATTCGAAACTTGGATGGATTCGAAGTTTCCCGTGGATTCGAAACTTGGATGGATTCGAAGTTTCCCGTGGATTCGAAACTTGGATGGATTCGAATCAGTGATGGGTTCGAAGACTCCGATGGATTCGAAACTGGGATGGATTCGAAAGTGGTCGTTCGAATCGATGGGAGTCGAAGTGACACTAATCCCTCTTGGAATCCGTATAAATACATGAGGTTGACTTCATTTTCACTTTTTACCTTTTACCATTGCTTTAGCTGCTTCTCCGAATCGATTTCCCAGAGCCAAATCAAACGTGCTTTTTCACGAATCGACCAAATTCCTTCTAGCTTCCATTTGTAATCAAACTAAATCAGGTAATCAAGGGGTCGATTCGGTTTTGAGAATGATAGATTAATCTTTTTTGGCATTGATTCGACCCCTTCTTCTGGAAATTTTTGGAGAGTGTCGAGGTTTGAACGAAGTAGGCCGACTCCATGGAACTGAGGAATGCAAACCTTTGAGCCGTATCGATCAGGGGTGCGCGCTTTGAGTTGGTTTCGAATGTGTAGCTTCGAACCGATGATTGCAGGAGAACACAACAAAAAAGGCGTGCGGTGATGGATTCGAAACAGTGGCATTCTGATCGATTCGAAGGAGCTCACTACTGATCGATTCGAAGCAATGATACGTTCATCGATTCGAAGGAGTTCAACTTCGATGGATTCGAAGCTAGGTGGGACTCCGTGGATTCGAACCGCCCTTGATGGATTCGAAGGAGCACGATTTCGATGGATTCGAAGCTCCGCGGATTCGAACCGCCCTTGATGGATTCGAAGGAGCCCGACTTTGATGGATTCGAAGTCAGGTGGGGCTCCATGGGTTCGAGCTGCGCTGATTCGAGGTTCACCGATCTGACTCGTGTCGAATCAAGTCGATCGATTCGAACGTTCTTGCTTCTGAACTACGACCACTTTTAAATCGAACTTTTAACGAACTCACTAAATTTTTAGCATATTTGATTCCGACGAGCTTCGTCCTTCGCATGATCAAAGTTGACCTGACCTGTCTTTTTGAGCTCGTCGATGGCACCGTGACTTAAACGAATTCACACTTGAATTGGTCAGTAGTATACGAGGGACGCGAAAGCGACGGTCAGTGATGACGGTCTTTTTCGTTCTCTGATTCAAAAGCCTAGTCGTTCAGACACCGCGTTTTACTCTTGTAAAATTTGTTTTAGTTATGTATTTGCATTGCACGGCATATCCATATGCTTCATACCGGGGAATATACGGGCTTTCTTCGTTTTTAACGCTGCTTTTTCGTGAGTTAGTTAGTTATGGAGTCTTCGGGTTCTGAACAACAAGAGTTACAAAGCTTGCCTCCTCTGATGCTAGAAATTCCAGAGATCATTCCTGAAGTAATAGATCCTGCTCCGGACGAATTGCCGGAGGCCTTATTTATCGAGGATCCCATAGATTCTGTCCGATCTAATATTTCTGGAGCATTATTGGGTCGGATATGTTCGAAGCATAGCTTATCCCCGGATGATGTTTTGCTACCGGGAGTTGATGATAGGCCTCACAATCCACCCGAGGGCTATACTGCTTTTTATCGCCACGCTTGTGCGGCTGGAACTCTCCCCCCGTTTAACCAATATATCAGGGAGATGCTATCGTTCATTGGAATCGCTCCCGCACAACTTCACCCTAACGGACACGCGTTACTGAACAGTGTTTTCATCTTATTCATGGACCGCCTTTTTCGTCCGCCTAGGCCAGCTGAGATTAGACATATATTCAACTTCAAGAGCAGGGGTGATAGTCCATCGTTCACCTTTCTGGAGGCAGTTAGAAATTGCCAGATTGTGACGGGAGCCTGGACCAGACTCAGTTACTTTAAGAATGAATGGTTCTTTGTCCGATGCCCCCCAGGATTCGCTAGGCGATGGCTGTCCAGACGTAAGTATCGTAAATCGTGTTAGCCTTCTTTAATGGTCATTGTCAACACTTGAACTGACATCAGGTGTTTTTTTTTTGTAGCTATCATATCAAGGCCAGACGGTGGTCGATACAGAAACGTCATCCGAAGTCTATAAGAGGTTCCGAGTGACCTGCGGCACATTGACTTGGTCTTAACCGATGATAACTTAAGGACGCTGGGCTTAATAGAGACGAACCAGAGTATTGTCGTCGAAGGGTTTGTGAAATCGGCTCCGAAGGCAAAGAAGAGGACCGGTGTAGCGATAAGAGGAATGGGCGATGATGAGAGGACGCCTACTGACACCGGGCTAGCGGCTGATTTTCCCCAAGCAGGAAATAAACAGAAAGGCAAGGCCGTTGTTCCTAAATTTGCGAGACGGAAGTCTGTAATCGTGTCTCGCTTGATTTCTGGAATTATTTCTTCTGACTCCGCTCTTTGTCAATCAGGAAACATTTTCACAGGACTGGATGACGTTCCCATCCCGGAATGCGTTTCTCTTTATCACAAGTCCGGGTTGGTTGAGCTCCGGGAAGCGTTAGACATAAGCGGGCTTTTACCCATTAGTGCAGTCGAAACCTCTGGTTGGTCGGGGGCTTTGCACATTTGCATACACTCTCATGACACTACATGACTGCTTCACTCGCCTTATTGATTTTTCCTGGTACTTAACTGAACTGTATCTCTTTTCCAGGTAACATGGCCGGTCGTCAGACTACATTGGACAAACTCCGGAGAGTGCATCACCCCTCAACCTATTATGAATCTCGTCGTGGAGGCCCCGATCGTGATCGTGACCGGAGGCAATATGGCCAGGTGTATTATGCAAAGGATCATCGTCGTGGTAACTCCAGCCAGGAACGATCAGACAGAGATCGTAGGCATCGCTCCCCATCTCGATCTCCTCCGTAATCCCGAAGTCATGTCCAGGCATCCGAGCCTCTGCGACATCAGTCATCTTCGCAGGTTTCGAGGCCTGAGCCACATCATTCTCGAACCGGGGTCGCAACGTCTATGTCTGGGGAGGAGACCCTTGTTGAGTCTTCTGGCGAAGGGGCCATCAGGCTTGCACAACTGAGGAAAGATTTTCCAGAGATTTGCTTTGATGCTTGTATTTTTCCTCCCAATCTTAAAAGAATTCCCGATGATGCCGCGACTTCGGCGCTCAACTACACCCGTGACTTTTTTGCTCAGTACAAAGAGTGGTACAAAGCGGCTGTTAAGGCTTCCAAAGCTGCCTTCGACCGGGCCCAAATCATTGAGAAGCTAGAGGCCGACTTGGCTCAAAAGAGTCGCATCGTCGACATACTCCAATCTGAGGCGGAATCTTCCCGCAAGGCCGAGGTCGAGTCGTTACAGAAGGTTGATGAGACATTAGCTGAAATGGCGAAAATGCAACAGGCACATTGTACTTTAGTTGAAGACTTAGGCCATCGATACAAGAACGTTGAATCTGAGCGGGATGCGGCAGTGAAGGAACTAGAGGAGCTAAAGGCTAGGTTCGCTGACATGAATAAAGAAAAAGACGACGCGAACGTGGCTGCGCAAGAGGCGTGTGAGCAGGCTGTATCTTTTCGAGCCGAGCGCGATGCGGCAATTGCAAGGGTTAAGGAGGTTGAATCGGAGTTGGAGGAGAGAGTCCAAGCAGAGAAGTTCAAAATGGAGGCCGAATTCGACGATCTTTTGGACACATATAATGCCAATGTATTGGAGCATAGAAATCTCTCCTGGCTAGGGGATTACTCGATGCCTCTCTACAATGCTTGGAAGAAATTAGTGGAAAACAAGAGGATGTCTTGTCCGGATTCGGTATTAGATGAGTTTGAGCTTGAGTCACGTCTGCTCAGCGAGGATGAGAGGAGGACCCTTCATGAAGCAATCATTTCTGTTGAAAAAGAAAGACTTGTCGTCCATCGAACGGAGGTTGGCGAAGGTTCGGGTATCGTGCACCATAGCGAGAATACTGAAGTCCCTGTTTCGACTTCACCCGAAGCTGCTGCCGTGGTTGATTCACAAGCTATTCCCGCCTACAATCCGGACCAACCGGAACTGTCTTCGGGCAAGACGCTCGTCCCCGAGCTTGTTCAAGCTCCAAGGCAAGGTAAAGTAGGTATTTCCCTTTACGTCTTAAAACATTGATTTTCGAGGGAATTTCTTGGTCTGATAGCTCTAATTTTGGTTGTTTAGTGACCGAGAGTGTCGCACCCGTGCTCCCTGTCCCTTCGGCTTTACATCCTACACGTGGAGTTATTGTCACCGAGGCGATTTCAACTGCCGCCATGGTTGGTGATACGGGAGAAGGAGGCTCAATATCATTCGATGTTCAAATGTTTGAAGAGCTATTTGGTCATCCTCTTGACCCCATGCCCGACCTCTCTTTTGTGACGAGCGGAGCTGCTCCAGTTTCTGGTTCGATCGTGACGACCACCGGCGTACCTAGCGCAGCTCAACTGTCTCGAGAGGAGGAGATTTTAGCAGAGATAAGTGCCGAGATGGCCAAGACAGTGACAGTTGGTCCCGGTGGTGACGTCGTTCCTTCAAGCTTATCTTCTCTAATGATGATTTCTCCTGGTGGCACAGTAACCGTCTCGAGTGTTGCTGAACAAGTATCCGTTACTGCTCCCGTGCCCCTGACTCGTCCTTATAAAAGGATCTCCATCCCTTCCAGTTCTGAGGAAGATGTTGATATCATGCCGGAACCGGAGGATGTTCCAAAGAAAGGCAAAAAGTCTCGTATGAAGCCAAGCAGTGGGTCTAGCGGCTCAACTCCGAGGAAGAAGCACCGGAGGAAGAAAGAGTGAGCCCCTCGCTTTGTCGTGAGATTTACAGATAACAATTCTTTTGCCTTTTCTTTTGTTCTTTCTTGGGCCATGTGTATGTATGGATGCGGCCTCCACTTAATTGAAACATCTTTACTTGCCATGTAATCAAACTTGTTTTTGTTGGTTGATGAAATGGGAAGTTACACTTTTCTTCTTACCTGAATGCCTTGCAGTATTTGTGTTGTTTCCGCTCAGTATTTGTATAGCTTCGTGTCGTGATTTAACGAATGAGTCGGATTCTGAGTATATTATCACTTAAGCCAGCGATTAGCACCCAGCTTTTTGCCCCTTAGTTGCAGGGAATAATACTCATATTCTGGTGGATGATTGCGTTTATTGCAAGCCCTGAACACATGCCTCCCCCCTTCTGGGGATTCATGACAATTTGAGATTGATAATCTGTCTTGCATTCCAGGAATCTGAGGGTTATCGATGTTTACGCTCCATTCCACGCTATGGGAATTGGGAGTTGATATTGATATCTCGGCCCGTATTTCGGGAACTTCGAATTGTCACTCGTACTTTGATTCGCGCTTCGGGAATCTGGATTAAATGTTTATACTCCAATTCGTACTCTGGGAAGTTGGAGTCCGTTCGCGCTCTGGAAACGGCTTATTGGATGTTTTATACTCCAATTCATACTCTGGGAAGTTGGAGTCCGTTCGTGCACTGGAAACGACTTATTGGGTGTTTTATATCCCAATTCACACTCTGGGAAGTTGGAGTCCGTTCGCACTCTGGGAACGATTTATTGGATGTTTTATACTCCAATTCACACTCTGGGAAGTTGGAGTCCGTTCGCGCTCTGGGAACGACTTTTTGGATGTTTATACTCCAATTCACAATCTGGGAAGTTGGAGTCCGTTCGCACTTTGGGAACGATTTATTGGATGTTTTATACTCCAATTCACACTCTGGGAAGTTGGAGTCCGTTCGCGCTCTGGGAACGATTTATTGGATGTTTTATACTCCAATTCACACTCTGGGAAGTTGGAGTCCGTTTGCGCTCTGGGAACGATTTATTGGATGTTTTATATCCCAATTCACACTCTGGGAAGTTGGAGTTAGTAAAAGGATTGTCGTGTTTCAATCCCTGTGAGTGCTGGTATTGCGTTTTGCCCCCGAGCTCGGGTCTTATTTAGTAAATGACTGGTCGTATCACAGTTACTCCCTATTTAGATAAATCCCACCGTGTGATGGAATTTAGCTCTTCGTGCAATGTGATATTATGTGCTATTTTCAATGAATCACAACTTTTGGCTCGAAGAGATGGCGTTTTATTGCTGAAACAAAAGAAGCATGACAACATCAGTTGCCTTATTACAAGTTCAAATTTCAAAATGCAAAAAAACAAAATGCTAAGGAAGAAATTGATAGAAAGATAAATAAAGCCTGTCAGGTGTAGTAGGGACGGAGGCTTCCGCTATTCCAGGCTCTTGGTAAAGTGAGACCATCAACGGTCGATAACTTGAACGTGCCATCTCTGAGTTTTTGTGAAATCATATACGGCCCTTCCCAATTTGGGTTCATGTGCGAAGGAACCGGGTAAATTCTTTTGAGTACCAGGTCGCCGGATTCAAAAGTCCGTGGGCGGACCTTGGCGTTGTATATTCGAGCGACTCGACTTCGATATGCAGCTGCCCTCACGTCGGCTTCTTCACGTTTCTCATCAAGCAGATCTAGGGATTCATCAAGTAGTATAGCATTCGTTTTCGGGTCGTAGTATGTCACACGGTGAGAGTGAACTTCCATTTCGACCGGGATAATTGCTTCGGAGCCATAGGATAGAGAAAAAGGGGTGTGTCCGGTCGCGGTTTTGTGAGTTGTTCTGTATGCCCACAGAGCCATTGGTAGTTCATCGACCCATTTGCCCCCGGCTTTCTCCAATCTTTTCTTCAATATAGACTTGATAACCTTATTGACGGCCTCGACCTGACCATTTGCTTATGGGTGCGCTACTGCTGAGAATTTCTTATGGATGCGAAATCGCAGACAGAAATCCCTGAATTCAGTACTGTCGAATTGGGCTCCATTATCGGTGATAATAGTATGCGGGAGACCAAATCGGCAGATGATGTTGCGCACCACGAAGTTGATCACCTTTTTTGTTGTTATCGTTGCAAGGGGCTCAGCCTCAGCCCATTTGGTGAAGTAATCAACCGCAACTATGGCTATTTTGCACCCCCTTTAGCTAAGGGCAATGCACCGATTATATCCATCCCCCACATTGCAAATGGCCACGGGCTGACCATTTGGGTTATTTCAGAAGGCGGGGCTCTAGGGACCCGAGCGTGTCTTTGGCATTTATCACATCTTTTGGCATAATCCATAGCATCGCGGTTAACGGTAGGCCAGTAATATCCGTATCGAAGTACCTTCTTGGCAAGCGCTTGCCCCCCAGTGTGATCGCCACATTCTCCTTCGTGCACCTCACGCAACACTCGCTTGATTTCGTTATGCGCGATACACCGGAGAAGAGGGACAGAGTAACCTCTCCGATACATAACTCCGTCTTGAATGACAAATCGTGACACCTTTCGAAGAATCTGTCTTCTTTCACTTCGTCGTTCGGGCAGTGTGCCATGCTCAATATAATCTTGGTAGGGAGTCATCCATGATTCCTTCTCTGAGGTAGCTTCTAATGTGAATTCATTCTCCGTTCGATCAATGCTCGGAGAGGATAATGTCTCGACAGGGACGAGTCCCAAGTGTTGAGCTTCGCTTGTACTTGCCAGCTTTGCCAATGAGTCGGCTTTCTGATTGTGCTCTCGGGGTATGTAGAAAATGGTATAATAATCAAACCGATCCAGTATTTCTCGGACCCGGGCTAGATAAGCGGCTAGCCTTCGATCCTTGGCCTGATATTCACCCCGAACTTGGCATACCACCAACTGGGAATCGCATTAGATTTCCACAGCGATAATTTTCAGGTCTCAGGCCAACTTCAACCCGGTGAGCAAGGCTTCGTATTCAGCTTCGTTGTTGGTTGCCCGGAAATCAAACTTTAAGGCGTAGCAGATGGATCGGCCCTCGGGGGTCTCAAGCACAATCCCTGCTCCCGAGCATCGATCGTTGGATGCGCCATCAGTGTATAGTTTCCATATATATTCGGGGGAGTCACTAGTTTCGGGTAAGTCTTCAGGAACAGTGAATTCGGCAATGAAATCTGCTAAAACTTGACCGTGTATGGCTCTCCTTGGAACATATGCGATGTCGAATTGACTCAGCTCAATGTTCCACTTCAGTAACCTGCCAGACGTCTCAGGTCGTGTGAGGACCTGTCGTAACGGTTGGTCGGTGTATACAATGATAGGGTGAGCCTGAAAATATGGACGGAGCTTCCTCGAGGCAATGACTAGGCAGTATGCCAACTTTTCTAGCCTTGGATAATTTCTCTCGGCCCCGGTTAATCGTTTACTGACGTAATAGACTGGTTTCTGTGTTCGGTCTTCCTCTCGAACCAATGCAGCACTAACAGCGTTTTCAGATACAGCCAGATAAAGGTATAATTGCTCGTGATCAACAGGTTTTGAAAGAATCGGAGGTGTGGAAAGATGCTGGATTAGTGATCGAAACGCGTCCTCACATTCCGTAGTCCATTCGAAGTTTCGTTTCCCTTTTCGGATCAGATCGAAAAAGGGTGTGCATTTATCCGTTGATCTCGAGATGAACCTGCTCAGCGCTGCAATCTTTCCGTTGAGACTCTGAACCTGTTTTATGGTCCTCGGGGTTTGAAGATTCCTGATTGCCCAGATCTTCTCGGGGTTGGCTTCTATTCCTCGGGCGTTGACGATGAATCCAAGGAACTTTCCGGAAGCAACCCCAAAATGACATTTTAACGGATTTAGCTTCATCCCATATTTCCGGAGGACATTGAACATTGACTCCAAGTCCTTGACATGATCAATGGAGTATCGTGATTTTACCAGCATGTCATCCACATAAACCTCCATGGTTTTCCCGATCTGATCGGCAAACATCCGGTTGACTAAGCGTTGGTAAGTTGCTCCGGCATTCTTTAAACCAAAAGGCATGACCATGTAGCAGTATAGTCCTAGGTCAGTTACGAAGCTTGTATGTTCTTGATCGGGCACATGCATGGGTATCTGATTGTACCCAGAGTAAGCATCCATGAAAGACAATAATTCGTGTCCGGCCGTCGAATCCACAAGTTGATCGATTCGAGGAAGTGGAAAACTGTCTTTTGGACAAGCCTTATTTAAGTCAGAGTAGCCGACGCACGTTCTCCATTTTCCATTCGGTTTGCGGACAAGTACAGGATTGGATACCCATTCCGGGTATAAAGCATATCGGATAAACCCATTCGTCTTCAACTTATCGACTTCTTCTTTGAGGGCGGCAGATCTCTCTGGATCCATACCGCGTCTTTTTTGCCTGATCGGGATGTATCGCGGGTCAATATTTAAGGTGTGGCTCGCGATGTCCGACGAGATTCCACACATATCGGAGTGCGTCCAGGCGAACACGTCTAGATTCCCTTGGAGAAATTCGACCAATTCCTGTTGTGCTTGTAGGTTTAGCTGAGACCCAATTTTCAATATTTTCGAATCGTTATTGTCATCAATTGGAACATCGATCGTCAGCTCGGCTGGAGAAGCTTGATTTTCTTTGGATTCATCATTATCTTCAGTGTCTCGAGGGTCAAGATCCTTCTGGAATTGGTCGTGGTGCCCGGGCCGAGGCCCAGGCGCTAATTGTCAATCGTCGGCAAAGCGGACGCGGAGAGATTCCCCCACGCCCTTTCCCTTCTCCTTCCTTTGCGCTTCTCGTAGTTCAGCAACATAACAGGCTCTCCCGGCAGCCTGGTCCCCTTGAATGACCCCAATCCCGTGGTCAGTAGGGAACTTTAGAGTCAGACACCATGGGGCAATTGCTGCCCTAAATTCTGCAAGGGCTGGTCGGCCCAAAAAGGCATTATAGGGTGAATGGATATCCAGGACAACAAACTGTAACATTCGGACTCTACGGCGTTCTCCGTTTCCCAATTCTACTGGCAATTCCACCATCCCGGTGGGTATATTAGCACTTCCATCGAAGCCGTGGATCCTATATTGACAAGGCTTTAGATCTTTAGCTTCCATCTTCATCTGATCATATGCCCCTTTAAACAAGATGTTTACTGAGCTTCCACTGTCTACCAGGATCCTCTTCATCCAAGCAGGACCAACCTGTGCGGATATGACCAGTGGGTCTATGGTCGGGGTTTCGACTTTGTCAGCATCTCGGTTTCTAAAGATGATATCATCCGTCATCGTCTTCTGTTGTTTAGCCGGAGCCCCCTCATCAAGTGTACTACAGCTTTCAAAACTTACGTGCCTGATCGAATTGGCGTATGATTCCATTTCCCTCCAACTTCGATCCGCTGGATGAGGGCCACCACTGACTGTATTTATGACCAACCTTCCGCTTGTACGGGCGGGCTCTTCCTGTTTTTCTTGGTTCTGCGCACGATTTTGGTTTGACGGGCCCACACCACCGGTTTGTGGTGCTCGCACAAATTGATCCAACTTCCTTTCTCTGATCAGTTTTTCAATAAGGTCTTGCAGATGCCTGCAGTCATTGGTGTTGTGTCCATAGCTTTCGTGAAATCTACAAAACTTCCCCGTTTGAATCTGTTTCTCCGATGATAATTTCGGAGTCGGCTTCTTATATTGCATTGCATTACAGGTTTGTAGATATACGTTTTCCAATGTCGTATTCAGTGGTGTATAGTTTTCAAACATTTGCGCCCTACGTCGGGGGCCACGGTTCTGATCCTGCTTCTTATTCCTATTATCGCCATTCCTTGGCTGGTTTGCTTGTTCTGAATATTCAACTGCACCCTTCCTGAGCCCTCTCCTGACTGTTTAACCGCCACATTGCTTTGAACCCCCTCCTTGTTGGGCCTTGCATCGTCCTGCTTCCTAGATTGTTTCGCATCCTCACGCCTTAGGAATTGGGCGGCTTTGGAATAGAAACGATCCAACGACGCGGGAGGTTTTCCAGCTAGCCAGTTTCCAAAATCAGAGTCGGGGTCAATCCCCTTAGTAAGAGCCACCAAGATTGAATTATCATTGGGGTTAGTGATTTCTGCGCAGGCGGCGTTGAATCTTTCCAGGTATCGCCTGAGTGTTTCCCCAGGAACTTGAGTGACACTAGATAAAGTGTTTACGTCTTTAGGCCTGGCGATGTGCATACGGAACTGTTCGATAAACTTGGTTGCCAACTGGTCAAACGAGGAGATAGACCGTGGTGGTAATCGTGTAAACCACATTGTCGCAATCCCCCCCAAGGAAATAGGAAAACTACGGCACTTTACTGCATCATCAGCTCTTGCAGCAGTCATTGACCATTCGTACTTTAGAATATGCTGGCTAGGGTCGGAGTTTCCTTCATACATGGGCAAAGCCGGCATTCTGAATCGCCGGGGAGGCTCAGCATATAATATGTCATCGGTGAACGGGGTGTGACTTCGAGAGATCCCCCAATCGTCATTTGTCAAACCTTGACTTTCGCGAACCATTTGGCGGACCATAGCTGAGAGATCAGGTGTTGCTGTATCCGAAGGGTGTCGAGCCAAAGTGTGGTCGGGCTCCACAGTGCGAGGTGGGATCGGGCGCTGTCGACGATCCGAATCTCGCCTCCTTGGCTCGACATCTTCTGGGATATTCGGTCCTGGGACACGTTCCTGTGGGTGGTAGTTTGGACTGGAGTGATTTCGGGTGTCAACTCCTGTGCCAACTGCGGTGGCTTGGTTATCTGCGGTGTGCTGTGGCACAGTGCCTCCTCGAGAGGAGGGTCCCGTATGAAAACTGGCAGAGGGGCCAACTCTTATTTGCCCTACAGTCAATGTCTGCCGGAGGCCAGAAGCATGCGCATGACTTCCGTCTAGCCTGGGGCGCGTAGATCTGCCGTTATAGTCGGATGAGGCAGAGCTTTCCGTGGAAGAATGCGGAGCGTGGTCCCTCTTTGATCTCCTTCGCCCTTGGTGGTTTAGTTGGTTAGCCAATTCAGCATTGATACGTAGCTGCTCAGTTAGCTGTTGTCGGCTTTTAGTTAATTCCTGCAGTAATGTTTGGAACTCCTGTCTTGTAACCGGACCCGACTGATCCGCTTGCCCAACGGCATCCTGATTGGCTGACTGTAGCTGTGCGGGATTCTGCCTATCCTGACCTTCTTGGTTACCAATGTTGGAAGTGGTTCTCGTACTAACCATCCTGTAGGTTGGATTCCTATCCTAGATTTTGAGCAAACCTGAAAAGAATGGATGGAATCTGAATTTGAAGTCTGGATCTCCCTCTTAGATTTGTGCAATCCGGTATCGAAGATAGATCCACGGAGCGGGAGAAAGAACTGGTTCTTTTTCTCTCTCAATGAAAGCACCAAAATGTTTGCACCAAAAATGGGCAAACACCCTTTGGAAGTTTTTGAAGAGATAGTAAATAAAGAACTTGAATTGGAAATAGAGACTATCTAACAAAAACTCCAAGTCACAGAAAAATAAATTGCGCAGAAGACAAGGATTTAGAGTGGTTCGGCTATGCGCCTACGTCCACTATGAAGTTTTTTCACTTTATTTCTTAATACTTGAAGATTACAAGTGCTTTTCAGCAAATTACAGCGGGAAATGGACTTAAATTCCAAATTGACAGCAATTGAGACAGCATGGAGTGATCCTGGCAGCGTTTAGACTTGTTCTTCTTCCCCAAATTCTCCGACCCCCCTTCTGAATGACCAGGGGGCTCTATTTATAGGTGTGGAAGGCCAAAATCCCGCCTAAATCATGGAGAGACTGCTTGGCACGTGACGGGGGACCCACATGCCCGAGTTCTTGAAGTGCGTGCCCAGTTTGGGATCGATTCGAAGTGAA
Organism: Allium cepa; assembly: GCA_030765085.1. Lineage (NCBI taxonomy): Eukaryota > Viridiplantae > Streptophyta > Magnoliopsida > Asparagales > Amaryllidaceae > Allium > Allium cepa. Next base: position 280,326,905 of record CM060934.1, on the reverse strand, counting down.
CTTCGAATCGATCAAAAAATCGTCCAATTGCGATGAAACTTGGCGTGGACGTTCTTCGTCATGTAGACAAACTTCTGTAAAAATTTCATGGGATTTGGATCAGTAGATTGGGAGTTATGATCGACTCGAGATGAGGCATCTCGGTACGCTGGTTAGTTCGAATCGATCCTCTGGGTCATTCGAATCCATATGTTTCGAATCCATATGGTTCGAACCCTTAGGTTCGAATCCATATGTTTCGAATCCATATGGTTCGAACCCATAGGTTCGAATCGAACCTGTTGTATGAGGGGGCGGTGTCGCTTCGAATCGATGGCTCCAGATCGATTCGAAGTTGTTTTTAACGTGTAGGGTTCGAGGACAGCATGGATTCGAGGCTGTGATGGACCCGAAGCTTGTGATGGATTCGAAGCTGTCATCGATTCGAAGCTGTCATCGATTCGAAGCGTATTTAGGCGGTGATGGATACAAAGTTTGATGGATGGATTCGAAGTACCAATTGGCTTGATGGATTCGAAGGAAGGCGTTGGCTGATGGGTTCGAAACGGATGGTTTCGAACACGATGGGTTCGAACGCGATGGGTTCGAACGCGATGGGTTCGAATCATGATGGGTTCGAATCATGATGGGTTCGGACCGAGCAATGTGCACCTTCTTAACTTGAATCCATCATATCTTGAGCATATGTCCTCGGATTGACTTGAAATTTGAATCGGTGGCTTCTATGGTCTTTCTTGTTACGCCCTATCAATTGTGGCCCAACCCGGAATCGGACAGAATTCATCGATATCCATAGCGGACTGAAGTACGATCAATCTCTGAGGCGAACTGTCTCCTGTCTTTGACCAACCTTTTGGTATCACGGCTTTTGTCCAAAAAGCGGGATAACAATATATGCTCGAGTTATGGACAAATGAAGAACTTATATGAATCAATTTAGAGCGATCCATAAAACAGCATAAATTGATGAAGATTGATTGATATCTCAAAATTTACGAAGTCAATGCACTTGAAACTTTCAAAGCATCAATATATTGGAGAGTGGAACCCACAAAAACGATGGCATGAAAAAAAAATACCGACCGTTCCACAACGATCGTACAAAATCAGCCAGAACGTTCCATAGTTTTACAGAAAATGTGATATCTCACAAATGGTAAATCGGAATTGCACGAAATTTGAAGAACAAGTATCTTACATCATGAAGAGCCTACATTAACGATTGCACATCAATCAGAGGCCAAAATAATGATCGGTGTTATTCTTACCGATCGTTCCAAAACAAAGAGTTATGTTCATCAATCGTTATGGTGGTCCCTATGGATCTAGAGATTCTTCTGGCAAATTTTCCGCTCGATCCATGTATTTCTTCCCCTATAAATACAGCTACCATTCTTCACAAAGAGGATCTTTCTTTCGACTGCATTGGCTCTGCCATTTTTATTTTTCACTCCTATACTAATGGATTGTTACAACCCATATTTTCCGTACAATACATGCTGACAATAAACACACATGTCCAACACAAATCAAACGGAAAGACGGATTGTTAAAGAAAAGAAATAAGAAGAGAAGAAGAGAAGAAGAAGAGAAACTAAAACAATACAAAATCTCACAAATAAAGCGGAACAAAATATAATATAATATCCATGATCTTTACAAAAGAGAAACTATTATATACATACATCCATCAGAGTACAACAACAATCATAATCATCAGCTGGACAGTCATAATAACCTATCCTCACAAATGCTGATGATTTCAATAAGAAGCAGCGGTAAAATAACCATATACGTGAATACGTCTCTGAGACTCCAGCTCTTCTTCTAAAGCTTCAAAGCATTCCAATTTAATCTATAATATGCTCGGTCTAGCCTGAGCATTATAATAAAATAACACCCGACTTAGTCTGAAAAATCAGCATGAGAAAATACACCTAATTAGACTTTTAAAGTTATAAAAACCTTTCAAAAATCAAAAGTATCTCGTAAGACCACACACACATAAACACGGATAGGTTTTTACCTTAAGACAACCAAAACATTTCATATGAAATTCTCTGATATTATAATAGTGTCTAATATACAAATACTTATTCATCATAGCTGAAATTGTTACATTAATTAGATTCCAACATACTAGGTTCTATAAACAAAATCAAAGGCTCATATTGGAGAATGGATTCCAACTATGAAATAGATAAAATGTATGGGAGGCTATAACACGTTGCACCTCTGCTACTCAGGACCGACACTACCTCCTTCTCGAGTAACACCGAATTTGATCACCCCCGGTTGCTATCAACAACTGTAACAATCCGCATATTTTACGATTGAATATTTAAATATCTTATTTTAATATTTTATCGTTAGTCGGATTTTAGTCCGAAAAGTTACTTTTTGCATACGGTCGAATTAGGACTCGGAACCACTTCCATTGAGTTGTAAACACCGTTTGCGATCTTTTTGAGCATAAACTTTGATATGTTTGGAGTTAAGAGAATTTTGCCACTTTTTCACTTTGGTCTTTGGGTTTGGTTTAACCCATTAGCCTAAACTATTAACTATAGCTCAACCCCCTTCCTTCCATAACTTCACTTTCATTTCCTAACACTCAAGCTTCATCAAAAATGGAGGAAGGAATGGGAAATTAAAACTCCAAGCCCTAGTTCATTTGCAAATCCAACATCTAACTCCAAATTCAAAGAGAAGCCATTGATTCTTCCTTTGCTCTCAAGCTTCTTCTTCATTGATTTTGTGTGAAGGTGAGATTTTTATCTCACATCTTTGTCTATAACTATCTTTGATTGTTGGGTATGAATTCCTAACACTTTTACATATGCAATTGCTTTTGGTTTGGATTGAATTGGTGAAAATCCCAATTTTTAGTGGTTTGGGTTCAAATCCTTAAAAATCCAATTTTTGATGTTGGAACACGTTTTTGGTGATGCATCAAGGAGTCAATAGGACCGGATAGCCGATAGGCGTAATCCCCTAGCGTTCGTGCTCGTTCGGTTGCAAATTGAGAGAGTTTGCACTTTTATTGCTTAGGTCATTTTCGGCCTGCTGCTAGGTCGCTCGTTCTGCAACCACAAAGACACTCGGCCATCTTCACAACTTAGGTCGCATGGCCTTCTCATACGCCTTAGGTCGTTAGGTCGCAACCCCCTTAGGTCGCATGGCATTGGTTACTCCTTAGGTCGTTAGGTCGCTCGGCTTGTAAGTCGCTAGGTCGCTCGGCCTATCCTTACCACCATAGGTCGCCGGTCCTAGGTCGGCCCGCCTTTGATCACTCGACCTATTCTTACCACCATAGGTCGTTGGTCCTAGGTCGGCCTGCCTTTGATCGCTTGGCCATGATATGCCGCTTCCCTCATTTAGGTCACTCGGCTAGGTCGTCTTGCTTCGGTCGCACCAACTTAGGTCGCTCGGCCTGTTAAGACGCACCATGCTTTAAGTCGCATCGCAGTTAGGTCGCGATCCATAGGTCGCTCGACTTGCTTGCATAGTTAGGCCGCTCGGCCCATTAAGTCGCACGTTCATCTTAGGTCGCGTACCCCTTAGGTCGCACTACCTTGGCCGCATCTCTTAGCCCGCTCGGCCTGTTATGCCGCTAGCTTCTTTGGTCGCGCCATGCCCTTGGTCGAGCCATGTAAGTCGCATGGTTAGGCCGCATGCTATTTCTTGAGCCGCTGATTTCTTGTATTGACTTATGTTAAGTCGTAAGTCGTGACTTTTATGTCACAAGTGTATTTCCACTTTGATGAATTTGGAATCGAATTCTTTAGATTTCATTCACGGCTTCGTATGTGAATTTTTGTGATTTATTGTTTCTACAATCATTTTTGTGATTTGTCACTTCATCTCACTCTTACGAGAAATCTAATTAAATGGCTTAGTAAAAAAAAATGGTACAAAACGCTTGCATTTACTTCGTCAGTTAATTCTTGGACTTGTTCGATTGAATCTCTTGTGACAATTTTCGAGTGGAGATCTACAATTTGTTTGTAAATATTTAAGTTAAGCTAGTGGTTATGGGACATGAAGCTAAACTTATATATTTACTAGCTTACTGTAATTGACACTTCTTGATGATCATTGATGATCATTTTTGTGATTTAGACTAGCAAATGTGCGATGTCTCTTTGTCTACGAGGGAGACTAAACCCCGTTTCTGTGGAGCTTTGGGTCAAATTGGTGGGGTAGCGACCCATGGTCTTCGGGCCGTTTTGTGGAGCTTCGGATCAAAAATTAACGGGTTAGCAACTATGGAATAGCGTTCCATTTTGTGATACACGTGGTGGTGAGTTTTCATGCTTCCGTTTTGTGATAGGCCTCCCCCTTTTTGTGATATCTGGATTTCCATTGATGATTTCTAGAACTTTGTGTTTCATCAATTTTCGTGATTTACATTGATAAGTTTTATCAATATTTGTGCATTGGTGAATTTGTGTGTCATTAACTTTTGCGATTAGCCTTGATATCATTGTCAATAATTATAGTTTGGTGATTTGGTAAATAAGGAGTATGACATTCCTTTTGATCTTTGAGAAGATTCTCGTGATATTGATTAATCCCTAGTTGATTTTCAATTGCATACTTATCACAGTATGGCTTTATGGTTATCATATATTCTATATCATTTATCTGATATTTATAGCTAGACTGATCCGTTTATTATTTTCTTATTAAATAATACTCGGGTCAAACCGAGTTGTTACAGGTGCTTTTGCTTGACTTCACATTTAGGATTATCACCCTGACCTTTTGGCTAACTACTTAGATTAGTAGTTTTTTTGTTGTATACGTTGGAGATATAGACTCATAGATGTATCCATATTCTTTTGTCTAGCACTTGTAGCTATTCTTTTGTGACATTGTGGATCTTGTTTGACCACTACTCTGATGTAACTTTCATGTGTTATATATTCATATCTATTTCCGCCTTTTGTGATATGGATGTCTGTGACTGATTTGTGTTATGTTTATTTCTCTATTTGTTTCCGAAGAATATATATATATATATATATATATATATATATATATATATATATATATATCTAGCCACTGTGTAGTAGCTTTGAGTTTGTATCAGTATGTCGGATTTCCATGCATGTTGTACTATTTGATATATCGTTGCTCGCACAAAGAAATTACATGGATGGTCGCTTCTCAACAGTCTTATTCTCCGTGCTAGTTGACAGCATTACCCCATAGTGTCCTTGGCTAGCGTGGGTATAAAGGTGGGGCATCACAGCTTGGTATCAAAGCCAATTTTTGGAACAATGTAGAATAATCTAGCAAGGATCATCGTCCTAAGTCCATCTTAGGAGTCATGCTTTAGGATTTAATTCGAGTCTTCGTACCGATTCATCCTATTTTCTTTATGATTCCTTGTTTATCTATCAAGAATGCTTGATATTCATTTGGTGAATAATCTTATCCTTCTTCTTTCTTTCTTTCAAACAGGAAGAGAAATGGTTAGACCTGGCCGTCCCAGCACCGGTCAATCTCATGCTACTCCCCAAGATGGAGTATTTATGTCTGCCCAGCAGCTTCTTGATCTAGTAAGGAATGCTCAAGCAGCCGGATGTAATCCGGAGTCTACTCACCCTAGGTCTGGATTTGCACGTTTGTGCAGCGACAATTTGGATGGAAATCCATTCAAAGGCTCTGAAACCATTATTGAAGTCCAGGCTTGGCTGAGAACTTGGATCCAATCTTTTCTCGCATGAATCTTGTCCATCTTCACCGTGTTCAGGTGGCCTCTAGTATGCTCCAAGAAAGAGCATTAGATTGGTACGAGCTTCTGATTTCTGAAATAAATGAAGCGGATCTTACTTGGGAGAAATTTCAGGAACGCTTCAAATTAAAATTTGTGCCAGAAGCTGAAAAAGTAACATTGGCTCGTCGTTTCATTGACCTTGTTCAAGGTGAATTTCATATTTCAAATTCCTTTTGTGTTGATATGCTTTTATGGTTGTTACCTTATATTTTCTCCTTAAGTATTGCGAGGACGCAATTTCTTTAAGGAGGGGAGTCTGTAACAACCCGCATATTTTATGATTGAATATTTAAATATGTTATTTTAATATTTTATGTTAGTCGGATTTTAGTCCAAAAAGTTACTTTTTGCATACGGTCGAATTTGGACTCGGAACCACTTCCATTGAGTTCTAAACTCCGTTTGCGATCTTTTTGAGCATAAACTTTGATATGTTTGGAGTTAAGGGAATTTTGCCACCTTTTCACTTTGGGCTTTGGGTTTGGTTTAGCTCATTAGCCTAAACTATTAACTCTAGCTCAACCCCCTTCCCTCCATAACTTCACTTTCATTTCCTAACACTCAAGCTTCATCAAAAATGGAGGAAGGAATGAGGAATTAAAACTCCAAGCCCTAGTTCATTTGCAAATCCAACATCTAACTCCAAATTCAAAGAGAAGCCATTGATTCTTCCTTTGCTCTCAAGTTTCTTCTTCATTGATTTTGTGTAAAGGTGAGATTTTTATCTCACATCTTTGTCTATAACTATCTTTGATTGTTGGGTATGAATTCCTAACACTTTTACATATGCAATTGCTTTTGGTTTGGATTGAATTGGTGAAAATCCCAATTTTTAGTGGTGCATCGAGGAGTCAATAGGACCAGATAGCCGATAGGCGTAATCCCTTAGCGTTCGTGCTCGTCTGGTTGCAAATTGAGAGAGTTTGCACTTTTATTGCTTAGGTCGTTTTCGGCCTGCTGCTAGGTCGCTCGGTCTGCAACCACAAAGACAATCGGCCATCTTTGCAACTTAGGTCGCATGGCCTTCTCATACGCCTTAGGTCGTTAGGTCGCAACCCCCTTAGGTCGCATGGCATTGGTTACTCCTTAGGTCGCTAGGTCGCTCGGCTTGTAAGTCGCTAGGTCGCTTGGCCTATCCTTACCACCATAGGTCGCTGGTCCTAGGTCGGCCTGCCTTTGATCGCTCGGCCATGATATGCCGCTTCCCTCATTTAGGTCGCTCGGCTAGGTCGTCTTGCATAGGTCGCGCCAACTTAGGTCGCTCGGCCTGTTAAGACGCGCCATGCTTTAAGTCGCCTCGCAGTTAGGTCGCGATCCATTGGTCGCTCGGCTTGCTTGCATAGTTAGATCGCTCGGCCCATTAAATCGCACGTTCATCTTAGGTCGCGTACCCCTTAGGTCGCACTACCTTGGCCGCATCTCTTAGGTCGCTCGGCCTGTTATGCCGCTAGCTCCTTTGGTCGCGCCATGCCCTTGGTCGAGCCATGTAAGTCACATGGTTAGGCCGCATGCTATTTCTTGAGCCGCTGATTTCTTGTGTTGACTTATGTTAAGTCGTAAGTCGTGACTTTTATGTCGCAAGTGTATTTCCACTTTGATGAATTTGGAATCGAATTCTTTGGATTTCATTCACGTCTTCATATGTGAATTTTTATGATTTATTGTTTTTGCAATCATTTTTGTGATTTGTCACTTCATCTCACTCTTACGAGAAATCTAATTAAACGGCTTAGTAAAAACAAATGGTATGAAATGCTTGCATTTACTTCACCGGTTAATTCTTGGACTTGTTCGATTGAATCTCTTGTGACAATTTTCGAGTGGAGATCTACAATTTATTCGTAAATATTTAAGTTAAGCTGGTGGTTGTGGGACATGAAACTAAGCTTATATATTTACTAGCTTACTGTAATTGACACTTCTTGATGATCGTTAATGATCATTTTTGTGATTTATACTAGCAAATGTGCGATGTCTCTTTGTCTACGAGGGAGACTAATCCCCGTTTCTGTGGAGCTTCGGCTCAAATTGGTGGGGTAGGGACCTATGGTCTTCGGGCGTTTTGTGGTGCTTTGGCTCAAAAATTAATGGTTAGCAACCATGGAATAGCGTTCCATATTGTGATACACGTGTTGGTGAGTTTTCATGCTCACGTTTTGTGATAGGCCTCCCCCTTTTTGTGATTTCTGGATTTCCATTGATGATTTCTAGAATTTTGTGTTTCACCAATTTTCTTGATTTACATTGATAAGTTTTATCAATATTTGTGCATTGGTGAATTTATGTGTCATTAACTTTTGTAATTGGCCTTGATATTATTGTCAATAATTATAGTTTGGTGATTTGGTAAATAAGGAGTATGACATTCCTTTTGATCTTTGAGAAGATTCTCGTGATATTGGTTAATCCCTAGTTGATTTTCAATTGCATACTTATCACAGTATGGCTTTATCGTTATCATATATTTATGTCATATCTCTTATTCTATATCATTTATCTGATATATATAGCTAGACTGATCCGTTTATTATTTTCTTATGAAATAATACTCGAGTCAGACCGAGATGTTATAGGTGCTTTGCTTGACTTCACATTTGGGATTATCACCCTGACCTTTTGGCTAACTACTTAGTTTAGTAGTTTTTTTGTTGTATACGTTAGAGATATAAACTCATAGATGTATCCATATTCTTTTGTCTAGCACTTGTAGCTATTCTTTTGTGACATTGTGGATCTTGTTTGACCACTACTTTGATGTACACTTTCATGTGTTATATATTCATATCTATTTCCGCCTTTGTGATATGGGTGTCTGTGACTGATTTGTGCTATGTTTATTTCTATATTTGTTTCCGAAGAATATATATATAGCCACTGTGTAGTAGCTTTGAGTTTGTATCGGTATGTCGGATTTCCATGCATGTTGTACTATCTGATATATCGTTGCTCGCACAAAGCAATTATACGGATGATCGCTCCTCAACAGCCTTATTCTCCATGCTATTTGACGGCATTACCCCGTAGTGTCCTTGGCTAGCATGGGTATAGAGGTGGGGCATCACAACAACCATACAATTTGTATGGGATCCCGAAGCACACATGAACATCAATCTAGACTTGGGATGATCACACTCTGCTCGGGTGCAACCCACTTGGCCCTGCCGCATGTCCCTGCTTTATTCATTTTCTGGGTATGAGGCTCAAAGAGGCCATGATCTTACCATTTATATAGTCCACTTGGAATGCTAACACTGCCCCTCCAAGCAATAATGCAATATCAGCATTCATCCATACAAGTTTGTCCTGGGACTGAACGAAACGACTGAGAGCTCCGCCTCCAATTCCATCATCTTCAAGACGTCTTCACTTCGAATGCTTGAGTTAGATCGAAGTGGTTTTCGGATAACATATCTGATCTCGGTCTCTTCGAAACAACATTCGATGGTTTCCAGCAAAGTCAACCCTGGTTTTTTAGGGAATAAATAGCCATAGATAAGATCGGAGATCACCTCTTAAATGTAAGTTGATGGACTTCCTTATCGTTGTTCTAGGAGAATGAACGTGATTTATATGCACAGTCTAGCATCATCGGAGATGAATGTGCCATATAACTCATGTGTTTCTCCTAGATATTTTCAAAGCTACTTTTGGGTCCAAATTTAATAGTCGGTTATTCAACCATCAAATAACAAAATTCAAATCAAGGATTTATTCCGCAGGGAAACCAACATTTGATTAAGCACCAAACAACACTAAGCCTCCTTAATTAATCTTTTTATTAATTAAAACCATCTTGTAAATACTTGTATCAAAATACTTTTACAGAGATATATTTAAAGACTCTTTTGTTTTCAACACTTAGAAAATATCCATATACTTATCTCAACGGTATAAGTATACTTGCCTAACACTAAGAAAAAAGATCTCCTTTTTACGAAATTCTAAAATCATTTATGAACTCCATTATAAATTCCCAAAATCATTTATAAACCATTTATAAATTATTTGTCAATTCATTTCCAAACCCTTTATAACAACATGCAATTATTTATAAATTCCTTTTTATAAATCTATAAACCCATCTCTAAATTTTGTTATAAATATCCATATATTTATAACCCCTTTACCTTGTAAAAATCTTCCTTTAAATACTCAAACCAATTGATAAGCCCCTTTTATAAAAACCCAAGTTCGTTTATAAAACTCTATTTATGAATATCGAAACCATAATAAATAAATAATTACTGTTAACTTTTAACCTCTTAAAAATAATAGCTAGTAATTCAAACCATTATGGATAAAACAATCGTTAATCTTTACCATATAGATAATAAAAATACATTGCCAAAATATTATTAATGATTGTCATTATTAATTTCAAACCATATTAATAGTTTAAATAATTAGCCCTTCAAAATATTTAAATATTAATAAACAACTTTTAACAATATTAATATGAGTAACCAACTTTTGGAACATAACCTATTTCCTCGATGCAATCCATACTTAAATCTCAACCCAATCATTCCCATATTTATAAAACTATATTTATAAATCTTTTTTCGATTTTATAAAATTCATATATTTTCAAAGTTTAATTTATAAATCCATTCTTTTATAAACTAATTTTACTATCAAAATCCACTTATAAATCCATTTTTTTATTAATCAACTTTAGTCATAAAATCCATTTATAAATCAATTTTCCCAACACACTTCAAATCCATTTACAAAACATTTATAAATTCTAGTTATAAATCTATTTCTTTAATTATAAAATATTACCTCTATAAATCCATTTTATAAACTTATTCAAAAATCCCAAATCAAAGTATTTCTCAAATCTATAATTTTATAACATCAAAAATCATAACTTTTTATTTATTTTAAAAAAATCCATTCCTTTTAATAATTAAAAAATCATTTAAAATATATACCTTCAAAAATCACTTCAAAATGTTTTTTTACATCAAAATCATCATTTTTAGTAATTTAAAATACCAAAATTAAGGCCCGGTGCTAATAAAGCACTAATTTAGCAAAATCATTTCCATGTCATCAATATGGCGTTTAACCAGTCATATATCACTATATAAATGAAAATAAAATCAACATTGTGAGGAATCCTATTGGATCCTCCAACCTATCTCATTGGATCACATACAATATATAATTATAAAAATATCAATTAACCGCTCCGAGGTGAGATTCGTATACAAATGATCTTCCGCTCTTACACGGAAACGTAATAGGGTCTCATCTGCTTCAATAGACGGGAATATATCTAATCAAACTAATAATAGTTACTAATTATCCAAACATTCAATAACTATCAATAATAAATATCCAAACATGTAATAAACAAATTTTTATCGATTAAAAATATTTCTGGTTAACCAAAAAGGTGAGATTAACTTACCAAAATTTCATTTAATGCCGAAGTGTTTCAGTTTCGATAGATTGAAATTTCTACAAGCTCTAAATTCAATGAATCTAATTCCTAAACGTAGTTATCGTCGATATAAGTGCAATGCGATTGACTGCATCCGATTTGGACTAATATGAAAAAGATATATATTTTACAAGTTTTCGATTTAAAAAAATAAAATTAAATAAACTAAACTCCACCAAATTACCCTAACTAGCACTAATCCCTCATCAAGGCCGTTAAAACCCTTCATTCACTTCCGGTCCTCCTAAAAACCCATAACCCGCATCGCCTTCAACCATTTGTCACCGCTGCCAGGCATCACTGGCCACCGCCGCACTTCAAAGGGGTTAGCCCTAGTCAAGAGCTTCCGAACACCATAACCCTCGACCCCCACCATCGCTTAACCGCCACGATTTCACCCAAAAACCCTGACGTCGTTGATCATGGATTCCGGCCACCTTGTCTCGACCTGCCTCGATTTAACTGGTCACTAAGCTCACCTCGACGCCGCAGACATATCTATAGTTGAACCCTTCGACCAAGAACACCCCTAGCGGCCTGAATGACGACGGCCATTGGATGGTCGTTTTGAATAAAAAAAGGCGTACACGTTTCTGTTTACACGTGAATAAATAGAGAAGGGTGTATGGGAACGCATTATGAAAGGTATGGGCAAGCATCGCCAAGGATGGTTAATAATATATATATATATATATATATTATAAAATGTCCATCTTTTTTAAACGTTCGAAAATCTCGAACTCCAAACGAGATGTGCCACCTAGCATTTTATATGTTATACCCATATTCCTAACGTAATGGAGCTAGTCTCGAGCCCCAATTCAATCATATGCAGAAGATAGCTTTCTAAATCCAGTTATTAAATTAATTTCTACGCACTTCGATCTCTCATGTCCAAATATCGTTACGAAACTTGACGACGTAATATAATTCATTATCACAGATCCAGTGAAACTGGTTTCACTGAAATACGAGCCTATGCCCCGGAATGCCATTTTTACACGTTAATTAAAACGAATTATTATGAAAACTAAATTAATCACTTTCAAATCCAAATCAAGTTTATTATTTTCATTCTTTTTTAAATAGAATTTAAATCAACTTTGAAATCATTTTCATTCACATAAAATTCAAGATTTATTGAAGCAATTTTAATATTTAAATTTAACAATTTAATAATAAAATAAATCACTATATTTGAAACTCAAGTTATTTAACTTATAAAATTATCTTTTCAACATTCAAAATCAATTAAATATTCTAAGTTCAGATAACTAATATTCTGGGTCTTTACGAGGATCCTTACTGATCCAAACATACTTGTAATCATAATCAAGAGCATGATCAATAAAAATATGGAGTGGACATAGGCGAAGTTTGCTGAACCACCATAAAAATCTATGTGTTCATTTACTTTTTTCAGCAATGTTTTTAATTTCATTCATCGTTTAATTTCTATGAGATTCTATTAGGTGTCGATGCCCATTTTTTGACGTTAACGAACATGGTCAGTTAATGTGACGTAGAAAATTTGATCCATTTCCATTGGAAGCATCTGATGCTAAATGTATAATGTCCAACAACGGTAAAAAATATTCTTCGGTGTATGATTTACACTCCATTGACTTTCTCCTCCATACCAAAAATAAATCTTCTTTCTTTTTCTTACTCTCTTCAATCACCATATTCAAATCAAGATATCGTAAAAACAATGAAGAAGTCCGAAAATATGATGTACATCAGTAACAACGCATTTTCTTCAATGCACAACTGACGTAATTCATCGACAATAACAAAAAAGAAGTTCATAAAAAGATAGTGGCAGCACTAGACAACATTTTGACGGAATGCCCTAAAAACCAGAGATGATGGATGATCATGTCCCACAAATATGAAATGCTTAAAAATTAGCGACGACAAAGTTCACGCAATAAAACGGTGTATTAGATCCAGTTAAGAAAATGTATGTGACAAGGAGGAATGGTGGGTTGATCGATGAAGTTATATATCTTTTCTTTAATTATTTTTAAAAATAGTTTTTATTTTTGGAGTTTAATAATAATATTTTAAGTATCAAGGAGGACCGATAAAAAATGGAACTACTACAAATAATATTTCAAGATGCACATGCAACAGGAGTTGCCACATGTACGCCTGCTATTGCATGTGAAGATGAGTTCCTAAACATTCCATGATCTCCTCTGTATTCTCGAATATTCCAGATCTCTTTTCGATCGAAAGTGGGAATTTGATTAAATATACAAGAATCTCGAAGATATTCACGTTCAACCAACACAGCTCTTTCCTAGTATGAGGCAACCATGTAACGACCTTGAATTTTCGATCCCGAAAATTCCAGATAGTTATGAAAAAGAAGAAAGAGATAGAAGAAGAAGATCAGAAAACATCAACATCTCACATACGCAGAGGATAAAATATAATAACAAATATAACAGTTTACAAAAGAATACTATATTTTTCGATTACATTTGAATACATCAGAGTTACACACATACTCATATACTGGACATATACAAATTAACATGTCTCAGATAATCATAAATATATTACAGCGGAAACACTCCATATGTTCTTGCCATCCAGCTCGCCTCCTGAGCTCCAGAACGTCTACCTAAAAATCTATAATACTCGGTCTGACCCGAGCATTACATCAAAGTAACACCCGGGTCAGGCCGGAAACCAGCGCGAGTAAACTCATCTAACATGGAATACCAAAGCAAACAACTTATATAAAACCCGGGGTAACTCGCATCAATTTACAAATTCACAATTTGTTATAGTCTTCTCTAATTTCACACGTCAATATTCAAGTACCAAAAACTTAGATTAAATAGTCCAATTCACTTAAATCATTTCATTCCAGCCTATTGATTTCACATATCAATCTATAAAAATTCGAAGTGGTTTCGGGTATTTTCTAATATCCAACCCCGGTCTCTTCGAATCACATTCAAGACATCCTATACCATTTAATCATCCATAAGCAACTTGATCGCTTCCAAATTTATTTAATTAATTTAATTAAATCAAATTGAATTTCTGTGACGACCCGAATTTTCTGACCATAGAAATCCGTTTCATCTAAAAGAAAGAAAGGGATGAGAAAATAGAAAAAATAGAGAAGAAAGAACAACAACATCAGAATCTCACAGCGGAATGAATAAATTATATTAATCACATAAGTATTATATAATATGCAATATCCATCGGAGTTACACAGGTAATACATCACATACTAGACAGTTATAAACACCTATCTAGTTATACAAGTCAATATACAATACAACACAGAGATATCAACACAGCGGAATACTATATATATCTACAACGTCGAAGCCTCCTGCTCCATTGCTCCTCCAGAATTCGTCAAAGCTAACCTGAATCCCTTAGCTACTCGTAAAAATTTGAGTACCCGAGAGTTTATGAAAAACAGAAATAAACTCCGGGTCAGACATGGGTCTGGTATGAGCGTTAAAGTTGCTTAACTTTGAAAATATTTGAAAACAAAAGGTATCACGTAAGACTTCCCATAAATAAACATCGTAAGTTTTTACCTTACGCTAACCAAATCATTTAATAGGAAATTCTGTGATATTATAATAATGTCTAGGGTTTTCAAGTAAATATGAAATAGCCGAAATTGTTACATTATTAAATTCCAGCTACTAGCCACAAAAGTGGGTAATACAATCAAAACCGTTGGCACTTATTGGATTTTGGATTCCATACAATGGCAGGGCTACTGGGGTACCGCCCATCACAGTATGTGGCCTAGATCAACGTACCGAGGAGTATGCCCGCTCCCCTGCAACACAAGGCCGAAACCATTCCTTACTGAATGGTCTCGAACAAGACAACCCCGACGTTGGAGCTCACAACTGTCCACACAGTCGAAAAAAGGGACATCTAGATAGGGGAAAATGTTGTCCTGCTTGGGCATGACCCACCTAACCTTGCTGCATATCCCCTGTTTTAGCCATTCCCGGTTGATGAGGCTTGAGGCTACGATTACCTTTAGAGAACACATCTCTTAGAATGCTCATTGCCCACCTGACGATGTTTTGAAAGCACTCAATCCATACAAGTTCGTTCCGGGTTCGAACGAAACCGAAGGCATTATCTCGTTACACTCATTTTGGAATCACCCTAAGAGTTAACGATGATAACCCTTGCACTCTGAATCTTCACTTGAGAATTTACGACCTAACGATTAATTTGGATCGATGTGGTTTTCGGATGTCCAAATATGGAAACCCGATACCGATCTCATTTCGAAATCCAAACGCCATCTTTTAAGGTCAAGTTGTTTAAAGTTTTAAAACAATTCAGTTCAATTATCCATATACACACAGATAGATAATTCACATCTCATAATAGAAAATCAACATCATCATAAACAGATAATCCATATTATCATCACAATAGATAATCCATATTATCATCATACTTAAATCAGAGCATACCTATCGCATAACATTCATTAATCTCATATTTGAGATCTCAATCCATTCAAAGTAAACAATATCATTAATCCATATATAACCAATCATATCAGCTATAATTAATTTAAAATGAATTAAATTAATTATATCATCTCTAATTAATTTAAATTAAATTAAATTAATTACTTCACCATTTTAAATCTTGCTTATATATATCTATTAATTAATTGTCCATCAATTAATTTCTCATCATCTAATTATTCAATTTAATTAATCACTCTTGATTAATTAACTTTAATTACATCCAAGTAATTACCCTTTAATTTATTTTCACAAATTAATTATCCTTGACTAAAAACAGAAATTAACCTCTAATTACTTATTAAATTGATAACTATAATTAATTACTTAAATCTTTAATTACACTAATTAATTTCTCTTTAATTACTTATTATTGGTTAATTGATCTTAATTGATCAATTCTTAAATTCATCCTTTAATTATATTTATAAATGATTTCTAATCCATCTTAATTAATTATCCTTTTAAATATTAATTACCTTAAGTAATTAACCTCAATTAAACCACATTTATTAATCACCCCTGATTAATACCATTCAGTAATTAACTACCTTTAATTACTCCATCCAATAAATCAATTACTCCTTAATTAATTTGCTTTAAATTAATCCCTTGATTAATTGTACAAAGTAATCATACTCCAATTACTTTCATCATTAAATCATCTTCAATTAATTACATCTAGTAATTATTATGAATTGCTTCCCTGAGTAATCATACTCCATTCATCTCATTAAGAAATTACTTATCAAATCATTCGATGATTATCTTAAATTAATTAAACTAAATTAATTAACTTAAATTAATCACATTAACTCAATTGATTAAAATAGAATAACTAATTCCCTAATTATTTCTATTAAGTAATCACACTTAAATAATTTTTTTAAAAAATGATTACCTTAAATTAATTAATCAAATTGATTTTTAAGATAAATCACATTAATTAATCATTAATTAATTCTTAGATAATGACTTTCATCAACACTTCTTTAATTACTTCTCTAAAGTAATTAACTTATATTAATCATTATAAATTACAAATTAGTTTATTTTTGATAACCCTTTTTTTAACCTTTAATTATTTAGTTAATTAAGTGCTTAACTGTAATTTAATTAATCCTTAATTACTTCATAATCACAACTTAATTGCTAAATCAATAAATCTTTAATCATTAATTTATAATCTTTAATTATCTAATTTGATTAACCCTCAATCATCCCTTTTAATCCTTAATCATAAATTAATTAAATTAACTAATCATTTCTAAATTACTTTATTAATTACATTAATTTTAAATCATTAATTCTTACTTTAACTTTAAGACAAAACATTTATTATTTATGACTAAATTGTCATTAGCAAAACATTGGAAAACCATTTACCCTAAAATTTATTTCAAAATATAAGATAAAAAAAGGAATACAAATTTAACTTTAACAAAGTTGGAAATAATTTAAAAACCTTTCTAAATTCCATGTTAGAGAAATACTTGTTTATAAAAGAAATTTTAAAAGAGTTTAAACCAAATCTATTTTTAAATTCATACCTTTTAAATTTTACTTTAAACACTTTAAAGTTGTTAAAACATTTTGAATTTTCCTTAAACCTTAAATCATAAAAAAAATAAGTATACAAATGTTAGTTTGAAACCATATTTAAATCTGGATTTCAAATCTTGTTCAAATCTGGCCTTAGAATTCTACACTGCATTTTAAACACAAAACAATGACAGGCTTTTAAAAACCTGGCAACATACCCAAAAGACCGGAGTTCACCCTAATGCCTCGAGTCAAAACCCAAAAAGCTTCGAGTTCGACAAGAAGTTTCCTCGAGTCAAACCCTTAAAGACTCGAGTACCCTCTGCTCCAACAAACTCCTCCAGGAACAACACAGTGCACCGTACATATGCACGGTGCCGATGGTCGTCGCTGATCATCATCGATGATCCTCCCACATCATCCATCACCCAAACACCCCCTCGCAAGCATCAACACGACATCTTCAACCCGAAATCAAATTCGAGGGTTCAAGCCATAAACCTGGAAACACAGACAACCCAAATTCCAAAACCTGGAAGTTCGCCGTCCTCGCCACCTCGTCCACCAGAGACGCTGAAATTCTGGCCATCACCACGTCTACGTATCCTATACCTCCCCTCAAGAGCACGCAATGCTCGTCGCACCAAGAGGGAGAACGAATCGAAGTCTCAGCTTTAGAAAAATTTAGGGCTACGAAAAAGAAAACGTCGCCGGCGCCACCATGCCCCCCTGACGAACCTTCCACTATTTTTCTCAGAACCTCTACTCATTATTCTATCACTAGAAGAAGCCCCGATCTCCCCGAAACTCGAGATCACTAGAAAACTCTTAAATACCCATTTCTTGTCAAACTAGAGATGCACTCTAATCCCATCACTAAAATTTGTAATTTTAGTTTTATAAATCAAATTTTAGTTCGAGCATTTGATTTATACACCTGAATTCGTGAAACATTTAAATTGAAATTTGACTTATTTAAGTTGCACTGTTGTTTTATTTATTTCCAGAGTATATATAGATTATTTCAATTTAAACAAATTTTAAATCCTAAAACTATGGTATAACAAACAATCTTTGTTCAAGACTTAAGTCTTAACAAAATATGAATAAAGGGCAACTGATTTTTGTTTGTAGAATTTGAACCTAGGACAGAATCAGAGAAGAAGAACACAGTTCACAGCATGCACACCAACATATTTATGCATAAACACAGAGCTTTTACCTTTAAATGAATTCATAACACATATGTTTTCAGATATGGATATGCAACATAATTATATACTTGAACTATTTAGATTGTGATGTTACTCACCTTGCTTTGAGAATGCACAGAGCATCTAGATTTTGAAAAACAGTTTGAAACTGAAACCCATTAGCCCTTTTTTTAAAAACCTTTCACTTGAATGCTTTTTGTTTAAACTTGATTTGCTTTGTCGTTTAGATTTGCATACAGATTGCTTGCTTTAAAACCTAGGTTGAAGATGAATGCATCTGGTTTTTGGTTTGAATTTGCTTGCAGGCTTTAGAAAATGCAGCCAAGTTTTATTGCTTATAGAGTTTGTAAAATGAAAATGTTATCTTATGATCTCAGGTTTGATATGTTTAGAACGAACTGGAAGATATGTATATATAGAAGGAAAAGATTACAGGGGAAGTTGTTTACAGGTTTGCTCTTTACTGGTACAATATTATCTTTGATCAAGGATTTTATTTTTATTTTTATCAGGCAGATTTGATATGGAGGCTGCAATGAGTTTTATACATTTTGGCTGAAATGATTTTTATACCTGTCGAATTGACTGAATTGTTTGCTGAGAATTGGAAGCATTTAATGTTAATGTACCTTATGTTTCCTACTTATCTTACCTTATCTTATTAGTACATGTTGATACTTAACTAAGCAGCATAATCTAAACTTCCTGTATAAGATTCTTGCCTGTTTTGATTTATATATTATATGTACATATATACTTATTGCCTGCTCATCCTTATCTTCTTTTTGCTTTGCATTCCTACTAACAAGCTACACATTATTATTTTTCACTTGCCTAGCTTGCTTTATATCCTATGTACATATATACTTTGTTTTATTTCTACCTATTTATTTTACAGGCACGCCAGGTTTGTTTTTATACTTCATGTACAAATATAAAGTTGTCTTAGTCTTTGCTATAAATTTTAGCCTAAGTATTTAGTTCCATTTCTAACATGTGTGTTTAGTTTTATTTTATTTTTGTTTCATTTGCAAGTGTACATACTTATAGTTGAAAATCTTTTTATCTTATCTTTTGTCTTTGCTTTGAAATTGAAATGAAGTTCTAGTTAATGTGTTGTTAGAATTTGTCTAATATATTTACTTATCTTACGTATTTTAATTTCTATTTCTAACTTAAATATTAATTTCTAACTTAAATATTTATTGTCTTGTATCATTATATATATAGATTTATTTTTATTTATTTAGTAAGTACATTTTGTTAGTATTTTATTTTACTTCTTATATCTATTTCCATTTTTATTTCTAGAATTCTTTATATATTTAATTCATATTTTACATGATTATAACTTTATTTGAAATATTTAGTTAACATTAGCACTCATTTTATTATCCATTTTCAAAGTTTAACTATCTAATATTCAATTTTCTTATTTATTATTTCATTTTACTTATGTTAATAACAAAATGTTCTTAAGTCTATATATTTATATTTATTTTTAACAATATATTTGTTTTATATTTAGATGCAATATTGATAAGATTTATTCCATTTCAACTCTTATTATAAATTCCAACTCAATAATTCTTCCAAATTCACAAATATATATATATATATATATTTGTTTTTAAAAGATAAGTTATATTTTAATTAATCACATTAAATATTAATTAAAATAATACTGCCAAAAATCCGGGATGTCACAATTTCTAACCTCAATCACTTAGATTCCTTCACTTAGCATTAATAGATTTCAAATCAATTAATTAATCCTCCCTTAATTATCGATCTTGATTTAGCATCCTAGATTAATTATTCTTCAATTACATCCAAGTAATTATGTCTAATTAATTATTCTTAACCCAAAATCAGTAAGTAATCTTAATTACTTCATAAATTAATTAACTATATTAATTACATTAATCCTTAATTACTTATATTAATTAATTTCTCATAAGTCATTTATTATTGATTTATTAATTTTAGTTAATAAACCTTTAATTACATCATTAATTATACAAATTAATGATTCCTAATTACATTTCAGTTTATCCTAATCCAAATTAATTACATTAAGTGATTAATCATCAATTAAACCACAAATATTAATCACTCTTGATTAATCTCAACCAGTAATTAACTACCCATTTATTTACTTTATTAAATAAATTAATTACTCCTTAATTAATTATCTAAATAAATCTCTTGATTAATTTCAAAAAGTAATTATATTTTATTAATTACATTAAGTAATTACCTCTCAAACCACCCAATGATTTTTCTAATTTAATTAAACTTCATTAATTGATTTAATCCTTAATTAATTAATTCAAACCCTTAATTACTAAATTAATTAACCCAAATCATTAATTAATTGAATTAATTCATTATCCATTTTATTTACCCTACTAATTTAATGAATCACAAATCATTAATCCCTTATTAACTTCAAAATGAAAACATTTTCTTATACGATTTAAGTTTAAAACAATTTAAACTCCGAATACTTCGAGTCAAGCTACAATTAACTCGAGAACCAACCAAAACCAAAGTCACCAGATCATCAGTGCACATCCAATCAATTCAATTATTCAACCATTTAACCATTTTAAATTTAAATAAAAATCCACAAGAGTGAGATTTACTCACGTTTGATTTTGCAATCCAAATCCAATCTCGACTTATTTCCTTTCAGATTTTAACCTTGCATAAACAGTTGTACGATTTATTAATATTTTACATAATCGGACAATCAACTATCCCTTTTAACAATTTTTATTTAACTTATAATTTAATTTAAATTAATTACTTCATGTGATAATTTCAATTGACTAATGATTTAATTAAATTATAAATTTCTATCTTAAAACTATGTATAAAAATAAATGATAGATTTAAAAACCTATTTTTTATAAATTCCTCAAGCATTTAAAATCTATTTATATATATATATATCAAAATCTTTTCTATATATAAAATTAACTAAGATAGGCATGTATAAAAATTTCTTTACTGCAGATTTCCTCTTCCAACCTATATATTAAAAAAAAATAGAAATCTGACTTTATTTAAACTGCTCAAAAATCACTTTCTTTTCCAAAGTTTAATACTTGTATTAAACATTAATTCCTTTATAAACCTTACTGTTAAAATATATTCTTTTATCTGCTTTTCTTATGCGTGTATAAATACACAAATATAAATTTTAAAATAAATTAAATTTAATTAAAAAAAATAAATACCTAACTGTCGAATCCACCAGAATCACATACGGCAGAACTTCGACGAACCCAATACTTTGATCGCAAATCCAAGCTTTAGACTGCCGCTCCCTTCTCGCTGTCCAAAGTAAACGATCGCGGCCACAAACAAGACGAACCTCGAGACTTCGAACCCAATCCTAGATCACCTTGAGCTTCATTGCCAACCCAAACGCAAATCGAACACCCAAAGCCTAAATCGAAACGAAACAGCGCCTAAGTGAGCCGCCGCCTCCACCTGAATCGATGAACCCATGATGCGTGCCCCCTATCTCAATGCAATCGAGCTCTTCCACTCACGCGTGCGCCTGCTCGCGAAACCCACTAACCACTTGCTGTACAAGCACGCGCGACTCTCCTCCCTCGCCCATTTTTTTTCGTGTGTTTCGTTCGAATTGATTTTTACTGAAGAAAAAAGGGGTGACTTGATTTTAAAGGGTAAAAGAAATATTGCGTTTTTAAAGGAAGAAAACAGGCATATAAGAGAAGGAACCATAGTTGACTAGTCAATGCGTATATAAATAATAAGTGTTCAACATATTTCGATATAAATTTTGGCGCGTTCACATATCGTACGCTCCCACAACAACCCCAAACACTATGAAAATTGAAATCCGATAATAATACAATATTACTGTGACGCCCCACTCCGAGAGCCTCGTTAACAAAGAGTATTACATAGATAATACTGTCGGCTAACGCGGACAATAGAGTATAATGGAAGCGACCATGTGTAATCTTACCTTAACTATTCACTAAATACGTCGAAAAGTATAATCACATTAAAATTCGACCTATTCAATAAATATTTAAAGCAAAACTACAATGGCTTTAGGATCTATCAGAAGAAAATATAACAACTCAAATGTAATTCACATCACAGAACAGTCGATCATAATATACACATAAACAGATACACAACAGAGTATACAAAATAATACATGTCAAGTGGTACAGGAGACCACAATATACAGACGAGACGAAAAAAAAAGTATAAATATCAGAGTTACAATAGATAAGGACCACAAAAGACGCTATAACAAAATGAAGCTAGCGAATAGTCCATGCGGAAGCAAAATAGGCTAAGTCCCAAAAGCACCTAACCTGAAACATCTCGGTCTGACCCGAGTATAAAATACACGGGTCAGTCTAGATAACAAATCAGTTAGATAAACTGAACAATAATAAACCTGCAAGGTCATACAGTATAACAAATATCTCTAGAGGAGATAACACAATCATCAACAAGAGATGAATCATATAGAACAAGCGTCATATCATCAGCAACATATAGAAACAAAGGATACAAATATCCCAAAACAAGCCAAAAGGCAAATAACAAATACCAATAAGGTATACAAGTTCCACAAGGTAATCGTTATATATCATGCGGCTCAAACAGACCAACACGATGGGCGATACCAAGGGAATATAATATCAATGAAACATCAGAAAATTGCTCGAGCTCAGTACTGTACAAACAAGGATCCATGAGCCCGAAGACTCCAAACCCAAGTATCACCCATGCGACACATAAGGCCAATATCAGAGCGAAACTATATAGGGCAACAAACCCGAAGGCACACACCCGAAGGCAACATACCCGAAGGCAACAAACCTAGGGAGAAAGTCCGAAGACACCATCCCAGAGGCAACAAACCGTAGTGGTGAAGGTCGTAGACTGTAACGACCCGATATTTTCAACCATTCGCATCCATTATAAGTGTATAGGTAGACACTCATGCCGGAATTGGATAGCTCAAAATACTGCGTTGTAAATAAAAATTTGGCAAATCTCAGAATATACAGTAAATAAAATCACAGATCACAGACACAGAGTATATAAAAATGCAGCGGAAGAAAAAGAGATAGTAGTTCATGAAGCTACTATATAAATATGAGATACATCAGAGTTAAATAAGATACAACAGAAGAGTAACAAGATACATCACTGAAACACTGGATACTGAAACAAAATAGAAGGTTGGATCTTCAAGGAAAGCTCCAACGCCGAAGGTGAATCTGGAATGCTAACTCACTCAATCTGACCCGAGCATAAAGCAAAACACAAAACCCTCGAGTCAGGACATAAATACTTATAAGCTGTAAATCAACTCAAGTGAACAGTAACAAAATGCATCAGTAACTTAAAGGATGCTTGGGACCGCCCATCCTCTAAGGATCCGTTAAACTATTTACTATGTAGTAATATACGCTATATACGGTAGTGTCTAATCAGTGAAGTATAATCATATAGAAAATAGCGTTAAGGGGATAGTGAACCTTAACGCGGTTGGATCTTTAAAACCAAAATCGTAGTGGGCTCGATATAAGGATATGACACGGCACGCGAGGCAATGCCAGGGTGGATACACCGTTTGCACTCCTGGACCGGTGGTGACGGCAAGCCAGCAGCTTCCGCCCACCTCAAACAATACCCCCGAATCAAAGTGGCGCCACCGAATCGAATCACAACAGTAATAGAATGGTTTCCGATGGAGCATGCTCGATGAAAGGGTGCGACCCTTTGTGTAGCCCGGTATAGCTCCTGTTTTAGTCATATATGCCAACTCACGGGAGTTGGGTCCACGTAATATACCTCGAGAACGTCGCCACCATCCTACTTCATTCTGAAATCTCCACCGCGTACATAGTTGTTAAAGTGGTTTTCGGTATTGGTCGGCTATAAGACAATATCCGATCCCGGTCTCTTTAACAACCAATCGTTATTATAACCCGTATTTATAACTTTAAAGCAATATTTTATACTTCAAAATAAAATATCTTTTTCAATCCAAATCTTTATCAAAATAAAGATTAAATCATTTCCAAAACCATTTCAATATCATCGTAAAATATCTTTCAATTCAAATATTTATTAAAATAAATATCAAGTCATTTCTAATCATTCCAATATATTAAATTTTCATACCCTTCAACACTACCTTTCAAATCATTTTAATATATCAAAATATCGTATCTTTTCAAAACTTCATTCATTTCAAAACAGTTTATATTCCAAAATTTCTTTTTTTATCATTTCAATGAAGTTATTATATTTAATAATTAAATTATTAAATTTCCAAAAATTTCAACTTTCAAATTTTATTTATTCACTCAAGTTTATCAAAACCGTGAAAATTCACTTTTCGCATCATTTAGAAAACTTCTACGGAAAGTTACATTCAAAACAGTTCAATTTAACAAAAGACAGCATTTTAAAATGTTGTAATAGGGTTTACTTAAATTTCAAATAAACTTAGTTAAATTCAAAAATTGTAGCACTTACAAAAATTGCTATAATAGCTTTTAATTCAATAGCTTTTTAGTTCATTATCATCAACTACAGTATTCACAAATGCTGTAATATCATTTACATTGTAATTAAAAGGATTTCAAAAATGCAGTCAATTAACTTCAAATATTCAATAAAATTTCTCAACCAATTATATTTTATTTAAAACATTTTTAACTTACAAAGTCATACATTTTTTTTATATAAACATCATTTAATTTTTCCCAAGTTCATGATTTTATAAAGTTAAATTTCCATTCAAAAATCAAGATTTAATAATAATTCACTTATTAAATTGCAATGTTCAATTTTAAAATCCATTACATTAAATTTCAACTTAACACTTAAGTTCAAATTCTCAAATATAACTTAGTTTTATTTTTATTTTCTTAACTAAAAGTTCACTTTTACGTCAATTTCATAAATTTCCAATTTTAGTTATATTTCAAAATTTCAACATACGATATGCATTCATTTCACATTTCAACTTTATTAAAAATCATTAATATGATATAAAAATCACTTTAAATTCATTTCAATTCAAATAATCATAAATTTATCATAATTTCATATTCAATTAAATTTCCAATTAAAATTAAATCAAAATTTCCAAAATAACTTACGTTCAAAATTTCTAACTTTTTCATTAATTCATGTCACTTATAATTATTCAGAAAATCAATAATATTTTACAAAAATCCTTCTTTTATTAAATTAAAAATCAAAATATCATAATAATTAAATTTCTAAAATATTTAAAATTTTTAGAAAAACATATTTTAACTACGGGCCTGTATATAATTTTCTACGCTAGGTAAAGTGATACGGGTAATATATCATTTCAACCCATAATTTACAAAGAAAATTCGGGTTTTATCATTTCAAACCCGAAATCCCAAGTCAAAATGCATAATTTAAAACCATTCAGGCCTATCATTTCAGCCCATAACATTTTTTTTTTCTAACAGGGAACTTGCAGTGTGATCATATACAGAAATAATATAAACAAGGTCAATATCACAATATACAGTCATATATGAGATGTCAGGTGAAAATTAACAGTTTTAACATGGTAATAACATAGTAATAACATGGCATAGCATATCATATGATCATCATTAACTTGCATAAACATTTTATATTACTAAACACTTGTCATCAATTCACTTTTCATAAGTATAAATGTCAGAGTGAGAAAGACTCACCTTTTTCAAAGCTAGAGACCAAAACAACATACAAGCACGACTTCAAAGGCACGACAAGCACAATTGCACGACTTTTGATTTGAGTTGAAAGATAGCCAAGATATGATTTTGTATCAACAACCCAAAACAAAACAAACAAGACAATATATAAACATTCAACATAAAATAACATTGAAACAATTTTGAAATACAAAGCAAAATGAACAAGATAGATTGGACCTTTCTTCAACCACTTCAATGCTTGGCCTAAGGGACACTTATGCTTGGCTATGATGATGCTTTGGCTCAGGTATGACATCATACAGGTCAGGTTTAACATCATATAGGCAAGGCAACAAGTGGAGATGAAGGTGTAGTGGTGCAACATAAAGCATATATAGGGTCAAGGTTAAATAAGTTGAGTTTTTGTGACATTCTTGGCTCGGCCATGGGCATGTGGTGGCTTGGCCATGCTTGTACAGGTCTGGATAGTAGCTGGAGCAGCGGCCAAAGGTGGTGGAGTGGCTGGTGGTGGTGGCTAAGGGGTGGCCAAAGCAAGATATGGAGGGTAGGTGATGATATGTGTGGTCTAGGCAATGTTTTAAGGAGTTTTGTGGAAGTTTTGTGGTGCTAGCTTCAATGGATGGGAACGGCTTGGTCATGGTCTGATTTCCAGAGGGTGGTGGGTGATGTGGCAGAGGGTGGAGGTCAGGTCAGAGGTGGTGGAGGTGGCTATGGTGGTGGTTAAGGTGGTGGTTGAAGGAGATGAGGCAAAGGTGGTCAAACTAGCATTGTTCAAGGGCATTGTTGCATTTTTTTTAGAGTTTTGGCACCATGGTGGGCTCGGCCTTGGTCAAGACCAGAGGGGTAGCTGGTGATGATGGCAGGGAAGAGGTGTAGGAGGTGGTGGCCGTGGCTATGGAGGAGAGGCCAAGCAATACACATGAGAAAACAAGGCAAAATGTAAGAAAACAATGGAAAAAGAAGAGCAAAAAGAAGAGGAAAAGAGGAGCCATTACCAAACCTTTCTAGCCGTGAAAAATGAAGTGGAGAGGAATGTTTTCATGTGAAAATGAGGTAAGAAATGCACGGCTACAATAAAGAAAGGAACGGTCAAAGGAAATTAAATCTATTAATTGGAAAAGAAACAGAAGAAGAAACGTTAAAACGGTTTTACGTTTCTTTGCTTTCAAGCCTTTAAAACTTCCTATATATATTCATATACATCTTAAATAACTGAAAAAACTTATAAAGTTCAGTTAGAATTCGAAAATATAACAGATAAACAAAATATTAATAATTAATTATTAATTAGATATGATTAATGTAAGAAAAATGGCACAGAAAAATGAAAACTAGACTTAGGAATTAGAAATAACTTCAATACACTTTGGAAAAAATTTCTTAAATTTAAATACATGTAAAATGAATAAAATAAAACACAGCAATAAAAGTGAATGCATAAAATAAATCAATAAATTTTAATTATATATAATTAAATTAAGAAAATGGCTTAAAATTGCAGACTAAGCTTTAAAAATTAGAAATAATTTCAAATGAACTTTAGAAAAATTATATTATTATTTTAAAAATACTTAAAAGTCAAAATATACATAATATAACATATTATCACATATTAAAGTAAAATATAACAAAGAAGAATTAATTTATACAATTTAAAATAGTCATTGTTAAATAACCTTATATACGCACAATATTGTAAAGGGTATTACTTTCACAATTTACATCCAAATTCAACGAAACGAAAAGTGGTGTTCTTAGAATTTTATGTACTTTCATAATAAAAGAAAAAAAATTAAAATTTTATACTTTTAAAATTTTAAGTTAAAAGTCACAGTTTTGACTATTTTGACCAAAATCAGCATTTCAGGCAAATATTCAACTTACACAAGTTTGGAATTATAACTCATATAAAAATCAAGATTATATTTAAATAATAAATTTAATTGTTTCAAATAAGTAAAATAAGTTTTTAAATCAAAATCTTACATTAAAAATAATTAAAATATACAATAAAATAATTACAAAATACAGGGTTGTTACACTCTCCCCCACTCAAAACTTTTCGTCCCCGAAAAGGAATGAGGTATGGAAGGGCACAGAAAAGATAGGGTGAAATAGGATTAAGATAAGATAACAAGAAGATTGAATTTATACCTGATAACTGTTGTTATAGGTAAGTTTTACAAGGTGGAAGTGACCTTTCCAAGATCATCCAGAATCAAGAACACAAACACGAAAAAGGTGGATTCAAAATGATTACCAAAGGTCTATCAAAGATTATAGAAAGATTTCTAAACAGAAAGATTATAGAAAGATGCCTATACCGGTCTATAGCAAGATAAGGATGATAAGGACAACCAAAAGATAGTTTGAAAAACAAAATAAGGAAATGAATTTGAAAGCATGGAGATTTCAACTTAAACAGAGATTAAATCTTTACACAAGTTAAATAAATCTTAACTATCTCAAATTTCATTATCTTATTATCCAATCATCTAAAATTAATCATTTTTAAAACCATGGCTTTGAAAAATAATCATTTATTACACTCATATTGTACTTAATAAATTTAATTCTTCTTTATTCCTAATTAAACTTAAATTTATTCCTCTCAATATATTCATCACCGATGTTAAACATACTTACACTTATTATAACTGCTTTCTTTCATTCTTAGTTCTTTTAACATCATTTTATTGTAAGTTATTCAATTACCCTTTATTATATTTACCTCTGTTAATCATTTTATAATTAAAATTTAAGTGTATAACATTTATTATAACCACTCAAATTTCATTTATAAAATCTTTTTATATTGTATATTATCCAATTACATTGTTAACTTCTGAAATTAAGGTAAGTTATATTTGAATGCAATTATATTATACAAATAAAACTGTCCAATTCAATTCTCTCAAGTTTTAATCATTTATCCAAATTTTGATTCTCTTTTTATAATTGAAATTATTATTTAAAATAAAATTTAAGAATTGTATTTCCGATTTCTCCAAACCATTTAGAGATAAGTAATAATATATATATATATAATATGTCAAATCAAATTTCAATCATATATCTATATATATTATAAATCAAGTCATATTTTAGAAATTCAAATCAATTAAATTCCCCCGAAACAAAACTGTAGCAAGACTACAGAACAGTCTCTTCACTTCGAAACTCGAAAATGAACGTCGATGATGTCGCGATCATCACCGAAGTTATTTCCCAGCGACAATGAGAAGATCACTAATTTTAAACTTTAAAATTCTTTGGAAACAAATTTCTATTTGAAAATACTTTAAATAATATATCCCTTTTAAAACTTTTTAAACAAAAGGTTTGAAACCATTGGAAATCAAATTCTCAAATTTCTTGTTCTAAACTCATTTCAGTTCCCAAATCAATTTATAAACAACTATTTATAAATTCATTTATAGAACAATAAATGATAAATTAAGTATTATCACTTCAAATAATCAATTTAAACCAGTTTATTAAGTTCCATAAATTTACTTATGTATCAAAATTTATTTCATCAACCAAAATTTTAAAATAATATTGTGTCAGTTTGTTCTGTCAAAGTGTTTTAGAAATCCTATCGATATCGTTGATCAGACGAATCGATTGGAAACCCAAATCAACATCAGCAACTCAAACAACATAATATATAAAAAAAAACATATATTTACAAGTATAATTCACAATGTTTGAAGATAGGTTGGAAACAAAAGACAAGATGATTAAATAACAAAATAGGGAGGTGGATAAGCTTAAATAAATCACGGGCAACATTTACAAGATCAACCGTGGCTTAAAGAATAAGATCAAATGTGGACTTTTCTAGGGTAAATCTACATTCGATCCCAAGAGTTAGAGTTTGGAATAACAAAAGATATTAGCATCTAAACCAAGGATAGATATAAATCTCTGGTGAATCGATGCTAATTGTAAAGGAGTTTTCCCCCTTTTTTTCAATTCAATTTGAAATTAGCGTGACCGCCGACTTACTAGAAAGATCATTCGAAGCGGAGTTATGAAATACTCCAGAGTCAAAAGAAGATGAATAGTGAAGGATACGAATGGATTTTGGAATCGTAGGGAACGTTCCAAAATTCAAAGGAATTGAGTCAAAAAGGAAGAGATTCAAACTCGAATGTAAGTGGTTCTGTAAATACATTCACTCCATATGCTGAGTTTTGCCTAGAGCTACCAAAGCTCTGATACCAACTGTAACGACCCGATATTTTCAACCATTCGCATCCATTATAAGTGTATAGGTAGACACTCATGCCGGAATTGGATAACTCAAAATACCGCGTTGTAAATAAAAATTTGGCAAATCTCAGAATATACAGTAAATAAAATCACAGATCACAAACACAGAGTATATAAAAATGCAGCGGAAGAAAAAGAGATAGTAGTTCATGAAGCTACTATATAAATATGAGATACATCAGAGTTAAACAAGATACAACAGAAGAGTAACAAGATACATCACTGAAACACTGGATACTGAAACAAAATAGAAGGCTGGATCTTCAAGGAAAGCTCCAACGCCGAAGGTGAATCTGGAATGCTAACTCACTCAATCTGACCCGAGCGTAAAGCAAAACACAAAACCCTCGAGTCAGGACATAAATACTTATAAGCTGTAAATCAACTCAAGTGAACAGTAACAAAATGCATCAGTAACTTAAAGGATGCTTGGGACCGCCCATCCTCTAAGGATCCATTAAACTATTTACTATGTAGTAATATACGCTATATACGGTAGTGTCTAATCAGTAAAGTATAATCATATAGAAAATAGCGTTAAGGGGATGGTGAACCTTAACGCGGTCGGATCTTTAAAACCAAAATCGTAGTGGGCTCGATATAAGGATATGACACGGCACGCGAGGCAATGCCAGGGTGGATACACCGTTTGCACTCCCGGACCGGTGGTGACGGCAAGCCAGCAGCTTCCGCCCACCTCAAACAATACCCCCGAATCAAAGTGGCGCCACCGAATCGAATCACAACAGTAATAGAATGGTTTCCGATGGAGCATGCTCGATGAAAGGGTGCGACCCTTTGTGTAGCCCGGTATAGCTCCTGTTTTAGTCATATATGCCAACTCACGGGAGTTGGGTCCACGTAATATACCTCAAGAACGTCGCCACCATCCTACTTCATTCTGGAATCTCCACCGCGTACATAGTTGTTAAAGTGGTTTTCGGTATTGGCCGGCTATAAGACAATATCCGATCCCGGTTTCTTTAACAACCAATCGTTATTATAATCCGTAGTTATAACTTTAAAGCAATATTTTATACTTCAAAATAAAATATCTTTTTCAATCCAAATCTTTATCAAAATAAAGATTAAATCATTTCCATAACCATTTCAATATCATCGTAAAATATCTTTCAATTCAAATATTTATTAAAATAAATATCAAGTCATTTCTAATCATTCCAATATATTAAATTTTCATACCCTTCAACACTACCTTTCAAATCATTTTAATATATCAAAATATCGTATCTTTTCAAAACTTCATTCATTTCAAAACAGTTTATATTCCAAAAATTCTTTTTTTATCATTTCAATGAAGTTATTATGTTTAATAATTAAATTATTAAATTTCCAAAAATTTCAACTTCCAAAGTTTATTTATTCACTCAAGTTTATCAAAACCGTGAAAATTCACTTTTCGCATCATTTAGAAAACTTCTACGGAAAGTTACATTCAAAATAGTTCAATTTAACAAAAGACAGCATTTTAAAATGTTGTAATAGGGTTTACTTAAATTTCAAATAAACTTAGTTAAATTCAAAAATTATAGCACTTACAAAAATTGCTATAATAGCTTTTAATTCAATAGCTTTTTAGTTCATTATCATCAACTACAGTATTCACAAATGCTGTAATATCATTTACATTGTAATTAAAAGGATTTCAAAAATGCAGTCAATTAACTTCAAATATTCAATAAAATTTCTCAACCAATTATATTTTATTTAAAACATTTTTAACTTACAAAATCATACATTTTTTTTATATAAACATCATTTAATTTTTCTCAAGTTCATGATTTTATAAAGTTAAATTTCCATTCAAAAATCAAGATTTAATAATAATTCACTTATTAAATTGCAATGTTCAATTTTAAAATCCATTACATTAAATTTCAACTTAACACTTAAGTTCAAATTCTCAAATATAACTTAGTTTTATTTTTATTTTCTTAACTAAAAGTCCACTTTTACGTCAATTTCATAAATTTCCAATTTTAGTTATATTTCAAAATTTCAACATACGATATGCATTCATTTCACATTTCAACTTTATTAAAAATCATTAATATGATATAAAAATCACTTTAAATTCATTTCAATTCAAATTATCATAAATTTATCATAATTTCATATTCAATTAAATTTCCAATTAAAATTAAATCAAAATTTCCAAAATAACTTACGTTCAAAATTTCTAACTTTTTCATTAATTCATGTCACTTATAATTATTCAGAAAATCAATAATATTTTACAAAAATCCTATTTTTATTAAATAAAAAATCAAAATATCATAATAATTAAATTTCTAAAATATTTAAAATTTTTAGAAAAACATATTTTAACTACGGGCCTGTATATAATTTTCTACGCTAGGTAAAGTGATACGGGTAATATATCATTTCAACCCATAATTTACAAAGAAAATCCGGGTTTTATCATTTCAAACCTGAAATCCCAAGTCAAAATGAATAATTTAAAACCATTCAGGCCTATCATTTCAGCCTATAACATTTTTTTTCTAACAGGGAACTTGCAGTGTGATCATATACAGAAATAATATAAACAAGGTCAATATCACAATATACAGTCATATATGAGATGTCAGGTGAAAATTAACAGTTTTAACATGGTAATAACATAGTAATAACATGACATAGCATATCATATGATCATCATTAACTTGCATAAATATTTTATATTACTAAACACTTGTCATCAATTCACTTTTCATAAGTATAAATGTCAGAGTGAGAAAGACTCACCTTTTTCAAAGCTAGAGACCAAAACAACATACAAGCACGACTCCAAAGGCACGACAAGCACAATTGCACGACTTTTGATTTGAGTTGAAAGATAGCCAAGATATGATTTTGTATCAACAACCCAAAACAAAACAAACAAGACAATATATAAACATTCAACATAAAATAACATTGAAACAATTTTGAAATACAAAGCAAAATGAACAAGATAGATTGGACCTTTCTTCAACCACTTCAATGCTTGGCCTAAGGGACACTTATGCTTGGCTATGATGATGCTTTGGCTCAGGTATGACATCATATAGGTCAGGTTTAACATCATATAGGTAAGGCAACAAGTGGAGATGAAGGTGTAGTGGTGCAACATAAAGCATATATACGGTCAATGTTAAATAAGTTGAGTTTTTGTGACATTCTTGGCTCGGCCATGGGCATGTGGTGGCTTGGCCATGCTTGTACAGTCTGGACAGTAGCTGGAGCGGCGGCCAAAGGTGGTGGAGTGGCTGGTGGTGGTGGCTAAGGGGTGGCTAAAGCAAGATATGGAGGGTAGGTGATGATATGTGTGGTCTAGGCAATGTTTTAAGGAGTTTTGTGGAAGTTTTGTGGTGCTAGCTTCAATGGATGGGCATGGCTTGGTCATGGTCTGATTTCCA